>OY804518.1:41491066-43891066 GCA_963680855.1 Lepeophtheirus nordmannii | reverse complement strand
GATGAAGGAAGAAGGAGAGATAGGGGGGGGGGGAATAATGCATTCATCTCCTAATTTATGACTTATCATCAAAACATCACATACACAAAAAAATAAAAAAAGTTATGAGTACATTTATTATTATTATTATTATTGATCTAATTAGACTATTTATTTATTAATAGGTACAAATGAGAATATTATTATATGTACCTATGTCTCAGATATATTAGATAGGTAGGTATTATAATAAATGACTAGGAATAAGTATTTAAACTCATTTGGATAAATAATCCTCATTGCTGCAGATGCCAATTTCTTTTTCTTTTGGAAATTAGGTATGAAATGGGTAGGTAGTCGGTAAAATGGAAATTAATGAGGCGTATTTTTTTTAAATTTCTATCTTTTATTTTATGTAAGTAAAAAAAATATAAAGTCTTGAAATGAAATAGTTAAATTATTTTCTTAATATGGACTCTTAATTGAATAATTACAGGGGAAAGAAGAAGAAAAAATAGTACAAAACGGCTACTGTACTTCTTGTATCTGTTTTATATTCTCCATCTTGTTAAAAAATGTATATTTTGTACAAGTTGGAAAGGTTTTAATTTGTACAAACCTTTCATAGCGTCTTAATTTAATTAATTAAAAGCATGAAGTATTAAGAAAAGAAAAAGTAAAATATTCAGTAAAGAATGTCTACAATTGACAATTAACTATCAATATCCAGTGCACTTTATAGCAAAATTAGATAAATAAAGACTGAAACGAATCAAGTAATTATTTATCATGGACTATAAGAACTCCTTTTTTCAGTCAAAAGAGAACTTTTTTGAATGAGCAAGATATCCTTGAACAAAAAATTAAGACGAAAACACAGATTTGCAAGATAAAAATTTGCACTTTGTCTTGAAGAATCATAGGCTCATAGAAAAAAAATAAGACCATATCTGGAGTTATGGGATTAAATCCTACTAAGTTCAGCCTATTTCGACCACAGGACATTTTTACTATTTAAGTGTATTATATATACCCTTATTATCTAGACACTTGGGTCCTTTGAGTCCATCACAGACTTTTCTCATTCGTTATGTGGTAGTTTTCATTTTTTTTAAAAGGACCAAAAACCTCACACTTAACCTTAAATAAATCAACGACCATCAAATGCAACTTTAATCAAATTTGTAATAATATACGTAACACAATTACCAGACTATATATCCTTCATTTTTTGGATGACAACATTGTAAAAGTTACAACATGATCATGACATACATATTCATGGGTATAGCTATATGTACGTATATAATAAACAAGGCTTGAATGCAAACTGCACGGTAATAATGTTTTGTCTATGATGTTCACGTTTGGTTGTTAAAATAAATAAACCAGATGTTTTTGTTTTTCTTTCGTTAACAGTCTGTTGACAATATATTATACATATATTAAACAATCATCTTAGTTTATATGTACAATAGAGCATACTGACTTCGTATACTTATAGTATGTATGTACATATATTGCAATATATGTATGTTATACTGAATGTGGTGTATGGACCGGAGATCTATATACTATACATACATACATAACAAGAAGAAAAAGAAGAAGAAAAACTATGTTTATTATACTATACATAGTTAGAGAATGATAAATGAACATCCGTGATGGAATAGGAAGATAAGAACTAAGGAGAAGAGTCATGCTAAGTCGACTATTAGCTATGTGGCTATATTTTGCAAGGAGCAGGTGGTTGAGATGATGTTAGAATGTACTCACTTACTTCATATCTAAATATAAAGGAGGAGGGATGTACCTAACCTGAGGAATGTTCCAGGAAGGGGAAGGAACAAACAAGGACCTGGAGCCTACAATTGTATAAATTGTAGGCTCTACACTAATTAAATAAATATTCAATAATAATAAATAGGATCAAGCCAATCATGACATGAAGAGGCAATACAATTATTTACTTATTTATTTTATAAAATGAAGTAGATAGATTAATCACAAAAAATAATGGGAAAAATCTTTTAACTCAAGGCAAATTAAGAAATATACATCTGTACAAAAACAATTCATTTCCGTCAAGAACATTTATTTGCAAAATTGTTCGTAATATGTAATGATATTATAGACATCTGTAATATGTAATTCTGACTGAACCCGTGGGCTTCATTCGTATATGGTTAGATGAATGAATTAAATTTATATATGTATAGTATTTATTTTTTTACGTCTGGGGGACGTCTATGAAGTCAATTTTCAAATAACTTTATCTATGTTATATTACTTTTGCCGGTAAAAAAACCTTTGGCCATATACATAAATGTCCTCGTACTTAGGGGTGTAAAAATCAGCATTCTATACTATATGAGTCGATAAACTGGTCAACTTTTATTTCATGATGACTTTGTTTTGGCGTAAATCCCTCTCCAAAAAAGATACATGGATGATTTTAAAAGTCACGTATTATGATTTTCTTTTATATTAGCTGAATACCTCAAATTCCAGTTATGGGCTTAATACTATATATAAATAATCAGGATTTTTGTATGAAATATTTTTTTGCAGAAATACCAATCGTAGTACTATGGGCAAAAAATCATTTTTTTTATCATCAAAATTGATTTAATCCCTCTTAAAAGTAGTTCGCTCCCCCCAATGCAATGCACAAGTGGCAACATTTTTTCCAATTTTCAAAACAGTTATAAAGATGTCATTAAATTAATAATTACAAAACAATAACTGCTGAGTTTAGATATTTTACTAAAGTTAAAAATCGGATGGTCGGTTTCTTGAGTAATAGGTATCTCTAGAAATAAACCCCACACTATCAAAATTTCAAATTCATTTAAACTTTTTTGGTTTCAACAACATGTCTCGGAATTGCATTTTAGTCATCGTCTATCAGACATTTAAAAAAACGAAAAATTCGATTTTAGCTGTTCACAAAAGGACGTGCACTTATAACATTAATGAATATTTTGATGTGCAATTTGTCACAGATGTCAGCAGTGACAGTAGTGCCAACTTAAAAGCAAACACATTTATCCCTATCGGAATCTCCAAAAAATTAAATCCAAATTTTTTAATATTTTTGTTCATCGTAATTAAGCATAAATCTGTGTTTGGTGCAAAAAAAAAAAGTACCAAGCAAAGGTTCACAGCGAAAAAATCAGTTTAATCCCTTCAGTATTTTTAGAATCTATATGTAGCATATAACATAGACAAAAGTCCATAAATATATAAATGAAGATGTAATGCAAAAGTCTATTAAGTATATTACACATATGTTACAAAAAAAATCAATTTGTTGGTAACCCTTAAGGGCATACAAATCCAATAATAATTGAATTAAAACACACAGTTACCTTTCGCAGAGCCTGAAAATAAAGTATGTAGTTATTTATGTACATATATAGATATTTAAAGCCAAGAGTACAATTCTACATATGTATGTGTCTATATACATGATATAAAAGCCTCAAGGATCGGCAGGAAGGTTATGAGGGGTTTTGTTCTTTTTGTGGTGTTTGTGGTTAAATGTAAAATGAAAAAAATGGATTCTTATATTGAAAATTTTATTTTTTACATATATATATATATATATGTTTAAGTAAGTTGTGTGCAAGTGGTATTCTAACAAGTGAGAATAGAGTATGGAGTGAAGTACTTATAAATCATAATCAATAGTGTATAGGCACTTGTGATAAGTAATTTCATTTGACTGTCGATATCTACATATACATAGGTTAAGCGTGTCATTTTAAACCTTCTATAACCTACAATTAAAATATAATAATGGATGTAATACTGTAACTTTTCGTACAATGAGCCCCAAATTCATCTCTCTTCACGTCTGATTTCCAACTTGTACAAAGTATATCTACTACCCATATTTATATATATATATATATATATTATGAACAAAAGTATTTGAAAATCTTTCAGATTTTGGCGAAAAAGTATGTTTATAATTGAATTTATTTGTGCTTCTGTTTGACGTAATCAACTTTACAAGTACATATAGTATATTATTACTATGCTGTAGGTATAAACCTATAGCATAAAAGGCTTTTTTATTTTCAGCCTCAAGGAAGAAATCCTATGTATGTATGTATATATTTTATATAACATCGGCATCTTCACATATACTCAATATGTATAAATAAATTTTTTCTAAAGAATAGATGTTTTTTGTCTTTCTTTCTTACTTTCTGAGTAGTAAAAGTATAAGAGGTTAAGAAGTTACTTAACAAGTGGCTGTGACATGATGTTATATCTCTATTAAATGTGTAGCAGAAGTTTTTATCATCTTTCTAAGTTTAAAGGAAGTTCAATTTTTCAATTTTTTTTTAGTAACGGATTTCAGTGATGAAAGATTGTGAAAAAAATAAATATGGTATGAGTTGGGTAGGTGTTATGGATATGAGTGATCCAAGTGACATCTATGATAGGATGCCGCCCGAGCTATTTGAATTTTGTAACGTAGATTTTACAAACTAAGCAATCGATTATATATTCATTTGTCTAGGTATGAGTATAGAGACTGTAAATAAATAGCGATTCAATGTGAGATACAAATATCTTCTTTTTTTTTTTTTTTTTACTCACAAATTGACTTGTCAAGCTCACGATATGAACATATTCAAAATAATACAAAAAATACGTAAAAGTTCACACATCAAGTTCCATTCTTGGAAACTTTTAATTGTATGTATAAAAATATATAATTAAAAACTGCAGATAAATGCATAGGTTAATTGGTATGGGCCCTTTTTATAGATAAAGAGAAAGAGAGAAATGTCCACTATCCTTTAATCAATCAATAACTCGTAATAAAATAGATAATTTAATTAAGTGAAACAAGACAGATTTAAGAAGGGTTCCTTTTTGGAATGGTTGTATTAGGGTTTTTTTCCTTATTCATACGTGGGTTTTATACCACATACAAATATGGATATTTGCATGTGGTTTTGAGCATTCTATACACTATACTAAAAGCATTTTAATTGTAGAGTATATAATGTCATTGACATACATATATAAAAGACTCAGAGACCTCCAAAGATGAAATGAAGAAAAGAATAAATCTCCAAGTCATAAAAAATGGATAATTTATTCATTTATGTCCACGTATGAACATTGGTTGTTTTTGTTATTTTTTGCTCAAGAATAATAAGAAGTCAACATGAATGTTAAACATAAGCATAAATCTTATATCAAACTCTGTAGTAGTACTTACATACATGCATATTATTTAAACTCTAAAAGAAAAAAGAAAAATCTTGACATTTCGTGAGTTCAAATCCCATTTTCTGCGAATTATCTTTTTTATTTATTTCTTCTCCTGATTTGGTTTTTGGTTTTATTATTAATAATTTATTTTTTGGTTTGAATAAACCAAGCATCAAAATAGGAAGGGGTAGTAAAAAGGAGGGGGGGGGGGGGTAATCTGATCCTTACCTAATCCAGAATCCTTTTTCAATCCAATCCACTTTTCTTTTCTTATTTTAGCTTTTAGATTTAACAAAATTATTCACACTTAATAAAATGTAACACAATACAAACACTTTCTTAATTAATCACGGACTCAGGGACAAAAAATCATTGAAGACGACTCCTCTGTCTCTCTTATTTTTGCTCCGTTAGTTTACTTCAGCAGAAAGCTCGCTACTGTTTTTTGTTTTGTTTTTTTTCTTCCTTTTTTACATCCATGTTCGTACTATTATTATTATTTAACAGTATATGCGCATTGGTGCAAGCGCGTGCGAGTACTTTTGACTCGAGCGCCTCCCGTTTTTTCATTCTTTATTTATTTATTGTTTTTTAGAATAGAAACAATTAAAATGATTGAGTACCCAAAACCATTATTTATAAAAAAAAATTGGTACATTATGAATAATTAATATTTAGTAGGTTGGAAATAAGTCAGTAACTCTCCTAAATTTACCACTTAACTAAACTAAATCATAAAGGTTATATGTAATATCCTTTTTCCTGAAAAAAAAATATTTCGGCAAATAAGATATGAAACAGGTGTAAGCCTTTTGTGAATAATATAACTTTTTTTACTTTTAACAGTAAATACAGAGAACTATAAAATATTTCACAATTATTAATTGAAAATTGGAAAATGAATAGAGAAAAAATTATCATCACTCAAATTATATCAGAATATGTTATGAGATTTATTATTTATTTATTTTATTATACAGGCTATGATTTTGTGCAATTTTTAATTCATATAAACGTCATATTTATTTATTATTATTATTATTATTGTAACACCAGTCATGTTACTTAAAACTGATAATTGATGCTATGATTTCAATTTAATCGATTAATTTGTCTTATTTATTATTTAATTAGGAGAAATAGATCCTGAGATAATTAATTATCTAATGTGCTGTAAAATACTTATTAATAAGTAATTTTCGGGAAAAGAAAAAAGTTTTAAAAAATTACGCCCATTATTGATCGAATAAGGTTTCTCATTTACTGGAAAATTGTACTAATATATATAAGTAAAGTATCTAGGTTTTACATAAAACATATCTAGTAGAGGCAATTTCTTTTATAAAACTATGTGAGATTTCTCATGCTCTTCCAGAATCATAAATCAAGTCCCAAGAATGAAAATGGTCTTGTATTCGTACTAATAGTGTCATCAAAAATTAAAAATATTTAGGTGCTTCTTTGAGCATCATATTTTTTAGATACACAAAGTACATTATTGGCAATGCTTAAATCATTAATAAGTTTTTCAAGTAAGTTATGAATATGTATTCAACTTTAATTTAATGAATTACATAAAGAAGGCTTACATTATGAAATAATTAAAAGGAAAATGTACCTGGAATTTCTCCTAGGTGTTAAGTTATGATAAATCCGGAGAAAACCTTTGGATTGATCATCTATTGGTTTTTCAACTATCGCATTTTCCTGACCACACGTACACAGTAAATAATTCATTTAAACAACTTGATTTTATTTTCTTAGCTAGATCTAGTGAGTTATAATTTGTAAAAAACTACGTCATGTTCTATTCAACTATTATGTTAATTATTATTCTCTTTCTCGTAGTAGGGATGTTCAGAGAAGAACAAAATTTAATTCGAATTCATCAAATCAACGTTGAGAGACTAATGAGTGGCAAGAGCAGACAATTGGACAGTGGATAAAAAAGTGCAAAGAAATTATTTGCATAATATTCTACTAATCACCTGATCTTTCATCTACTGAACTCCTTGTTAAGTTGTGAGAAAATCTCTACTAAACAACAAATAAAGAACAGTTCAACATTTGGAGAGACTGATGACAAGAAATGTGAATAAAAAGGCAATACCGGTGAGTACAAAAATCATGCCTAAGATGACGTTATAAAAAATATGGTAACATGAATAGGCATAGAGTCAGCTAATGTGATGTTGAATCTGAAATTAGGGAGGGAAACTATTTCTATTTTGCTGTACTATGTCGAAGCAGCTTTTGTTTAATCGATTTGAGGATATCCTTAGAAAAACAAACAAATAAGTATCTCCCCTTAAAATGTGAATTTCTTCATATGGAATGAGATAGATTTAGGCTCTTTAAGTCATTTGTAATAGAAAAGCTTATTCATTTAATAGAAATATATCATCTATCAACAATAATTAAGAAAGAATAATGATAGTTTAAATAAAACGAAACAAAAAAAAATTATATATTCAGTGATCGACCGGGAATGACTCTTTTCTCACATCTCTAGACTGATAACATTGACCAACTAATAGTTAGCTTCAATTTCCTTATGTATTTCTTTCAAGAGGAAAGGTTGAAAGATTTAATGAAGATTATTGCTTTGTGATATTCTCCCCTCCCCCCAAATTAGGGGCATAAAAATATTGTTTGACATATGATTATGACGTGTATTTAGATTGGCTCTAAAAAAATCACCTGTCAGGTACATTGAAGATTACACATCGACATAATGGGTATATTATTCATTTATCTTATCACTAACTCAATTCATTAAATCAATAATTTTCAAATAAACAGAAGTTAAATAATGATTTGATTTTTTTTAAAAAATGAAGAAAAACTGCATTTTTTTCAATAAAAAAAGTCATAGTAATGTTTGTAATTGGATAAATATAAGACGATTACGTTAGTATTTTTTTTTTTTTTTTTTTTTTGTGATGGAATATGCACAAATATTGTTTAAACCCAATTAAAAGTAATAGAATTGCATTGATATGGTAAATAACTAACAAATAGAGCCATATATCTAAGTATATACATCATTTGTAAAAAGATAATTATATTATAATACGTAGTACCAACATGAAGAAATGGAGAAGTTGCTGATTTTGCAAAGAAACGTTTATTCTTATTTAAAGATCATTTTGTGTTCCTTTCACCTTCTTTTTCTGATATATTTATGTTATAATATAATAAGTTAAATGAAAGAACTGTTACTTTTTTTTCCTCGTATATTCGAAGATATTTTTGTTTAATCTCTCTAAAGCCCTGAGTTTTCTTCTTTACTTTACTTTAGACATCTAGGTATATATGTATACAAATATGTTAGTTATCCCCTGTATTTCTCTTTAAAAAAGAGGAAAAAAGCATGAGTACACGATTAGCAGATAATGTAAGTATATACAGTAATGTCTCAAGTATTGTGTGCAAGAGTGTTTTGATACCCATTTTTAAGGTTTTACTTTTCGTGTCAAGATTAGGACCAAAGCAAGTATGTATCTTAAAAATATTCATTTACTAAAAGAAATCAATATATTTCTTTTGGGCTCAATCTTTCAAGTCTTAGTCACGTCTTGGTATGAAACACTGACCTGTTGATGGTTTCCATGTTTACTTTAAATAGACTAAACAGTGATGCTATAACCAACATAATGATGTAGTTCTAAAGACCAACTTTTAAAGGTATTATGCTCGTCTATACTTCTTATAGTCTAAATCTTGTCTTGGTCTAGGGGGAAGTAGTTTTGCCACTAAATAGAAACGTTGAAATCAAATACCATCGAATGGCACAACATATATTATAAAGAAGCTTTGTTACCAACATTTTGTTGGTTTTAAAACTTTTTATAAATGGAATACTTATTTATTATGGAAAATGACGGTCATTCGAAGTATTACTTTATAGTGGCCCAGCAAAATTGTAGGGATGTCGATTTGGGAGCAATTTCCTCCCTTCCCTCATTTTTTTATGAAGTATAGCTTTATAGTTATATGTGCACTTTTGTTTGGAAACTGTGTTTATCTTTAGACAATGATCTTTTTTCCCCATATAATACCTCTTTTTACTTAACCACCCCCACTTGAATGTGTATTAAAGTATACCAAAATATCAAAAATTTGGAATTTGATTTGATATAATATTTTCTGTTTTGCATTTTAGTCATCTAAACATGACAATAACTATTTAGTGTTATCAAGTTTTTAGGATTCCAACAGGAATAAATATTTTTGTTTTTAAGTTGGTATTACTATCACTGACAACGGTAACAAATTGTCAAAATATTCATTACTGTTTGAGATACACGTCCTTTTGAAAAGAGCTAAAATCGAATTTTTCGTTTTTTTAAATGTCAGAAAGATGATGGCTAAAATATAATTACAAGAAATGTTGTTAATAACAAAAAAGTTTATAGTAATATTATAGACTGTATTCTTTTGAAATTTTGAGAATTTGTGGATTATTTATCGAGATACATAACCTATTAATAAAGAAATCGATCATCCGATTTTTTATTTTAATAGTGGTTATTGTTTTGTAATTGTTGACTAAATAAATATTTTGTAACTGTTTTTAAAATTAGAAAAAAATGTTGGCACATGTGAATTGTTGGGGAATGGGGGTGGGGGGTTACAGAGCTCCTTTTGAGGGAAATGAAATGAGTTTTGATGATTAAATAATTTTTGATTTCTAATATTTTTTGCCCTTATTGAAGTAAATGAATTATTGAATAAATATGAAGTAATATAAAGAAAACTTGTCTACCCTTTGCTTCTAAGCAATGAGTAATATAACCTTCTCTATTACTTTTGAATGGAGTAATATCCAATAAGTAACGTACTTTCTCAACTAGAAATATACACATTTTCAATAAAATCATTATAATCAAACATTTTAAGATATATATATTTATTTTGTATTTTTTGGGAGGCAAAATGTTCTTTAGCGAAACGACTTTTCGCAAATTCTCCATTACACATTATGGCACAAATCAATAGATTAGTCCTGCACAAAATATATACATAGTGTCTTTACTTAAAGGTATCTGGTTATGCCAACATAATAAGTACAAATTACAATACCTTGAATTCTTTTTCTCTGTTGCTTATTGTCTCTGTTTTCAAAAACAATATATATACATATACTTGGGTAGGCATGTATATATAAAGTATACTCTACATACATATATACATACAAAGTCTGCATTAAATGTTTAATACATTTTTGTATGTACTTAAGTACATACCTACACTTCCAAACAAATTACTTTTATATTCTATTTAAAAAGTGATTTAACATAGGCCTGCTTTATATTTATATATATATATATATACTTTCAATAGGTACAACCCCCTTACATTGTATGTGTACTTTTAAGGAGCTCTCAACTCTTTATTTATAAGAACGAAAGAAAAAAGGATTTGAAAAGTTTTTTTTTGTGTGTGAAATTTTTTCTATAAGTATCATTTTCATGTCATTGGATCAAGGACTAGTGAGACGCATATGGAAGTGCTCCCTTATAGTTGCCAAGGATTGAATGAGTATGTATAGTTGTGATGTTCTAAAAGGGAATAAGAGGTGTTGTATTGGATATTGGATGAATGGATAAGACAGGTTTTAAAGTATTACATAAATAAATACAGACAAGCATATAAGTATGGAAGTACCTCGTTTGTCAATATAATGCTAATATATTATAAATTTCTTATCATTTTCTCTCTTTCTCTAAAAAAAGAACCTTTTTTTTTCTTTTTGAAAGGATATGTGGTTATACCATAAATGAGTTAATATAAATAGGATTAAATCCGAATGGTTATAAAAATAAATAGATGCAATTGTACATTTTAGATTATACTCGGTTCATATATAAGTGTAAAAAGAAGGAAAACTGACTCGGTGTTTTTTTTATTTCAATGCATAAAATGACTAATTAAATATCAATAGACACTTATTACAACAAGGGTCAAACACTTTATTAACCGTTTGATAAATCTTATTTATGTGAAATGAACTTATCTGTCATTGCAATCAAAGCTGCTAAGAACTATCATTTTAAACTTCCAGAGTAGAATACTGATGCATTAAAAGCGATACTGTACTAGATTGATATTAGAGCTGGTACTTGCATTGCCATTACGATATAAAAATATTTGGTGTACCGATGGAGTACTTATAAAAACAAGAAATTTGCCTATTATTATTATTATTAAAAATACCTTGTAAATTGTATGTGAAACAAAAAGTTTTCTTATTTATTTTTAGTCAAAAAGTATCCAAATACCAATATCAATTTTGGCACGGGAACCGGTTAGAAAATATTAGTATCGTGACAACCCTAGTCTCAAATCTTTTCACTTTGAGTCTGAAGTCATGGTTTAATGGCGCTTTAGTATGACTCAAATCCAAGTCATGAGTTACGAAAAGTTATCAGTTCTGACTCAGTTATCCTCAATCTTTATATTCAATCATTTAAAGATCAATGGCACTTAAATAAAAATTAATGATAATAATAGTTGGAGATAAAAGGTGAAGTTGTACTTTAGTCGGATTAAAGTTTGAGTCAAATGAGAGTCCCTAGCTCTGATTTTAGTTAATTTTTAGAATAACACTGGTCAACAAATTTGAGCTTTCAAAAATTCTAAGGGGTATAAGAATAATAGAAGTTATTCAGTTTTGTTTGCTGATTTCAAATCTGTAATTTTTTTTTCGAGAGTCCTAAAGTTTTCGAAACATTGGATCCTACTTTTTTAGCTTTTTTGGCCCATTTTCCAACTTCAACTTCAATTTAAGCCTAAGAGAATACTCATTTTGTGCATTAAAAAATGTTCATTCACTAGAGTATTTAATACAAATCCCATTTCTAGTCTTTGTTTTGACCTAAAGGGACTCCTAGGGAAGTAAGTTGCCGGAGTAGGCCCAAAAGTCGGCCAAATCCTTTGTATTTAAATAACTCTGTAAATTTTAATCTTGAAATTCTAATAGCCAGCAAAAATTGTCATGTTCATTTTGATTTTCATAGCATTTCTCAAACTTCCGAGTGATTAAAAAAAAAATATAATCATCTATTGTTTATTGAATTCTCTTTTTCGATACAATTTTTTTACTATAAACTGGATACATGTGTTAACTGGTCACAAACCTTTATATTTGGAAACGGAAAAGAAAATAGAGTCTAAAGAATACACATTTTGTGTGTACTTATATTAAGTCCATACAAATGATATGTACATAAGTGAAAAGAACTTTCCTTTTTAAAGTTCTACTTCGTTTAGAAACATTCAGATATTCATATTGTGGCTTTGTTTGTACATGGGAGCTCCTTGAGATTTGATTTATACATGTGCCTAAAGATTGGATATGCACATTTATAATTAAAAGAATGTACAATATGTAAGTATATGCAACTTTTTTACGAGCAAAGTCCAAGAAGTGCATAAATTGGAATGCAATTCCTGTAGGATTATATATACACTTTTATTATAATCATTTTATGTTTGAAAATCTCTGTAATATTTCTTCATAATGCATTAGTAAGTGACACTAATATATTTATGGGGTTTTAAAAATTAAGTTCGCATTAAATGAAATATCATCTTCTAATTCGATTACTACCTGTGTATTAGTGTATGTATAATATATACTTGTAATTTTTGTTTTTTAAAGATTTTATTTTTCTAGGGGTTTTCCATACATACAAAAGGAATTCAAATGAGTTTCAATTGAAATATGTCTTTGTTTTGTTTTTAATTGACTTGTAACTTACTTACATTTATAGAGAAATATATGTACATAAATACAAGTACTTTTTAGTATCCCGGATATAGATGCAATAGTAGATCGATATTAAAAAACCGTTGCATCATAAAATTATGAGGCAGCCAATGATGTAAAAAATTAAAAATAATAATGAAAATATCTTTTATTAGAAAAAAAAGTCGTGCAATTTTTTGTAATTGTTCTGTGTTGTTCTGTTAACTCCATTTGAGTCCAATATTTTTTCGACTCGACTCAAAAGCTAAGTGAATTTTTAAGTTAAAAAAATATTTGTTGAGTCAATTTAATTTTTAATTGCTCAACAAATTATAATAATGACGCATTAAAGTTCTATATTGTTTCATATCTTTTCTAAGCCATTTAAAGTTAAAATCATTTATTTAATCAAAATTATGAAAATTTTATAGTTTATTCTTTTCAACTCAAAATTTTTAAAACTTATTGCATATATATGTATAATACAATATATGACAGTATACATTGACAATATAATAAGGAATGTCAAGAGTAAGTTTTAAGTATTTTCACCAAAGAAAGTTCTAACATTATGGATCTGATTTTCATTTGTGGTAGAAAAATAAATTATAAGAATGTATTAGAATCTGGGTAAAGCTGTTCACAAAATTCCTCATTGAAACAAAGTATCATTCATGTTTATTAAATATTTATATTGTTTTTGAACAAATAAATCGGCGATAAGCATAAAAACTCATTTTTTAATTAAATATTAGCTCTATGTAGGCTAATATTGTGTGGGGCATTATATGTTTATGGAAGTACTAAAATTTGAATTTAAAAAAATACCCAATAAATTAAAAAATTATTTAATTCAACAACAATAATAATTATGGGTACATTATATTTGATGAAATTATTTTGATCTAATATAGCACATAAGTTTTACTAATCGACATAATCATGTTTACGAATTTGTAGTGAAAAAAAATAATATGATTAAAAAAATAAAGAATATTGGTACTATTGTTCTTTTTTTGAAATTATGTTCATTTTTTATTAGATCGTTGAGGAGGAAACCTTTTCCTCTAAAAGGTGAATTAAATATAATTTTTGTCAACAATTGTCGTCAATTTTGTTTAAAATGCAAAATAAAATGTTAATAGATCTATAATACCTAATCGAGTGTACTTAAAATATTTGATATGATATAATTAGTGAAGGACATTTTGTTGAGATGAGAAAGCATGTTTAAAATTACTATAATTTTATGTTAAATGTAATTTTAATGTGATTAATTTGATTTTAGGGGAAGGGGAGATATATTTCTTATTTTGGTTTTATAAGGAAGAGAAACTTCCACATTTATAGCAATATTATTTAAGTAAGAATATTATAATTATATTTATACTAAAAATTATCATAGTTTTTTAATAAATTCTACAGCTAATATTGGCAAGAATCAAAGAATAAACCTAATTTAAAAAAAGAGCAATAGAACCATGGGTTTTTCCTTTCTTAATCAAAAATCTGTATTTTTTTCTGTACAAAATTTCCATGCCTATTTGTAAAAGAATCCATTAGACACAGATGTGTGTCGTACATCATTTTTGGAGGTTAACAAAATTTTTAATCGAAAAAGTATCAAAATACTGATACCGGTTTTAGTACCGAAACGGATACATAAATACTGATATTGTAACTCTATATCTACATATATGAAATATGTACTTAGAAAGTGTATTTTATGTATATGCAATTAATGCAAATTGCAGATGCAATCTTCTAACCGGAGAGATAATAATAATATAATTCATAACTGTCAATAAAAAGGAATTCATTCAAAAATATATCTATGGTCTATAATTATGATGATAAAATAAATGAATTTCTGCTTGAAGGACTAAAGATACATATGTTATACGATGCAAGACAGCAACTCACTATTAAACAATGCTACGTAATACATTTCTGGCTCTCTTCTTTCTTTCTTTTTTTAACTTTTTCGTTTTTCGTTGGATGATATAATTGTTCCTATTTGGCACACCCATTGCCACATCGATCCCGAAATATTATGTGTTATTTGTTCCATGTCTGCTTTTAAAAGGTTCACCATTATACATATATGTAGATATGTAGTTTTATTACTTACTCAAATTTATTCCAACTTCCCCAAGTAATCATCAAAAAATGAAGATGACCACTCATTGAAATTCAAATATGTACCTTAGGTTGTACCGTTTTTGGGTCAATTCGTTATTTTGTTTGCAGAGTTTTGGTCTTCAAATACCATTTTTGTGACCCCTCAAACCATTTGAAGTTTGAGAGATTGCCTTTTAAAAGGAAATTTAGCTGTTTTTATTGGGTTTCAGAAGTCTGAAATTTAAAGCAATCAGGCCCAACTTTTTTTTTCTTGTAATTTTAGGCCTAGAAGTTTGCCTATGAGGGGCAAAAATTGGTTTTAACAGTTTTTCTTTAAAAACTACCCTAAAATGTAATGTACAATTTTTCTTAATTTTAAAGTTATTTCTTTAAATTTAGAAAATCTACACTGTGAGTCAATATCATTTCAAAATTTGCATTGGTTGCAATTTATTGTACAATTTCGTTATAGTTTTATGTATTTATTTAAAAAAAATATTTTTTCATAACAATACAGAGCTTTTAATTAAAATAAATTTTTTAGTTTAGTATTATATCTATCTAAAAAATCAGTTACAATTCCTGCTAAAATGACTCAGTGTCACCATAAAAGGATCAATGCAAAATATTTTTATATAACACAGCTCAAAAAATTTGAAATGCCAAAAATCCTAAGGGGTATAAGTTTAATAAAAGTTACTCAGTTTTGCACACTAATTTCAAATTTGTATTTTTTTGAGAGAGAGAGAGAGTCCGACGATTTTCGAAATTGGACTCTACTTTTTGAGCTAATTTGGCCCATTTTCTAACTTTAACTTCAATTTAAGCCTAGAAGGATACACATTTTATGCAATAAAAAATAATGATCTGCAAGTGTATTTAAAGCAAATTCAATTTCTCATCCTTGTTTTGATCTAAGGGAGATCCTAGGGGCGTAGAAGGCGGGAAAAGGCTCAAAAATCTACAAAAATGTTTGTATTTAAATACAACTCTTAATAAGAATTGCATTAAAGAGCTGAGACCCACAGCTTTCAAACGAGATGTTAAGAGCCCGATAAGAATCCTTAACTATGAAGAAATCCTCCATCTAAATGTGTAAATTTGCATCCAATTCCGAGCAAAAATTCGCTAGAAATCAATGACTGACGGTAGAGCTACTAAAAAAACTGAAGTAGTAGCCCGCAGAATGATTTTAGCTGATTTCGTAATTCTTTTGCGCGCTACTACTTTAGTAGCTCTACAGTGAGTCTTTGATTTCTAGTGGATTTTTGATCAAAATGGAATGAAAATTTACACATTTAGATGGATGATTTCTTAGTCGTTAAGTTGAAGTTAGAAAATGAGCCAAATTAGTCCAAAAAGTAGGATCCAATTTTTCGAAAATCGTCGGACTCTCGAAAAAATAATTTAGAATTTTGAAGTTAACGTATAGAGCTGAACAGCTTTTATTATATGTACTTATACACCTTAGGATTTTTGACTGTTGACCAGTATTATGATACCTATAATTTACTTATTATACGCTAGATATTTATTAAATTGTTTTTTTTTCGGAATAGTGTAATAATATATTAATTAAATTTACATTTTAGTGGACTCAAACATCTCCTCGGATCCCTAATTCTTCATGATAATTGAAAATATTTCAGCAATTTGATATACTTTTCTGTCTTTATTTGCCTTTTGAGTGGAAATTGAATACATTTTATCAATCTTATCGATACTAAGAGTGCTGAAACCTTATTGATAATCAATATCTATCATTTTTATGAAGCCTAATGTACAATCTAATGTTCTTAATTTTTTTAATGGTGTCATTTTTTACTTTTTTGAAGATAATTATGATTAGAAAATAAGTACTCTTTGGTACATTAACAGTTTAGAATGATCAAACGTTCCATCACTCACAAATATATAAAAAGTTGTTTGCATACATATCCAAATAAAATGAGAGCATCAATAATTAATTAAAATATTTTGTACTATGGTTTGATATAATAGCATTTTAACCTGCGTATACAATCTGTTTGTACAAGGTACAATTTGTTTAAAATAAATAATTTTATAAGAACAATTCCATAGAGTTAAAGGTAAACAAATGAGTTAAAAACGTAAAAGGATGGCTAACCTCTAAATTCAAGGGATGGAACGGCATAGTATTGAACTGTAAAACGGTTTGATACAATTGTGTACTGTACGGTCCGAACCCAGATCGAGTAAATTATTTATATAAGTAATTTTTTTTTAACTTATTATTTATAAAAGTTATTAAAATTTCATGTTTTTCATGTCTTTTAGAGTCCGTGTAGAGTACCTTGGATTTTGCGTATCGTCTATATCCCATTAAATATATATACATATGTTAATGTCAATATAAACATAATTTTGAACAAAAAAAAAAAAAATTATATGCATAAATATCCAATTTATTTATTTACTTAATAAGTAATTCATGAGCATAATTTCAATCAAAGTGGCCTTTATATCCAAATTTTCGGAATGAGTGGAAATACCCAGGAATATAGGCTATAAACAAAAAACTTCATTTGTTTTATCAGACTTTATTTAACTCTGATACGGCCTTTCAAATACTATTTATCTATCATAAATTGTTTTGTACTAGTAATTTCTACGACATTAAAGTGTAAATAGGGAACTGTCCGAAGGATTGATCAGAATATTTTATTAAAGGAATAATAATACAAATTCATTTTTGAGAAAAGTCATACTTGCTTGATTTGATGTTGACGGGCCAGAGATAAGTAATGATGTATAAGAAAGGAATGTAGATAAATGCAGCACTTTTATCATCAGCTTCATTCCTAAGTACAATTAACTTGAAATGATAGTGTAAAAGTTCAGTAAAGGAACGTAAAGACTTTGTCATGCTTTTAAAAGGCACAAGCAATCAGCATAAAGTGTTTAAAGAGAGATATTCATATAAATAAAGTTGGAACCTTGATTAAGTAGAGGTAGTTGTATAAAGATAATAACTGGATACCCAATACACCTATAGATAGATATTCATTGATTACTACGTATACTTAAATAAGTTAGCTTATTGCAAAAAATAAACAGATGAAAAAATATTTTATAATCATACAAATATTTATTCAAATATAAAATCTCTAGAGAGGTCTTTTTCGATTTTTTATAATAGTCCTTTTAGAGGAAATATTTCAAAAGATATTCTGCGAAAAGTATATTTTTGAATTGAGAGTGATTTGTAAAAAAAAAAAAGAACTTTTTAGTATTACTTTTTTATTTTTTTATCTTTCATCTTATGGATTAGAAACTCATATTGGGGAAAAATAAAAGTATGTTGGAAAAAATATCTAAATTGATTATTATAAGATGGGTAGAATTAAAGAATGATTCTCAATAAATTTTGGTTTATAGTCGATATTTCTTATCAATTCATTCAAAATAATAACTCATTCTTCTTCCTTCTACATAAATAGTTACTGATAATTAAAAAAAGTAATTCTCAAAAAAAAAAAAAAAAATACAATTTATACAATGATAACTTCAAAACACTATAAATTCCCTCTATATTTTTTGTTACCTGTTGATTGATCAATTCAAGTGAACAGGGTATCCTGCTGAAATATTCAAATAAAGGATCACCAAACTACTGCCAATTCCAATGTACATGAGATTGGGTTGTCACGATACAGCAGCGTACTCAAGAAAAACATTTTGTAATATTATTTTATTATCATTATATCAAAGGTGAATCTATAATTTATAGTGTACACATTAGAACTTTGGTATAAGTTACAACTTGTACAAGTAAATTACAACAGTAGATCTTGAAATTTTCAAATGTACAAAATAAACGTTTATTAATTGATAGCTAAATGTCGTAAAAATTAGTCAAAAATTGTTCCCTTAACCTAAATCAAAAATTTGATAAACTGTTATTCTTTGAATTATCTCATGAAAATAATATCATTAAAAAAATTGTGCAAGGTGTGAAGGTATACATAAATTTAAAACCAAATTATTATTGACTGATCCATGTTTCTCTTTCTTTGGTGACCCCTGATTTAAATTCTAGTACTTAGTTTAGAAAAAAAGATCTTGTACATTTATGTTCGACTAGATGTTATAAAACCGTCCCTATTTTTTAATGATGAGGACGCTGATTTATAAACCTTAAATCTTTTTAAGGTTCTAACATATTCATAAGACATAGCCTATCGGCCCAACAGTTGGGACGAATGACACTATTAGCTAACTAACTTTCGGACCTTTTTTTGTTCTTTCTCCTTCTTTTTTGAAGAGAGTGTTGAGAGGTGTAATAGTAAGTTTGTTATTTCCTAACTAGCACATACTCAAAATTGAATCTTTAGATTATATAAGTATGTTTATAGTCAAATATGAAGGGGGAATCCCTTGGATCGGATAAGGAACTATAAATAGGTATTTGAGAGACCGCCAAATGTCTACATTGGCACACAATAACATCACTTATAACGATGCAGCTGTGAAAATAGCCATGACTTTGTGGAAATGGTAGCCCAGGTGGTGTTGATTTTTATGATAATATATTTTTGTTTTGTTTTGAGGTACATAAGAGACATATTAAAAAAAAGTGCATTCAATGAATCTGCAGAAATGAGGGAGAAGTTATGTAAAAATAAAATAAAAATAAAAAAATCTTCAAACTCTCAACTACAAATCAATATCCAATTGGAATAATCAGTGTAAGCGATCTCTTTGCAATGTTATTTTTATTTTGTTATTATGTGGGGTCATCTAAATGTGGGTGCATTTGTATCCCTAGGGATTTGTTTGTATATACACTACATATAAGTACATACATACATTCATTTGATCACAAGGATAAACAAAAAAATTCTACAGATTGGTCAGTTCATTTGCTCCATCTACTTATTCCATTTATATTTTATTACATATAAAGCAGAAAAAAAACAGATACTGCCCCTCTCCTGGGATAAAATCTTTTTGTTTTCAAACGGCACAAATTCTTTCATAAATAAATAAATATACGCAACAATCTATGGCGTGAGATACAAATCAAGTTATGGTTGACATGTGTACATAGAAGACTCATTGCATGTACCTACATATATACATGAACAGACTCTAATAGTGTATGTAGATCCATAATAGAATCTTCATTGACTCTCTCAACTTTTCCTCCCCTCCCCCCCAAGAAATGTCAAAAATTAATAGATAACATAGTTAGTTAGTTAATTACCCAGCTCTGTTACATCATTCCCAACCAAAGCTATTAAACACAGTAGTGAAATGACAAACGTGTGATCAACTTTCGTACAAATTTAGTTGGCTACTTGGTAACTTTTTATACACTGGTGGTGCTGAGGGTGCAATGAATTAATCTATACCTAACTACATAATCCCCATAAATTTAACTTGTTACTTCAGTTAAAACATGGTAAATTCTGTGAAGGGAAGACAAGTATAAATAAATATATATACGTATATAAATTTATGTACTTCAAAAGCGAAACCATGCAGGGGGAGAGTTGTAACAAGAAACTCATGCTATTTATTTTTCATGACATTTTCCTTGCTCTAAATACGAAAGGTTTCAAACGCAGAATATTTTTATTTTGTATAGAAAAATTAATGAGGTTTAAATATCGGATAATATGCAGAGTTGTTTTAAAAAAATTATCCCTTGCTCTGTTCTAAAACTGATCCACGTAAAAGCTATGCCAATTGAATTAAAGATACAAAATACACATTTTCACCGCTCTAATTATAAATAAAATATGGTATAAAAAACGTGACAAGTCAATTTCTACCTAAATTTAATGCAATGAATAAGTTATAGAAGAATAAAAAAGACAGAAATAAGTCTTATATCTTGGCAGGTAGGCTTGAAGTATCATTTTATTTATTACTATTGGAAATATGTATTTGTAGGTACATATTTAAAAGCAGTAAGGGGGTGTTGGAGAATATTTTTGGAGAATTCAACAAGAAAATTTCATATTACCTATGTTTTTATATTCTATGTAAGCAGTATTCCAACATTTGTACGAGGATTTTCTGAACCAAAATATGAACATATTCATATATCCTGTATTTGGTGATCGATTATTAAAATTCAAAATTGGATAAAAACTTATACACAAACTAAGTAATTATGATTTTATAAAATAACTTAGTCAAATAAATATGTCTAGAGCTTAAAGGCTATCAGTTGGTATCACTCCCTTGATGATCGATTTGAATTCAGTCTTCCCAATATCGTTGAGTCTAGAGCTTGCTACAATTATAAGTAGCTATTGTGTATTATTTAATATTACCCAGCAACAATTAGTAGTTACAATATAGAGGCAACAGATGTAAATGCAGGCATGCTTTTTCACCTAAACAAAATCCCTAGTGATAATTTTAAAAATGACAAAGGTTGGAGATTTCCTTTCAGCTCTATCACATGGCTAAAAATAGTTCAAAGAGATAATCAGTGATTGTTTTAACTCACAGGTAATATCTGTTAGACAAATTATTCCATTGATTTTGGCTGGAAAAGATCCAAAAAACTATTGTGGTGGACCCCAATTAAAGCAAAGAACTCCATAAGTTATTGAGACATTTCGGGCCCAGTTATTGGTTGACAATTGCGTCAAAAGCAGTAAAATATATCTGGCTATATAAATATACATATGGATAGCTAATAAAAACTTAAAAGACGGTCTTGGGATGTTTAAAGGATGTACAAAATAAATTCCGCGTTGTGTAAGTCAAATTCATAAGAAGGAAAGAGAGAGGAGATGTGCTTAAACATTTTTACTGGTTTTTTGAAACCATCCTGGCTACCTTCTAAGAATTGTAATTAATGATAAATTCTAGAAAAATTTTCCACCCTGTGCTAATGTAAAACAGAATCGTTAACTTTTGTCACATTAACAACTAAATTTTATGTGGATTTTAGTTGGAAAAACACATCTTAGACCAAAATTTTCTATAAAAGTAATACATATTCAATTTGAATTCAAGTTTTTACTCCATTTTGAATTTTAATAGTAATTGATCAAAAATAGGTAAAGCAAATATGAATACATTTCATATTTAACTCTACATTAATATAACTAAATTAATCCCAAAAAAAAGTTTTTGATTCTTATCAAGGGGCAATTAATGCCAATTATTAGCGTAAAAAAAATCAAGATATTTAATTAAGATAAAAAAGTAAATAAATAAACATGAACACGTCTAGTGAATACATTCATAGGTATGAACCTATTTATATTTGAGTTGATCTACGTGTGATAAGGCTTCTACGTATGTATGTACATACATAGTTAGCTGAGGAGAGAGATAATACGTTCCATTCAACATGGAACAGAATGATACATACATAATAAATCATTAGCAAATGAATTGGTAAAAAAAAATGACTGGACAAACATTTCCCATGGAAATTTTGAAAGAGTTAATCCGAATAAATCTTCTCTTTTCTTTCCCCTTGTACATACTTAGTGAGTGATAATCGTCATTATTTCTTAAATACTACTTAGGTACGGGAGAGATTAGGTCCCCTCATGGTTCTCTTGTGCAATCTTTATAAATATATATATAGTATCGAGGTACATACTATCCACCCAAGTGGAATGGATAACTCAAAAAAGTTCTACTTGATTCAATTATGAAGATATTTATAGCTGATTGCATATGTGTTAGTCAATACTTTCACTTCATCATTTCAATTGATTGTTTTTTTATTCTTTGTAAAGTAATTTTTTATCATAAATAAAGAAATAATTAATTATTGCTTTGTTATTGTTCTTTTATAGATAGATATATAAAGAAGTTTAAATATTGATACTGAGTATATTTTGTCACGAAATTTTAATGAAACCCATTTTATTATTATTGTTACCTTTTTTTTCTTTTTTATAACGATGTATTCGCCCTTGAGGCTTCTTCTTGGAATAATATAAAAATATATCTATGAACGTACTGACATATATTTACTTAAATATACTAATATACTTCAATTATTATTATACTCGTTCAATAATAATAACTTAATATTGGATACAAAAAGTGATAAATGATGCGATAGAATAAGAAAGAAAATAATAATGAAATTAAAATTTAACACCTTTTAAACCTCTTTATATTTATTTCTTTAATATGTGAATTATAAGTAATAAATTAATGATGTAAAATTTTAATAAAGATCTTATAGGACTACTAAGCTTTATTTCTTACCAGTAAATTGTCCTTTAGGATGTTAGGCAATCCATTTTAAAATTTAAGGATGTTTTTACTCAAAAGTATGAGTCAAATCTAGTGAATTTAAATCTTTTATTGTAAATTTTAAGTAGACAACATGCATTTTTAAGCTAGTTTTATTAAACTATAAAACAAGGTAACAAAACATGCCTGAGTTGTATTATTGGATCAATTCAGTTCCTTTTGACAGTGGATGTGGCTTTGATAGAGTTCAATGACTTGACAAAGATTCACATCATTGAATACCTGTTGTATTTTATACATTTATACTAATATTTAAGAATTTACAGCTATAATTTGACCTAGATATTTGAACTTTTAATATGTTAGAGTTCTTGACTGATCTCGTTGCACAAATTAGATAATAATGATAATGTCATAATTTCATGACCCTAATTACTATTAAATGAAACACTGATCTTATTTATACATTCTTGAAAGCTCTAAAATATATTCATATTTCCTACATTAGAAGGTAAAAAGTTTTAAATATATAAATATTCATTTTTAGATTTGTTAAAGGCTCAATACTTGAATACTTTGATTTCTTATGTATGTGACTTTTCAATTTTAAAACTTTATTTTTCAATACGTAAGCAACTTTTCATTTACTAATTACATTAAGGAAGCTTTTCAATGAAATAATTAAATCCAAGATTAAAATAGGTAAAAAAATATAAAAAAATTCCAAGAAATCCCCATGAAACAGAATCCCAGTAGACAAAAAAAACCCTAGAGACTATCAACCATAAACAGGGACAATCAGTAAAAAAGGGTTAGCTCTTCATAGTACATATCATTGTTTTTTTATTGTTATCGAAAAACAATTGGCAAGTTTTTTTTTAGATAAGGAACGAATCACCTGCTTCTTTACATGTACGTATACATATTATTCTCTCTCTCTCTAAGATCTATGTTTTATCTACACACCATTTGTTACACCAATGGTACTCCGTCTCATTACGACCATCTGTACTTATACATAGATACATATATTTATAATTTCATTAATAACTATATACATTGTTTGTATTTGATTAATTTAACTTTTGAAAAGGAAAAAATATAGCCTTGGAGTTAGTTTACAGTCTAAAAATTCTTCAAAAATTGGTATTAATACGGGTCTTGTGACCAAGACGTATCTCAAGAATTATATTTGTACATCCCTATGGCCAACGATACTCTCAAAACAGTCTGCAAATAGACCAAACTATTTGAATTCGAAATTTTTCTTTAAGTTTATTATTTTTGCTCGTAATTGGTGGCTTGTATAAACAAAAAAGAGTACTAAGGCTGAGCAACTTATAATGGCCGAATTTGACCTAAAAGGGGTATTGTTGTACTTATATTTAAATTGAAATCACTGCTATCACAATAAAATTAATATAGTTATTCGGTTTTGTGGACTCCTTATCTCCTCCACGTTTTTTTTTTTTCTCTATCGTAATTTAATCTTTATTGACACTTTCCCCTTAAAGAAAAAGAAAGGAAAAAAAAGCCTGAAGTCAGAGTTGGTAGTTGGCTAATTATATCAGAGAGTTCTACCATAGTTTTACAAGAGATAATTCAAACTCAACCCATCAACGTTCAAAATTGTTGGAGGGGGATATGACTGGTGGAGAAATTTACCAGCAGTCGAAAAAATTATAAAGAGTATATTTGTTAGGTTAGTGAAATAATGCTGTTTTAATACCTTGGTGCTCATGTCCTTTTTGACAAAGTAACTAATTATTAACATTATTATTATTTCATAATATTAATGGAAAAAGGGAAATTTCAGGGTTTTGACCACTATGAACATTCATTTATCAACTGACAATACAGGAACAACTAACTAACTCCGGTACGAACAGATGTTAGGAAACTCCTTTGTATTGATCAACTGACAAATTGGTATATTTTGATGTGATAAAAGCAATGGTTTCTGCGTATAGAAAATATATGTATAACAAAGATGTCAGCAATTTTTTTGTTGTTGTTTAATATGCTCAAGGACACACCCTGGAATGAAATGAACTAGTCCTTTACAAATAATTTGAGATAATTAAGATGTATGAGGCACTCTTTTGAGAGTGAGTGGATTTTGTACATACAAGTAGAATATCATAAATAAAGTAAAATGAGCAAAATTGATGATGGAATATTTGTTGAAGGAAAAAAAAATCATAAATAAAATTGATTAATTGTTTGTAAATATTTTTTTTTTTGGTAAAATGACTAAACTATGTATATATGTACATTGTAAAACATTTATCATTCATGGTATGTTCCATAGGTTGCAATATAGGCATATACATACCCATCAATAAAAACCAAAAAAATTGACTCCTTACTTAACAAAAACATGAACAAAATTCCTTACAAAAACATGGAAAAACTGCATTCGAAAATATCAATAACAAAATATTGATTCCGATTAAAATCACTTCAAGTATGTGACACGAAAAAAAAAGAAGCTGAATATGCTTTTAGATGAATCACACATTCCAATTGTCTTATTTTTTTAGTATTATTGCTATCATTACTACTAAATTATTGCTAATGGTCATACAAACAAAATAAAACCATTTATAAAAAGGAATTGTGATGCATTCATGATTAAATACTTGTTTCTTTAAAAAAATGGATTTGAGGAGGGCAAATATTATGTTAGAGTTAAAGGAGTACACATGACGTCATTTGAGACGTGCCATATATAACATGTGTTCAACATTTTTATGATCAAATTCGTCACACACACATACATATAAGAACGTTAATACTTTTTTCTTTTCTTTTGAATGTGAATCAAGAAAATGAGCATCTATTGTCAGTCAGCCATATTTAAATAAATATTAGTTACGGGTTTGATAGTTGTATGTAAGTGTTTTTTATTTTTATTATTAAATGATCCACATATGAACCATTGGTTTTTAAAAACTAATAAAAGGGTACTTTATTGGAGCATAATATCCTGTGATTATATGGAACCTTGGTAGATGCGAATAACTAACAAGGTCAAAATATTGGTTTAATACAATGACATGGTTGGGTCAGTTCATCATTATGAATATGAATTCGCAAGTTAACAGTTCTCATAGGATCAACATTTTCGCTTTACCTGGGGCTCCAAAACCAATTAAAAAGTGGGAGCCATTTATGTAAAAATGACGTCACATATTGATGGCAACGTCATTTTCATTGTTATTGTATTTCAAAAAGTCAAAAGTTTATTATATTCATACTTTGATTTTCTAACCTTGATTTAAAATCATTTATCAATAGAGGTTTTGTTAGCAGATTTCAATTTTTCTCTATCCCATTGTCATTAAAGCAGTATATCCTCTCTTTTATGGTATATGTATATACTTTATATACATTATTGATAATGCTAGTTTATACCCGTATTTTCATAGGAGTATAAATATGTACATATATATATATAGTATATATACACTCATATTTTTTTTTTTCAAGAGACAGATTGCCTCAGAGAAGAAAAAGAAGACTCCATAAACACAGGCAGGATTTTATTTGACAGTTTTTTGTATTTTCATACTTTTTTTAAGATGTGCTTACAAAAGATACAGAAGTGGTTGAATTCCTTTTATTCATGATATGTATATAAATACCTAGAAAGATAGTTTGGTAGACACAATATTAAAAACGTAGATTTGAATGTCTTGAGAACTCTTTGTATGTAAATAATAATATTTGTGTAGAACGGCATTCAATCAGAACCAGCCTTTCTTAAACTTGTTAACTCTTGACCCTTTTGTGAAAATTTAAAATTTATTTTAATCTAAGGTAAATGGGAAAAAATACCGATCTTTTCCCTTAATCAACTTTTCATAAACTGTGACAGCCAAGATCAGTGCTTCTCAAACTTTTCTAGATAATCAAGCCGTTGAGGAAGGACACTATTTCACATAATATTGGTCCTTTTACTCATAAAAGAAATGGTAAAATATAGTAACATAGATAGGCTATTCATAGATAAACTTAATTTAAACACTCTGGGGGGAGATGTTTGAGAACCACTAGTCTTGATAGACATCTTCTACTATTGTACAGATTATACACTCATCATTTTGTTCACACAACGGTGCAAACATTTATTTTCAAACTACATATTCCTGGAAGGCCTTAGTTGTAGGTTTTTCTTTAAACTCCCCCTAAATTATAGTTTTGACTCCTGTGGGTCGATATTTACCATTTTTAGGCTTAACACTTGTACATGCATACATAAGTCAATGTCTCACTGACTAATTAATAAAATGAATATATTTTGGTGTATTCATCAGTGTTTACGGTTGTACATATATCGCAATAACTCTATTCTTCAACTCTCACCATGTGTAGATATTTTGTACCTAAACAAATAAGTTTCATTAAAGCTAGAAGGGGCAAAAAACAAAAATATACTAAGGAATATGTTAATAAAATTATTTTCAAAAAAAAATGATGATCTAACTTTTCTCAGTAAAGGAAGGTTCATTTAAGCTGGTATTTACAACCAGATAAGATCAGTTAAAAAAAGATTGAACGGTCTTAGTTTGCTTCAAATTAAGTATTAAGAACAAAATTGTACATGAACCCAACTACCCACTAACTTGCAATCTAGCCAAATTAGCAAAAACTAGATAGAATTTGCTCACATGATTATCTTACTCCAACTTTATCGGAACATATTTTGGACTTAAATCTGTATGGTCTATCACTCCCCTTAATATGACATGGACCTCAGAATATCAAGCAATATAGAGTAGAGGCTCTATTGAACCTTTAAAACTAGCATGGACTAGCTAAAACTAAGTTAATCGAGTTATTATGTCAGGGAACTTTGTGTGAAACATTAACTCCAGCTTTAAGCTAGCATATTCGAGGTCATTATGAATTTCATGGGCCATACTTTTGAAAAACGAATTGGCATGATTCCTCTATGACTTAGTACCTAAATTTTTTATTATCCTTGTCTATTTGCAATGCATCGAATATCTTTAAAAAAACCCGTTTAGTAGATTTGAATATCAGAATTTAAAAATCTGGGGATCTTAATGTATGTAGATACAAATGTTTTTACAATGCGGATAGTCTACAATAAAGCACTTACTCATAGCTACTATATACATAATTCATTCTTACTCCTAGTTGCACCTCTTTGTTTGGGCACAAATTGCTCACGATTTGCTCAAACGCACTATAAAATGTATGGACATTAGTTCTATATTAGATGTATATTTCGTTACCAACAGCATAATAACATCTGTTTACTCCTATTAAAATAGAACTAATTATTTATCAGTTACATGTGGTTAATCTATTATTTTTATTTTTATTATTGGTTATTCCATATGTATGAATAGCAGGGAACAAAATGTACATGCGTGTATTGTTATAATAATCATTTATTAATTAATTAAATGATTAAGAATTGCATTAAAACAAAAATACAAAGAAAAGTTGAATCTATTTATATATGTATATAAATAATATGTATTTGTGCTGTTCTAATCCTTTTTTTAACACCTTTTTTTTGTATTTGGAGGTACATATGTATTAAGACTGACATATAGTTTAATCGTATTAAATGAATTTTACAAGAGATTAGATAAATATTTTAGCAAAAAAAAATGGGAGTGAAATAATTTGTGTGTGGTCATTCATTTTTATGTGTGCCAAGATCGAGCAACATTATTATTTTTTTCTGGCGATGTTTTAATTATTAATTCAACTTATAGTTTATTCCTACATATATAGATAGTATGTTTGGCCAAAAAGTTTACACAAAAAGAAAATATGAGAATACCTTTTCTTTACTTCTTTCGTTGAAGACTTGACTGCCAAGCCAAAGGTTAATAAAATACAAATTCCCATTTCATTACATATCTATCTATATCTACATATATAAATCTCAAAATAATTATGTTATAATAACATAACATATTATGTATGTATGACTGTCCCGTTTTTGGGTCTATCTGTTATTTTGTATACATTGAAGGATTTTCTCCTGTCTGATTAAGGAAAAAATTTGACTTGGAAAGCTTTAGCCTTTAAGGACCATTTTTGTGACCTCTCAAGCTATATGTAGTTTGAAAAATGTCCTTTTTTGAAGGAATATTAGCTGTTTTCAAAGGGCTTGAAAAGTTGGAAATTTAAAGCAATCAGGCAAGAAAGATTTTTAAGCATCCCTTGAGATCCCATTTAAAAAAAAAAATGGTGCACGCTGTCAAATAGTTCTCTTTATAGTTTTAAGACTACAAGTTGGCCTATGAGGAGCAATAGTTGGTTTTTGCTGTTTTTCTTTAAAAAATACCCTAAAATGTTGATTAATTTTTATTTTATTTTATAATTATTTGTTTAAATTTGATACATCTACATTGTGGGAAAATTTCAAGTCAACATTTGCATTGGTTAGAGTTTTATGGCCCATTTTCTTGTGGTTATTTTATGCATTTATTTGAAAAGATATTTTTTCATAACAATTACCTACTTTTCATATGATTTTATAAATTTGGATAACTTTAATTTTAAATGAATTAATTGATTTTGACATCTTCATATAACATTTATTTTAAAGTAAAATTTAACACTGAGCCCTGAAATTAAATTCATCCGTAGTAGTATATATATACATTTGTAAATGTCTCATTTTCCTTAGCAAGAGCAAAGAAACAAATTATCATGGTATTGACTTTTTCAATGTACATATATGCCTCCTTGACTACACTACAAGTCATTCCTCGTTAATTCACTGTACGAATTTAATCGATTCTCACAGATTTGCTTCATATTTTTGTACTTATTTTATTAATATGCATAAGCCAGATCAAGTTTTACATACATTGTACAATTTTACGTCAATATATTTAGTTATAAAGTAGTTAATATTAAGAAATGGTGTATCTATGAACCAAGTAAAATTAAAAAATCAAAAAAAAAAAAATGATAAATTGACGTAAAATGGGCACTCAACAACTTTAGTGTCTCTAAATAAAATTTCAATCATTAACAGGATCTATTTTCAAGGAAAACAATTTTTTTTGCAAAAATACTGAACACCATTGAAAAACCACCTTAAGCAGAGTAACCAAATCAAAAAGTTTTGTAAAAGAATGTACTCAACGATAAAATTACTCTGAATGCTTGGATTACTATGCTCCTTGAAGGAGTTAATTAAGCACATGCTTTGGTAGTTGTTTTAATGCATTATTATTATTATTTAAATAAATTAATTGAGGGCGTAGGATTTTTTTTTTAGGAGGTTAGGGTAAAAAAGTGAGAAAGGATATGGTAATCGGACCCTTTGGGTGTTTGAAATGTAAAATAAACAACATTGTATGTATTTCATGGCTATTTGTAAAGAACAATACATACTCATAGGTGGAAATACATCCTTATATGTATAATATGACGATGTATTCATCATTAACACATGAATGGACAAATTCCATTAACGAACAACATGCAACTTATACAAATAGAAATAAATAATTTACGTACATAAAACACTATGAGGCATAAATCATTGAAATTTTCGATTTAAATGTTTAGATATTAATTTATGAATGTATTTTAGAATGCGTAACAATTGGAAAAAATGAGACTTTCTTTATGTGAGTCCAACCCATACAAAATTTAGGAGATGGTTATAATACCATTATGCAGTACACATAAATATCTGTACTGTTGTGCTAGCTGTCGATTTTTCTATTACTCTATTGCCTAATATTAGTTTCCTGAATATTGACTCAAGTTAGCTGTTGTTAAGACGGAAAAAACTTCTTGCTATGAGTATAATAATTAACGTTGAAAAAATTATCACAGTTGCTAACTAATTGGCAAACTCACATTTTGGACCTTTTTGTTCATTCAATTTTTCGAGGAAAAGTTGAGTGTGAGATACAATAAAGATCGTATCGTTGTATATCCAATTGGGGTCGTCGATACAGTGTTTAATATGGGGAATGAATGATACTTTTCTTTTAGAAGAAGTAGTATTTTCTTTTCTGTTAAACTAGTATCATGAGACATTTTATTTACATAAAATTTTCTTAAACTTAAAAAGTCTTAAAAACTGGAAGGAGCATTCCCCATTGTCGACGTCACTGCTACATATCAGCATATAAGTTAACTGAAATTTCCTTCACGCCCAGTCTCTTTTTTAGATTGGGTGTATTTTTTTTAAAATGAGTGTATTGAAATGTTAGGTATTCTGTGAGTCAAATAGCGATGATTGAAAATTGACTTAAAATAAAGGTAAAAATCAAAATAAAGAAAGACAAAAATCAAAATTTTCTCCTAAATAAAAACAAGATATTTCTTTAAAAAAATAAAAAAAAAAGAATACAAATGTATTAATTATTCCAAAATATTAACTCCACCTAAAACCCCCGACACTGATTGGACCAAATGTCTCCTTTTTGGAAATCAAAATAGAATCATTCCTCATAGTTACATACATACATTGAACTCCTTGATTATTCCTCCTCATAGATATATGTATTTTATATTATTTCCAGGTGAATATCTCTTAGTCATTGGAATTTATTTTTGAATCATCATTTGATGCCTTTCCTTTTGTGGAAAATTTGCTAGCTCCATAATAGGCTCAACTAAGACCAAACAATATATATTTTATTCTGTTCTCTCATGTGTGCACTATCGTCCTTTGTTTAGGTTGGTTGTGTCATTATGCATACATATTAAGTAGGGTCCAAATTTGGAGCTACGTTGGGGCCTCGTGTTTTGGCCGACTAGTAATCAAAGCAAACAAAAAAATGGAAGACAAGAAGATTCCTCTTGCAAAAATTGTCTATTACTACTCCTAATAACAGTGATAATAATAACAATTTTGATTGTCTAATTATATTTAATGAAAAACAAAACAAAAAAATTTTCATTTATGTATTACAAAATAAATAAAATTTAACCAAATTTAAGTATTAAAAAAATGGCATCAACCGATAATTATTACTATCATAAAAAAACATTTCATTTCCTCATTATTTTATGCTTATTATCTTTATTTACTTTTCGTGCCTTTCGTCACAAAGGAAGGATGTTTTTATGGTCATCAGTATGGTTTGCAATCCATTGCTCTAGTTTCTGAATGGTATAATCAAACACACACACACAAAACGACATGGAGGAATAAGTTATAATGAAACGTGTATGTATCCTATATGTATTTGTGTAACTATAGCATCAAAACTAACAATACCAAAGATAACAAAGCATTCAAAAAATAAATTGAAAGAATAGGGCAATAAATTGAATGGAATAGTGAACTCCTTCTAACTCAATACATAATATGTACGCGTACAAATAACATATATAGAATGTACAATTGAAAAATGCCAATAAAATGCATTGAATAAAGATGAAGGTATGTCCGTAGGTTGTAAATAAATAAATATATAGGGACTGAGGTAAATACTACACACATATATATTTAAGTAAGTTATGAATAAATATTTATCAAAAAGACAAATACGACACAGCATAGGTATGGTACATATGGAGTAAATAAGTGACATAAAACTGATTTAGAGAGTAAACTGTTATTAAAATGATGCTATAGAAAGCTAATTTTGTTGTCAATTTCTCAATTTACCCATCTTTGTCATATTTAGTCTACCCTTCATTATTACGTTTAGTCAAGAAGATAAGAGTTTTGTTTGAATCAGAGGACACAAAAATCAAAAAAATTGTTTTAATCTGATCATCGTTTTGGAAAAAAAAATACATTTACTTGACGAATTGTATTCGTCAAGTTTCTGACTGACAAAATTAACACTTGATATCATTTCCCATTTTTGCAAAAAAAAAAGAACTTTGCCATAGGTTTTCATAACTAAAGAAAACTATATCGACATACCTAGCATCAAGGATAGGGTTTCAGCCGAGGCATATGATAAATCTGCCCCCCCCCACCTGGACTAAGTAACAAGGACTCGTTAAAGTCTTGTTATCGATCCCTAAAGGTTTTGAATTATGTTCTCAATACAACAAAACTGTACACAGTTAATATAAATATGATCTGTATGCCTAAGCAATAGAGTTGATTTTAGAGCCAAAATGAATAAACCAATCATTGTCAAAGAAATTGCAATGAAATTCAATTGTTATGAAAAAAAAACCGTTTGTGTGGCAAATGTATTTTCTTACCCTTGCTTATAATATTTTAATTTATTTTCTTTTGTAATAATAAAGTTATAAATCGATTTTCCTTATTTTTCTCTTCAGATTAGTATATGAATTTAGTTGTTGAACTCATTTGATAATTATATATTCAATTCTGACACTTTTTTGGCAAGATTTCTTTATTTGAAGTATTTATGAAAAAATATCTTTCAATATTGATTCCTAATTGAGATTTGTAGTTCCTTAAAAGTCTATTGAATAGAGTTCTATAACAATTTGCCCAAAAGCCATTTTGTGGAAAAGATATTTCCATGGTTCTCAATGATGTGATTTAAAAGATTTAAACTGAGCTCTCATAGTAAAAAACAGGCTGGAATGTGATAATTATGTAATAATATATTTTTTTAAAAAAACACAATTGATTTATTATATAGAAAATAAAGTATATATATATATATAAATAAAAAATTTAGATTCAATAAGTCCTTTCTTATTTTTATTGATAATCACGTGTAAAATTTGAGCCATCTCGAACAATTCTTAGTACATGAGAGCCCTCAAATTTCACCGAAAAGATAATAATTGAATATGATAAATATCCTTTTCATGTTACTCTGATTTTGAAAGATTAAATATGAATATATATTTATTTACCACGAACTGAGATTATTGAGCACTCATTGTTAACTCATTCCACGATGATAATGGTATATGAAAATAAATAAATACATATTTGGTTTTCAACTTTTTAGTTTATACTATTTTTGGCTGTAGTCAATCATTCAGCAGAAATTTATATTTGGTGATAATATTATTGAAAAAATCATTTGTATATAGTTCATTTAGAATTTAATTTATTAAAGATTTTATGTCAATAGAATAAACAGTTTATGAGGTACTTTATTGGAAAATGATGAAAGTTAATGAAAGTGTTTTATTAGATAGTTTGAATCTAATGCTACATGAATCATAATCAAACATTATTTGTATTATTTTTCTACAAAAATGTCCTTTAAGCAAAAACCTGTGCATTTTACGAAATTTCTTTCGACAATTGATCCTTAAACGATTAGATTTAACTTTTTGAGGTGCATGTAAATAGTAACGAACTTATATGATAAGAAAAAATCATTTCGGTAAAATTTATGAAACTAATTCTCACTCAACCTCACATATTGTCTCAAAAATGTACATATTGCAATAACGAGGATACATTTGATTAAATAAGATTATATATTTCTATAACTCAGTTCTCAAATAATTCCATGAATGTATTTTTTGCAATCTATTATCTGACGAGTCACATGTTTTAAAACACAAAAAGGTAAGCCTTTGATCAGTTGTTTCAGGGTCGTATGCGTAAATCCAAGTCTCATCTCCACTAATGATAAATTTCTAGTGGTTCTGATAGTCAGACAGCAATGCTTCACACGCATTAACGCGACACTTTTTTTTTTAATAACAAATAAAATCTTTAGTAGAAGTTACCCTTTTTCCCGTAATTATTTAAAAAATATATTGTTGCTATTTCAACTTGTGATAAAATGAAAAGAAATACTTTTTTGGTTGAGTCAGTGTCGAGTTTAGGTGGAAGCCAGATTGGAAAATTGCTAGGACTCCAAACCCATAATATTGAATAAAAATTGTTGTTTGCACATTTTCCTTTGACTGGAGCCTGTATATTGATTCAGAAATCGACATTGAGCTCATGTCGAATTGTGAAAACGGCATTCTTTAATATGATATTTTGTTCAAAATATAAATAGGTAAATGTTGAAAAAAATCGGTATTGAAGTGATGTGTTTGAAATTGAAGGCTCTTTGGAGTACAAGTATAAAACCTATTTACTATTATATGTAGACTGAGTGAATGATTGAATTAATATAATTAATCATTGTAATTATCTTCAAGATTCATGATTATAAATAATTTTTCGCAATTAAGATTTAGCTATTTTAATTTAACTACATAGAAAGAACGAATCATAGGGCAGGGGGTAGGTGTTCCAATACCCTTAAAAGTATGCTATTATAAGCCACTAGCATTAAAATGTTCAATGTATTTTTTTCTCAGCGGACAATTTTTCTACTTTTCTTCCCCTTATTAGTGTTCTGAATGTTGATTGGTTGAACATATATCAGCTCTTGTTCAGCTGTAAATGATTTTCTACAATTAAATAAAGAGTCATTCCACAGTTGAGAATAATTGGACCAACTTATTTGGGTTCCTTTTTTCTGTTTCCTTTTGAACGAAAGGTTGTGAAGTACAATAAAAATGACTAATTTCGTCATCAATATTGAACATAATTTCAGGTTTAAATGAATTATTTCAAAGAAGTTTACTCAAACTCTGAGCACGGAATAGACTCAATGATATTTATTTATATCAATAAATAAGATCAATACTTTCTGATACATGTACATACATATATTATTTTGAACTTTAATTTATTTGAAATATGTACATAAACTATCAAGGAAAGTTTGATATTTTAATTACAAAATTAGATTAGTTCAAATAAATATTAATGTATGTTTGTAGATGTAGAACTTTTTTAAATTAGTTTGAGTAGTACATACTTGTATATGTACATATGCACATGTACAAATACAGACAGAGGTTTGTAACATTAAAATTATTAAGGAACATAATGAATAAACATACATACAAAATGAATATTTTTGAGATAGTTGAACACATTTTTCCATTTCAATAATTGTGAATATTTTATAGATAATCTCTCAACCTGCCCTTCAAAAAGAGAATGGATATAGGTTCAAAATTATGATTGGATATGTAAAAGAGGGGGAGGAGAGTTGATACACTTTATTCTTTTTCTTGCATGGGTATAAAAATGTACATCAGTTTCATTCATAAATTTGTGCAATTTGTAAATTAATATCTTGGGCGCAATCGATATTTATACTTTGATGCGATAAATATCAAAGTGTGCGAAATAGAGGTCGTTCATTTTTTTTTCTCAAATGTATTAATTCTCCCTCCTGGTAGGAAGAGTTAATACGCTTCAATCTGCACCATTTTAAAATCAAAGTGAAGGGTTTAAATAGTAATATCTTTTTATGATGACATTAAGTCCATTGCGTTTTTACACATGTAACATACTACTGTAAACACAAAAAAATATTTCATCTACTCTGAATCATATTTAGAAATTGTTTCTATTGCATAAGAGGAAAAATACACTTGTATCAACTCTCCTTTCTCTGACTTTTTGTTTATTTGCTTTATTTACAAAACTGTGTGTTATTTCATAATTTAAAGTATTTCTATAAAATTTTTGCTCTTTCAATGTGTTTTTAAATAGAATGAAAAGTTTCTATGAAATCCTAACACTAAACCATAATCAAAATTCTTTTTCGTTTGGATTTTTTTTAAATTTTAGTTTCCAGAATTGATCTTTGTAAAGAAAATGCGCACTCCTTTATGTTTTATCCTTCTCAATAGGATACACAACGAAGGAGTACTTAATCATCCATCAATGGGTGGACCCACTTATGAAAATATTCATAAGTACTAGCTAGAGAGGGGGTGTATCAACTCTCTCCTTGTATTACATATCATTCCTTCCCATATAATTTAATCAATTACGTGTCGTTTTTCCTAACTGTTTGACTATTTACTATTAGCTCAACAAATCCATGTTCAGAATAATAATGTAATGTAAGAGTAGACAAATCAACAGCCGACAAAAAATAGACTGAAATTTTTTTAATGAGTGGAATTACAATGTGCCATAAGTATTTATTATACCTCATTGTGTCGTCATTTTTTGTGACTCTTCTAAGTACGAACAACCCTTTTGAAAACTAAGAGATTTTGTGACAAGATTCTATTTCAAAATAATAGTTTTTTGCACCAATAGGGTGTAAGCATTATTTACTTTGTAGTATATTTACTAGGACTCATAATTTCTGACCCATCTTGGGACTATGAATGTTTTGTGACTTTACTCATTGTACATATATTAAGATATGGCGTTATGTGCATTGTTACTTAGTTGTTATTTTCTTAGACTCAAGATACCTGCGCCATCTTGCAAATATAAATGCTTTGCGAGTTTTCCATTGATTTTTGCCAAAATATGATATCTTTCATTTCATTTTTAGCAAGATACGGTCCATTCAAATGTGACAAAGATATAATTTATGTATAAAAAGAATACATTTTAGACCCTATATGCAGGCCTTTAAATTTAAAACTGTGGTCCAAATACAGTCCTAATGTTCAATAAACCCTTGTTTAGAATAAAAATCATAATGCACATTGTTTTTTTAAATTTAAGATGTCTATGAAACGTTCAAAATATACATGTATTATCAAATGATACTGGATATGACAACTTAAGTTTTTTTTATCTATATATATATATATATATATATATTAATCAGATTAGCTTTTTTTTGTACATAGGTACTTGAGACAATCAAAGAGGGAGATTGTATTATTTTGTAGCAACTTCCAAACCAATGAAGGTAAATACACAATAAAACATAAAGTATTTTATGAGAACCTATTAATGTTTTTGTTTTGTTTTTTTTGACTGTAAACAAACTTGATTTATCTGAGTCTTTCCATGAGTAACATGTTTTTTTTTTCATTTTAGGTCCATAACAAAATAAATTTGCATAAATTTTTTAACTCTTTATTCATTGTGATCCAAACCAATGTTTGAGTATGTGTAAGACACAACTAAGCATAGTTAATGTATGTAGATATTCATTTAAATTTCAAAAATAGCATTAATTATTACGTTATAAATTTTGGAGACGCATTGAGTCTTAGTTTTAATCTTGGAAATCTACGTTTAAGAACAAAAAAACAATCTCATTATTCCATATACGATGATCCAAAAGATTAATGGGTTAACTTTGAGTCTGTAACTACATTCTTATATTGATATGGGTTCGAGAGTGGGCATCACTAAAGGCAGTCCATAACACCTCATGCTTTAATATCAATGAAGTGACTTTATGAATTCAAAAAGAAATGAACTCTTCAACCATTCCTCATATTTTATACGTAAGTATTTGCATTTTAAACCTTTTTTTGGTGCTTTAAGTCACTAATATCTGAGAAAATACCCAATAATAATAGTGATATCATTTTTCTTTAAAAATGATTTAGCAATAGTTTTAAATATAGTATTCTAGTTCAACCTATCAACGTGCAGAACATAGCTAATAAGGGACAAAATAAGTTGAAAAATCGAATACTGTGTACATTTTCATGTTAGAGGGATCAGATTGAGTTATTTATAATTCATTAATTAATTCCTGCTCTAACTCAGTCGTTTGATCTTGTTTGCATATTTTTACTCTAAATTAAGTAGGAATTGTTGGAAGTTCAGGTATTGAGCTTTGAACTTTCTATAAGAATGTGGCAAAAATATTATGTCTACAAATAATATTACTGAGTTGGTCACGATCCTAAATTTTATAACATGGAATCAAATCCCTATTTTCAAGTTTTCTTGTTTTTGTAACTACCTAGAACTGAAAATTTCGAATGATTAGAGATCCTTGATAAAGTTCTTTTTAATCTCAATTTCTAATTAGTTTCTTTTATCATTATCAAAAGAATTGATGACTTTGTTTCCTTCCCTCCTCCTGTATCTTTCTTCTTCTACCTTTCTCAAACGAGAACCGTATTTCGTTTGTACATATATCAAAGGATTCATTAAATATACTTTGATATTTTTTGAACTTTTAGAGTAATTAATAATAATCCTCCGCCCCCCCCCTCTCTCTTTTTTTTATTATTATTATTTATCATTTAATGCTTTGTGCACACTGCCACAAAATCGTGTTTGCATGTACAATTTTTCCGTGCTAAAAAAGTTAAAAAAAGAAAAAAAGACACTGAATCAGTTGCTAGATAGCCAAATCTTTTCAATTTTGAGTCTATTCTTCATTTAATAAATATTAGAGAATTGTTCACAAATTAACAAAGGCTAGTTCGAGTTAAACCCATCAGGGTTAAGAACAGTAATAAGAGGACTAAGTTTTTTTGTTTGCTCGCATCCTCGACTATCAAAAAGGAAAGGGAAAACTTGAATAAAAAACAACATTCTGTATTTTCTTGTACCCAACTGTTAATTTTTGGGTGGAGTTATTATTTAGATATACTATGTACATTCATAAATTTGGCTAATGTAAAAATCAATAATCAGTTTCTAATATTCAAGAAAAGGGCATCAATTCTTAACCTAATATAAAAATAAAAATCATATACATATACATATGATACATATAATACCCTTTTTTGAGTTCATAATATGTTGAGTCAACTGCTTTAAATTAGAAAAAAGAGTCACTTCATGAAAATAGTCAAAGGAGGGAATACATTGTATTTTTGTTTACCCTAAAAAGCTCGTTGAGAGAAAAATAAGAAAGAAAACTCGACAGCTGACTAATATTGTGCCTGAAATTGAATTATGCAATACTTCCTTACCATTAAATGAAAAAAAATGAAAAAAGTTCCATAGTTGAAAATAAACAACTGACTACCATGGTTTAAAAAAAATTTGAAGGAAAAATTGAGAGACACCATCAAGATCACATTGTGATATATTTCTATACAACGTTACACCTTGAGCGCACATGCCTTAGATTGGCTACCCCCTGACTTAAATAATTAATTTAATTTTCTATTTTTTTATGTCCATAAAAGCAGTAATTTTCATATCTTTGATTTTGATAATAAAATTTGATAAAAGAGTACCAACTTTAGTAGTATCTTGGATAAGATTAAAGTGAGTAGGAAAATAAATTTTATTATCAAATGTTACTCTTATGCAAAGTCATTTATGAAGAAAAAAAAAAGATTTATATGCGGAAAAAGTTATTTAACAAAAACTGCTCTTTTCTGGTACTGATCGATTAATTATCATAACCGTTGCATGGAAGATAGATAAGAAAATAGTCAGGGACCTAATGATATGTATAGCTTTAGTTTATTGTTGATTGTATGCCAATAACATGGAACAAAAATTATGCTGCATTTTTTGATTCATTGTTTTAAGTCAAATTGTCTAAATATTATTATATATGTTTATATACATATATATTTGTTAAATAACTTTTTTCCATATTATGAACAAAGGTCTTTTTTTTTCTTCTTTTTTTTTTGAAAGATAAGATTAAAATTAGAATAAAAATATAAAAAATGACTAAGAAAGGGCCCTAAAGCCCGTTGTACAGTGCTCATTTTGTCAGCAATTTTTCAATTTCTTTTTTCTTTTTTCATCTTTGTTTCGTCACAATTCGTAAAGAAGAAAAAAAAATTAAAAACTTTTTTATAGAATACAATTAGTTTTAAGTCTGAATTATTTTATCAAAAGTCTTCAATCAAGTGATCCATTTTCTTGCGTTTATTTTGTGTTTAAAAATAATTATTTTTCAAATGTTAACAACTGGGATAGTCATCGGGTTGATTAATTATCACAGACAAACACAACTCATTGTGTATGTACATATTTAACCATACATATAATATAAGTACTATTTGCAATTATAAATTTCTTTGCATTATATTTCTTAAGGGTCCTAGGAGGGATTTTGTTTAATATTTGTTTAAATTCTAGTACGATCGAATTATTCAACAAAATCGAATTTTGCTTAGCAAAAAAAATAAATAATGTTATGGCTAATTTAAACTTTTTCCAAGTAATTGTACTAACTATGTTTGAATTGTTTCCGGTATTACCTACTTATTTAATTATAAGATATCCTTAGTGTTTCTAATGTTTTATTTACATTTCCTAACATCATAACAATTGAGAGAGAAAAAGTCACTGTTTGTTCTTTATTATTGGCATGTTTAAAAAATACACTTGTCTTATGGTAAAAATCACCTTAACCGAGACCAAGACGATTTTATGAAATTCAGGAATCGAGACCAAGAAAAAAAAATGTTATTGAGTTTTTTTTATGAACTACAATGAGCAAAAAATACGGGGAAATTTGAATTTAATTATTTTAGGATTCCGGTGGATATAAATGTTTTTGTTTTAAATTGGCTCTACTGTCACTGACATTTGTGCCAAATTATAGATTAAAATTTCCATTAGAGTAATAGATACGTGTCCTTCTGTGAACAGCACTAATCGAATTTGTCGTTTTTTTAAATGTCTGAAAGATAAGGACTAAAATGCAATTTAGAGAAATGCTAATGAAAACAAAATAGTTTAAATGACTAATACTTCAGACTGTATTTTTTTGAAATTTTGAGAACCTGTGGTTTATATCTCGAGATACATAAACCATTACTCAAGAAACCAACCATCTTTTGAAGGGTATGAAACGAATTTTGATTATTAAATAAAGATTTTTTTTCTCGCGATATTTTTTGCCCATAGTACTATATATAGAAAAGGAAATTTATCATTTAGTTGCTTTGGTCTTGTCTACCAGACTAAGATGTTGAGAGTTTGAGACTATAATGAGATCTAAACCTTCAAAAATGGTCTCGAGACCAATATCAAAAACCAAATAACTAGAATAAACTATAAAATTTTTAATGCACTGTATGGCAAAATAATAATTATTTGTTAGTATTGAATATACTTAATAAGAGACAGATTAAGAAAATAAAGAAAAAGATTGGATTATTCCCCTTTATATATAACATATATAGTTTACCATTAATGCTACGGACAACAATGGTCAATGAAGTTTCAACAAATCAAGTTTTGGTATAGAAAGTGTAATAATGATAAGAATAGTCTTTTATATCCTATTTGCTTTGAAGATCATGATTCTTTATTTGCAAATCAAAGAGTCGGGAGATGTGTGTGTGTTTGGAAGGGGGGGGGGGGGGGGAGTAACAATTTGCTCCTTGTCATATTGAATGACAGTTGAAAAGTTTTTTTATTTAATTCGTTTCTATATAATTTTTTGTTCTCAATATAAATATATACATATATAGATTTATGTAAGGCCCATCAAGTGGAATGGAGAAACACAATCAATTTTTATTATCTTCCTTCCTATCTCTGATGCTAAAGATGAGTTTTCTTATTTCATACATACACATATTATTTTTACCGAAGGGACTTATGTATTCACATGTATACTATCCATAAAACAAAGGGTCAATCATTTTATATCCTAGGTTAGGAGAGAACATTTCTGAACGGTTAAAATTATATTTCTTAGTTTTTATTTTGAAATTTCCAGAAGCTTTAGCTAAGAGTTGCAACCTTGTCAATTAAAATCAGACAACGCAGTGCTGAGTAAAAAAATTTAAAAAAAATGTCGTGAAAACATGTGTGAACGGATTTTGATCTTAAACAGTTTTCAGACTTTGGCAGACAACTTGGGGGGGGGGGGCAGGAACACTGTGTACGGAACCGAGAATTAAGATGGAGCTCAATCTCAAATTAGTAACGTCGTCCAGTGCTACATTGCCTCTAAGAGGGTGTCTAAGGGATTTTGGCTATAGGGGATCTAGGTTTCATTATCTCCAAACCCAAGTTTTTGGATTATTTAGTATGTATGTATGAGGAGCAGAAGGTCTGTTAAGCTTCTTATAGCCAATATCGACAAAATGCATGCAGATAAAATCAGCAATGCCTGCAAGGCCTTTGGGCGTCGTGCGGAAGATTGTATTAGAGTCAGAGGCTCAATACTGAGAAAAAATAAGTTATCTTTCATCAAAAATAAAATATATTTTTGTTCTAGACACGTTTGAGATTTTAATGATGTTGTATCTTTATTTTGTTCCACTTATTCAGGTGCACACGGTAATTATTTTGCAAAATGGCGTTATAATAGAAGAAAAAGTAGCTCACCAAATAAGATCCACCTTTACTAAAAAAAAAATTAACGACATTAGTAATTACTTTATTTCCATCTCTCACAACTAATATCTTTGTTCCAAGCATAGTTGTACATACATAAGTTGCCATGCCAGCTTATTACTAGGAGTTTTTCATATAATAAGCACTGTAAGATAAGACCCATGGCTTAGTTATCAATTATCATATAGATAAAATCAAAATTTAGTGTTATAACTATTCAATTAAAACTGCAGAATGGTTAGAGTATACATACTAATAATTCAGACCACATCCAAGATTCTAGTCCTTATTAATAATCGTTTATTTTTATGGTGCCCCCCCCCCTTTTTACTTTGGAGTTCCCCTCTTTGGATATTGGTCTGATTAGGGGACTGTATCCGTCATTGCATTAAAACCTGTGCCCCAATCCCTATATCACCAGTATCATGTGAGCCTTTCAAGATCACAACATAATCTCACTCATTCGTCGTGTGGGGACGCTCTTCCATTTGTAGAGCCCATTCCCAGTATATTAATAAAGCATTTATTTTGTATCCTGATAGAGAGATATATGCTCATGTGAATCAAAGAGGATCACTTGCCTCTAAAATCATTGGAAGAAGCAAAGAAAAAATAATCTGATAGGCTTTGATAATATTAAATAAGAAAGCCTTTGATCCTATCTTATAAGTTTTATTATTTAAGAAAAGAAGCTCAATCAAAGGTAAAAAGAATTTTAAAAAATTGCTTGAAGTACGCCATATCTAAGAAAATTGGTATGTCTATAAAATAAAATGTCATCTTGCACCACCGCACGTACGTGTATTTATGATGCAATATGTGACTTCTTAAATATATTAATACAAGATCTTAATATCCTTTATACATATAAAAAGCTAATTAATACAATATGACCTTTTTTTATTACATTGCATAACTTTTAGACTCAATGATTGGGCACAAGGAGTAACGGGAATTTCTAATTTCAAATTTCAATTTTTTAGTGAGCTGGACCATTAGTTTCAAATCCCCGTTGCAAGCCTGCTTTTTCTGCTCTCAAACGTTACCTCATTTTATCACCTAAACATATACTGTAAAATTCAGGCAAATTTAGCGCTGTATTGACATGGAACTGGGACAAAACACAATATATGGAGCTACAATGTAAAAGCGAACAGAGCGGCGTACATTTTGTGAACTGAAGGAAAATGATCATTTTATATATAATTATGTAATATTGCATTTTGTAGAAAAAGGATTACATTAAAAATATATAGAAATATATATATATATATATATCAATTTTTTTCCGTCTGTCAATTTTATGTTGTAATGCCACATATGTATGATACTGCAACAAAAATATGTATGGATATCTTAAATTTCAATAAATTGATCTACCAAATTGCATTTACAGGGAGGGATATAGTCTCCTCTCTCCCTCCCATCCTGCCAGACAAAGTATATAGATGGGAAATCGAGTGAACTTAGAATACTTGATCGTTAATCATGGAGGCGATCATGGAGTTTCTGAGTTTTTAACGTGCCATCTTATTCAATAACTGCTTGTAGTTAATATAATGAAACGTCATGATAGTTAAACTGCTTCCTTCTCAAACATTCATATCAAATTGTCCAGGATATCATATCTATTTTCACTTTTTTTTTACATACTGAGAGAACATATTTTTTACAGCTCTAAAAATAATTATAAAATTCTAAGCAAATAATTTAAAATAGACTGAAAGCAAAAATAAATATAAAAAAACTAAAAAAAAGATTACAAATGTCGTTTTTTGTGTGTTTGTTATTATTAAGTTCAATTGTGTCTTTTCAAAAAAATATCTCATTATAATTTCTATCTGATCTGCGTAAAATAATATCAATAATATCCTGTACATCTTTCCACTTTGACCATACCCTTCATATTCTAATATATGCACTGCTAATATTTCATATTAATTAGTCATCTGTATGAAAAAACTAGGTAGACTCCTCTCATCAGCAGTACATTTGCTACAAATTTGTCTTGTGTAACATATTACTAATATAGTATTTTTCAAAATGATTTTAAATTTGATAAAATATTTTCTTTAATAACTCAATAAAAACACAAGTAAAATATAGGTATAGCAAAATCAATCAAGATTTATTCATCTCCAAATTTGAGACACAAGTACTCAGCACTTAGTTATTGTATGTAAAAAAAAAATACTCTGCGCTAAAATGCATAGATGTTTTGAATCGATTGGAAATAATTAATAAATGTATTTTTACTTTGCTGAAATACTCCAGATACTTGCTATCATGTTGTATACAAAATAGAAATAAACAGATAAGACATATGCCTTTTTGTGTCAGTCAGCTACTCCAAATTTTATTTCCTTCTATCTAATTAAGTGTAACAAATATCATTATATATGTGATAGCCTGTTGTATATTTGCTAATAAGAATCAATGCAAACATTCAAACCTATGTTTGTAGAGCATATCATAATTTATTCTGAGCGTCTATTCAGTTCATCTTTTTGCCCTCAATTGCACAGGAAATGAATCACATATAAATGGAACAAAATAATAAAATCTCCACCAATTTTCAAATTACTGACTAATATTGTGCTCAAAACTCCTTGTACAGTCAATTACCTTTACAATGAGGTCGGTTCTAACAAAATTTTCTATATAACAAGTAAAATCCCTTAATATTTACTACGGCTAAAGCGATATCTCAGTAAGTCGATTAAATCAACCGATTTTATGCAGTTTTAGATTAATCGAAAATAGACGAAATAACCAATTATTACAGATAACCTATTTCCCAAAAAAATATTTAATTTTTTAAAATATAAAACGAATTCCACTATTTTTATCTTAAAAAATGTGAGATTAAAAAGTTTTTAATTAATTAACTATTAAATAGCCAAACGAGACTAGTGCTGTCATTTCTAAAATATATTTCATCCTATATTAATATGTTTGAGCTTGACAGTCAATGTAATTTAAAGTATGTGACATCACATTAATTCTTAATAAAACTAAATTCACAATTAGAAAATTCTAAAACGAAAAATTCTAGGATGTAATTTCTCAAAACTGATTATTCCTTTGGTTTACTATGGTAATGAGGGAAATTATGAAGTGGTGATACATATTATTATTTTTGCTTTGATATTTTTAATATCAAATATAAAAAAATGAGTCTAGTTAAAAAAAATAGTTTCATTAAATGTTAATACATAATAAAGTATTTTTTTAAATCCCCACGACTAAATCCTTGGGCCTCAAGCATAAAAAAATGCAACAAGAGAAAAAACATTGATTTTTGACTGGAAAATAAAGAAAAAAGAATAGAAATTTGAATAAGCAAGTTAGGAGAAATTCGACTCTTATTCAAAAGATAGAATCAACTTTTATAAATAAATATTACTAAGCCTTTCTATTTATGTGTAAATTACTTAATATGATAAATGTTATAAAATAAAATTAATGCAGGTTTTTAATAGGGATAATGAATCTACAAATTCTTTTCAAATAGATGTATTTCCCTTTCTCCCTCCCTGTCTTCATTTTTGTAATTTTCTCATCTTACTTTTCTAAAGAAATAACTTTCATATTTTTTTTCCAATTTCATCGAACTTCTTTGATCAATATAATTTAAACTATTATTATTTTCATTATCACCATTTGCAACGAATGATTAATCGATTTTATCTCAAGACAAATGCATTGACAATAATGTATTTGAGTCAATCCTTGTTTTCCAATCCTTTTCATTTAATTTTATTAATAAATTATATACATACATACATATATAAATGTATTTGTAAAATGCCAATTAATTTTCAAAAAAAAATTGTAAATTTGAATCGGCGTTATTCCACTAACAGGATAATTTTTACTTTTGTCTACTTTTGATTTATATGTATCTTAATCTGTTATTAATGTTATGAACGTTGATCGGTTAAAATTAAATTAGCTACTGTTAGGCCATGAATAATAATTCCTTACAATTAAATGAAAAATAGTGATAAGGAATAAAAGGAAAGAGCTGACTAATTTCAAATGATTTTTTTTCCTTTTTCTCTTTGAAGAAAAAGTCAAAAGATATTTACATACAAAAAAAATCACATTGTACTGAATATTCAAATGTTTTTTATACATATATCTAAGGTTTGGAACTTTGATTGGAACAAATATACAGAGGGACTAACATTATTTTAATAAAATACTCGTTTAGGTATAAATCAAACAAAAAAGGAGAAAATATATGCCATACATTTTGTTATTTTCTAACTGTGATAGATTGTATCTAAATCATTGATGATTATTTTTCGATATTTTATTTTAAAAAATTGGGAATATACATCATTATTTTTGTAATAAAAAAATCAATAATATATCAGAGACCAAGGGTATAATTAAGAATACAAGTGTTTATTAAATATTAAATATGAAAAAACCATACAAAAAACATGACAAACTATTAAATACTTAATAGTTGATCACTTATTTTTAACTTACTAATTAATTTTATTAGAGTTCAATGAAATTATCCTCCAAGCAAAACTAAATGAGATCCCTTTTAGTAAGTTTTTTTTTTGTGCCAGGCGTTTTTTTCTGCTATTCTCTTCAAATTTATCATTTTTGGAGTATGTAAACATGTTTGAATGGTACAAGATACTTGACAAGTCAAATTTTCTAAAACATTTTTGTAGTATATTATCCACACTTTCATATTGTCTGGATAGTTTGATTGTAGCATAGACTAACATAAAATAATCTGGGATTTTTTCGATGTAAATATGTTTTTTTTTGTTTTTTTGTATCTGACGATTCCTTCGTCTGTTCTTGTGTTTGTAAACATAAACAAACATTGTGCAAACTTTGTTCAAAATTACTTTTAGATTAATTTATCTCTACTGTAGTATAAAGACTCTCTGAATTAAAAAAGAGATTACATATAGTCTTTAATAAGGTACTTGACTATGGTCATTATACCTTTTAAAATGTAAAATACTTGTTAAGTTTATCTTAACAAGTACTAAAACTGAAATTAAATTATTTTTTTTATAAATTTGGCAATCTACTCTAGAGTTTATGGCCCATCAATGATGGGTCCCATGATTTTGAATTTTAAAAAATACACCTTTTCATAGAGCAATCGAGAAATAAGATAGAAAGAGAAACATCCCTGAAGGAGTGAAGGTAAAATAATCTTGAGATCCACATTTTTTTATTCAAAATCATGGGACCCATCATTGATGGGCCATCAATTAGTAATTTTTTATAGGTATGTATCTACAGGTATGTTAGTATTTAGTATATCTAGCTTTAGATACTGTTAATAATATTTCTCCCACCCAAAATAACTTGAAAGATATTTTTTTTCTGTTATTGTAAAATACAATAACTCACTTTTATTGCCAAGAAACGACAGCATCTTCATTATCTATATTAGTAGTATTATACACCTCTTATAAATTAGGTGATATAGATTATTGTTATTATAAGTAATCTTTTAGTTCTTATTTATTAATGGAAGGGCAGTTTTAATAAGAAATTATATATGTATATTCAATAAGTTCTTTTACATCTAGAGGGGCACAAGCTTAAGTCACGTATTGAGGTGAATAACATCATTTTTGATGAAAAATTCTTGTTGGCAATTTAACTTGGCCTTTGTACAATTATACATCAATAATATTTTGTCGTTATGTTGTCATGTAATAATAATACCACGTGGGTGTTTTAAACAATCCTTCCATTTTGGGGTCATATTTATATCCTCCAAAATTGTTTCGAAGCCAATAAAAATATACTCCCTGCATTTTTTCAAATTCAAAATTCAATTTAATTTCCTTTTAAGGGTTTTCTAATAAAAATGCTTCAAAAAGTTATTGAATTTTTTTGCTGAAGTTGATGAATCTGTCCTTTGAAATTAGTTATCGATTTCAATCCTTTATGTACAAGAATAACTATATATTATGTGTATGTTTTAATTACAATATATGTACGGAAGAAGATGGTACATATAAATCACGCAACTTTGATAATGGTGAACATATTGCAAATTTTCCTCGAGGAAGAATTTCTTGACAGATATGAAAATACCAACTTTACAGATTACTATATGATCTTCAAACCTTGACTCTTCTCCCTTTCAAAATGAAAAGGTTTTGTAGACATGCATGTTTCTTGGTTGATCATACCATTAAAAAGTTGTAATTCCTGCGATATAATTTTTTATAGATTGAGGAATTTTCTTTTCCCCAAACAAGAAACGTGTGTGTTTACAAAACCTCCTTAAGGTTTGAAGATCATAATATACAGAGTTTGTAAAAATAAATTGTCCACTGTTCAAAGACGTCCAGCTGACGTATAGCCGCTGATATTCGCTATCTGGTCAAGTGCAGATGTAATATTAAGCATTTTGTCGTTGCACCATTGGGCCATGTAGGAAATTTAATAGCATACTACTAAACAATGGCCCATTGTTCATTGGAGTCTGAATGAACTCCAATTTTTTTTCTGTAGGATATAATTAGTTTAATGAAATTCTTCATTGTACAACCCAGCTTCATTTTCTAAAAAAGAATATGTTTATTTATTTATAAACTATTTTTGGCTATATATTTACAATGAATACTAAGTACATATATATATATATATATTATATCATGCATAGATAAGAAAATAAAAAAAGGAAAAATAAGAAATGCGCCATCTACTGACATAGAAACTACATACTTTTCAGATTTATTAATATTTCATAAAATAATCCTATGAAAGTATTATCCGACGAATTAAGATTACCAAATGAACCTTAGTTATTATATTATATACTAGGTATTTAAGTATTATGACTATTTTATTTTCATGAGAATACTTTAGGAACTAAGTATGCATGAAATACTTGTGATATCATGAGAGATTTTGTAAGATCTCTGCCGAGGTGGACACGTTCCTCGCGTAAAAAGCAAAGATTCTACATGCTCCGATTTCTCTTAGCATTGCTTCTAGTGTCTAGTGTAGATAACCATGTTCGGAGCGTTTATTCGAGGTCTCTCTACAACTACTTCCGTTGGTTTTAGGGCTACGACTCCGATTGCGGGTTCCCCAATGAGGAAGAAAGTCAAGCTTGATCCAGCGATCGTTCGTGCACGGGAAGAGAAGCGTCGAAGGAGGTTGGCCAAAGGTAATGAGTATTAATGTATGCAATGGGTTAATTCGACTCCTATCTGCCGTTTTTTATTCTTTAGCTCTTCGGCGAATGGAAAATCAATCCCGCATTGTTCGCCCCATAAAAGAATTAGAGGAAGATAGTGATTTTGTAAGAACGACACGGCCTGTTCCAGATGCAGAAGAGATTGAACGTCGTACTCTTGTGCTGAAGGAATGGAATCGTCATTGTACTCGATCGCATCTCAAAGACATGGATAATTTAAATCGCATACTCTTAAGTCGTCAAGAAGCTCTTAAAGAGCTCAAGTCCATATCTGAACCCCTTTATATTTCTACATTATCATTAGACTCTAGTTTGAATAATATTCAATGGACTGGCCCTCCCCTAACGCCACCTTTAGGCAAAGAACATTTAGTAGATGGGAAGTATACGGATATTACCAAAGATTATCAAGTGCACTATGATGATATGAAAGTGTTCATGGAGCAACTTGTTCAAAGAAAGCGTCATCGAAAGAAGAAGGATGAAGAGGAAGACGAGGATTAATTAAAACTCATATTTTGAATACTGTGTTTGAAATACATAGATATGTTCATCATAATCAGTTCTTCAAAATTGTGTATTATGACAAATTTATGTTGAGAGTCTTGTTTATAATTTCAGATTTTCAAATGATCACCAATCATGAAAATGAATTATTCCCACTTCACAGAGATCATGAAAGTCGACAAGATATAATTAATCAATGCTGTGATATCTTAAACTTTGAATGGCCTCGTAGCGAAACAATGCGTCTTCGCTCCTTGACGAGCTCATGTGAAGAACTGCCGACTTGTTTGGCCCTTGTACATTGGTTTTCATCGGGTCCATCCGTTCTAGGACATGCAAAAGTCACACGTATTCCATCTAATGACCGTGAAGTTTGGATTGAGTCCGTTGTTATTCATCCAGATCTTCGAAGCAAGGGATGGGGCAAATACTTAATGCTAAAAGTGGAAGAGTACTGTGTAAAGAAGTTTGGAGCTAATACTGCCTATCTGTGTACAATTGACAAACAACCTTTTTACTCTCGAATTGGTTATATTTTTTGTGATCCAATTATTTCTTATGGGGGAAACTCAAGATTAATTCAAAATTTTGCACTATTGAACAATTCTCCAATTAATAGGAAACCTCTTTCTCCTGGAGGAGAATCAAATGGTATACAGCCTTCTCCTATTCATGCCATCAAGGATGTTATTGAGAGGCAAATTGATAGCATATCAAATCATAAATATTCAGATATTGATATTGCTAAAACATGTGCTCAAAATTTTAGTCATCCAAAATCATTTAATAGTCCGCCAAAATTAGACTCTCCACCTCGTCGTCTTCCTTCAGGTAGCAAAAATCTGGCAGTCTTGCCTAAAGAGACTAGAATCTGCCTGAATAAAGATTATATGAAGAAAAGGATTTCTGCTCTCTAATGATATACAATTATGCATCCTACAAATATACATAATTATGTGGTATGAATAAGGAAATAAATGGTTTTATTTCTTAGTTAAAAAGTGATCACTGAATGAAGAAGACTAAGTAATTACTTATTCGACTATGTACACTTGTATAAAGCTCTATTTTTTGCATATTGTTTTCTGTTTGCATGTATAAATAACTCCTCTATCATTTGTTGTAACATTAATAACTTGGAATATTTATATAAACCATAATGTAGTTATTGTCAATTTGATATATATTATACATTGCAGGTTTGAATCATGTTATGTCTGCATAAATGTATATCACGTGCATTTTCCTCCGACATCAATTCCTTAGCCTGTACTATTCTTAAGAAGAATCCTATGATTAAGTCCTCTGAATATATTGTCCATGGAATAAAACGCTTGAAAGAAATTGAGCCTGATTGTGATATGTGGATTAACTCTGTTGTACGTTCTCCATCTATAGTCGAGTTTAAAACACAAGAGCTTCAAAATGTCATTTCTACCTTCGACTTATTTGATATTAATCGAAAGTCTACTTGGAATATCCTAGGGAATCATCCTGAATTAATTGAAATGTCAGATTCCATTCTAAGAAGGAAGTTAAATCAAGTTGAAGGATTTAGCAGATCTATTAAAGTAGATTTTTATACCATAATAACGAAATATCCTATGTTAATATTCCTTGAATCTGAAGATATAGGTAACAGAGTGGGGCTTTTATCAGAATATTTTACAAAGCTTCAAATATCAAGCCTATTTTTGAGCTCTCCGTCAATGATGTTTGATGAGTGGCATGCTGTAGAATCTCGCATCAATTATTTATTCGATGTAATGCACGTTCATGTAGATGATATTTTGGAGGCACCTGGTGTGTTTATGATAGAATCCCAGGAACTATCCCTAAGGTATGAATTTCTAAACCGAGCTGGTCTCTACCGACGACCTGATCCTAAAGGAGTAGATGAGAGTCATCACGCCTTTCCACCTCTAAAGAAAATTATCAGTGGATCTGATGAAGAATTTGTGAGAAAAGTGGTTAGCTACGATATAACCTTGGAGGAATTTAACAGTTTTAAACAAATCCTGGTTGGAGAAGAAGACGAAAATTTTAGCTATTTCGATTCCGTTGGTTTTGAAGATTTGGACTATGTGGAAGATCAAATTCAAGACAAAAAATTTCATGAAAACATAAAAAATAAGCCCAGAAGAAATAAATAAAACTATTTTAATAAATAATTATAAATCAATCTATTTCTAAATTCGAACATTAAGTCCATCATCTTCATGTGTACAATAGGTTATTTGGAGCGTAGTTTCTTAAAAATGGTCGACAAGCAAATTCCACACGTGATTGAGATGCGAACCGTTTAGCATTTGAAATAATACACTTGATCCATGGTATATATGAGGAAATTCGAGTGTACCATTTAGGAATGTTGAGACCACATCCTAGTCCTCCACTCACTATACCAGCCAATGATTGTATTTCATTATTTTTCACGTATAATGGTCCTCCACTGTCCCCTTCGCATGGACCCTAGTTCAAGGATATGCATAACATAGAGGATTAAAAATGATAATTAATAAAACAATAGGTTCACATACGGAAAATACTCCGCTTGTTTCATTTCTTTGGCCCATAGTACAAATCAATTGCTCATTAATTCCATTGATTAAGGCCCGTTTGAGTCGAGTTTGGTAATTAATGTGTCGACTACTATTATGACTGAGAATATCAGCACAATCGCTATTGCTAATTATATTGTTAACACTCTGAAGAAGATCATCACTTGTGACTTTGTCCTCAGTAAAACCATAACCTTGGGAATATGCTTCTTGTCCCACCAATGTGTCTTCATTACGCCCTAGACAACTAGGAGAATCTCCATATACATCATAGTCGAATTTTATTCTACGGCCCAATTCGATCACAGCTATATCATTGTATAGAGAGGGTAATTGGAAGGATGGATATATGAATATTCTCTTCATTTCAATTTCTGCAGTATGATTTGAATCATCACGGATCAATATCGAGTTAATGCGTGAGAGAGGACCCCCCCTTAAGATGAAATTAGTTATAAATTATTAATTATTATTCTCATATATATCAGGAAAAGACAATTTGTATCTTACTGGAAGTTTATGTAGCAATGCGCTGCACTGATAATGAATCTGTCAGAAATTGTTGTTGATGCACAAATTATTTTTCTATTCGAATTCTCTTCTTCAGTTTTGTAATAAAAAAACCTGATGGAGAGGACGTGATAAGAATTGTGGGTACAACTAAAATTGAATGATTATATTATTCATATTTACTCTCCAGTATCCTGTAACTCGGGCAAATCCCTTTTCTTTCTTGATTCGAATATATCTTTTATAATGTCGTAGTCATCATTATCCATTTCTAAATTGTCATTATCTTTTATAGGTACTTCTGATGGGTTCTTCAACTTTGATCGTCCACAAACTACATGATATTTTAATGAATATTTTATGTCTATATAGATATATTACGAGATGTAATTACTTACAAAACTTTGAGTGCTCCAAATTTGAATACTCTCTTCCATTAACTAACTGTTCCTCATTATTACGAACTTCATATTTCAAGAAATTAAAGGATTGTATTTAGGATTATAATAGATATTAGGCATACTTGAAAGAAACCCGCAGATTCCACAAGAAGCTCGACAGTTGATGGACATGAACTCAGGTGAATGAACACAGTAACCCTTTCTGGACCAATAATCACATTTATCAAATTCATCGATACAGCCTTTGTTACCACATATACCGCAAGATTTCATACAGCTCTTGATCATGAAGGGAAAGGAGTTGTGACTTGCATTTCTACACGAGGAGGGAAATTTTGAAGCCCAGTCGGAGCATTCAGGGACAAAATCGTCACAATCATAATTTTGTATTGTACGGACATTAATGTTGGATCTGGGTTTATTTTCATCTGCACAGCACACTGCATAATTTGTTGCACCAGGATACCAACCACAAATCTGAGGTGGTGAATCCCTATCTTCTAAGAAATTACATTCAGTTGCAGTGATGCATTTTTCATTTGTTTGACATTCAATAGATTGAATTGGTTCTACGTCGGGTGTATCAGGCTCAGGTCCAGTGACATAGTCATAATCATATTCGTAGTCACCGGATAAATATTCCTCGTCAACAGGGAATAAAATTTTGTGTTGGGAAGTTGGGCAACAAATCTAAATTTATGAAACAAATATAAGTTCAAATTATAATTCATAAGAGCAATTACACAGAGTACTCACAATAATTGATGAACCATAGTGATTCAACATAGAAGGTGGATATTCTTTGAATCTTTCCAGTGAATCGCAGTCCTCTATCAGCTTTTCAGTACCTAATTAAGCAAATAATTTTTTTTTTTTGCTTTTTACTAAAATATTTTCTAAATAGAAAGGTGATTTGACGTCATACCAGAATGTCCCAATGATGCTGGAAGAGAGCAAAATCCTGCTTCTGGTCCAAACCCAATACTTATAGGAGATTCACTGTCGTTTGCCTCATTATCTGCATCTAAGACACCTAGGCATAAGCAAATTGATGATAAAATAGATAAAAACTTATATGTGTTGCTTGACATGTCCGCTCAAAGAATGGTGTAGAATAAATAATATCAAGAAATAAAGCTAAAGACGAGGTAACAATAACAAAAACTTGAATTTTCGTGACCTTAAAAGGAGTTCATCATTAATGTCTGTAGTCGACTGAGGTAGTTACTTCAATTGTGGTAATGTTATTTCTTCCATAGGAAATTGGAGTTACAAATGAAATACAAATTCCCCACTTAGAAATAAGGTAAAAAATGCATAATTAATATATTGATTTTTGTTATCTTATAAATGATGCTAACTTGATTATTTGATGACAGTGGGGATTTCCTGACAACAAAAAAATAAATGCGTAATTCCCAAAGTTGAATCCATATTAAGGAAATTACCTTTAAAATACCATGTGGTCTAATGGGATTATCTATTTTAAGTAATAAATTTATAGAATTTACAGTTAATGATAATTATTATTTATTTTCATATACATATATTTATTTCGAATAATGATATTCATGGCATTGATTCTAAGAAATCATAATATTAAATAGGGGAAACCAGGGAAGGGGGGAAACACTTAAATACTCAATGATGGTTGGAAGTGGACATACCAAATTTTTACAAAGCAAATTTCAATGTTTCTACTAAAAGTCAAGCTCAGGGGCGTACAAACAAGGGAATTTGACGGGAAAAATCCAGAGGGCATTTGGTAAGATTTTTTTGGGCTTAGAATCACGCTTGTGTCAATCCCTTTGAATTTCCTTTGCTTGGGGAAAAACTAGGGGAAATTTTGCTGACCAACTTTATTCTTGTCATTATATATTCTTCAAAGCTTGTATTTCTGGTTTAGATATGATAATAGCAAAAAACCCACAATTTATTACTATTTCAACTGGCTTTATATTTTTATTATATAATCAATTCAATTTTACTATATACTTTTATACGTTATAAAAACATCGTTACATAATTCAAAAACATCATCTTTTTCAAAATATTTCACAAAAAGGAAATTTTTGTATCTAGTTCCTTAGGTATGAGACCAAGACAGATCTCACATCACTAGTTTCAACTGTTTTCGAACATATCTCATATTATCTTATTATTTCTTATTTTGTGTATCTTTTACATTTGGCTATATTTTTGAACAAAAGGTATTTAAGTTAGATATCGTAATTGTCCCTTTTAATTAATAAAAAAGTGTATTTGTATTTTTGGTCAAAAAAGTATAGAATATGGGTCAAAATCGGCATAAATGGCTGTTTTTAGAATGGTCTACTTGTACATGATCTCTGTTATACGTATACCATTAGGAGTTAACTTTTATTTCAGTGAATCTCTTTTTAAATTTCATTGATGACTAATTTATGATCAATAAGAGAGACTTAGAGAGATATGTTATATTAAAGAAATGGGCCCAGTTCGTGGGTTAAAATAAAATGCATTTCCCCAAGATGCTCTCAGATTATGTTTATTAAATGGAAAGCCTCTGTTTTTTTACACATAAAAAGAATCAATACTTATTGACCAAAAGTGAATCTAGTATTATACTAGAGCAATTATTAATGTATAAGTTTTAATGAATTAAAAGTAAGCTGATGGACATGCAAAGGGGTTGACTAGCTGCTAGTGATTTAAAAAACTGAAATGGGCTTGAAGGAGGTTGAGTGAGCTTGCGGAATATTTATTTACATTTGACTTTATTTGAGTAATTCATTGACAATCTATTGTTTAGATTTGAATTTGAGGAGCGGCTCTGCATCTACATAGAGGAAGATCAGAATAGCTTAACTGTGGGAGAGATGCCTGGTGGTCGTGGAGATCATCGCGAAGGAGGAAATGGTGGAGATGTGTCTCTGACAGATCCGTCCTCGACGAACATTGTAGGATTGAATGGGATTTTGGAAACACGGAAAGGAAAGGATTCGAAGCGAGTGACTCCTTCCAAGCTTTGTATCGCTCTACTTATCCGGGACTATGGACCAGAACTACGCTCAGAGCTGAGCACATCTCAACGAAGCTCTGTGGCCCTCAGCATTTTGAAGCTGATTCAAAGCTCCGAGTCGAGCTGCTCCAGCCTCATCCTTAAAACCCTGGAATCCCTTCCCAAAGTTTTGGCCAATGAATGGAGACGGAGTCTCGCATTGACTGTTGCGGATGGTGTTGGAGGACTCATTGATCTCAAAATCTCATTGGAAAACGCTCTCTCAGATTCCAATGCCAATGCCTTGCATCGATCCTCCGTTGTTGGGATTTTCTTTAAAAAACTCATTCTCTATTTTGAGTCCCTCACCTTCTCTGAGGTGTCCCATCTCTTTGAAAACTTCAAGCATTACTATAATAAAGGAATGGAAATGGGTCAAGAATGTCTTCACCCTGAGGATGAGGATGAAGAGAGTATTGAGGTCACAGAAGTGAATAAAACAGAATTAATGGAGAATGATGAAGAGAGTCCCCAGTCAGAGCTTTATATTGCGAGACAAGTAGAACTCTTGTCAAGTGTTGAACATAAAGCGGATCCTCCTAAAGTCATGCAAGAAAAGATTTCTAAGATTTTAAAGGAGGATCCAACACTCTTGCCTCCAGCATATTTCCTCACCTACTTAAATTGTCTTCGATCCAAAGAATATGCCGGGGCAATAGAAGCACTTCATATGGCATTCGCTCCCGATTTGAAATGTCCTGCTTCATCTGAGGATATCAATAAAGAATTTCGTTATTCAGCTCTTAATCTCTCTGCCTTGCACTCAAGATTTCAGCATAAAGAAGAAGCCATGAAAGCACTGAGAGAAGCTATTACATTGGCTCAAGATGCAAATGATCATGTTTGTCTACAACATGCGCTTTCATGGATGTACCGGATTCGGAATGACGTTGACAAAGAAAAGATGATTCGTCGTTGCGTGACAAAAAGTGGGGAATTAAATCTGAGTTATCTTGTTAGTTTAGGGATTCAATCTTTGAGTCAGCTCTATTATCATAAATCGATTCCTCCATCCACTGTCATGGAAGTTCTTACCAAGAGTGACGTATTGAATTGTCAACATTCTATTATTGAGTTAATAACCTCTAGCTATGCTCAAAAATCTGCTTTTTGGACTCTTTATGGAAAGACGAGAATGTCGTTCACTGTTTCAATTTTGCTCCTTAATTTGGATACGTCAGATCCTACAAGAGAAGGTCTCTATGTGATGTCAGAATCTTATGTTTTAGCCTTATGTAATGTAGCTCGATATCTGCACGATCATGGTCATGGGAAAGCTGCGGATAAAGTGATTGATTTGGCCAAGTAGTATCTATTCTTGATCATCTATAAAATCATTTCTATATATACATATATTTAATATTTATTTCAGGTCATATTTTAAAAACTTCACATCCTCTCTTAGATTGATATGGCACTCAACTCAACTTAATATTCAATTTCAACGCTATTTACATAGGACGAATTGGGTTGCAGCTGAAAATTTGATATATGAGCTATCCACAGTGGATGCCATAGAACCACTCTTTTTGCGACTACAACTCTACATAGAAAAAGGGGACCCTGAGATGGCCATAGAGATCATGGACCAAATTGTCGAGCTTGTCAAAACTGTTGAGTTAGCCCCATCTGATGAGGTCAGGTTTTTAGTTCATCAAGCCGAGCTATTTTGTTTGGTGGAAAGTTTTTCAAGTAATTGGGAGGAAATTACTATTACGGTGCTCTTATTTTATACTCATGTTATTCTGTGTTTAGGTGCCATTTCACCGTTAACTAACGCATTGACACTTTGCAAGAAATATCATATGGAGCTGATGGAGTCTATTGTGTGCTTGCACCTCGCCCATGTTCAGGTATTCATTAGAGTTCATATACATTATACATTACCCTTGATACTGATTTTTAGTTGCAACTTGGGATGCCTCTCAAATCTCTAGAGGCTGCGGAAGAAAATCTACCCATTATTCTGAGTCACGGAACCTTGTATGATTCTTCACGCGCGTATTTACTCATAGCCAAGGCCCGGGTTGCTTGCTCTCCACCCAATTCCGAGAGTAGAAAAATTGATTTATTAAAAGCAATCGATGCATTAAGACATGCATTAATTGGTTTTAAAAAAATGCAGTGTTTTCAGAGAATGAAGGACGTTTATTACATGATGGTATGTTTTGTTTATTGCTAGCAAAGATATTATTTTATTTTTCTCTCTCTAAGTTCTTACGTGAGTAAATTAAGAAACTTTTTGTACGGATGTGTCTCTCTTTCTATTATATATATGCAATATAAAGGTAGTAGTTAACTACCTTTATTCTGATGAAGGGGTTATAAAGGAATAAACAAATAGGAAATATATGGATCCTAGATATAAACTAATAAAATCTGTAATTTTCTTTCTTTCTTAGGCACGTTTACATCATGCCTTAAATCAAGTTCAGGAGCGGAATCAAGCCTCTGCAGAGTTTAAACTCATTGGTGAAACAGAGTCTACAAATCTAAGTTCCAAATTAGCAATCATGCTGTGATATAAAGACGTACATTTTATTTATTTTTTTTAAACATCGAAAAGCTGTTTTTTTATAATATATTAATTAATTAAACTACGTTCATAAAAAGCGAATGAAAAGGATAAAAATATATTATTTGAAGAAAAAAATACTACTATTTTTCCGTCATTAAGGCATTATGTGGGATAATCATCATTATTTGGAGTATTTACCTATAAGGTATCAATTTGCGTTCATTTAATATGTATGTAAGTGGACTTTAGAGGGTGCTAAATGTTTAATTTCATTTTTATTTACTTATTTATAGTTGATATTTTATTTTATTCTTTAAAAGAAATTTTTTTTTGTGATTATCATTTGATGCATTTGTATTGTTGTACATATATATATTCGTCTTAATGGTTAACCACAATTAATAATAATAACAATAGGGAGGTAGATGGAGAAGGAAGAACTACTACTCCTCTTAAACGCTCTGGAGAAGGAAGAAGAAAAAGGAGTCATATTGACCTATAGATGGATAATGTACACATTGTAGTTAGTTAGCTTTCAAGACACATTTTTGAAGGTATTGTCTTGGTATGGAGCCCTCAAAGTCTTGGTTTAAACTTGACGTTTAAACCTTTGAAAGTAGTGAGATCCGTATTAGTCTTGAGGCCCCTTTTTTTGTTTTCATTGTCTTGGCCAATACATAAGCAACTTGATTAAAATTATACTTTTCTTGAAAAAAAAAAACGAGGAAAAGTTCTCTTTTGCCCCCTCAATTGGTCTCGCCTCCACCCCCTATATGTGTACATTTGAGATCCTTAAACATTGAATACCGCTTCGCCAAAAAAAAGTATTGAATTATAACTTAATTTGATATCCCTATTTTTCGTTCATGCCCTTCTCGGTCAGAGCTCTCTTGACCGGAGAGAACGCCTGAGGAGTTAACAGGGATCTCTAGCTTCCTAAAGTCTTGATCTCAATGTCAAGATCAAGACCAAAGCAACAGAAGTAAAATTTACCTTAGCATGAACGTTTTTCTCTCTCTCCCTTGGTCTCGGAATTGTGGTCTTGACCACAAAACATCTTGAAAGTCTTGCTCTGTAGTTAAAATAAATTTGAAGAAAAAACAGGTCAACTTTTTTTATACTCGCCTCGACATAGTATCGACTCCTTGTATTCTTGGTATGGGGGAAAGGTGATGTTGACCACAATATTACACTGGCTAATTTGCATTAAATAACGGATCAGAGTTTGTTAGTTTGGAGGGTGTCTTAAGAGTAAAATATGAGTATTTAATATATCATATATTTATACATGAGGGTAGAATCTGTTTCTTTTATCCCACTTATTGAGCAGCTAAGGGATCATTATAATTTATAATACTCATAGTTATGAAGAATAAATATAATCACCGTAGGTCCCTGTGAGTAGTGGGTGAAAAACAAAAAGAAATACCCGCAAAAGGACGAATAAAAAAATCCCTTAGGGTAAATAAGACGACAGTACGGCCCCGTTATTATTATTTCTTCTTTTTATTATTATTATTGTTTCTTGCAATCATCATATGAAATAATGTGTATTTGTTGTTGATAATGATGGCAAAGGAGGGTAATTAACATCGTCTCAGCTACAAAGTTGCTGCTTTGACTGCTGCAGGAACTCTCAAAAATAAACAACAAACGTATATATGTGGATAATAATAATTTGAATACATTTGTATATTAATATTTAATTTCCACATATTCAAATAAGTGAATACGTTTGTACAATTTTAAAGGAAAAGTTAATGATGCGTGGATTATTATTGAAATGTGAATGCTTTTTGAAAGATGATGTCGTCACCTCGACTACAACTACGATGTGTGTACTCCTAAAATAGTATCTTAAGTTATGAACATTTATATTTATTTTTGTTTGAAACAAATATATAACATGTATACAAATTAAACAGATAATTGAACGGAATTTCTTCTTTTTTTTTTTAACAAAAAATGTATATTTTATACATAATATTTTCACTTTGAATAGATAATAATAAGAAAAATAGTATGTATATAAATGAAAATTTCTAAAAATAAAAGAACAACTTCCTATCCATACACAATAGACATATATAACTACGGACTGACTGTATAACTCATTTCGTGAGAACTGTAGTAATGCAATTTTTCACTAATTGCAAAAAAAAAAAAAAAAATACGAGTACATACACACTAGCAGAGTCTTATTTGATCACATCATGTTGTTACAAACCTAGCTACTACCTAGCTAACAGAGTGGATTTTTTTGTTTTTTAATAAAAGAAATAAGAGAGAAAGAGAAAACCGCAAATCTGAACTTGTAAAAGGATCCAAAATAAATCAACATAGGCAAATTAATATACATAACATATCTATGACGAGCATGGGCCCTTGCTATAAATATGTATTTTTTTGGGCCAGTCAATTACACGATGTGTACCTAGTTATGTCTCTAACTTTCCTTCAAGGAGAGGGTGGAAAGGAGTCCAAAATCAATTGGTATGTAGTTTGCTAATTTTTCTGTGAACATACAGACTTGTTACCTCCATTTGATTTTTCTACTTCTCTTCCCCTTATGAGTGTTTTGAATGTTAATTTACTGAATTCGAATTAGTTCATGTTCAGCTCTGAACAAGTGTTCACTTTTAATAACTTAAAAGAATAGCATAACTCACTAATTTTGGGTCAAGTGTATGCTTATTTTTGGAGGAAAAAAGGTAGGGGGGGGGGGGTAGAATAAATATAACATTGTATTATTACACAATATAATTTGAGTTCTATCATATCCACGATATTGTTCTGCACAAAAGTCAACATCAACGTTTATTTTTGTCAGCTGTCGATTTTCTAAAATTATTGTCCTTTATGAGTCTTCTTAAGATTGATTGGTTAAACACGAACTTAGTTGTGAAAAATTCCCTACTTTTAAATATGAAGAATGATCCCATAGTTGAAAAGAATGGGATTAGTTCCGTAGTATCATTTAGGGTCCTTTTTTTATTTCTCTCTTTTTATAGGAAAGGTTGAGAGATAATATAAACAAATTCCTATTTGTCAGGGGAACACGAATAAAAAATTCAAACCTCACAAAAAAATACATGTTGGTAGAATAACAATTAACCCTTGACAAATAAGTACTAATATGACCGAAAGTAGCTCTATCATATCTCTCATGATCATAGTAAAGAAGCTAATTTGCTTAGAATTATGAGAAATTATATTGTATGCTACTGTAAGCAAAAAATACTGAGAAATATTTTTTTTTTTTTTTTTTATTTTTTTTTTGAGGGGGGGGGGGGCGATTTCGATAGGGATAAATGTTTTTCTTTATTAAGTTGACACCCCAGTCACTGCTGACATCTATGACAAATAACAGGTCAAAAAATTGATTATTAGTTTTATAGATACGCGTCCTTTTGTAAACATCACAAATCAATTTTTTTCTTTTTTTTAAATGTCTAAAAGATGATTACTAATTTGCAATTTAGAGAAATGTTGTTGAAGCCAAAAAAGTCACAAGGAATATTCCATACAGGTATCTTTTGAAATTTTGAGAATTCATGGTTTATTTCTCGAGAAATATAACTTATGTGTTAAGAAACCGACCATCCGATTTTCAAGTTCAATAGCATATCTAAACATCAGCAGTTATTATTCTGTAATTAATATTATTGAATTATTAAAATGGTGTAACGTTTTGAAAATTGGAAAGAACGTTATCACATGTGCATTGCATTGGAGGGGGGGGGATGAAATGAATTTTGATGATTGAATAAAGATTTTTTGCCCATAGTAGTAATTCTTCTTCTGATAACTCTAGTTAAATTGTGGGTATGCTGTTGTATTGAGAGCTTTATTTTACTGGCGTGGTCATGTATAGAATTTTACAACAACTTACTTGACAATAGACGATCAAATAATGTTTAAAAAATCATGACAGTTGAATCTGATGTCTTCAATTATTTTGAGCTATCAGAGTAAAATATTAATTAAGAGCGAGACAGGAAAAGGGTTATTCAGATATGACAAATATCACCGTATCTAGGTTTTCAAGGGTTAGGTATTTTAAAAGCTGGTAACTCTATTTTTTTATTATTATTATCGTTCATTTTGTTTTTTAGGTATCGGTAATATTATTCTTAAATCAACCAACTTTATCGACTTCCCAGTACATCGATAAGGTATGATGTTTATCTTCTTATGATCATGGATCCCAAAGACCCATCCCAAACTCACACATTTAGGAGGAGGTAGAACAAATGTACCTGGATATTATGTATTACATAAATTGGGTGCTATGAGGTAAAACCACGGATTCCTTTCGTTTTCCTTTCCTCCCCCTCCCTCCTCATGTAACAATAGGTTGTTGGTCTTTGAACAAACATTTAGCTAGGGTAAGGATTCTACGCAAAAATAATAATAATACATAGTATGTCATTCATTTTGGATCCCATGCTTGCGGTAGTTCATAAAAGGGGGCATCTCTCAGCTGAGATGATGAATTATTTATGATGAGTTCACGTTCTCTTGTCTATTCTAACAATATTAACTATATATTATAAACATATATGTATATAGAGAATGAAATCGACGTTTGGGAGATTAAAATATGTAAGGTGCGTCAACACAAAAAAATCTTAAATAAAAATCACCAAAAAAAATGAGACACTCCTCATTTATTTCTTTTTTCCATTCATATAAACGCAATAATGTTTCATAAACACATTATTTACCCCAATAATAAACTTTATATCAATTTACATTTCTGAAATGGGGGGGGGGGGAGAAATTGAGAGATTGATTTATGAATCACTATTTGGCTCTGATATTTGTAATAAGTATGCAAAGTATATTTGATCCATTTTTATTCAATTGTCACCCTGCTACCTTTAAGCATAATTTGCAGGTTCTCTGAAGGATTAATCATAAAAATTTAGAAATGGAAGACTTTTAGTCTAAAACACAAGTGAAAAGTTATTTTTGTTTTATTTTTGTGTGAATGGGTGGCATATTAGGTGTCAGCTGATTTATTGGTGAGTCGATTAAATTGGCCTGTTTTAGAGAGTTTTAGAATAATCGCTGATCGGTCAATGTGTTGATTATTTCCACCAATATTATGAACTCCTAAAAAAACATGATCCAAATTGTCAAAATCAAAAATGAAATCAACAATTTTTTTTATTTTTAGAAAATGAAATGAAAAGTTTAGCCATTGCAAACCACAACTTGACCATTCCTCAAAATTATTCTACCCTTAATCAATAGTTTTGAACCTGACAATCAATTTTAATTTAAATATATATGACATCACATTTATAGAAAACTAAAACCAACAATAAATCATCCATTGTCTGCCCATCAATAAAATAAAATTGAATCCATAATTTAAAGTTATATGAACTATTTCTCAAAATCTTGCCAGATATGATTCAACTGCTTTTCTATGGTAATGAGTAGTAATGGACATTTTGTTGAGGTGCAAGAGCGTGTCTGCTCATAATAGAAAGTCCTTGGGTCTATTTTTCAGACCTCTCAAGCACTTTTTATTTCTAAGGATGTTAGGGATGAGGATTTTGTTGAGGTGAGAAAGCAATTTTTTTCTGGTACCCCTGTATTTTATTTGCTCATTGTTACTTGACAATATTAAATAACACACAATAGCTACTTATAGTTGTTGCACGTTCTCATCTCAACGATACTGAGAAGACTGAATTCAAAATGAGTATCAACGTAGTGGTACTAACTTATATCTTTCTTTTTTTTTTATTAAACCCATCACTATTTCAACATTTTTTTTGTCTAGTTAATAGTAGACATGGGCAAAATGTTGAGTTTAAGGAAAAAAAGAAAAATATCACTTGGTAGCACTACATTGTTAATAAATTTGAATTGCAAAGGCACTAGATAGTAATTGCAGACACACTCTTTCACCTAAACAAAATGCCCATTCCTAGGGCCATGTTTAGGCTATTATTGGATTATTTTTACTGGAATCTCAACGGTTAATTTAAAAATTATGTGGGAATTCGGTTTTTTAAGTACTAAATGATAATAATCAGTTCAATCGAGCCCTACTGCATATAGAGTCCACTTTCATTAGAAAATTGAATTACTTTTGGATTTGTCATAATTATTTTTGTGAAAAATATTAAAATTTTCAAAATATCATGATTACATTAAATATTCATTTTCTGATATAAAGCTTTGCTCAAAACTTCCTTTTCTTCACTTTCCATTCACAATTATTATTTATAAAAACGCTTTATTGTCTTTAAAAAACTAAATCTGAAAATCAATGATCAATTAATTTTTATTAGTATTGGTATTATGTGTCTGCTTTGTCAAGGAAACAACGGCTTCTCTGATCAGAGGATCGAGCAATTGAAAAGCAAATAATTTATCATTATTTTCTCGTTCATCATCCCTTATTTTTTCTTCTTTTTGATTTAGTCTCTACTCCCCCCCCCCTCCTTCCCCCCTCCCCGGTTCTTAAACACACACACAACCAACAAAATAAACAAACATGTCTGTTGTTATTAATAAATTAATCTATGTATGGTTATTACTATGATCATTATAGAGAGAAAGAATGAACTCGTAAGTACATACATAGTCAGTCTATTGCCATTCTGTAGGTAGGTTGTATCAATGTGTTGGAGTAGCGGATTCACATCCTGATAATTGAAATATAATGTACACCCTCGTATAAGAGGGGGGATGTACAATGGCTCTAGTAATTGATTCCAATACGACTTTATAGACGTATTGGATTATTATGTGTACATATAATAAAAACAAAACAAATTAAATCTCGTCAACATTCATTTGGACTTCCCTTATAAATATATACACAAAATATATTTCAAAAGGTTTCTCTCATTTGAGAATGTTTTGTGGTGTGTCAACAAGACACAGGGACATTCTTAAATAAAAGTTGGTAGATGAAGTAGATCATTAGAGCTTGATCCCGATATGGATTTGTTGAAACTGATACCAATTTTTTTTTTTTTAGGGAGAAGGGTGGAACTGATTTTTAACCAATTTCATGACTTTTTTTTGTAATATAAAAAACAATTAAATTTAAAACAAGTTTATTTAAAAGCCAATAATAATTTCAATCGGACGATTATATTCTTCGAGCTCTAACATAAATGCCTCATTGTTTCATAAAAATATTAAACAAACTTATTATTGGCTTTACATTCGGATTGAGATGCCCAAGAATGTGTTTCGTGGAGGGCCATGTCATAAAATATGTATAATATAAATAAATTTCCTTGACCTCAAACACCTTTGTCAATTTTTTTCTTTTGATATTTTTGATTTTTTATATTAAACAAAATTGATTTTGCTAATGGGTCTTATGACAGCCTTTCATGTGCAACATCTGACCTGCAGATCGGGCATTGCCAACCATTGGCTATTAGGATCCTAAATGAACCTTAACTCCCCATCAGTTTTTAATCTAGAAATTGTTACTCAAACAGGTCTTAGATCTACGAATATTTTCGTCGAATCAAAAAGGATCCAACTGGATTATCCCTCGATAAGCTGTCTTGTCAGCAGTAGGGTTGTCGACACGAGGGCTCATAAAATCATTACACAATTTTGACCCCCTAAATTTTTTACTTCCTATCAAACTAGTATGACGAAACATTTCATTTACATAAAGTTTGCTTCAACATAAAGAGCCCCCAAAACTGGAGAGGTTATACCCCCCCCCCCGCCTTTGTCAATGACCCTGATTAGCCTATGAAAATTTCTAGCACCTTGGAAGGATTAATCTGAATATTTGATTAATATAACTTGAAAATAACAATGAGTTCATATTTTGAAGATTACTAAATATGTTATCCAGATTCAGTTTTGATTAAAACCATCCGAGCTTACTTTTGTGTTGACGGACTATGCATGTACATATTATAGGAAATGAAATTTTGATCAGTATAATTATACATAGGTACATACATGAAAGAATATGGAACATAATACAATATAATATTATATGTAAATATCTATATCCTTATCCAATTTCTTCAGAATATTATAAATAATTCCTTCTTCCGCCATCTTTATTCAGTTATTCTCATCATCTTCAATTATTTTTCTACTACATACTTTGAATGTTGTTACACATCAATTTTAAAGGAACCACAACATACATTTATTTATTATTATTTCATCTTCCATTATAATTAAAATAATTGCAATTCTTCACTTGTTGAATTTGCGCATTAATTTTGGTATGAAGCAGTTAGATGTTTTTGTTCTTTGCCTAATTATGCAGAGGCATGTTTATTTACAATCTCACACAGACACAAAAAAAGGAGCAATAAATTATAATATTAATTAAGCTCACAACATCATCCTCATCAAAGTATTTGTCAATTAGTTAGAACTCTATCATATTTTGATAAACACTCTACCAATGTTTGTTTCTCGTAATGAAAATTTATTTCATTAAAAACTTTATTTTTTTGCAAATGCCACAAAGTGATTATGTAATGCCTTGACCACAGATGGTTCTTTATACAGAAAGAGCAACAAATATTCCTTGTCTTGAAGGAGCTCTTCCAATGCTAGCTATGTACTATGAGGTTATCATTCTTGCCCTACTCCAGATCACCTTATATGAGGTCTAAAAAAGGTCAAGACTGAGCTGAGATCAAGATTTTGAGTGATATTGAACCCCCAAGAGACAAATTTTAATCTTGTTCCTTTAATTTTATGTGATTGAGATGAAATTAAGATCTCATCAACAGTTGGTGTTAGAGACCAAAGTCAATCTTAAGAAATGTATGCATCTCTATTAGTTTTCTGAACAGCGGAAATAGGTAGAAATCGAACTGGTTCTAGCTAAGAGTTGTATATAACTACTATTTAAAAACAGTACCAAAGTTGGCAAGGATTAGCTAATGCCTACCAACTGATTTTTGGATGTTTTTTCTTTTTTTCTTTTAAGGGAAAAGGTTGAGTGAGCTAAGGAAGATCAAACACAATGTTAGTTTATGCATGAAAAATACTTGTTATGATCCAAATTTAAATGGATAAATTGGATCAAGGAAACTCTTTTCATGATTGTTTTTAAAGAGAATGATTAAAAGTTATTTTCAAGAGAGTGGGAAAGAGGAGGGAACTACAGGATGGAATCCATAAATCTACATAAGTTGTTCTCAGAGAGGGACAAAGCTAGTCATTATAATAATTAACTTAATATACAATTGTGTAGTTATTATTACAATATCTATTACATATTTCAAGGTGAAAATATTTCAAATCTCTCAAGGATTCCCTCGTCAATAATCGTAATGTATGTTTTTATATGCACATAAGAATGAATACATTTTCTTGGAAAAACAAACAAACTAATATTATATATCTACATATGTAATATATATGATGGTTAAAAAAAGCAAGGATTTGTCTACATAGAAAATAGAGAATGATGCATTATTTCATTCATTCCGAATTATTCATCCATCTTTGCGCATATGCAGGAACATACTTTTTTATTTGTAGATCCAAGACAACATCCATGATAAAAAATCAAAGTAGTTTTCAATTTTAATTCTAAGATGCCATGGATTGGAAGTCCTTTGACAAGCAAATGTCCGTTTTTAATTTGGTTCACACTCTGATTTCTTTGCTTCGACTACTCAATCCTAATATTTTTCCTTGGCATAAAGGTATTCCAGTCTTAGAGTACTGCAGATGAATGTCTGTGTACATAAGTTTTAGGTGATTACAAGTTGTACCTAAATTGCACCTATATGCTTTAAAATTTATTGAAAAATAATTAAGTTACTGATGTACATATTTTTCAAACATTTTCTTGTATTAATTAGGCGTATTTAGTTAATTATAAACTTGTATTAATAAAAGGGCCTTCCTTTGACCGGTCTGGTCGCATATTCTAAGATCATCTATTACCTAAAGAAACGTCAACTGGAGTCACAAACCATCAAACAATTCATAATTTTATTGACTTTTTTTCCTTCTGTGAGGCCTCTGATTAATCATGCGTACAGGCCTCTGACTTTCATTTACATCATTGTCACAAGTCTCATCTTAGACAAGGATACTGATGTGATAACCATACAACTTCTTGTATATATATATATTTATATATGTACATAACTAGCCAAATTGATAATTACACTGGAATGTGAGTAGATTTTTTCAGGTGAAATGTGGTATCAGTCAATGTGTATCAGATTACGAGTGCTGCAACTAGTCTAAGCAGATTGTAGACCCAGTCATATGAAAATTACTTTTTGTCAATTGTATACTACAAATTTATGTACATATATAAGTATAATGCTTTATGATATTCTAACAAATAGAGTAGGGAAATATAGAATATCTTTTTACTTCAGGCCCCACGATTGTATGTATGTACATACATGTCTATTTTTGTACGTGTAAAAGTAATGAGGGATCAAAGTAATTTTCAATCGTTTTAAAAATGATAAATAAATACAAAAAGTAAATTAAAAAAGAAACTCTCACTTTTAAGTTACTTTATCACCAGCTATCATCATCATCATCATCATAGATACTACTACTATCAACCATTATCACATCAACACCACCACCACTAGACAAGTCAAGTGCGACGAGTCATGACTTTGAATACTTAATAACGTAATTATACCTTTTTTTATGTACATACATATTTTCATAAAATATTAAAAATACATATATTTATGTATGTATATAGGAAATATTCCAAGTTACCTTCTTGGATCGTTAAACGTGAAGGAGATTCTCATGGTTCGAAGTGAATCTGTAAAAGTGATTTTGATCCATACCATCCTCATCATCATGTATGTATATACATTCATAGAGTTTTGTTGATTGAAGAGTACTATTTGCAAACTATTTGCATAATATATGTGCTATAAATCACTTATAAATTAAGAAGGAAGTTACTCTGTACATACATATATTTTAAATGCATAGTAATTTTCTTTTCCAGCCTCTGTTACATTAGAGTTATTATTATATTTGTATTAATTAGTTCATATGTTTGAAAATAAATAAGTAAATGAATGCATCAAATTAATAATTACATATTATTATTATTATTATTATTATATCTATGCCTGGTTGAAATTAGTTTTTTACTATCTACTATGAAGGGAAAAAAAGATGATGTTTTCACTTCATAGACTAACAATCTACAAGCATAGACATCATTACTTTTATTTAAGCGGTGAGACATATATATGTAGGTATACATATACTATGTAGTTGTTGAGATTGGTTTTTGAAGGTTTTGCTATGGGTCTATTGTTGTTGTCAAAATGAAGATCAAAGCATCTGGAATACAATTTGTCTTTTCATATAAATAAATAAATTTTCTTTTCTTTCAAACAAAACAAACCTTTTTCTCATGGATCCCTTAATGTCTTGAATATGCGACCAGTTGGCATAAGGGACATGATGCCCTTTTCTAGATATACTACATCCATGCCCTATTTCAAAGGTGGCATCGAGGGCAAGGGCTCTAGGACCACCTCAGTTAAGGACTCCATGTACCCTTAATGTTTCTTCTCAGATCTCGAATAAGGTGATTTCACACTAATTTAGTATATTATTCTTTTCTCTTTTCTCTTCCTAAATGATCCACAATTTTAAAGATTCGGCATCGATTTTAGATTTTGAATAAGAAGCGATTCTAATGTCGAAGAATTCGATTTTTAAATCTTTTTTTTTTTTACGTTACAATCAAATAAACAAAGATTCGATGATGGGACTCCTCTTTGACAAAGATGTAAAGAATTACATCCCTCCCCCACTTTTTGAAAAAAATAACAATGAATATCACGCCCCCCCCCCCCCCCCATTATAAATTTCTTCCATGTTATTCCATGTTTCAACTTTACAATAGATTCTGTTGGAACTGAATTGATTAAATATTTCAATATGAAGAATATGGAGTCATCAAACCAGGCAGTTAAATAGTGGCAAACCTTCGAAAAGGTTCAATTTACAGCAAGAGTTCCCAATCGGTTGGTTGCATAGCAAATAACTATATAAACTTTAAGATGATCAATTTCCTCTCTTTAACAGAAAAAAAAGGAAAATAAAGCTGTAAATAATAAATCAAGGGTTCACGGGTGCAAAAAGGTTGAGAACAACTGCACTACAGAGCTACATTAAACTTCTTGGTTATTACAACTACTTTCTAGAATTCCTTCAATACATGCATTTAGGGATGTTGGTAACTAGTGGTGTTCATGGAAGTCGCTTTACTGATGAGTTTGGACAACAACAGAGATATTTTCTTACAGATTTGGACTATAATTCTTCCCGGTTGGATTTATGTGAATTACCATTTGACATTTTTGATAAACTACCCTTGTTCTACTTGATAATTTTTGTCTATCATTCGGTTGAACAATTTACCATGATGTATTTTAGTAATTGGAATCGATTCAAGTCGACTATGGTACTTACTACTATGAACAAAACATACGAAGAAATTTGAATTTTATTTTTTTGAGATTCCGAACAGATTAAATGTTTTTAGGTTGACACTCCTATCATTGCTGACATTTGTGCCAAATTAAACGTTAAAATATTAATTTTGCTTGAAATATGCGTCCTTTTGTGAAAAACACAAATCGAATTTTTCGTTTTTTGCTGTTTGAAATATGATGACTAAAATGACATTTAAAGAAATGTTGTTGAACCCAAATACTTCACAATGAATATTCCAGACTGTATTCTTTTGAAATTTTGATAATCTGTGATTTATTTCTAAGGATACGATTACTCAAGAAAGCAACCATCTGATTTTTAAGTTTAGTAGCATATCCAAATTCAGCAGTTATTGTTCTTTAATTTTGTTACTGTTTTGAAAGAAAAAACTTAAGCACATGTGCATTGTATTGGGGGGGGGGGGGATTCCCGATATTTTTTGCCTCTATTAGTACATCGAAAAAGAATCATAGGACCCTCTATGAGGGATAGTGTACATGCATAGAGTATATACTTTGAGGGCACTTCATTATAAATCATCGTCAACAAAAAAAAAAAAAAAACGAAAAATTCACACGCAAAATAAGTATCTCTTCTCCTTAGTCTGTTGTTGTTATTATAAATCAACAAAAGTAAATTGGCTTGCTCAGGTAGTTAATTGTTCTGAGAAGAAATGGTTGTGTTTTCATTCCACTCACTTACTTACGTTGTATCTTCTTTAGATTCCCTCATTGAGGGAGCAAGGAAAATGACGACGAAAATTGTGTTCTAACTTACTTAGAAATATTATGAACTTGCTCTTTGTAGACGAATTTTTATTTTTATTATTTCCTTTTCCCCCAAAAAATAATAATTTAATTAAGTCATTTTGAAGTGAAATACGTATATATACATACATAAGTAGACATGTGTATGTATACAAATGAATTGGAAGCCTTATGGAACTCTCCTACCTTCTTACAAAATAAAAATATTATTTTCTCATAACTTCATAACTACTATCTTCCTTTTACCATTTAAAGACGAAAAAATCTAATAATTATGATTCCTTCCTGTTTATCGTAAGAGCGCTACTGTTCAGAGTATGTTTCTACATTAGTCGAATATCTACTCATCATTATCAAAAAAACACAATATATATATATATATATATATTTTAAGTGTGTTATTATTTTACAGGCGGAATTGTTTTTCAATTATGTTATGAATGTATGGTTGGTTGTCTGTAGGTCCAACATGTTGATTTTCTTGGTAGCTATAATTAAAGAGAAGTTACTTTTCCTCCCCCCGCATTACTTTTAACGTTCTAAACAAACACGTTACGATTGTGTATTCACATATTAAACCTAGGGACGACTGGGGACAGTTACAACTAGGTAGGATCATATCGATAAAAATGTTTTTGTTTTTTAAAACATAGGTATACTCATAATTTGAGAGTTCAAAAATCGTTAATGGATTGATTTGACCCCTTTCAAATGAACCTTTGACTTTCCACTAAAAATTAATTTTCAAAGTTATGGACATTTGAGTAATGCTAATATTTTACTCATTACTTTAGAATTAGTACAGATACTGGATTATGAGGCATCATATCTTAAGTATAATTTATCTTTTTATAACTATTTGTAAGTTTTTAGCATTTTTTGAAGTATAAATTATCTTTCATCTTTAGAAAAACACAATGAAAGTTGTGATTTTTTTAAAGAGGGGCCTCTTATCATTCATTAAATTTGAAAATATTTAATTGTTTTAAGAATATGTTTGAAGTAACTTCCAAATTTGACTATGCTTGGATGTTTAATGGTTAAATCTAAATTTTTTTAAATATATCTGTAAAAAAAAAAAACCTGCTTTATGATAAGTGTTACATCCTTTGTAATCAGCAACTTCAGTATTTATTTTTTAAAAACTGAAAAAAACAGCTAATTTAATCATTTAATTGGTCAAATTTTTAGTTGCAACAGTTCTTTTATTTTTAATGTAAAAAAATCTATAGCCCCAAAATTTACACTACCATTGTATAGCTAAGTTAAAGTCAATACTTGAGAAGGAAAAAAAATCAGTCATTTTCATCAATTTTCCTTTGAGATATTCGATAATAATTTTTAATTTGGGGTGTCTTTGCAATTATGAAATCAGTCTTTATTTGTTTTTTACAAAGTGTTTTTTTATTGGGCAGATACTTGCTCAATGCTCACATGTAAATATGAAATAAAGGTTTATGCACTTTAATATTTTAGATATTTGACTGCTGTAAATTCAAATTCATATTAAAAAAAAAGATTCAAATTAAATATTTAAAAAAAAAGTAGTGCAAAATTATTTCATATCACAATTTCTGTTTAATCAGCCTAAATTATAGTCTCTAATTTAGAAAGAAAGGCCTAACATATTCTTAAATTAGCACAGGATGTAACTTAAATACTTTAAACTATTAGTTAAATAATGACCATAGTAATTGTAATTTGTAAATTAAATCAATAAGAATTACATAATAAAGTGTCTTAAATTATGGTGGCCTAAGTTACACCGGCTCCCAAAACTTAAGAGTCAAAAGCTACAAAATTTCACAATTGCCCCTCGTCTTCCCTACATTTATATGTATATATACTTAAATTGAATGGATTTTAATAAAATTAAACGGAAATGGACTCATTGATTTATGACAGTAACCAACACAATACATATGCAAATAGAGGGTCTTTTGCTGATGCCTTAAGTGCTGTTTACTCCCCTTACTGTTGTTGTTCGTTGATTTTTTTTTTTAGGTGACAACAAATTTGTGCTGATAAACAATCCATAATGGAGTAATAAAAGATTTGACACGTTGTAAATTCCAACATTGAGTGTCTTAATACTGGTATTAAATGTATGAATCAGTTCCTTGCTACGACAAAGGACTATATATACATAAATTTAATTAAAAGAATCCTTAGAAAATATGATGAATGCATCTTTTGAACCCTTATTTCTTTATAGTTTTTATGAGTAAAAGTGCACGTCTTACAACTTTGACCCCTTTTGGACAAACTTCATTAGAGGAGGAAATTTACTTTTTTTTCTTTTTATGTATTTGGTATATCAAAGAAGTTATAAAATATCAGCTTTGGCTGTTCTATTATCAAAAAGATTTGTTTTTTATTTATTATTTTTATTAGGGAAAGAAAATTTTGAGTCTTATATATTAAAAAATCAGGTGTTTCACAGCATTTTTTTATATTATATACATGAATCAAAACGAGGACATATCCGGCTAAAAGAAAAGGTTCATTTTCCTTTCAAATTTACTCAAAAGCCTAAAATTTCCTTCCTGATTATGAAAATCTTTGTATATACTATGAAAGATAGGTTTATAAATCCGTGATCAAAGGAATATTTTTGTTGCCTGAAGAGAAAGATCAGGTGTTCTTCAAAAAAGGGATGTCCAACATTTGACCAACTCAAGGCACTTATGTCATTTACTATTCAATTAAATTGATCAATATAAAATCTTTGAGCGTTGATATGAGATTAAATATTGATTAGATTTTTTCATACTAACCAATTAGATCCTCGTAAAAATAACCAATAGGCCACTGCCTAATTTTTGTCATCATCATTTCATTAATTATTGGGCATATTTTTTTTAGAGCTTTCAATCAATAAATTTTTGTATGATAAATTTTAAATTGTGAATTCAATTTATTTCATTGATGACTGTTGTGGAGAAATATAAAATGTATTGAAAGTTTTTTTGGTTTTAAAAAAATAATAGATAAGAGTGATGTCAGGTATCTTAAATTATATTGATTTTATTATCAGGATCAATAATAATAATAAAGTATGGCCTTGTTTGAGTTTTAAATGGTAAAGAAATTTTTTTTTATTTAAAAATGTTGGATATAGTTTTTTAAACAAATAAAATATCGGCAACTTCAACCGATTGTTGATTAATTTAAGAACTATCTGAAATCAGTCAATTGAATCGGTTCACCAATACATTTGTCATGCTCTAGTACAACTTGAGTTACTTGTAAATAAATTTTATACCAATTTTTAAATGTTTTATCACTTCTGATAATTCAAATATTTGTTTCATGATCAAAAATGGTCTTTTAAGTATGTATTTTGGGTTACCAAATCTATGTTGAGGTAAGAGATGGTTAATTTTTCTTTGATATAATGGTTTAAACCATCAATTGATGCATGTTTACCAGAACACAATGTTACAAGTAAACTTTCGAGAAACTCAAAATAAAGTAAACTGATTTTTTAATATTAATTAATATATTTACAAATAAAATATGCATGAATAAACTAATCGTATTTTTTGTAGAGTTGTAAAGACTTGGGTATCCTTTTTTAAAAATTACTTTTAGTGATGTGTTATTTTTTCAGGCACTCTACAATGTTTTTTCTGGAGCCAATGGGTGTCATAAAATTATATGAACATAATTTGATAGATGTAAGACATAAGTTTTTACGTGACGTCAACATTATGGAAATCAGCCATCTTGTAGAATGTGTAAAAAGCCAAATTTTATATGTATAAAAATTAAAAACACTTTTTTAATAACACACCAAAAATTGCAGGATCAATTTTGACAGATTTGACAAAATTATCCCTCTATTTCAATATTATATACATATTTTGACTATGAATATTAATTTTTTACAATTTTTTTTAAATAGTATGAATTACTTTACTAAAGGAATAATAGCATTACTTATTATTCGTTTCGTAAATTAACATCGTTACATTATCGTTACTTGGTAAAGTAAATATATTACATACTAGCCAACACTCTGTATTGAATAATTAAAAATGTAGATTTATGCAATAAGAATACAAATATTCTAATTAAATGTTTATAGATACGAGTATCAAAGCTTAGAAATTTGTGGATGAGAATACAAATATTTCTTTAGTATCAATGTAAGTATTTGATTAATGACGTATACATATAAAATATACATGATTTTCGCATAATCACATATGTAGATTGTTGAATAATGATTATTAATAATAAATATTTAATTAAAATTGTAATTAAAGTATAAAGTTTATAATTGTACATGAAAATTACATGTTATAAGTCCTACATTACAATTTGAAAAAATTGCAAATTTTGCAGTGCATAGAAGTACATCTGATTCATTCTCTGGTTATTGTTTTTTGTACTCGAAGGATTTTGACGTGTTTTTTTTGTCTTAGAACCAAAATAAATATTATACATAAATATAATAAATATTTTTAGACATGTCTGATTGATGATATAATAGATATGCACATACATCGAAGTCTTAGAGCAAAAGCTCCACATGTGCATTATTTGGTATTTTTTAAAGTAGATATCATAATTATCTGCAATTTTTGTTGATTTTATCACTTAATTCTATTTCCATACAGAATTTGTCAAAATGTAAGTACATGTAAGCTAAAAATATCCTTTTTGATAAAAAAAGAAGAAAAAAAAGAAATGACTTGTTACACATTGGTTCTGGACCCACGATATGAAAATATATTGAAAGATCTACTTACAATTTACCAGTTTTCCCTGATTATCAATGCATGTTATAAATATAGAATGTATAAAAAAACCTAGTTTAGAACTTGACAAAATAATGAGACGTTCAACCTCTAGCAATGGAATTTATTTTTTTACTCTTCATTTTTTTAGTTCTTTAATTAAATGAAGGAATTTCCGTTATGCACAGAGTTTATACATTTTTTCATCCACTCAATATAGATACGCACAATATATATATATATATATATATATATATATATATATATATATATATATATATATATATATATATATATATATATATATTCAAGAAACTTCGAAACAAATCAACTTCTGTCTCTAATATTACTAATAGGAATGTTAAAGATCTATAAATAAAGAAATGACTTTATTAAAATATATATAGTTATGTACATAATATCAAAATTAGTGTTGCAATCATGTTTGGAAATTTTGAACCCATAGAATTCAGTCTCCGGACCGGTATCATCTAATACTTTGTTTTGGAAGGGTATTTTAATGAACTTTTGATGACATCCATTGCAATTGCATATAACAATTTTTATGAAATCATGCAAAGTTTTATAGTGAGCCAATGCTTCTTTTATATCCACTAAAGAAGGGCAAATTTTCCTGTCTAGCCTCCTGAAGGAGTTTCTTTATATTCGTAAAAAAAGTTAAGTCATTATTAAAAAATTTAAGAAATAAAATATATTTTTTTAATTTTGAAAAGCATTCTCTTAGATTTGGCCAGATCTGAGGACCTTTTTATATCTACGCTCAATGTTATGATCATGACCATATCAATAAATTGAGGGATCGAGACCAAGTCAAGATCAGGATAAACAAAATGTTCACTTTTTTTTCTATTTTTTTTCTTAGATAATAAATTTCCAGTCTAGCTGCAACCAAGAAGATATCAAGACTTTGAAGGATCAAGACGAGACCCAAGACCTTCAAAAAATTTTGTGAACAAAATTGATTGTAGAGAGAAGAAGCATATCACTAATCAAAAATGGAACTAAATAGTGAAAATATTTTTTTAGGTCAACTATCTGATCTAAAGATGCAGCAGACCTTTCAACTCATGCTAAAATTAGCCTAAAAACCTTTTCTGAATTGTCATAATATAAAATGAACAATTAAATGTTGTTATTTTCTTTCCCATTTCACTTTCAAAATTATCGGCTCACAGTTGTAGAGCAATAAAATGACACTCCAGGGATTTGAGAACGATTAAATTTTAATTTATAGCCTCAAACCAGCATTCTGGATGTAAATATTGGTATACATAGTTAAATAAAAAAAACTCACTGAGACTGGATTTAAAAAAACCAACAACTTGTATCTAGTTGTACATGTATTACATGCATGAAAAATCTTTTTACAAATCATCTAATATCCCTAATAATTAATAAAATACAAGTAGAGTAATGCCCCATAAAGAAATGACTTAATTTGAATGAAGGATCCTTTTTTTAAGAAGAGGAAAAAGGTGAAAGCTAAAAGACATAAATTAATTATCTTAATTAATGTTAATATTGTTTTTAGAAAATAATATTTATTAGTCTATGTTGTTAGTAGATTAGCTCAAGCATAAATTAAAAATTATGAACGTATATTTTAACACAAAATAAAATAAAAAAAATTAATAATTATCATTGTAACCGCAGAAATCCTATTCATTATAGATATGTATGATATTTATTATTCTTATTTTCCTTTATATACATATACAGCCTATGGTACTAACAGCATGCATTTGAAGTTTACATAGTTGTAAAATTACTTAATGAACCTAAAAATGTATTTGCCTAGTTATACATAAACGTATTTATGTATTGATAGTTATAAGACTCTTGAATAGGAGTCAATATAAACCTCCGAATTCAGCATTCATTGAAACTAACTAAAAGAAATCAACTAAATTTGCTAAATAGCTACTGTCTGGGGAGGGGGTTAGTGGAATTTGTATATATATTATTACTATGGGCAAAAAATATTACACAGCTACAAAATTTTTAATAAGTCAATAATAATTACAGAACAATAACTGCTGACTTTAGATATGTTATTAAAATTAAAAATTGAGTGGTCGATTTCTTGGGACATAGGTTATGTATCCTAAGAAATAAACCCCAGATTCTCAAAATTTCAATAGAAAACAGTTTGAAATATTCATTGTAACTTTTTTGGTTTCAACAACATTTCTCTAAATTATTTTTTAGTCATCATCTTTCATACATTTTAAAAATCAATAAATTCAATTTTAGTAGTTCACAAAAGGACGTGCATGTCAGACATTAATTACTATTTTGACTGTAATTTGACACAAATGTCAGTGATAGGGGTGTCAACTGCAAAATAAAAACATTAATCCCAATAGGAATCCCAAAAAAATTAAACTCAAAGTAGCTGGTATTTTTTGCCAATAGTAGTTTGTAGTCTGTACTAATTATTGTCATTGATCTACTAAGACGATTCCAAAATGGCTAACCTTTCCACATAAAGTTCTTGAGGCATAATACTTTATAAATTGAGAGAAAATTTTTAATTTGTCAAATTTTCATAGGAAATAAAAAGGATTGACTTATTTTAAAGAGGGATTTATTCACGTTTTAGCTAGTATCGAGTTGTGTGTTTCTTCTTCTTGTTAATCATTAATATAATAGTTTAATCCACTTTAATCCATCTTATTAGTATTTAATTCTATAAAATAAATATTTCTAGGTTTTTTTAGTTTCAAACTAATTTACAACAGTTGTGTTTTAAAAGGGGACTAACACATTATGATAAAAGTGGACTTTGGATACTTAAAGAAAGGTACAAAGAGATTATTAACAAAAAATGTTTACACTACTTCATAACATATGTCTTAGACCTTGATCAATATGGATTTTTGATCATTTATGTAACATATTTGATATATAACTTACCGGAGGGGTCTTTTGAACACGCTTTTTTAATCAAATAAAAAGCATTAAATACAATTTATTTTTAAGGAATTTTTTTTCTTTAGTCGATCAGTACTTATATTTAACGTTTCAACTATCCAATACTGTTTATATGTATATTAATTAGCTTTTAATAATAGTAAAATGCAAGAATGAAAATACGAATCTTTAGTTGTAGTAAAGTACGTAAATGGTTTTTCAATAGGGATAACCCAATTCTTTCATTAAGGATGGCGAACTTCGCCATATTTTTTATATATTTTTTTTTTATATTTCTACTAACAAAGAGCTTACAAATCATCTTGGAGCAGTACAACCTTGAGCAGCGTTTGTAAATTATCCAAATTTATTACCAAAATTCACGTTCGGACGTCACAACTTTAAGAGAATGCCGCAAATTTATTTTTTGGCTCAATGGGTTTGTTAATAAGAAAAATATGATTTATTGGTCAGACAAAAAACACATGTGCTTCAAGGGACACCATTTTATCCCAAAAAACTTACTGTTTGGTGTGAATTTCATGCCGGTGGTGTTATTGGGCCCTACTTTTTTGTTGATGATAATAGTTTCCACATTATTCTGAATGGAAATCGATATCGAGACATGATAACAGATTATTTTTGGCCCAAATTTGGATGGTATGTTATGGACTTAATTGACATGTGGTTTCAACAAGACAGAGCTACACAGCAAGCAATGCAATCAAGTTATTGAAGAGCAAATTCGGTGAACGTGCTATTTCGATAAAGAGACCAGTTAATTGGCCACCTCACTCATGCGATTTGATGCCTCTGAACTATTGTCTATGGAGCTACGTACAGTTATTGTTCTACACCAACAAGCCGGCAACACTAAAGGATCTCAAAGCAAATATTGCACGCAAAATTCCTCCAATTTTGGTCGATTTATGCGAAAAAGTGATAGAAAACTGGGTTCAACGATTGAACTTCTGCAAACATGCCCGTGGTGGTCATGCAAAAGAAATTGAGTTTCATACTTAATTACAATTGAATGTACTTCAACACTAAAAAAAAAATTCGTTTATATCTCAAACCCTTTTAATTTTATTTAAAAAAGAAAATTCGTCGCTCTTATTGAAAAACACTTAATAGAAAATAGAAATTATAATGAATCCAATTAAGACTTAATTTCCTTAAGAAAATAACTAATAATTTCAAAATAAAAGTATAAAACTTATTTACAAATATATTGTTGATTAGTGATTTTTCTTAAAAAAGGCAATAACCGAACGACTAATCAACCAAGTCTTAATATATGTATTATTTAAAACTGTCTCGTTTTCAGTCTTACGACACACATTTGACACCCAACTCTATTTCTATGTGATATTTTTATAAAGAGCAAAAAAAAAAAAAACTATATATTAAACATATAAATGGTGAAAGACAGGATGAAGATTAAGGGGGGAGAAATCTTGAAATGAATAGATAACAACAAAAAAATCGGATTATATCACCAAACGATATGAAGTTTCCACAAATAAGTTTTAAAGTTTGCTTAACGTGGAAATAGTTAAAATATTCAAAGGTTATATTATACAATTGTATGGTGTCATCACTCAAAGATATGATAATAGTAAGGGACTTCTACAATACATACTACCATGAACCAGATTTGAGGAATTGCAGCTTTAAAAAAGGTTGAAATTATATGCCTGTCTAAGAGTAATAAAAGTTTTGAGAACGTCAGACAATATAACCATTTAAATCCGTAACTAATACAATATGTGGTGCTTGAAAAGGGTTGAAATCTGTTTGTGTCACACGCCTAGGGTAGTGATAGACTTGATAGCCCTGTATTTAAATACTAAATGCGTTTTCATTAGTTCATACATAATTTTTTTTAAATATGATTTAAACATTGATTTGTCATAAATAAATAAGAATTGATTTAAATTCGTCAAAACAAAAGTTTTATTCCAGGCTTGTTTTTAAATTAGTACTTTTTAGGGCCATCACTTTATATTATAACCGTATACTTTAAATTAAACCTCTTCTATCAAATTGTATCTTAGTTAAATCGAGTTCATTTTTTAACTCTCAATGTCACCAACAAGATATGTAAATAAAAACAGGATAAAATTTAAATTTTGCTGGTAAAAATTACCATATATATGAAATATATTTAAATGCTGAGATGGTGGGTTAAATTTTTTTGAGTGATTTGATATGAAATAGTGATTTCATTAAATAAAACTTTTTCAAGCCACTCATAATGAAAAAAGAAGGTCTACAATCGCACCTGGCTGATGCAACAAGTATGGGTAGTTAAAAAGTGGATCAAAGTCAGACTTGGGGAAGGGAAATAGCTTGTAATAGTTTTTAAGTATTATAAACATATTCATTTGAACAGTTATACATACATAGATATTGTTAAGTGTTGTTTGTCAATAATTTAAAACGGAAGAACAGAGTCTAGCATTACAAAAAATAAGAAAAAATATTTTTGATGGCGTCATTAATATTTTTTTTTTGACCTTCATCACTGATTTTTGAATCGAAAGATCCAAGGACTAATAGGACCTTTTAAGAGGAAAAAATGAATTAGATTGAAAAGTTTGGGACAGATAATACTATGTAATTTAGTTTTTGAAGCATGGAGAAAATATAAAATAATGATTTTTTTTCTCATTTAAAATTATTTGTTAATTTAAAAATGGGATGTCATAATGTGAATTTGGTCAATTTTTTGTTAAAACGTCTCCTTTACGGAATAACTAATGGAGTGTGCATACATAAATTTCTTTAATACCAGAATTCTAAATAACATGTGTATTTGTACATGTAGGTGAAATATTATGTCTATTGTAAGATAATTAAACGGTGTCGGGTTTTGTTTTCCTAGTGTGTGCATAATTATGATGATAGAATATTAAACACTTTAATTTACCCTTATAATGATCATTTGTGATGCGTTAATATAAAATCAATCTTCAACATAAATCAAGAAAGTGAGAAATTCCCACTTTATATTAAAATTTGTGGAATGGGTTTAGATACTCAGAGGTATTAACTATATTATAGAGCCTTCATTTGATTTATGTGACTTTATTTATCTCTAATGTGGCCTTTCAAATACATAAAATTATTTTTTTTATAATGACCTGGAATATTTGCGACCTATAAGGGAATTTTTAGCATCTCCAAAGAATTAATCAGGATAATTTACAAATAAAATAAACGTAACTCATTTTTAAAAAAAATTATCCAAGCTTATTTTGGGCTTGACGACTCACATATTTGAAATAAATTATTATAACATTTACATAGTATAGCCACAAAATTAGTAATTACATTTGCAAACATGGCCAATTTTTTCCAATTATCATACTTTTCTTTTCGTCCCCAATCCATCCGAAATTAAATTAATCTGTAAAAATCTAGCATTTTCTTAGAAAACTTCAGCACTTAGTATTAATTTCATTTTAATTAATGTTTTTTCTTGAGCATCAAGATGTATTGTTGATTGGTTTGTTTTTCATTTTAAAAGCCATTGGATTCAGTTTCCTAAAGTTGTTTTTTTTTTTGTGAATATGATCTTAATTTTTTTCTTAATATCATGTTCTCAACATGGCCATCGACACGGTGTTTGATAGGGGTGTATATAGTCCGAGACGAATATATATTTCAATTCAATAACTTGAAGAATATTTAATTAAAACTGTACTTGAGAAGCAGAACTCTACGTATCTATGTATGGTATGTATGTAGTTGGTACATCGAATCTGTCATTTGGTTAAATACAGGTTATATATACCATATAAGTATGTATATATCATGCTTCTCAAAAGTCGTTACTAGGTAGGATAATATAAATCCCTACCTAGTATATGTGTATCCCTAATATCCACTCCTCGTTTCTCAGATGTTTTGATTGGATTCCATGGATACACTTATATATATATATATATATACATTTTATAAAAAGTGAATCTATTTTGACCGCAAAGTTAGTAAGAGAAAGAGAGGGGACCATGTTTGTTTATGATATGTGCGTATATACATAATAATAGTACTCTGATCTTTTACCGAAAAAAAAATGACATTTAATGTTGTTCGTGTGAGGACTTTTTTTTTTCTTTTTTTTTAGTATTATTATAAAATGAAGAGGAAATAAAAGAAAAGGTCAGTCAAATAAGTACTATATTTAATGATTGGTCACTTACTTCAGTATTGATAATAAGACTCTTCTCATTTCATTTCTTTTGTCATGAGAGATAACTTCTTATTTTCTTTCTTTTTTTCTATTTTTGATTCATTTTTGTCTATGAACATAACATATTTATGAAGGATGTCTGCTTTTGTGGCAATAAAGAGTAAAAAACTGACGAACTAACATATATAGTGAGAGTTAAATAACATATAATATATATATATATATATATATATATATATATATATATATATATATATATATATATATATATATATATATATATATATATATATATATACATGTCTTGGAATTATAAAATAAAGCTATAAAGGTAACAAATAACTAACTAACTCTTTATACTTACTATTTTCATTTAAAAAAAATAAAAAAATATTCGAATCATAAAGTAATTCAAAAGAGAATTATACGTTCAATTATTATCAGTTGTATGTATATATTTTGTAGTTACCTGATGATTCAAAAAGTGATGTACATATAATTGTATGTTTGTGTTTGTATACCGAGTGTTGTTAGAGGCTAGAGCTGACTCAATTCGGTGTTTACACTTTTGTGACTTTTACTATGTATTTCCTCTCTCCCCCCCCCCCCAAAAAAAAAAAAAAAAAAAAACTGAAGTAATGTACATACGTATATTGTATAGTTATAAAAAGATCTCAAAAAAGTGTTTTTTGCTACATGGCCATTTTTTTCCTTCAATAAGTATAAGAAAAAAGGCCCAAAATCATATTATATATGTATATTTGATTAGGCCAGGGATGGTGTGTCAAACAAAAGTCATTTTATTTGTCTACATTTCTTCTATTGTACAGATACTATTTTACATCAGGTCTAAAATGTACATACATAGAATCCAATTTTCAAATAGGATAACAATGACGTAACAAATGAGATCTGATCATTTGAGGATGGGAGTATACATGGTCAAAAGGACATGGAGATAATTTAATCTTTAAGAAATTTGATTTGTCTTGAGCGTATCACTCACAAATCAGCGGAGACCTCAGGGGTCAGAGTAGTAGAAAAATGGGAAGTTGACGAATAAATTGAGTGTAAATTTTTTTATTAGTGAAGTAATGATCTAGTAAGTATTCTCTCTTTTTTTCAAAAAGTGGCAGGAAAAAAGGCCCAAAATGATCAATGATGTCACCTTTTTTCAACTGTTGAGCTATCATTTATTTATGCAGATAATAACAAGGAAATTCGGAGCTTCGGAAGGAATCCTTCAAGTTGATAACAATAATAATATAATAAGCAAGAGCTGAAGTGAAGAGAAATTTGTGTAAAATCAACAGCTAACACTGAATAGAAATCTAGGACTTGTTGGTGTTTTAATCATACTCAAGAAAAACATAGTTGAACAAAAGGGGATCTAAAATCTTATATTTGTCCCATAAATTCAGATAGGGATATTAAATTGGTCAAAATGTTATGCAGAAGTGAGTCTGGCTTACGCCATTGTATGATTTCATGTAAAGACACTTTTAATCAATATTTTATACGCATATAGTTTTGTAGCACTGAGAGTTGACTTATTATATTGATATATGTATTTACATACCCCTGTGGATTTTATTTCATTTACGTGTTAGGTCTCTCTGGTCAAAAAAAAAAATACATGGTCAAGGCCTCAAAATGTATATAAAAAAAGCAATGTCTTATTTAGTCATATTCTATGGGTTATGGTTTTGTCAGATGAAGTTCACCTCCATGTTTGTCTGTTTTTTCGCCTTCTCTAGGGTCACTCAATCCATTCTGAGTTGTACAAAATGAATAAGCACTTTTTCATAATTATTTTTGTATGATTGGAGCACGAGTTGAAGAGTAGAGTAGGAATATTCTTTGTACATCATTTGGCCATAAGGAAATTCATATATATTTTTTATTATTAAGTAGATTCAATATGTGTGTATGTGTACTTCTGCTTCCTATTGTATTTATGTAGGTAGGTAAATTCATATAACATTATTTAATAAAACCCCTTGAAGGGATATTTTATATACATATCCATATTATGTACATATTATAGACTGTATTTATTCGTAGATGGATGTAATTTAACGAATTTTTATAACGTTTTCAAGTTCTTTTATCAGAGTTCCATGTACTAACTAACTATGTAGGTACAAATACTGAAGAACCTTCCTATTTTCTCTCTGTCAAAGTGAGAAGAAGTACTCAGTAAGTACATCGAAAGTATATCTTATCACATCTTTCTCTCTCTCTGGCTATCCCCATTCCTTAATGATTTGAGTCACACCATAGAATTTCCTTCTTGTAACGTGTTTCTTTCATTATCTGTGTTTTTTTTTTTTTTGCAGGGACTTAATTTACTTTCCAATCTTGTTGTTTTGAGCAAAACAATATAAAGAAGCACTAGTGGATTTCTACTTGTCTTCACTCTCTCAATGGATGATGGTGTTTCTTGCCTCCAAACATACACATATACATACATGGAGTGTTTCATAGTCATTAGGTACATAGAATATACATACGTATAGTGTTTTTTTTTTTTTAGCTTCCGTTCTTGAATACTTAATTTAATTACTTCTTTTCAGACGATCACTTTTTTTACCACCTGTTTATTATTATTATTACGACTTATTATTTTATGTATGTACATACATAGTTATAGCAGAAATAGTTTAGAAGCAGTTTATTTTTTTATTTTCAAGTTAAATGATAATAATATGATTATGTTCTTCAAACTATTTTTTCTTCCTTTCGTTCGTTCATTTTGTGAATATGTTTCTTTCTCAATTTATGGGAGCATATTTAGAGCAAAGACTCACGCTATAGAACGATTAGTAAGAAGGAGAAGAATAAAAATTAGTTGGAAAGGAGGCCCTTCGTTATTTATAATATATATATACACCAATGACTGACTATAAATGCTTCCCTCTCAATAATATTTGTTGGGAATAATTATTTAGTATTTGGATTTAGTCTGAAAAATTATAAACCCGTTCCCATACAACAAATCGAATAAACTGTTGACAAACTGACGTCAATATTTGTCAAATGTTAAAGGAGATATCATGACGTCATAGAAAGTTGACTTTATATACCTATTGTAGATCGTATTTATGTACTCTAGGACTTTATTATAATTTCAACCGACGATTTGTGACCGGTGGTTCTTGATCAACATATTCATCTATGTATGTAGAAGGAATCATTTGAGACTAGGGGCTATTTTATTAAATTTTTGTAAATTTAAGAATTGTCTCTTATACCAATAAAGTTTGATGACTCTGTTCAATCATAATAAGTCTACAACTGTGCTGTTGAATGGAAAATCGATTTTGAAGTAAAGTGTTTGAAATTCAACTATTTACCCACCCTAGACCATTTTTTCTTTTCTTTTTTATATAAATAAAATGTTTCATTTGAAACAAATGGAAAAAGAAATATATATATATATATATATATATATATATATATATGCATTATGTTACACATTAAGTTTTTGTTTTAATATATGAAACTAAAAATAAAAAAACTAAATAAATTGTTTTTAATTCTGTGGTTCGAATCCATTTCGGGTTCCCTTTTATATATATATATATTTATAGTATGTATGCAAGTATGTATAAATAAAAACAACAAAATATATTCTAACAAAATGAGTTATTTTGACGTAAACTTTTATTTAATTTCTCTTTTTTTCCTCTTTCTTCTTTTTCTTCCCATTACAACATAAAAACATATATATATGTATGTATGTATATTTAAATGAAAGGATTGTATGTATTTATTGTATACTATTACTAGTATAGTGTAGGGAAAGGAGAGAAAGGAGGTCGGAAGAAGGAGGAAGAGGAGGAGAAAGAGGCTACAAGTAGAGTTGTAATGCAAATAATATTAACTTTATTATTGATAATAATAAGGATATACATCATGTGGATTGTAGGTAGATAGTTCATGGGTGGTAATATTAAAACTAACATAATAAATGGTTTTTTTAATGTTAAAAAAAGGTTTTTTTTTTTTTTTTTGGGGGGGGGGGATATGACTTCATAAATTTGTCCAAAAAGCGACAGTTGTGATTGAAAATTAAAAAGGTTATAAGGAGAATAATAATAATGATAAAATGTCATATTGTTGTATATAATGTAGTATGTATATGAAGATATAAAATCACAGTTAGATTAAGTTTAACTAATTGATTTGGGGAGTTGAGGGAATAATAAATGGAGTACATGGTTGTCTGTAATAGTGATAATGTTTCCTAGGGAGTTGTACATAGTCGTAGTAGTGTTTGTATTTAAGTATCTATATCTAATAAAAACACTGTAGTCACTCACTCACTCACCCACTCTATAATAATGTGTAAATACATAGAATGTGTTTAATAAATAAAAGCTCTGAAAGTACATAAAGTATGCATTCCTCCTCATCATGACCGTCAAATACGTAAACCAGAAAAAAATAAAAATAAGACAACAGCTACAAATAATGATACATATATTTTTTGATCATGAGGAGAAAGAAGAGACAATAGGATATTGGAGTTAGTAGGGTCTCCAAAAATGTTCGGATCTTTCTCGATATCCTCCTCTCATGGGTCCCGTTTGCCCCACTTCTGAGGACTCTGTTTCATCTAGAGAGGAGTAGCTACTCTCTACAACGACTTGATGATCTCCTCGAAGGTGTCCCTGATGTTGAGCAACTGCAGCCGCTGAGAGAGCACTGGCATGATGATGGTGATGATGGTGATGAATGTGAGACGGGTCGTCGAGGATGTACTCATCCACAAGAGGAACAGAACCGGGATACACATGAGGGAAAAACGGTGTTGGAGACTGAATGGGTGGATTCACATACATTCCACTACCAGGTCCACCGCCAGCAGGAGGGCCGTAGTAGCTATAATTGTCTGGTGGTGGATAGGTATTGAATGTTGCCGAAGGGGAGGAATAGTCAAGTGAGGAGGAAGTGGGGCTCAGAGAACTGCCTCCTTGAAGATTGCTTTGATTATGAAGAACTTGTTGCTGCGAAGGAGGAGCTCCTGAGAGAGAATGCTGAATGACTTGTTGGGATAGGTGCTGCTGTTGTTGTGTATAGCGAACACTGCTACCACCGCCTCCATTACCACCACCATCGTTGAAATGATGATGCTGATGAAGATGGTTTGTGGATGAGGTGGGAGGTATATTGTTGTTGTTATTCTCTGAAGATGGAGATCTATCCTGGATGTCTGACGTACTCAGAGGATCGATTTCCGTCTTGACTAACTCATCCGAAGTCGTGTTGTTTCCATAGGCTCGCTCAGACTCCCTTCCAGTTCGATCCGTTAGAACTGCAAAAATAGAAATACAAAATATATTATATGGTTACTTATGTATGTATATATACATTCATAGTTTTTATGGTGTTTATTTAAATTGCATTAGGAGGAGAAGAAGCTGTGTTTATAGATAGATAGATAGATGTACATAGTGCAAAAACTTGTCTAGGCCCTTATATATATCTACAAATCTACATACAAATATTATTTATATGGCCAGCATCATAAATTGAAATTTGATTTGTAGAGGAAAAACCTAATTATGAAGAGTCTTTTTTGATTGACATGCAAAGTGGTTTTGACATAGATATGTATGTACATTTGATTTTTATGATGGCATATAAATAATTATGCTATGCAGTGTATATGTAGTAAAGCTGTCTACCTATATGATGAGATGTACATACATAAATTATACACTTTGCATTTAAAAAAGGAAAAATAGAAGAGAAATAAATTAAGAAATGAGATTCATTAACGTGGAGGAAAATGAGGAGAGAGTAATTGACGTGTGTGAATTAAGGGCGCCAACTTAAATATCAATGAAAAAGATCCTTTTTAAGTTGTTTATTTTGTATGTATGTATACATATACATACACTTGTTTGTGTCCCAGCGCTGAGGAATATACATAATTTATTTATTTATTTACTTCTTTGAAAATAAGAGATAAATAATTATGATATTATTATCACATTTGGAAACGTTTAAAAACAGGATGATGGCCAATCATTATGTATAACTTTGAGGAAGAAACAAAAAAAAGAAGTGCCTGGAATGTCGCTAAAAAAAGTATAGAGAGAGAAGAAAAGTGAAAAAATAACATAATGTGACTTCCCCTTCGAATCGGAAATTTCTTTCTTTCGTTCCTAGGCATGATTTTTCTTTCTTTTATGGCTTTCCTTTTTCCTTTACAACTTCCAACAATAAACGTTTTTTATTTTTATTTTATTGTTATTACAAGATGTCATATGCTGTTTCTTAAAATGATGATGCTATGGGCACTTGAAGGGCTAACAAGGGGAAGATGAGAAAAATCATAAAGACTCCGTCTCACTCCTTTTCAGACCGACCACCCAAGAGGTGGTGTCCGCCTCTTTTTCCCACATTCAATGGAATAACATTTATTCGTTAAGTTTTTATTTTGTCTTCAAAAACTCATTTTGAGCTCACATGTTCAACGTATGTACAACAATGTGTGTATCTGTTTTCATTATTCTTTTTTTTTATCTTCTTCCTCCTCTCTTTGATATAAACCACAGAAGATGATGAAAATAGTAATAATAAGAATGGTAGGAATAAACGACAAAAAAAAGTGAAGGAGAGAAAACGTTGATGTGACACAATGGACATACATGCATACATCAAGTCATTTCATGTATGTGTTTTTAATGTACTTTTTCTACATATGTAGCTTTTCATTTTCTTTTATGTATACATAGTTAGTTATTTAGTTAGAAGATATGAATACTAATAATACTAATATATATGTACATATATAATCGATATTTCATCTGACAAATGGTTGTTGTATTTATGATGTGGTTATTTCAATCATTTATTTATTACAAGTGGATTGATTCTGTCTTTTATTTGGTCCTATGAATGAATGTATGTTTGTAAAACAGGGTAGTAGTAGCAGGAAGGATCCTCCTACTCATTTATATGTATGTATGTACACATTAGAAAGTCCTTATTCAGATAAAGTAAGAAGGAGAAGGAGAGAGAGAAAGAGGAAGGGAGAGTTCAGAAGTGAGTAGTGGGTGGCTTTTTTATCTATCTATCTATCTACATAGTGAGTATGTATCTATGTAATGTATGAATCCCCTTGTGTGAGAACTTGTGAGATGAAGAGGACGAAAGAAGAGAAAATAAATATATAACATAATAATAATAATAATACTCTACCGGCGGGGAGCTGAGATGAAGAAGGTGATTCGTCGTTGTTGTTGCTCCCACTGTCTTCTGCAGGGGGAGATAGCGTAGTCCCTCCTGTCGCCGTGTTTCCTTCATAATTGCCAAGGTTGTTGTTGTTGTTACCACTCCCATTGGAATGAAAGTAGTTGACATAGGAGGATGAAGAGCCTCCTGTGAGTACATTATTTGGTGGCGGTGGTCCATAAGCACTACTCCCACTCCAGTGTTGAAGTCCAGTTTCAGGAGGAACACTGGATCCATTGCTATTACTCAAAGGATCATTTGTACCGTTGGGAGAGGGATCTGCTCGTCAACGGAAAAGGGAAAAAAATAAGGAGACTCATTAAAAAACCATCAACATGCAAAATAATATTCATCATTATGTACTAACAACATACGTCGTCTATTGATTAACTCGTAAAAAAATAAAAATAAAAACAAAAGACATTAAAGAAACGAAAATCAATAAACATAACAGCATGCATCATTGTTTATGTGTGTGTGTTTTTTTTTGTTTGTTTTTTTTGAAGGTCGGAAAACCCCCTTTTTTGCAAGTCCTCGTGGGGAACCACCGCCGGTTCAAAGCATAATAATAAAAATAATAATAATAAATGAGCACGTCCACACGTGGTGGTGGTTGTTATCTATTTTATTTTTTTTAATTCGCCACATCGACGCGTGGTTTACCGGAAAAAAAATCTTTTTTTTTTTGGCCTTAAACACACCACTTTGGTTTTTCATTTTTTTTCTTCGTGTGTGTATATATAAACGTACGCATAATAGACATGATCACCACCACCATTATCATCATGTTGAGATGAGGACAAAAGCAAGACCTACTTTCTTTTTTATCTTTATTAATACCCTTATTATTATTGTTATTATTTGGAGTATGAAATATATGGTGTACTCGTTAGAAAATAGGGGGATAGCAAGTCACATGACTTGTTCTCTCAATAATAATTGATGATATTATTAGTCATGGACATTAATTAATTTATTTATTTATCCATAAGAGCAATAAATCTATGGATTCTTTTATTCTTTTATTCAAGACACCACAAAAGAAGCAATCAAAATAATAACTTAATTAGCCCCCAGCTTAGCGCTACTTCTATCTACATACATACGTACCTATGAACATACTTTGTCAAGAACGTGAGAAAAACGCTTCTATTTTTACATACATACATAGGTATATAAATTCATATATTATTATTTAAAGTACAATATAATGCTACGTTGTATGTGTAAAATATTTTCTAGCTAACTATGGAGAGAGATAGAGAGAAAAAAAAGTTCATTTGTCACTTTTTTTTCCTTTAAAGGTAGGAAGAAGACAAAAAGGAAGAGACAAGAGGCCTGAGGGCGAGCATCAGACTCAATCATTTTTGTTTTTGTTGTTGTTTGTTATTTAAAAATATATATCATAAAGGAAAGATTTTGGAGTCTTTATGATTTTATGTATATATGTACATAGTTAGTTCGATAATAATATGTATGTAAATCAACTTCATCATTACCACTTGGGGATTCTTCTGAATTATTTATTTATTTATTTGCCGGAAGTTATTTCATCTTCCTCCTATTTTCTCTACATATGTATGTATGTATGATATATAAATGTACAAAATGAAGGTAGTCGAAACTACGTACGTACATATCGGTATATGTAAATAAATACATGTATACTACTACTACTACTACCATTCATTTTTCTTATTTAGTCAAAAGTTATTGATTATAATTTTCCTTCTTCTCCTGTCATCTTTGTTTTGTTTCTGTTTTTTCATATTGAAACATTTCTATTTTTAAATACACATCATCAACCTTGAATAATGATGTTCCTGCTGCTGTAGCTATTCATTCAGCCGCAACCGAAAAAGAGTTAGCTCTCATTACTAGTATTACTATCTTGACTATGCTATGGTGTTCCACTATCTTATAGAATATATTATTCACCATCAGTTAGAACATGATCAAGAGACAAACCCAGTGATCATCCTCCTCCCCTTTAACAATACATATTATGTAGGTATATCATCATATCACATATTATGCATGTGAGCACGTTTTAATGACAGATGGATTTTATCCATACACGCATGCAAAGCCGGACCAGACAAGAAGAAGAAGAAGAAGAAGGGGAAAAACGACAATCAAAAACAAAAGGGAGTACACACATACAAACTAGTCATGTATGTAGATTGTACGTATTTATAAAAAAGCTAATAGGTACTTATACATAGATTATAGATATAAAAAAGAAGAAAAAACAAAAAGAAAGGGGGAAAAAAGACAAACTAAAGCATAAATAAAGATGAACCAAGGAAATTGGAATCTCAAAAAAACACTTGCCTTGAAGATGATCAGGGAATTTATTATGAGAGGCATTATTGCTATTATCGTTATTATTATTTGAATTACACCAAGAAGAAGAAGAGAAGGTCTTTGAAGAGTTGTGCAATCGTTGTTGTTGTTGGTGGTGGAGGTGATGGTTTTGGTTGATAAAATGGTTTTGGAGACGAGGAGTGTCAGAAGAGGAGTCAGAAAGATTGCTCCCGTAGTCCTCAAGCACTAAAAAGATGAGGAAGAAAATGACTACTATGTATTGTATGTAAATATATTGCAGAAGCTGGTAGGTTAGAAAACAGTAGAACAATGACATTTTTAAGGCATTATTGGATGGTGAGCAAAAGTTATTATCCACTTTATACGTAGAATATTGATTTAACTCTTTAAATACGAATGGGTACATTGAACCAATTTTCGAAGGAAAATCTATTTTTTCTATGATTCTATGCAAGTCAAGATTTAGTGACTTTGTATACTCTTTAAGGAATGGATGGGCAATTTTTGTTCACTTGTGGGGCCAAATTATGTTTTTCAAGACTGACTGCGGACCAAGAGCCCTAATTATGTATTTGCAAAATATGTATGCATACATAGTTATACTTATTTTATAATAATTTTATCTTAAATTATATGATAATTATAGATTTCAAAGGCCGTAGGTTGCCCATGCATGCTTTGAGGTATGAAAATTTGAATTAAAATTTTTTTTTTTTAAATTTCTGCTATTATATAATCAGCAACGATAATTTGTACATTATATTATATGGAAGAAAATACCTTTGTTAGGACTATTGACTAGATCTAGCTCATTAGACTTGCTAAATAGGCTATAATCTATAGATATATGTTTATATGTATAAATGGGTCTATTGGACAGACAATAAAACACAATAGACTGCGTCATGAAACGCTGATTGTAGCGAACTACTATTCTTGTAGGCATCATGCGTAATAACGTATCTTTGCAGGGTATGATGTAGTTGGATTTTAGAACTTATATTAAAAGTTTGTCTGGATAAATTCTAAATGTCGGCAATGCTTGAAGAGTGGAATCTGGTGCAAAATTCCACTAATCTCTGATATGTATATAGATAGATGGGTATAGTATGTAATCAGGTCTTGTCACTCTATTTATTTGGATATTATTTGGTCATAGTGTGTATGAATCCCTCTTTTGAGTAAAATGAACATGAAGACACATTTTGACAAGGTGAGAAGAAAATGGAGAAGAAAGAAAATAATAAGAAGAGGGGGACTCTGATTAATCTCTCTCTCTCTCTTTTCATAAATTAAATTTAATGAACAATATGTAAGAACTAAAAACAAGAAGAAAGTTGAAGATGATGATGTGGGGAAGGGAAAGAGAGAGGGAGTTCAAAGGAGAAGAAGAAGAGGGGGATGAACCCTCTTCTTATTCCTCCTTCTCCTCTTGTATGGGACGAAATGCATTAACAACAAATAAATGAAATAAGTAAATTTAAATTCAATCTACCTGGTGTATTGAATTGTTCTTTTCGTCGGATTTCCAGCAATTGTGGAGCAAATCGTGTATCGAAAAAAGGTCGGAAATGCTGTTGTTGTCCTGAAACAACAAAAAGAAAAGAAAACTTGTTATTTTTCTTCTTTGGTTATTCTTCTTCTTATAATAATAATAAGAATAAGCAGCTTATTATTATTATAATAAACAAATAGTTGATACTCAAAGTATATATACCTATATAGGTATACAACTATTTTAGTGGTTTTCCATTCGAAGGAAAGAAAGGAGGAAAGAACGAATAATGAAGGAAAAAAATTGATTACTTTTTTTTTTGCCTCTCCCTTCAACAACCAAAAAATAGAAAAAGTATTATATATAAATAGATTTCACACGCTTGTTATTATTTCGACTGATTGTATTTTTCTTTTCTTTATTTTTTCCTCTTTACTTTTTTACTTTTTACAACCCTGTTTCTAGAAACTTATTCAATAAGTCAATTTACATACATATATAGCTATGTAATTGCTGTTATAATAACTTCACTAGAAAGAAAAAAAATAGTTGAGACATGATATTTTCCAAGAAGACAACGTATAAAAAAAAAAAAAAAAAAAGAGTCAGACTTTTTATTTTATATTTTTTTACATCGTCTTTTTAAATATGTACATAGGTATAAATATATACAATTATTTATATATGTATGAAAGGAAGTGTTTCCTTCCTCGGACATGGCTTCAATTTAAAGTGTTGAACATATTTAGGTATACATAGCAATTGTATAATTAAGTGTTGTAGGTAACATCATGATCCACCAACTTTATTAATCACACGTCGCCTCTCTCTCTCTCTTTTGCATACATGGAAGTATGTACAGAAATTACATTATATACCAGCAACAACTGATAGTCTTCCTCTTTTTTTAAATACTCTGAGCAATTAACGACTTTCACGCATGCACCCAGGAAGTTCTAAATTTAATTTATTCATTTTTTTTCTTCTAACGTACATATAAATACATATTTCTTCATCCTGTAATTTTTACTTTTTTTTTGTGAAATATTATCATTATTGTTATTGTTATTATTATTTTAGTTACTTGTACTAAGCACTTTAAAGTATGTACATAATATGGAATACAAGTTAGTTATTAGTATATATATATATATATATTTACATATTAGAGGAGTTATAATGAAATTAGTGCCTTTTAATTAAAATATGTTCTTTCTCATTAATTTTTGACAATTTTCATTTTTTCGTTACGGAACTTTGACTTTGGTCTGGATGATTGTGTTTTTTTTTTATTCTTATTGTTATTATTTCAACATCACACAAGTGTGTATGATGAACGTTCATATTATATACATATCTATATCTATATAAACGCATTAAAAAGACAATAAAAATTCCGCAAATATTATACACTTTTTTTATGACTGACTTTAAAAAAAAATAAAAGCACTCTTTAATTTGTATATTATTTATATGCATACAAATTTATTTTGATGCATAAAAAGACGTATGTATGAATGTATGTAATTTAATAATTAACTATTATTTTTATTGTTATCATCAATATGTATAATCCACTTTGCCTTTAGATGATTAGATATTTTTTATTGTTATTTCTTTTCAACCACAGGATGAAATGATGATGCCTTCATTGAAAGATACATACGTAGATACTACAGTGGACAAGTCATAAAAGACTATGCTTCTGAAAAACGACTATTAACCTTTAAGTAAGTTGTGATTACTTTGTACATACATTATGTTAGGAAGTTACTAAAGAGTTGCCATCATAAACAGTAGTAGTAGCAGCCATGTTCACCTCTTTCTTTCTATGGTTGTACTTCTTATTTCTTCTTAATATATATATGTATGTATACATAATGCCAATGACGTTTTAGGGTCTCATAAAACGAAAATAAATAAATCTTAATGGCTATCACAAATATATATATAAATATAATATAACAAAAAATTGTCGGAAACATGCATGTTCAAAAAGAGTATCATTAAAACAATAAAAACCACATAAAGTAGTTATTATTACAACTATATTGTATATATGTACATATATATTATAGGTACATAAGTATAAAACATAGTCATTCCTTACATTTTTTTTCTTTTTGCATAAGAAAAGGTTGCTTGTTTTTTGTGCTTATTGTATTATGATCAAGAAAATATCATTTGATACTTGTATACACCCTATATTGTGTTAGATAGTTATTTAGTTATATTTGACAAAATAACGGAGAAATCCAAAGAAAAAATTGGAAACAATTATAAAAGACTTTTTCTTCTTTAATCAACAAGGAGAAAAAAGTAAACAAAAGAAAAAGAAAAGAAAAAAGAAAGAAACTTTTTTTTTTTTTTTTTTTTTTGGGGGGGGGGGGGGAGAGAGGATGAATAATTATAATAACAAGTAATTAGTCACCAGATAATATGTACATACTATATAATATGTAGTCGTCGAATTTGTTTAGTCATTTCAGAAGAAGAGAATTTGTTCGAAGAAGAAAAAGAAGAAAGTACAACATTCATTATTACAATTTTACTGCTCCTATTATTGAGAAGGAACAAGGTTTAATATAAAGGGTTTTTCAATAGGGGTGACGCACTTTGGGACGGCGAACTACGTCATATTTTTTTTGTTTTTTTTGTTTATATTTCTTCTAACAAAGAGCTTACAAATCATCATGGAGCAGTACAACCTAAAAGAAATTGAATTCTATACTTGATTACAATTGAATGTACTTCAACACTAAAAAAGAAATTCGTTTATATCTCAAACCCTTTTAATTTTATTCAAAAAAGAAAATGCGTCGCTCTTATTGACAGACCCTTTATATATATATATATATATATATATATATATATATATATATATATATATATATATATATATATATATATATATATATATATATAACCATAGCTGCTAGTACCCTGTAAGTATGTAGGATGCAGTACACGTGTGCCATTTCGCAATCATTTTTTCTGTGAGGGAAGACGCATTAATTAATTTTCAAATATCATCCTATTGTTTGTTTCTAATGATATACATATATTTTTTATTCTTTCATTCCCTTGTTGTTTTGTTTATTATTATTATTATGTAAACTCATCTCATTAAATATTCAGAATGAAGTGAGATATACATATCAAGGGTCTTACATGGTCATGTGTTCATGTCGTCTTTTCTTGTAAATGGACATTAATCCCTTTCTTTCATAATCTCCTTTTGGTCATTTTAATAGATTTTAAAAGAGGAGGAGAGCATGTGGTTAAAAGTGTAGCTATATACATACACGTTGTAGGTAGATTAAATCAGGTATGAGGGAACACAACTCTTTAGTAGTAATAGTAATGATGATGATAAATACAACTGGTACATATTTCACACCCAGTTATTGCACCAAGTATGTACATGAGCCCAGTAGCCAATAAAGCTCCTTGTATATATATATACGATTATTGTTTTATAACTTCCATAATTACATACATACTGTAACTGACTACACATACATTCATGTGTGTGTATTAGTGTTAAAACTCGGTTTGAAACGTATTCTATTTCCCATCCGGTCTTCAGATACATCTCTCTTCTAGACATATTTAAATGGATATTTAGGTTGATCTTAAGCCGTTATTGAATGGATCTCGGGCTCTAGACCATCAAAAATTATAATGGTTTACTCATATCACGTACTCAAAAATACATATTCCACTTATAAAGTTACATAAGCGATATTCACTTATTTAAAATTAGGCAATGGACGTCATATTGTCAACACTCAAAAATAATTATCCAAAAAATTTTATAAAGCATTATACACTAATGTGATTCAGGTGAAGTCTCTACATTTAAATATTCGAATTAGTCAACATGAATTGCTTTTCTCTTAAATATATTTTGTTTCGCCTTTTTTATATATTCAATATTTAAATATGTGTAAATAATTGACCATCCATCAAATTTTTATAAGGAACATATTCTTTTATCAGGACCACCTTAAATTGTACCAACAAATAAATAAATAGTGAGTTCGAACCGATTAAGAATTTCCAAACTGAATTGTAACACTAACATGTATATTAGGATTTCTCATTTGCCGGGAATTGTCCTTGAATGAGATCTCGGAAAATTCCGAAATGAGATAATATATATTGTGATAATTAAGTAACTTATTATATTTTGTAAGAACAAAACATAAATTTTAAGATTTAAGATACTTCCGTGAAAAAGTTCTGAGAAAATTCACTTTATTGTAGATATATTTGTACTAAGAATGACCAATAGAAATATGGTTTATTGCAATAGCTAATACATATACTTGTGAAGAATCTAGGTAATAGATAAAAGACATTTATTAAAGGTAATTGATTTTATAAAGCTATGTGAGATTTCTCATGCTCCTCTAAAATCATAAATCAAGTCCCAAATACAAGAATGAAATAGTCTTTCATACATAAAATTAAAGTCCTCAAGAATTTGAAACATTTTGGTGTTGTTTAATTGGGTATCATTTTATGTCGACGCATCATTTGCGCGGCATAAATCGTTCAAAGCCTTATTTCAAATGAAAAGTCAATATGTAATTCAACTTTTTCATTAGATAAATTACATAAAGGAGGCTTAAACTATGAAATAATATATTTCTTGGAACTTTCTTGCAGAACTGAAATCCCGAGAAATACCGAAAAAACAGGATCCCTAGGAAGAAACCCTAGTGGTATATGTAATATGTAACATTTTTCTTCAAAAAGAATTGCAATTGCTACAAGGTATCATCAGAGCATTATCCAACATCCCCTCTTTTTTTCCTCTACTGCAATTCAATCCCTTATTTACATCATCAAACTTTTCATCATTATAATTACATAAAAAAAAATACAAAATTTACAACAGAAAAACGCAAAAAAAAGTAGGAAAAAAAATATAAAAATCAAGGATCATCTTCTTAATAATAAACGCCCTTCTCGTTGTTTTTAGTAAAAAAAAATTTTTAAAAAAACTTAGATACAAACAAACTTCGTAGAAAAAAAAAATAAGAGAGAAATAAAAAATTAAAAAAAAAATTAAATCCTACTGAAAATAGAAGAAGGTTTAGAACGAAAAAATAAAGAAACTTTGGAATTAATATGTGTATACATATATATATATTTTTTTTTTCTGTTAAAAAATAAAGAAAAAAAATTAGTAAACAATTCCGGGGAGCTCTATTGTTTTTTATTTGTTGTTGTATATACAAAAAAGAAGAAGACAACAATAAAAATAAAATAAGAGGAGGAAAGAAGAAGAGGGGAGGGGGGGGGGAGATCGATAATGGATCAAGATGATGTAGAAGACGAAACAAAAATAAAAAAGAATGGAAGTAATAATAATATGTTTTATAAATTATAATGGGTTTAATAAATAAAAGTAGAAATGTACATACTCATTCATATAAAAGAGAAAGAGAGTCAATGAATCAATTTGCAATTAGATTATTCACTACTCATTTCCCTTTTAACTCGGGGCTTTTGTTTCTTGATAGAAGACGATAAGAAGCCTCTTAAAAGAAAGACCGGATTATACATACATACATATTCTTTCTACATAAATGAATATATATATATATATATATATATATATATATATGTACATAGGTATTAAATCACTCATTTGTATATTCATAATATGAGATGAAGAAACTCATTATTTATTCAGTGCGTTTGTTTGTTTATTTGTTTGAGTCTTTTTAGAGCCATTTTGAATTAGAGTGCTAAGATACATATGTACATATATGTATAGTAAATACATAGGAGTCAGAATAGAGTCTTTTATGATTCAACTGCTTCTTCCTTCAAACTCATCTCGGCACAAAATGAAACCGACACAATACTTAACTTGAACTTGTCTATAACATAGACTTGTGACTCGAGCTAAGGGGAAACTTGGGGACTTGTACTCGTAACAGTAAACTACGACTTAGGAAAGTCGAAACTTGACTCGGACTCTACAAAATAACTCTGGTTGTTATCTATGCACCTAATGTGAAAAAATGTTAGCATACAAATTATAGCTAGGATAATATGAAGAAAAATTCTATCAACAACACAAGGGAGAAAAGGAGAGGAAGAAAAAAATTCATTTAAAATATAAATGAAATGATAATAATGGCGGGGACCAGAGCAGCAGATGTTTGCCGTACACCTTACAATTCTAATTTTGAATGTACATATTATTCTATTTAAGAATCAGGCAACTCACTAACCACCCTCAACACTTAATAATACCTTTGAGTTAAAATAAGTCAATGTTAGGTAAATTCAATTAAATATCGCATAAAAGGAAAACAAAAAGAAAAGAAAAGAAGGAGATAAGAGAGGTTAACCAAAAACAGTTCATCATTTAATAGTAATAATAATAATAAAAAATTACATACATATTATGTATGTATATACCTATATTCTTCTTTTATCATTTGGGCCATGGAATGTAATAATAGAGTGGAGGATCACTCATATTTTATATGTGCATGGGTACTTCCACATATATCTATTGTTATTACAACTTATTAGTAATATAATACATACATAAATATATAGAACCTATTTGAGGAAGCTATATCAATGTATAGTGGAAGAAGAAGCAGCAGAAGGGAGAGGGAAACGCCATTAATAATAAAAAAGACGAGAAAAATTAAACTGTTTTGTATATATAGCTACGAGTACTATATATCAATAGCAGTAACGATTTGTAATCACGCAAATTGAAAGTTATTGGTAAGGTTTGTAAATATTTGAGAGAGAGAGAGAGGCATATAAAAGTAGGGAGAGAGAGCATACATATATTCTTAGAATTTAAACATATTTAGACATTGTATTAAAAGTTTAATACTCTTGAAAACTAGAATCAGGGAGTCTACATAGATAACCCTATGTAACTGTTGTTGCTCTGAGAAAAATATGACATTGTAAAAATTTACATACATACATAACTATTGTGTAGTCGTCATAATATGTACATGTTACAACTCTACTTTTCCCATTCTCTACCTACTCTCCGTCCCGACCACCCAAGGGTCGTGGATGATGGCAAATAAAATAAATTTAGTGCCTTATTTCTTTCTATGGTTCCTTCTTGAATTTCCCTTTCAAATACATAGTTCTAGGTATAGAAAGAGACTAGCAATAACCAACCAACCAACCAATCAACCCACCACACATTGACATAAAATCAGTTGCATGTTTGTATTGAGTGCAATGAATAATCAAACTTACGTGTCTTGCTCCTTGGCTCCCTTGGACCATCCACAGTGACTTTCATACATTTGGAATAGACAGCTATTTGAGGAGGTGTGGAACTGATGGTGATCGTCAAATTAAAGCTTTTCCCTGAAAATAAATAAATATATATAAGAAAAATAGAATTTACTTCTGCTGTTTTGTTATTTGTAAATAATATATGTAGATATTAGTCGTGGAGTTTCTGGTCTTGACACTTGATTATTATTATTATAGAGGAAAGGACTCTGGAATATCCTTTGAGAATTTCCAGTCACATTCTATTCCGATGTGTGCGTGAAATAAAGGTCTTTTTTTTTTAATAGATAATATATTTTTAATAGACTCTGTCAACACTCCAATACTAAATAGTTGTTTCATACCTATTCTTGCTATTGTCATTATCATTATTATTATTTAGCTGTCGTTGTTGTTTGGAAGAAAAAAAAGACTCAGCGCCTTTTTATTTTCCTTTTCACTTCTCCTTACTGTCGCCGTAAGGCGACAAAAGTCACTTCATAAATACTACACACATATTATGTTTAGTAATAATAATAATACAAATTGATATCAAAGTATAAAAACTCTAATGTATAAAAAATAGATCACAATGAGGTTACTTCTCAAATCTTAAAGGATATTTATTCACTTATCCTCGTGTCTTATCATAAACTAAAGGCATTGTTTTACGTAGAACACGGGCCAAATATTTAGATAAGACATATATCTATGTACTGTTGTTTCAAGTATCACTATATAGAGTGATTGTTTTAATTGTTGTGTGGATTTTAATTTGATTCAATTGTCGTTGTAAATCAGATTGATAAGACAAATTACATACATAGGTAGGTAGGTAAGTGAATCGTTAAAGACACACGTACTTTATTATATATGTAGATAAAAAAACAAAAACATAAAAATAAACATATCTATTCAAACGCCCACTACATCATCCAAAGGATCAATATGAATATGTATATGATGGAATTAATCCTGTCTCTTACCTCTTCCGGACCTACCCACGAATCTGAGATCATTGAATTTAGCTATTTGATTTTTCATGACTGCTGAGCAATTCCGTAGCTCAGCACAGTAGTTTTCGTCGTTTCCAGCTCGGAGTGTTACAATGGTTCCATCAGAGATATCTCCTAATGCAATGACTTTAAAAGCAACAGGAAGTGTTTTATTGGATCTCCAATGACTAGGCAGGGCAGAGCATAAAAAAGAAGGAGACCCTGTTTTGACCAGCTCCCCTGGGTTTCGAGACAGTATTTCGTTAACTTGTCTCTCTGCCCACCACCAATCTGGTGGATAGAGGGAAGGACCGTTGCTATTGCTCTTGGGATTGGAGGAGTTCTCACTACTATCAGAGCTACTGTTATTATTATTGTTGCTGCTGTTACTATTATTCCCTGATGAAGGTGTAGTGGTGGTGTTACTGCTGTTGGTTCCATTGCTGGAACCTTGATGATTCCCTCGACCAGAGTTTGAATTGCTATTTGAGTTTGTTGTCATGGTATCGTTGCTGTTCATAACACAGTCATGCATTCAGTAGTAATTTGGATCTGGTTCCCCGTATCTCCGTTCCTTTTTTTTGTATTTTATTTTTTGGTTTGTATTTATATAATATTTTTTAACTAAAGACTCCACTTTTTTCTTTCTCTCCTTTTTTTTCAAATTATGAGAGTAGATATAAGGATGATTATAATAATAATAAAAATAAAAAATAATTCACACAAAGAATATAAAAAAGGGGGAAATGTTTTGGTTTTTTTATTGTTTATTTCTGCGGATAACCCAAGTTTGGATAGAACTTAAATGACCACTCAACCGCAGCAGGGTATGATTTAAGATCAACTGCCGATTTCTTTAGATATATTATTTTGTCGAGAGACGGAGGAAATCCCCAAAGCGCGCGAAAATTCTTACATGCACGTCAGTCCTATGAATGTATGTATTAGTTAGTTTGTTACATACATGGCATAGGTAGGACCATATCAAAAATTCCTCTTCTCTGGAACTCACTCTCCTTCTTTCGTTTCTTTCCTTGCCCGTCGTCAATTTATACTTTTTGTTATTATTATCAGCGGCTTTTCATTCAGTTTGCGGAAGGTCTCTTTCTTTCTTACCTTCTCTCTCTCTTTCTTAGTGACTACATACATAGTAGTAGTATTTATTATTATTATGTATCATTGTATGTAGGATTATGGTACTTGCTACTTATAAATATTATGGCAGTAAATGGAAACGCATTCTACTGAAAATAGAAGACGGACGGGGTAGTAAAGAAGACAGACGGAAAAGTAAGTAAGTATTTCAAACATGGAATTCGCACGCATGTGCTAAGAAAAAGGAAAGCCAAGAAAAGAAGTAAGGAGCAAAGAAAGGAGACCTACTGTTATTATTGTTATTCTTATTATTGTTGTTATTCTATAGTTATTATTATTCAAATTTTTTCATCAACCTCTAGAGCAGACTATTCAAATCCTTTCAAAAAAGAAACTATGAAAAATAACGACTGTTTGTATATCGTACATATACATATTATTATTACATATCATTATGATGCAGATATGTGGCAAATATAATATATTATATGAATGCATTTTCCGGGAATTTTACTTGTAAGGTTTCGTGAGCCATATTATTTTGTACCGATTTATTGAATGATATAATATTTAGTTAATGGTATAGATATCTCATTCCAATACTCTAAATATTTAAAGCAAGGGTGTCAAACATACGGCCCGCAAGGAGGTTCAATCAGGCCCACAGGATAATTTGAAAGTGGAAAAAATACATAGAAGACATGGATTAAATTTTTTTTATAAATGTAATTCATGTACGGTTCATTATTATAATTTTCGATACTAGTTACTTAAAGGTTGTGCAATTTTGTGAAATGTTTTGTAAAAGTGTTGTTCAATAAATTTTTAGTTAAATTTAACAATGCCCTTGTTCTTCTTTAAATCAAAACAAAGGGAAGACGTGATATTGTGGTTATATATATATATATATATATATATATATATATATATAAGTATGCTATAATTTTAATGGTCCGGCCCACGACGTCTGTCTAGGGGTCGTATGTGGCCCGCAATGTGAAATGAGTTTGACACCCCTGATTTAAAGTTTCCAACAAAAACACTCTTCTAATTATCTAAGGAGCAAGAATATGCTATTAGAGACATTCATTAATCATTGGGGTTTTTTTTTTCAAAACACTCAAATCAACCTAATCAAGATTTAGAGATGATTTTAAAAATGAATAAAATAAATGTTTTTCCAAATATAATTAAGAAAAAACTTTGAATACGAAAAGTAAACCGAATAGCATTAGAGTTGTAGAATTTACAAACAAATTACATACAGTTGGGTATTTTCTTAATAGTCATAGCATAATGCATAGAAATATGAAATAAAAACTGTTTCCTTGAAAGAGACTTAACAAAACAGTTATAAAATACGTGCAATGATGTAGTCGATAAATAGGGGGTGATATAAGGCATTAGTTACAATTAATACAAAAGCATAGTGTCTACTTGAATTAAAATACCTAATAGATAATAATTCCGTACAAAACGTGTTTCATTATGATTTTAACAACTAGATCCTTAATTAATTATAATCAAACTTCATGTATTTTCATGTTCTTGTTTCTTCGAAGAAAATACAATATACATCTAAAAACTAAAGACCCAATAAACTAAAGGAACAATACAGTTCCTTAAAATGCATATATAATTCATAATTGTAGGTTGTACATTCAACTTATACTTACAGCTTCTCTTCTGATATGTCATAGTTTTTTAGTAGAAATTAATGACGAAATAGTTGAGTGCTTGAGTAAAATTGATTTTCAAAGATAGTAATACTGACATCAATTTTACTCTTAATTATGAGAAAATGGCGTGTGTTCAATAAAATTTGACCTAATACATTGCTGCTATACATTTAATAGATTAACTAACAATGTTTTGGATTTCCAAAAGAGTGGACACTTGCCCAGATCAGTGTCGTTTTTTTTTAAATTGAGAGAGGGTAATATATATCGAAAGCAATGTATTTTGATTTTTTATATTATTTAATAATATTTTGGATCTTAAATAAACCCGGGTATTTAAAAAAAAGAGGACGGTTCGTCACCCTAGTGCTTATATAGGATTTTATTGGAAATAATCGATTTTGAAGAGGTGTTTTCGAAATTAATGTTGTTCGAAATTCAAATACACATCTAGCCTGTGAAGGTACACATTGTCAGTAGGTAACTGATAGGGGGAGGGGGAACACAGTGTAAAAATATTATCTATAAATTTTCCCAACAAAAAAAAAGTAACTGAGTGTATTCTAGAATCTAGTATATAATTAATCCATGTTTGCATCGCAAACTTAAAACAAACGTACCACAAGTACAATGTTATTTATGTATCTACTGTTTTGAGCAGATATCGACCATTAAAATTGTCAAAATAACGATATGCTTAACAAAGTAAGTAACATTTTTCTAACGTAGGTTTTACAGAAGGTATTGAATATTTCCTTTAAATATGCGTCAAAAAATATATGGAGCATTTTCAATGTGGTACATAATAATGGTATTAATATAAGATATTAAGACATTATGATGTCTCTTGATAAATGATTGTGTGTTTATTATTAGACTCTTCCACAACATTAATCTTGAATTTGTTTTCTTTCTGATCATCAAGAGCCCTCAGCTCCTGTTCAAAATTTAGACGTGATGAAGTGAACATGAAATAAACCATGACTTAGAAAATTCATAAAGGTATTATGTATTTGACAGAGAGAAAACAATTAACATATGGAGTTTCCCAGACAATATAAAACAATATTATTATAGATGAGGTAAATGATTTTCATAGCTCATATCATTTTTTTTGAAATATACATAGTTCATAAATTAAGGCTTGACCTATATGAGTTATTTGGGGTTTAAAAAACTAAAAAAAGATTCATCAACTGAATTATTTATTTCTTCAAATTAACCTTTGAGATTTCATTAAAAATAACCAAAGAAAAGCCCAAATATGGCAACTTTGGCCACTGCATAATTTTTAGCATCATAACCATAGCAAAATAGATTAATCGTTGTCAAGATTTTGAGAAATTACATCCTAGAAATTTATTTCTCGAAAAATCTTATACTATGGATTCAGTTATACATATCTTATCGGTGGTATGGTCATCGGAACAAGGGAGCCAAAGAGCCCTTGCCTCTTCCCACTTTTTTGAAAACAATTTAAAATGAATAATTGTGTCATCAATAAGTGCCAACATTTTTGTAAAATTACTCTCTGCCCTTTTTTTATGCATTTGTTCTGTTTAGTAGCCGGTGTAGACACATATATGATTTTATGTTGGTAATTGATTTTTTAATATTAAATGACAAAAGTGATATCACATTTTATTGATTGTTAGAGTCAAAAACAATAATTATGAGGGAACGAACATTAAGAAATGGCTGCACTGTTCAATGTTTTTATTTTCAATCATTATATAAATAAAATCTTTCAATTTCATCTGTTGATTTCGTTTTTTATTTAATCTTTAAATTGGCTCTTGTTTTTTGTCGGAATGAATCGGCAAATTTGGCCGATTATTAATAAAGCTAAAACTACCTAAAATCGGCCAATTTAATTGCCTTACCACGATATGTATATCGGTTCATCCCTGACATAAATACGAGTCTGACTTTTTTTCCTCATTATACATGTATATAATATAAGATATAGTTTGTACATGACCAAAAAATTAGAACACTCTTATTCTAGTAATTGTTGATATTCTAAATTTTAATATATATACCTGATAGTCATTACAAGGGCATTTATAAGAAGTTTATCACTTTTTATTTAAAGATTGTTTTAAGAAGTAAAAATAAACATGTTTTCAAATACTATAGCCATGGCAACTACATATCTATATCAAGAAAATCAAACTTATTTACACCATGGATAGATTTATTTCATTAATGGTCAGAACCAAGCGGCTATGAATCATGAATCTTTTCTATACATATGTAATAAGATACAATATTGTGGCACTAAGGTTTATGTATCTAATGGTGCAAACAGTGAAACCTTGATTTACGAGTGTCCTTGTATATGCAAATGCTTTGCAAGACGAGAATTTATTTTTAGTATTTTACGTCTTGGTTAACTTGTAGGAAGATAAATAGTTATTTGGCACTCGACATGCAAATATGTTGTGGTCAGAGTAAACCTTGATTGACAAATAAATATTCTTAGCAAAATACCTTAGAGTACTAGTTTATAGTTTCACGCATATTCGGACAAGATGCTGAACTAGAGTGGTAATTCTGTTTATATTGTCACCGTTTGAAAGTCTGAAGAGGAGATAGAAAATGAGAGAGTCGACCCTTACTTCATGTAAGACAAGGGAGGCCTGTAAAATGTGAGAAACATTACAAAATTTTGTAGAGAAGCATTACTCTAACGAGTATCTGTAGGAACGATAGATTTGTTTAATGACAACATCTTTGTCAAATTATAAACATTTGCAAATTGAATATTTTTTGAATAAGTTCACAGTGAAAATTGTGGCAAAAGGAAAAGATATCCAAAAAGCCTAAATTAAGTAACACAGTTTCTGACGGATAATGGTCAAAAGCAAAATTTTTTTAAATGAGTCTTGTTATTTCTTTTTTAAATTAAGGAAAGTAAGTTATATGAATATAGATTAGGATTTTTATATGAACATATTGGGTCATGAGTGGACTAACCAATTTCCCATTGATTCTTATGGAAACAATTATTTTAGATTACGAAAAATCTTCTTAAAACTAAGTTAGGACTGTACATATAACGAAAGGAGTAGATATTGAATACATTTGTCAACAAAATTTAAGAAAACTCACAGTCCAACTAAAGATTACTACATAATTCTTAGTTTTTAGTACAATAAGAGCCTTCTAGACTCTTCGCATAACACAACAAAAATTCTATACCAACAAGGGGAAATCAAGCATGATTGTTGGGTGGAGGAAAATCAAGCTTCAGTCTCTTTGTCTATGCCCTAAAAACATCAAAATTCACCTTACACTGGAATTACTTATATGTAAACAGACCATACGTATTAGATGGATTGTTATAAATGTAGCAAACTGTACTAGATAGGTATGTATATAAATAAAAAAGTCAATGGACAAAGGAAGGTGGGATGCTTTTAATTGAAAAAAAAAATGTTGATATTCATAATACGTATGACATTATAAAAATTGTCCCTATCAACTGTAAATAGACATTCATGTAGGGTTTTATTTTTATGTTTTAGACAAACTTATTTAAATCAATAATACTTTATTAATCTATGTAAACACTATTTTAGAATTTATCAAGGTTTGTTTAACTACACACATAAAATTTAATTGTTTCAATCTCATATGTATGTATATATTATTTGCTTATTGTATATAGAAATCGTTATAAAATAATCATAGGCGTTTTATAATAAAAATGATAATATACATACATATAGGTAATTATGTATCTAAGTATATGCATAATCTTTATTTTGTTTCATTGTTATTTTTTGAAATTTGTAACCTAATTATTAGTATCACAGCAAAATGGGACTTTGTCAAAAAGAAGTTGAAACTATCTTTAAAAAAAGTTATGTCTTTTATTTCTGCATAATGTTATAAAAAGGTTATATTATCTTATAACTTATTTTTGTAGGTATGCAGGGGCGTAGTTTGTATTTTAGAGCTGATACCCGATGGGACTCCTTCAATTATAGATTTGATTGATGATTTTTTTTCAAATTTAATTTTGTTTTTTATATTGCTTTTACTCTAAAGTAATCATTTTAACCAGTACACCCCTACAAAATATATTTCAATATACTAATATCATAGACATAAATTAGGGGCCCCTCGAGCGATATAAAACATTCCCCCCTCTCTAGCTGCACCACTGTAATTATCATCATATAATATTAACCAATCCATAGTACAATGAAATTGGCGTCAATAAATAGACTGTTCCAAAAAAAACCAAAAAGATTTGCACTCTTTATTAACCAAGCTATCACAAAGTCAGTAATTTACAAATCTCAAGACTTTTAAATCTTTGACTCTTCCCCCATGCAGGGGCAACGGAATTAAATCATGACAAGGTAGACTTGTTTTATAAAAATGAAATAACATATTAATGTGTTGTATGATATGTTGTTAAGATGTATTCAGGATCGATTAAGGAACTTTTATTCTCAAGAATAAACTTCTCATGTAGAATATCAAGCGCCAAGTATAAGATCATTTAATAATAATAATTAGAAGAAGAAAGTACGAGTCCAAAAATTATAACAAATTCGGATCTTAGATTCAAAGTTTTATCGACATTTTGTATCAAACTTAAAATGTGTCGAGTATTTAGGCCGTTGAGTTCGGCAGAATTGAATATCAGAATCCAAGCTCATCACCAAATCGGAGACGTCTTTATTACTCGGAAAGGAAGGACGTAAAGTTACAAATAATTATAGAGGCATATATATCTAGTTGTTCAATAAAAGATCAAGAAGTGCCTCATATAGAGTAAAATACTGCTTAATAAGAGAATGGAAATTGCAGGGACTTTTGATACACTAAGCATGGAGTATACAGGTGAATGGGTAAATGTAGGAATTGAAAGAGTAGATTATGTTGGGTATAATCTTTCTTTGAGAAAATTGTACATTGTGAAAAGTTATAAAAGAGGTGAAAAATCTGTATAGTGAATAAATAAATTGAATAGAGGTAAACACAGCTCATACAGTTCACAACCATGCAAACTAAAAAAAAATATTTTCCTTCAAGAATGGAAACATATTATACTTTTTCATAATTTGTAATACTTTTCAGGTCAAAGGAAGTGTCAATTTTAAGGGAGTATTTGCTCTAGGCCCTGAGTTGAAATGCAAATATCATAAAATCCACATAATCGACGTGAAAGACCCAATCAAGTTACAAAAATTTCAAAATTCAAATTTAAAAAAAAAAAGAAAAGGGCCCACTCATTGATCTTTGCCTCAGGCCCCCTTAAGCAAGGATCAGTGAGGTTTGAATACGGTTAAAGGATTTAAATTCAAGTGATTGATGTCGAAATTCAAGTCGAATCCTTCAACACTTCCAATTTCAGTCACAAGTCATCAAAAGAATCATTCCCACTTCTATGTTAGTTTATGAACCACTTGAATCAATTATCAAAACTGGACTAAACTTTGAAGGGTATTAGGAAAATTTGTCTAAAACATTTTTCCCAGAAAATATCTAATAATAAAAATATGACCTCTTGGTCAATCATTTTTACCTTTAGTATTACTATTTTGGTTTGATGAGATGAATATTTGTCATTATTATTATAGTTATTTATAAGTTGTCTATATTTTTATGAAATAGAGCTCGACCTACTATTATTAATTTTTTGAAAATAATCGGCACTATTTTGTAAATATAAGTATTTGGAAATAAATTTCAGATTAGAAGAATTGGTTTTAATTCGAAATTATTATTCGCTTTAATAGTATTCTCTCGAGTATGAATCATGAGGAAATTTAGTCTTAACAAATTATTACTATAGAGCATTAATTATCAATCAGTGTACTCCGACATACTGGTGTAACACGAGTTTATTCAAATTGTGTCACAATAAAAAAGACAAAACAAAAATATAATTTGATATATTTACACTTTTAAACTTTCGGAATGTGTCATGAATCTGATATTCCTATAATCTTTATTTTGTTTAAAAAATAAAAGTTAGAGTATTTTAAAAATGAACCAATTATCAGGTTATTTTATCCAAAAAAAATCGATATTGGCATGCCGAGTTCTAGTATGAAGTGTACCCATTTTTGTATGTATTTTATTTTTACAAATATATATTGTCGTAATGATAATCATCAAGATAATACTTTAACATAGATATACAAATGTGAGGAAACAAAAATCAAAAATAAATTAATCTAGAACTCAGTAAACCGAAATAACAATAGTCAAAAGCTACAAATACTTGGTCTAATTTCTATTAAAGGATTGTTTATAGACATTATTAATGCCAACGTTGAAAGAAACTTCCCTTTGGACGAATATTCCTAGAATCACTTCGGAGATAGGAAATGTATGCATAAATGCTAGTGGAACTTTGAGAATGCATTTCAATAGTGCAGATAACTTAGCAAAGAGTTTCAAAAAGAAGAACCCAAGATAGTCACCATCCTTTCGAGATAGTGGTAAGCCTAAAGCTGCATGGGGCTATTCCAATTTTCAACAAGGAGAGTTTCTTGCCAAAATGGACATCCAAAAACATCAATAGTAAATACGAGACTAACAACATAAGTACTGAAAACGTTTAAGCTAAGTCCGAGAAGTTGGCGCTTGCAGTGTAGAGAGGATTTTAACATCATGATTTTATGACATGGTTGTCATCGAAAAAGTAATTAGAAATTAGTAAATGCATTTATTCAAAGTGTGTGTTATGTCTTCTAGGGTGCAAATTCAAATTAATTTATTACATAAAAGACACAAAAGGTGACAGAACTAATTTGTAAAGACACATTCAATGTAACAACCCATGTTATTAAAGTCTGCGGTTTCAACTCATCAAATATTTACGATAACTTAAAGGTACAATCATATTATAACATAAAAGATAGTTGAAAATAAAAGGATAACTACATATTTGCTTTTGGTCTCTAATGAGAGCTTTAATATTATAATCACTATAAAAATTAATAATCTAAAAAAATATGTAGTTTTATAAAACTAAACTTAGGTAATTTTTAAGTACACACTCCGAGAATCATTCTTCATTGATTCCATACACAAATAAGGAAAGTATTATAAATACTAATTATTAATAAAAAACGACCATAGTTTTGAAATTAGAAAATGAAGGAACTTATTATAGAAAAAAAAAGAACTAATTTTTATTTAACGAAAAATAATGATATATTTTGAAGGTATTAGTGAATTTATTATGTTGCCTAAAATAATGGAAGAATTTATAAAAATAATATCACTCAACCTTTAAAAAGAGTTCTTTGGACCCATGTGACATTATTTAAGACTATAATATATAGAAATCTTATGAAAGGTTTTGTGAATATTAAAATTAATAAGTTCCTTAAATATATTAACGAATGTTAGAAACGTTTTGTCAAAAATGACAAAATTGCCATTAATTAACTATTAAACTATTATAACTCAAGTTGTTTCTTTTTTACAAACTAAATTGACATTCTAATTATAACAATTACTGTACTTTTAAAATATTGAAGTTATTCTGTTTTTTATGAGTAATTATGATTTTGGGCATATTACCAATTTAAAGCTCACAAGGGTAAAAACAATTCCTTACCTATTTATATGTGGGACACGACAAGCTTTGTTATTCACTTGCAACCTCGATTCACAAAAGAGAAAGGAAAAATTTGGAACAACAACTGGTAGCTACACTTTTGTATATTCCTTGTTGCTAACTTTTTAATATTGTGCAGAGATATTAATTATATATACTTTAGATTTGTAAATTCTATCAATATAAAAATCAATCGTTAATTTAAACTTGATTTAATATATTTTTTATACATCAAAATCATAAATAATAATAATACCCTTTTAAAGTTCATAAGGTCAGCTGCCTTAAATCAGAAGAGTCAATTGATGAAAAACAGCTAAAGGGAGAATATATTGTGTTTTTCTTTATGCCGAAAAGCTCGTCGTGGGAATTGAGGGCCGATTTTATAACAATGACGTCACATAACACTCTAATCTCGCAACATTACATTGTTATTGTTCTTCAAAAAGTGCCTTTCCTAAATTGGTAGAGCTTTTAATAGACGAAAATGCCATAATTGACAATTATAAAGAAAATATCTCTATGTTATCTTAATATTAGAGTTCATGTTACCATTTGGCACGATATAATGATGCATAATTGTCTTTAAATCACGTTTATGATTATCTTTTAAAATACATTTTATATGAATATAACAAGTAAAAATATGGTACACTCTGTATGGGAAAGGAAGGAGAGTTGATTCACCTCCTCACTAGCAATTATTTTACGGATATTTTCATGAGTGAATCCACACAATCATAGATCATTACTTACTCTTTCACTGTGCATCATATTGGGAAGAATAAAATAAAATAAGTACAAATTTTCTCGTAAAAAACTGATTTTAGACTCTAAAAAGTGAATAATTTTGGGTAATGTATGGATTTCATAAAAGCTTTTTATTTTATGTAAAAACACATTGAAACAATTTAAATTCTATTCAAATACTTTAAATCATAAAATAATAAATATCATTATATATATTATGTATTCATTATTAATATTCAGGCATTGGAGCCATTCCTTACCCCCAATTTTTGAAAAAGGAAAACGAGGTTTCGTGATCTAGTTATATAAGAATTGACAGCATAAATAAATTTTAAACGTCATATTTACATCATTCCTCTCCCCTCTTGTTTAAAAATCAATTCCAGTGCCGTTGGTTGTAATTCTGCACCTTAAGAGTAATTAATAGTATCCGCATTACTATTTTATGACGTAGAATTATGAACTTTATTTTAAAATTTTCAATAAAAGTTTTGAACTCAATATCAACAGAGAACAAAGGTCATTAACACAAAGTGTCAATAAAAACGTTAGGCAGAATATGTTACTAATGGAAAATGACGATCCATAGGAATAAAGTCACAATACACAGTGGAGTTGATACTTAACACTATATATATGTTGTAAGTAGTAATTTTTCAGCTGTTTTGAATGTCTTAAATTAAAGGTCATCGCTTTCGATTGATTATTCAATCTATGACGTCAGTCAAGACGCTCTTTATTAATTTACTATATTTACTGTGCAGGGAAAATGACCCGTTATTTAACGAACAGTTTAAGATTGTATAATAAACATTGGTTTCAAAGGGATTCAACATTGCATTTACCTGTGTGCTGAATTTGAAATGTAAAGATTAACACAAAAATGTTTTTGTTTCTTTGTTAGGTACCTACTTAAAGGAAATATTCTTCAATGCCATTTGAATATGATTTTTTATTTTTCTTAGTCTTATTTTTTACGCATTTCTTTTCCTTTGTTTCAAAAATTTATATTTTGCTGATAGTAGTTTAATTTTCATTGTATTTGATAGATTGATACACTAAAAGTACTCAATGTTTTCTTATAAAATATAAGCTCAAGCTATACAATTATAAGTTTATTTTTGCCTTATTTTCTACCATGCTAATATCTTTAAAATGCCAAAAATAATAAAAAGTAAATTAAATAATATCACCCTTCTGAACAAATTTCAATAGAGTGGCAGAGGAATGGAGAAAATGGCGATGAAGGAAAAATGTTTAGAAATGTAATTGGACGAAGTCTAGTCAGTGTCAGAGTTTTTAATTCAAACGGACACCAAAGAAATATACCAAAGCCAGCCATATATTGAAGTATCATCCTACTTGATTTATTTTTAAAATAAATGACGGGTGATTTTGCTCAAGGGAAATATTCCACTCTGACAATTATCCAAGAGCCTATCTTTATTATTTATTTATTTTAACTCTTTCCATATTTTGTCAAATCATGGTAAATTTACAAAAATGAGGTGATTTTTGTAAATGTAAGAGAAAAGGATAGCGTTTACGCACGTTTAAGCATCATTTTTACCTCTGCGTGTGAATTTCAAGACGCTCCTACTGATGTCGTATTGTATACCCAGCTTTAGTCTCGATCCCTCAAATTCTTGATTTTGTCTTGGTCTTGAGTAAAGTGATCTGGATCAAACAACTAATTTTGTCTATGACGATTTTCAAAAATGAATAATGACAAAGCAAGGGCTTTCCATTTGAAAAAAGGGATTTTGAAGAAAAAAAATATATTACATTTCTTCAGAAAAGGATCAGAGTACGTATAAAGGGGGAGATAGTCATAGATAAATCTGAAGAATACAATTGCTTAACGATTGTTTCTACAATCCATACACTGTTATCAAATATTTTCGGGTGACCATAACAGTATAAGTTTTTATACTTGTTGGCCCTGTTGTGACATCCAAATTTACGATTACATAATATTTTACATCTACTACTATGGGCAAAAAATATCGGGAATCAAAACATATTAATTAATCATCAAAATTAATTTGATTCCTCTCAAAAGTAGTCCCTCTGATGCAATGACATGTACCAATTATTATTATTTTTTTTCAATTTTCAAAGCAGTTACTAAATTTGTATGAAGTCAATAATTACAGAACATTAACTGCTGAGATGCTATTAAAATTTAAAATGGGATGGTTAGTTTCCTAGTATAATAGGTTATGTATCTTGAGAAATAAACCAAAGATTCTCAAAATATCAAAAAAATACATTCTGGAATATTCATTATAACCTTTTATTGGTTTCAACAACATTTGTCTAAATTGCATTTTAGACATTTAAAAAAATAAAAAAAATCGATTTTATCTGTTCACTAAAGGACGTGTATTTATAACATTAATGAATATTTTGACGTGTAATTTGACACAAATTGACAGGGGCACTAACATAAAAATAAAAATCCCCAAAAATTAAACTCAAATATCCCGGTATTTTTTCCTCATAGTAGTGTACATATGTATTTTGAACAAATTGTGAAATCAACATACGTTGTATTTGTGTACAAACTCCATTTATTAGTAAATGAATATATATTTTAATTAAATAGAAAGCATTCACCCTACTGTTGAAGTAAGAAAATAGGTTTCATTTCTAGGGCTTTATTCCATGTTCATTCAGTAAGTGAGCACATTCATTCGTAGAAATAATAGGAGCAGAAACTAGAATAATAATAAAAAATAAAAAGTTATCTAATGGTAAATTTAGGATATATTTACTTTGAGAATAAATCAATCACAGCTCTTTAAAAAAATCTACTAAAGTAATGACTTGAAATGCAAACGAAATTATGTTGGAGAGTGAATTTCATGAGAAGATTGTGAATCATTATATTTAGCTGTTATACTAAGTTTTTTTTGTATTTGAATGAGTGGAGGGTTACAGATAGGAAGCTCATTTCTAGAGAACAATTTTAAAATTCGGTTAATCAACATTTGAGTAAGTACATCAATACCTTTTAGAAAAAAGGTTTTTTTTGTATGATATGTAATTTAGTTTATGACTCATATTTGAATTGTAGGTCCATTTTGTCTTTAAATTCAGTAATTTATACATGAATGGAGATGTTTTTCTTAATTTCACCAATTGGTGTACTATTTTGATCATTTTCATGGATGAGTTGAACGGTTATTATGAAAGGCTCTAAAAAAATAACAATACATTTGCTGAATTTTCAAAGTAATATATGATTATCCTTTGCCTAAATAAATGGTAACGTTATATATTGCCCTTATTTCAATATTTTTATTATTAAATGTTTATTTTATTCAAAGTCGTTTATGGAGTTTTAAAAAGATGTTTTTTCAGAAAAAAGTTGTTTTTATTTGTATTTGACTGGTTAAGGATCTTTGTATTCCCATTTGTTTAGACAAAGTAGTCATACCTTTTGTTTAGCCAATAACATATACGGAGGTACTAGAATCATAGGGGTCAATAGACAATTATGAAAAAAAAGAGGTTTTTTGATCTAGTTATATAACAGTTTTTGTCATAGATAAACTTGAAACATCATAATTATAGACTTACAAACCCACCCAAGCCCTTCTGAACAGGTATGTTGTAAGCAAAGAGCGGAATAAGTAACACTGGAGGTAACTTATTTTATTATTTTCCCTTTCGTTATAACGCTGTTACGCAAAAAAAAAAGATGAATATTAATTAATTAAACGTATTTTAAATTAGAAAGGTCCAGGTTTTATTATTCATTTAGTCTATAATGATTGAGTAAAAAATGAAATATAATTTATTACAGTAAATTAACGAGTAAATTTTTTTGGATATGTAATTAGTAACGAGCAAATTTTTTGTCGTAGGTCTTGAGAAAAATTGTTACAAGTGTAAAATTATCATTTTCAAAAATCAGGGATTAACCTTTTTAAAATCAAGGAGTTCATGTGTAACTAAATATGTTACATTTTTGTAACGTAAATTTTACAGGAGTATTTTTTCAAATATTGAGAATTTTAATACAACATTAATAACATTTTAATCGCTCTAAAAAGGATGGTTAGGGTGAAGCTTACTTTTAAAAATTGAAATGTTAAGATTTCATAGTGTTCTTTTTGGTCTAAAAATATCATGTTTAAATTATGTATTGTTTTGAAAAAAATTTAAAAGTAGCTCAAGATTTTTTTTAAACTTTACACTTTTCTTGTGTGTATTTTTGTTTTAGTGTATTGTGTATACCTTTGTGCCCATTACAATTTTTTGGTTAAATTTACAAATTTAGAAAATATTTAATAACTTTTATGAGCATTTAACATTTACCTGTTCAAAAGAACGACAATTGTAGTAAAAGCATTGCAGGTTTCCGCTCCTATGTCTGCTCGCTATCTCGTTGAGGTAAATAATATTAAATAAGGTAGAAAAAAGTATTTTATCAATTTATGTAAACCATCCAATCTGCACTAGGTAATACACAGCTCTCCAAAATGGGTCATAAGAGTACATTTGTTTTCCCCTCTAATAATAATTGAAATATAATATAATTTGTACTTTTTACTTTAAAAAAAAACAGTAGATCAATATTTGAAACATTCCAACGATAGAAATCACCTCAACCTATTCATAAATATACATTAATATCTTTTAAACATTGAAATGTACCCTGGATGAACCGTATTACTGTTGAAATATTTAAGTGTTTAAGAGCGATCAGAAACAAATTCTTTACCGCGTAAACTACTTTGCAAAAAAAATCAGGATAACTTTTAAATGTAATTTAAAAGTTTCAGAGTCTTAAAATGAAAATAAAAACCAGCATACTCTTGCAAAACTGGACAAATCAAATGGGACATTGCTTGAAATATGGTTTTATACCAGACTAAAGAGTAAATTGATACTCTGAACAGGCCGGCGAACAAACCTATACTTAGTAATTATTTATGTATTACAGACAATGGATCTTATTTCTAAAATGGTTTTTAAAATGAAAAAACCCTAAACAAAACCCTTGATCTATATGTATGTACATTTCATTATCTCAGGCTTTGATGATTCCACATGAAATGAACATCCATATTTGGAATTAAAATTATAATATTTTTTTGCAAAAATAAGTATTCTTTTATATGGATTATTTATTTTTCTTTTCTTGCTCAAAAGTCGTTGACTCAATCTCTAAAAAAAAGTGTAAAAATACCCAAGAAAATTCAAATCAAAAGTTCTAGGAACAAAACCTAGATTTGATACGATCATTACAGACTCGTGATTGTTGTTGTGGTTGACTTATGTAATAATTATAATAATTAAATTTCTTTAAAACCCACCAAATCATGTTATGTCACGGATCTAAAAAGTATTTATATACATATGTTTATTGAGTTCAAATGTGTCTTTTTTTTAAAGGGCAACTATCTTTACTTTTTACCAGCTATCGATTTGTTAATTCATACCCTTAAACTCTAAAAATGACTAATTTTGGGTATTTATTCTTTCTCTTCTTGGAGTAAAGGTTGATAGAATGACTATAAATTCCTATATATGTATGTAAGAAATTATTTTATCAGCTGTCGATTTTGTTCGACTACTCATTACCCCCATTATAAGTATTTTGAATGACATTGAATTTTTTCATTATTATAATTAATTAGCTCTAATCAAGAGCTGATAACTATACCCATACTATGAAATAAAAACACAATTACGCAGACGATCAGATACCAACTGATTATTTTGAATCTTATTTGTGCAAAAGGAAAAGCTGTAAGAGATCATTGAAATGTGTCCTTTTTTTTAAGGGTAGCGTACTTCCGCAAAACGCCTGATTGCTCATTCAGCCTGCTTGACTTTTGTACACATAGGTGCACTGCATATATAGTCAGATATTGGTGGTATTGAGTTACAGACTAATATAGGTACATATCTTTTTGAATAATCTTCATCATTTTTTTTTAGTGAAACTTCTCTATGTATCCATGCATACATGTAATGATTACACCACCATATCAATATGGAGAAGCAGCAGCAGCTGATCATAAAATACAAATTAAAAATAAATATACTTATAATAATAATAATAATAAGAAACAGAGTCCTAGACAACAGGACTGACTGTAATTTGAGCCTTGCCTCTATCGTTTTCTAACAAGGGATAAATATTCATTTCGTCTATATGTATTTTATTTTATTTATTTTTCACGAATTAAGAAGAGTTACACTAAATGTTGTATGCTATGAGCCGAAGTTTCCCCTTTTGAAAACTTTTTACCTCTGTTTTGACAACTTTATAATTGAATTTGTAATTGAAAGTCTATTTTTGGTGGTTCATGAGTTAAACAGATTACTTCATCATTGATTCATGTATGTATATAGGATTCCTTTTTCTTTTCTTTGTTGCTGTTGAAAATCCTTGAAATGCTAAGGAATATATTCTACTTATAAATATATACATATATAAAATGGTAAAATATCAAAAGAAAGTATTTAGGTCATGTGGAAAAGAAAGAATTTGTCTTATTATTATCCAACTCTTTTTTTTTCTCTACATACATATCATTTCACCAAGAAAAATAAAATAGAGCTGGATTATTATAATTACATACATACATATATTTATGTGGTGTTCAAGTTGTAACTTGTACAAGTATATGTATAATACAAGTTGTTACAACTCGAGAAATAAAGGAAACTTATAAAAATGATGAATTTGTATTTATTTTAATACATTTATACACTCCTTATATCATCCAGGATTTGTAAAAATGACCCTAGATACATACTGATGACACAATAATCACACAACTTTTCATTGTTATTGGTTTTTTGTTTTTGTCTTTTAAAAAAGGGGGCATTGTACCGAGGCATATCCCTGCATCTACAAATCAATTACCAAAGAAATGACTCGATATCTATACCACAAACATTTATTTGCAATCTGAAGCATTGATACACCAATGTTTTGATTATATTCTGTTCCATCAAAAAAGCTCATAAATACAAACAAATTACTTCTGAGGCTCATAATTGACTTTGGTTTAATGATGATTTTAAGACGGCATTTAAATAAATCATAAATCAATCAATAAATAGAACGCTTCAGAATCAAAGTAAGTACATAATTAGAGCCTTCACATCAATTGGTACATAACCGAGAATGCATTTAGAATCTTACGTTATATGTATGTAATAATCTTAAACACGCTCGTTCGCTTCAAGATTAAACAAATATTATGTTTATTTAGTCTGTTACTAGCTTATTTATATCTATGTATGTACTTATTCTTTTTTGAGGATCCCAAATAATTAAGACATTCATTCTTATTACAATTCTTCACAATTGTCAACCACATACAGAGATCAAAGGCCTTTTTTTGATTTACTATATGATCTTTGAAGTCTGTCAATAATTACTCACATACATATATATGTATAATGAAAAACTTATCAACTTATTATTTTACTGGCACGTGGACTGTATTTTTTTCTTCTTTTTTTTCTTTGACAGCTAAGTAAATATTATATTATGTTCAATAAGAAAACGCTTTTAAATTCAATGTGGGGAAGTAGATCCTGGATGGGAATTATGGAGAGGAGTGTATTTTTAATATGTAGATACAAAAATAAGCTGAGACTCGGTTTGGATCAAATTATTTTTTTCCAGATTTATTTATGTCGAAACTGCCTTTTTCTGACACATTTGCGAACTCTCTATGACATCTTGTATGAAGACATCATTTTAGACGCGTTGGCTCATTTAACACCATAATCCAGAGTGTAATAAATGTTTGATCAACTGTTTGGTTTTAAATGGGATCAAGGGCGTCACTGAAGTAAATCCTTGAAGATTTAAGCTGAGTTTATCGTATTATGACCTGACTTGCTGTTTTTTTGTAATGCAACGGCATAGTCAACAATTCTATGTACAAATATCTATCTCAGATTGACCTTCTTCTTTACGTGCGTAAACCTGATGACGCTTCACAAAGCTTCCCAATTTAAAGTCTCTCCTTAGGTCGTATTGTATGTATACCCACCTTTTAGACTCAAGGAGGTGATTTTATATATTTTTGAATTAAAATATTGTAGTTCAATGGTTCCTAACCTTTTTTTTTTTTTACCGCTGAAGACGAGCCAACGCTTGACAATTTTAAGACCAGATTTTTCTAAAATCATAATTAAAGGATTAATTAATTGTTGTGTGGATCTCTTTTGCTCAAGAGGCATAATAACACAGGGCAACAAATTTTTAAAAATGTCAAAAATCCTAAGGGGTATACGTATTATAAAAGTTATTCAAGTTTCCACACTGATTTCAAATCTGTAATTTTTTTTTCCAAGAGTCTTACGGTTTTTGAGAAATCGGACCCTACTTTTTGAGCTAACCTGGCTCTTTTTCCAACATCAAACTCAATTTAGGCCTAGAAGGATTACTCATTTTGCGAATTAAGAAAATAATAATCCAAAACGACCAAGACGTTTATACTTTAATAATTCCTTGAATATTACATAAAATAATAATGAATGAATTCAAAAGATGAGACCCACAGCTTCCAAATGAGATGTCAAGCGCCCGATAAGAATCCTTAACTAAGAAGAAATCGTTAATCTATATGTATAAATTTTCATTCAATTTCGAGCAAAAATTTGCTAAAAATCAAAGACTCACGGTAGAGCTAGTAAAAAACAAGAGCAATATACAGAATTAGTAGCGAACAGAAGGATTTCAGCTGATTTCATAATCATTCTGCGCGATTCTACTTTAGTAGCTCTACCGTGAGTCTTTGATTTCTAGCAAATTTTGTGTCAAAACAAAGACTGGAAATGAAATTTGCATTAAATATACTAGCGGATCACTTTTTTTAATTCACAAAATGAGTATTCTTCTAAGCTTCTTAAATTCAAGTTGAAGTTAGAAAATGGGACAAACTAGCTCAAAAAGTAGGGTTCGATTTCTCAAAAACCGTCGAACTCTTGAAAAAAAATTACAGATTTGAAATCAATGTGCAAAACTGAATAAATTTTTATTATACTTATACCCCTTAGGATTTTTGACTGTTGACCAGTGTTATTTGTGCATGAGACTGATGACGGCACTTAGTAGACCAAATAAGATTCTTCCAGAAACAAAACAAAATTAAAAGTGTTTTGATGTATCAATCTTAAATTTACAAGCTCGAGCTCAGCACTAATTTTTACAGTGTGATCCATGGGTCAATATGTTGTAGTGCATGCTACAAACATTTTCTTTACTTTTATCTAAAAAAACGTTTACTCCTTTTGTTGTTGTGTCTTCTGGCTTTCTGATCCTATGTAGATGGTTCAACCTGCTGCTACTGCTGCTAGCACTACCACTACTACAGGGAGTGCGGTGAAAGTCCTCCCCCCCTAATTATATGCATATTAGATAATAATTCATATTAATTCAAATACTTACTTCATCAGCTTGCTTTTTTTTTATTTGAGTCAAACAGAATGTAAAGTGAAAAGTTCAGACAGGTCCCTTTTTCAATGAGTGTACAATTAATTCCGTAAACATATATCAAATATGGGGTTGATTTAAATGGAAGAAAACGCAGATGAGAAGAAGAAAATGATGTCATCATAAGCCTCGTGTTCCACTTCCGTCTTTAATTAATTCCCTCTTTCCTTACACCCCAAGTGTTGAATTACGACAAACCATAAGCTCATATTAATAATATACCAGGAGAGAGAGAGAGAGAGAGAACCACTATTATCCATCACGGATGTGACAACCTTCCTTTTTCACAGAAAATAATAATAATAACAAAAAAGTAAAAAAAAAACATACAGACAGACTCCTCTTGTCAACTGCTTAAAGCAACCATTATCATCAGTACCTTTCAAAATGAAGAACTGTCGATGTCTATGCAAAAAGTTTTAAAGACTCTCTTATTTCGTTTGTTGGTTTGTTTTGTTTTTAGTGGAGCAATTAACGGAAAACAATAATTAAATTTATATCTTATTAGTTGAAATAACCCTACATACATATAAGAACAACAGCAAAATGGCGGTGAGTTGAGTTTAAATTACATTTATATTGATATATATATATATATATATAGAAACATTTTATTTAAATATAGTATACAACTTTTGAGCAGTTTCGAATTTACGATTATGTCTTATTAAAGGATTATTTCTACGATTATCGCGTTTTGTTCTCTGTGTGTTTTGTTTTTGTTGTTGTTTGAGTGTTGTTAACACACTATTATGATATGAGTCAGTATTGAGTCAATTTCCAAGTGTTCTGTAGACTACCTATGTAGAATGTAACTCTCTACCCATAGAAAGTGTCCATAATTTCGTTATTTGATACTATATAGCTATGTGGGGTAAGAAGGATTTTATTGTCTTTAATTGTAATTAACACATATTAAGATCAATGAAAAAAAAAGACAGTTTCTTTTATAATAACTAACATTGGGGTCTTTTATAGTTAATATCAAAAAGTATTAAAGGTATTTCTAATACATGAGGATGAATAAAAGCATTTAAAGATCTTCAAATGTCATTCTTATTCTCTTCATTATGGAGATAAAACTATGAAATAAACAAAGTATCAGCAAATTTCCTGCTTTTTTATATATTTCATATAAAATAATTTAAAAAATCAAATTGGATATAACAGGTTTAATCCTTTTATTTTTATTAATGATCTTAATATTAATCATCATGAAAACAAAAAGAAAGTTCTTAGAGACTACAACTATACATACATTCGAATAAAAAGAAAAATAATAAAAAAAAACACACACACACGTAAGAGAAAGCTTTTTTCTTTCTTTCTTTCTTTCTTTCTCAATTTCGTCAAATACATACTTACTAAGGCTTCTTCACAAACAAATATGTATGTTATATGTATATATATGGTATACATAAATAAAGACAAAAATCGATTGATTTATAAATTATACACATTTATAGACTCGTTTTTTATACAAAAAACCATCAGATAGTGGATTTTACAACTCATTTGAAACACAAAATGCTCAAATCATTCCATCTATTTATTCACCTTCAACATAATTACCTAGAAATCTTGGGAAATATCATTATTGATAAATATATTACTATAGGAGGGGAAAAAATGAATTATAAATTCGAAGAAAAGAAAAAAATGAGAATATATAAATACTATAGAATAATAATTTTAGAGTTATTCTACAAAACATTGTATAATATTAAATCAGATAGAAATGAGTGCCCTCGTAGGTATGTAGAAAGAAAAAGAAAGGACATCCGCACTCCTTTGAGAAGAGAGAGAGTCATTTGACGGGGGTTTTAGAGACTCATGAAAATCAACCAATGGTATGAAGAATTCAAATAAAAGAAGGAGAAAAAAAATGAGCTAACTCCTCCTTCCCCTCCTCCTCAACCTACTCCATAACATGGAAACTAATTATTATTTTTATTATTCCCCATAACACAAAAATAAATAACAATTTTTTGAGCAGTTAGATTTGAGAAGTATTTGAATATATATATATATATAAATCGGTTTTTTTTCCACAAGATTTTATAATTGAAAAAAAAGGTAATTTTTATAGGGAAATTCAGAGTTGAGTAAAAAAAGAACTTGATAAATATATATATATCTTCTTTTTTTTTTTTAACAAGTTTTTTTATACTATTAATTTACAGTTTATATATTTTACTTTTGTTCGATCTGAGTATGATTTTCCATTTTGACCAGTTAGTAATTTATTTTGCTATATTTTTTATTTTACAATTTTTCTATTTATTTCTCTCTTTAATATTTTAGCTTTGTTGACAGAAAAATATAAAGAAGATTTGTTTGTTTATTTATGTTCCTAATTCAATAATTACTTTTATAAATAAATACATACATACAAGCTAATTCTATTTGTACAAGTGATTGACACGACCAACTGTTGTAAATTGAAATATGAGTACCTAAAATAATACGTATTAATATTTATTGTTTAAATAAGAAATTTTTGAAAACGTAACGACGATAATTACAAATACATATTTATAAGGTTTAAATAACTTTTTCCCCTTAAATAATATGTAGAAGGAATTAGGGAAAATGTCATTTTATGAATGAAATCCATTCAGAATTTCCCCTTTTAAAGAAGATGCAATAAAAGACAATGAAATCAAGCCAAATAAAAGTTTATCTTCAAAACTTTATTCTTTTTCCTTTTTTTTTCTAGCAATCCAAACTAATTAATAACAAATTTCCTTCTCTCCAGGAGTTAACTTCCTCATCCACGGACAACAACGCATACGAAGAACTCGAGCCATCCTTGAGTAAGGACAGTAGCGTCGTTGAGCAAAGGGAGATAAGCTCAACGAGTGTTCTTGATAAAGTCGTTGGAGAGGACATCTTTGAGAACAAGGGTTCGAGTCTCCTTTTGGACACGTCCCTCTGGAAGCAGAGCTTTGAGGAGCGTTTGAGTGAAGAGGATGAGTCCAAGAACTTCGTCAATTTAGACTATAGCACACTCAATCATCAACAACACTTTACGTCCTCCTCTTCAGAGTACAACAATCCTTCCGTTCTTCAGCCTCATCCTCATCAGGGGGTTATTCCTCAACATCCCAAGGCTGAGGTTCAGCTCTCAACGAGTTTCAACTCTATTTTTGGAACATCCCAATTAGACGAATCCAGTGAGTAGGATTATTTTGGAGAGGGTGAATCCACATCTACATTTTTTTTTCTATTTCCCACTCAGGTTACAACAACTGTTTGGACGTTCTCTTTTACCCAGAGGAGCTCTTTGCTCCGGACAACACTCAGGTACCCACCATTAGCACAGTTACTCATCCAGTAGAAGATCCTTCGACTCCAGACTTCCTTTCCTCCTCCGAGATTCCACCTGCTTCCAGCATCATTGAAGACATGGGAGATCTTCCTTTTGTCTCTTTAGAGGCCGTAGATGCCGTGAATAGGTATGGTAAATACTTTACCTATGATTAATTATTGTATTAATTCTTTTTTTTTTCAGTATGCCAAGAGAGAAAGCACCTCCAGGTCACATGGCTGATGTTCTCCTATCCCTTAAAAACCCTGTAGTTCATCCAGACTCACCTCCCCCAGACTCGCATTGGACACCTCCTTTTGATCCAGAGCCCTCTCAGCAGCAGCAGCCCCAACTCTCTGTTTCCTCCTCCCTCGTAGAGTCCAACGCACTCTATACGAGTTCTACCTATGGAGAGAATCCATGGACTTCACCACATCATAATCACGTGCCACATCAACAGCAGCAGCAACAACATGACTTTTTCCCTGGAACCATGAATGTGAATGTATCCATGAATATGAGTTCCCCCACGCACTTCTCGCCCTATGGATTCCAAGAGCCGAGTCTAGAGGTAATTAATCATTAATGTATATTTTGGCTTTAAATGTAAGCTTCATAAGTAGCCTTTATCATCGGTGTGCCCAGAAAAGATTGTTAATGGGTCATTTCATGCCAAATCAACATAGTATACTTCAATTTTGTTCAAATTTTGATATGCTGGCCTCTTGTATATCATGAACAATTCAAAAATTTTGAGAGCTACACTTGATTTCACATAGTTGCTATAGATGTAGTGAATTTTTTTGAATATTTGTAGTAAATGAGGGGAAGGAAGGAGAATATGGTGGATAAGGTAGGAGTATAGTTAATCTTACCCGCTTCACTCTAAAATTGTTCTACCTATTAACAAAATTACATCTGTAACAATTCAGTGGAATCGAATGCACCTCTCAAACCTATTGAAAGGTTCCATGATATACCAGAGGCCAACATTTACAAATTTGAACAAATTTGAAGCATATCATGTTTGAGTTTTTTGTGACCTCATCAGTAAGTAAATATCTTAATAAACATCAGAGATATGGAGATTTAAATACATGGAGACCGGCTGCGAGGTCGAAAATTTTAAAGCCTGTAAACCCTGAACCCTGGATGTCAAAGAAGGCTGGAATTTTTAGTTTCTAACCCATACCTAACTAAATGCCTAATTACAAATAAAATAGTTGAAGATGGTGCGATCAAAACCACCCCTTTTTTGATCGATATCTCATATAATGACTGTAATCGAAAAATGTATCCAATAATAATGTCAGAGTACTCAATTTGAAGGGAGGTTTATAACTTGTTTTATCTTTGTTCCGTAGATTTGCACTTTGATGTCAATATAACTATTTATTTATTTATTTTTGTAGCCAAATAATAATTGGAACTCCCAGTACGCAACCTCGAGTAATCACTGTGGCTACTCTTCATCTTCCTCAACATCATCCACCTCTTCCGCCATTCATGTGAATAACAGCACTCATTCCGGATATTACAACGGATCCCTCCTTTATGGAGAGGGGAATCTGGGTAGCAGCAAAGAAGATGAGTATCCTGCAAAGAGAAGAGGAACTGGAGGAGCCCCTCATCAATTTCCATACATTAATTCCCGCGGAGGAAATCGTTGTTATGTAGCCAGTTTCGAGGATCGAAAAATCCTCAAAAACCCTTCTAGTCCAGACTCATCGACCGACAACACAAAAAATGTTTGTGGTATTTGTGGCAAGACATACGCTCGGCCCTCTACGCTCAAAACTCACATGAGGACACACTCTGGAGAACGACCCTATCGATGCTATGATTGCGATAAATCTTTTTCGCAAGCCGCAAATCTCACAGCGCATTGTCGAACTCATTCGGGGGAAAAACCCTTCCACTGCTCCATCTGTAATCGGAAATTCTCTCAGAGTAGTAGTGTTACAACTCATATGAGAACGCATTCTGGAGAGCGACCCTATAGGTAATAAACAAATCCCATTCCTCATTATTTGTCATCATCGCTTTCCTTTTTCAGATGTCGGATGTGTAAAAAAGCATTTTCAGATTCGAGTACACTCACGAAACATTTACGAATTCATTCCGGAGAAAAGCCCTACCAATGCAAGCTCTGTCACTTGAAATTCTCACAATCTGGTAATTTGAATCGACATATGCGAATCCATGCGCAGAACGGACGATAATGAATGCCAAAAACCCATTCTCACATACTCGCTTTCTCTCATTGTCATCGTCAATGTCTTCAACGCTAAGATAAACGTATCAAGGTCAAAGACAAGTGACAGACAACAGTATTGGTTATTCCTATAACTTCCCTTCTACATACATTCATAGTATCATCCAAAATCAGAACCTATAGTACATATAATTTTATTTTATTGATATTTCACTTTTTAATTTATATTCATCTTTTCCCCTCTCTTGATATTTTGGATTATCTTACCCATAGCCCCCCCCCCCCCAAAAAAAAAAAAAAAAAAAAAAAAAAAAACGTTTCTAGTCAACAACAAATGAAGATAATAATAATATACTTAAACAATATTGATCATCCTATTTCAAAAATAAAGTAATCATATGAGCAAAAATACACTGAGTCCTTTCATTTGATGATTTTTTATAGCAAATGGGTTCCTTTGAGCTTGAAATTGAGTTAAGTGATGACTGAATGTCATATACTATTCATATACCAATTATAATATATAAATTAAAACTTTGACCAATTTGAAGTGTGTCACAGACAAACGATCACATCAAGGTCGGTTCAAGAATGGAAGCAAAGGTTCAAACAGGAGAAATATCACTGTTTCGATTGTTTTTTGTTCCCCAAATTAGAAAGTAACCTTACACAATTTTACATGGGAAATTTTGACTAAGCCATCAAGTCGGACATTACATACATGGTAAGAATGGATTGGAAAATTTAGAAATGAACATTACTAATCTACATTAAGTGTGCTTTGAATTAATTTGGGCGTGCGGTTACAGCCCCAAAAATAGACCCAACACCGCCAACCCCATCGTTTCAATATAATTTAATAGGGTTAGATTTTAGTTATATCTATTGACTCTGAGCCATTAAATATTGAATCAGGTCGAATTCGAGTAAGGCATCAGGCAAATATTCTTTTGAAATTTTATTTTATTGAATTGATAGAATCTATTTTCAAATATTAAATCAGTTTGACTACCTAAATAAGGCAGTCAATTATTAATCAAACAATTTAGGTAATTTTATAAAATGTTTACATATTTGCATATTAGGAAATTATCCTAAAAAGTTATATCTATAATCACAAAAAAAATATAAATTAAATTAATTTGAGTTGTCATTCATAATAATGTATATTCACATCTTTGTTGTATAACTACAAATTCTCTTTCTTCTTATTTGAAATTATAATATTAGCCAATTAAATCAAAAAACTCTAACTGATAATCCTGATGAAGATACTGATTGAATATTCCAGAATGGAAATCGAAATGTTTAGCTCCATACTACATATAACCACGGAATAGGTGCAAATTTATATTTATCAATGGATCACACAAGATATTATAAAGTAACAAAAGTTAACAAAGACTAACTTATTTTCTCTTTAACTGTATTTTTTATTTTTTGAATAAAAACCTGTGAGATGATATGTTTTCTATATTGATAAAAAATGCTTACGATTTACAGCCCTAGTCATCATTTGGATCCTTCTTGATTATTTAAACAGTCATGCCAATGACAGTTGAGAAACCTTCTCGCTAGTAATTTCCAATTTAGTATTCACCCAAATAACAGTAACCTTTCTTACTCTTAACTAAATAAATTGATTCTAGTTGCTCCGTCATTATGATTTCAATTATGACCAAAAACATGCTGAGAGTCAAGAAAAGAGTACATAGTGTATTCAAAGAGATCAGATACCCCGGAAAGTTATGTAGATCCTAAAAATAGATTTCTGATCATCCAAATTAATTACACTTAATATATTTACATTGAATTGATACGAACCACATCAATTGTAACATATTGAACAAAAAAAAATGTTACAAGGCCTTTATTTTAAACAACGAAAATGGAATATCAATTTTGGAAAGAAGTATTTTATTATCTTGATACCATCGGAAACGACGTTTTGTAGGCTAATTAAATGCAAACTGTGTATCCAAGAAATAATATAATCAGTACTGTGAACTCTACGTTGATTTTGCTGAGTAGTTGTATCGGGTGTATCCATTTTAGTTCAATTGTTTATAATATTCTTGCACCGTCTGTTCTCAGGGATTAATTGTACCCCAATTTACACTCCATCAAAGAGAATAAAATACTATATAAGAACCTTCCTTTAGGCATATGTTGACCTCGTAAATTTCAAATTTATCCTCATCATGACTACATGAATGATTGAGCAATTTTTTGGGTATTAGAAATTTTTGGAAGGAGGAGAGTTTAAATATCAAGTTGTTGCACAATACGCTTATAAAAATAATTTATATAATCTGAAAATCCGGGAATTGCAAAGAGAGTAAAAAAAATATAATCTTGTGATTAAAAAAAATGATTTCTACTCAATTACCCGTATCACATCCCTGGATACTTGGAAATATGACATAATTATAATTTTTGAGTCTTTAATGATACAAAAATGATAAATAAAGTGTATTTGTGATAACAATTAAAAATTGGAGCAAAGTAGGGATGTCACGCAACCTTTTCTTTTTGAAGGATACTAGGGAAAGATTGATCGCCTTCCCATCATAACTCATACATAATAATATCTAACAGTTTTACAATTATTATTATTATATAACTTTTCCCCATTTCCAGAACAAAAAAGTTATATCACTGCTATTAATAAATGGAAAAGTGAGAAGAATTATATTTGGGTGACGTCAGCGATAGCAGTTCATTTCATGTTGATATAATATAACACATACGTTGTTCAATATATGAATGAACTAATTTAGTAATAATATATTATATTTATAATATATTAATAAATACTGAGAAGCTGTAATTGACAGTTCGATGATAATAAAGAATAGTAAAATATATAATATGTACATAAATAAAGGTGAACACTTTTTCACAACGCAACCTCTGTCCACAAGTTATAAAATTCAAAGACTATCTCTCAACCTTTTCTTAAATGTTATCATAAGTTATACTTAAGCCCATAAAATATATACGGTGTCATGGAAGGTGCCAGTATTATTCTAGGTATTAACTTTAAAAACTAAAATTAAACGTTCGGTTCAAACGTATGAAAAAAAGTACAGGCAGTTTACTGCTTTAACACTCCTACTAGGTATGTACATATATTCGAATTAAATTTTCTAAAAATAGTGGCCAAAGGCTCTTAGACTCTTATTGGGCGCTTGACATCTTGTTTGAAAGCTGCAGGTATAAGCTCTTTAATGAGTTTCTTATTAATCCATTTCATGTAATATTTAAGGAGTTATTTAAGTAGAAAGAATTTGGTCGACTTTTGGGCCTAATCCGGCATAGGAGTCCTTTTAGGTCAAAACAAAGATTGGAAATGGAATTTACATTAAATACAATAGCGAATTAACATTTCTTAATACACAAAATTTGTATCATTGAATAACTTAAATTGAAGTTGAAGTTGGAAAATGGGACAAAAAAGCTAAAAGAAGTAGCGGACCCGATTTCTTGAAAACTTTAGGACTCTCGAAAAAAAATTACAGATTTGAAATCAGCGTTCAAAACTAAATGACCTTTATTATACTTATACTCCTTAGGATTTTTGAAAGTTCAAATTTGTGGACCAGTGTAATAAATTAATTTGTTCAAAAATGAATGTTTTTGGATAAAAAATAAACAATTCAAAGGAAAAAACGAACGAATGAATGTCTGAACATAAATTTCAAAAATCATCAGTTTGGAATAAAAGTATACCAAGGTTTGGAGGGACTTTATGACAGGGGTCATGAATAAGAATAGAAGTCGTTGAGAGCTCTTAAATTTATACAAACTATTTCTTTTTCCCGAAAATTCTATCTAAAACAAGTTATAAATATAAAAAATCTGAATTTTTGTATATGGTGTTTGTTATAATTAAGAATAATTGAACAATAGGTGAATTTGATGTGGTCTCATCAGTACCTATTTTAGAATATGTCTTTTAGCCTTTTACTCGTGTAAGTAGTTTAGGCAATAATTGTGATGTAATAATTTCATGAAAAACTTTTTGTTAAAGAAAATTTTGTTTTTTGTTTTAGAAATTGAAAATGTTTGGAAAATGTAGAAAACAAACAAACTGATAAACAGACTTAAACACTTGGGTAAAATAGAATAAATACATTGATACTAGATGTACATACATTAGGGTTAGACCATTATTTCAGTGTTAGGGCCAAATTCAGAAATATTTAATATGTAAAAAAGTCGACCATTAAAGGCTTAATCTTGTTCTGGTCTGTGAACATATAGTCCTAAGCTTTGATTCGAGTCATACTTGAATATCAATAGACTGCTACGTCAGACTTGATTTGGAGACGTACAAGATGACGTGTGAAAAGCTCTGATCGTGATTAATACACAATGGCAAACACAAAGCATCTAGAACTCCTATGAATACTTTTTTGTCAGCTGTCGATTATCTATCTTCATTGATGTTGATTCGTTGAGTAGGAATAATTATCTCTTGTCAAGCTAAGAACACTAAGCTTCCTTAGTATATAAAAATAAAGAAATGTCCAGGAGTGGGGAGAAATTAGCCAAATAAATACTTACCCCATAATTTCGAGACTTTTTTCTTTCTCTTTTTAAAGGAAAAGTTGCGAGATGAAGCAATTATGGAGTATATTATAAGAATATACATAGAGGTTGAAATTCCAAGAAATCAATTTGAGAATAAGATTGTAATGAGTGACATAAGGCATTATAATTTTCTATTAAACAAAAATTAAGCTAGTAATACATGCGTATGATTTTTCACGTTGAAATAAATCTATATATTCACATATACCAATATACATATTATGTTATGTAATACCCTAGACTTAAATAAAAAGATCTTATTTTTTAAATAATAATAATAACTAATAAATGAGAACTGAGGAAGCCATATGACATTAAAATACATTGAGGATAGATGTATGTATGTTCGTTTGTACTAATTTGTTTTTTTCAACCATTAATGTGACTTTATACTAAATCGTAGAAAGATACAATATTAATCACTTGGTATTCGTTTCTATGTAACTATGAGGCTCATTCGTTCAAACATATGTACAGCATACAGATCTGATCTAAAATTCCATTATGGAATAGATTGCCATTGTTAAAAGATATTTTGTTGCAAATAAACATACTTTGCAAAAAAGAATAAGTGATTTGTTTGTTTTTTTACTGGTCTGGCTCCATTGAGATCAAACAGACTAAAAGGAAGTTTATCCCACAATTGACCTCATTTTTGGATCATGGAGCTCTTAATCTAATCTCTGGCCCAGTTTACCCAGAATAATCACATCCTGATATCCTCAAAACATGAGTAATTTCTATATTTGTTTGTTTTTCAGTTGTTTTCGTAATCCTTCTGCTCGCTACTACTTTAGTAGCTCTACCGTGAGTCTTAAAATTCTAGCGAATTTTTGCTCGATTGAATTGAAATGAAAATTTACGTATTTAGATGGACAATTTCTTCTAGGTTAAGGATTCTTATCAAACGCTTGACAGCTTGTTTGAAAGCTGTGGATTTCAGCTCTTTTATGCATTCCTTATTAATCAATTTCATGTAATATTCAAGGAATTATTTAAGTACCAACGTTTTGGTCGAATTTTGGGCCTACGCCCCTAGGATATTTCTAAGTCGAACAAAGACTGAAAATAGAATTTGCATTAAATATACTACCGGATCACTATTTTTTAATTCACAAAATGAGTAATCCTTCTATGCTTAAATTGAAGTTGAAGCTGGAAAATGGGCCGAATTGGCTCAAAAAGTAGGATCCGATTTCTCAAAAACCGTCGGATTCTCGAAATTTTATTTTACAGATTTGAAATTAGTGTATAAAACTGAATAACTTTTATTATACTTATACCCCTTAGGATTTTTGACATTTCAAATTTGTTGTCCTGTGTTATTAGTTGAGAAAAACCTCTGATGTCTAATTTATTGGCTACACCAAGTAAGTGATGTAATAATATAATCCTAGTAATTCTTTTTCTTTTAGTTTCTAAGATATCATAAAAAGATATATTTTTTTGATGGATGGGAAAGGTCCTCACATACATATTTGCCGTTCTTATTGCGACGTCATTCAAATGTGGTTTATTTCCCAATTTTGTTAAGAAAAAAGAAAAAAAAGTTTCCATTCCTTTAAAATTTTGTTAACCCTCCCCATGAGGCAATGGTTTCACAATGATGACGTCATGTCTGAACGCACTAAATATTATGCCAGCAGTGGAAAAATGACGTCACTGAGAAAATGCCGGTTAATTTTGTACTTTTTTTATCCTTTAATAAGGGAGGTTGCGAGATTGCATTGTTTTTTAAAGTGTCATTATTTAAGTAAATAACAAATAGGGTCCGTTTCCTTTTCCTTCCTTCTGTACTTTTCTTGCGACTTTATTATCATTTCATAACGCAGGTACAAAATATAAATAATAATAATAATAAATTGGAAACAATTGGCGGAATAATAATTGACAACGTTTAGAAGTAATTACACCGTAATAATAATAGTTATGAATTAATTCACTAGTTGTATAAATACATATATGTATAAATGTATGATCAATATAAAAACTGATATTTTGTCAGAATAGCAATAATATAAAAGAAGCTTCTTAAAAAGAGGGGAGGAAAAGTGTGTAAAAATAAAAAATTGAGAAGATTAACAACAGGAAAAGAAAAAATCAATTAATACAAAATTGAGGCTAAATAAAAACACAAAATTATCAATATTTAATCATCGATTATAGCATGTATATACTTCTTTAGTTTATCTATTTATTCATATACATATTATGTTTTTTGCCTGCTATCTAAAAGAAAATATAAGTAATAAGAAGCTCTTTGTAAAAAAATTACATTCACCCAATAGCTGCTTTTTATATAAAATAGATACATATATGTATACTTATATATGTTATGTACAAGTTGCAATTTTGTACGGATTGTAGTAATTCCTATGAGCAAAATTGTGCTAGTTGCATCTCAAAAAATGAGATGAGACATTTTAAATGTATGGAACTTGTGATAAAAGAGTAATGCTAAATTCCATGGACAATATATTAAGAAGTATATTACAAGCTCGGCCGCCGATTTATTGGCTTTTAAAGAATTATGATCGGATACCGGCATTCTATGAAATTAATAAAAAAATCAGCCGATATTTGAGATATGAAATTAATCCATTTCAAAAAATCCATAGCTCTAATATATATACAAAAATGCAATTTTCTCATCAATAATTAATTATAAACAAGTCTTTTGATGCACATTATATAAAATATAACTACGCCCAGAGACGTTTAATTACTCATTTTAACATAAAATAAATGTAACTTATTAATAAATCAAAATGAAGTGACTACATCAATAATCAAATATTTAGATATATAAAAAGGCTAATGCATATTTGATTAAATAAGAAGACGTGTTGTTGAAGCGTACAATTTGCAACTTGTACATAAATAACATAGATATAGATATATACAAGAAAACAAGCAAAACAAAAACAAAACAAAAAAATGTCATATCATTGTGTCTTCCCACATTTATACAACAGAGAGAGAGTAAAAATAGTACTAAAAAATTAAATTTGTAATATATATTTAATTTGTAAATGTATATATATGTATATATGGATAGAATAATTATGTTATATAGTAAAAAAATTAATATTTTTTCCAGTCATTTTTCAACAAGGGGGGGAGGGGAGGGGGAGCAGAAGAAGAATCGTTTCAACAGCTCTCTCTTTAGTAGTAATAATAATAATGATGGTAAATAAATACAAAGAAACCAAAAATCACTTTATACATTAATTCACTATGACTTGTACATAGGTGAAGATAGTAAGTCAGTATGGAGAGAATTCATCTCTAGAGCAAGTATGCGACTTAGAATCATACATACATTAAAATCATTAATTGATCTACGAGATTCAACAAATTAGTACATATTATGTATTATAATTGATGCGCAGCAATAACAAACAAATTCCTAAATGATTATTCTCTTTTTTTGATCTCTGAATAAAAAGAAATAATTATTATTATTAAAAAATAAGGCACAGAGTCACCAACATCATCATTATCCTGATAATAATAATTAAAAAAATCATGTGATAGTTTCATTTTAAAAGTCAAAGACAGTATTTAGATAGATAAAATTATTACTTGCGTCATAGAGTGAGAATTGAATTGTTCTTTTTTTTCCTTGTAGTTGTTGCTTTTGTTATTATTATTACTATTTTAAAGAGTATCCGTAATTTTAAAAGCACACAGAAAATAAGCTGTCATCGTCGTTCATATCATATCAAAAAAGTGAGAAAATGGTATAATAATAATATTAGCATTTAGTAGCTGAGATGAAAAAATAATTGTCTTGTGTTTCAAGTATATGTTTTATGTACATATATGAATTTGTATAAAAAATATGGGAAGAGGACTCTGTTGATCATAATTATGGTGGTGGTGATGGAGGTGCATTGATTCTAACTCAATTAAGAACCAAATAATAATGATACATTTGTAAATTCAATTTATGTGTAGATATATTAATATAAAGGCAGTTCTTATTTTTTATGAATTTCAGAATGGACCGAGCATATGTATGTTGTGCTCTTCTTCCTACATGTGTGTCAAATAAAACATTGTTCCTTGTATGACAAAAAGAAATTCAAAATCTTATGTATGGTCTACTACCATCATTATCATCATGAAGAGGAGTCTATGTGTGAGTGTGAGTAAACATCACTACACTACATTTATAACAATCACAAGTATCATTTATATAATGTGTACAATAATATATAATATAAACTTATGTAAACATACATATTCATGTATTCTTGTGGTTTAAAAAAAAACAAGAAAAAAAAAACTAGCTAATATATGTTGAGAAACAAATTTTGGAGTAGTCATTATGATAATAATAAACATAATTATAATAATTGGTAGTAGTAGTAGTAAGTAATATATGGATATATAAAAAGTCTTTTTACTATATGTATATAATTATAATTAATGAGGAAAGAGAGAGAGAAAGAGAGAGAGAGGGTGGCTTTTTTTTGGGGGGGGGGGGAGAATGGGATCGAATGGATAGTTTTTTTTTTTCTTAAGTAATAAGTAAACATAATATGTATTCAAGCATCTTCCTTTTCTCCTTCACTTTGAGTACGATGTCTCTTTCTTTCGAAAAATGGGGGTCTTGAAGGAACAGAGCCGGTTCTTTGTCGTATCCAAGACATAATAGAAGAGGGTGAGTGGCCTGTGGAGCTCCCAGGAGATTGTCTCAACCAATGGTGTGTCACTGGGGTATTATTAGGGTTATTCAATGAGGAGGAACTTTTATTAGCAATAGGAATGTCGATAAATCTGCTACTGTTGCTGCAGCTGCTACCATTACTTCTAGAAGACTTAATAGGTAAGGGTGGCAGGAGACTGGGATGTTGCTGCTTCTCAGGGCGTGATCCAATAGAGTAAGTCCTGATTGAATTACGAATATTATTGTTATTATTGTTGTTTCGAGGAAGAAGATCCTCAAGTTCTTCATCACGAATAATTTGGGAGACTACCTTATCGGGTTGATGCATTTCAACACTCGAAGGAGTCCCAGCAGAAATAATAGAACAGGATGAAGCAGGAGAAATCCTTCGTCTAGAGTCGTGATGATGATGGCCACTAGAGTTTCTATCTATCATTCCAAAGTCCAAGGGAACATAGTTCGACTCAGGATCCATGGGAAAGTCTGGATCAATGGGTAGATGAGGGCTAGAATGATAGGGGTCAGAGAGAAGAGGAGGTCCTGGGGACCATCGAGGAGTCTCCTCCGTTGAACTACAGTATGAATTTCGATGGTGATGATTTCCTCGAATTTTGAGTCTAGAAGTCGGAGGGACAATTGTGTCTTCTTCTTCTTCTATGGACTTCAATTTATCTATATCCAAGCTCACAGGGCTCATAGTCACATAGCTGCTCGAAAAATCTTCCGATAAAGGAATGTTCATATCTTCACTTGCCCTTGGTTGAGGAGGACTCCGCATGAGGTAGTCTCCTTCATTGTTATTATTATTCTGGTTGTTGTCGTTGTTGGGATAGGAACTCGAATTTGATGTGGGACTAGTTAGATCAAGAGAGGGCCTCAGAGACAATCGACTAAATGAAGAAGAAATCGTTGAATTTTGATGGGGAACAGAGGACATATCCATATAATCGTCAGAGGAATTTATGGGTCCCATCACAGTATAAGAAGAATCGTCTCCATCATTTATGAATTTATCATTTTCCCTCACTAACTTTGATATGTATGGCCCTGTGGTAGTTAGCTTTTTGATGTCATTACTCAAATATGAAGAAGAAGTCTCCTTTGACCGATCCACATCTTGGGCCGACTCACCAGAGCTTTCTTCATAAATAGTGGAATCAGCTACATGATTAGCATCTGGAGTAATTGAGGAAAACACTGGAAAAAAAATTACAGCATTTTTTAAGGAGAGTGTCATGTTTGTTTGCTATATAATATAATTATAACGATTATTAGTAGGTGTGCCCGTCATAATAATATTAACTACATAATTAGTACATTTCTTACTATGTTTTCCATCATTGTAAGCGTCTTCAATTGAGTTGGAACTTCCAGCCGATTCTGAGCTACACAAGAAAGACCCTGGCCCTGGACTATTAGGGCTACTCGATATGAGGGGACGTCTATTTTTGTGAATTTCAAAATGTCCACCCTCACTTGTTGTTCTATGCCGCATATTAGAAGATAAGGACGACTTGGATGAGCTAATCGAGTCTTTATGATTTATGAAGCTTCCTGAGATAGGAAATTTAGTAGAAGAATTTGGAGCTGAAGAGGGTAAGGCAGTTGGTTTCTCGTGATTAGACCAAGACTCTGACCTGGGTCGACTACTATTAGAACTGCCATGTCTCTGAGAGTTGTAATGAGGGGCAGATCTAGGATTCGTTCCATGTTGGACAGTTTCTGACTCTCGCATTGAGGATAAAACCTAAAGAAAGAAAGTTATTTAATATAGAGATAAATATTGTATGGGACAACATATTTAAGGGGAAAAAAGAAAAATTAAATCAATTTTCTTACTCTGACGTTGATACTATTTGCAATTTCTCTATCTTCACATTCTATGATAAGCAACCCTGGTCCTGAAACGGAGCTTCTACCGGTCTCTAATCGAAAATGTCTATTAACAGTACCACAGTTTCTAATACAGTCTACAGGGAACACAATGGGTTCACCCGATCCGACAGGAAAAAATTTAACATCATCTGATGTTACACAAAGTCTATGAAGTCCTGTCATAGTAAATTGACTATTTTTAGATTCTGGCTGGAAATTTCTCACTTTGACCTGCCACATATACTCATAGTTAGGTTTAGGAATTTTTCCATTAGAATTTCTTCCTTGTTGGTGACTAAGAAGAAGGTCTAACCAAATTCGCAGCTCTTCTTCTTGCTCGAAAAGTAAACCAACAGAGTCCTCCAAAGTATATAGAGCTATGACTTTTTTGTTTTTTGAGTCTCGAGAGTCCTGTTTCCGGCAAATGTTTAAGCATTTATTTAAGACAATATTCCTTTTTGGAGGAAATCCCGCCTTCCACTTTTTATCATCATCGTGATACTCCAAGTGGGCAGAGTTATTTGGATCCCCAGGCTCATCTTGATAGAGAACAAACCATTTGAGTTTGTTCTTCTTTAATTTTCGAAGATTCGCTGTGAGAACTAGATTTTTTTTAATGTTTCGAACAGATTCTCCAGTGTTATTATTGGATCGAGTGTTGTTGGAGGAATCGCGAGCACTTACATCAGGCTCACTATTCTGATGAACATGATGCCCTGAGTTGTGCCCATTGCCTCCATGGAGAAAAGAAGGCAAACTTATTCGCTTCTCCGCCCAAGACATTCTATGAGAAAAAGGAAAGAAAAAATAATACTCATAATAAATCTACATTTTGATTACTTGAATATTTTCAAAAGCACTCTTACTAGTACTGCTACTAGGACACATACTACACATGGTTTTTTATAAAATATAATCGATAATTAGATGTGGTAATATGAAACTTCCTAATCTTCAAAAAAAAAAAAAAAAAAAATCAGCACTATAACATTCAAGATAAACAAGGAGTAGTAGGAGTAGCAGTGCTCAGCGAACTTGCATTTAACATGAAACACCTTCAAATCAAATTCATACATACATATATTTTACGTAGGTATCTACACATACTATACAACTATAACTTGTACGTATTTTAATTTCTTCAAAATATTACTTTAAAAACAATATATACATTAAATATCATTATTTCACAATTTCATAGATTCAAACTTTCCATTTATTTTCGAGTATATATATATTATTTTTCAGGGATACCTCTAAAATAGAAAATCATCCCTAACAAGAGAATTAAACTATAAGAGAAGGCATCAGCAGCAGCAGCAAATAAATAAAGATATGGTCATATATTAATTAATTAATAAATGTATGAATTTAATTCCATAGTATAGTTTTTTCCTCCTTTGATTCCTAGAAAAAATACCTGCCACGTAATCATTCAGAGACATTGATTTTCATATATGTATATATACATATATATATAAGTAAAAAAGCATCACAGTATGACATTTTTTTTAAATAATAAAAAAGTTACATAAGGTTGTCAGAGTCTCTGTATTATTATAAAAAATAATGAAACAAACTATAGCAATATAAAATAATGAATTTTAACAATTGTATTACAGAAAATTGCTCTTCTATAAGTCAATAGCAAGCCCTCACGTATATAATTCTTTGACTAAAAACAACAACTAATAGTAATAATAATTATAATTAGTGGAGCACTATTCATAAATTACCGAATTTGACGTCAGAAGGTGACAAATTAATTAAAATTATATTAGTTAATGATTAAGAAACGTAGTAATATTATAACTCAACGCATATTGCTTTAAAATACGCCTAAAGCGTGTGTAAAGAAAAAAAAAGAGTACACACATATAATATCACATGATAAGAATGTAGGAAGTGATGAAAATAATAAAAAATACATCGTGCCTTCGTACGTACAAAATAGAAGCAGCGCCGGTAGCAGTAGCACACATGAGTTAAGATATATATTATAAATAAATACATGTTAAAATATGTAAGGAATTACTATAATGCAATTCATTCCCCTTTTTTTTCTTTTTTTTAAGTAAGTGTCCAAAGACAGATGATTTATAAGTATAAATAATGTATATATACTCAGAATTTAAAAATGAAAGTATGTACATACAAACAACAATGTACAAAAAAATATGTATATCTTGTGATAGCTTAAAAAAAATTTTTTTTTAAATAAATGAATTTCAAGTAAATACATTCAAAAACATTTAAAAAACACAAGGAATGATTCATTCAAAGAAAAGAAAGTACATATGCAATGTAAGTATGTAGAGAAGAAGGAACGAACTTATCTATATATATATATATATATATATATATATTACTTTAAACCGGTTCTTGTTATTGAATCACAAGAAAGTTTTTAATGTTCCTAAAATAAACTTGTTAAAAATATTTATGTAATGTAGTCTATAAAAAATGTCACCACCACAAAAGATGATATACTCAAGAAATGATGGAAAGAAAGAATTATAATAATAATAATTAAAATAATTTTCTATATATATTTATATTATATACTTGAGCAAAACACGTACAAACGCATTTAATAATCATATTTTGAATGGGGAAAATAAAAATGATAATAATTATTTAAAAAAAAAACCCGTTCAGAGTGTGAGTTAACTTTTTAAGTATGAAAATGGAATTAATGATACGATTGATTTATTAGTATTATTTAGATTAACAAGCATTGATATGCTACAAGTGTGACTTGGGATTCAGAAATAAACCTTTTTTGAAAAATAAAAAAAGAATGAAAAAAAGAAACTAAAAAGCATAAATAGCCATCCTCATCTTTGTTTTTAAAATAAAGTGATATAACCTTTTAAGAGTAGAAATAGGATTAGCTAATACTTCTTTCAACGCTGTGTCATTAATATCCTGTCTGAATGTCATATAATATTATTATTACTATCAATATTAAAAATAAATTCATATTTGTATCCCGTAATACTTAAGTGTATCACATTATTTTTACCACAAAAAAATGACAACTAGAATAAGAGCATGCATTTGATTCAACCCACCAACTTTCCTTTATGACAAACGACATTTTATTTTACAATTCCATTTAATTCGTTCAAAATTACCCACATTCAAAGATCTTCACTGCTAAAAAAAAGTGACTTGACTCCCTTTTAAACGTATTCACTCACTCAAGTTTATAGCATCATTGTTGCAGGGATACAACATCACAAAAATCATCATTATCCCCTTCCCACAATGAAATGTGTATTTTGCAAAATAAACTATAGAAAACCATTTTTAAACTCCCTGACAATAAACCCCCTAGACCGTTATATTCATTTAAGAGTCTCTCACAAACATGTGAAAAAAAAACTCCATGACTCTGAATATCCAACGCATCCCTTAAATATGGAATAGAATATATGTGCATGAATAAAAATGTGAAATAATTATGAGGACACTTCACCTTCAAAAAAATAAGTGATATAAACTTCGAGTTTTTGAAAGTTGATGTCCAGATGTATGCATGCTACTATTACATCCAGAAGAAGAAGTCATGCATATGAATCTGAACTTGTTACAAGTTCCCTTTGGCTCAAGTGGGGGAGGAAAAGGGGAGAGATGAAAGGAGGATGAAGTCCTTGAGTGGCTGGACAGAGGTGGTTTGAGAAGAAGTTACTACGTCTTACTGAGTTATGAAAATGAAGGCGTTGCAGTGAATTTGGAATGGGGAGTGAGTGAGCGATTGAGTGAGCAAGCGACTTACCCCCTTCTTTTCCGATGGGTGAGAGCTCCAATTAAGGTTCTGGATGTTTCCTCCTTCGATAAAACAAGAGTTTCCTTTCCAAACATGCCATATCAGGGTAGTGGGTCGAATGCCGTGGACTCGACCGCATTCTATGAAGAGAAATATCCAAGGAGGAGAAATGAATCCAGAATCTCAAAGGGGTCCTTGAAAGATTCCAGGATGAGGAGAGGATTGGTGAAGAGGAACACGAAGTGAGAAGTGAAGTTGAATCTTTTCGGAGTTGATGAGGAGCTGGTACTAGGGAGTCCAATAAGTTCTCGCTCTTCCTTCTACTAGGGAGTGGAGTAAGAAATCGAGAGAAAAGGGATCCAATTTAGAATAGAGCTCCACAATTTGCGGCGTTGATATGAAAATTCAAAGTTAGAGCCCAAATTTTTTTTAAAAGTAGGGAAACGATGACTTACTACGTAATAAGAAAATCATCATCATCATCATCAACATCATCATCATCACACACACGCAATACACATTACACATTCAACGCAGACACACACAGTATACTTACACACACGCACACCCACCCTCAAAATTCCATACCACAACTACACTGCCATCACAGCCCAATTCCTCCCATTCATTCACCCTAAATATAACTCCCTTTCTATCTTCCCTCTCTTTCCCTCTCCTACATAAGTAACTTACAGACATAGAGTTTGCTTCTTCTTCTTTCCCACCTCTCTCTCTCCCTCTCTCTCTCTCTTTCTAGCTTCTTTTTCTCTCTTTCTTCCTCAAGAAATTGCGTTCTAAAATTATTATTATTATTCTCATTTATATATATCTATCAATAAATGGCTGAAATGTCTTATTCACTACATCCTTTGCCCTCCTTCAGAGAATACTCCTTCATTACTCCCATTTTGCTTATTGCTAATATTTATGCTTTAAATTATACTTACATGAATATTCCAAGGTGGTTCCACACCACGAGGTGGTCAAAATTTAAAAAATATTAGTATGTACAGTAAATACGCCCTCGTGGAAGCGAAAGGACGCAATAAAAAAAAAGGAAGTTGCCGGCTCCATTTTTTTCTCTTTCCTTCTCTTTTTATAAACGCAAAAAAACAACCAAATGCACTTACCTCATTCAAGCGTCAAATGCATGAATATTATCGATTTTTACACATAAACATTAATAAGTTGTATAAATATTACTTCATGAAATTTTGAGTTTTGTAGTTAAAGAGCCAATGAAGTTATTTACATCCCCACAGCTCAACACCCTGGGACTTGAATGATATCGATTATGTATTAAAGTATAAGGGGAAAACTCTAGCACGTGGCTGTTAGTAGCCTAGAAGATCGGATTCGGGGCGATTTATTATGAGAAGATCATCTGCAGAATGATTTGTAATTTGGATAACTAAGAGCTTAAAATGAAATAATATACTAATAATTCTTATTTAATTACGGGACTTCATTTTTATCTTGATAATATATCATCACTAATTAAAAGTCATTTAGAAACAGAATTTAGCGATTGAATAATTTGTAACCTGGTAAAAAAATATCAATACGATATTATTTACTATATTTAGAACTGTTTAGTTTTAATAATAATGTAAATTATTCCCTCTCATGGTTATCACTTTAGTATAGCACTCCATTGCAAAATATCTGCATCCACAAATAGTTAAAAATATTTATTTTGCACTTCTATAATTTCTTTTAAATTGTCAATCCATCAAAATACCTAGTATCTGTAAAACACGAAATAGTGTCTAGTGTAATATATTGACGGTTTGAACGGAACATTTATGTTCTCAACATAAAACCTCATTGAAAAAGTTCTTTTCTTATATTACAATTTGCAATTTGTAGGTCTCAAAACGTTATATTTAACCTCAGCCATTTTGATTATCAACCATTACTTGATGCTATTATTTCACTTAGAATTATGAAAATAACTTATTAATGCTGTATAGGTCATTGGGCTTTTGAATATCCTACAGAATACACAATAATTAATTAGTCGTTTTCATACTTAAAAAAAAGTCAAAATCATTCATTATCTAATGGAATTTTAATCATTATTTTATACTCATCACAGTTATACTGTTAATTTTTTATTCCAGATCTATGCAGATATTATACCCTTTTAACTGTTAATATAACTTCAAACACTTTTTTTGAGACATAATTGGATACAGTTTTAATTATCATTTTCTATCTTTTAACATAAAATTTGTGCAATTATTAACTTACAGATAAATCTACTTAATAATTGATGATGGTTTTAGGTCCGACTTGTTAACATATAAAAAATATAATCATAAGGATCAATATTTTAATTATGAATTAAAGTAATAAACAATAGTTAATTAATTAGAACGTCTTTATTATGAGGAACTAGTGATTCAATTCCAAATATTTAATTTAAACTATGGAATAAAACCACCATTAGCACTTAATTTATATGCTTACATAAAATATATAATATTACATAATTAGACTCTTTTCATAACTAAATCTTGAATTGATTGATTTAATGTGAAGGTAAAATGATTTTTTTCAACTACTAAGAGATTGAATAAATTACAATTAATTCATAACATTATTGAGTTTCATTTTTGTACAACCCTCAACAATACACAAAATATAATTATAAATCAAAGTTTCAAAACATCTACGTTAAATGTATGTATGTGTACAAACATTGATTATATTGACGTTTGATCACTGACATTTATATAATATTGCATAATACACTATACTATCATGTTTTTTATACTCACTCCATTTTTTGTAATTACTTTTCAAAGACCCTCATGCTTTAGATTCTTTCATTACAATCTGATTCTAAGAATATACATATAATGTTAAAATATGGCTTGCAAAACAATGAACATACTCTTATGTACATATTTGAATCCTATTTAAGGCCAGTTTTTTTTTATAATAGGCTATGGATGCGATTACTTCAGATTCTGCGCTGAAATGCAAAAACCAAACATTCCAACAAGCTCCAAAATATTTTATAAAAAAAATGAGTTTAAAAGTTAAGAAAATAAAATTAATATTATATAAAAATTCTATTCAAATTTTGTTATACGGAAAAACGCCACCCTCACTTAAATTTGCAGATTACGGTAAAATCAATACTACTCTAATTCCAAGTAATTATTCAATTATTTTCTAACGTATGTAAGAAATCCAAAATCAAAATAAAGTTCTGCAGGAAACTCAAGGCTATTCAAGGTTAAACTTTTTATCGGGTGCTCACCCTCCCTCCCTTCCACGCGATTTTGTGAACGATAACAAGGATTCATTTCAACTGAAACTAGCTAAATTTCATTCTTAATGGTGTATTTATAACATTAAAAGGTTTGATACTTCTATAATTAATTTTGATATTATAAGTATGTTTTTTCTCGTTTAAATATATATAACTTAGGTCTTCAATGTTTAAGACCTTCCGACTCTCCTGTGTGGTCTCCATTCCAACGGCCCATTCATTGGTAAATTTTCAATTAATTGGAATTACAGTAAAACATCGATATAAACCGCTAGTTGAGATCCAAAAAAGTCGACCGCGTTGTATCTGATTGCGCCTTATATTGATTTGATTATAATATATGTATATATATATAATTTGAGGCCTGAAAACCCATCGCGCCCAACTCATTCTCGCACTTCATCGACGCATCTTATATCGATGTTTTACTGTACATACAGAATTATAGGGGAGATACATGTCTCCAACGGCCCTTTCATTGGTGTATTTATAATTAATTACTAAGTATAGAAATAATACATAGCAAAATAATCTTAATCGTCTTCCCCCTACAACTACGATATGAAATTTTCGCCCCTGATTCGAACCTTCTTTTCGTTTAATGTATACAGGTTAGTTAGAAGGTTTAAAACATTTAAGAAATATACATATATCACATAAAGTTTATTTTTTTATCTAAAATGAAGGCATATGAGCAATTATTGAGGGTCAAATGCCCCTCATTCTGAGAGTCTTCGTTATATGTATATTTTTTAAACGGGAACAAACATACTCATAATATTAATAACAGAAGAATCTCATTAATTCATATAATTAATTATATTAGTTTAAAAAAAATGTGAATTATTATTAAATATTCTAAAAAAGAAAACACTTGGTCTTATCGTTGTTGGTTTGAGGGATATTTTTAAATAATTTAAGAATAAAGTATTGATTAATTTCATTTTTTATTCTTGTTTTTTTTATTTTCAGAAAAGATATTTTGGATCATGATTTTTTCTTTTAAAAATGTTTTGGATCTTTTTTTAAAAGATATATGTATTAATTAATTATTTAGGATTATGATAATTGATAAAACTCATAAAACTGGACAAATCAAGGTATTGTAAAAAAGAAAAGAAAAACCCTATAGACTATATAGAAAGAAAGTATGTCCAAGAAAAAGAGGATGGTGAGGGTCACCCTAATGTAATGGTTCAGAAACATTTTTATTCAGGGTGCATTAATGAGATAAACAAAGTCATGAGGCGCAGAATTGAACAAAATCTTGGCCTTTTTACCTTTAGAAATGGTATAATATAGTAATTTAATATATATTTGATTTTCATATCCGTTAATTATTTTTCAAGAGTGCTACAGAGCACACCTGAAAAAGCTCTAGAGTACACTGTTTGAGAACCACTGCCTCAAATCAAACTAATATGTTTGAAAAAATTGAAGTTTTTGTCTGTTTTTGGGATACAAAATCCACGATATAAATACGAAAATAATAAAATTTAGTTCTTTGATCTTTTGTTTCGAATAGTCCAAATCTATTTACAGTCCGGTTTATTTAATAGAGTTTGAAAAACCTCAAATTAATAAACATTTATAGTTTGTCTCATAGTAGGGGAGTCGAAAGATCAATAAAGAGCAAATTGCATCGTTGAAGGAGCATACTATAAAATATATGTAAATGTTATTTGACATTATTTATGAGGATGGGAAAGAGGTACTTATTGGCTCTCTCATGGGTACACAACATTGTAATGTTGGAAAACAGTTGTCCGTATTGTACCAGGGGCCACGCTACAGGGGAAGCAGGGGACAAGGCTCCCAATTTTCTAGAATTTAAAAAACGTGAAAAAAAGTGTACATAAAAAAATGTTGCTTCACCACTATGGGACACCCAAGACGTTATTATCTTATCACCCCACTTTTCTTATAAGAATGGAGACTAACTACAAATTTCCCCAAGATTTATAAAAAAAAAAATCGCACACACATCGATAATTTAAGCATCCCTGGATGAATTTATGTAGCACCAATTGTATATATTTGTTGATTCCATAAAATAATGAAGAAAAAAAATTCCAAGATAGGGCTTTTAAATATACTTTACAAAAAAAAGAAAGTAGAGTGAAAGCTATTTAAGAATTCATGACTCGTTTGCACCTTCTAAAAGGAGGAGGGGGTAATAGAAAATGATCTCTAATTTGATCCCTGAATGTCAAGTTTTGACTCTTCATGGAGTATATAATACATTTAAGAAACAAAAAGTGACTTGTTATTAAGCAACTATTTTGATCGATTGCATCAGTCATTAATGAAGTGAAAAAGTTGTGAATGAATTATGATTAAAAAGAGATAGACAGCAGCTGTTTATAAAAACTAGGTTGTTGGCTAGTTGGCTTGATATGTGTTTGTGGCGTCTGTTGTTGAGTAAGGCTTGGCGTGTGAGGAAAGAAAAGGGAAGAGGGGGAGAGTGAGTGAGTGACAGAGCTGCTAGGGAGAATTAAATGAGAAAGAGGGAGGAAGAGAGGGAGGGGAAGAGAGAAAGAAAGAAAGAGAGAAAGAAAGAGAGAAAGAAAGAAAGAAAGAAGAAGAGAATAGAAGAAAAGGAAAGAAAAGGAAAGAAAAGGAGTGTGATCTGTGAAGGGAGGATCCTTCTTTATCCCAAGATTTCATTGTTACACATCTTCGTGAGCCTCTTCTCCCAACATACTCGGATGTCATGTTTTCGTAAAAGAGTATTCGACGACTAGAATATTTGAAGAGGAATTGAATGTGAGTGTCTCCACTCTCGACGACTTGATTCTCCGGATGCTTCATCGTAAGTACTGAGCTCAAAGGAGTGCCTGGATTTGAAATGCAAGCCTTTGTGGATCCATTTCCCTCTCGGAATGGTGAGTGAAGAATCCATCTTTTGATTGGAGGATTGATGAAGGGATCATGTTTCTCTTCTTCTACATCGGATGGTTCTGGATATGGACAAGGATTGTGGGGGCCTGGCAAAGCAATGAAAGACCTCGACTATTCCTGGAGATGTCCCAGGGCGACTACGTCTCCTTCAGCGGGAATTCGAGTGAAACAGACTACTTTCGAGTCATGCTGCCCATAGAGGAAGGGAAGTATCTTTTACTTGGTGCAAGGAACGTGCTCTATAAAGTAGAGCTAAGGGATGATCTTCGCCTTCGACAAAAACTCGAGTGGAAGAGTGAGGAGCGTGTCCGAGATGATTGTTTGGTCAAGGGGAAAACGCAAAGAGAGTGCCAAAATTACATCTCTGTACTAGCACAGTACGATCATGATCGAGAAAAATACATTCTTTGTGGAACAAATGCCTTTAAGCCCCTCTGTCGCGAATATGCAGATGAAAGGGGCTCTTATGTTCCTGGGGAGACAAAATCGGGTGTAGGACTTTCTCCATATTCCCCAGATCATAATAGTACCGCCGTACTCGTGGGAGAGGACTTATTTTCAGGCACTTTTGCTGATCATGCTGCTGTAGATCCTATCATTATAAGGGGATCCGTCAAAACACGACCATTCGATTCCACGGTGCTCAATTCTCCAGACTTTGTGGGATCTTTTGCAGACTTGGATTATGTATATTTCTTTTTTCGAGAAGGTGCTGTGGAATACATTAACTGTGGAAAAGCTATATTTTCTCGAGTTGCTAGAGTCTGTAAGAATGATCGTGGTGGATCAGGACATCATTGGATGACATTTCTTAAAAATAGACTTAACTGTTCTGTGCCTGGAGCTTATCCTTTTTACTTTGATGAAATTCAAGGTGTATCTGAATTGATCCTAGGTTCATACGGTGATGATCCTGAAGAAAGTCTTATATTCTACGCTACTTTCTCGACACCCTCGAACTCGATTGGAGGCTCGGCTGTGTGTGCTTATAGCATTAAAAATATAAATAAATCCTTCAAAGGAAAATTCAAAGAACAACGAGATACCTCCGCCAACTGGCTTCCAGTTCCAGAAAAAAATGTAATTACATTTTGTTAAAAATGTACCACTAATTGAAATTAATTTGTTTTAATACATTAATAAGGCCATAATCAATATTTAGCCTATTAACTCAAATGTACCCTCACTTTACGCTTTTGATTTAATTCCATTTTTTACTTAATTAATTGATTATTTTCGTATGAGCTTTCTGACTTCTCATTCGAAACCTATCTCCATTTTATATTTTCAGTCAAGAAATCATTGCTTATAACTTTTTATAATTTATTTTTCCTCTTAATTGTTTATTGAAAATATTTTATTTCTCATTAGGTTCCTAAACCTCGGCCAGGGACATGTATTAACGAGAATGACACAAATTCGTTAGGTGATATCAATACAAACTTTATTAAATCGCACATTTTAATGGACGAAACGGTATCACCCTTCTTTGGGGCCCCAGTCGTTATTCGCACTGGACTGTCTTCAAGGTTTACAACTCTTGCCGTTGATCCACAGATTTCTACTACTGATGGCCGACATTATGATGTCATCTTTACTGGTAATTATAATAAAAGTTTATTTGTTGAGTTTTTTTTTTATATTAGATCCGAATTAAGACCGATTGGAAGGTAAATGAGGGGAAACATAAACGAGAACGGTCTGTATGGAACTTATGAATTTCATTGTGCATATTTTTCTTGTGATATGTTTTCCTATTTACTTTCCCATCAGTCTATGAAATGTAGTTTCTTAACTTTAGATTGTAAAGAAATTAACCTTTTTCACTCATTCATTTTTAATCTCTTCTTAGTGCTTAGTTATTTCATTTTACCGATCAATCTTAGACAAAAAAATATATTGTTTTATTTCTTTTATCAATGACACGTAGGATTAAGCTTAAAAAATCCACCAATTAAAATCCACTATTTGTATCTTCAACGTGCCATAGCATAAATAAAATATAATTAAAAGTACTTCTATGTTTATTTTGCTCTAATTTGACTTAACTTTGTGGTCCTTAATTTGGCTATATTTATTCATCTTTATATTGTGAATTTTTGTGCTTGTTTCGTCATTTTGTTTTTATATAAATGATGCTCTAAGGATATATTTTTTGTAATTAAGCGTATATTTATTAGGTTTAGTAAAGAAAGGATAATGATTGAACAAGAATCTATTAATTAGTACGAATTATAGAAATATTTTACTATGATCTTATTTTTCATTTTATCACTCATTTAAACGGCATTTATTAATTCAAATATCACATCAATGTTGATTATTTTTAGTATTGATCTGTACACCAGCAACTGATTTAGACCCATTTTGCTTAATTAGTGTTTAATTGGGCCTTATACTTAATTATTATTTTGAATGAAGTGATCGAAATACAAGTAATTATGCTAATTATAGCATACATTTACTTATCAAAAGGAGAGATTAATTATTAAACCCTTCGAATATGATTGAATAATTACCAGATCTAGTCAAATTTTATATTCGGAGATATTTTGTACCATGAAGATTAATGAATGATGACTACATTTAATTTTTAAGTTTTAATTAAAATGTTTGTCCATGTTCAATTGTAATACTTATTTGATATCCTAGGTACAACGAATGGTTATATAATTAAATCAATTAACGCCTTGGGTCCTAGTTCAAAGGATCGTGTGGAGAGTGTCATTATTGAGGAATTAAAAGTGTTTGTGAAACCTACTATAATTAAGAGAGTTCAAGTTGTTGGTGGTGAGAAAGAGGGTGGAAGATCATTGGGTAAATTAGTTGTCATGTCAGATGATGAAATCCGTTCTTTCCCAGTTCAAAGGTGTGATCGAGCTACCACATGCCCTGAATGTGTAGCTTTAAGAGACCCTTACTGTGCTTGGGATGTACGTTCCGCCAGGTAATTTTTATTTTGAAGAAATTTAATTTGAGAAATATTTGGTTACCACACCAAAACGGGTCCTTAATTTTGATAGAAGTCATTTTTTTTAATTATCAAGAATAAAAAGAGTATAGAAGCCATAACTGATATTTTCCTTCTGTTCAGTGCTCATCCATGGACTGTTATCTCTGCCAAGAGGTATGATCAGACCAATTTATATATATATATATATATATTAAAGAATAAAACTTGAACAGTGATAGTCATCAAAGAAAGATAAGTTAAGACCTTTAAGGATCAAAACTCCATGGAGCTTTACCAAAATTGGCTGATCATGTAATAAATCGGAAGGATTGATCTTTGAAATGTGAAGTACATATATAGTGTAGGGGAAAAAACACAGAACAGGAAATGAGACCTATTAATATTTGGCACCCGTTTTTCAAAAAAATAATAAAATAATCATCTGGTTAAATTATATTTTGATGTATCTTATGTATCTATTTAAAATCAAAAAATGTGTAGGTGCGGATCGGGTGATTGGACTAAAAATATGGCTTCTAGTTTTATTCAATCCGTGTCTACTGGAGAGCATTCGCATTGCCTTGCTGAAATTATTAGTCAAGATGGTGAAGAAGACAATAAAGTAAAGTGGTATGATCGTGTTCAACCAATTGGTCTAGTCATTAATATTGTAAATCGAGAGAAAAATTCTTTGTCAAAACCAGAAACAAAGGATAGAACAGTCTCTCAAAACAATCCTTCTGGTGTTCAGGTATTTTATTTTTAACTTGAAAAATTAATTGAATTCATCTTCTTTATTGTTCTAGGGAGTTGAACCCAATACTGTGTTATTCTCTCTTGAGACTTTAGTCATTACTGTGTCTGCTGGAGCAGTTGCTGCTTTGGTAGTAGGATTTGTCATTGGATACTGCTGTGGTAGGAAATGTGGGAAAGAGAGCGGTGTTCATCTTCCTTATCCTGATACAGAGTATGAATACTTTGAGCAACGCCAGGGATTAGCTCGCCCCTTGGCTCCCTTATTACCAACATCATCTGACAAACTCGATCCGAGAGATCAAGAAGAGGTGTATATTGCTTTATTTATTTATGCAATGATCTTTCTATAAAATAAATCCCTTTCCACTATGTAGGTAACATATGCAGAGCCAGAGCTAGTTAGCCGACCCGTCCCTTCTCATTTGAATGCTCTTAATTCGGGAGGAGGGAAATATTACGATGGTGATCGATTTGGCAGTAGTCATTACTCTAGTTCCTTACTTCAGCCGAATAAGTTTAATACTATCCATAGTAGTGTAAGTAAGCGTAATAAGGCACACAATGATAGTCTGATGATGGGAGGTGGTGGAGGTGTTGTCGGAGGCCTTCACTTCATCAATGATCCTCCAGGTGTTCCAGCGACGCTATTCAATGCTGGAAATAGGAGAGACAATATTGGACCTAATGTAAATTTCCAAATGTCTACATTGGGGCGTTCCTCCATGCGAAATAATGGAAAGTCTAGTGTAAATGGAGACTCTTCCAACGATGGGAGTCAACCTCAAGTAGTGGATAGTGCTTATGGTACAACACGTTCCGTTAAGAAAGTTTACTTGTAAAATGATTTTCTTTTGTTATTACAATTTACATACATCTATAATTATTATTATTACCATTTCTATATTGTACTCTGTCTACTACTATTAATAATATTATATTATTACAAAACCGTGAATCTCTCAAGGTCTGGCCTCCATTCAAACTATTATAAATACTTTTACTATATACCTCTTTTATTAATTAAATTAAAAAGTAAAATAAAAAGTTGAGGGAGCCAGATCATTTTTTTTCTTTCCTTTTTGCTAAAATTTCCCCTTTTTTTAAAACAAAAAAATAATAATTAAAATGATCTCAATTGAATGGTAATGACGGCAGTGATGTGTGTGATGCCCTTGCCTGAGATTCCCCCTTGCCCCAATCTCCATTCTTTGTACTCAACTTGTGCAATATTATTACCATTACTACACTATTACTTCAACTTCATCTACGATAATTAATTAATTATTACTCCTCCTCTACTTCATTGCTACTTTATAAATCATTCGCCTTTTTGAATGAACCCCCTGCGCGCAACTCTCTTCAACTTTTGAATTCATTATAATCTCATTGCTCAATCATTTTATAAGCAATTAAGTGGTTGTGTCCAATTCGTACTTGGATTGCCCCCAAAGAAACTTCTATTTTATACATAATACAAATATGTTATTTAACTATATATACATATACTCTATGTATATATATATATATATATATATATTTATAGAATATAAACTTTCGTTTTTATAAAAGTACGTTGCTCCTTATTTATTTGTTTTTCTTTTTTTGTTCTTTTATAATAAATATTCTCCATCAACATCATCACATCATTGCTGCCATCGAATTCTTACTTCCTCCTCCCCTCTTTCTTTCTTTTTCTCTCCCAACCTTTCCTCCATTTTTTTAAAACAAGTACCATATAATGTTATTATTGTCTATAATTATCATATTATATATTTATTTATGATGTTTCTTATTATTTAAACACCTTTTTTCCCTTTTTTGTTTATTTGTTTAAATGAATTAAAAAGTATCGACGACATCGTATTTTTTATATCAATAATAATAATATAATAAAATAATCATGATCTAGTCCCCAATTATTTCATTTTTTTCTTCTTCCCGGCTTTTAAATTGGTTAATGAGCAGGATTCAAACACATACCTACCAATGCAGCACTCATTCTTATTCATAAGTCAAAAATACATACCTATAGTTGTTATGTAATATTTTTTTACCCCTAAAAAATGTCATTTGATCCATTCAGTTATTAATTACTTTTTTTTGTAAAACAAAATCTCTCTCATATTGAACTAATTTATATGTTCATAGTAAGCGTGATCAGCCACTTTTATACTGTGCCTTTGTGTAGCTGAGATGTGACTATAAACTATGATTGTACATACATAAGTACATATTTTGGGAAAGGTCATCAGTGTGTTGTTGTCTCTACGCAGCATCTCCTTTTTAATGAATAAATAAATAATATAATATTATTAAGAAATGACGGCTTTTTCAAGAAATAAAAAAGTCCTGACTTTTCCTTCCTTTTGCCCTTTTTGCCACTTTAATTCACTTTGATTGTAATAATAAATCTACCTATAATTATAATTATTAATTAATTAATATTTTCATCATCATTATGTAGCTATTTTTCCTTAATAAATATACATTTTTATACTTTATTTATTACGAATCTCTACGACAAAATAATAATTTCATTTTTTCTTGTGTTTTTGTTGCCCTTATGTATTACATCTGAGGGATCAACAACATTTAATTTCTGTTAAGAGCATTTTTTAATGAACAATCTATTCAAGGATCTGCCAACGAACTAATAAAATATCCCAATAAATACATAGAAGTAAAGAAATGTGTTTACATTTAACGGCAATTCGTTAATTGTCTATAGCTTTTTTTTTGTTGCTTCAAACATAATTATACAAATATTTTTGTAGTTCAATATTCCTTAAGGATTTTAATTTAAGAAGTAAAAAAAAGATACGAAATTAAAAGAATTTTGGAGAAATATCACTTTTCCCTCCTCCTTTTTTGTTTGTTCCTCACATATATGTACATAAATTGATATAATATTAACATTATATTAAACGGTGATTGAGTCTTAGAGGGTGGGAAGCTGCGAAGCAGGTAATGCTAGAAGACTTTAAAAAGGTAAAGAAAAGACGTCTATATACACTCATAACAACCAACTCACGCGCCATAAATGTATTATTATTTATTTTCTTAAATAGTTTTTTCTTTCTTAATGTGGTTTCATTTGAGTTTTTTTCTTTTCTTCTTCTTCTTTCTCGCTTGTCAGTCTTCATTACTTTAAATTCAATTTTCGTGATAGCATTCCTAGAATAAGATAGGGGGTACTTCATCTTTCATGGTCAGAGTACACTATAGTCAGACAAAACGCCTCTTTGTATGACTTTTACAACACTTACATATTATTATAAATTAATAGTAGGAGTCAAATATGAAATTGAATAAGTAAGGCAATAATCATAGGACACTCAAAAGTGTTTTGTTGTTCACATGAATGTATATATATATATTGTTACAATGATGTGTGAAGACTATACATAGAGTATAATTATGATGATAATAATAATAATAATAATAATAATAGATAGATATAGGTAATTAAAAAGATGAAAAGTGGTTTTAAAAAGAGAATGGAAATGGTTTATATACGCTGCAAGAATATTAAATGCTCATTTAATTTTGTCAAATTTTTCAAACTGTTAAAAGACCTTTTGCTCTTTGTCCTTTCTACATCCTCTGCCGTACGTTATCCCTGTGCCATAAAAAGAAACTTCACCTAGTTGTTAATTTCACTCGTAGGAGGGGATGAAGAGGAGGGGGCCATGGACGAGGATACCCCCAGATTAGCAGCTAGCCCTTGAAAAAACCCAGGGGAATGTCCTCCCCCAGCACCACCAAGGAGAGAAGGAGGTATCATACCATAGGGTCGGGGTAACAGAGGAGATGATGCAATTCTGAGTCTTTCTAACTCCGACTCTTGGAGTCTCTTGGACTTGGCGCGACGGTTTTGAAACCAGATTTTGACTTGAGTCTCTGTGAGCTTGAGAGAGGCAGAGAACTCTGCCCGCTCTGCAATTGATAGATATTGTTTCTGTCGAAATTTTTTCTCTAATGCTGAGAGTTGCTGTGTCGTGAAAGGAGTTCTTGGTTTTCGATTGGGTTTGTGCTTTCGTAGAGTACCTATTTTGATGGGACCCGTTGGTGGTTTGAGTGTAAGGTCTGAAATAGAAATCATAATTAATATTAATCAATATATTACATATTTTTCATAAAAGACAAAGGAGGGAGGGAGGAAGGGATTAATCAAATTATGTTCATCATGTCAATCGATAGCAATTATTTGATATCACGAAAACACGAAATGCTTTTCCAGAAATCAATACATACTATCAAGTAGAGTATGTAGGTATATATATATATAGAAAGAGATCAATCCTAATTATTGATGGAGTACATGTGAAAAAGGATTCGTAACTTTAAACTTATAAAGAATGAAACCATCTATTTCGTGATCGATTAAACAAAATATATAGGATTTAAGTACTTTTTTTTTTTTTTCAAAAAAGAAGAATGATACACACACAAATATAAGAAAAAACAATACTATGTACATATATATACATACATGATGATTCCGTGATAGGACTCTGACAAATGGAAAGAGGAAATGGTTTATTTGACCGGTTGTCAGAGGGAATTAAGAAAGGGTTACTATATCATTAGATTTTTATAAGGCACTAGTTTTTTTATTTGCTTTGATGTTTTTTAAATAAAAAAAATACTGCATTGCAGAAGTGAGTTAAGAATTGAATCATTGGTTTACCTGGTCTAAAAAAGGGATTTGGAATGTTGTTGAGTCCTGGGAGATGCCCAGGAAAGTTGGGTGGCCACCCGGGAGGTGGATGTGGGAGTAGGGGAGAGGATCCGGATGTGGGGGGGAATCTTGCTGCAGCAGCTGCCATAGCCATGTTAGCAAGAAACATGTTGGGACTTCGGCCCGGCATGAGAGGTGTGGGAATAACAAGTCCGGATGAAGGAGATCGTTCCTCCTCCTCCTCTTCCATCGTTTTCTCATCCTCCTCATCAGGATTGGAGCATTCCGAGAGTCGACTCTCCACTTCATCCTCCTCGTCTTCTCCCACGTCAATGTCCACGTCCTCTTCGTCTTCTTCTTCTTCGACTCGAAGCTTTGCAGACTTTGTTCCGAGTAAGGAGTCTACGGAGAAGGAGAGCCTTCCTCCAGAGGCAAGTCGCATGTTCCCTTCTGACTTATTCGATGAGGAGGATTCTTCCATCATGGAAGGAGATTTACTCCGACGATTGAACACAAGATCCATGTCCACTGTCATCACATGCTCATCCTCCACAAATTCAATCAATTAAAAAATTCCAGACTCTCGTACTCTAAATTAGTACTCTGACGACTCAACTCTGATGAAGCTTCCTTCAAGAACAGAACCAATTAGCTCACTATTTTCTTTGTAATTATGAACAAATTGCTAAGTCTAATAGGACTTGTTGTAGTTAAACTTCGCTATAATCGACTCCTTAATAGACATAAAGAAGAGAGAACCTCCGTTTCTTCCCTCGGCAAAAAGGCGTGCGAGGATTTGCTTCCTATCAAGGAAAGAAGGAAGGAAAGAAAAAAAAAAGTATAAACTCGCCGTCGGAGCGGGGAATTATTTCTCTCCTCCCTATTTTATCTTTAACGACCAATGAAATCTAGGAGCAATCAGGGTGTAGACAGATTACGCTCTAATGACTCAATTATCGTTGAAAAATCTATTTAGAGAATATTAGTCTTGCTTGGCTTATTTTTATGAATAAATTTCATCTGCCGTTTATTATTTTTGTTATTAATCTCTACTCCTTTTTTTCATTGATATCTAGAAGTACATAATTATGAGAATAATAGAAAGTATTTATACATGATCGAAATGAGCGCTGACTCTCATTAAGACGATGATTTATAGTACAATTATTGCATATTATGTATATACATAACATATTTTATCTCCCTCGATCCTTGCTGGTTGTCTGTTAATTATATATATATTTTATAAAGAGGAGGTTGAGTGATGACTTTATTTATAATGAATGCCCAAGGGAAGTTCCTATTCTTCTTTTTTTCTTTTTTTTCCTCTCTCTCTCTCTCTTTGTTTGTTTCTTTCTTCCTCTTTGATAGTGTATGTATTTTGCTCTTAAGTACAACTATTACTTACTACCAAGTATTATAAAATACAAGGGGGTCGTCATCGTGTTTCTACATATAATACATGTAATAGTACCCAAGACGAGGAGAATCTCTTTACTTTAACAAATAATATAAGTATTTATTATTAAAAATACTTGCTATATTAGTCTTAATGATGTCTATTAACTCAAGTTTGTTGATTACATTAGCCTCGCACTCCAGGTAATAATAATAAACGAGAGAGAGAGAGAGAGAGAGAGAAATGGAAGGTAATCATCGCCTTGCAACAAGATTGTATGGGTGGCCTTACTGGGATTTCTCAACGATGGGGTGCCAAAAATAATAGACTTAAAAAAAAACATTTTAATTCACTCCCAAGTACATACAAACAAGGTTTTAAAAAGTAATGAATCCCCTCCCTCCCTCCCTCCTTCCCTGAAGAAGTCCCATTCCGTTCTCATACACACTTTCCTTGACAATGGAGACATCATCACGAAGAAAAGGGGATGTAGGGAGGGGGAAGACAAGAGTCTTGTACATAAATACATGGTTCAATTTCAAACTTCATTATACCATTATTCAATGCGCAACGAATTATCCAGGAATGTCATTCAATTCTTATGTATATAATATATTTTTTATTATTAGAAAACTTAATGAGCCAGGATGACAATCGGAAAAGAAGGTGAGGAGAGGGGGTAAAACCAATGTGAGCCATGGATTCTTGTCTCGTGAGAAGATACATATAAATGAACATTTTCTTCAAAAAATGTCTTGTACATAATAAGATATCCGGTCAGGAGACGACTCTAATTAACTTCTTCCATGTATATATATATATATATATATATATTTATATATTTAGGTACTCTTAGTATTTGTGTGGAAAGAAAATCTATTGGAAAGGTAAAAAAAAAAAAATCCAATATATTGTAAACCTGACACTCAAAGGAAATCTGCGGAACTCTCAAAAATGTTTGTGTATATATTTATTATCTCTATGTATTTTTTTAATAGGTGCTAAATATCTTCAAATTTCAATGATGAGAAGAAACAAACTACATAATGTAATGATATTATTATTATCATTCTTTCCTTTATTTCTCATCACTACATATAATAATAATTTTTTTCATTGTATACATATATGTATGTAAATCGTAGATCCTGTCTCGAGGGGGTCTCCCAAAGAAGAAGAAGAAGAAGAGAAAAATTGAAGGTGGTCCTTCCCTCCTTAGAAAAACAATCATCGCTCTATTTAATGTTATGCTCCTATTATGAATAAAAAGGTAGAAGAAGACAAGCTGAAAGAAGAAACATATATACACATGAGAACTTCAAATTCAATTCAGGATCATCATTCGTGGCCTATTTTTATCATCAAAACAGAGTAAGCAGCTGTTTATCTCAAAACTCGTGTGAGTATCTACTCAAAGTATTATTTTTAATCTACTTTGAGCTTCTTCTCTTAAAAAAATAAAAATAAAAATAAAACAATTCCATGTTGTCTCTTGAGACTATTATCCTCCTCCTCCCATAAACCCCAGGTTAACCCGTGCCATTTTGATGCATGCTCACAGTTATTATTATGCTATTATTATTATTATTGTTTATCTTATACAAACTCTTAAATAGTTTATTACATTGTATTGCTTATGTATATTTTCTTGGCGCCTTTTCTCCTCTCCCTAAAAATACATAAGTAGAAATGTCTTTTGTATGTACATATTATTAATATTATCTTAATCAACATCTGTTTTGATTTTTTTTTTCTCCTTTTCCAAGAGAGGAGGGGTAGATATTTATACGTTTATATAGTATATTTATATATATATATATATGTATATACAAGAGAAATAGGGATAGCGGATAATTATCTAATCTTTCTTGTTATTTTTTCTTTTCCAGAAAAAGGGTACTGCTACAACTGCTACATACGATGATTTTATGTTCACTCTCATTGGATGAATACGTGAAGAAGTGAGTTACATACATACATGACGATCATTATATTAACTACGTAATGTTAGAAAGAAAAGTGTGAAATAAGAAGAGAAAGAAAGAGAGAGATCCGGTGGCTTTCTCATCTCTCAACAACAAATCTTGAGTCATTTTACATTTTCCTACGCCTCATTTACCTTTAACTGTATATACATAACATTAAGAGTCAACGTAGTTAAAAAAAAGAAGGGGAAAAGAATCTCTTTAAGATTTTTGTACATATAGTATATCTATACTGTATATGTCTTTACATTGTACATATCAATTAGATCTTTTTATTTTATTTTTTTTTATTTTTACCTTTTCGTATGCATAAATAGTTAATATTTGCTTAATTATTTTTAATTAAAGGAATTTTTTACCTGTCAATGAATCAAAGTAAACGATACACAAACAAAATTCTTAAAAAGGTATGCTTTAATTGAAATTACTCCTGTCTCAGGTTGTTTGATTGTATGTACTTACTTATTAATTCATTGGATTTGCATGTATGTACACTCATTGATATTTTACCTGCAGCTCACTCATTCTCTATCAAAAAGTAATTTTTTGCACTTGTTATGTATGTATATGTGTATGTCACGTCGTTATCTTTATTGTAAATATCTCGCAACTTTTCTTCAAAAATAAATTAAAAGATCAATATCCGAGACAACCAAAACTATTCTTAATTTATTAATAGATAATTGTTCAGAGCTTGGCAGAAGCTAACTCGAGTTCAAGCAATCAATTTTGTTCAGAACACTAATTAGGGGAAATAGAGAGAAGGTGTAAAATCGACAGCTGAGAACAAAGGACAGAATATAAATTTGTATGATTGTGAGATGGTTCGTGCTCTGCCCAACTCATGTGGATCTGTTAGACCTCAATGTGACCAAATCATAGAAGAAGTCCAAAAACAAAATGACTGAGTTAGTCAACCCATCTGACTAAAGGGGTATGATTGTTAACAAATGTGACATCATCAGTTCTTGAGCAAGCCTTGAATATTTACAAACAATTATAATTTGTTATTCAAAACATATATTAAAACTAACAATGCCTCCGGGTTATTGGTTTACTGAATATGTTGGCCTTGAAATGAAAAACTGTACTACGACAAAACCCGGTCTAGGCATACGGGTTATTAGGCTATTACCCCTCTCCTCAGCTGAATCGATGACGCAGATATAAGATTTTATATCTACTGTTGCTCAACTATACAGAATTGTCCATGGAAACCTCTTTAACTCCTCTATGTCCACATTTTCTCTTTCTCTCTCTATGGCACATCATTATCCCACTATCATCAAAATTTATATATTTTCTTGTCAGCTGTCGATTTGTTTTTTCTCATATCAGTATTTTGAACAAAGTTACGAAGTTGTGAACAATTCTCCTATTTCTATATGAAAAATAGTAATTACCACAATTGGGAAGAATTGTCAAAACTATGAATTGATTTTTGGAAAAGGTTGTTAGCCATCATAAAGATAACGTCATGATGGCTAATTAAAAATAATTTGATTATACAAATCTTGTTCACAATTAATGTTAAATTAGGACTATAGTATCTTTTAATGGTGCTGGTCCAGTCCGTATAATAACTCCCAGCCCTGGTGTAAATGTATGTTTAATTGCCTATTTAAAATAAAAATATATCTTTATTCTTTATAATGTTGTTTCAAAGACATATTTTCATGTAAGTAAGTACAAATAGTGCGAGAAGTGTTGCAAAGCTTTCTACTTTTCTCTCTTTCTCCTCTCTTAACAAATGGTTGCTTCCTTCTTTCACTTTTTTTCCTTACAGAAAGCAACAATTTATGTTATACTTCTTTTTTGAAAAATATACATATCTTTATCTATCTTTATAAATAGAGTTTAATGACTCTAATAAGCGTGCGTGCACGATTTTTTTATAGATAATTATTGCAATTTTACTTTTTAAAACTTTTTGTTTTTTTAAGAGGAGAAGGAGGGGGAAGAGGCGAAGATAAAGAGAGAATGAGTTACGGATTATAAATGGTATATGTATGTACAAGTATAGATCGTAATTATATTCATACATATATACGGAGATAATATATATGTATATATACATATATTATAGTATCATTAGAGATTGTACCTTACCTTGTGATCTATTATATTGAGGAATCCATCTGCATCAGGGGACCCCCCCCCCCCCCCAGCCTCATCTGACTTCTCTTTCATTTTTATATCATCGTGTTATTATTATTATTATTCATCGGTGATTAAGAGGGGTGAAAAGAACGGCTCTATGTACTTTTAAAAAGTGTTGATGAGATTATTTATAATACACATATTAATGTTGCCATTCGGTTCGTAAATTCTGGACCGGCTCAAAGTTCTTGTTTTTTTTGGGCACACTTGTCTGATATCTTTCATAAAATATAATCTGGTTTGGATTGATCTACATATATAAAAAAAACTTTGATCTTGTATAGTCACCTCATCTTGACCTTTAAAAATTATACCTATGCATAGGGGGTTATGGTATTGAGGGGCGCCCAAAACATGAATCAAAGTCTATAAAATCAATATGTATACACAAAACAAGATTCAAAATTCAAATTAAAAAAAAGAGATTTCACACATTTATTTTTGACTCAGGCCCGGATACAGTGAAACCGGCATTGTGAAAACATCTATAGTATGTATGGATTCCTCTTCCATTCTCTTACGATACTTATTTGCCACCTCAGTCAAGTATCTATCCTTGTAACTTAAACAAAAATGTATGAACTAGTATTTTAATAAACTATGGAAGATGATGTCACATCTGGTCCAAATGAGCAAATATCACTTTCATAACTTTATAACAAGTTTTAAAGTGAGTCACATCAATGTAGAATGACAGACTGAATTTTAGGATAGGAGTCCAATTAAATAACAGACTCATCACTACCGGTTTGAGATGAATTCTCGACCCAAATATCCGTCTAACACAATGATATCTCCACAAACATTCTAAAGTTGTTATTCTTGGCTAGCTGTTCACCCCTGACCTGCTCAACGTTGATTTATTGAGCTTTGATAACTAAATATTTCTTGTTGAGGTGTAAATTTCCCAACAGTATATTAAATGATGAATCTTGTTCTACAGTTTAGGAGAAGGGCACTCACATATCTTGTTAACTATGTACGTAGCAGTTAATTTTGATCCGAGTTTCAACACAAACATTACATAATTGTAACTTATAATAAATTGCCATTCTCATATAAATATGTCGGAAGAGGTAGAAAGTAACTTTGATTGAAGCATCTACATATGTACATGTGAGCTCCTTTGACTCCAAGAGTCATTTATTACGACCATCATATAGCTTCAAGATAATATAAAGAGTTGTTATTTATTTTCCAAATCGGTTAAGTAGAAAGGAACCCTTAAATTACTTCAAATTCAATATGAGTATAGTCACGATATCATAATTACGACTTTGATACGATATCTGATTTTGTGTTATTTTATTTTTATTCTTCAAAATCCATAAAACAAAAAGAAACTGCGATATATAATAAATAATAATAATAATACCTATGAGAGGCTCATGTCGGTAAATTGAGAGTATAGGACTATTAAACCTACTATTGGTCAAAAATCTTTAAAAGTATGTGTGCATACCCAAAAAAATAATTTACGTGTCAATTTGTAATTATAGATTTTCATCCAAAATCAAGTCAACTAAGACTAGTCAGTAAGCCTAAATAATAATATGTAGTCATTATATACATATGTAGTAACAGAAATTAAATATTTAATGTGTACATATTAAATATTACATATAATAGAAATGAAGTTGTTATAGATAAGAAAAAAAATGAAATTAAATAAAAAATAAAAAAACTTTATGAAAAAGATAAGGAAATTAATTCTTCTTAATTTAAAGATATTCATCAAATTCATTTATTTCTATACATACATATGTATCTATAGTCAAGATTTTCTTCCAATTATGAGCACTATTGTTGTCCTCCAAACGTAATAATAATAATAATACGTTTATAACTTCTTCTTCTTCCAATCTCATTGAAAATGATAAATCACTTTATACATATAATAATAATTTGAATTTTTTGTAACACACAATTTATTATATATGTAATCAGTTCAGAATCATTAGACTTCAAATATACATATATGAACATTCGTTCATTCGTTCGTTCGTTCAAATGAAAGTTACACAAGTTATTGACAAAATAATGAGAGTTGATGAGATAGCTACGAAGAGACGTTGAGTATGAATGCATAATATGTATTTCATTATCTCATTGTCAACAACAATGCTCATTAAAAAGAAAGAAAAATTACATACAGTTTATGTTCCCCATATTCCCAGCATTCCCCGGCTGGGAGTCGCATGACTTATGAGCTATCTAAAGAGGATATACTATAAATGTAAAACATCATTTTTTAACATCAAGAGCGAATCCTTGCTATTAAATATGTGCTAATTCAAATAACCAATGTTTCTTATTTTTGAGTTTCAGGGAGCTTATCAAAAGTGTAAATATATTATGAAAAAATGTGGGTCTGAGAATACAAACCTTTGGGAACATTTGCCATGTATTCTGTAGCATGTATGTATTTGTTTGCCAGTCGAAAAGCCAAACATTATATCTTTATTATCTATATATATACATATAGCACGAGTTTCTTTGTTCGTTCCTTTGTTTTATCGAGCATCACTGTCAGTCTGGAGCAGTGCGTCGGAACCATTTTGAAAAAATGAGGCTGTGTGATCTAGTTAAATAACAGTTACGTCATAAATAAACATGAGATGTCATAATTATAGAATTTGGCTCAACCCTACTTATGAATCTATTCCGGCACTGCTGGTCTGGAGGACTTGGGGGTTGACCCAGGGTGCTCTAGGGGTAACCTTACAACTCAAATAATAATATATTAAACATCTATAGATAATAGAATTACTTTCATTGCAATAGAGTTCCCCAATTCCTAAAGTCTTCATCTCATTTGTATATTTTGCAACATGTACAATATATATATATATATATATATATATATATATATATAACCAATGATACTTTGTATTTAAAAAGTGTCTTTAAGAACTCCATGGACTGGATACATAACATATATCATGACAACTTTTGATAATAGTGATAGAACACCGTACCCAGATGTTCTACGCGGCCGCCCATCATAAGTATACCTTCTATGTATGTGGGTATCCCATGTAATGTACATATTTCTCTTCTCATATCATGTTCATTGTAAAGGTGAGGTTCGCATACATAGACATAGTATATATTATATCGTTACATAGTTATGATTTCTTTTTTCTATATGGTTGAATAACTACTGAGTCCTCAGTGTGTTTAAGAGATTATGAACAGCAGCTCAACTCTCGCACTTCCATCCCCCCTCCCACTCCCTTCCTCTCCTCCATAATAGTATAACATATTATTATTATGGAAGCTGTTAAGGTGGTGAGGAGAAGGGGGGGGGGGGAGAGAGGGAAATAGCAGTTGACATTTTCTGAGGTTTCTCAGAATATGAATATTATTATATTATATATATGTATATGTGTTTTCTTGTAAGGCGCGAGAAATGAGAGATTGATTTTCCATATTATTATTATGAAATGTTGTTATTTTTGTGGGGTGTCACAAGGAAGAAGAAGAAAGTGATAAACGAGATAACTTCTTCTTCCTCCTCCTACTCTCTTTAGCTGCTGGAAGAAGCACGAAATAAAGAAATGGGAAGAAGCATCATAAATTCATTCTTCTTCTTCTAAAATATGTTGGTGAGAAAGAGAGAGAAACTTGGATGTTTGTACACACAAAACGTTATGGATATGAATAATTATCTTCTTCTTCTTCTTCTTTTTTTGGAGGGGGGGGGGAGGAGGAGGGAAATAACACCTAAATACTTCCACCCTCAAAATCAAATAGTATACAGAGTAATAGTATCTCGTGTTACGAATGAATCTACAAGCTTTCACTTAGTGTCATTATTATCCAAATCGGTCATCTTGGAGGAGACATTAATGACCCAATTCTACTAAAATAAAACAGCTTTTTTATTTTGTTTATTTAATTATACAGCCACCATCATTAATGATTGCATTCTGCAATTGTTGGCAAAGTTAACTAACGGCTGATCGGACTATTTTCCTTTAATATTTCCTCTCAGGCCTTCATCCAAGAGCTGGATGACTTATGGGCAACATTACAAACCTTGCCCTCAAGAATGAATCACAAAAATTAGTTTAGGATATTGAAATCAGGGTTTTTTTACCATCAGACATGGCTCACTCAGACCATGACGAAAACTGCCATTAATCATTAATCTAAAGCTAGTTTCGACATTCAAAGCAATGTTTGTCTATCTTCTGACCGATACTCAGTCATTTTGTGAATGGTGGACGGTCTAAATCAGGGGTATCAAACATACGGCCCGCGGGCCGCAACCGACCCGCAAGGAGATTCAATCAGGCCTGCAGGATAATTTGAAAGTGGAAAAAATACATAAAAGACATGGATTAAATTTTTTAATTAAATGTAATTAATGAATTATCCGTTAGGGCCGTATGTTATACTCTTTCTTTATAAGTCTCATGTAATCTCATGTAAAGTTCATTATCATAATTTTCGATACCAGTTACTTAAAGTTTGTGCAATTTTGTGAAATGTTTTGTAAAAGCGCAGTTCAATAAATTTTTAGTTAAATTTAACAATGTCCTTGTTCTTCTTTAAATCAAAACCATGGAAAGACATCAGATTTTGGTTATTTATAGCTAAGTATGCTCTAACTTTAATAATCCAGCCCACAACCTCTATTTAGGGATCGTACGTGGCCCGCGGTGTAAAATGAGTTTGACACTCCTGGTTAAAATTGTAAAGTCTGACTTTTAGACTTGGCTTGTATTTGTTAGGTTTGTTCATTTATCAATCCTTACAATCATCATATAGACACATTGATCTTTGCCATGGATTGAATGGTGGTCAATTCATATTTAAGAAAGAAGTCAGTCTAAAAAGCACTTATCTAAGTCCTATGTAACACATAATTCAGAGAGCTGTTGACAAGTCATTTTCTACGAATTTTACGAGTATTTTTGCTCGAGTCTAAGTCAAATTCCAGTAGATTTATTCAATTTCTGTATATATGACATAGTCGAGTCCCCATCTCTCTAAACGAAAACATGACTCTATTTTGAGACGAGAAACCTTTTGGCTAAAACTATACATACTTTTATGTAAATATGTGTTATAAGAAAGGGTGTTTGGCCATTTTAATTATGATTACCCTTAGATGAGTATGCTAATAGCTTCGAGTTATAACCATACAAAGTGCTAAAAAAAAGAAGGTTCCTTACAAGGAACATAAAAAGAGAAAAATAATAATAATAATAACCCCTCCGACCATCGTAATTGAACACGAATTCACACACACATACATATATATAAGAGATATGGATCTATAAATACATACTCTAATAACGATAAATAATAATAAAAAAAAACCCACTTAAGAATGTATCTCGTTTTTTTCTTCTTCATTTTTTTTTGGCGGTATCCATAAAGTTTCTCATTTCCTTTTTCGAATAAGAAAAAGTGATTCAAATATTTTAACGATCTAACACACACACACTCTTCTCTCTCTTTCTCTATAAAAACCTACAACTTCATCATTTGGATTCGTTTTACGTATGTAAATAATAAACAAAAAGAATAAAAACGATTATAAATTCAGGAATTTTTAAAGAAACATTAAATAAAACACCTTTTCATCATATTATTATAAAAGCCTTGAAGCTAACAAAACCAAAAAAACAATGCATTTAATATTTAATTAAAATAAAGAAGCTTTAGATTCTCCTTACTTTCTCCACTCTAAATAATAATAATAATAATTTACTCATAATATAGTCATTAATTAGTAGTCTATTTCTTGTTCGCCTCTTTCTTCACGCACGAAGGGAGGAAGAATCACCTCCTTTTGAGCGTTAATGCTCACGATTTTGAAATGCCATAATTCACTCCTGTTATTATTATTATAAACCTCACTATTTTTATTTCTACTGTTATTTCAAATAAATTCCTATGATGCATTGAATTCTTGTTTCTTTTTTTTTTTTTTTCAAAAACCACTCAACTTTGAATCCTCATTTTAAGTTATTGAATAAACAATAATCAATACACTATAAGAGTGGGACTCAAAAGAGGCATCTACTATGAAAATAAATCGGTCTCATCTCCATATTAACCCCTAAAAATTATTATTTCCTATTTTGAAAGTTTAAATAACATCATCAGGTAAGGAGCGCTATATATATCTTAGTCAACAGATATGCTGTTTCTCAAGGTTACTATATTTTATGGTATAACATAATCTCAGGCTTGGTTTGTACCTTTTTCACATCTCTAGCAATGATCAAGACCAAAGGAAAGTAGATTAAAAATTTTCTATTTTCTAAATAAAAAAACAAGATCATTTTCCTGAACTCTCTCAAAGCCCTGGTCTTGTCTTTGTCTCGATCTCCTTTAAAGTTTTGTCTTAACCTCGGCTTTGAATAAATCTGGTCTTTTATAAGTTTGAGTTTGATGGTAATTAACCAGAGGTGCCGGAACAATGTCAAGTTTTATAAAAATGACATCACACATTTATGACACTAAAATAACACAGTTTATGGTTATTATTGTCCTTCACAAGAGTGGAAAACACCTTGACCCCTCCTGTTCTGGCATCACTCTCTTGAGACAAACACCTCCACTCAAACTATTGAATCTAAGAAAATTTACCGCTCCAAAAATCCCTTTACATAGATGATAAGGGGTGTCAAATATCCAGGCCGCAGACCAGACCCAGCATTCAATTTGTAGTTAAACCTGCATTTATACAACAATACTTTATTATAAAATTATAATTAGGAGTTTAAAACCCCATGCTTCAAGTGTATATTAATAGACTTCTTTAAAGACAAAAATATTGACCGACTTCACTTGACTAATGCACTAGGAACATTGCTTAGACTGTAAATTGCTATGTATCGTGGTGCACGTTTATCATTCTTAATCCCCTGCCAAATATTTTCTTGTAATTAAACAATTTTTTTTCAATGTCCTGCTACCCCATTAGCTCTAGTTACCACTTTAATTCTGCATTAATTGAGCAATATTTACGTTTTTTTGATAGAAAAAGAAAAATCAATGTATCCTTCATATCTATGTATCGTTGTGTTGCCTCAAAAGAAATGAGAAATCAAAGTATGAAAAATTATTATCATCATTTAACAAATTTTAAATTCTTACAAAACAAATGTTTCTTTGGATTTTGCTTATTATGGAAAAATGTGTCGAAAATACTGGGTTTTTTTGCACTTTGGTACATTTTTATAAAACCTTGGAATAGTTTTGAAGCAACTAATCACGTATGAAATATATGTTACATACATATAAACTAGTTATGTCGTAAGCTCAATTTTTCAATTTTTTTTTTCGCAAAAATTGCTCTAATTTTTATGCCCTCTGTGGCTGACCCTGATACCGACCATAAATTCAAATTAAAAAACACAAAAAAACAATCTAAATTAACTTAACTTTGAGTGGGTTATTTACGTTTTCTTTCTGATTTGAAGCATTCTTCTCAGGGTTCATCCCCCCCCCCCCTTCAACTGTCTATGCCACTGCTGCTTTAATGATAAAGAGTTAAAAATCAGTCCTGGAAGTTCGGTCTTGCTTTTTTTTTCATATATGTAGAACTGATACATTATTTTCTTATTCATGTATCTAAGGTATATCAAATCAATTTTTTTTGCCTTAGCCCAAATGCTTGAATATTATTACAATCCATATTGTCACGCATTATTCACTAATGAGTTCATTATGTCAATCAGGAATAAATGATAGCAGGGGGAGTTAGTTTGTGTGTACAATACTACAGTGTACACTGTTAGCATACATAGCTCATAAGATAGATGGGATAAACTCTCTCTATGTAGTCTTCTAATTACGAATTAAAGATCATTATTGATGACTCTGTATCTCCTGTCATATGGATTAGAAATACATACACAGAAAGATAAGGAAAATAAACGATAAATACATACATATATGTACATAGTAACATTTTAAGAAACAAAATTCACAACGATGTCTCCCCCCCCCCCCCCGAAGAGATAATGATGAAGCATCTTGACCTTTTCCATCATTTGAGGTCAACTTTGTTTATGCTTGTATGTATGTACATTACTTTTGACGAGAAAGTGCTATTACAATATAATAATTGTATGTAGACTATAGAGTCCTCAGTTCACATAAATACATATTATTATACAAAAGAATGAGTCATCTATTCAATCCGAATTTGGAATACAAATAAATAAAAAAAATGATCATAGGTGAGCATATACTTAAATGCTTAAAATACATAACATTCAAAGGAGTATGTATCTACATAAATCTCTGACTTAAAAGCTAAAAATGGAGTTATAACTCCATGAATGTATGTAGTTATTTAGATGAGTGTTTATTTAATATTAGAGAGAAAAGCAACAACTTTTTATTCTTTTTTTTAGAAACATATAAATCTATTAAAATTGATTTATGATAGAATCTGTTTACGTATATACATACAACTTATGAACACATTTAAAAGCAAATACATACTATCAACATTTTTACCTATTTTTTACCTCTCTGGGTACCTATTTACAATATAATTTATATAGGTATAATATGTATATATATATAGGTATGTACATATTTAACAAATACAAATGAGACGACTCTTTAGAAAAAATGTTAAATAATTGCATATATATTCATTCTCACTTCATTACTGTCGAGGAAATATCATCATTTTTAGAATAGTTGAGTTGAGCTGTTGAGGGTAGCTAGGAGAAGAGGAGGAGAAACCTTCACGCTCCTTTGAATCTACTGTGTACATATTATATACTTGAAGAAGAAAAAGAAATAAAGACAACGATCGATTTATAACGTTGACATTACCCAATTATCAAGACTCGGAGGAACAATAACAACAACAACAAAAAGTTGAAAAAAATTAATTTAAGGAATTTTTTGTCTTTCTTTTTTTCTTCTGTTTCTTAATTGCTTAACGACTACTAAGAATTAAAAAGCCAGACAAAGATAGGTTATGTACAGACTATGTAGATTTGCAACTAAGTAAAGACCTACCCACGAAGGCCCTTATAAGTATATGTTTGCCAACCAAAGTCACTCTCTGGCCCTGAGAACAAAATCGGTTACCTTAAAAAAATGGGTACTATTTGAAACTAAACACTCTGAACTGATATTTTATGATTAATTGATAGCCTCAAATTTTAATTCAGAAAACAAGGCTTTCGTGACGTTGTATAGTGACTCATTCCGTGATGTACATAAGCTGACCAAATAATTTTCTAGTTCACAATGGGACATTCAATAACGATCAACGGTTTGAGAATAATGGCTGTATGGGACAGATTCTCGAACAAAACATACATCTGCATTGACAGTTGTGTTGTCAAGATACGAATATTTTCGCACCAGTTACAGTAACAAAATTGTGACATTGTGACAGTAGACGGAATTTTTTGATTACGTCATCAGTTGCCCAAATATTTTTACATATTGACACTGCAACTACTGCTTTCAATACCAATTTAGTTTGGCATTCATTAAAATACGTCAATATCCACGACATAAAGTGCTGAGTTATCGAACAACAGCTATGGATAAAATCACATACAATCGGACAAAAAAAATCGGTCTAGGACAGAATTTCAACACTAATACATTATAGGTACTATTCAAGTGTAGTAAAAATATATGTATAAAAACTTGTATATATATATGTACACATTACTATTGATGATATTTAAGAGAAAGAAATATAAAATAAATTTATGTTAAATTGCAGCTGTTAATATGATTTTACAAATATACATAATATGTACATATATTATATGTACTAAAAAATACTTTAAATATATACATATATATATTTAAGAGCAAACTGAAATGCTATGTGACTTACGTTCGTTCTTTCTTTCATATCAATTAGTATATTGACTTTTCATTAAAATACCCCACATAGTTTGTTCACATAAAAATATAAATTCAAATTGTCCCTCATTAGCTTCAAAATTAAGATGAAAAGAGAGGGAATGTACATTTATATAGGGTTAAAAGAAAAGGGTTTGTTTTAATACATAATAGGGCAATAGACGAAGGAACAACATAAAAGTACCTCAAGCCTTTTTATAAAGGTAATCCAGATGATGGAGGAATCTTTTTTTCTATATAATGATAATAATAATAATAAACCAGAACGAGAGAAAAAAAGAGATTCATTAAATAATTATCATCATTATTTGTAAGTGATTCTAATTACCAAGTGCGCAGAAACAGGAATTTCGTGACTACAGATCATTAGATATTCTCACCTCCAATTATATTATGTGTACATACAAACGTAGTTAAGTAATGTAAGTACCATAATTGTTGTACAAGATGATGGCTCAGAATATGATGTCAAGGATACCAAACAACAAGTTAGTATTTGATTCATTACACTAAATATATATATATATATATATAGTGATACTCGGTTCTAGATGTAACTTTCTTTTATATTTTAATTTTTCATCATATGATGACAATTTAGAACTGATTTCTACAAAAGTTAAATTTAGTATACATCTAAAGATCTTTAGATCAGAGATTGACCTAAAAAAAATTTTTTTTTTAAATGTACATATACTGTTGTCATATGTATGTAGTTTTGAGCAATGGGGTATGTGTATAGATCCAATCTGACTAGATCTAGAAAAATGATTGTCAAATTAAAACGTACTTTATTTCTAGTAATAACTTGAAAAATGAGAAATAATTGTGTCGTTATTTACGGCACTGATTCACGGTACTTGCATAAAAAAACTTCTTTATGAAGTCACATTAGAAGATTTTACCTTTAGTCAGAGTAAAACTTTGTATGACGTCATAAATACAACCTCAACGTTGTCTACACTATTCAGGAGTTCAAACCAAAGATGAGCAAGAATAGACAGATCAAAGTATAATTTTTTGTATGGTACCGATCCAGAGACCAAATTAGATCAGTTGAAAGAAAAATTACAAATTAAGACAGTTCAGAATTTTCTGAAGTAAGTTTCAATTAGAATCAGGCTACAGAACAATGTAATCTATTTATGTGTAATTCATCAGCTGAATTTTAATGTTTTAGTCCTTTATGTAACTATAAGCTATGATTCTTTTTTTCCTCAATTTTTTTTTCATCTCAGCACTTTACCTATGTATGTTTGTTTTTTATCTCCCTACCTTTTTTCAATACCTTTAATATGGACAGCTAAGGAAAATTCACTTGTACTCAACACAACCTCCTTCACCTCATTAGTCTTTTAAAAAAGATAAAATAAAAATAACGAAACAAAAAGTCAGTAAAGAAGCTAAAGTCATAAATTATAGGTCAAATAAGCGAGCGAGCTCACATTTATCTAAGATAAGATGAAGCGTCATAAAATCTATGTCAATTAACTCTGAATGTAATTAATTAATTTAACAAGAGGATGAAGAAGTTATGATGAGCCTTGTTTTAAGTAACAACAATAAACACTTTTGTATGTTAGATTTATATACCTATATTAAAAATAATAATAACAAAAAATGAATGTCTTTTATAGATACGACAACGACAACACAAAAATAATTTTTCTCATCAATGGTGATGAGAAAGAAAGAAAAAATGAACAAAAATGGACAGAAGCTTCCTTTTCTTTGACCATCGTAAATCTTAACCAATTTTCTTTCTTACAAAAAAAATTTTTTTTTAACAAGAATACCTCTCAAATGTCTTTTGGATAGTAATAATAATATAATTGTAGAAGAGAAAAAGTTATCTCAAATGCATAATAGACTTCTCCATGAAAGAAAAAAAGGGTCATTGAGACGTTTGGGAGAAAATAGGGAAGGGAGACTCTATACCTATTTGGCTGATAGTATAGCTCAATGGTATATCGTAAATTATGAATAATAATGAGCAGGCCACCCAAATATACATATATGTATATACCCAAGAGTCTCTTCTTTGTATGCCCATACTCAAAATAAGAGACATGCATTTTAAAGCATTTTAATAATAAAAATAAATAATAGAGAGACATAAGTCACCTTTAAAGCTTCAAATTACATCAGAGCTTATTTATGAGTGACGTATTACATTATGCAAACACCTATTAGTTGGAGGAAAAGAACAAGAAGAAATAAAAAAAGAAGAAGAATTACACTTCAACTTCAATTTAAACCTAGAAAGATACTCATTTTGTACATTAAAAATAAGGATCCGCTAGTGTTTTTAATACAAATTCCATTCCCAGTCTTAGTTTTGACCTGGGGGATTCTAGGGGTGTAGGGTGCGGAAGTAGGCACCAAAAGTCAACCAAAACGTTTGTACTTAAATAACTCGTTGAATATTTTATGAAATTGATTAATAATGCATTAGAGAGCTGAGACCCTCAGCTTTCAAACAAGATGTCAAGCGCCTGATAAGAATCCTTAACTAAGAAGAAATCGTCTATCTAAATATGTAAATTTTCATCTAATTTCGAGTTATTTAAGTACAAAAGTTGTACATTTTAAACCGACTTTTGGGCCTTCTTTCGCTGCCTATGCCCCCAGGAGTCCCTTTAGGTCAAAAAAAGGACTAGAAATGGAATTTGCATTGAAGTTTCTAGCGGATCATTATTTTTTAATATGCAAAATGAGTATCTTTCTAGGGTTAAATTGAAGTTGAAGCTGGAAAATGGGCCAAATTAGCTCAAAAAGTAGGATCCGATTTCTCAAAAACCGTCGGCCTCTCAAAAAAAAAAATTACAGATTTGAAATCAGCGTGCAAAGCTGAGTAACTTTTATTAAACTTATACCCCTTAGTATCTTTGACTGTTGTCCAGTGTTATTATTAACAAATAAAAAAAGAAAAGAAGCATAGATCCCTTAATTTTTATCCCGACATCCGAGATTGCATCATAAAAGCAAAGGACCCCATATTGGGGGAATCTAGGATGATACACACAAAGTTTAAGTCGATATATTCCACGTACAAATGCATGCAGGAAGTAATTCACCCTATTCCTAATTCTTACAGAAACAAGGGGCTTCATACTGATCAAATTTGGATATACTTGCACAAAATCCAAGATGACCGACTTCCACAATGATGACGTCACTTGAAAACACTCCATTAGAGTCAACTTATGGTGATCAAAGAACCAAAGCAAGGTCAAATCTTCTTAAGGCTATTATCTGTATTATTATTTTATAAATATCTTTGTATATTTCAAATTACTCACAAATTCATTGAATTCCATGATTTTTTTATGTCTCAAAATTAATAGTCATTCGTCTTCTCTTGTCCTCTTTCTTTCTCTCTCTCTATATGTGTCTATCTACTTTGTTCGACCTTTTTGTGTCCTCTTTATCACCGTGAGAGATCGAATTTCCTTCAAAAATTCACTCAATAATAATAAAAAGAAATGACATTTTTTTAAAGCCTTTTTTTTTTGTTAATGAGTAGAGGGGTTAAGGGAAAGAATAAAAATACTGACTACCGAATTTTTTTTTACTCTTTTTTTTACTTCGATAGATAAATATTATCTTTTCTCAACAAATTGTCTATAACTTAACTTTCAACGCCTTATTTTTTATGATAGGTATATATATATATATATATATTATATTCCATGTATTATGTATTTTTTTTCCAACCCCTGTGTGGCCAATTAAGGGGATCTGTAAAAGGCCATAATTTGCATTCAAATCATTATATGTATATAGGTCCAGGTACATGGAGAAAGAGGAGGCTATTTAAAGATAATAAATTGTCTTTGAAAACAACTCTTTTTGGCATACTTTTTTTATTTTGTTTTTTATAAATTTATTTTTTCTTTTAAAAAGATGTTTATCAATTTATTTATATGTACATATAAATACATTATACATGTGTATAGTCATTGGAGGTCGTGAGTTTGACAAATGTTCTTTTTTATAAGAAGGGACTCTTTGTTTTCGTGGGGTCCCCATTTATGTATGTATGAATACGTATTGGGTTAACATTCCATATCATTACCTACTTGAGATAACGGGGAAGAATGTACGTTCATAATAGCTATCTGACATCTATCTAGCTAGTAGCTACTGTCTATGAATTTACTATCATCAATTGAATCATCCCTTGGCAGCAAAGATCTATGAATATGTACATAAAATAGTATAGGTTTTATGTGAATGTATCTATTGATTATGACGTCAGGGACATCCCTCCTCCACAAGCTAACGTACCTACTAAGTAACACTCCCCCAACAAACATAATTCTTCATGGGTAAACTCCGTCCTAACAAAAAGACGTTACACAAGGAGGAATTTATGTGGATTCTGCTTTTCTTGTACATAACCAGACTTACTACTGGTTATGGAAAATTAATTAAATGAAAGGGTAAAAAAAGAAAAGTACAATCAACAAATATCGTAGCTACCTCATACATATAATTATCTATTTTTCAGATCAAGGAGAAACGGGAAAGGGAAAAAAAATTCTTTCGAGCTTTTATAACGTCTTGATTATTTCAAAAATCTCTTAATTTATTTTTATTATTTCTTCAAGAATCGATAAAAATCTTAGGGTTTATTTATTAGACTTTTTGTTTTTTTGGTGGAGCTTCTTATTTGACAATTTTTATTTTGTATAAATTTTCTACCCAAAATACTTAATATGTATTTATATATTCCTGAACCTTCTATGATGTAAATTTTAGTACGTAAGTATGTATAAACTGCTATTAGCATGACATGACCCTAATCAAGCCTAATGAATTTACCTTCATTTATTTTCATTTTATTTTGCAACGAAATATCTAATTAATAAAGTCCCCCCCCCCCCCTTTATTAATAATTGACATTGAAAGACGATAATATATTTATTTCATTTTGCATGCCAATCGGTTCTCTACATTTATACATACAAAAACTGCTAATCAAACCCTTCGTGGAAATTAACATTCTATAATAATATCTTCATCTTTCTAAGAAATATTATTTTATTATTACAGGTATGTACATATATTCCTATATTTGTATCGTATCCAGAATGTTAGAAATAATAATAATTATGGAATCATCAATGAATTAATCTTTTCTTTCATAGCTGGTTTTCATCATCCCACAAGTTTTTTAATGGAAATCTTTTGCTCGATAAAAATTACCTTTTTAGGATTTGCAAAGATTTGATTGGCCATTACTATTCATTTATTTAATAGATATTGTATAAATGTTGTACACATAGATAGACTTATTTTATGGCTCGACTACATCTACCTATGGTTGGACTTCCTTCCCTCACACAAACAGTCATAGTATGTATGTAGTTGTAAAAATGTTTTAAATACTCTTATAATTGGGAATTGTGTTTTGTTTCTGTTCACTATTCTGTTGTTATTTTTCATAGAAAAACACAACACAAAGAATGATTATTAATATATTATTATTAATAACGACAATGGGGGGGATGACAAAAAAAAAACGTTTTCTTTCATAAACTTCATCAAGGTGACGAAAGTTATCTTTTGTTTTTTGTCTTCCTCAAAGATTATCTTTTTTGAAAATCATCTTTCAATAACGACAAGGAGAATAAAAACACAAGGAGAACTACAAAACAAAACTCTTATTTCCATGAAAAACTTATTAAAAGCGACACATACATAGATATATATGTATAAGTATTATACACTTAAATTGTCATTTTATTCAATCAAGAAGTCAATAAAAAAACACTCTGTGTACTCGGAGTGAGGGGAATATGTATATGTTGGAACTATGAAGACTCTATGATTTTTATTGGATTTCTCACGAACAAAAAATAAAAAAGGTGGAAGAGGAGGGGAAAATTTTCAGTATGAGGGGGGGGGGAATATCCCCCCCTCTAATGATAATAATATATAGGGGAGAAATGGGATATATTTATATATGTAATTCTATTTGGGATGCTGATAAAAAACGATAAATTTTCAGTTATTTTTTTTCTTCTTCTTTTCTTTATAGATCAATCTCTGGGTATTATTCATAATTGTTTGTGAATGGAAAATAAAAATGAAGAAAAAAATAATCAAAGTCTCCTTTGGGGCAAGAAGAAGAAGAAGAAAAAGAAAAAGAAAGAATGTTGACGTTGATAAACATATGATGCTTCTTCTATGATACACACATGTACGTTTATAGGAGTAGAAAGAGAAGAGAAAGAAGCTAAAAATATTATCTAATACTATACATACAAATGCAGTTAGAAAATTCATGGAAAATATCCATAGACTGAGCATGCAGTCTTGGCCACTGCTTTTCTAAATCTCTTAAATTCTTCATTTTAGAATTGGGGAGCATATACTCCATTTCTATTATAGAGAGACGCAGTTCAAAATGTTAAATAAGCATTGATCTAACGGAGTAATTTATTATAATTTCTTAAAGAATCTTGATCTTGAAACGCTTTGTCTATAAGCCCAAAAAGCTTCCTGAATATACCTTTATTTATTTTTATCCCTATCCACCATTATGGATCTAGAATAACATGGGAAAAAAATGTGGAGAAAGGGTTATTCGACGCCAAAGAGACAATTTTGATTCGAATCTTTGGATCAGTTACTGGTTTGTTCGACATTAGAATTGTATGACTACCAAAGTATCACTGAACTCGTAAGAAGAAATGTCAACTTATGGTATCAATTCCGATCAAATATTATTTTTTGCATTTGAGTAAATCTTTCGTAGCCATGTTTACTGATTAGCGGAATGGCCATTTTTTGTCAGTGGCCAGAGAATGTTCCCCTCCACTTGCTACTTATCAACTAAAATATGTGCATTTCCCTCGGATTTCGCTGATAATTTTATACTTTCAGATAATCAGATAAGAAAATACAGTCATGATATTAATGCTCTGTAAATGGGTTAAATTAAATATTGATCAACAAAAGATTCTAATAATAATTGATAAAAAATATGTTATAGTTTACATACATTTAGAAAGTCTTACAACTTATTAATCTCGGTTCGGATCAAATAATATTTATTAGCTAGGAGTTAAATACCTTTAAAATGTGTACTTTTAACCTGAATTTCGCTTTTATTTGATTATTTTGTTGAGATAGGAAAAAAGCACCCATAAAACTAAGTGTCTGTTGGTGTCCTTAAAAACGTTGTATACTTATAACGAATATACCCTTGAAAATTAGATAAATATTCATATATTATAAAACAAACAAATTAGAAATATTATCATTTGATCAACAATTATTTTGTTTCATATATTTACGAATCCAAAAATTCATATTTCATAGGCTAACACTCCAATAAACCCAAAATATGACATTACAGTTGACGGTCAAATTGACTCTCCTTTGATCAAATTTTCTGATAAAAAAACATATTTTCTGGATATTTAACATTCAGGAAATTTAGTAATTTACATATAGGGATATGAAGTAGTATTTTAAAAGGAATCAACGAAGTACCTTTACATACCAACGGGTTAAGCAAAGATAGATTATTTATAAACCAATGGTGCAATTATCAAATTATGTTATGGTCTCGAGACCAATTTTGAAGGTCATGCTCTCTTCTCGACTACTCAAAGTTTGGGTCTCGTTTTCGAACACAAAATGATAAGATACGTAGAGGAGCAAGGTTGGAGAGGGGAGAGGGAGGTCGAATGCCCCTGGCCCACCACTATAAAGGGACCCATTTTATCCTCTATATTATTTGTGACTTAAAATGACTTATGAAACAATTCTTTGAGCCTTAAATAATCTTAAGCTACCTACGGCACTTCTACTTTTAGCTAATATGAAATGATGATATGAAAAAAGTCTACTTTATCCATTTGCCTTTGCCTTTTCCCCCTTTCTCTCCTGTCATAACAATACATCAAAGTTGATTAAAATTTTCTTTATTTTTTATTAAAAAAAGGCAAGATCATTTTTTTTCAGGTCATCCAGGTCAGGTTTTCAAAGTCTAGGTCGGTCCCAGAAAAAATTCCATTCGGAACAATTAATCTATATTTAAATTCTCTCATATTTATATACAATTGGGTTAATATTTGGTTTGTAATTAGTGTGTTTAATCTTTTGGATGTGAGAACGAGAACAAAAAATTTGAATACGTTTAAATTTCGAAAATTTGATTTAGAAAAAAATCACTTTAGACCCAATTGGAGAAAAAAATCAGTCTTGAGCCAAGTTTCAACACTACTACTCAGTAGGTAATACATATATATAATCTACTTTTCAATAATTACAAGTTTTTTAACATTCCTATTATAGGTATTCATACATATAACATTTAAAAAGAACTATAAAATTATAGCCTCATTTTTTTTTATTTTTATAAACCCTCATCCGTACCTATATCTTTTAAATTATTTTAAAATCTCCTTTTATTATGATGTATGAATACATATGTATATAAAATGTGTATAATACTCCAAGAAAGAATAAAATATTAATATTACATACTAACCATTGATATTAACCATATCAAAAACTCTATTATATCTACCCATACCTATTTATAAATGTAGTATATGGCTATAAAACGTGGATTTTTTTTATTTTTTTTCATTTCCTCTCCCTGATTTCTTTATTTTTCATAATGACTTTGCATTCTAGCAACATATTATTATTATTATTATATATATATATATATATATTGTTATTTTTTGTGAAGGCAGACGTACTCTGAACACATTAGAGGATTTATATACTTTGTATACATATATACATTTGATATGTTATGTATTTATAGACCCTATTACCTACTATGTTTGTTTCACTCGTACCTCATTTAGATTAAATTTTGTGTATTAAAAGTATCCTATAATTAATATTAATATAGATAGTTTAAAAACTATAAACCGTGACTTTATTCATGATTCCATTTTAAACTATAGATTCAGACTTGAGTCATTTATAGACTCAAGATTCCTTGAGACTCACAAACAGCCCCAAAATATTACATGTACTAATATTTTTATGATAGATTTTAATGAACACTGATTCTGGTAGAGCTGAGGGATTTGTGATTTGAAACTATTTTATGCTGCTCAGCTCTCAATTATTCACATATATATATATATACTTATTAGTGTTTTCTTTGATTACTTGAATTTTGAATTCGTGTGAAGCTCTGAAACATTCCCAACTATAATTATTGAATAATAATAGTACTAATTTTGGGAAAAATTGGCTATCTAACAATTGATTTCAAGCCTTTTTTTGTCGTTCTCTTCCTGGAAAAAGACAGAGAAATCCAATCGAAATTTCTTTGATTAATGCCTCGAATTGAACTCGAAGTGAATAAAGCCAAACTTGAATACAGTTGAGACACGCTTTAACATCCTTTAATTGAAATCATAATTCAAGCGTCATTTATAAAAATCTATATTATTGAACCTTAATATTAAGGATAACTGATTGAATCAGATCTGGGATACCTCTCCTTACTTATGACTTTGACTTCTTCAAATTCGGACTATTAGGGAAAAAATCAATTCGGAATCAAGTTCAAAGACTTAAAACTTGAACTATTCAAAAATAATCTAGTGAACAACTCTGGTTCAGTATAATAGACATGTATTTATTGTAGAATCAAAACCAAGACTCCTTAACTGGTTATGGCACAAGGTGGACATCTTGTGTCACAATTATACTGTGTTTTTTGTCTTTATCTTCTTCTTATTATTATTAAGAAATAATAGATAAATAAACTTGTCAAATGATAAAACATCATCTTTCCTTCTCCGTTGTTGTTGAAGTCTATAAATTTATCTTGAAATATATAATATAACAACATAAATCCTAAGCCAAGGTTTTTTTTTCTTACTTCTCTCTTCATCCTTTTCAAAATTCTTTCATTTTTCATAATATATACATATATATATATATATATATATATATATATGTTCCTAGAAGGAGACCAAGTGACTATATGTTATATCATCTTATATCTTTCTTCTTCTTTTTATTGTTCTCAAAATCATGTTTACACTTTCATATTTATATATATATATATAGGAATAATAATTTATTATTATTATCATTATAGCTGACACGTGGCATAAAATATCCGATATTTTTATTTTTTATTTTTAGTTGCTATCATGCAATATAATCTACATATAATATGTACGCTATACATATACTATCTACGTCTAAAGCGACTTTGAATAAGAATCAAAAGTGTAGTATATACATACTTCTAATAATAATATCAATAACTTCTCCTTAATTGAATACCAATTATATATAGGTCTAGAGTCTATAAACAATAATAATAATAAATTGTGCTGAAGTTGGTTGTCCTAGGAAGGGATTTAATTGAAGGTGTCCTTTCGTGTTGTTGGTTGTTGTTTCCATGCGACAATTGGTTGCTATTGATTGACTGATTGTTATTGTTATTTTTTCGTTGAGAAGAGGACAAATGCAAAATACATTGTAGACCTCATAGCCAAAACCAAAGGAGTTACATTAAAAAACAAAGGAAATAATTTTTTGTCTCTCAGTTTCAATCTTAGTTCTGGTCACCTTACACTCGTTGTACAAACATGTATTATGTTAAATATTCCTGATTTTGTAGTATGACTTGTTTAAATTTATTGGACTATTACTTTTTTTTCCAAAAAAGCAACACAAAATACAAATTCTGGGATTAATTTTAGAATCTAAAATAAATGTTATGCACAAGAAATACAAATATATTACATATAAATAACAAAGTCATACCTTTGTTTAAAAAATTCTCAGAAATGGAGGAATTGTAATATGAACTGCAATGAAAAATAAATTCAATTGTTATGACAAAAGATTAATTACTCAGTTAAATGAAATTGTGACCCTTGGTTCCAATATCTTACGTCAAAAATGTGGTATGATTATTTCGTAGAAGATTCATATAAAAAGATTTTCCTTCTTATTTTCATTGGACAGTTTAGTGTTGCGGTGCTGCACATGCTGTTTCAATTCAACACAAATGCAATTGGTAATGTTGTTATAGTATTAATACTAACAGTTTCCGCCAATATGTTAAGTTCGGCCGTGTGGCCTAATGGATAAGGCATCAGACTTCGGATCTGAGGATTGCAGGTTCGAGTCCTGTCACGGTCGGTTTTTTTTCTTTCCTTTTTTCTCTTATTTTCATTTTTCTGGGTATTTAAAAAAACAAAATAAAAGACTAACTTAATATATACACATTGATGGTTCTACATTCCAATAATAATAATAAAAATACTTTACAGACTCATAGTAAATAGTCAATAATTAGTTTTTTGTCTTCTTATATGTACATAATGGTAATATACTATATACTGTTTTTACTTTCAAATAAGAATTGTATATATTTTTTTATTTATAAATAATAAAGAAAATAATTTAAAAAAAATGAATATACTTATATGTATTATCGATTGAGATTTTATTTTTTTCCCTATTTTTTATATTTGAGTTATTTTCATGTGTCTTCAGAGGGCAGGCATACACATTATTACATTGCTTGCTTACTTGTCTGTATGTATTTATATAGGTCATTTTATAACAATCAATCGGTGGAATTCAAAGGGATTTTTTATAAATAAGACAAAAGGGAAATTCTACAAACATATGTATATACATAAATACAAAGTACATTTATAATACTTATATAAAAATATGTTGAATGTCAAAGTTGGTTGGTTGTTGACTGACTACTCTTTGACAAAGTAGTTGGCAAGTAATTTATGAATATTTACTTATGTGGAGTAGATTTAAGGTGAGCTAAAAAAAATTATATATTAACAAAAAAAACGAGAAAAATGGATTTGTACAATAATTTTTCTTCTTTTTTGATTACTTTTACTCATAAAAAAAACAAAAAGTATATTGAAGCACAAAAGCACTATAAGAGTAATACTTTATTTATTATCCCTTAATTTAACGTTATAGAACTAATTCAATAATTATTTTTCTTTCAGTAAAGTACGTATATCACTACAATTATAACTCCTTACTATGTTGGTTATAAAGTAATACTGTACTTCCCAACACAAATAATTATGAACTCCAAAAGAATTATGACATTCTAAAAATATTCGGATAATTTGTGGATATACATTCACTTGATGATTATTTAAATGATTTAGCTCTTCTATGTACATAAAGGAAGGTACATTAAAACAATATAATTTATAAAAAGGTCTATTTATTTATTTTTGGAAAATACAACGGAAAAAGAATTACTTTGTATGACATGGCTAGGTAAGGCTAGATACCTACCTACCTAGGTTGATAGGTAGGTATTACTACCTTGGAGGTCCCTCTAGATGGAAATCAGATCATGAACAAAATAAATATCTTATATATAAAATAAAAATAAAATAAATTCCATTGGTTTTTTACAGTGTGTGTGTCATCGATAATAAGATGGAATATAAATGATGATGATACTGATAATGATTTGTGTCTTAGAAATGTAGATACAATTTATACATATGTGATATGTATAATGAAGGTAATGAAAATCGTTTCGACTATTAAGCATTCCAAGCCTCATTTGCAATTGTGAATAAATCCAAATTATGTATATACATATATATATGGTATATATAAATGTTTTTTCTTGATTAAGGATAAAAGGACGAATGAATTACTGTCCATGTGGATTTGGATGTTACCATTTTGAGGATTTTTGCATGACATCATCATTGTGGAAGTCAGCTATCTTGGATGTGACATAAACAAATCCAAATTTCACAATATTAAAACCTCCTTGTTTCTTTTTGATTCAGAAATAGAATGAATCACTGCCCAATGGCATTTGAATGTCAAATAAAATGTTACCTTAAACTTTATACAATCTATCAAAAATATCTTTCTCTCACTTTATTATCATATATCAGACTCTAATAATGAGTTAAATATATGTTCACGCGTCATTATGCATTCGAATTTACATAGAGTTGCCAATGAATTAATTTTTACTTTTGCTAAATACAAATATTTTTCTCCGATAGTTTTCCTAAACATTAATTATAAAAAAATTAGCCATGAGAGTTGGTACAAGTATCAAAATTTAATAATTTACGCATGTAGAAGTTTTAAAAGGGATATTATCCACGAATTGAAGTCTTTTGGTTCCTATGTAGACACATTTATAGTTTTCTTATTAAAAAAAGAAGAATATCTACCTTAATGATGTATCAAATATCTAAAAATACGGGCATCAAAATTAAGAAATAAGTGGATGTAGATAAGAATACATTTTCCTAAAATGCAGGATAGTCCGTAAATGCAAAACCGAGAATTTGATGCATCACTAATATGCTCCTACAAATCAAATGAAACAATAAATTCCCTTTAAATGATTTCGTCACTCCCATGGATCTGGCAATAACAACAGAGACTTACACTTACATACATACAAACAGAGTTGTATGTTTTGAAGGAAAATATTGATGGATGAAGTTCCTGATTTGATAAGATAAAAGGCAAGATGTTCCCCCCTTTTTATTTCTCTTTTTCTATTTATACTATTATGTATATATACATGTATACAGTAATTTCTTAGAGTACGAGCACATAATCCTCGTCGAAAGAGAGTAAAACTAGCTTAGTAATTAGGCATAAACTGACTACCATTCCTCAAAATGTTAGTGTGCATAATATAGGACTGTTCACGAGTCCTTTTTTACATAAGGTTTTGAGACTTTGTGAACCCCAGAATCGTTCTGGTATGAATAACTCTTTAAACCACTCACAAGAAAGGAATATTGCTATCAATCCCTCAAACATATGTATGTATGTGTAGCAACATTTTGAAAAATCTGGACGATTGATTTTGCAGGTATACTGGACTGTTATATGTGGACTATTAGTATTACTAAGTCCTTCTTTATTTTTTGTTAAATTAAATAATGGATTTTATTATTAAGAATGTCTTGAAATGAACACTCCTGACTGAAGAAGAGGGATAAAATGTTCTGTATGAACACTGCAAATTTTATCACTATACATATATACATTCTTAAATGGTTTTTAAATCAAAAATTGTACTGTAGAAAATCCAGAAATTTTGAACAGAGTATTGCTGTTCATATACCAAATTAAAGAGGGACATTCGTAATTCGAAATGTGTATGTAGAGACATAGGTGTCAGGAAAATTTTATGTTACATGTACCTTAAGACCTTTATTATTGAATATTTCTAGGTCACTACCATATTCCTTGATTTGATTTACTTGATGTGCTAATATTTTAGGATATGAGGGAATTATTTCCTATTAAAATACCAGTAGTAACACATTTTTATCCAAGTACAAAAATGATGTGATCATTTACACATTATTTCCTAACTCAGAAGTTGGAAACGTTTAGTCTATTGAAACTTTTATTTTTGAAATACAAAGTCAATTTTTTTTAAAGCATTAAATATCTAAGAACCAGGCAAAAACTTTGTTTACTAGTGCTATCTCAATACTAAATAATTTCTTCAGATTCAGAATACGAGCATATTTGAAAATACAATATATATATATAGAGGTATTTTATTACAAATTTCTTACAGGGAATTGTCCTTATTGAAAATTTCCCTATTCACGGTGAATTTTCCTTGAACTTTGTACAGTGTACAATATATAAATATATATATGTAGGAGTTCAAGTTGATCTTCCGATCTAGATTGTGTACCTCTGTGAAAGAGGAAAATAAAACAGTTCCTTTACAGACGTCAATATAAGTAGTATCACTTTATTGTAATCCGAGTTCCTCTAGTGGTGACCCCGACGTGATATCATGCCTTCCGCCCGTTCGCACGAGACAAATTCTACTCCCGAAGTTCCCCCTCATTCGGGGATTCAAGCGCGTCCCATTTCAGATGTTCGTTTGCCTCAATTCGACGAGGCAGATGTAGAAACATGGTTCCTGTGAACTGATTTTATTTTTTGGAGCAGTCCAGTTCCGACAAAGCCAACGCCATTGTAGCGATCCTTCCAGCTCACGTCATCCGTGATTTGCCTCGAGGAACGTTCGAGGACCAGTACGAAGTTTTAAAGGCCTCCATCCTCAAGCAATGTGGTCTCTCTCCTCTAGAGCGAGTCCAAAAAGCCCTGGACCTGGCCCAAGACAGGTCGCTTTCCTCGGCAAAAATGCTCATCTCTTTCAACAGACTCCTGGACCCCGAGTTCGTGCCAGATTTGAAGGAGACTCTCCTTAGAGAAATATTGTTGAGATCCGTCCCGGAAAACCAGAGTGCTATGGCCAAAGTGCACTTGCAGACCGACACAGAGATTTTAGCTAGAATCTGTGATGGCCTCAGGGAGACATTCCATGCTTCTTCTTATACAGACGTAGCAGCCATAGCAGTGACTTCTGCTGAAAATGCATCAAAAATCGATCATCAGGATAGGACGTATTCCCCTAGAAGAAAGAAAGAGCATCGGAAAGGAAAGTGAAAGGATTTGTTGGCAACATCAAAAATATGAAGTGAACGCGAGGACTTGTGCTGGGCCTTATTGCCTTTTTCATAGTCTCTTGTCAAAAAACTAGGTTGTTCTCAGCTGTTCAGAGCTGAGGTTTCTTATCCTAATCAGGATCTCCTTTATATCCGTGATGAAAAGCATTCAATTCCTTTTCTATTCGACTCGGGAGCTCAAGTTTCTCTTCTCTCTTCTCATTTAGCGCCTCATCTCGTAAAGAAAACCCGTCTTCCACGCCTTGTTGCCTTTGGAGGCTAACGTGTGACCCCCATTGGGACGTCCAATTTGTCTTTTCGGATCATGGGCAGAGAGTATACATGGACTTTCTTCGTTGTGGAAAAGACACAGCTCATTCTGGGCGCAGACTTTTTAAAGGAATTCGACTTTTGTATTGACATTCGACATCATTGTCTTTATCGACGCCCGCAACAAGAAAGTACAAATCATCTCAAAGCTTTTCCTCTCTCAACCGAGACTTCAGTTCCACTCCAAGATGAGTACAGCGCCCTCTTTCCTTCCCTCTTCGCTGGATGTGACTTCCAGGAGCCGGGTCAACATTCCGTGACTCACTCTATTGTTTCCTCTGGGCCTCCTTGCTTTGCTCGAGTGAGGAGATTACCTGGTTCAAAACTGGAATTCATTAAACTAGAGAATCAGTCTCTTTTAAAAATGCAAGTCATTCGTCCCTCTTCTTCCCCATTTTCGTCTGCCATACACATCGTGGAGAAATCGAGTGGAGGATACAAGCTGTGTGGAGACTTTTGTCGACTCAACCAAATGACTGAGCTTGACAGGTACCCCCCTCCCGAACATGAGAGACTTCTCTCAGGGCTTAGGAGGCACTAAAATATTTTCTAAATTAGACTAAATGAAATCTTATCACCAAATCCCTGTAGAGGCTAACGATACACACAAAACGGCCATCATCACCCCGATCGGACTCTTCGAGTACATACGGATGCCGTTAGGCCTCAAAAATGCGGCCCAGTCTTTCCAAAGATTTATGGATTCCCTCTTTCGCTCCATGCCAAACGTATTTGTTTACCTCGATGACATTCTACTCGCTTCCAAGTCCATGGAGGAGCACAAGGAGCTCCTTTTCAATGTTCTCTCCAAGCTCCAGGAGGCAGGGTTCCGTTTGGCCGGAGATAAGTGCGAGTGGGCCGTGTCTGAGCTTAATTTCTTCGACCATAGAGTGTCAGCAAGAGGGATTTCGCCACTAGAGAGTCGAGTGGAAGCCATCAAAGGGCTCTTGCCCCCTAAATCACGAAAAGAGCTTCAATTCTTCCTGGGGATGATCCAGTATTATGCAGGATTCATGCCAAATCTTGCGTAGCAGACGGGGGAGCTCCATCCTCTTCTTAGAAAGAATGCTAAATTTGTGTGGGGAAAAGAACAGGGGGTGGCATTTGGAAAAATTAAGGCCCGCATTTCGTTTGGATGACACGCCTTTGGCCCTGACGACAGATGCTTCGTTGAATGGAAGTGGTGCCGTTCTGGAACAGTGGGGAGATGAACGTTGGACTCCGTTGGCTTTCTGGTCTAAATCCATTTCCTCGACACAGCAAAAATATTCTGCCTTTGATCGAGAGCTACTTGGTGTCAAAGAGGCCATATCACATTTCAGATGGATTCTGGAGGGGGTCCATTTTACCGTTTACACCGATCATTAGTCTTTAGTGGCTGCAATGGAGGCACGGAATCCTTCTTGATCCACAAGACAGTTAAGAACATTTTCATTTATTTCTGAATTCCACTGTAAAATGGTCCTCAAGTCCGGCAAAATGAATGTTGTGGCAGACACCATTTCTCGACTGGTGGCTCCTATTCGCTCGGAGAATTTCCCACTCCTGCGCGAAGTCATTGAGGATCAGCAGTCTTCCAATCCGAGGCTTTTGAACTTCAAAACGAGGCATTTTACGGAGAAAAATATGGGAACCACGTCACTCGTAGGTTTCGGCGAAGGATCGATTTTAGGGCTATCGTGTCGTCGCAAGAGCTGCGCAAGAGCATCTTCAACACAGCCCACGGCCTTTCTCACCTGGGTTTTAAAGCGACACTCCGAGAAGTAGCGAAGTCATTTGCGTGGCCGAATCTTAGAGAGGACATTAAGTCTTGGGCACTGGAGTGCCTCGCTTGCCAACGCAACAAGCCAACGGTCCACGCTAGACCTATAGGCCCTACGCCTTTCGACCAGATTCCGGAAAGACTCAGGACTATTCATGTGGACATCGTGGGTCCATTCCCTCCCGTTGGCAAATTCAAATTTTTATTGACTATCATTGACAGAGCCACCAGGTGGACAGAGGCACTCCCTATTGAAAACACGTCAGCGGAGACAGTCACGAGCGCTGAGTCTAGGCAGAGCATTGTAGGAGTTCAAGTTGATCTTCCGATCTAGATTGTGTACCTATGTGAAAGAGGAAAATAATACAGTTCCTTTACAGACGTCAATATAAGTAGTATCACTTTATTGTAATCCGAGTTCCTTTATATATATATTTATATTTATAGATAATATAATAAATAAGTAAGCCCCTCTTTACCTGGAGTAGTCATGATTTAATTATTATTTTTAATTATAATTGGGTAAATTATGTTTTATGTTTTTTTATTGTTATTATTATTAGAAAGGAAAGGACTAGAAAAAATAAAATATAAATAAATATACTGTACATATTTATACAGTAATTATGTGGACATGCAAGCTTTGATTAAACTTTATATATACATATGAATGTATAAATGGGAGAGAGAAATTGTCGTAGTGTGTTGTTGGATTTTAAACATAGTTGGTATTTACTTACATACATAAATCAATAAATATGTGTAGTAATGATAATTATTAATTGTGTGGTCCAAATTATGCCTTATTTACATTTTTGACCTTTATTTCGATTTTTTTTTTACTTTTTGAGACCAATAAGCCTGGCTTGAAGGAGGACTCTAAAATTATAGCGAGCTTCAATTGCTCCCCTATGACATCTGTGGACTGTGAGAGAGCATCTTCAAGGACCTCCTCATCAACAAAAAGAACCGGGGAACGGAGGACCACCTGATGGATTATTCAGTGGAATATGTTTGAGCAAAAACTGTACCTTCAATGGCAATTTTTTAAAACCCAAAATACACCCTTTTTTGCTGGATTTATTTGCATTTTTGGACATCACTAGTTATTATGATCATAATAACTACATATGACGTAAAAATAGATATTTAACCGACCCTTGTACGTTGTTATCTTTTTAGCGAAGCAAATTGGCAATTTACTTTATTTTTTTATTTATTATTTATTCTCTTTTTTTTTTTTTCTCTCTCTCTCATAGCGCTTCTTCTTATAGTAAATAACTAAGCAAGTACTATGTCGGCTACTTTATACTTTGTTTTACACAACACTCAACTACAGAGTACATACATTGGCTGTCGGGATCTATAATTGTGCTTGTAAATAAATATACACATATGTTGTTGTGGTTGGTAGGTATATTATTTAACCTTTTCACATGAAATTTAACGTCTTCATATCACGCAAAAAAAAATATCCATTATTTTTTTATTTTTTGCAAATTATTATTAAATGCTGTCTTCTTTTTACTTCTTCATCTTTGTATGTACATATACATAGGTGCCTATCTACCTATGTAAGTAAGTACAATTCACTACCTATATTACCTACGTACATACATACATGTTGTTGTTTTCGTTTTCTTGAGCTCTCTTCTCATTCTACGCTTGTCTGTCAAAATATTTCTTGGGTTAGAATGAAATATTTATTGTTATTTTCCTTCTTCTTGTTATTATTCTTTTTATTGTTGTTGTTGTACTGTGTGAGTTAAATAAATTTAATATATTAGGATTGATTAGTTTTGTTTGTTATTAAGAGTCTTCATTGTATGGTGTAAGAGTGACTATGAACGTATAGGGAACTCTCTCTCTCTCTAGCTTCAAAGGCATTTATCTACCTATGATAGACACTATTCTTACAGGTTACATGATGTCAGTATATTATAGTGTAGGGATAAATGCAAAGCTATCTTATAGCTGGAATAGTAGCAAAAACCTATGTATGTTTAGCAAATCAGCTGTAATAAATAGCCGCATAATTGTTGGCATTTCAATTCACATATCTTAATTGACATACATGGCTAAAATTGATGGTCATGGAAATAATGGAAAATGGGTGGAATTGAGTTGTGACTGTCAACATGTTAATATTGTGTCCATGAATTTTGGATGGATTTTACAGTTTGACAATATCTTACAAATATTGCTATGAATTTGATATTTTCCAATTCTTATCCTTATATCTGTATACATTATACATATGTATAAGACGTCTATTTTAAATAGAAAATACTTCCGTCTGACATAGATAATATATGTACATATAGTGTTTCATCCATATGTAAATGTCTCAAGTCAAAATTTGAACTATTGATCCAACACTTTGAACAGTTCAATTCAATATTGAACATTTCCAGTACTTATACAAGAGCAAAGGATAAGGCCCAGTTTTGCTTGAGTGGAGTCTAACTGAACCTAATTACTTTGCTGGTTTATAGATAAATAATGGAAATAATTAATTAGTCAGTTTTGATTTCAAAATGAACGTATTTATCCGCTCAACAGTGTTGAGTACATTACTTGGGAAAAGTAATAAATTACTCAATATTAGTTACTTTGTCGAACCAAGTGACGCTGTTGCTCAAGAGTAATTTAATTAGTTATTTATTAGTTTAATAAATGTTATTGCATTTTGTACTTAATAATAAGCAATGTAAGACGTTAAAATAAGGGAATAACTATCTATATGGATCGATTAAGATCGAGTTATCAAATTTCTACTATGAAATAATACACTTTAAGTAGTATAAAGTAGAAAAAATAAAAGCCTTGTAGCCAATACCAAGTAATAGTCGTCATAAGGAGAGGAAAACAAAACATTTAAAGCTCCTCCATAATTGATTTCCTCTACCACCAGTGAAGTCATAGAGTGTAGATGACTCCCCCTTCCCACTCCCCTCCTCGTCCTTAAAAACAACTTTGTATAATCATATTATAAAGCGTTCTATGTGTTGTTTATAAGTACATAATGATATAAGATAGATGCTTCAGAAAGAAGGCGTTATCTATGGCATCGTCGGGTGAGCTTTTTCAATCTCTCTCTCTTTTCCTTCCTTAAGACTTTTAATGATGTCTTTTTAAGGATATATTGTATATAGATGTAAGTATTGTTTGTTTCAATGAATTTATTTAAAAATGAAGAATAAGAAGTAGCAACTCTGTTACAAGGGTGAATCGTTCCTCAATGCTTATCACGCAAATTCATGTTGTTGTACTTATTACATTATAATTTCCCTTTTGCCCTTATTGAAGCACTGTTTTTTGTTTTTAAAACACATACTCTATGTATATATATATATATATATATATATATATATATATATATAAATGTATGACTGAATGAATGAAACAGACTTCTTACAAATTAATTATAATTTTGTATGAATAATTGTCGAAGAACATTGATTATACAAAGTTTTTCTGGTGCTATTATTGCACCTATATGTATGTAAGTAGATTACATAGACACATAACAAAATTGTAATAGTATAATATTTAATATGCTGGAGAATAAATATCAAAGACCTTTATAAAATAAAAAATTAGATTTATTGACGGATTTATAGCTAATTAATTATTGAAACATTTAAAATATGTACATAATTTCAAAGTGGACAGTCTCATAGAATATATTTATTTATGTATACATAACAGCACTCCTAATACTCTCACATTTAAATATGTGTGTAGATAATCCTTTGTTGACATGACTGTATTGAAATAACTTCTTATTTTATACCTTTGTATATACACAGCCCTTCCTCTACACAAACTTTTTTACACAAAAAAATAAAATAACTTACTTTCGTTACATATATACGTATATATTATAATAAATTAGAGGAAGGGAATGGAAATATGTCATGTTCTCTTTAAATATACATAAAGTGACTTCAAATAAATTATATATAAATAAATATGATAGTTCTATAAGTGTATGTAGTCTGTAAGTAAGTATATTTGTACAGACAATATTAAAGGCGGCTGTCACTGTTATTCTGATTCTTTTGCTTATTATTCTTATTAGACCGAGTGACATTGACGTTATTAAAAGAAATGATATTGATACATTATATATTTATGAATATTTATTTGCCTATTTATGTATGATGAAATTTTGAACAGAGTTGGATCCTCATTTGTCCGGCAGCTCTACGGCTCACTTCCGGTACTTTTTTCTGTTCGTTTGTTTGATAAAGAATCACTGCCAGCCAGTAGAAATAAAGTGTCAGGATGAACTAAGGATAATTCGATCCATAAAAGGATATAACCTATGTCTTGTAAGCCTCGGAGGTTGCTAGATTTCGCTGGATGCTGATTTCGAGGCCCTAATTGGATTTGAAATCTTAAGAGCTCGAATTTGAGATTGTCTATGAAGTCAAAAGTTTCTGAAAATTGTCAATTTAGGGGATTCGTGTGAAGTTGAATGATCTCCAACGGGTCATTTGAGCTCTTTGGAGGTTGTTTTGATGTTCGCACTCAAACTAATTTTTATATAAATTTAAAACGGCCTACTGCTGCTGTGTTTTTTATATACCTATATATTTCACTGAATGTATAGTTGAAATGTTATATAGAGGTAGAAATGATAACGACGTTACTTTTGACCATTATTGCGTTACTAAAAAACAATCTTAATACTCAGACTGTCTTCGCTTAGAATTTTTTACTGTTTACCAGTGATATTGGAGAAAGCTTTGGATTCAAATTAGCTTTTCTGTTTTGTTTTGTTCATTATTGATTAAAAATAAAGTGAAACAGATTTTTACGAGTAACTCATTAAATTTCCTCATATGCGAGTGCGTTACTTGCTAATTTTCTTTGCCACATAAATACATGTTGAAAATTTTATTTTGTTTTTTTATTCAACTAAAAAATTTTTCAGATGAAAAAAAAAACGAGATTATGTATTGAGATGGCTCATAAATATTGAAATTTAAAAGATAGGATACTCTCTAGCATGTCAACATTGCAAATTTTTGCATAAACTTCTCAATTTATGTAATTGCAATGACTCATAAAGTGACTTAAGCTTAATAGTATCTACAAATTGAATAAAGGTACTGAAATGAAAAAAATAATTACATATATATATGATAAAAAGAATAGTTCCTGGTAAGTGTAAAAATGACTCCTGAATACAGAAAGTTATCACATTATTTAATATACTTACACTTTTGAATAAGGAAGATAATAGCTCTTATATTCCAAGACATAATGTAATTATTCAATTTGAGTACAAAGCAAAAAGTCCTTCTCAATGAAATATGTATATATTTTGTGGTATCTTTTCATTCAATGTCAAAAAAATACAAAAACAAATATATACATAATACCACTTGCGAGCAAATACAATTTTGAAGTTTTGACGCCCGCCGGGAAGGACTCTTTTTTCACATCTCCGAAAATAATGTAATTGAAACAATTATGCTCATTTCTTCGATATCTTAATTTTCCAACTTACTAATTAAATTATTGAAAATATGAAATATGTACGTACATGTTAAGAACAATAATCAAATGGATTTTTTTGTAATTTTTTAAAATATATTCTTAGATAATAATATGTCGGACAAAAATCAAGTTGTCCACTCTAATTTCGAGTTATACCTACATACATATCTACTCTATTATGTTAATTATTATCAAATGCTTTCACAATATGTGTGTACATAGAAAAAAAGTGTACATACGATTCAAAATGTAAATAAAACCTATCGAGGGTCATAATTTATTCCTAAAAGGCTTTCCCCTCGTTTTAGCACCTCCTTGCGTGATTTACTATTTTTACTTTCTATTTTTTTTACATATATATGTAAACATGTTTGTTTAGTCAGAGTTCATTATGTGAAGTAATTATTAAAGAGGTCCGTTTGAAAGACCTACAGAAAAATGAGGTATTTGTAGTGTTTATAGTACATAATTATATTATGGACCCATCCAATCATTGAACAAAAAGAGAGAGGGAGAAATTGATTAAAAATAATGAATAACTATTATTAGTCATAGCAAATCCTTTATATATGTGTTTTTTTACACTTTTTTTCCAAAAAAAAAAAAAAGAAAAGAAAAAAAGGGAGAAAAGGAGGTACGTAATATAAAATGAAATGAAATTCTTTTTTTTTTCCTTAATTCTTTTTTTTAGAAACAAACTTAATTAAAATTTTAATCTAGATATTATAAAGTATATATATGTATATATTTTTGTAACTTTTATTCTTTGACGCGTGATTTAGAATAAAAACAAGAATAATAAAAAGTTAGAATGTATAGTATTTTTAAGAAGGAGAAAAACCAACTTTTTTTTTGACAAAAGACAAAAAACAAAAACAAAAAAATTTTTTTTGATCGCTTATTATTCTTATATAAAATACATTTTTCTGACTTAAGTGATAGATCATACGTTGCTTATAGAAAAAGGAAGGACTAACTTTTCTGTACATATCAATGATTTATGGTTGTTTACTAGTGCTATACTTTATAATATGTAAATTGTGGAAGGATATACAATTTACATACAAACAAAGGCACTGTCACAAAAGGAGAGCTACTCACATAATATACTAAGGATATGAAGCATATAGGCGCTTGCTTAAAAACATACATATACTAATAATAGCTTAGTCTATAAGCAGCTTCTCTAAAAAAGTGTCAGTATTGCTGTAAAGACCGCTTCAACTAAGACAGATAAAGAGATTGAGGGATCAAAACCAGGTTAAAACAAGAGAATTTTTGTTTGTTATTATATATTTTTCTTTAGTTGCTTTAGTTTGGTCCTTGACACCACAAATTCACAAATTTCTGCATTAAGAAAAAAAAGAAGACTAAATTCAGATTTTTTAAATACAAAATATCAAGATTAAAATTATTCTATAAGAAAAAATCCATTTAATAAAATGAGAAACGTAAAGAACTTGTAATCAACTACAGTCCTCATGGACCTAGAGATACATGTACAGTAATATTATTTTAATATGAAAAAAAATAGGTCAATCTGAAAGTTGAGAACTACTGGTCTAAAGCAAGAATGAACGTTGTAACCCACTCAATCCATACTTTTTTGAATGTCTTCCAATTAATGTAGTAACTTTTTCAACTAATACTGACATAGTGAAGCATATAAAATCGTTACTCTTAATATGGCCACCATTGACCACGTTGATTACTTCCGGACAATGCTGAGTGACCAGACAAACTTTAAGAAAAATGTAGTTATTGCTCATTATTCTACATTCCTTGTTGACAAAGGACTTCTGTTTTTCAATATTACGGTGGCGGGTTTGGCAGATTTTTTATTTTTTTTGTTAATATTATGGTTATTGATATAGGTCTCGGTCTCTATACTAATTCTTGATGGTCTTAGTCAGGGTATCATGACCAAAACTAAAGCACGTGGTTCAAAAAACTACACAAATAATAATTTTATTCCCTTAGTCCTCTTGATTTCTTGATCTTTTTTGGTCCTCGTTTATAGTTACATACTTTCTACTCTAAAACACTCGTAATATGAGGTAGAACTGTACTTACATAATATGTAATATGCTTGATCCCGTTCCAAGTACTCTAATAATACTTTTTTGTACCGAGGCATTTTTTCGCCCACATTAAAGTCTTAATCAGAGTAGAGCGTATAACCATAAATTAGTTATGAATCTCACGAAGGAGTTATATTAGATGAATATTTAATTATTCACTACCTGGAAATTAATGGCTCTGTCCGCAGTTGTGTGATTATAATGAATGTGTTGTTGATGAGATGAAGGATTCTAGAACGAGGTGTTCCTCATATTATGTACATAATATATAGAAAATTCATTTACTTAAGTATGTTTATAGATACTTAACAAAAACTTCTTTGATATAGTGTTCTTTCGATAAATTCGAAAAGGGAAAAAAATTCACTATCCATTTTTATATTTTGAAAAAATATAAACGCATTATTAGTGTGTATTTTGACTTCTAACACAAATGAATATGATGCTTGGTTTCAATCAAGAATACAATTTTCAAGAGACACTTTCCTCAAAATCCTTCACTCTAATCTTATACATTATTATTATTAAAAATGAGGTTCAGATCTATAATTTAGGAACTTGCATTGATTATGATGTCAAATACTGTCTCTTAACAGTCTCCATTGTATTGCCAATGCATACTGTCAATTGAAGTATGGGCAAAAAATATCAAAAGTAGCCTCCCCCCCCCCTCCGATGCAATGCACATGTGCCAACGTTTTTTTACAATTTCCAAAACAGTCACTGAATATTTATTAAGTCAATAATTACAAAACATTAACAGCAGAGTTTAAATATTTCATTAAAATTTAAAATCAGATGGTCAGTTTTCTTGAGTAATAAGCTATGTATATATAGAAATAAACCACGAATTCTCAAAATTTCAAAAGAATACAGTTTTTAAATATTTATTGTCACTTTTTTGGTTTCAACCATATTCCTCTAAAGTACCTTTTAGTCATCATATTTTAGGCATTTAAAAAAACCCGAAAAATTGAACTTTAGCTGTTCACATAAGTACGTGTATCTATAACATTAATGAATATTTAGACGTGTAATTTTGTACAAATGTCAGTCACAGGGACGACAACTTAAAAAAAAAATATTCCTGTCATACCAACTCTCCAAAAATATAAAGTTGACTCAGGGTTTAAAAATAAAATATGTATGTATATGAGTTGAGTCTAAAAAAAGAAAGAAATCAACAATTCAAGTCGGTTCTACCTGCATACATATTTCAATCCCTTCAAAATAACATGCAATGTTTTAATAATACATTTATAAAAGAGTTACAAATCAGGTTTTCAATTCAGAAAAGGTAATTAGTGATCTAATTACATTTGAAAAAAAAGTTGAACATATTAAAAAAATATATATACAATTTATTTATAAACTTTGATGATTTTTTTTTCTTATTGTTGTTGTTGAACAGACTTACTGAATAATTCAAAAACTTTTTAAAATACTTTTGCCATACTTTGTTATTCTTTTTTTTTTGTTTCTTGCTTTCCAATAAAAAAAAACCAAGAAAATAATGCATGAAGCTTTGTTTATATTATAAACTATGTTAGAAATTTGTCTCAAAATTCTTAAGCAATTAAATCAATAACTATAATCATTTTAATGCACAATTCTCTAAATTTATTATTATCACATATTTTCGAACATTATTAAATGTATTTTTTTATGATTATTATTATCATTATTTTTATTTTTTTTGGGAGGGGGGATACAATGAACTTGGAAACCTCCAAGCCGTTATTTACATTCTATGTATATACTTACATACTATGTACCTATGTTAAGAGAGGTCAAATCAACAATAAGAACAACTATAAAAAACGATTCCACATTCCGTAGATAGTTTTTGATAAAGAACTATGTTTAATTAATGATATTTAAATTTTAAGTCAACAAAGTCATAATATTTGTTATTATTATGAATATTAGCAATTAGTAATAATGGTAGAGGTATTTTTTTTCTGTTGAATGTTTGTACATAAATAAGTAAATATTATATCTCTGTAATTAGAAGGAACCTCACAAATATGTCTTTAATGTCTATTTACATTGCTAGATAAAACAACGAAAAAAAAAAGAGATTAATATTTATTTGTTTGCCATGAACAAACGCATGGGAAAGATGTTCATACAATGTATATAAAGTATACCTATAGGAGTTTTGACCATAAATATTTGCTTAGGAGTGAATTCTCCACCTCCTATCCCTTTCACACACTTTTTGTTTTTCTTTCTATAATATGATGTATGTACACATTATATTGGTTTTTTCCCGTGTTGTGTGAAGGATTTTGTGCTATCTCTCTCTCTTTCTCTAATGCCCCTTAATGCCATGAGAGAAGTTCATTTTCCTCCAACTATTTTGAAAATTTTGCTGAGCACACATATATTATATGTCAACGGACTAATATTTTGACAACAATAGATGCACATTTTGACATGAGACTCAAAAGTATCTACAAATATCCCTAATCTTCTGTTTGCCTCTCTGACTGGCTGCCTCCAAGAGACCAAGGTTAGCTATCCATCTACTTAAATGTCACTTTAAATTATTTGAAAAATATGTATACGTATAAATATTAATATTTATAAAATAAAAATGACATTCAAAAATGTATCCATGTTTCTAAATACCAAAGTTATTTTAAAAAAAAAGAAAAAAAAGAAATGACTTTTTAAAATTTGCTCTCAAGACATAACTACATGATTGGCTATAATTGATGATCACCATTGACGCTTCATCTATATTTTAGCCAATATATTTACTAATAATTATTATTATATACGTATATTTACCTATTTAAAAAAATAAAATACATGAATTCATAAGGAATTCCTTACATAGCTTTTAGTCACTCATATGCAGTATGTCCAAAGACATTACATTCTTGTGTTAAAGGTAACCAACTACTTATATATTTTAGAAAATAGCAAAACATTCTAATTCTTTTAATTTACTTGTTTTTATTATTGAATTTTTACTTTTATTTAGAATACTTTAATTTCTAGGAGCATTTAATTTTCTTTGCTCTAGTACATACAATATAACTCCAAATCTAATACTTAACTGGCATAGAGCTAAATATTCGAAATTATCGATTTTGGTCGTGTTTGAATAAGACATATGCTAAAGAGTACTAAATTTTTTTCATTATAACATAATTACATAAGGGAAAAAGTTCAAATCCATTTGAATACATGTACTTATTTCGTCAAGTGGCAAATGATTTTTTTATCTTAATAATATCTCACAATGTGGAGGAATTCTACCCAGTTTCTAATATTGACAAAATATTTATGACGTATCATTGATTCAGCAGGTCTATTTGAGGATGTTTACGGATCCTGTTTTGATATGATCGTCCAAGGGGTGACGCCATATTATTTTTGGGTTTCTCTGGATCACCTTGTGCCTTCATATATTAAAATGCCCTTACTTCATCTTTTCTACATCCTAGATAGCAATGATGTTAATTAAACCGTGTGTTACGTCACATCTATAATAAATACATTAGTAAGTTGAAATACTTGAGAGCAGTTTCTCCACCTTTTTTAATAGATTCTAAAGAACATCAACATCCAAAGATACGTTAATGAATTGTAATTTTATCGTTCATTTTAATATACTTTTTTTTATTTGGCATTGTTAATGTACAAGTTTCATCTAGGGGCACAAAAAAATCTTGCCTGAATGCATGCAAATTGTTATATGTTTGTGTCAAAGGCAAGACAAAACCACCCATTTTTTCCGTTTTGTTTTGTTTATTAGAACAACTACTACCTAACTACTACTTATGGTGGTTTGATTGCAGATGGATTTAATAGGAGTAATAATATCGTATATATATATATATATAATTAAAATTTCTCTATTTTTGCGTGTGGAACTTAATTATTGCATAGAGTCGTCGTTTTATATTTATGTCTACTGCGGTTTTTCCCTCACACACACTAAATTCCTTTTCCTACAAAGATTTACTTACTTTATTTTATTTTATATTATTAAATAATAATACCCTTCAGCTTTCTGGATACAAAATGAAATACGCAACATTCATGCACATGTTTAAAACAATTTGCTACCCAAAAAAGAAATCTTTATTTTCTAGTTTTGGTACACATATATACTACATATTTCCGTCTTATTTAAGTCAAAAGTATTTTATAATGATGTGTTGTAATCATTCCACCATGACCATATATGGTTCTTTAACCTACTCTCCATTCCCTATTTACATATTATTTCTCTACTTCAATGAATGGTTAAAGGTTCCTTCATCTATGGTAGTATGTATATATACATATATAACTACAGTAAAACAGTTAAAAATGTGTAGAACTATGTTAGTAGGTACTTTGATGATGATGTCGGAAACTGAGGCTAGTTTTGTTTGTTAAATGGGTCAAAGGAGTAGATTTATTATATTCACTCACTCAAGTAAGTAGATATTCACTCAATTTGAGATTTTGTACAAGTAGTAATTTATACAAGTTGCAATTTATTTCTTGCATAATGTCTTATTTAATTACAAAAATAAGGCATTTTCATTAAACTCATTAAAATTGATGTCACTTTGATCTATTAATATGAGTATTTATTGTGCTAATGTAGAATACTTATCAATCTGTTTACCTTCATGTGTAAAGACAACGATGACTCCATGTATATCTTTAAAATGTCTTAATATTTTAAAATGATTGCATGATGCTTAACAAAATTACGATCCATTCTTAAATATTTTAAAGGCTCATTTTTATGATTTCAACTCGCTAATATTATTCCTAGCTTGTATTAAATAATTACAGACATATTTTCTATAAAAGAAGATATTACCTAAGCTAAAATGAGATTATGAGCCATAATAGTAGTAAATTATAAACTGTTTTATAGTACGTGTTATATAGTCACAAGAAGCTGAATGCTTATTACATCAATTTCCTCTAAAATAGTCGTTTTTAAAGGAGAAAACCTGCAATCAGTTACTATAGAGTTGAATCATTTTATAAATAGTTTAAAAATCTCATTTTTACTTGGCCATATGGAAATATCTTAAGGATTTTTAGATGAACAAATGCCGGAAAAAAGTATGGGAGATGGCTCTAACAAAAAAATGCAGAGCTAAAAATACTTTATGTTTTTGCAAATGTCTAGAAAATCATGTGTGGTGGAACAAAAGAAGATATTAGACCATTTCAAAATAGGTACATTTGTACTAGGACTGTATTGGCCCATAATATGGGACTTAAAATCAGTTCCCTCACTAAAATCATTTTAATTACTTAAGCACACTCTATAAAGCAACTGTTATGTATATATTATAGTAAATTACAACAGTTTACGAATTGGTTTGCTCAGTAAAACTTCATGTGTCTTTCATGAACGAGAATAATTTGCAATTATTCTTAATTTAATTCGAATAAACTTGAGGTGTTTATGTCTCGTACATAGTCGAACTATATATAAATGATGATGTCACATGCTGATATCTACGAGGGAAGACGTCAATTAACAAAAAAAATTCCATAGAACGGATTTTGCGTTTAACTCGAAAACTTCTTACAGAGTTAGGATGAAACGTCAATGATCATCCCTGATTTGTACATTCACATATCTTTTTCCATTACAAAATGTGTTTCCTATCCATTTGGATCTATGTCTTAAAAATCCGATCAAGTAAAAAAAATGCATTAATCAAAGTAATCAACGTCTAACTTATAATACCTAAGTCACACATACACACAGAAACCAAGTGTTCATTAATCTATGTGCATAGTCCTTTCTAATTAACTTCATGTAATTATACTACACTCATACATATATCCTAGTCAAATAGATAGTTAATCACGATTATAATTAGTAATATTATTATTATTATTATTATGAATCATAGTTTCTGCATTATTGAAACAGGACACAAAAACCAGCCAAGAACAACAACAACTAAATGATTGAATTATTAATAAGAGTTATTCATGTGTGTGCGTTAAATTAAAGGATATATAAGTATAAATTAATATGTACGAATATGAATATATATATATATATTTATATACTTGAAGAAGGTGTGTAAAAGCAATTTGTAGTTTTGATTAATAAATAATTACGAGAGAGAGAGAGAGAAAGGAACGCAGGCTGTGTAGTATGTAGAATCAAAGAGACACACAAAATCAAATACTTACATATGTATGTAATTTGCACATATCCACCCTGATTATGTACAATATTGTAGAGGGGGGAGGTGTGCCCCCTTTCCCCCCCCCCCCCCCCCGAATATATTTCCCCACATAATTGATTTAATGTCTCTCACCTACGCGGCATATTTTGTATGACTAAATAGGATTAAGAGCTAGAAAAAAAATGGAAGAAAGGAAAGGGGGAGTCGTTGTAGTCATCCTTCTTCTAATCCATGATCCAACATACAAAGGTCACGTGTCTCTGACCATGGACCATGGTGTCATATATCCACATACATTATAAATTATATTTATTTATTAATCCATGTAAATAAATAAATGCAAACCTAGGCATAGAGTGTGAGATCCAATCAAAGGACCTCGAATTAATAAATAATGGCTCACACTACAATAATATACTTGGATACTTTCATGCAACAACAACACTGCCTAAAACCATAGATACAAACAGAGCAATAAAACCCTCGTTTTATTAACTTTCCTCTTGCTTATCTGGTAGAGGAAATCAGAAAGAACACAAATATGATTGTACAAGAAGAAGAAGAAGAAGTTACAATCAATGTCTGTATTTAATATTGTCGCAATGTGATTTACATAAATATGCTGCTCTTTTGAATGAGCCTAATTGAATAAGGACGATCTCTTCTATAAACATACAATGGAGTTCACTGTCAAAATACATACACATAATACATAAAGTCAAAGATGGTTCACTGTGTGATGGCACACACAATGGATAGAAGGAGACAATCAATTTTAAATTATCCTCATTCTCCCCTCTCTTCCCTCGTGAAGAAGAAAAAGAAGGAATCATTTAAATGAAAAATTATTATTTTAACCCTTATACATACATACAAACATACCTAGGTATCCAATTGAATGAAGGTCCCAAACCCCTTTTTACCCTTATTTTTATTGTATGTTTTCTACATACATACATAGATTGATATTCTTGTAGACCCATGTATTATCATAAAGGCATTATTACCTTACACAATAAAGCCTAATCAACTTTGGAAGGGTTCTTACTTCGACTACTACCAGGTAGTCAGTCGTACATTGAAAAATAAGAAAATGAATGGGGATTTTTTTTTGTAAAAAGCAGCAATTTGCTGTTATTTATAATTTCTTCTTTTATAATGTAAGTTAAACAACTGTATATTGGTGTTGTATCCAATATCTGAAAATGTAGTTACGTGGAAATTAGTTTTTGAAATCAATTTTTGACAGCAGATCTCTTGGTTTCGATCCCTCAAAACCTTGGTCTCGACCCCTTCAAAGTCTTGATCTCAAGTTCAAGACCAAAGACATTGATAATTTATATTTCTAGAAAAACAAACACTTAAATTCTCTTGGTATCGCCTTCGTCTCGTGTGAAGTGATTTTGATTACAACATATGTTTCATCGGATGTCAACAGTCGAGATCACGGGTGAAATGATAGTTTCAACGTTTCAGAACCAGAGGGATTTGTACTGCCCCCATCTTTGGATAAAAGTGGATTCAGTTAGGAAAGAGTACTCTACACATTTTTAAACCCCAGGAGAGAATACGGCTAAACATTTCAGTATCTGAGCAAATTTATAAAATGGGGATAATTCATTGATGCAAATATTCGATACATCACTAATGTAGTGGGGATTTTTAATCGGTCAAAACATGAGGGACTTTGGTAGATGGGAAGTTTTTTCGCCGTAGAACAAGAGATGCTAACCTAGGTATTCCTTACAGTTCCAACAACGATATTTCTAAAATGGCTATAAACAGTGGATTAAACATACAAATAAGAACATTCGATACATCACTAATGTATGATGTAAATATTTTTTACTTATGGAGAAAAATGTAATAGAAAAATATAATTTACTTTGACAAAGCAATTATTATAATCTATCTACCTATATTTGTAGATAAGTACAGATATGTACATTGTATACTAATTAAGTTATCAAATCTATTTTCATTTAACTTGACATATATGTACATATGTACCTACTTATTTTTTACCAATAATGATAATAATAATAATATATATATTAAGTACTAATTATATTATCTTAGAAGTAATAATAATAAAAAACAACAAATCAAATCATTATTATTTTTGTCAAAGTGCATTCATTCCAATGAATAGATTGAAAATATGACATTCATTCATGTAGTTATCAATAATATGTATATATACTTATAGAAAATGCTTTAATAAAGGTACATTCGTTCTTCTACCTAGGTATATATTTATATATTAATATATATATATATATGCATTTTTTTGTGGCCGACTATTTGGGGATAAAAAAACTACAACTAATAACCGATTAGGTATCCATTTTTTTCCTCCTTCAAATTAACTTTTGAAGGATACCCAAGAACATTTTGAACATCACCTAAGATTTTCAAAGATTCACAAATTTTTTCTCTAAAGATAATTTTAAATTGTGGACTCCTAGTTTATAAAAAATATGTATTTTGGAGTGATAGCCACTGTGGCTACACTTGGGAGATGTACTCAAAGGTTTTCTTTAATTTAGGTATCAATAAATGATCAAATGAGGACAATTCAATAATGACGGCCCAAAGTGAGGTTCAAAAATTGCTGCAATTAAAAAAGGATCAGGAAATTTTTTGCTGATAACATGATTATTGCTGCTTCCAAATGGGTAGTTTTGGCTTTAATATGTATGTGGGTAAGTACATAAATACATATTTGTTTAACTCATTTGGGGCTTCATATCAGCTATAGGCATAAGTATGTATACAAATGGTAGTAAAAACACTGTTTATTATTTTTAATAGAGGGGCCGTTGCCAACTTAAAGTAGAGGTGAAGGATGATAAATCAAACGACTCAAATAAGATGTTTCAACAACAACAAACTGATTATTTACGGCATAGGGGAGATTCTTTTTTACTATAAATATATATATATAGCATATCGATGACTTCTAATAAAACCATTTAAGAAGTTTTTTATTCACGGTCCTTTGTGAAGGAGAACTGAACAGAACAGAGAGAGTGGAGAAGATACTCAAAATACAATAAATATAAGTGACTCCACTGAAAAAAAAAATACAAATAAAATCTCCACCTGCCCTTCTCCTCCTCCTCCCCACACCGATGCTGCTCCTCCGACTTTTAAGAATGGGTTTTGAGAGAGAGAGAGAGAGATCGACATTTGTTTGGTATTTTAAGTGAGCGTAAAGTGACTGTTGTATTATTATTATGAGCATTATCCCAGCTGCAGTTGTGACTTTTTGGACCATTGTTGTACTGAAAAAGAGAGAGAATAAAATGGCACAGAGTTAGATATTATTTACCTTTCTTTCTTTTTTCTAATGCCCCAAATATTGTATGGCATTGCTAGAACCAACACACATTTTATGCCACTTCATCATGAAAAGAAAAGAATGAAAAGTTTTAAATTTTTCTGTCAAAAAAGTACTCGTGTGGTCTTCTTGTTTTTTTATTATTATTTTTGTATTGGTCATATTATGAGTTCACCATTGTCCACAAATGGAATGCAATCAGGGGTTTTATTCATGGTATTTTTTGAGTGTGTGTATTATGCAGTTAAAACTTGAATTGACTTGAATAATTTAATGATACTTAAAATATGCAACATTTAGTAAGGCTTATTCAATTATCGACAATCAGCTATAAACAGCTCAAAGGTTCAGTCAAAGGAACTTATTGTTATGTGATACATTTTTTTGGTTTCCTTGATACTGGTATGTGACTGAGTTTGTAATTTGTCTTATATCTATCAACGAACTATGATTCTTATTTTGCTCAAGTTTTTGACCTCGGTATGAAAATTATGTCTTTTTATAATTGAATAATACGTAACTTCATAATATATTATCAACAAATATACCCCCAACATGGCTTGACTTGGGCAGTATATGCAATTTGTGACATCAGAAACAATGTTTTATTGTATTTATATACAATATGGCCCTATATGCCATTATCTTATATGAAGAGCGTTTTCATGTGACGTCCTGGGAGTCGGCCATTTTGGAAAAGAAGACATAAACAATCAAATCTTATAAGAGTAAAATTCCTTGCTTCCACATTGAGTAGTATTTTTTGATTTGTTTTCTTTTGCAAGGTCTTATATATATTTTGGTGTCGCTTTTGATTTTAGCTTTATGCAATCCTAACTGTCAGTAAAGTGTTTTTTTTGTTTATACCTAAATAGGTACAAATCTACTTCTTCCTTCTTTTTGTCATGTTAATGAACGAAACAGAGAGCAAATGAAATTGTCTTTTCATTATTATTATCGTATAAACTTTACTGTCTGTTTTGTTTTTAAAGTTTTTTTTTTCTTTTTTCTTTTTACAAAGATATTATCTTACGTGTATTGTTTTTATTTTTAAAAAACAAGAGTTATACTTTTTAGTAATTAAAAACTTTAGAAAAACTCTCTTTTTCTTCTTCTCTAGAAGGAAAGACAGAAAAAAAAATAATAGAAGAGGAGAAGTTAGTTGTTTCAAAATATTTTTTTTTAAGAAATGGTAAACAGCAAAAAATAAAAATAATAAATAAATAAAGAATACATCTGTCAAGAAAATTATCCTACTTCCAAAAAAACGAATCAATGAGTGTTGCGTAAAATACATATAAGTGGCTGGCGAGGAAAAGTTACGAAGGTTATTAATATATATATATATATATATAATTTTTCAAAAAATAAACTAAAGATGGTTATCGTTTAGAAAAAAAATTGGTTTAATGAGTTCAAATATTAAATAAACGTTTTGTCTTTCTCGTACATATAATGTGATTAAAGTGTCATTAAAAGTTCATTTGCTATTTTTGGTGGAGAAGAGCTCTGGAGGGGAAAGGGGGGGGGATTGACACGTATTGATGAGGTGCATATTATGTGCACTTAGAGTATCATACATTCATATGTATATAACCAGAGTTATTAGAGGTTCATTGCTCTCACCTGGGTAATCTCATCTGCTGTATGCTTGTGAGCAGAGGAACAAAACTAACTCTTGTTCTTTTTAAACTAGAGATTTTTACTCGTCATTTTTTTCCACTACGTGTTTTTGTCAAATTGCAAGTCTTTTTTTTTTATTCTTCAAAATGAGTCTCAAAACGCTTTTTTAATAATCTGACTAAAGTGTCAATCATATAACAAGAAAAAAAAATGGCAGCTGAATAATGATACTAACTTAAAATAAAGGATGTTCTTGAGTTGACCCAATGTTTGAGTCTGGATTATTAAAGTCTGCATTTTTTAATATCGAATTCTAGAGTAATTTAAAAATCGCAATTTAATGAGATTAAAATCTAACTGAGTTCGATTCCACTGATCTGATTCAAGACTACCTCATCCGAGACCAAGAGTTTGGGGATCCAAAAACAATATGACACTATTGCAAGTCGATACTGAGATGACCGACTTCTCATATATTGGGTTTATTCTTGATTTTCACTAAGAAACCAAGACTTTAAAAGGTCAACAGACAAGACAAAATTAGGATTTTGAAGGGCCAAGATTCAAATGGAATGTATAAATATATAGAACCTTTAAGTCTATATAAAGGTGGATCTAAAAAATTATATAAATAAAGACAATATAAAACCTTTAAAGATTTCTATCCAAAGTGAGATGAAGATATAATAAAAAAAAGATTCTCAAGAAATACATACTTCCATTTGCGCATAAATCACAAATCAAAATCAACCCGTTCACTGAAAATCATTTCTGTATATATACACAAGGTTGTAAAATGTAGATCCATCCATCACGTGCTGTTGAAATTTTGGTTATTTGCTTTCTCTGATAGTGATCATGAATAGCTAATGAGTGAAGAAAAAGAAATAATAATAATAATAAAGGAAGAAGAGTTAATCCGTTTTGGGACGTCCCTAGACAATAAATGCCCCCGACTTTTTCTTCCATGATTTATCCCCTGTTTATCGGCTGATTATTATTATTATTTTATATTGTAAATAATAAATATTCTGATGTTATTAACTTTATACCCCCTGAGCATACGCACGTAATTTAATATACATACATGCTACTATGTACATAGTTGTATATCATGGGGATTTAGGGGCTCACGTGTGTGTACGGGTACTGGATCTTCTCACATAAAGTGATGATGATTATTTCTTTCCCTTTTTCTTTCTTTTTTGAAGACAACCAGCATCCAAAATGAATCATAACTCCCCTAAGTTTAGATAAAAGATAACATGATGAGATATGAAGGAATAATGTTTTATTCATGATGATATGACCTGTCAGATCCTTTTTTTTCTCTCTCTCTCTATATATCGTGCATCAACACAAACACAATCATTTCCATCAAGAAAAAAATGAGAAATCTCAATTAATGTATTTCTTTATTTCATAAATTATAAACGATCCAATATTTTATGGAAATGTTTGGTCAATATTACACTTTAGATACAAATTTCTAGGATGGGTTGCTATTGTCTTTGTAGAACAGGAGTCGATAGCCCCAGGGCGCTGAAGAAGTTTGAACCTGGTCCTTCAAAAAGTTAACTTTTTTGATTACATACAAAAAATCATTTTTTTGTTACGAATATTTCATTAAGACGTTGCTTCTCAAGCTTTTTAACTTGTAGCCCTCACTGATTTTGAGTATCTGTGCCCCCTTTCCTAATTATAACAATGAAAATTTGTAATTGTATTAATAGATGTACAAATTGAAAATGTTTTTCAATAACTATTTCTGTAGTTGTCCCAATGGTTAAGAAGTTTTTTTTCCTGGACAGAGCAGTTTGATTTTATTAAAATGTATATTTTTTATTTCATTTAGTAAAGAACCCTCCATAAGTAACTACATAGCCAATTTAGCCCTCTCACTCCAAGTGATTACCGACCTCTGGTCTAAACTCTTTTTCATTAAAATCTGGAAGATTGAAAGAATGACAAGTATGGATTTAGTTTAAATCTTTGTACAAGCATTTTGACAGGGTAATTTAGGTTGACCTTTAATTATAATAATAATAGTGATAAAACAATATTCAAAAACAATTTTCTTTAATACCCCATGGTATTTTTGACACCCCTATATAATGTATATTGGGACTAAGAGTACATAATATATAACGCAAAGTAAGATTTATTGGGTTTCTGAAAATTATGAATACATAAATTATAGCAAAAACAAACGAACTCATATACTTACAATAGGTAGGGCAGATAAATCGTTATTTCATGCCGTTGTTTATCTAGAGTCTTCTTTTGTAGTGCTAGGTTGTATCAGGTTTCTTTTTAATATCTATACTAATGTAATATTGTTACTAATAGTGTCCAAATTATATAAATAAAATGTATTTGTATTTTGAGGTCAAGAAGCATTTTGAGACCTTGATGAAGAGCAACTTGAAGATCCTGAAAGAGAACATCACTCAGCCTTAGAAACACTGCATTTTGTCCGTCATTCAGATGATCCATGATAGCCTAAACATTCCCAAGTTTGCCGACAAGCTAGAGAAGATCCTAAAGAAGAAACCAGTCAATGAGTAAGATTAGCACAGTGCTTTTCGGGGAGAACGTGCCTGGCTTGGAGGATGACCCCAACATCATAGCGAGCTTCAATTACGTCCACATGACATTTGTGGACTGCAAGAGAGCCATCAACATCCTCAAGGACCTCCTCACCAATGAGGAAATGATGGTCCAGTTCATGGACCACATTATTGTTTAGTGGAACAAGGGTCTAATAAGTTACATAGTAATAAACCAGTCAATAAAGGAATATAATTTGTTGTCAATATGTGATATTTTAGAATGTCTCTTATTTCAGAAAGAGAAATATTTTTTAGTATCAAATATTTGAATATTTGGTCAAAATTGTGATGAAAAATGTGTTACTACAATTATCAGCTTGAAATTATTCACAAATTATTCATTAATCAAAGAAAAAAGACAGTAATAAATATCATGTATGTAATAAGCAATTTTTACGATATTAATTGTGAATTGAGAAATAAGTTGCTACTCAATTAAGTAATATTACACAACAATGTTCATTTGATTGATATGGCTTTGTTTGAACCCCATATGTTCATTCAAGTATTACGAATGTATAGTTTATCATATTATTAAATAATAACTAATAACTTTGATGACTTTAAAGTGCAATTTACAGGAGATCCAATAAATTAATCAGGATATTATTTTATTTATAGACATGAAAGATAATTATAACTACATAGTTCAAGAAGTCAAGCTCATTTTTTGACAACACTTTAAATACGAAATGAAATATTTATATTTAATGCCTTTTTAACAAAAAGAACCTGTTTCTATGTGTACTTTTTTTAAAAAAATACATATATCTTGGGTTAATTGAGCTGAATAATGCAGGTTTAATATGAATTCAACAAAATTGTTGTTGATATTTTCTTTTTATTTTCTTAGAAATAACAATGTTCCTCAACTCATTTATTATTAACTGGCCCCACTTTTCCCCCCTCCCCTCTCTATTCTTATAAATAAGTAAATAATACAAATCGTTTTTCAAATCATAATACCTTTACAAATTAAGTTGTCCTCAAGATATATTATATTTTCAATAATTGTTTGTTGTATATCCTTTACTTTACTCCTGGTTATTCCTTCTTCACGCAAATAATATGTTTTAGAACATAGCGCCACACACAAAGCAAGGGTTTTTATTATTATTTTTTTTTTTCAAGAAATGTCTCAATTAGATATAAATTACTCTATTTTTCTGTGAAAACAAAAAAAAAACATCATCAAGTATTGTTAATTAATTAATTTCAATAATGACAAAGATTCAAAAAAACACACACCACATTTTATAGTAGCTTAATTAATAGGGAGGTGACATAAAAGAATCTCTCAAATAGGGTTTAAGTACCTACTCAATTGCTAATAAAGTACAATGAATGAGGGAAATTCTTATTTGCTATCAATTTATCTAAATAATAATTATTTGATAAGGATGTATCAAGTCAATAATTATTTTTCTTTCCCAAAAGTTGCTGTACAGAACTCATATTTTCTTGTTTAGTTTAGTTTTTCTAGTGTAATTAGAGATAGTTTAAAAAATTGTCAGTTTAGAGGCATTATTATTGAACTTAGTTGCGGTGAAGACTCCCTTTAACCAAACCTAAGAAATTGAGGATTAGCGACCAAGAGTGGAAAAAATAATTGTTTCTTTTTATAATTTAAAAAAAAAATCTAATTGATTTGGTCTTAGTTTTGACCACAAGACCAAGTTTTAGAAGGGGTCGAGACCCAGGCGAGACCAAGTCAGTCAAAAATTGGTCTCAAGAACTACATCACTAATAATAATTAAGGATAAAAACAACAACAAAAAGTCTTGCATACCTTTTTGTTGTTGATATTTGTCTCTGAATTCCATTATGATGACGTCAAGTTAAAACACTCTATAAAATGATTTCTAATATTTTTTATTTTCAAGTGTATTTTGGACTATTTGGGGCTTCCAAATTCTTATGTGTAAATAAATAAATCAGCAGTGTAAAGAAATGGATTTATGAAAATGTGTCTCACTAATTATATAAATATCTTGCAACAAACAAGCAACCACTACTCTATCTATCAATATAGGGTATACTTAGACCATTAGTTGACAACCCCCCTACATACAAGATACATTAATATAACAATTACAATTAATATCAAGTCTTGAACTATCTAATTATATAAATAAACAATAGTTTATTTCAAGTTGAGTAGTTCCTTGAAAAGTGTCTATAAAATTTGTTAAAAATATTGATAAAAACTGTTTTCTATAGCAAATATTTTTGTAACAGTATGTTCAAATTAAGAGTTCACACATCCTAAATATGTTTACCAACTCAAAAATACATTTAATTTAAACCTTAGATTGTTCGAGGCGACAGTACAATTACAATTAGTTTTAAAATACTTTTTATCATCTTCATTTATCAATAAGAACTATATAATAGGCTTTACATATAACTATCAAAAAGTAATTTTTCACATACTTATACATAAAGTTTCTAATTGTTTTTTTGTTATATTTAAGAAAATATTTGTTAGTCTGTATTTAATATATATGAAATCGTATTCTTATTTTAGGGTAATGTGAGAATGAGACTTGAAACATGAATTGAAAATCAATTAAAAACGTAGGCCGCAGACAAAAGTTTACCTAGATACTTTTTGTCAAATGTGTATAAGGATTTTTAGCTTACAAATTCATATTATTTATGTGTAATACACGATCTTTATAAATACTGTAAGGAAATATTCAATTGCACCTTTTGTAAAAACTACGTTCCAAAAATGTCACATAGAATATTTTGACATTGAAAACTTTAAATATCTGCTATAAACAATACTTTGTACTTTGTTTATGTTTTGTTTTTAACTTTTCCTCAGGGCTAATGAAAAGTACACAATATCAAGGAATAGTACTGAAAGTTCATTCGAAATATTTGTACACTTGGTGTGTATTTTTATTTTATGTACATGTGTGTGTGTAAACTCTGTAGCAGTCAACAACGGATATCAGGCTATTGGTCCCGAGAGCCCTTTAAATAACAACAAACCAGAAAGAGTAATAATAAGGTGATTGGAATGTACATACATATGAAATGTGCTGATAGATGGGTTTCACATCAATAAAATCATTATACATTGGTAGAGGAATGAGGAATTAATGGCAGACCATGTTGAGGAAATGACGGAAGAGGAAGAAGATCTCGGTTCCTTTGAGTGAAATCAATTTCCCAAGTGTCATAAATACAAACATATAACATAGGTATAAATAACTTTATTCGACCATTCATTGAGCATGTTTTGAAGTACATTAGTGTACATTTCAGATTTTGTATTGTATGTACATTAATGTGTTAATGATTTTGTTAATTCACGGAGCTATTAATTTAGAACCATATCATAAAATCAATTATATGCTAATAATTATGTGGTGGAACTATGTACAATATGAAACTGACCTGTGAAAAGGAAAAAAATGAAGAAAAATCAACTTATATATTTTGTATCTCTGTAAAATAATTATTATAACACATATTTGACCAACCAAAATATTGAAATCAACTGTGAAAAATTGTATTTTAGAATCTTATTATTGATCCTTTCAATATCATTTAAGTATAATATCTTGATAATATACTATTATTCATGATCTAAATGAATCATTGACTATTTGGGATAACACTAGTAAACAATTTTTCTCAAAATCTCAAAAATAAAAGTTTTAATAGGCCATAGGTTCCCATCATATGAGTTAGAAAATAAATACCAAAATAATTTGATCTACTAGAGCAAAAAGGTGTTAGAACTGTTATCCTAATAGAAAGTATCCCTCAGATCCCAAAATATTAGCCCATTATTTATATTCAAACAATATTTAAACAGTAATATGAACAATAAATGCTAAAAAATAAAAGTCCTCAAATTACATGGTGTTTTTCTAAGGCATTACTCCTTTCCCTAGCCAAATTGATGGCTCAGATATTAGTCCAATTTTGTCAAAGTGACACTGGTGATCCCATTGACTCTTCTATGTTTTTGTCTTTCTCTTTACCCCTTATTTATTTATTTTTTAATGAGCCATGTAACTCCTATTTGATTTCTTATGGTTTTATCTGTCCAACCCTCAATAATACACGTAGAGTCATCAAGGAAAAACTTGGGTTTCGAAAGAAGTAGACCAAGTTATTAAGCTATTTAGTAACTATTTACATACTATAAGTAGATATGAGCCAAATTGATTTTTTTAAAGAAGTAGTTTAATGAGACTCATTAGCTTATTGTAGCCTTTTTCAAAAGTAGCTTTGTTTTTTTGTTTTTTACGTTCATATAAAGGTTTTTGTCCTTCTTCAAAAGTTGACATGTTGTTGTTCATTTTTCATATATAAAAAACAAAAACAAGCAAAAAAAAGGAGATCAAATTAATTAAGACATTGTAATTTGAGCTTATTTATAAGTTTATTATTCAAAATATGATTTAATAATTTTCTGTCAATCTGATATAATTACTCACAAAATCGTCTAATTACATAGTCTATTTATGAATATCTCTCTTTCCTTGTTATTTTGATAGTATGAACTTGTTTCAAGCCTTGAAATTAGATCTCTTCTTAAAAGAAGAAGAAACAACAAAAATGTCACATGTGTCTTGAGACTTACAGGAATAATAATAATAATAATTCGTTACAAAGTATTATTTATTTTTGTTTGAACACGAGCGAAAATTATTGTTTTTTTTTGTTTTTTTGTGTGGGTGGGGGAAATTGTTGCCTGACTCCGGCATGAAAACAATCATTTCTAAATACCTATTTTTCCCCCTACCCTACACACAATCCTCTATTTTTGTAAATGAATACGACTTGAGGGAGTTGACTTAAAAAATAAATAAATACATAGAATATTTGCCTCTGGATGCAATTTAATACATGCTTTTATTCAAGAGAGTTTAGACCCTCGAGAGTCCTGGAGGTTCTGGGCTGAATTCATTACCTTCCTCATCTTTTTCAACGACTCATTCAATGACAACACGTGATACATATGTGGATATATTGGCTACAAATGAATCATTTAACAAAAAGTGGATTAAGCTACCAGTCACACGAAAACGATACAAAACAAATATTCTTTTAGATATATATATATATTTATTTATTTAATGATTCTGCTAGATTAAAAATAAATCTATTAGAGAAATGTTTCCGATCACCGAAAAGTTCGCATGGGTGGTGTTCGATGAACAAAAAAAAAAAAAAAAATAGAGGATTACTTCTAAATTTATGTATATACATATGGAAATCCTAATGAAGATCAACCAGTGCCCACGTGAGGCGTTCACTTGACTTATTGAACTCAAATGTATACAAAAGAAAATTGAATTTACTACATGGTATCCTATGTTTGATTTTTTATAATTTTCAAAGCCTAGAGTCTCACTTTTAACACTCAAGTACTCGTATTCAAGAACCCATGTATATAAGAAAGTGTAATTCTTTGAAAAATGGATCGAAGTATAACAATAATTTGATTTGTGGAGACATATCAGTGAAGTATATAACTCAAACCAAAGATACAACTAACAGAAAAAATAAATGCCACAATACCTCGGACAGTCTGACAAATTCGTGCCGTGGATATGTAGGACTGTTTCAGATTATCAGTGCTCCGAATTAACTTTTTATAATTTTGATATAAACATACTTAAAAGGCCCTTGCCAGTTAAAGCGGTACTATATCAAAACCTGAGCAAATTGAATTTCAGACTAATTATTATTTGTAATATGATACAAAGTATAGAACAGCAGTTGTTTAATAGAGGGGCATTTGAATCCATGAATAGTAGAAAAGACTATTATGAATATTACAACCATTTTATGCCACAAAATTTAAATAAATTATTTGAAAAGTTTTAGACAGTTTGTAACTGTTTGAATTATCTTTCATCCATCATCCATAGTTATCTCGTCATAATTGAAAGACCAGTATTGGAGACAAGGACAACAACAATGAATATGTAGTCACGGCAATTCTTTCAAATTTGCTGGCCACCACTGTCACCATACTGATTGTAGTTATGAGCAAACAAATCCCCTTACAAAATTAGTTGGTGTCATCATGTTTCAGTTCGCCATCCCTACGAAAAATGTATACAGATATCCCTGGTTGGAAGGAAAGTGTTGGAACTAAGAAAGTGCCTCTCACTAAAAAATATTTCAAACATTTTAATCTATAGATCATATTGTCATGATCATATTATAATGAATCATAATCTATTATCATATTAAACTACAATTTTGGGCCAAAAAAATAAAAAGTTAAAAAAGGAATAGGATTTGTATACATCCATATACAACATTGGTAGGTAATTGAGCCCCATGAACAGAATAACTTTTTTTTTAACACTCAAAGGTGTACTTATGTATATACATATCCAACAAAATAAATGGTATCATTTTTGAGCTTGCTATGGATAGATATTTTAAATGATGTACATAAATGACCCATTCCTTTCATACAAATAAGGAGACATCCTATACTGACTCACTATCCATGTTGTTGGTAGATAGAAAGGATTTGTTTCTCATTCTCTTTGTGGTTACTCAAACTAACATCCGTTTTTGTCATAAAAACTGTAATTAGAGTTATATTTATGTATGTATCTTTGAGAATTGGAGTTCTTATTTTACGTCACTTCCAATGAGTAGAGAAAGAGAAAGAGAGAGGCGGAATAATAATTTTCCTTTTATCATAATAGCAGTTTAATAATAAATAAACACATTATTATACTATATTTAATAACAATATAGTTAATATACATATACTTTGCAAGGGTGAAACAAACATCTGCTAGTAAAGAAATGGATGGGTGCGTAACATAATAATAACAATAATAAATGTCCAAATAGGAACAAATGCTAAAAAGGAGGGGGGACATTTGGTTCACATTTCCCCATCAATGATCCTCTTTTTAATTGATTATGATCATTGATAACATGGATCATTTTGAATCTCCATTGATAACCAACTCCAATCACAAATAATGACAACATCCGTATCGCTTTAATTAAGTGAGAAGAGGTGAGGCCAGTGGAGTGGAAATCCTATTGATCCCGACAATGATTACGTGAGAATGAAGCTTGCTGCAGATTGTATGTAGAGTATCTTGTAAACCCTCACTTAATATATGTATATTAGTAGGTGGAGACCCTTGTCAATAATTTTTCTTCATTAATTTGAAAACACTTTCTTTTCATACTCAATTTTTGTTTCTTGCTCTTTTAGACGAAGAAAAGAAAAGTCGTTTTGATGATGAATGAGGTAGTTAATAGAGTACATTTATACATTCATAGGGAGCTATTCCCAAAGGACCGACGAGTAGTACTCCGCCTTCCTCTCTCTCTGGCAACTACATAAAAACAATGGGGAGTTGACTGCATTTGATGATTCATGAAGAGTCTTGTCTATTTATGTACATATATGTATTTAAAACAATTAATCAATTCATCAAAATTTGAGTGTACTTTTGTGTGTATTTTAAAATGACTACATTAATTGCACATTTTTATAAAAAGTTATAACAAGAACTGAGTTTTTAATAAACTGAATGTGGTTTTTACTTTCTTTATAAGGAATAGCAAAGTCAAAAAAATCTATGAAATGAAATCTATTTGAAATGATATTCCCGGAAGATCTACATATAGGCGGTACATGATGCCTACTCTACCTTCTTTGTGTTTTTCTCTCCTATGGGATCTCATCACTTTAATTTATGAGCCTATAATTAACTAAACTCCATGTCAAGAAATGATGTTGAACCTGTCAAAAAGTCACCAATGTATGAACTCTATATACACATTGATACAATATAGAAACATATATGTACATGTATCAAATGATTTACTTAAAGACATGGTTCTTTATTGTTGTTGTTCCATGATTTTTTCATCATCATTTTATTCGTTCGTCCACCCCGTCATCATCATTCATCATCATCTTCCTTGTCAAGGAAAGTCTTTTATAAGTGTCTTTTTCCTTCTTTCTTCCTTTCTTTCTCATTCTATTTTATTAAACTCTCATGAGAATTGGTTGGAGCGGAGACAAGGGGGGGGGGGCAATAAATGAAATCTATTGAATAATGAGGGTCAGCCTTCTTTTTTTAACTCCTTCTTCCTCCCTCTCTCTCTTTCGCCTCCATCTAACTCGCGGTTTTGAGGGCGAGCGGGTGGTGACCTGCGCACCCACTCAAAATTAACAATTAAAGAGAAAAATTATCAATAAATCAGTCAAGATTTACCATTCAAATCTTTCACAACTCCTACCTTCTCCTTCAAATTTATTCAATTCAATTCAAAAACACATTAACATGTCTCCACAACAAAGCGAACAATTATCCTTTAGTGTCCGCAATATCCTTGGACTCGAGGATGAGGAGAGTTCATCCTCATTAAGCTACTCGGATGGAGGTAGTCGTACACCTTCTCCGGCTGTCACTCCTCCACTCATGGCCCTTCCAGCGCCCCCCTTTTGGCCAACCTATCTCCTCTCTCATCATCATCACCACCTTCCACTCCATCTCCCTCATGTCGTCAATAACTCTCCACCCTCACTGCACACACCTCTTGGCTCATTCCCACTCCCAGTACTCCGAAAGCACAAATCCGATCGTAAACCCAGAACACCCTTCACTCCAGAACAACTCAAGGCACTCGAAAAGAAATTCAGCGAAAAGCAATATTTAACAATTGCAGAGCGCTCCGAGTTCTCTGACTCATTGTCTTTGAGTCAAACCCAAGTTAAAATCTGGTTTCAAAACCGACGAGCCAAATCCAAGAGACTTCAAGAGGCTGAATTGGACAAGCTCCGTCTTTCTCCTCCTTCCTCCACGACGTCCTATCTCTACGGTGGACTCTAATACCTTTTTAGATAATTCATCAAACCAAATTCATTCAGTTGTTGTTATTTCTAGTTTGATAGAGCTTTATCCATAGATACATACATATTTATATATATATATATATACGTTTATTTCGTCTAATAGATCAATAAAAACCGCACATTAAAATATAACACTTTTGATGGATTTTATTTATTTTGCAAAAAAAACAAAAACAAACAAACATACAAGCACACATGTACTTAAACTTTTGATCCAGTCTTCGTGTTACTTTAGCAAATACATAGCACATAGTCATGTCCTCCCTCCTCCCACCTCTGTTTCCTCTTAACCCCTTAGCAAGAGAACATACACATACAAACATATGTGTCAAAATTTGCAATAGTATTTATTTACGTGTTACATACATGTTCCGAGAATTAATTAACTTCCGCTAAAAATATAGGGTGATTCAAGGGGGCAAGGAGTGGAAATCATGACTTGTTTGGTTGTTAAATATGTATGTATGTAAATAACATGTTTCATACATACGTACATAGGTATATTGTGTACAAGTTGGGATTTTATAAAAGTTGGAACATATACACTTTGCAGATAATACAATTCTGTACAACGTAGTATTCAAATAGTATAAACACCAGTCATTTTAACTAACAAAATTTGATCGACTTATATTTCTTATTATGTGCGTTGAACAAGCATGAAATAATTTGGACCCCTATTAAGCTCTTACTAATTAAATGCCCATGTGCAAGTTGGCTTGAAATTCAAATCACATACGTAAAGTTGAATTTTTGTATTTCAATAATAGTCCACTCGCTTTTGTTTTTTATAATGTAAAAAAGAGACAAAAAATTAATTTAAAAAGTGTACTAGTCTTTTATATCTTTTTCATCATTATTGAATTATTTGACGTTCGAGTGTGCCATAGACGACTTGTCAATTAGTAATAATACAAGTTGTCGTCATTGTAAAAGTACCTACGTATACTAACTACATCATTAATATATATATGTAAGTATACAAAAATTTAATGGACACGCCATCAAGTACCCTGTAAATACTATATTTTATTTTATCTCATTTTTGGGTTCAAGTCTTATGGTACACGACATATTGTGTATACAGTCGAATAATTTAGGAGACTCTTTTTTAAAAAAGAAAAAGAAATGACGGTCAGTCACTATTAAATGATTATTCTTTAATTGGCTGAGCAAAAACGAAAAGAACAAAACCATTCTGTCAGAAATAATGGGAGTCATTTGTGCATTGAGGTAACGTAATTCATTTAAAGTTCGTTTTTTTTCTTAATTGTTGTTTATTGGGTTTCAAGAGGCTTGTTATTTTAGAGTTCCTTTGGTCTACATAGAGAAAAGAGTTTGTAGGTATGTATATCATCATAAATAAGGAATTCTTTCTTTGTAGGTACTTTGTTCATAAAGATTGAACCTTTCGATTAAAGCACCTTAGGTCAGAGGTGCTCAAATATGTTCCTAGTTGCTAAGAATCCATTCCTTTGAACCACCATTATTAAGTCACTAATTTACGATTATTATTTCTTTCTTTCTTCTATGCTTATAACAATTGTTGAATAAGTTTTTTTACTTTGTTATTTCACAGTGGGATATTTTTAATTGCAACCTCATTAAGGGAAAACTCAGTGACTGATAAATCTTGTTTATCTTTAAAAAGAGGGAAAGAAAAGTGGAACCATTCAGAGTCCAAGAAACCACCACTACCATCATACTCCTCACTACTACCCCCTACCTAGAGCTCTGTCATCATCATCATTCCCTTCTTAAAAGGCTATAATAACAACAACAAGAAGGGCAGAAAAGAACAAAGAAGAATATCGTCATCAGAAAACGATAAATAAAATTTTTCGCTCTTTACCGAATTTTTATTTTTATTTTGTATGTCTTTGTTTTTGGTTGATGATTATCGTTTTTTTGTTTTTGTTTTGGGTAAGGGTTTTTTTTACGACCCTGCTGTTATTTTAACTCTTTTTTTTTTTTTTTTGGAATGTCTTTTTAGACTTCAGAGGTAGTCTTAATGATTTGACAAGACTGATGACAACTTCATGAGTATGTATTTCTTCTGGAATTTGTTTCACTCTATCTAGGAAAACAAATCAGAGTATTTATTATTGTTTATTATAATTAAAATATCCTATACTCATTTAAGGAAGAGAGTATTTTTTTTCTTTTTTTACGAGTCCCAAAAGTGTTTTATAAGAATTTGATTTACGTGTGGCCAATTAAAGGACGGCAAAGCCCACCCAATGTTAGTTGGTTGGTTGATAAAGATATTTATATGTGTATAAATAAGAGATTTAATTGAAGATTTTCTCTGTTGTACTACTGTTTTTTTTTTTGGAAAATGGAGGTGGAGAAGGGCGGTTTCGAAAAGGGTGGTGGTGGAACGACCATCGTTTTCATGGTGGTAGAGAACAACTCTTGTTGTTTCTTCCTATACGACTCTACATTTATTTGATCCGATAATGATGTTAATCTATCTAACAGGAAAGTAGTTGTCGAGGAATGGAATTTACAAAGTCATTTCACGTTTTTTTTTTGTTTAATTGGATTAAAATAAAAGAATAATATCCTATTTTCATTGATACATAGTTATGTATACATATGTATGTATATTGGTTGATAATCAGATTTTACATGCTCAATAGTATAGAAATTAAGTGAATATATGTATTCTTAAAAATATATTATTTTTATGATTTTTTTAAACCCTCAAAATGCTCAAAACAAATCTGTGTTAAAGGAATAAAAGATTGATAATAATGCTATTTGAGAGGGAAATACCACTCAAAAAGCTTGAGAAGTAATAATAAGAGATTTAACTTGCTAAAAATATACCATAACCTTATCTGGCTTATTCAGGCACGTACTAACGAGGTGACTTACCAAGAAGAAGTAAATCAATTTGCTTTTTAGAGATACATTTGTGGTATCAATTCACCCTCTAAATGTTGTCTTCGACAATTTCTTGAGAAATTTAGGCAGAGTTTACCTCTCGAACTGGTGATCTGGTTCGTGAGATCGGTCTTGAAGATAAATTTTTAGGGGTATAGATTTAAAAATTAGTAAAAAAACAATAACACAATTATATTCTATTTTGCATCACCTTGGTCTCAATCCCTTAAAACCTTGCTCTCATGTGATGTGATCTTTACCCCAATATTATCTGGAACCCTTGCAAGAAAAATATAGGCTCACGTCTGACTTGAGCCAACACTAATAAGCTAAAAATTAATCTGAGCATAATTAATTTTATAAACGTCAGTCTGAACCCGAGGATATTAAGTCCGACCTGAGAATCTTGTATGTAACAAAAAAGTTAGTTCGATCCGAGCTTATTTTCGAACTGAACCGGACTCCAATGATGAATCACATCCTCCGATATATTCTATATACATCACACTGTATGTAATTTTCATTTTTTAATTGGTACATTTTATAGTATGTACAGAGGCATTCATATATGTAGATCGATTCTCATTTTCCTGTACCATGAAGAATGTAAGTATGTATTAATATGAAAATGAAAAGCTGATGCTCATGAAAGTACACATAAAAATGAAATTCATAGCAATAATAATGATAAAATGATAAAAGAATAAGAGTAAAATAGAAATTTCATTCTCAGGTTCATTCACTCTATTTTTATATTTCTTTCTTCAATGCATGTTATGTATACATTTTTTTTTGTGATTGCTCATTTTATTTTTACTTTTATTTTCCCCTGATTCTTTTATAAGCATTCCAATCATTTTTTTTATTTATTTATCCAAAGACATTGTACATAGTTAATATGTGTACTCTAAAGGAACTACCGGTAGTTTTTTCTTTTTACATATAAAAATTATTATTATTTTTTATTTTCCTATTCTGAGTCAACTTTATAATATATGTACATATATATATATATATATATATTTGAGTGTCAGGATTGTCAAAGGCTGATTTGACTGATGATTATAACTTTATTTCTAATAATAATAATGATAGTAATAATAACAAACAAACAGTAGCTGAAAAAAAAAGTTAAAAATCACAAAAGAGAAAATGGACAATGGTTCCTTCCTTGTAACTATAGTATATTGTATTAGTGTCGCATAGTTGTGTGTTTGTTGTTGATGGACTTTCAAGTGTATATATGTAGTCGTATGTATGTAAAGGGAGAAAAGTGAAAAATAAAATAAAATATGTACAGGAGTAGTCAATAAATAGCAACAACAATATGTGTACACAAAGTGTTTGTACATATTAATAACAACAGAAGCTGAGATTCGGCACTTTGAGCTCTCTTTAATAATACAATCATACATAGTTTTGTATATATATATATATATATATATTAATAGTAAATATTATACTGATGTATAGTGAGATGTTATCATTTTTAAATGGATTGATATTCAAGTGGTTCCCCACCCCAACCCTTCCTCTTCTGTGATCCAATATGATGACTCATTTAGCTTCATGTTTATCCGATATCGAGTATCTGTGGTATATACATATTTCTATGGTCTTAATACAGGCATTCTGAGATTTTTTTAGGTTTCTTTATTTGAATGTAAGTACATAAAAAACACTCATAAAATGCTCCTTGACTCATTTCTCAGATGAACTGTATTTCACACTTGATCACTTTTTTATGAAAGCGTATATTAAAACAATATATAGTCGTATTAATGAAGTATACCTTTTAATCTCTGTTGTTATATAAAGTTTCCTTTTTTTTTTTTTTTTAATAAAACTACATCTAAATACAATGAAAGCTGCACATAATCTTTTTTTAAGGTCATATTTGGATAATAAGGATCTCAATAAGCTTAATTGCTCTTTTTCACCCCTTCAGTGATTGAATAATGTCTCACACTAAACCTCTAGTTAGGTAAGAAAAATGCTTATTCTTGTACAGAGTGAACTGTAAGCCTGGTAAGAAATATTGGAAATATATACTATGTATGTATGTAAAAAGATATTTATTGCAAATTTATTCTACTAAAACACAAAATTGTGTTGGTATTGACATAATTCGGACTGCATCCAAGATTCATATTCTTGAAAACCGTTCATTTTTTAATTGTGCACCCTCATAGAATTTGGAGTACACCTCTTTGAATCCCCCCAGATCATCAGCTATTACACAGTCTATACACCAATTTGGTATATACCATTTGAGTATTTTATGTAAATAAAATTAACATTCTCAAGATATTTTCATACTGTATGTAGATTTGAGACATCCCTGTTTGTATATAAATAGGCTCAGTTATAAAAATCAACCCAATCTAAAAATATAAAAATCTTTTTCATATCCTTTTCTGATCGAGTATGACTCATTTGACCAACTGCATTTGAAAATGTATATATATTTAAACCATATAGTACTTATCAATGATGTATCCCTGTACACCAACTCATATATTTATACAGTGCTCTCTTGTACACAATAATCTTTGTTCTAAAATAAAATAAGAATTGTTCACATAAGAAATGCTTGTAATGTACCCTCGAGGTATCCCTGTCTGGATTTTTAAAACCATATATACATACATATATAGAAAGCATCCCCCCTACCACAGCTCTTTATTTTTCTTTATTGCTATACATATATGTATGTGGACTATTTATGCACATAAAATATGAGAAGCTAAAAGCTAATTAGAGAGACTGAGGGAAAGAATGACCTCACTTCTCTCTGTGGAGTCAGTAACTTATGAGTACTTGAGATATATATATATATACAACTCAGCTGGTCTTTCCCAACCCCCCTTTTTTGTAGGAAATGGAATAATGTCAAATTAGCTCGTTCCTTGTTTGGATGCAATTAGACTAATGATTATTTTGAGTCACAAAATTATATGATGATGTCACAATGAATAATAGTGGGACAGCCAACCATCAACCAGCGTAAACAAATGGGAATGAATAAGACAATTTGAATAACTCATAACAAAAGAAAATAAAAAAAAAACCTCCTTAAGAAAATGAGCATTTAATTATCATCAAAGGATAATTGAGTCATTCACAGGTGCTGCTGCCGTTTGCTCATTGGTTAGTTAGTTAATTCATTGATTCCTCCAGATGATTTCTTTATTATTTATTTATAATTACATATTTATTTATAAATAGAGCGTTCCATTAGTTTCCAACAGAGTGAATTACTCTTTTCTCATTTATTGTTTCTCTTGTTAGTTTCAAGGTAGAGTTTGTTTCTATGCTATTTATATACTATATAATACCTTGTATTATGTAGTGATAATACAACCAAGTTCCGGTCATTGTGGAATAAGATGTGAGGCACAGGGAGCAAATAAATTATACATTTTTTCTCCCTTCAAAAATGGATTTTTGTACTGAGTGATAAAACCAATCAGAATTGTTTTCTTTTCGTCGAAAATTTTATGCATTTTTGGCAAGTCCTTTTAAAAAATAATTATATATCTATGTACAATCGTATGTGTGGAACAAACATAAAAGCAGCCATCATTTTTTGTTTCTCAAATTTAAGTGCCCTACGGATCAGAAACATTTTTTTGTTCAACTTATCTGGTAATAAGCAGAGTATCAAAGTGGTAGGATTAACCAGGGAAAGTTACAACAGACTCAGTTTCTCGAATTTCAAAACAGCTACAGCCATCAAATTCCCAACCCAATAAATCAGGCATTTTTGTCAACTTTCCTTTGAGATAAAACTACTCACAATTATTACTTATAATCTATCAATAAATTCAATGGATAAGAGACAGATGTAAGAACATATTTTGAGAGAAATTTGTAATGAGTCTACCCCAAACAAATTCTCCAGTAATTGAGCAAAAAAGTGTTGCAACTTGCCCTCCTCTTCCCTCAAAAAGGAGTTCCAAACAAACTCTTTCTTATACTAGTCTTAGTGACTATTTTTTGAAATGTCATATAATGGAGAGTTAGTTTTTGTATTTTAATATTATTCTTATGGCTTTTGCTTTTAAAATACTAATAATAATCAATTTCCCTCCTTTTTCGTGTGTACATAATTTCACTTATTCAATTTACCTGGACTGCCATACTCCTATTAATGAAACTTATGTGACAAAATTATATAGACATGAAACAAATTTGCCAAGTTCTCACAGAGAGCCTTCGTGAGACTTTACTCAATTAGTTTTCCTTCTTCAACAATCTCTTTTTTTTTTTTTCTATATCTATGTGCATATACTAATATATTTTTATATGTTCTTTTTTTATGGACTTTAGACACCTGAAAGTAAATGACACTAATTACTCTTTTAAAAAGACGAAGCTAACGTCTATACATAGGTAATCATTACCTTAAAGGAAAATAAGAAATAAAAAGATTTTTGTTATTGTTTTTTTTATCCTACTTAACTCCAAGTGACCTTTTTTTTCTCCTCATTTCTTTAACGAGTTTTGTTGTGTGTGTCTACATAGATATATGTATGTACAAAAAGGGATCACTATGGAAGTTAAAAGATAGCCTCGACAATATATATATATATATATAATAATAATAATAATTTTATGGTTCCTTCAGATAAGAAGGGATGTGGAGATATGCATTATTACAGATCTTCCAAATTTTCTCATGGACTTTACTCTCTTGCCTGTTTTGATCGTTCAAAAAAGAGTTGCCTTTTTTTTTTACTTTTGCAATGAGTATTCCATAAAAGAAGAAAAAAATCAGTTTCTTTTAAAAATTGAATGTAACTGTTCAAATAACGAATAATAAAGACATTTACAAGAAGAACTCTCCTTCTTTCTTTCTTTAACCTCCTCCCTCCCTTCCTCAGTCTTCATCTTTTGAATAGATACACATATGTAGTACCTATGTACATAGGTGGTGCCCTCAGGTTAATGATCAATTAAGTAAAAAAGATGGAATTTGCGGCTTAACTAATTAGATTACAAAAAAGGCTAAATGAACAATTTCTAAAAAGAATAATAATAATAAAAGTAAAAGAAAGAACACTCAACAACTGTACCTAACTATGCAGTCAGTTGTAGTAATGTATCAAGTATAGAAAAATTTCGGATAAAGAAGATGTGAGTATCAACAAAATTTGAAGTTTTGCAGATTTGTAGTTTTATTTCAAAATTACAGATAAATATCCGCGAATGTAAGTTTTTGTGATGTATGGAGTAGAGCTCGATCGATTAATTGGCTTTTTTGATAATTGACATTCCATGCTGTGTATTTCCACTCTAGGTTATTAAAATATAAAATGTGGATATTGAATTAAATTGCCTTTTATTAAGTGTCATTAAAATTATGATGATTCATATTTTTTTTAAAATGCTATTAAAACTTTGAAAATTGTTTTAGTCTGGTATTTACAAATTTGCCAATTTATTGGATATCGGATTTTTGTCTTCCAAAAAATAAAGAAATCATTTTTACAAAATCCATATGATCGTTTCACAAAAAGAGAAAATTTGGACGCAAATATGAACATTTGAAATTGACTGATGTAAATATATGTAAAATGTGGATAATTTGTATTTGATCTCTTGATCTCTACCCTTCAAAGTTTTAGTCTTCTGGTCAAAACCAGTACCAAAGCAACTAAATTAAAAAAAAAATTCTTTTTAAAAAAAAATAATAATAATAATTTTTTCTTCTCTATGTCTCGATCCTTTAAACTGTTAAACTGATCTTGACCATAACACTGGTAGAAACGTAAATATATATTTAATATTGAACTAATCATGATTTGCCTTTATTCATAATATGTATATACAATAAATAAATATTTCAAAATAAAATTCGTTAAATAACAATTCCCCAATTAATAAATCCTTTGATTGTTATATATACATATTATTGTGCATACACAGGCAAGTAGATATGTACATATGAATAAAAATTGTTGTTACAATTGGTTTATAATGAAGCTCCCTCCTTTTTTATTCTCTCTCTCTCTTTACCTTTATTATTATTTTCATTATTCTATTGTGTTATTAATATGAGGTAGAAAATGAAGTGGTTTATTTGACTTGGAATGAAATGAAGAATGGTTTTAATTGAACTTGACGAGAGAGTTAAAGGAGATGTTGTTCAAAAAGTAATAATCAAATGAATTTATGAGTAACATTATATGAATGTAGTTTAATCATCATCTGTTGAGCCGTTAAAACTGTTTCTATGTCATCAAACCATTTGTATACATATGTAGACCTTAGATACCTAACATACAATTATGAAGTCTGAGTTATAATTCTTTAGGAATAAACTTTCCTAGGAAAACATTTTTACATGGAGGTTAATAACTTAATGATTTAGGTACGTAAATGAGCAGTTTTGGGATGACAAACAACATTCGTAGAAGAGCAGTACTTCTACTTTAATACTATCTTGGGCCTATTACCTTTCAAAATTGTAAATTAACAACCATTTAATGACAATAATCAATATATTTACGTTTATAGTTACAACAGACGGAATGATTATTCCTTGATCAGTGCTCTAGAGTCAATGTTAGGTTAGATGATGTGTGTGTTTTTTTAAAAAAAATGAGGTGACTAAAACAACTTTTTGTTATCAATCACTCAAAACATGATCAAAAATTTAAATCTGGTAGTTCAAAATTGTTGCAAACTAAGTAGTTAACAAAACAAATGAAAAAAGTTTCGTTTATAATTAATTAATTAATATTTAATTAGGAATCAACTCACAGTGTTATTCATTAAACGAAATTGTACATAAATAGTTCAGATTCGAACAGTCCAGGTTTTGCCTTTGTAAAGTTTTTTATTTAACACCGGAATGACCAAGATGATAAAGACCATTTTAAAATTTCAAAATGTAGAATCTTGGTTAAATACCCAAATAAATTCCTCTAAGTTTTGAATTTTCTTATAAGTATAGTTACTTGTGGAAGGAATAGGGTTAACTTATCATAATATTATAAAGTATAGTAGAGAAAAACGATATCTGAGGAACTGAGGATACGAATATCTTTGTAAGGAATTACAGAAGCTTTGATTCTGGAATAGTTACAATTTTGTATAAAGAGGTATTTAATCAGGGGTGAGACTATCTTCATTAAACTTTCAAATAAATATATATTTTGACCAAAATATCTAGCTTAGATATGATGCGTAAAAAGGACCATCCATGGTCGCTCTAAATAGTATGATGAAAAATCTCAGCCTTTTAGTGATTCTTTGATTAGAAATAAAATACTTTATTTTTAAACTACGTTTGTAGCACTAACAGTTTCGAATAATCCGGTATCACATTGAAATTAATTACCAAGACTGTTTTCGGGGCATTTCAATTCCATTAATTTTTTTTCCAAAAAAATATCATATTTCATTTAAATCAATCATATCATAACAAGTAACAACATTTATAGAAGAAGTTAAATAGTTCAAACATCAGTGTCCTAGGGAAGATTAGTTTATCTCATTGGAAGAGTGATTAAACCAAAGTATATACGTATAATAATAATTCTCCATACGTGAAAGGATTTCTTTAAAACACTTGCAATCTAAAGTGTATATATTAAATAGATATTAAAAATTCGTGAGTCATTGTAAAATGCCTCACTTTTTGACAATTGTGATCCTATTTTATTTATTCCCCCTATAAAATTTCAAAGAATAATGATTTTTAACAGACTTTATATCCACATGGTTTGCTGATTGTACTCTAACCCTTGATTTAATAAACAATAGACCCTTAAACGTACCCCCAAAAATAATGCACATAAATTTGATTTGTAATTTTTTTTTACATTAAATTTTTTTTAATATCAACATAGCACAATAGAAAAAAAATAACAATCAATGTTTGTTTGGTTCGTGCTACATATCATATGATACGTAGTCATCTTTGTCATTATGACCAACTGCCTTGGTATTTATTCCCTTCAAAAAAATATATACAACATCAGATATAACAATAAAAAAATAAAAATAAATCTCTTTTTTTAATGTACATATTTTGGTCAGGTGTAAAATTATAGTGTTTTTTTTTTTTTTTTTTTTTTTTTTTTGGGGGGGGGGAGCTCTATGTACATACATACATTATATTTATATACAAAAATATATATATAGGGATCCAAAAAGACCGAACGCAAAATAATAATAATAAAGTGTTTAAATTATATGTAAGAAGTCCCTTTGAAATTAAGTCTTGTTTTTGAGGGTTTTTTTTTACGTTGTTGTTTGTTCATATTTTATGCGTGCACAAGTATATCAAATGTAATAATCAATGTTCCATTGATTGTGGTTAAAAATGTTTTTGTATAACATTTTGTAACTTCGATTGTAATGAGATTATATGTACAACCCAAAAAAATGGAATGAAGAATGAATGAATTTCGTCTAGATGTTTTATTTGTACATGGTGTAATTTTGAACTTTTTTAAATCAAAATAACTTGTTTTGAATACGTATTTATTGTTAAAATGAATAATCCTAAGGCCCCAAGGTCCTATATATATATATATATACTGCGTACAAATTGCAATTTGTATATTTCAACACACGTCTTATTTATTAAATATTATAACAAGTCATTTTAATTAGGAACTATATATTGATACTATTATTTAATTTGATCAGAATAATGTGTCTCATTTATCACTCATTGACCCGCGATACAACTGTGGGTACTTATATTAATATATATTTAGCCACATAATATTTATTAATTAATTAATTATCAAATGAGTAAATAGTACAATTGCATTAATGAATTCATTTTTTTATGTATGTATACCAACATATTACCAATTTTTTTACACTTGAATATTCTTGTGATAAGTATATATACATTGCAAATAATAATTACTTAATTATGTTGATAGCAAATAGCACTGGTCAACAAATTTGGCATTCAAAAAGTTTTTTTTTTTCGAGAGTCCTAAAGTTTTCGAGAAATCGTACCGGAGTAGGCCCAAAAGTCGGCCAAAAGGATTATGCTAACTTTTGGGCCTACTCCGGCACTCTACGCCCCTAGGAGTCCGCTTGGGTCAAAACAAAGACTGGAAATGGAATTCGCATTAAAAACACTAGCCAATCATCATTTTTTAATGCACAAAATTTGTATCGTTCTAGGCTTAAATTGAAGTTGAAGTTGGAAAATGGGCCAAAAAAGCTAAAAAAGTAAAGTCCGATTTCTCGAAAACTTTAGGACTCTCGAAAAAAAAAATTTATAGATTTGAAATTAGCTTGCTAAATTGAATAACTTTTATTATACTTATACCCCTTATGATTTTTTTCTGTTGAACAGTGTAATTAGATGAAGCATTATTTATGAAGAATGTACGTTTCATCTACAATGATTGACATTTCATAAGATTTTTTAATATATTAAAGAATTAATATTTTACTTTTTCCATGAAAATAACTAATGGATGAATATTTAGTGGCACATTCAAAAGCACATGACTCTTATTACCCCTTTATTAAGTATAGGTATGGAGAGTTATTGACAGAAAAGAAAACATGTTTTATTTTTTCTTAGAAAAATAAAAAATACTTTGTTAACAAATAAGATATCATTATATTCATAAGTTGGTAAATTTCCCTTTTTTTAGGGGGGGGGGGAGGAAGCCAAGAATTTCAAGTGGATATGATTATTATTAATATTTATACCTAGGAACGTAGCTAGATATATATTTATGAAGACTTCACCAACCCCCGTAATTTGTGTAAATACTGATGGAGTCTCCCTAATTTTAGAGAGATTTTTCTGTAAAAAAATACCTATTATTTGATGTTTTTTTGATCCCAAGAATAGAAAAAAAACACCACCACAAAACCACAATATGTACGCCACTACGCGTGTCACACACGTCGAAAAGTTCCATGTCCATAATTTTTACTAATAGCCATAATGTTGATCATCAAATAAAATTTGGCATTCAAAAAAGTTCAATATTTAAATGTAATAATTAAATTGGACATGGATTCCTTCCTTTTCCACGACTCAATTGAGGTTTTTTCCAAAGAAGAAGTCTTTTTAAAAAAAGAAGAAAAAAAACCCATGTGGTGTTTTTTGTGTTCCATTTATTTTTTCATTTTTGTACATACAAAGAAAAGGGCTTTTAACACAAATGATAGAATAAAAACTATATAGGTACATATATTGAATATGCACACAGAGAGGTCAAGAAGACTATGGAAGATATCGTCCTTGAAGATAATTCTCAGTGTGAATCCCCGAAAAAAAGGAGAGACTCTACTCACTAGAGGTACTCTAACTCTCTAAGTAAAGAAAAATAATTTTCTTTCTCTCTCTATATATATATATATATTGAATTAGTAGAAATCAATAAATCAATGGTCATATCATAGCCACAACAACAACAGTCTAAAAAATGTGGAATGGTAAATATATATATATATATATATATATTCACTTCATTACTCTTTTCAAAACTTTTATTTAAAAAAATAACAGAAACCCCAAAAAATGAATGAAACACTTGAGCAAAAAAACACAGAACAAAAGAAACCGTTTTTTTCTTCTCTCTCTCTCCTTTTCTTACTCCATCCCCCAGGCCTTAAAAACAAAAAAACCATGCAAAGAGGTCAAAGTGAGCTGCTTCTTTTCTCTTCTTAGAAGGAGCTTCAAATTGAGACCTGTCAGAAAGATTTCAAAATACATTCATACATAGGACGTATACATATACATATAAGAACGGAAGCATATCTTATCCCAAGATATAAATCTGTATGTATGTACCTAATAAGTATATTAATGACGTACAGTCAATTCCCTTGATTGCGAGTGTTTGAAGCAAGACGTGTAGTTTTTTTTTTTTAAATTTGAAATATGTTTTGAGTGGATTGTATGTATAGACCAAGTTTTTTTATATTTTTTGTCACTTATGAAGGCACATATGTAGGGCCATGCATTTTCCTTGAGAGGGGAGGGGTGCTAGCACTTATTGAATATAAGCCTCATTTTTTATTTCATGTTTTATTTCATGTATATATATTTAGCTTATATATTTGACACAATATATATTTTGTTGACTCCTACTCTGTCCCCGTTTTCATGGGCTTGCACGTTTCAATGGCCACTCAACCATTCTAACCTTTAACTTGAATATTTATTTATGCAAAGATCCGAACAGATATGTACATATATAGAAACTTTATCCATGGAAGGGTTAAAATCAATTTATATTTTTAGAAGTAAGGACTGTATACAGCTTAGTACCTACTAAAAGCCCTTTTTTACATATACATATTTCTCGCATTCCAAGGAATGGATGAATCTCTAGAATGATTATAATATTATAATCATTTTTCTGACTTAGAATATCCATGTCATCCAAGAAATTACCTTTTTGAAAAATTATGAATTTACTTTACAGGAGTTAATGCTGGGTCAGCCCACTGTACCTTAAAGCTGTTCAGGAGTCATTTTCTGGAGTCAAAGTCAAGCTTCGAGTCTTTTGACTTCAAGCAGAGTTCTAAGACGCTGTTTAATGAGCGAATTTAAGTCTTCCAGCTCAGTGTTGTTAATGAATTTTTTTTTATGAGTTCAGTTCAAGAATTTGAGCTTCTCGAGTCTGAGGAGCTGCATGTAGCTGTTTTTAGCTTGAAGCCTAGTTTATATAAAGTTGTATGTATGTAGATCAATGAACTGACTTTCACTCAACTCACGAATCCGAGTCCTTTGCTCACCTGCATGAGCACCACTTTATATAAACATTGCTGCATATGAATTAATACACCATCTACCTACCTACATAATTAAAGGGCCTTCTTAATTGATATAATTATATAACCGAGTCTCTTTTAATGAATATTAATTATAATGGTGAGTCGATAATGCCCATGTTTCTATTTTGTAGGCAGTTAGTTAGTTAATTTCCACATAATACATATATGTATATATATAAAATACCAAGGTTGTTCTCATCTGGGGAGTTCTTTTTAGGAGAAGGAGGGGGGGGGGGAGGCTGTAAAAACGTCAATCTGCATATTATACCCAATTATCTCTCCTCTCTCACTGATGTCTTCATCACTTTTTTTAAGGGGGGTTGTTGTTTTTGTTTTGTTTTGTTTTTAAAAAGAAGAAAAAGAAAGGAAAACTCCTTTTTTTCATTCTTCTTCAAATTATTAATAAATAAGCTATTATTAACTTGTAGTCATATTAGGAAAATGATGATGTTCAAGTCAAGAAAGATAATAATACTAATATATGGTGTTGAGGAGAAGTTGAAGAAGACGTATTTCTTCTGTATGTATGTATATATTTATATAGGAAAGAAGAGGCGGCAGTTCTTTATGAAAAGAAAGAATATTAAGTCTTTATCGTCTTCTATATTTTTTTTTTTTGTAGGTTTCCCCACCAGCTCCATTCTTTCTTTACTCACTGTTAAAGGGTTCCCTTAGGGCCTTTTCTCTTTTTTTTTTCTTTCCCTCTCTCCCTCCTCACTTTTAACCCCAAATACTCCTCACTATGAATATTTTATATATTCACTCACAGCCCCTTACTCAAATTCAACATACATGTATCTGTGAGTAATTTCAAAAAATAGTCACTAAGACTAGTATAAAAAAGAGTTCCTTTTTGAGGGAAGAGGAGGGCAAGTTGCAACACCTTTTTAGACAACTACTGGAGGATTTGTTTGAGTTAGATGCATTACAAAAGAGTAAAATACGTTCTTATATTTGTATCTTATCCATTGAATTTATTGATAGATTATAAGTAGTTTTTATATCAAATATTATCTCAAAGGAAAGTTGACAAAAATGCCTGATTTATTTGATGGCTGTAGCTGTTTTGAAATTCGAGAAACAGAGTCTATTGTAACTCTCCCTGGTTAACCCTACCACTTTGATACTCTGCTTATTACCAGATAAGTTGAATAAAAAAATGTTTCTGATCCGTAGGGCACTCAATTTGGAGAAACAAAAAATGATGGCTTCTTTTATGTTTGTTCCTCACATACGATTGTACATAGATATGTAATTATTTTTCAAAGGGGCTCGCCAAAAGTATATATAATTTTCTACAAGAAGAAAACAATTCTGACTGGTTTTACCACAAGAAAAAAGAAAAGAAAAAAAGGACCTCACTCCTTTTAAGAATTTGTTTTGAACTGGACATTTTTTTGATTAATAGACAAGGAGTACTGCGTTTTAGACTCAAGACGACGATGATTAACAAATATCCTATCAATAAAGGTACAACAACAAACAAATTAAGAGGAACTCTTACTCTTTGGGTGGTTGTATATATATCTTTGTAGGTATCCACAAATACCAGAGCCACTAGAGCAACCAATTGTAACCATAAGGGTCAAGTCTACCTACCTAAATAGGTAAATAAATAAATAAAATCTCATGGTACACTTGAAATTCTTTTGTGTGACTTGAAACAATGGTGTTAAGAATGTGAACTATGTTAAAAATGAAAAAAAAAAAAGAAAGACCTGATATGGATCAGGTAGCCCGTGTCATCGTCATCATCATCATTCATTATGGACCATTCTCCCTGGTCAACAACTTGGCCCACACACCTGACATAAATAGACACTCTCATAAATAAAGGAGGGTTGCTTGTCTTCTTGAAGCTGATTTATGGGCAGTTTGTTGGTTAATTGGATGAAGTCAAGGGGTTTTATAGACAAGTATGACCATACACATAAATGGTATAGTTAGGTATTTGTTATTAGGGTTTTGTCTAATGCACTATATGTACATATGGGATTCGATCATTGAATTTACATTAAATCTCGGGGTAGATAAACTTTTGGTTGTAATGTGCTAATTTTATAACATTGAGGCATAGATTTGCCATCGATATAATTTATGGTTTTGCTGATAGATATGCCGAAATGTTCGAGACTGTCAGATCTACGAACTAGCATTTTAAGGCCAAAGCCACTAGATTAAAAATATCCAATTTATCTAAAAAAAGAACAAGGACAATTTTTTTCTCTTGTTATCGACCCGGTCTTGACCCATTAAAGTCTTGACGACAACACTAGTTTACAGACATAGGTGCATAAGTAATGTGGTTATAATGTACCACTCCTAATCAAGCTATGTGTGTCTTAGTTTGACCATCCTTACATTAAATGTTAATAAGTTAAGTATTTATAAATTTGACTCGAAGAGTGATCACTGTCACAAATTAATATGTAAATGTTCGATTAGTAAGTGTTGAACAATTAAATCCCTTATAAATTCAGGGGTACTCTACCTCATGTGTTACAAAATTGAAGGTGAAATTATCGAAGAAACCTTTAATCTAGACCAAAATATACAAAAATAATTATTTTAAGTAGAAAATGCCTAATTTCAATTACTAACCAATAATAACGTGCAATATGTTCATGAATGAAACTATGTATGGGCCACTCTAAAACTGTTACCAGGATGCATGTGACCCTTTGATTCGATATTTGAATTATCCTAGCCAAAAAGGGAACACGAATATAAATTAGTGTGACTAACTAAAAAAAATATCATTTTTTTCATTCTATTTTTTTATCATCATTAGTCCAATTTGTGTTCGAACTTTTTAGGTCAATGTTGAATTGTACATATAGTAGAGGCACTGAGATACTATAGAGTATAGGTACATAAATTACAACTTTCACCCAATCTCAGCTATATAGGTAAACATATGTACCAATGTAAACCATGAGCTCCTTGAGAGAAACAGTTGTGTTTATGTGTGGATACCTTTGGAATGTTGTTGAGTCCGTTAGGGTCATCAGTCACTATTCTCCTGATTGCTACTTGTGTTATGCTCCTGCTTCTTCCATCAATTAACTAGATGATGATGATGATGAAAATAAATCAATTTGAAGAAGACAATGATGGTTGAAGTGGATAGTTTGTAGAGTCACATATGTGGTGCCTACCCTGTATTTAAGGAGAGAGAGGGAAAAAAAGAATCGTCTTTGTGGGTCAAATTAATTTGTTGTTTATTTTTTTTTTTTTTTGGTTATTTGTTTTCTTTTAGATACTTTTTCTTCTTCTTAGTCAGATGCCGGCACATAATGAAGACGTTGGGAAATGGTTCAATTATCTTCTTCTGAATGTGTGTGGTGATTCTTCCCTTCCTCTTTATCACTCTTCCTACCTACTACCAATTTAATAATGACCTTATTTAAATTTTATTTTTTTAATTAAATTCTCTGTATTTTTATTAGTTTTTATTTTATTTTATGTTTTAAGGACGGGAGGGAAAAATCATAAATAAGGAATTATATGTACCTCTAATACATACGTAGAAGCAATGACGTTCTATATATGTATCTCAATCGTTTCTTTCTCGCATCGATGTATGTATATAAAAGTGTGTGCAGAGAAGAAAATCCCACACACGAAGAAGTTAGATCATTATTTAACTATATTTTTATGTAAATGCTTAATTTGAATATATAGACGTTCAAATAGTAAAAAAAAGAAAATACACACGCTGTGAAGAGGCTTCAAATCTACCTATTTACCTACCTATGTAGGTACATATTATCTATATACCTACAGCCTAAGTTGTACCTTAAGGGATAATATTTCTATTTGTTTACCTTTTAGATTATCGCACTTCTCTCTCATGCAATTGTTTGTTGTTGTTTTTTGCGATTTTTCATGGTCAATCTGTATGTGAAAAACAAGAGGCACATGAAGGAGAAAAGTGCCTTTGACCTGTGAGAGCTTTTTTTATTATAAATATGCGTATATATGTAGTACCATAGATAAAGAAAATAAACATATTCTATATAGAAGTCAATTGAACAATAATAGATCTACAACAGGGGTGCCAAACTCAGGGCCTGCAGGCCATTATGTAGCCTACCAAGTAATTCATTATTGGTATATTATTATATTTATTTTGCTATATATCTTTTATTTTATAGTTTCATTCAGGCCAAGAGTATTAGGGAACAAGAATAAGATTTTGAGGATTCAAAACCAGGACGAGACTAAATGATGTAGTTCTTTTGATTGGTTTCAACGCTGTAACCAAGACATTGAAGGTGTTGGGATAAAGAACCACATCACTACAGCTTCAAACACTTTGGTAGCTCCACAAAACCCATTAAATGGACTCTTCTTCAAAGTATATGTATGTTCAGTTTGTATTCAAATTGAAATACCTAAATAGCATACGCAAACAAATGTGACGTCATCATCCATAAAGCATTATTTGCCCCTTTTGTCTTATAAATGAAGTCAATGGGATCTACCTTGCCCACACCTTTGTATGTCTCTCTCTACATATATTTATAGTTCTTTCTCTTTAGTAGGAAATCATCACACAAATGTTAGAAACAAACTTGAAAAATGTTTCCCCTCCTAGACCCTTACTCTTTATTTGATCATTCTTTTTAATTTGTATAAATAACATTTTTCAATTCACCCATTTTGGGCTCCGATAATAACTAATTAACTAATTAATTATAACTAGTGTTATTGAACACCCTAATAAAATGTAATAAAGAAATATTACATATCTTGTTATGAAGTAAACAAAAGACAGAAAATTAAAATGATTTAGAAAAACATTTTTTCTTATTTTTTTTCCTTTATAATATCCTTCATGTTTGTTCACGCCATATACACATGTGGATATTTATACCTAATAATACAAACGTGGGGCTTTAGTTTTGAGGCAGTATTGAGCGGGCTTGGTAATGACGTTGATTATAAACTTATTATTATTTTAAATGCTTTTGCCCTTATATAACCTATTCTTCTACTCACTCACCTCCTATTCTCTCTATTCCTACCTGGTCATGGAACAATGTTTCAATGGAATTTTTTTCTTATTATTATTATAAAGTTAAATAGAGAAATTAATATAATATATGTAACTACGGTTTCAATTCTTTTCTTTAGAACTGGAGGAGGGGGGGGGGGATTTTCAAGTGGAATGCTTTATTCTATTCCAGCCTCATTGAATCTCTTTCTAGATCAGAGTAGATCAAAGTATACATTCTCTACCTATAAGAAAAATGGAAAGAAAAAAAAGAAGAGATTTTAGTGCATTCCAAAGAGAAAATAGATCTACTCCATTTTACTCGCATTACCTTATATCTATTATTGTGAGTATCAGATTGGGAAGGTTACTTTAACCATACATAAAGTTATTAATTTGACTTTTGTTTAGTTTCATTTTTCAATTCTACAGATGCTCATTCTATAAATTCTTGATAAAAGACAAATAAAAAAAACATTTAGAGTTAGATTAAAAAAAAAAAAAAAAAATATCGTCATTCTCATGATATTCCCTCACTTGAATGACCCTTTCCTTCTACATACACATATAAATCTCCATAACCATCATAAAACAGTAAAACCTTGTGTTGCGTACTTATATTGCCACATTAGTTTCAAATTAGAGAAGGTAGTCAGTCAGCATGTTTAGGCTTGGGTCGTCATGTGTAATTCATTTTATTTTGCATTGACTTGTGTTCCGAATTTTTTTTTTTTTTTTGGTCAAGGTTCTGAATTTGAGTTTGAGTCCCAGAGTGTAGGTTATTATTGTGGTGTAATTGAAAATCGTGGGCTCTTAGGTTAAATTAACTAATTAAAATTTCAACCCCCTCCCCCACATTTACTGATGCTTCCTTAGGCTATTTGTGAGTATCTGGATTTGTGAAGGAATTCTATAACTATTCTTCCTTAGTCAATTGTTAGACAATTTATTTGTTCGTCAATTCGACCAAAGTTTGACGTTTTAGAACTCTACCAATCAAAACAAGTGCCTGTTGATATGTTGCATGATTGGATATACTTTTTCGTTAATCAAAAACAATTACCTTACATTTTGTCAAAAAATACAAATAAAAAACACCTAAATTAAATCACTTTCGACCGTAATTTCATAGATTGTCCTGTTATAATTATTAATTATTTCTAAAAAAAGTATTTATAACATATCTTTAAGTTAAAAACCCTAATAGACTAGAAGGTCAATGATTCTCCCATTAGTAAATGAAAAACTTAAAGGTCCCCTTACATAGACCCAAACAGCTCTTACCCGACCCAGTCCATCTGTACACATACTCTATTTTAATACACCTTAAATTTACTTTTTTGTTTATTTTTTTGTATACATAGATTTATGCTGAGGTTTCCTATCAAACCCATTTTCCTAACTAATGGATTGATGGAATGTCAAAAGTAAGTAAGTAAGGGACCCATTCCAAATATAGACTTTGATGCCTCTCCATTATTATTTGATGAGAATTAACGCAAATTACTTTCTGGTGGCCCATTTGTCGTCGACGACGTTTCATTTCTCGATTCATTTAAAAATGTTAATGGGACTCAAGTATTTAAAAATCATTAGAACAAAAAAAAAATAAAGCAAAGGAGCCACCGGTTTATACGAATAAAATGCTTAAGAGCATCATCAAAAGAAGAAAATGATGATATTTTAATGGACAAAAGAATGCAATTTGTACATAGTTAGGTATGTACCCATATTAAAATTAGTCAAGAGCAGTTTGTTTGTACATAAATACTAGTGTTCTAATTCAGTCTTGTGACCGTTATACATGTATATATTTTTGGGGGGACCAATTCACTTTGATCTCTGGACCAATACTCAGAAAAAGATCATTTTTATTCAATCTCAATTAAAACCAAAGTTTTAATTAACTCTTGTCGACCGTGTCAAATTTCAAAAATGAAAACATCGTTGTATAATGATGTCATACGGTCTTTTACAGTGACTCATTTCATGATCTGAATAGCCTGAATAACTTTTACATCCACGTGTCTGAGACCCATTCAATGACAGTCAAGAGCTTAAAAATTTATTAAATTTCGATCTGCAGTCTAACCCAAGCAGTCTTGACCAAAATTCTGGAGTTATCTAAGAGCCTTTTAATTATTTTCGAGCTATTTAATTGGTTTCCGGGACTGCTGTTGATGGCATCATTTGTCGAATTTTGAATGAGGAATCATCATTTACAATTACCGTTATACAATGGTTTTACAGCAACTCATTTCGCGGTATGAGCTGCTTGATTAAGTTTTACACTACAGATTGAGACCAATAGTATGACGGCCTACGGTTTGAGAATGATGAGATCTACGTTGCACCGAGTTTTAACTGAATAGTTCTACAAAGAAGAAATAATTTAAGACCAGACCTACAAAAAATCCGTCTCAACAATAATAGGTACCATTCACATTATATTGAAACAAATTCTATCTTTTCCAAAAGGTACCAATATAAAAAAATAACAAATTCATCCCTCATATTGCTCTTTAAAAAATAAAAGAGCAAAGTGTGAACAAGACGGAGATGGAAAAACAAAAACAAAAAAAAACAGTGTGACAAGAATCAAAATAAAAATAATCATCAACGTGGAGGGAGAAATAACGTAATTTCCGGTCGTTGTTCATATATATGTATATATACGTATACATGCTCACGAGTCATGATCTTAATTACGATAAGAACAATTATTACATGTTATTTCATTACGTAGATCACTTATGTACGTAGATGTAGGAAAAATGAGGATTTTTTAAAATATAATAAATAAAGGATTTTGACCATTTATAATTTTACTTTTTAATTTTTTTCAACTTTGATGTGTTGAGACCTTCCTTCATTTGTACATATTTCTGAATTTTTCATCTAAAAAGTGAACAAAAGATGAAATCTTATTAGTTAGTTGGGAATAAAGTGGGTCTTGAGCCGATTTTTTGGGGGCTGATCTCAAATAGTTTTTTCTATGTTGATTGATTTAGATTGTTATTTCACTATAGAATCCTTCTCAAACCGTTAATGGTTATATAATTGTTTTCTAAATGTTGACATTAATTTTATCCATCAGAGCCTCTGAATTGAAAATGGATTCAGTAACACATTCAAATTATTCCCTTCTATATGTCATCATGTTGACTCATTTCAAATTTGACAATTGAGATCATTTCATTAAAATGTCAGTCAAGACCACAGTTTATGATGCATCCACCGACCCCACCGATCGATTTTGTTGGATCGATTCAGGCACGATATCATATTGATAAAGATGGTATTAGCAGAGACGGTCAACCAGTCGAGAATCACAAAACTAGTCATTAGCGAAATACAAGTAATTATTCTCAACTCTAGAACTCATCTTTATTTAATGACAGAAGCATTAACAGCTACACAAAATTGAATTAAAGCTATATTAGATCAAGGATCAGAGCACTAATAATCAACAGCTAACAAATGAATATAGTTTTATGTGAGATGTGTGCCAATGGAGTATGCATAGTACAACAGGGAAATGACATCATGATTCTGGCTTCTTCTATGCTCTCCCTTTGGTATATACTAATTTATCACTGCCAATTTCTTAATTTAAATAAAGCCATAATAATTCAATTTGAAAAATGATTATTGCTCTTGCAAAGGAGACGACGTCGACGGAGCAGGATTAATCTCTCTCTCGCTTTTGTGTGTGTATTGAAGGATTGATTTTCTTATCGTAGCAAAAGGAAAAGAGATTATTATTGATATGAATAAACTGGTAGATTATACATAGTTGGTTCTATCTTCCTATAATGGTTAGAGAAGTAACAACACGAGGGAAAAGAGGAGTGAGTGTGTTGATGAGAAGGGAGGAGGAACCCCTTTTCTTTTTTGAGCAACAATGGAAGAAGAAAAACGCGATAAAATCACTTCTCTTCTTGCCCCCCCCCCCCTCTGGAATAAGAATTACAAAGTTACATATATTTTACTAGTATTAACATTTATACGTATTTATATATGAATAATCATCCGTGACAGAAGTAGGAGAGAAAGAAGTACATGTATTCACATATTGTGAGCGACCCCTTAGAGTCCCATGGCTTTGTATAAAATCAATATATATATATGTATATATATTTTTACTTCCTTCCTGTATGATGTACATAGTTCAGTGCTTCTCAAACTTTACCCCATCTCTCAGATAGCATTGGAGTGTTTGCAACAGATGGAAAGTTATCAGAGGTATCCATAGAGAGAAAGATAGAGGGGCTGTGCCCAAGAACAAAAAAAATCAGTAGATGCCCCTGGTTCTATGTTAAATAATCTCAATATTTTTACCCTTTGAGAATAAAAAAATAAGTTTTTATTTCATAAAACTTATATTATGTATAATTATTTGATTTTTTTTAAATTATGGAGGGATCGTATGTCCTTGTCCCCTGATCTGCACCTCTCTTTCTCATTCTGAAAATATATAAAAGGGAATTTAAATCATGTTTTGTTTTTTGTTGATAAGGAAATTTTTATGGTTTTAGAATATTATTATTAATATTATAATTTTCGAAGAAAGGAGAGAAATTTGACATTTTGGAGTGGCTAAAAGAAGTGTTTCTCAAATTTGATGACTCATGCTCCTCTTAAAAAGCATATGATAACAAGAAAGTTCTTGATTATGGGTTTTTTTTTAAATCCAAATACTTTTAAAAAAAATTTCCACGTACAAATCCATACATTTGAAGTTACTCGACACCAGTGGTTCTCAACTGGTCTTGTGATGGAATTCACATTAATCTATAGTCACATTGCCAAAACCCATTTTAATTTTTTTTGATTTAATGTCTTCAAAAATCAAAATCAAAGACATTTCTTTTCTTTTTCATAAGATAATTTTCAATTTCTTTTTATAACTGTTTCATATCAATAAACAAGCCTCTGCGGACAGGACATATTTTCCATATTTGAACCACTTTGGGGGTCATGACCCGCCAGTTGAGAAACACTGCTCTACACAGCCCTTATGGGGTGCACTCTCATAGTTTGAAAAGCACTGCAATGGGTAGTTCAGTTATAATAATTAATTCATAACTACTCTGTAGTTGCTATAAGAGTACAATAAACCCAAAGAATAAAAAAAAATCATTTAATCATTCGTCAAATAAAGAGTTAACCTTCATTAATAATTCATATAATATGCACATTCTTACCTACCAAAAAAGAAAAAAAAAAGATGGCGTCGTTGTTTACTTATTTATGTATGTACATTAGATACATAGATTTGACAAAAATTAAATTTGAATAACTATTTTTTTTGTTTTTGTTTTAGACATATGTACGTATGTATATACATAAATTGTTTGTGATCTGGGGAGAGAGAAAACCTGATTAAAAACAACAACTACAATTTATGTATATGTACTACTTATCTTAATCATATTTCAATTTATTTTTTGTCAAACAATGAGGATTTTTTAATATGTACATACATACATAAATAATAATAATATAATACTTATAGATAAGAAGTTTTTTTTATTTTGACAAAATAAAAATTGAAATTTTTCATACTATATACATACACATACATATATTCCTATTTGTTGTTCATAAACTGATTATCTTTGTATGTTCAATAGTTGGTTCTTGTTTATTTTTGTTTTTTTGTTTTTAGTATCAAGTACATTTTATGTGTTTATATAGACACATATAAATGAGATAAATAATCTATTATTTATTTATTTTAAATAATTTTTATCTTTTGTCCATATATGTAAAAATATCTGTATATAGTGCATCAACATAAAATCAGTTATATATGAAACCTTTAAAAAAAACTCATCTACATAGGTTATAAAAATATCATTTTTATCAAATATTGTACACCATAACTGAGTTTAAATAGTTAATTTGTTTTTATATTGAACAACATGAAAATAAATAATTATATTTTTTTTGCTATTGTGGTCTAACATTTGATTTTTTGTAATTGCATTTTAAAAAGGGGAAAAATGAAAATTGCATATTTTAAATGAAACTATCTTCTTAGATAGATTAGATTTATATATATACCGTATATTTCGGCGTATAAGGCGACCGTCAGATAAGACGAGGTACAAAGTTAGAGCAAATTTTTATGAATTTATCATATATCATATTAGGTGACTTATATCATATAAGACGACTCACAGTTTTTAAGGCTGATTTTTTGACTTTAAGGGTCGTCGTATACGCCTAAATATACAATATATATATATTAAACACATAAAAGGCCCCAAGTATCTCCAGGCCTTTTATACACCGTGGCTACATTGATTTTTTTGATATTGAAGTAATAGTAGAAGGCTTTAATTTTCTGTATGTAATAAAACATCTGTGAAAATGTGGAAAAAACAGAAAGAAACAATTTTTCTCGTTTTGTACATTTTGCTCCATGGCTGAATTTATGTTAAAGCTTCACATAGGCAAGTTCTTACATATGTAGTGAGTCATTAGATGACACAAATTACGATAATGTACGCTGTATGTGTAGCCTATTATTTTACTTTTTTCTTTTTTTAGAGAAAGAGAAAAAAAATACAAAAAATTTAGCATTTTTCTAAAAGAATTTTTTGTAAATATATATATATATATATTTATTTTTTTCCTTCTCCAAAATAAGGCGACAGGGGGTATCCATCCGCCATGATGGAGAGAAAAACACACAAAAAAAATGTTATTGACATATTTTCAATATATATGTATGTATAATATATATCTGTATTTTCTGTTCGTTTGTTCGTTCTAAAACTCCTGTCACATTAAGGGACTTTATACATTAATTTTTCAAAAAAAAAAAAAAATTCTTCATCTTTTCGTGAAAGAACAAACCCCCTCCAAACGATTCGCCTTAATTGATATTTGTTCTATGTACATATTATTACTATTAAATTAAGTTATTATTATTATTATATTTTTTTTTTTCTTTTTTTTTTTTGGGGGGGGGGGGGGGACTCAGTATGGAATGTTTAGAACTCATTATGTTTTAATAAGTGCTTCTTCTTTACATACGTCAGGGATTCTTGTAAAATGAATTCGTTTCTTGGCCCTTCTACTCCCCGTGAAGAGAAAAACAACGTCATTTTTACCAACATACACATATGAAGAAAAATATTAAAGCCATATGTTCCAATGCTTGGTTCTACATACAACCATGGGCTGTATATGGTGAGTTGGTGCCTTATTTTATATGGATCTAAAGACATAACAATAAATTACATGAAAAATTCACCCACTGATTTTTTTTTCTTAAATATTCTCTTCTTGGTATACATAGAACAGGTTGCTTGCTAGCTGTCTTATGTTATAATAACAATATTATGTCTTTTCTTCTGAGAGAAAACCCCCATGGTTACAATATAAATGTTCAAAAAAAAATCTGGATGAGTTTCAACTTTTCCAATGGTCTTCTTCTTTTTTTTTACGAGAGTTTTATGTGTCATATCGGAAAATATTGTCTTGTCTAATGAGTTTCCTTCAAAACTATATACTATTAGATATAAAGTTCATTCATATGGGTAACTGTGGGTTGACTCAGTTTTTTTTTTTTTTTTTTTTTTTTTTTGGGTTGAAGTGTATCTAACTAATAAAGAGATATCAGTAACGCCTAATCAAAACCATATTGATTTGATTGAAAAAATTGTATTGGAATTTTATTCTACATTACATTGGTGTGCAATATTTCCTCCTTGGACAACGAGTGTTTGGAAAAAATATGTTATTTATTGAAATGATGTCTTAGATTTGTGATAGTCTTTATAGTTTTATCTACATATATACACTTAAAAGACTCGCATCTTTAGATAATTCATGGTTTTAAAGGAAAACTTTGACCTTTTCTAAAATTGTCCAAGTTATAATTTTAATTTAAAATAATAGAAAATTTAATATTTAAGCCATGTTAGTGTAGTGTATAATTATATAATGAATCTCTGTAACAGTTTTGATTCGAAAGTATTTCAAATTGCAAGCACTTTTCTAAAACGAAGTTTGCATGTAATTCGGAGTAGCCTTCTATTTGTGTGACGTTAATTTTTTGACTGGTTTTAGGATAATTAGGCAAGAACTATTCAGTTTCTTTTCAATACATTTCTTTTTTAAGTCAGTGCTTCTCAAGCTTTTTGAGTTGTGCCTTCATGAAACAGTATTTAAGAATGTGATGTTTTAAAAAAAGATAATTTTTATTTTTATTATTTAAAAAAAATAAAATAGAAATACTTTTAAAAAATATTTACACAGTTTGAGAAGCAGTAGCCAATACAGGCTCAGATTTTTAAGAACCACTGAATCATTCTTATACATATATATGACCCAATTTAAAAAAAAAGAAAAAAAGACGGTTTGTATTGGTTTGAAGATAACTAAAATTTTGAGATTATTAATAATAAAATTTTGAGATTATTAATAATAAAACTTTGATACTTTTTGATTCTTGTTATAAGTTATTTTTTAAAAAAAAAAGATATTTCAGTCCTTGTTCTTCATTTCATGAACGAAAATTAATAAACTGTTGTCATTTTAATTATATTTTTATTTTATGTCGATTTTCAACAATCACATCGTATATAGATTCACACATTTCATGAACTTATACTAGAAAAAAGTCCATTTTCAGAATGAAAAGAGAGAACCTGTCCGGGCAAGAGTGAACGATAGTTCATTTCATATATTTACAATTTATAGACAAGACAAATTATTGAATAGAGACATACATGTTCACATAATATGTAAGCACATCAGAAATGATGAAATTAATAATTCATTTGAAAATATGAAGTGAATGTTCAAGTAATCCATATATGAATCACACGGAAACAATAATAGAAAAACATAATAGCTCAATGTATATACAATCATGCAATCCAAGTACATAAAAGTGTTATAGTTGCGTGATTGAAGCGTCATCTCCCGAGAGATTCATTAGAGAGGAGACGACGACGACTCCCTTTTTTCTAACTAATGTACATATTCTTCCTTTTCCTTCCAATTCTTATTTTAGTTATTATTATTATTATATTAAACCTAATTAATACAAGTATAAGTATGTAAGTATACTTATATTTATAAGTACCACTATAATATTATTTTAATTAAAAATAACTTGGCACGCGAGGAGAGGAAGAGAGAATATGTTAAGAGTTCCACTAACAAACGTAACATATATAGATTTGATATTGGCCCCCTGGCGGGGAGGTTATTAAGATATAATTAATGACTTATTCCTACAGTTTTTGACATAATATTTTTCTATTTGATTATTGTTATTATTTATATGTAATGATAATCAAACAAAATACAATCTCTATACATATTATACATAGTTGGACTCTGAATTCCATTCTATTCACTTAGGGATGATTCCATCAATATCAGCAGGAGGAAAAAAAATCTCTGCTAATTGAAAGAATAAAAATAATAATGAACTAATAAAAAAATCAAGAATCAAACTGGCAAGTCAGGTTTTTTGGCTCTTTCCCTCATTCTTACAAAATCATTCCATAAAATGGTAACATGGATTTATTTATGGGCCTGAATATTACCCCGATGAGTGTTGAGACATGGTTCGAGATTAACTTTTGCCAAGTCTTATGTAATTCCTTATAGAATGATTGAGATCGAATTTTGATCGAAATTCCTGTTTTATATCGAAATTTAAACGTTTTCAAAATGTTGATCCTTTTTTATTGGTTTATCAGACTTTGGAAACAAAGTTTAAACCTAACTTTGATCACTTAAAAAATCACGTCATTTAATGCATATTTGATATTTTAAAATTTGAATATGGAGCTAATCATTAAATTATAGTTGATTGAATTACAAAAGTTTTAGATTGATTAAAACCGACGTTGTTCTGAATTAGATTGGTCCAAAAATAACCAAATTATATCACTATTGGATTTGTCCATAATTTCCAGACTGGTTATTAACTATGTACTCTGGTTTTTGAGATACAAACCCAATTTATACCATAATATTGCTTTCAATATCTCGAAATTTTGACTGTCAAATCTGGTTAAAAGCCTTGATTTGTACAAATAGTTGCTATTACTTTTTTAAGTGCATTAATATTTATTAAGCTGGTGCCTAACTAAATTTTAGGCATATTTAGTATATAAAACCAATTATTGCTCTTTTTGCAAATAATGTTGTATATACATACATAAAATTTCTATAGAAGTAAAAAAAAAGTTGATTCCATTCAAATTTAGCTCTTATCCGGATTTAACTGTATGATTCTATATTTATATGGATTTATACGCAAAATAAAGTTCACACTCTCCATTGAACAAAATGTTTTAGCAATTAACCATAATTTCTTCATTGACTAAATGACTCGCATTGACAAATCTTTCAACCATGGACAAACCATGATATTACTCACTTAAAACTATATATACAAACGTGATGATATAATGTAGCTCATTTATAATAACTAAGGAGGAATAGTTCTAAGTAGATTGGTCCAATGCGAGATGACTCTTTTAGATAGACTTAATTCACCCATATTTATACATATATGTATTGTTTAAAAGATATCTTCATTATTTTGACAAAAAAAAGCTTATAAATGAGCTTAGTTATTATTATGAAGAGAAAAAAAATATAGATGTCTTATCGATAAAGAGAGAAAAAGGTTGATTGAAATGGTTAAACATAGTTTTACATTTATTTATATAAATGGTATTGCCATCGATAATGGAGCTCATTACTAATATATATTGATATTTATCTTTGATAGGTTGAGTTATGAAGTTATTGATTTTATTATTAAGCACCTATGTATGTATATGTAGACATTTTTTGAAAAAGATATTTGAAACCATTTCTTGTCGTCTAACCCTTTCACATTACAAAAAAAAAAGAGATAAATTATACAAGATAGATACATATGTAACGAGAACAAGAACAGAACTCTTGATATTCGATACTCCATGCAGAAATTGACACCTCTGCCCCAGTATCTATCTATTTATGCATGTGGTTACATACTTTGTAAGCAAAAGTACAAGATAATTATTTATGTGAGTTTTGAGAAAGAGAGACACAAGTCACTCTCGGCACGAGTTAAGGTTCAATGATGAGTCTATAATAATAATAATAGCAATAAAAAGTGTCAGGGGGTCATATATATATATATATATATATATATATATATATTGTGGGCTGATTATATAAATACTCTGGCCACACTAATCGTTGTTATCCCTTTAGCTCTCCCCCCCCCCTTGGCCTTTCTTTCTCTCTATTTCTCTCAACATGAGTTCAATCAGAGAGTTTTAAAGGAAAGGCAAAAAAAAAGAAAAAAAAAAGTCCCATTTTATTTTTGTCCCCCCCCCCCTCTCTCTCTCTCTCTCTCTTTCTCTTCCCCATCAATAGCTCTAATGACAACTTTGGCATACCATTCTCTTTTGAACAAAAAAAAGTAAAATATACGACTTCCAACCATGTGATGAATTCATTTTCAAAACGTACATACAAAATAACAAAAAAATAAAAATAAAGAATCTTCTCTAAAATGAAAGAATCTGGGAAGAAGAAACAAGGGCGGGGGGAGCCCCGTAGAAAGAGGAAGAAGAAGACTTTACTGCCTTGCTATGTGACCTCATTCTGTTTTTCTTCAGAACAATTGATAATTTTTATTTTGGAGAAACCTATTATTAGTTATTATGTATACCTATATATATTTTGCATCTTTGAATAGTCTTTTCCTAATGTAAGAAGAATAAAAATTCAATATAGCGTTTACGTGTTTAGATACATACTACTATTGACAAAAAATATCGGGAATCAAAAAAATTTTATCTAAGCATCAAAACTCATTTCATCCCCCCAGATGCAATGTACATGTGCTAGCATTTTTTTTCAATTTTCAGTATAGTTAAAAAATGTTTATTAACTCAATAATTAGAGAACAGTAACTTTTGAGTTTTGAACTGCTATTAAAATTAAAATTGGGTGATCGGTTTCTTGAGTAATAAGTTATGTATCTCAAGAAATAAACCTGAGATTTTCAAAATTTCAAAAGAATACAGTCTAAAATATTAGTCATTTAATCTTTTTTGGTTTGGACTAAAGGATCCATATCACTAATGAATATTTTAACGCGTATTTTGGCAGAAATATCATAGGTGACATGGGTGCCAACTTTAAAAAAACATACATCCCTATCGAAATCTCAAAAAAAAAAATTCAAATTTCCTGGTATTTTTTGCACATAGCAGTAAATATTTTTTTTTTGCCTAGATTCATTCTAAAATGATTCAAAACCATGATTTTATAAAATTCAATTTCAATCTCTTTTTATACCTATTTATATATATATAAATATATAATATGATATAATATAATACGTACGTATAATACCTGACCCCTAAAGACGTGCTAAAGATAAATGATCATGTGAAGATGATGATGATCAAAGAACGTGCCCCTATCCTCCTTCGTCTAATAAAGGACAAACGAACTTAGTTATAGAATTATATCAGAACATTCAATAACACGTTTTTCTAACTATGTATGTATTTATAGGTGCACATATATGTTTACAGTAACACCTCTTTTAACGAATATATATTGTAGGTACGTACACCGAGTGCTGCTCATTCGTGGATGATATTCTTCGTAACACTATAGGTAAATTATGAAAAGAAATAATCCCAGAGTGAGTTTACTATATTTATTACACAAATATACGTGTCTATATCCAGAATGGTCCTCCCCCTGAACTTGTTTTATAAGGGTTAAAGGGGGGGGGGAGCACTGAATGCATATGTATTAGATTTTGCTCTCCGAAAAATAAAAATTTGATTTCTTAATAAATACAAACCAGTATTGAATATATTTTTATTAAAAAGATCACAAAATATTTAAAAAAGTAAACAATAGAAGATAGATAAATTGCAATTTATCATTACACACAGGTCCCAATCACGGTAAAGCTGCCTCTGGACCCCTTCTCTAGTATAAAAAAGACACTCTTTTGACCCATAACCTAATTCCTAGATCTATTTCTTTGACTATACATAGCACGGTCATGATTGCCTCTAATTGCAGTCTTTATGAAAGGCTGTCGTCCTCCCATTTTGCTGTTACTGCGTAGAACCATTGAATTTATTTGTGATACCGTGCTACATTGACTCAGTTTTACCCTTGTCTATAGGCCAACAAAGTATGAGGCCCCTGTATGATTCTAATCAAGCAAACTGGGGCTCATTCTTTGATGGTAAATAGGTAAATACTGAAAATAATATAAACTACAAGTTTAGACTGAACAATCAGGGCAATATTTTATTCAAATAACGATAGGGAGTTATGTAAAAACCATATACTTTGCATAACTCTTTATGATTGCATTTCTTTGTAATGAATGGTTATAGAATGGACTAAATTATAGGGTTTTTTTTGTTTTCAGAAAAGTCGGAACAAAAAGACCCTTTTTTGTCTTTTTATAAAAAAAATTTATCATTATAAATGGTTTTTAAATGGATATCATTATGACTCTCAGATAATATAAAAAACAGACACTCGATCTGTACATTTAATTAAATATAACAAAATGCTCGCAATACAGGAAATACTGTGTGACCAAGGCAGTACTTAATAAGTTCTCTCTTTTCAGGCAAACTACCTAATATATAAATGAACAATATACATACCTTGACTCACCTAAAGAAGAAGAACGTAAAGAGTTAATAATGCAATTAAGAAAGAAGAAGAAAAAAGGCTAATTCTTCTTAATTGACTATCTCTTGACTTATACATATTTTTTCTGGTAAGAGTGGTTCTTTTTTTGTTGTTGTTCTTATTATTATTTCTTCTTCTTTTTTTTTTTTACTTCAGATTCCTCATTGTGTATCATTGTATATGTTTTAACTTATATGTATGTATGTATATATAATCGTTAGTTAGTTTGTAACCTTGAAAAGAGAGAAATACATAGAGTTATGTAGATTTTTAAGTAGAATATAAGGAGGCTATACACAAAACCACCTTAATTGGAGTACCAATTTTGTGAGTGTGAAAGGCAGAAGAAAGATTATTGAAAAATAATTGACTTTTTAAAAAATAATGAAATTTGTTGTGTTGTTCATCAAATTATAACAAAATTAAAAAAAAAACAGATTTTAAATTATATGTATATTTCTATGTGAAACTTTGGTGAGAAAATATTATATATATATATATATATTTCTTCTCATCTGATTTGAGTTAGACTCTATGATTGTAATAATTTTTGTAACTATAATACATATAAAAATGATATAAATTTGAACAAATGAACAAAAAGGAGGAGTGAGTCATAAAAAGGATCAAATTTCCTTTACTGTCTAATTCAGAGGTTCTCAGGGAGGACTCTGTGAATGTTTTTTTGAGTAGAATGATAACGTTCTCTATAGATACGTCATAGAAACATCAATTCAATAATTCCCTGATAAAAACCAGGCTTTTATGGCGCGAAAATACCATTTTAATACAGCTATTGTATGGTGTTCATATATCAAATATAAAAATTGTAACTTGTACAAGCAGATTGTGCGAGTTATAATTAGTTTGTTTTATTTTGTAGTCATTAGAGTACTATTCATTTTAGATTTTATAATTAACTGTTAATTAATGATTAATTACTTCAGTTAGACTTATTAAAATTACTTAATCAGTGTCTTAGAAGCCAAGGGTGGAATATAGGGCACTCTTCAAACTTTTGAAAATCCCATGAAAAGTATACAATTTTCAAATGAGTATTTTTATTTCTTCAAATTGCAGATCCAGTTTAGATTCCTTCCCACGACCCCGTTTTACATGTATATATTAAAGTGTGATCCAACTGTGGACCGTTTAATTATATACAATGTGCGCCATAGAGTACCTACATTTTTAATTAGCTACTTTTATTACTAAAGTTGAGAGAAGACGTTAAATATTACACCTTTAATATCGGTATTTGCTGTTTTAATGGTGTAGTTATCAACTGTGGTTCTGATAAATTCTATTGAGTCTGTTCAAGGATACTGGGAGTCCGTTAGTTGAGGTTGTGAGGGAAAAAGTTTGAGAAGCACTAATATAATGGAATTACAATAATTTCATAATCTTTTTTTTTTAAATTCATTTCTTCATTTTTAAAATGCTTCGTTTCATTTGGTTGGTTGTAACTTGTACAATCTGCTGCTGCTTGTACAAGTTAATCAACAAATTATCCCATATGGATGTGAATAACGCCCGTTAAGAGAGAGAGAGAGAGAGAGCAAAAAAAGACATAAATGTATGTATGGTTGTATACCAATGGTTTAATAATAACAACAATAACAAAAATAAAAATGATAATTGGACTACTATTTGACTCTTACGTGCTCATTCAATAGTAATAAAAAAAACAGACCCGAGAGAAAGAAGAGAGGCTTGAATGTATAATATGTGTTGTGTATGCTTTTTGATGGGTTTTGGGCGGTGTTTTTTTTTTTTTTTTGCTTCTTTTTGTTATTCTTTTATTTCCCTTAGCCTTTTTGCTTTTTTGAACTGTATATAGAGTGTGTGGTGTGGCGGGTCTTTCCATTGGCCAATCAAGTCCCTCTTCTTTAATAGCATCACAAATAAACAATAACAACAAATTCAAACTAATCATGGACACGGAGGATCCCTCCTATTCCGATGACTCCTCCATTGACATCCTCTCTGAAGAGCCTCATCTTCTTGTCGGCATGGATCATCGTGCAGAAGAGGGATCGTCCACACTCACTTTTAGTGTAGACTCTCTGTTAGTACTCAAAACACAAGGAAAGATCCAAGAGAAGGAAGAAGGAAGACTCTTTTTAACTAACTTTCCGACCTAACACCTTGGTTGGCCTCCCTTCCCTGGTCTCTCCTTTCCTCAATCTCCACACTTTCTTAGACAAGGTAATCGATGTACATAGGTCGATATTCTCCATAACATAGCATTGATGTCCATAGAAACTCATCAGTATCCACAGTCCACAAATAGTCCTGGCCTTCGATCTCCTCTGCCATTCCAATGCAAACTACGAAAGCACAAACCAGATCGTAAGCCGCGAACTCCATTCACCAACTCTCAGCTAGCAGCCCTTGAAAAAAAGTTTAGTCAGAAACAATATCTATCAATTGCAGAGCGAGTTGAGTTCTCTGCCTCTCTTAAACTCACAGAGACACAAGTCAAGATCTGGTTTCAGAATCGGAGAGCAAAGTCAAAGAGAAATCAAGAGTCAGAGTTGGAGAGACTGCAAATGAGTTACAGTTCTGGTACAGCTGCTGCTGCTGCTGCTTTTCAAACAAGGTCCTATGTAAACTTTTTACCTCAATTTCCAGCAGCCGCTATGGCCGCCGTCGCCTCTTCTTCCCCAGTCTCACCATCTGACAAATCTGAAAATTAAAAAATCGCTTCTTGTTTCCGCTGCGGAATTGACGGGGAAGAAAAGAGAGAGAAAAGTAGGGAGGAATGAAGTAAGTATGTATGTAATAGAGAAAGAGAGAGAGATGTGGGAGGGAGAGAGGAAAGAAGCGACGGCAGGCGTCCCTTACCTCTCTCTCTCTCTCTTTCTTTTTTCTCTTGCTTTCATACGATACGTGTGTACTGGTGGTGTCGATTGAATAACACCAGAGCTTAGTGAATTAGATTTCTTTTAGTCGTTGTCCTAATCAGTTCTCCTCCCTACAGTAATCCTGATCAGTTACTATTTTCTCTCATACGGGAGTTAGTTGATTCAGTTCTGTGAACCTCAACATGTCTATAATTAAAAGCGAGCCGGGCCTTACAAAGCCCTCCAAATCCGGGTTTGATATGGATAGTATACTTGGCCTGAATTCCAAGACCACATGCATGGTCATACCTCACTCTCCGCCACCTTCACCCGTGACGAGCACGTCATCATCCTTTTCGAGATCTCCTTCTCCAGATGCAGATCGCCCAGTCTCGCCTCCCACATCCTCTCCACCTCCTTCACATATACCACCATTTCATCTTGGATCACCCTTTCTGCTCTCTCATAACGGCGGCGGGCCAAGTAGCGGCTCACCTCACCACCACCCCTCACAGCAACACTCACATCTTAATCCATTTTTCCCAAATTGTAAGTTCAATTTTGACTTGATTGATTAATCAGGCCTTAACTTATTCATTCCTTACAGTGCCGCCTCATCATCCCCTAGGCAATGGGCCCTTTCCTCACAAACTCCAACTCCCAACACTCAGAAAGCACCGTGCTGACCGCAAACCCCGTACTCCCTTCACATCCCAACAACTTATGGAGCTAGAAAACAAATACAAGGAGAAACAGTATCTCTCCATTTCAGAGCGTGCAGAGTTCTCTGCCAAGCTCAAAATCACGGAAACACAAGTCAAAATATGGTTTCAAAATCGTCGTGCAAAAACAAAACGACTTCAAGAGGCAGAGTTGGATAAAGTCAGATTCGCTGCAAATCCCACAGCAGCTCTTGCAGCACATTATGGAATTATTCCACCCTCACTTCTACCAGGAATGATTGCTGCCTCCACACCAAATCCACCTGCATCATCTTCTTCAGCCTCAAGTCGATAATTAATACCATGGGCTCTTATTATGATGATATAATAATACATACAATTAATAATATACTTATTAATATTTCATTAAAATATTATTCTCTTTTTTTTTAACAAATTTCATTTTGTGTTAATTCTTTGCCAAATAATAATATCCATTATTCATTCAGATTTACCAATTTTTAATAATATTATTTATTTATCAGTATTATATGATTATATATAACCACAAGTTCTCTTATTAAATACAGATATTTTACCATTATACATAGTAAAGAAAGAAAGAAAAAAAAGATCAGTTTCTTTATTCTTCTTCTTCTTATTGTTGTTTTTGTCATTATTTTTATTATTATTATCATTTTTTATTCTTCTCCCCTCGAGTTCTTCGTGGTAGGTGGCGGCTGTCCACACCCTTCAGCATTGATTTAATTAAGAAATTTCCAGAAATTTAATTATAAAAAATGGTTTCTGCCTCAAGGGACGAGGATGAAGCAAAACTGGTTATGTATTTTCTGATTGGTGGATATATATATATTCATATAATAAAGCCACCCACTCATGAATACCTATAAAAAAGTATATATTCATTAATTACTCTCAAAGTGCTATTGGCTAATTGAACTTAATGATTAGAGCATGAAGTTGTAAAAAGTGGAAAAAGTCTACATAATTGGAGATTTAAGTGTTTTAGAGTCATTTTAGTCCCTAAGAAACACCAAAAAAAAAACCTGGGGGAAGTTAATTGCTTAATTGGCCTTGTTACCTCTGTTGACTATATAGGTATGTATCTAATAAGGTATATAGTCATACTTGAAGCCTTTTTTAGTATTAAACAGCTATGTTCAAAATTCGAACTTATACATACCAGTGCTTCTCATACTTTTTGATATCTAAGTGACGATTTCTGGAGATCCTAAGATTAAATTTGCGTGAGGAAATCGAATTATTGGACGCAATCTTGTCTCTTTTTTCAACTTTTTTCAACTTTTGTTTGTTTTTCACTATTAAATTTTTGAAATTTTGCCTTTTTTTTCTCTGTTTTTGATTCGCATTGTATTAAGAATCCCTTTCGGGCACCTTTTTGATTTGAGAAACACTGATATTAATTACTTATACCCATGAATGAAATCCCAAATTTTATGCAGGGTCTAACTTGTTATTATTATTTATGTTTAGAAGGATGTAAAAGGGACCACATAGGGTCACAATGGTGTCCCAAGAGGATTTTCAATTAAGATTTAGATATCGTTATCTTAAAAGGAGACAGTTCTTTATTCATTCCTCATTCATTTCTTGTAAAATGATTTCATATATATATATATATATATAGACGTTATATGTGTCCTAAGGTTGGGTCTCCATCCCCTCTCCATCATCCTTGTATTGTTATTAAATATATTCAATAAAATGATAATAATAAATAAATGTACAAGGTAATTAAAAAAACGTTTACATCTTATGTATGTGCGTATGTATGTACACGCCCCTCCCTCCAAGGAAGGTAATTTAATCAACAACCATATTTATTTAATGGACCCCCCTCTCTCTTTTCTTCTTCTGAGGTTAAATAATGGTATTATTAATTATCATTACTATATCTTATAACCATTCTTCTTCCTCTTTAACAAGGGCTGAATCATTATGAAATAATAGAAGGCAATTAGATGGTAAAATAATAATAAAAATAACAATAATGCGGAGCTGATGAGGAGCTAGGAACGTTTGTAATGACGAAAGAACTTGGATTACTCAGAAACAGGTTTGGTGTTCAATTTTGGAATATTATAACTATTCTGAGTGATTGGCTACAATATTCTATGTCATTTAAAAAGTAAAAACTTTTCAGGTAATAGCCATAGGTTTAGAAATACCTTGGACTACAAGACACTTATTTTAGGAGCAACGATATTCAATTAGAATATATATTGAGTGATCGTTAATCACTTTTTTCTTTGCTTTAGTCACTTTTTCAAAAAAAAAAAAATTAGTGATTATTGAGTGAACAATTGTTTTCCTTTTGATCTTGGTCTGTAACTTCAGGCATTTCTTATAAAATCATTGAATAGTCTTAGATTTTCATAAAAAAAAGATTAAAACTCACTTTTTTGAAGCATATTTATATAAAAAAACAACATTCCGTACTGTCTGGGTAAATGATTCTGTGCATATACCAAACTGCCTGAGATGCTAAGTAATACAAATTCATATTTTATTCTTTTTTCGTTTACCTATCTGGTGGATTTTATTATTTTAAAAGTGTCAATATATGAAAAACAGTTTGCGAAACCCGGGTAATATTTGGGAAAAAATAGCCCTCTGGTTTTGCAAAATTAAAATAGGGTCAGTCAAATAATGTTACCCCACCCCCCTCAAAAATGGCTAAAAATTTATAAGAGACCATGTGATAAATTTTGAGTTAGTTGTAAATTTATTTTTCTATTTTTAACTTTGCTCGGGTATTACTCAGATATTTCCTCCAAATGAGAAAAAGGTCCACTTTCCAAATGAGAAAAGAGAGAAAAAACTCAAAAGGAAGAAAAATGAAAAGAGGTCAAAAAAAGGAGAAGACCTCATGAACAAATCTAAAGTAGACGAAATCATTAAAATTTTTTCCTTTTCTTATAAAAATAAAATAATACATACCTAGTTACTTATAAATGTAAGTATGTAAGCAAATTCTTTCTTTGTGTCAAATGCGCAATTGTTGCTTACAAAAGCAAAAGAAGAAGAAGAAAAAAAAAATTCCAACGTCGGTCAATTGGAAGATATTTCGATGGTTCTATTATCAAGGCAATTGAATGTGATTTTTTTTTGATTTTATTTGTAGTATTTGTGGTTATTTTTCTTTCTATTCTCTCTCTCCTCATCTGCAGTGTCAATTGGAGGATGGAGAAGAAAAAAAACATTTTTCAAGAGTTTTATGGATTCCTACAATATATTTATTATGCAACAAAATAAATAAAATAATATAAAATATTTGTTTGTCAAATGATTTTTTCAATAGGTGTATATGTATATATTTTCTATGCACCATCAATTTTAGGGAATTGCAAAAAAGTAAAACAATAATTCGTAAAAAAACATGCTTATTTAAGTAACTTAAAATTATGTATATACAAATTATGGCAATTATCCTCCCAAAATAATAATAATATTTTAATGTGTTAAGGCCAAGGAGAGAGATAGAAAAAGATCTTTTTTTTACGCAATTTCAATGTACATAATCATATTAGTGATGTATCTAATGTTTACATTTGCAACTGCAGACATTTTATAAACTTGAGCATGCACATTTGTAATTTCTGCCTCCATCTACCAAAATTCTTCTAGTCTCTAACCAGGGATGCCTTGAATATTTGTATCCGAAGATTTTTTGCATTTTTAAAACTATCCGTAAATTTCTAAAAGTTACCTACATTACATTTTTAGATATTCAATACATCACTAACATGTTAAATGAGTATATACTGGGCATATATCGAATTCAGGAATTATTCGCAATTCAGAAATATTCGTATTCAAAAACTTCAAGTAACATGAAGCATTCGCAAATCCACATTTTGTTAAATATTGGATACATCACTAATATACATTTACAGGACTTTTATTGAAAGAACAATGTTTTCCTCCAAAAAAAAAGAAAGAAAAAACCGATGTTCAATCATTCAATTTGAGCTATTTTGTGATTCAGGTACAATTCACATCACAAATGAACCGTTGTCTTCGTTTCATTTGATACTTAACAAAATAAAGTGTTAATAAGGGAAACTATAGTTGAAAAATAACTACGTCATTTGCTTTTCACGCAACCTTACTAACCCGTATTAAACTAACTATTATATTACTCTCATCCCCTTCTCATTATTATTCTCCATCACTCATGCAAGTCCATAAATTCAATCACGAAAAGGGAGATATAAAAGAAAAAGAGGAAGAAGAATAGAGAGAGAAAGAGAAGGGGGAAGCTACTAAGGCTTCCTCCTTCATAATAATAATAACATTGTGGGCAGCTGATAGTGACTTTTGAATAGGAGTACATACACTACGTATGCACAATAATAACAATAAGAAATAACCTCTGGAATTTCTTTTAATGTAGTGAAAAATATGTATGATATTGTGTCAAGTGAATTATGATTTTGTATTTTATTTTTGCTTTTTTCTGTGCCTTTTATTTTGTGCTCCATTAAATAAAGAGAGAAATCAAATCCCCTCCATTCTAAATAATTGTTGCTACATATTTGTTGAGAAGTATTTCTTTTATTCGTTCATTGCAGAAGTAGGCAACATCCATCCATGAAGTCAAGGAGTAGTAAAATCCCAATTCTTTCTTACAATAGAAAGAAGAAAAAATGAGCTAAGCAGGTGCTGATTGATCATATAAATAACCCCAAAAAGACAATAAGAGCCCCTCCTCATATATGTACTATGTATTATGAAGAGCATATTTGGAGAGAAGAAAGTATAAAAGAATTAAAGAAAAGTGGTTGGAATGTTGTTGAAATTTCCAATTCGATTCGCTACGGCATGAAAGGGAAGTGAGAGAGAGAGTCAAACACCCTTTAATATATATATTTCTATTTCTATAGTCATTGGAATGAAAAAATGTATTAATAGCCATAATCGTAAACAATTTTCCCTCTGTGTATTTTACTTTGTACTCTGATTGGGCTATCAGTTCTATTGTGTAACAGGATCCTTTGTTTGTTGAAAATTGACTGTTTTATCCTTTTTTTAAAACTATAGTCTTTAAATATGTATAATAATGTATTGTGTATATAGAGTAATGTAGCGTAGCTCCAAGGGAAATCTTTGAAAAAAAAAGACTTTTTAAAACCTATGTAATGATATGCCCTCTTTGTCTTAAGAGTTTATTATAATCTAATAATTTACAACCTACAAGGTGTATATTTGATTACCATTTAGCCAACAATTACTTTATATCAGAAGAAATGATACTCAATAAACATCCTTCTTCATTTCTAATTAGCATTACTATGACATAATTGTCATATATTATTTTTGAATTCATTTTATTATTAATAGTCTGATGAGATGAATCTCCGAGTTAGTTACTTGACCTCATTAAACTACAACTTGAGATACGGATTTGAATTGAAATAACTCAGGACTTGAATTCGAGGTGCTCAAACACTCAGATGGACTCAAAAAATGACACATTGAGCAGCTCTATGGAACATATTATTTACGATTGGTATATTCCTAGAATTTAGTAGAGAGGATAATTTGAGAAAACAGAGAATTTCATATTGGATTGACAACATCCTGTCATAAAAGGTATATACTTTTTGTAAGATTTTATTTCCTTTAACAATCTTCAAGTTTCTTGGAAAAAAAGGACTAATTTGTACTACATATTTGAAGGAATTAAAAGAAAATGTAATGACGTTTAAAATTCAACAAGGACATTATCGTACAACACATGATTATTGTATCATCCTTGAAACAAATAAATTATGGAATGAGATGAAGGAAATTTGCAAGTCTACAACAATGAGAGAAAACAAGGACAACTCCATTTTTATTTATTTTATTTTTTGAAGACGTTATTCAAAGTGTGACACATATAGTTGAAGCAATGTAATTTACGAAGATGTTTATTTCAAGCCTGAGTTGAAAATAAATTCCCGAAAGAAACTGAATAAGTTACAACTTTCTGTCATAATAAATTCATTTAGCATATATATATATATATAGAGAGAGAGAGAGAGAGAGAGAGAAAGAAAGCAACTTCTTATTCATTAATTTTATAAGTGTACAAAATAGAACTCCTAGCAAATTTTTCAAACTAAAACATTTTCTATTTACATATTAACTACTACTTTAATCCACTCATCACAACATACATACTCTTAAACAACAAAATGAGCATAGATCACTAATTTTTATGTGCCAAGACGTCTTTGGGGCATCTGTAATTCATTTTTTTTTTATTTACTACATTATGTTAAACTCTTTCTGTTTCTGTAAGAATTTGTTGATGACTAAAAACATTTCTACGTGTACATAAATATAGACGCCCTGGTGCTTAGGCCGAAATAAATCAGTTGCCTATGCTGTATGATACTTATGACTAATTTTATGATGGAACCCAGTATCTTGCTCTATTTTGGAGTGAATCCCAGCCTAAAAAGTTATAAATAAAAATATGTGTGTAGATGATTTTATTTATTACTTATTAAGGTCTGGAGAGCTCATTTTTCAAACAAGACACCAACTCTATATCCGAGTTGAGTCACCCTGAAGACTTGGGATGGGGGGGGGGGGGGAACAATTAAAAAATATAAGATTATTAAGGATAAGAATCTAGGGTGCAATCTGAATAATTTTATTAGAATACTATGTTCATAATTCTACAGTCTTGATCGGGTACGTTTTGAAATTATGTGTACTTAAATATCCGTTTGAACACATGCATTTTTTTGGGAAGGGAAGGGTTCCCAAATATTTTCCCCCATACTATACACCTCAAAAAGTTCTTATAGCGTAAAGAAGAACAAAAACTGAACTTAAAGACGCCTTGGCACTTGAGGCAGAAAACAAAAATAGCCTATTCTCAGTGCAATATTCCAAGGGGATTAAATGCTACAAATTAGATCGATCCATTGGGCCGTTTTAAATTTAAACTATGTACATAAACAATTTTGTACAATTATGTAAACTATTAAATGTGTTCCTTTATGACTTATCTAATAGAAACTTGAATGTTCAATGAGTACCACAATTTCAATTAAATAATATGGTGTAAAGGTATAGTTATTTAATTAAAGTATTAGCTTGAATATTACATGGACTCGGTATAAATATATACCTATATGTATACATTATTTAACAAATTACTTCTCTTTTTCTATTTTAGAAAGATCTCTAATGTATACACACAACCATTCGTATAATATATTTAATTATACTTTCTTTTTTTTTTCCTTAAAAGAAAATGCAATAATATAATTATGGTGTAACTCGACTTCAATTATGTAGTTTAATTTTTCTCATTCTTTTTAGTTAAAAGGACAGGTACGTAGAGGGAGAAGGGAACTAGGGTTATAAATAACTTGTCTTGTTTCTTGTGTTTCTATTATTATATCTACGATTATATGTGCTACGTAAATGTATAAGGCACATGCATTAACTTGAACGATCCATTGACAAATTTCATGAAATAAAGATACTTTTTCCAAGGCCTCATTCTTGAGTAGAGAGCCTCATAAATTTAGTACATAAAATTTATCCCCCTTATCTTCAAAGTCTTGAATCAAATGATAGCATTATGTGTACATTGATGACCACGGTAGGAAGATCTTTCATTGAATCAAATACCAGAGTTTTAATTAAGCAATTCTTAATTAACAACACACACACACAAAAATATTTCATTCTTTCAATTCACCGACTCTTAAATAGTCTGCGGTGATGACGACGATTGGAGCTCTTGTCTATCACATTTCTCGATGACAATAGAATGATATGCTCCCTTTTTCGTTTTTTTCATGTTTTTATTATTATCATAAGTAGTTTAATATAATATTTAATTCCTTAAACCATTTCTGACACGCGAAGGAACGAAATTCTAATCTTCAAGATCTGTTTCCATCTATCTAAGTTATCTATTTATATAAATGTACATACATATTTGATATTATATCTACCTACCTTCTTCTCAATTATTATCTGTAAAAATAATCTCTTGGCGCGCGATTCAACTTTTTATTTTTATTTTGTTATTCTATTTATTAAGAACTCACCTCGTGACTTCTTTCTTCATCATCATTTCTTTATCCACTTAATATTTAATATAATAAATATTAACTAATCTATTTTACTGGAAAAAAATAAATTAATCGAAGACGGAATTTGATTCTTCTGGGTCACGAATTCGACTTTTCCTTTCTTCCTTCTTCTTAAAAGAGGATTAATAATATCTAGTTATTATACTATTCTGTTTATATGTACAATTTCACATATATACATATTAGGTTCGTATCTGTTCACCAAGACATATAAAATTCAGAGCAACATTCCTTCCTTTTACAAATATTTGATCTGTGTTCAGAGTCTATTATAAAACTTTGATTATCGCCTTGATATAAATTTACACTGTATTTGTCAGCTGTCGATTTGAGAAAGTCAACAAATGTTAAATGCGGGAGAGATAAATGTTTGTTATTCACTTTGAGAGATATTAGTCAATGACACATGGTTTGAGAGTAATTCTCGACCAAAATATGGGTCTAGTTGAAGAAATGAATCACTTAAGATCCAACCAGGGAAGGAAATAATCGGATTTGGACCGAGTCTTAAAACTATTTTTTTTACATATGTAAAGAAGAAAAGAAGTTTTTCATAATTGATGATCGTTTATGAGTGTGTATGTGTCTCAATTACGACTTACATATGTGTGGAAAAAGAGTCGTGATTTCCGGAAAGGGGTTAAATAATTAGATAATTACATGGTTTTTTGTTAATGTCTAAAAACATGGACTTAAAAGTAGGTATCTACCTATAATTGAATCCCCGTTTCCGTGAGGAAGTTTATTTTTACATATATTCATGTAAGGAAAAAACATCAATTATGTATATATTTTTTTGTGATCTATATTCTCACTCTAAAATGAATAAAGGAAATGAAATTTATATTTAATATTTTTGTTTTTTTGCACACTAAAAAGTACATGATCTATAATTTAAATTTAAAAAAAACATATATGGTAAAATCTGGGAAAATATGTAAAAGAGAAATTTTATAAAACAAGTACTTAATAAAGAGTTTTAGTTCACGTCACAGATTGCACCTACATTAACCAGAGGTTTGAGCATAATTGTTGATATATTATTTAGTTATTAAAGGAATGGATTTATTTCAAATAATAATAATAATTAAATTCTTAAAGAAACTTCATATGTCTTTAAAAATACTTAAAAAAATTAGGCTCTTTTATTGCTAAAAGCAAGGGTTTTTATTCTTATAAAATATGGCTGTTTATGCTTCCTACAAAATAGCCAACCTCTAAAATGAACACATCACGTTAAAATGCCTTCTCTATTATAATAAAATCTGGAGGATAAGAGATTTGTTCAAAAGAAATATTTATTATTTAAAATTCACCATCTCATCACTACATGCTTCTTTCCAACTTGTATAGAACTTGTATTGGATGTACATGTTTAATAAATAAATAGTACAATCAATGGTAACGTTTTAATTTGATGAGACATAATTTGAATTTTATACGAATCGCAATTTCAGGCATCGACAAGAAGAGTATCTTTTTAATGAGCACAATTCTATTTTCTTTCGTCAAGGATACGTGCCTCAATAGACAAGTATGTAAAAGGAGATGGGATTCAAACCATGAAAAACTAATTGACAAGGATACTTTAAATGATAATTAATTTATTTGAGCGTCTTGTACATATTTCACACAAATATGGAAAAAAAAAGAAGGAAAAGAATAGAAGCAGCTTCATGATAGCGTGTGAATATCTTTCTCAAATCTACTCTTTCTTTCTCTTATTATGAGTTATCTGAAAGATTCTCTCTTAAGAGAAGAGACATACATATATACATATACATATGTGGGTGAGAATATCCTAATAAAATGTACACAATGTGTTAATTACTTTTTCTTTCTTTCTCCCTTCCTTCTCTTCTAACCAATCCATAGTGTACTTTTCTTTCTTTCTGTCTTTCTTGTACCCCCTTCTCTTTAAAAAAGAAGATAATATATGAGATGAAAGTGGAAAGAATTTTTTTTATGGTGCTTTTGTATCATCATAAATAAATAAACTGCTTAGTCAAAGAAAATATGGAGTCATCTGAGAGGGGTTTACAATTCTATGTACTTAAAATATTTTTAACATATTTGTTAACATCTGTTTAGCTCGAAAAGGGATCATTTCGAGAAGCTTACTCGCTATTTTGTGTAGTACAAATCTATGTAGTACAAACCAGGGGTGACTTTTCCTCCCTTCAAAAAAGGATATGGGTTATTTTTTGCCTCTTCTGTAAAAAATTTCCGCTTATAATTCAATTCTAAGCTCTGCATAAATTATCTTGCTCCCAAATTTTATTCGAACCCCAAAACAACCCCCCCCCTGCACATCTTGACCCTACTATGCCACCATTACAAATATGCAAATACTTGACAAATATCTATCCATCAAAATACAACTATATGTATATAGTAGATTATTTGAGACTTTAAAAATCATTTAAGTGGCTGATTTTTTTTTCCAAATGAACCTTTGACATCTCAATAAAAAAAAGTAAAATATAAGTTTGTGCATGCTGGACACTCAATAATATTCCTAATAAGCAACAACAAAGCAGCTCATGTACCAAGATTTGGGAAATTACATGAAGAATTTCCTTTCTGATTACAATTTTCAAATTGTGGATTTAGTTGTTTTTTTAAGCATGTGCGACCATAGATTTTTTGACTATATATGTATATAAACATCAATAATAATTTTCAAAAAACCATTCAATGCCATCTACTTGAACGCAAGTTCTATATACATAGTAATCGTAAACTTTGGCTGATTTAATGGACTTGCCAATATATCGGTTAGCTTCTAATATATAAAGCGTTTTCACATGATGTCATCATTCACATGGGAATAAGTCATTTTGGAAAGAACAAAAGCAACCACATTTTATTCAAGAGAATAAAAATCTTTTATCCTCTTTGAAAATGTTGATTGTATGATATATTATATTTCCAAGTATTTGAACGTCGTGATAAACCGAGAAACAGAAGGAATTTGACCATTCTTTCAAAAACTAACTTAATTAAAATGCTTAATCCTCTTAGAGGACATTATTTCTTTGGGATTGTCACCACTTATCAATCTGATTGTATTGAAGTACCAATATTTTTTGGATTGTTTTTTTTTGCACCAATTTTGCTCATAAATTTTTATAATGAGAAAAATCTGGGTAGTAGAAATAATTTTTTTGGAACAAAGCATGCTAAGAAATTTTCCCTAATTTACAGTAAGTAATAAGATACTTCGTTACTCACAAAAGTAACGGTGTTATTTTTAATACAATAAAATATTTCAATGACTTATTTATAGGTCAAAATGAAATGATTTATTCTATTATAGTTGATAAATGAGACGTAGAAAGACAAATCTCAAATTGCCACATTGTATTGTAATACATTTGTAGTTTTTATTCAAAAATAAATATGTAAATAAACTCAGAATTCATCCTAATTGTAAATTCTTATTTTAAATCACTTCAATTTATTATTTATTTTACTTTGTCAAAACTCAAAAACAATTTATTATAATAAAACACATTTTTGAGGTCATTATTCCATCTTTATTTTTCTTGTTTTTTTTCTTTTTAAATAATGTTGACAAGTATTTAGTCAGTCCAAACACACATACATTTGTACACTTTAATAATTATAATTATTTTCAAATTATTATCATATTTTTGTTTGTTTTGTTTTTTGTGAAAACATTTGGGTAATTACTCCTCGTTATTATTTCATTATGAAAAGTAATTTGAGCTTTTCACTATATTCATATACTGTTTGTTTGTTGTTATTTTCTCCTTAATTTGTCATTTTATGTGTGAGTATTTTTTTACAAGAAGTACAAAACTTGAATGTTTTAATATTGAGTGATATTTATTCTAATAATTATGTGTGTGTGTAGTCTTGTAGCCTGATTTGGGTAGCAAATGGCTCAAAAGTAGAAAATGTACAGTGCACTAACATATGGAGGAGACACTCTCCTTAAAATATTCAAGATGTTTTTTTTTGTTTTTGAAGTAACCGATATCTTATTAGGAAAGGAAGAAAAAGAAATGACTGACTGACTTAAGGAGGCGGGTTCATCTCCTCCTCCTACGTTTGTATTTATATATTATGTACATACATTCATTTTATTTTTCTTTCTTTAAGTAAGTATGACTTGAGAAGGAGAGAAAAGGGGACAAATGTGTCAGGTTTGATGAGATATTCATGCATACTTGCTTAATTTAACTTGCCTCTTCCTTTGAAGGGAATTTTTTCACCTACATTCATACATACACACAAAAATTACATGGGTCTCAAGATGCTGAAAAGTCCCTCCAAAATAAGAATGGAAAAACACAAATCTCTTTTTCTGCTTCTGTAATACATCCGTCATTCTTTTTTTTTTTTTTTTGTACTCAAATTCCTAATCAAATACACACATACAAAATTAGTTACAACTCCATTAGTCCTTGAGAAAGAATTCAATAATCATTTGATAATAAAATAGTCATATATAGGTACAAAGGTGATTAATAGCACTCTCAAAGTAAGTCAAATATTATGTTATGTGTAAAACTTGTTATGAAGGGATAGCAAAATTTTATTTTGTGTGATTTTACTTCTTCATTATTGTCACAGTTATGAAAATCCAAGATCATTTTCATTTTTGATAAATTCTCTTGCGATCCACGTGTTGATTGATATTAGCAAAGTATTTTACCAGAGAAGTCAAAAGTTACACTATGTAATGAAATTTTAATCATTGCACGTAAAACTTCATCTCATTTTGCAGTTGTAAATTGTATGCCATATATTATTTACAAGTATGTAAGTGTCCGTTTAGTTCAGATTCAATCAGATCGGATGTAGTGTTTTTAATTGCAGTAATAAGCATCCAACTAAATGTGTAAAAAATGACACGTTCGTTGGTAGTATTATTGTCACACAAAGAAAAATGTAGTCCCGTATATTCACGGAACACATGATTTGAACCGCTTGGTGAATATATATGCTTATTCTTTTTGTAGAGGCTCTCAGACATGGACGGACTTATATCATATAAGTGTGTTTATTTTCTGCTAAGAAAATTCTATATGTTGACATCTTTTCAATTTAGTATGTTGTTTCTTTGACATCTATTGTTGTAGACTTAATACCTTAAACTTATAGTCATTTTGAAAAAATATCTTTTGTTTCACCGTATCTATGTAGGTATACATGTATTAATTCTAAGTGTTTTTTATCAAATTACATTTGGAGGATAGTAAACAAAGGAAACATATGTTGGCTCAGACACGCAACTTCTCTTTTGTTTTTATTATTTTCTTTTTAACATTAGATTTTAATAATACACTTCGTTTAATGCAATATTCGAAAATTTAATTTCACAGCTATTTTAGAAAACAAAGATTTGTGTCTCTTTTCTTACTCTTCTCCATTAACAAAAATAACAGAAATTAAAGACACACATTTTTTTGTCAAGATTTTTCTTTCCACTGTTGATTGAAACATTCTTGCTTCAATTGTGCGTGACTTTCCGGTCGAAGCAGTTAATTAATTGGCAAGAACTATTATTTTTAATGGAGAATTGACAGAAGGAGAGAAACAATAGTAATGATAATAATAGTGGATTGACTCTACTCTTAAATACAACAAAAATAAAAAAATGTTCTTTAAAATTGAAAGTCAATTCATCTGGAACGAACTTCCTCCTCGTCTTTTATTCTTCTTCTTTCTGGATTCCACTTGGGTTTTGTTGGCTCTAATGTAGGGATGTATTCCAGTGTGATCCAATTCCACAATGTGTTGATCATAAAAAATAAGTAAATAATGTATATACTTTTTTTTTTGACATTCTCAGCATTATATAATTAATTATTTCTCAATTATTACTGTAAACTATTTTTTGATTTTGAATTTTTGCTTTGTTAATATTGGAAGGAGAAAAAATCATTCGAAATTTCTACCATTTTTACTGAATTGATTCACTTTTGTATAGTCTAGAAGAAGGCTCTTGGACATTCATTAGTATCTATAAAATCACTAAAGGCAATTAATTCATTTTTGAATATAAATAGTAGTATGTCGGTGGTCCTTATATAGAATCAAGATCCCAGCAAGGACCAATGGGACTTGTGTTATTTCTTAGCACATTTTTAATGATCTGGCGAACATTTTCTAAGGTACAGCTTGTGCATTCAATTTGAATTAATAGTTAGAACGGGAATGAAAGAGACATCTATATCTTTGGGACCTATATATCCCTAATCTCGGGCCTATTTTTTTAATGAAAGTTAAGAGATGTTACAAAGATTACCTTTTACTATGAGTACCACCACACGTTGTCGCAAAGAGATTAATGTCATTATTCTTAGGATTTACATTCCTTCAGAAATCAAAGTTTTATAAATGTATATTCATATATAATATTTAAATATTATATGTCTCGTATGTTTGTATGTACATAAGATGGTAGTTATTTATAAATAACTTACTGACACTAAGTACCCTTTTAAAAAATCATAAAGATCTTACTTATTTAACATTAACTAAAAGGGATTAGAAAGCGTCTAATCTTATTGTCAATCTTAGTTGATGATACTATCAACAGAGTATGAATATATGTATAAAAATAATACGACACGAGTTATTCTTCTTCTTTTTTTTTCTCTCTCTCTCTTTCCAGGTGGAAAAATGTTCTTTTAAAATGAAGATAATTAAGAATGAAAGAAATCATTTTTTTTCTTCTCTCCCTTTCTGTAGCCTTCACTTCCTTTGAGAATTGACCCATCTTTAGAGACCCACCACACCACACTTCATACACATGTTTGTGTAGAACAAACATGGAAGAAGATTTCTCTCCAAAAAAGTTGATGACTCTTCAAATAATGCTCTTCAATTTGTATTAAAGTTAGGATCAAGTTAGGTTAGGAAGTTGGTCAAGTTAGGATTTTGCACAAGTTGTGGTTTGTATAAGCAGATTATAAAAGTTGCGAAAAGTATCTACGATTCAAACATGTCTTATTTATTTATTATTATAACATCAGCTGTTTTAATTAGAAACTATAATACATTGATGCTATTTTTTCATTTTGATCTATTTAATACTTATTGATAATTAAGTTAATGATGATTATCCCAATATATAAATAGAAATTAAGAAATTGTATTCAAAGTTACATTTAAAGCCATATTTCATAATAGGCAATATATCAACAAATTAATAAATATGGGAATTTGAATTTCTTATTTATGACATGCTTATTGTTTTTGTTTTTGGTTTTAAATTCGATCAAATGAAACTGAATTTTATACTTCAATAATCTATAAATAGTCTTGATTATTCTATTTTTATGAAGTCAAAAAGACAGAAAATTATATGTAAAAATCCTTTTTTTTAATCATTGTTTAGTGTCGGAATCCATCTGGTGGATTAATCTGTTTTAATGAAGTGATGGAGGATTTAATGAAGATATTTTTGTTGTTATTTTAACTTTAGTAACACACACGATGTGGTTCTTGGATTCATAGAATATACATCTTGTTGAAAGGAATTTAAAAAAAATTAATTTTAATAATCTATGTAGGAAATGTTTTTATTTAAAACAAAAATATTTTTTGTACAAAAAAACAACAAAAACGAACACACAGATATTCGTTTTCAATTAAGGACGAAATATCTCAATTATAAATATATATATATATATATATATGAATAGGTAGATAAATAAAAATTTGCCTAGGGCTTTCTGGCCAATAATAAAAATAATAATCTTGCATGTTACTTTTTTCTTTACTTTTAGCCGAAATACCTAAACGTACTTTTTTTTGTCTTTTTTGAATCATTGTTTTACATATTTTATTTATTCATTTCTAACTTTCATCATATTGAATTGAAGCCGACTCGAGCACACTCATATATAATATACTTATATTCCTTCTTCTTTTTTTCCAAGCATCCAAAAAATTATAGCCACAAAAATTATTGTATAAAAAATTGTATTAAAAAACTATTGTATAATCATATGATGTTAATTATCATTTTTTGTAGAACTAAGTTTTTTCGGTTATATCCCATATCCTAATTTTCATGGATCTAATTTTATTGTGGAGTAAAAAGCATTTATTTTTTATTTGTTCTAAATTATGGGGCCCTTATTTGGAGAGTTTAATATAAATGCATCTCTAATGGGATGTTGTTTATGGAGTAAAAAATTGATTTCTGAGAAAAAGTTGATCATATCCAGATTTGACTTTATATAGGCTTACCAAAAATTCTGCTTATAAAGAAAAAATATTATATTTTATGTTAATGATTCATCATATACGAGTCAAAGCTACCTTCAATGCTATCTTTTGGCTTTCTTTGTAACAAACAAAATATTTTCATTTTATCGAAAGGGGGGAGGGGGGAAGTAAAAAACTTATGACAAATTAAAATGAAATTGCCCTAGATATGAATTTTGCTTCAAGACTGCAAAAAAAAAAATATATATATATATATATTTTCATTTATTGACGTACGAAAATTGTGCAAATAAAATAAAAAAGTTTTTTGATCCTTTGACCCTGTTGAGAACATTTTTCTCATTTTTAGTCATTTACGAGTAAAATTTGATGAATGAGATAATTTTATTTTATTATCTCATGAAAGGTTTATGAAGTTGATATTGAATTAAGCAAAGGAAAAAGGGATTTGATGGTATCTGCCTTGCATTGGATTATTGCTATACAAAAAAAAATGTGTATTAATAAGTCATAAATTTACGACGATGGGGCAAGGAAAGAATAATAGCTATTATTTTCTTAGATCCAATAATAATAATTGCATGACTTTGTCGTACAAAAAAAAAGAAAAACAAAGATGAATCTTTTTGTTATGACTTATTTGACCTATAAAGAGTCAAAATTAAACAAGATATCGTGTATTTGCTTGATAGTTAGTCTCACAATATTGAGTATCATTTATACGAAATAATTGCATTGTCTTTAATCATACAAAAATTGAGTTAGGTTTGAGGATGTGAGAATTAGTGATGTGGTACTTGAGAAAGGTCGTGGTCTTACTGCCGATTTTGAAATGTCTCATCTTGGTTTCGATTCCTCAACAACTTTTTATTTATCCTTGAAAGTCTTTGTCTTGTTGTCAATGCCAAAAACAAATCAGTTGAATTAAAAATATGTATATATATATATATATTGTCTTTTGGTCCCTACATAATATCGATTTATCAAAGCCTTGGTATCGTCTTCCCTACGTTTCAGATAAGGTGATCTTGACTATAACATATGTATCAAAATTATTGAGCACAAGATACTGGAAAATAGCCGAAATTTGACATACTTTATAGTACTGAGGAAAATTTTATTGAATAGCCCAGTATTTTAAGCTTGAATGAAATTATCCGGGCATTATTTTTTTTGTAAATGGATCATGTATTCTTAATGTCGTCTTTAGTAGGTTGTGTGGACTAATAAAATATAAAGTTTACGATAAATTATTTTTCATTTTTAAGAAAGTATCCACACTCATATAACAAAATCAGTAGCGATACGCCGAGCGTAAACACAAGTACAGCTCGATAAATTACTTCGGAACATTCATTAATGGAACACTTAACCTCTCATTTCTTGTGTGTACGTATAAATTTATAAATGAATGAGATCTTATAATAATTTACTTTGTACTTAAGTGTCTTTAATGTATATGTATATAGTTCATAAATATTGTTTATTATTTTTAAAAGTAGTCACACAGGGTCAAAACTAGGATACAATTCGGGCTACTAAAAAATGACAAAGTTTCTCGGTATTAACAAATACTAATTGCTAGAGCATTATTCAGCACAAAATTAATAATTTTTAAACCTTTAATATTTGCATATATTATTTGAAGACTCTTATTGGATTACTACACACATAATCAATTAATATTAAAAAGTCATGTTTATTAATTTGAGAATGAGGTTTTCTCTCCTATCCTTGAATAACAAGAAGTTCATGGTATTGAACAATACATACATAATAAAAAAATAGACATCTCAATTATATACATATTATTAATAAATACAAACAAACTTTGAACGGACTCTCAAGTCATTAACATGTAGACCAATTTGAAGCTATTACTTACTAATATATAATTAAATATATTCAATTTTTTTAATCCTTTTGATAATTCGCGGAAATGCATTTTTAAAATTATTATTTATTGATTTATTTCATTTTACCTTAAAACTCCGTTGGAGAAATCCCTACATGAGACAAACGATTCAAGTTATGAATAGTCACATACATATATGTATTATAGATACTCAAATAAAATACAAATAATATGTAGATATATAACACATGATTAGTTGATCGGAAGTGATGTACTTACAACTAGTCTGTTTATGAGGGCAAAAAAACAAAACACATGTAACATTGAAGGAAGATCCGGTATGAAGGAACTAATTACCATTTTTTCACATAGGTATAATATTTAAATCTAATGTATGTATTTAGTTTCAGAGTTATATCACCATATTATTTGTAATAAAAACGGTCTTTTTTTTATTTAACCAGACTATTATTATAATTATAGACCCAATTTCCCTACATATGTATGTAGTTATATTGTTAATAACTTGATTGATATATTTATACAGAAAATTGTAGAGCACAGCTCTTTCCCTCTCACTATGCCAAACGATATAATAAGAAACATATAATTATCCATTATATGTGCATATATATACATATATATGTGTGTACATGTCAATTAAGCCAAAATTGTTTCACACGAAATTATAAACCCCCAAAATGAGTCAAATCAACAGCAGCAGGCAATGCGTGAATAATGTACAAAACATAGAATTTAATCATTTGTTTCATATTAAACAAATATTGAAGCTTTTAACTAAATATGTATGTAGTAAATCATGATTGCAAGTTGTGTGGACACATGTTCTATGTATGTACATAGAATATTCTACAAAATAATTATGGAAAGGTATAATTTTCCACTATGGTTGAGGTGTTGTTGCAATATAAATAAGTAAATGATACATACGTATGGTCCAATAACATATAGAGGGAGTACACATCTGAGATGTTTTATAGAAACAATGCTAGGAGTTTTTGGCAAAATGTAGTTCCTAGCAGATGAATATTCTTTATTAATTTCCTTACAATTTTTATTAGTATTATTTTTCAACAAGTTATTATTTAAAACTATTATAATAACTTCAAACAGTCAAAAGTAACACATTTTATAATTACATGAACTTTTCCATAAAAAAATAAAATAGGATGAAATTTCATAATGATTATTTCAAAAAAATATATATACTTATGTCAGAAAAAAAAACTGAAAAGGGATTCGGAAAACCAATGTGATTCCAATTTAAGTTTTCATAAATAAACCCAAAAAATAGATTAAATTGATAATACGATGAAAATGTACGTTATAATCACAATTTTAAATATTTCAGATATAATTTAAAAGGAAATAAGTAATAACTATAAGGCAACTAATTACATTGAAATCGATACAGTGACTACTATAACAAGTCACTGAATCGATTGAATATGTTCTCAAAAAATAAACATAAAAAAGAAATAAATAAAAAATATTTCATAGAAATGAAATAATCAAGTTCATGAAGATCAATATACACGAGATGAGCTAAACTATAATTATACCATTAGAGAAAAGTGCATCCCCTCATCATGCCAAAGCCCCGGTCAGAATCACAATTGACGATCGGAGCATTTCAGTACAAGCAAAAATTTTTCAAGTCAACGCTTATCACAGTAACAATATTCTTCAACTGGATGTATCAGGCATTCTTTATACTATCCACTTTTGAATGTTTCAAGTGGAATATCTTTTCGACTATTGTCACACTTGAAGTCCTTAGTTTCGTCCATTGTTATAAATCTATACTCTTCCTCAATTTCCCGTTTATTTTAACTATTCTGACTCGACTTAAGAGCTCCAATGATTGGGTTACGGGAAAACAAGAAGAGTCGGATTTCTCCATAAGTTGGATGAAATTATGATTCACACTCGTATTCTTGAGAAATTTTCAAACGTTGCTATCTCCATTGTCGGCGACCCAAGTTCCTGAATCAAATCCTTAGGCATTTCTTAACTTAATTTAAAAATGGCACTTGTTGTTTTTGAATTGAATAGAAATGAGTCTGAAAAGAAGAAGAAAGAGCAAGAAGTTTGAAAAGAAAAATGTTGCCAAAAACAGTCCTTTGCGTGCATGTTAGCTGGACTCTTTTTATACATAGGGATGTAAAAAATGTACAAATGGGGTGTGTAGAATAAAAAAAAAGAGAAAATCAACATGGTAACTCTGACAATTTTATGAATGTTGAAAGGGAAGCAACTTGAGCTGTCATGACGTTTTACTGAGCTACATGCTGCTATTCTCCATTATATATACAAATGAAGACATCAATAATAAATAATAACATTATGTATATCATAGATGAGAGGCAGAAAATTAACTGAAATTAATGTCAGGAAATTATATATTTTTAACTAATAATTATACGAGGACTTGAGCCCTTTTTTGTTTACATTTTATTTGCTTTATTAACCTTAATGCATGTATTCCTTCATCCGAGATCGTTACTATCAGGTAGATTTTTTCCCCTCAGTAATAAAGGAAAAAAGATAACAGCTTTGGAAAACAAAATGTACTGTTCGAAGTGCCAACTCTACAAAGTCTCGTCACTCGGCATTTTGCATATTTTTTATATTCCTAATCATCACGCTCTCCAAAAGAATCATCATTAAGGATGTATATAAAGAGCCCAGCTGCAAGCACACCCGTGATGATGTCATAAAAAGTATGGTACCCTTGAAGTAAGGCAGAATTTCAGCCAATTACATTTGAAAGGGCGGAATGTAGCTGTCATTATTTTGCTGTTTTATTTAAGAACAGCTTATTTTTAATAATTTAATGGTAATAAAAGTTTAATATGAACAGAACCCTAAATCCTTGGCTACTAATACCAAGGCATGAGATCAGTCATTTTTACATGAACTTAATATATCTGTGTTGGGATTGCACCTCAAAATTATTATGCTTATGATTTCCTAATCAAATTGCTATTGTAGCTTCGAATGTTGCTAAACCTAGTTTTACGGATTAATTTATATGAAAATTTCAACATCTGTGATATTAATTAGAAATATTATATTTTAAAGTAAAATCCATAATTTATGTTATATATTAATTAAATACATATATTAAATAATTTGATTTAACCATCATCTGATCTATTGTCCAATTTTTTTTATTCAACATATACAACAATTTGATTAGTTTAAAATTATCATTACAACTTCTAAGTCAAAGTAACACATTTTGTAGATACTTAAATTTTTCTATGAAACAAAATGAAATAGGATAATATCTCAATTACATATATATATTAGTTAAAACAGAAAAGTTTCATATTGATTAAGAAAGAAAATGTGATTTTTCTATAAGTAAAGCAAAAAATATAAGTTAAATTGATCAAAATATGAATTGATAACACAATGAAAATGTGCGTTGATGTGGTTGGTATGATAATTTTAAAAGTATCAGATATAATTTGAAGGAAGAAAGAAATGTTTAACAGAAAACTAACAAAATTGAAGTCGACAGTGACTACAACATCGAGTCATTAAACCGATAACATGTATTTAAATAAAAAAAGTAGAACGAATGATAGTTATACGCGAAAAAACAATTTACAAAAATTATATAAAAATGGAATAACATAGTTAATGGTGATCAATATATAACAAACATGTACTAAATTATAATTTTTAAAAGACGATGCTATCATATATCCATTTATTTAAGTTCATTCAATTTTGGCAAATTCTGAGTTCCATTTTATTAAGATGTGATTCTTGAAATGTTCTTTACTCATTCTTGTCCTCTTAGATGAGAGTACATCTCCTATCATGGAAAAAGAACCCTCTCAGAATCACAATTGACAAGTGGAGTATTTTTATAAATAAAAAAATTATTTAAGTCCATGCTTATTTCAGCAGCGATATTCCTCAACTTGATGTATCCAGTATTCTTCTCCATTATCTGCAGCAACCTACTTTTGAATGGTTCAAGTGTAATATCTTGCTACAGATTCTCCATTATAGTCACACTTGTAAGCAGAGGCATTTTTTCATCCAAGGCATGTATTGCTTGAAGAATTTGATTGAAATTTTGATGAATCAATAATAATTAACTGAATATGGTGTCGCTGTTTAAAACTTCTTTGGCAGTAGCAATTACATAAATGTTATCCTCAAGTCCATTAATGTAATCCTTTAAAGTGTTGAAATTTTAAAACTTAATAAGTCATTGCTATTAATCGAGTTCCCTAACGTGTAGTAATAGGTTCTGGTGGTAAGGGAATTTGGCAATAAGTAGTAAAACCTTGCTTCCTAGCATTAGAATGCAAGAAAATCTTCTTTATTTCGGAGATCAGAAGATTTGAATTAGGAAATTCAATACGGTAAAGTTCAGCAATTCTTTGGAGTCCAAGGGCAAGGCAAGTGACGTGGATCATTTCAGGAAACATTTTGAACCTATGAAAGCCAGCTTATTTGCTGTCAATATAATACTATGACTGTAGCTATGACAGTCTTGCTCAAGGCTCAAGACAGCTCTTGTTGGACTTCTAGTAATTTACTAAATTAAATTGATGTTTTAGAAAGATGTTATTCAAATCAAAGTTGTAGATATTACTTTAAATAAACAGGAAATTTTCAAAATTTCAAAATCAGTACATTAGTTTTGGGTTTATTGCTATTTTTGTTAAAATTTCATTATTAGCACTAATTTCTAAGAAAAATAAGTACATAAATACTAATCTTTACTCTGAATAAATTATTATCTTGAAGTTTTTAGTTTGATAATAATGGTTATTCATTTCTCGATTTCTATAATGAAGAAATTTCCGATCATGAGACTTTCAAATTGCTGATGTCACAAGAGAAATTCGGATCCATTCAATAAACATGGTATTAGTGATGATTCAAGTATATCTGATTTCACGTCTGACCTAATGTAATTCCTTGTATCATGTAATATCCCACTTTCAGTAGGAGGACATCATAATTTCATCCAACTTATGGAGAAATCCGACTCTTCTTGTTTTCCCGTAACCCAATCATTGGAGCTCTTAAGTCGAGTCAGAATTTTTAAAATAAAACGGGATGAGGAAGAATATAGATTTATAACTAGGAATGTAAATCATATGCAATTCGGGCGTGTGATAAAAAAGTGGAGTTGGCTCTTCAAACAGGTCTTTTTGTTTTCCGAAGCTGTTATCATTTTTCCAATATTACTCAGGGGAGAACATCTACCTGATAGTAAAGATGTCGCGTGAAGGAATACATGCATTAAGTTTAATAAAGCAAATAAAATGTCAACAAAAAGGGCTCAAGTCCTCGTATAACTATTATTAGTTAAAAATATATAATTTCCTGACGTTAATTTCAGTTAATTTTCTGCCTCTCGTCTATGTTATTATTTATTGTTGTATATATAATGGAGAATAGCAGCTTGTATTTATAACAATGGACGAAACTAAGGACTTCAAGTGTGACAATAGTCGAAAAGATATTCCACTTGAAACATTCAAAAGTGGATAGTATAAAGAATGCCTGATACATCCAGTTGAAGAATATTGTTGCTGTGATAAGCGTTGACTTGAAAAATTTTTGCTTGTACTGAAATGCTCCGATCGTCAATTGTGATTTTGACCGGGGCTTTGGCATGATGAGGGGATGTACTTTTCTCTAATGGTATAATTATAGTTTAGCTCATCTCGTGTATATTGATCTTCATGAACTTGATTATTTCATTTTTATGAAATATTTTTTATTTATTTCTTTTTTATGTTTATTTTTTGAGAACATATTCAATCGATTCAGTGACTTGTTATAGTAGTCACTGTATCGATTTCAATGTAATTAATTGTCTTATCGTTATTACTTATTTCCTTTTAAATTATATTATATGCCTGAATTGCGTTTTCGACTTTATCGATGAAAAATTGTAGAATATAGTGTATTTTCCCCTTGCTGGTGTCCATCTTTGACGCGCACTCAAACACTAATGAGTCAAGCAATCAGTGATTACCAATCACAAACCTGATTAAAAGTTTCTTTAGTACAAAATCTCATCTTTTATACACCGTATAGCGTAATATAATCGCACTTATACAACGTGAGGTATAGATCATTAAAGCCATCTATTGAAAAAATAATGGATTTCTTTTTTCTAGACCTAATATGTAGAATTCCTCTCCTGTTGGCCAAAGCTGGAGTCTTCTGGGTGATTGCTTCTTTCAGACGGTCCAATTGTTGACAAAAAAACTGTTGAGATAGTGTTGAGTTTAATTCAGTATTTAAATTCACTTGAAATGAAATATAAAGTATCAGATAGTAGGCTCTCTAACTCACCTCAACAAAATGTTAATCCTTAGCCCTCCAATGACTAAGAAATGGATATTTGAGTAGATTAGACGTATAAAAATAAATTCATCTTCTTTTACAAAAACGGCATGGCAACCATAGAAGTCAGCTTATTTGCAGTCAATTGAACACAATGAATGTGGCTGCTATAACTCATAGCCTTGCTGTAGACTCATGACAGCTCTTCTCAGACTTATAGCAATAAAAAAGAATAAACACTAAACTTTGTTCTGAATTTATAATTATCTTCATGTATTTAGTTCCATAATGCTTTATAATTACCTATAAAACTAATATAGGTAAAATGGAGGAAAATACCATTAACAAAAATATTTAATAAATTAAATTGAAATGAGAACAGGACAATTTATTTCTTTTAGAAGAATTTATGTTCCTTATTAGGCCTAATATTTTTATGGTGTCAGAATTAAACCCATGGACAGAAATCCAGAACAATTATCTATTCTTACTATCCACTATCTTTTAACAAGTCTAAACAGCACTAATTATATACACTAGCCAATAATTCAATCGAAATTTGCACATTGAAAGAACAAAATAAATTGAAAATTACATATAATTTTTGTTTTTTTAACAATGATTGAATATTTTAAAATAACATTTATAATTATTTACCTTGTCTAAAACTCAACAAAATGGCTTAAACCATATAAAACATATCTACATATGAAATATTTTCTTTATGTACTTGTATTTTTATTTTTTTAAATGAAATTATCATCATAATAGCTTGAATTAAGGTAGAAACATAAATGTTTTACAATTATAAGTATAAACTTTTCATTAAAGTTACTTTTTAAGAGATATTAAAATTTAAAATTGAATGAAAGGTTGTGTTGTATTATCGCAACTTTTATAATTGAGAAGATTATGGATAATTAATAAGAATTATTATCTTAAGCAAAAGGGAAAACATATTGATGACAGAATATTGTGAAGGGCGGCAACGGACATAAATTTTGAGTAATACTCATACGCTTTAAAATAGTCGCATTTATATTCAGTAATTGAATAATGGAAAAAAAGAATTTGGATATAATATGTAACATATGTATATGTTATAACACATTTTAAACATAAATTATAATTATTCAGACCTGAGATATAATAAAGTTTTAATCAATAAACATTTTTGATAGACGGTAAGGTCACATTGTGATATTCACTATTTTCAGTAATAAAAAAGAAACAAGGATTTTTATTTTTATAAAATTGGACCGTTTATGCCTTCTCCAAGATGGCTGACTTTTATAATAATGGCATCATGTAAAAACACTCCATTTTATTCCAGAAATAGTTAAAAAACACTTTTTTGCTTCTTTATGTCGAAGTTTATGCGATGTATCATTTTGTACTTTGTCCCTAATATTTTTTTTTATTCCAAAAACTTGTCTAATGATTTTTTGTAGCAAACATAAATTGAATGAATCATGGGAGTGAAATTGTTCGTTCTTATTACATTCTTGGGTATTCAAACTCTAAATGAAGTGTCTGGAGAAACGTTTTCCTTAATTAGAAATCCTTGTATCAGTAAAAAAACATGTAAAGAATGTATTCAAATACCAGAATGTGCATGGTGCTTACAAGCAGTGAGTTTAGGCCGTACCAACATATAAAACATAGAATCACTCGTCTCTTTTTTCTTCCAGAACTACACTTCAAAGACCCCTAGATGTGATTTTCTTGAGCATCATACTTCCTGCCAAGATGAATTTCTGTTCATTCCAAGGAATGAAGAGGTTGTGCTGCAATCAAATGTATCAAATGAAAATCCAGTTCCATTCCCCGTTCAATATGTCAAATTAAGAATAAGTAAGTTTTCATTTTGTGAAACATTCATATTTGTACTTATTTTCTATATTCTAGATGATACTTATGAACTAAAACTCAATCCTCAAAACTGGTCTGATCATCCACTTGATATTTACTTACTCATTGATGCAACAAAGTCTGTGGGAAGTTACAAACAGAGTATCAGGGAACAAATAGGGATATTAAATTCAACTCTTGGTAATTTAACAACCGATTTTCAATTTGGTTTTGGAGAATTTGGAGAAAAGCCAGTATCTCCCTTTATTTCGACCATTCCAAACAAGTGCTTCAATATGTAGATTTACATTAGCACTTCTGTACTAAAAATATACATTTTTAGGATAATTAAACCTTGTTCTGGCTGTGAAGCCTCCTTCGGATTCAAAAATTACCTGAGTCTCACAAAAAACATTTCTTATTTGATGGTATGGACATATTTCATATCTTTAAAGTCTTGGTTTTTATGCCTTTTTGCATCTATACTCTTAGGATTTCATCATAGAAACCCCTTCGGTTGGCAATGTTGACAAACCAGAAGCAACTTTGGATGGAATTATGCAAGTTTTGGTGTGTACTGAGGAAATTGGATGGAGAGAAAATTCAATCAAACTCTTAATTATTATCACAGATGCAGGATTTCATATTGCAGGAGATGGTAAATTAGGTGGAATTGTAGAGCCCAACGATGGAGAGTGTCACTTAAATTCTCAAGTAATTAGCATCTCTAGTTCATTACTCATTTTGCGTATTTTCACAAATATTTTTTTCAAATATGGATAAGTTAATCGCTTTAGAGAGTATTCCTTAATTTCAGGGAGAATATACTAAATCAACAGAGCAGGATTATCCATCGATTGGCCATGTGAACCACGAAGCCTACAATAGATCCATTCATCTTCTATTTCAAGTCACCTCAAATGAATATGAGTTTTATAATTCTCTGAATGATACGTTGCATAGAAGTAAGGTTGTTCTCCTTGAAGAAACACCATTAAATGCCGCTGCCTCTGTATTTGAGCAAGTTCAGGTCAGAATGTATCACTTCAAACATATACAAATTACAATATTCAAACATTGTACATAACTGATTTTCATCTTTAATTTTGAATCATAGGATATAATATCATCTACAGAATTTAGTGACAATTCAACAGATTTATTTAGTCTATCTTACTCTTCCACGATGGCTAATTTGACAGGTAGAATCCATGAAATTTGTTCAATTCGATTTCAATTCAAACAAGCCTTACATATTATATATACACTTTTCAAATGGGTTTTTTTTATATCTAGTTAAAATTATGGCTCTATCGTGTCCTACAGATATGATAGATAGGAGTCAGGTCATTCAAATCATCAGCTTCAAGGGTATACTAGAGTCCTGGTTAGTTATATTGGAATTGATTTGTGAATGTGACTGTGAAAACCCGGACCATTCAGTTAATATGAGACTCTTCATTTGATTTATTTTTAGTCATTCTTTTTTTTTTAATATGTAGAGCTATATTGAAAGCGCGGAGCATTGTCATTTCAATGGTAATTTAGTTTGTGGAGTTTGTAAATGTAGTCACCTTGCCATGGGTCATGGAGAACATTGTGAGACTGTATGCAAGGACTTTTACCGTGAGGATTTCTTGGATCAATGTCGTTCCTCTGAAAATTCTACCGTTTGTAGCAATCGTGGTGTTTGTGAATGTGGACAGTGCTTTTGCACACCCAGAGATAATTATAATGAGGTAGGACATAACTAATTGAAATAAATCGACTTCAATCAAACAACCTTTGACCAGAGAGTTTATGGGCAATACTGTGAATGTGATAATTTTAGTTGTGATTATCACAATGGTCTTATATGCTCTGGACATGGAGTCTGTGAGTGTGGTAGATGCAATTGCCGAGAAGAATGGAGAGTTCCAGGTGAATATATAGTCATTTTTAAACTTTGGCAATATGGATATGATGTATATTTTATTGTTAGGTTACGATGCATGCGAGTGCAAAGCCTCGCAGTCAACATGCATGAGTCCATTTAGAAAATACAAAGAAGAAGTTTGCTCTGGACATGGAAATTGTGTTTGTGGTGAATGCAAATGTGAAGAAGAGTATGCGGGTCAATATTGTGAGTCATGTCCAGTAAGTTCACCCATTAATTACAATTACATTACATATATTACCTATGTATATATTTTTAAATATGACACCACATCAAATATTTTTTAATTAATGATAATGATATAATTTTTTAAATCTAGCATGTACTTTATACCATAGATTACATTAAGTATACATTCATGACTTAGCGTTTGACGTAAATTTTTTTTGCCTCTCTAGTATTTTTACATAAGCATAAAATCTAGCGATACTCTGTGCCTTTGAATCCACTATTGATAATTATAATCAGCCCATACATAATCAATATTATTTAATTAATATCATCTGAATAAATTATATTATTTAATATATCTGAATAAAATAATAATTATAATAATAAACTAATACTTACTTAATCTTCAAAAAAATTCGAAAAAAGGGCGCGCAATCCTTGAATTAATATACTACTACGGGCAAAAAATATCGGGAATCAAACAATCTATATTTATTTATCAAAATTCATTTCATTATTTCAATGAATTTTCATTATTTCACCCCTCCTTGATGCAATCCACATATGCCATAATTTGTTCAAATTTTCAAAACAGTTACAAAGATTTTATTATGTTCCTAATTACAAAAAAATAACTCCTGAGATTTGATATGCTATTAAAATTAAAAATGGAGTGTTCTGTTTCTTTAGTAATAGGCTATGTATTTTAAGAAATAAACAACGAATTCTCAATAAATTTAGCAGAATACAGTCTGGAATATTCATTGTAACTTTTTGAGTTTCAACATTTCTCTAAATTGCACTTTAGTCAACATCTTTCAGACACTTGAAAAAACGAAAAATTCGATTTGTGTTGTTCACAAAAGGACACATTTCTCATACACTAATGAATATTTTATAGTATAATTTGGCTCAAATATCAGCAATAACATTAGTGTCAATTTAAAAACAAAAATAGAATTAAAATTAAATTCAAATTCGCCGGTATTTTTTTTTCATAGTAATAGGTTAATTTCTGTTAATTTTCTCTCAAAGACCATCTATGTATTCCCTTACAAAGGGGTAAGGGAATTGCTGGTATAGTAATACGTCATGACAGCTGACGCTGATTTCTTCTCAAACATTCATCAAATTGTCCAGGTTACCAGATCAATTTTTGCATTCTTTTTTTTTTTTTACAATCCGGCAGAGCTTGGGATTCACAATTCTATTAATAATAAATATGTTGTCCAGCACGGCGTTACATGGAAATGCACACTTAATGAATTTTTTTAATGATAATAACAAAGGTCAACAAACTTAAAATATCAAAAATCCTTAGGGGTATAAGTATAATAAAAGTTATTCAGTTTTGTACAATGATTTAAAATTTCATTTTATAATTGTTATTCATAACTCCCTAATGATTTTCAACACTTGAACTATAAACATTTCCAGACATGTCTCGGTCAATGTGAAGGTCTAAAGCCTTGCGTAAAGTGCTTCAATATGAATGAAGCCATGATCAATGGAGATGTTCAAGTACTCGGAGGAGACTGCATAAACTGTCCTTTGAATATTTCTAATATTGAAAAAGTTGATGATCTTGTTGTAGATCAAGGGGAAACTCTTTGTAATTTTGTTGACGATAATTCATGTATTGTCACTTTTGGCTATAAAAAAATCAATGGAGGAGATGATTTGAAGATACAGATTGAAAGGGATGCTATCTGTCCTCAGGGGTGGAGCTATGCTCCACTCGATTAAATGGGTCGTAAATATCATCATATAATCATGATGAAATAGATATAACTAGTTGAATAAACCAACAGTACCTACTTCCAATATTTATATTCGTAAATACCCAACAAAGATCTGGGCATGTACATATACCCAAACAATATTTTCTTGTATTATATTATTAAAATTTAATTATGTTGTACGAATTTCTGGTGCTTGAATCTGATTTTAAAATATTAAAATTAAAACTATGTATCTCTAAGGGAATAAATGGATTTTATTTCATGTTGGATTCTCTTTATTAATTAATGTAACTTTTTCACAATGTAATATCTCACCCTTTCCTTAAAAAGGCTAATCATGATAGAGACCCATAGCCCATAACTTTATAATTGATAGTTTAACAAAGATCTGTTCACTACTTAACAAGGTACTAAATAATATATAGACATAAGGCCAGAGTAAACAAATCAGCAGATGATAAATACTACTATTACCTAATAGTATTTTTTCCCAAAAGTGTATAAACAAGTATTAAATGAAATATTGCTATAAGTTTAACAAACATATGGGCATTAAGAGGTTACGAATTAAACGTTTATAGAATTTTGTGTAAAACACGGTGTGATTTTTATCGTATCACACAACCATTCTACCAAAAACGGAAGGCCAGAAATTAAATGGTAATTGGCCAATTATATACTCGTAACATTATCCCCAACAGTTGAAATGTTCTTTATTTAATACTAGGGAAATTCACATCTTAACAAAATTTAATCCAACTTTCAGAAAGCTAGATATATTCGTTTTGTCTCATGTTATCAGTCTCTAATCTTCATTGAAGAGGGTGGATGTAAGATGAATACTAGGTTGAATTTTTTAAATACTGGTTGTTAATATTTTATTGTTATCTATTTTACTGATACTACTCTCACCTGGACGGGAACAGATTAATACATAACTCATAAGTGTCCTGGGTAAAATTACCCTTTAGCCCTCAAGCTCCGAGACTTATGCATTTGATTATGTCATAACGGATTTCAATTCTCAACATTGGTAGACATCCTTTATTTCAAAGGTATGTATTTTCAACAAAACAAATACTACGCTTATCTTTGCCCGTGGTATTTATACTGAATAAAAGACCTAATTTTATAAAGAGAGTGTTTTCATGTATTTGACTTTTTTTGTTTTTTTAACATCAGATTTATCTCAAAATTGAGCTAGAGTATTTGATACATATTTGATTTTAAGGATTTGAGACTGGCAAGACAATTAATTTGTTCTTTTTACATAAGGTTTTGCACTGAAATTACAGATGTGTTAAAAAACAAATTGCCCTATTTTTCCACAATATTGGGACAATATTTTAATTTTTTGATAAATAATTCTCTCTAAACGATATTAATGTTTTTTTATCAACCCAAAGGTTGAAACATTGTGCACTCATGACCATATCTATGTAGTGACCCCAAACATCAATTTCCTCCCATTAGTTTTCAGTATTTTTAAATTTGTATACTTATTAATCCAGGGTTGTTGATTTTTCAGAACTATGAGGGGGAACCAATTACATAAACCTTATGACAATAAAGTACCCGGAAATTGTAAATAAAAGACAAAATATTTCATTATTCTCCAATATTTATTTTGTCGCCTTAAAAGTATTCCCCATTGGATGCAATACACTTATGCCAACGTTTTTTTTTCCAGTTGTCAAAACATTTTTGGTAGGTCTTTTCCAGTATGGCCTCCAGCTCCTTCTACGAATTTTGTTGTATGCCTTTAATTGACTCAAACGATTTCCAGGTAGCTGCAATTTCAATCTCGGTAATAGAAAAAAGTAACATGTTCATGGTACTTTTTTTGAAGAAAATTCATGTCTTTTAGAACAAGTCGAGTAGCGACGCGTCTCATATCAAAATTTTTCATCCAAATCAAAAAAAAATGACTCACAAGAGATGTAGAGGTCTCGTGTTATTTCTCTAATACTCACATGCTGATTTTCATGTCATGTTATCGTTTGTGTTAGAAGTCGAAGGTTGTCCATAACGAAGCAAGTCTTCGACTGCTCTTTCGACCGTCTTTAAACGCTTTGTATACTTAAGTTTTTTGATGAAACTGATCCATTATAAGCATTTTCTAACATTTTCAACAATTTGTCAACCAAAATTTGAGGTAAACCCTTTGTTTAATATTTTTATATATAGTAAAAATCGTGACACGCAACTGAGGTAAACTGACTTGACAAAAAGCTGTAAGAAAACAGGTTGACAGATCATGTTCATTTTTTTTGTTGTAATTAAGTACAGTCTTACCAATTTAATCAAAAAGACAATTTCCTAGTACTTTATTATCGCATGTAATGTAAAATAACCTGAAGTTTTGTACCATCCACTACCTCTACATTCACTAGGTCCAAGAAGACTACCCCCTAGATTGTCTAATAATTATTATTATCTATAAAAGTTTATCTAAATCCAAAACGGACAAATTTTTTCAGTTAAAAAAAGTCATATTCAGAAAATTGTAACTTTTAAAGTTGTAAGTTATCATGGTATGTGAGATGACGAGTGATGTAAAAAACGGCGATTTTTAAGCGTGCGAGTAGTTCTCAAAATACCTGTTAGTTGAAACCCTACATAATATTCTTTCATCATTCATAAATCATCAAGCTGTTTTCCTTTTCCTTTTGACATTATAATTCTTATCATATGTATATTATATTATTTATTATAAAAGTTATGATAATATCACACAACCTTTCCTTCAATTTTGGTTGAAAACTTTCTTAATGTTAATATCTCTCGAAATGACTTTATGGAGTCAAATATTTATACTTCTATCCTATAAAATGTATCATTTGTTGACATTTTAATTATATTTTCAGCCATTTTCTTGAGTTATAGAAAAGGTAGAATAATTATAAATATCATTATTAAATCTTCAATAATTGTATTTAAAATATGCAAATATCTATAAACTTAAAGCTATATTTTGATAATGAATAAATAACCATTATTATCAAACTAAAAACTTGAAGATTAGTTTATATATAGAGCAGAGATTACTATTTGTGTTCTTATTTTTCTTAAAAATTAATACAAATAATGAAATTTTAACAAAAATAGCAATAAATCCAAAACTAATGGACCGATTTTGAAATTTGGAAAATTTCCTGTTTAATTAAAGTAATATCTACAACTTTGATTTCAATAATATATTTCTAAAACATCAATTTAATTTAATTAATTACTTTAAGTCCAAGAAAAGCTGTCGTGCGCCTGGAGCAAGGCTGCCACAGCTACAGTCATAGTATTATATCGACAGCAAATAAGCTGGCTTTCATAGTTACCATACCATTTTTGACGTCATCAAGGGGAGGAGCTAATCGCACGCTTAAAAATCGCCGTTTTTTACATCACTGGAGATGACACAGATGATTCATAAATCATAATCATAGAAACGATGCTGGCAAAAAATACAAGAAAAGGAAAAAACAGTCTTTTTCATTTTCTAGCTATTTATACTTCATAGGAGAAAACCATGACTTCTTATTATTCTAAATTTTACTACTTATCAACAAAATTTCTACAAGATCCATTAATATAGTTGAGAGAATTGTCTATATTTTATATATGATACCTTTTTTAAAAAACATTATGTATGTTATAGTGCGATTTCGCATTCTAAAGAGTGATGAATACAATTTTTGCCAAATAGGCGAATAATAATTTATACTGGTACTATTACCGTATTAACCCGTTGATAAATAATGATGATCTTCACTTTTTCATTTCCTTCTCATCAGCGCCATTACTTTTTTATATTATTCTAAATATGTTCTCCTATACCGTCTGAGTCCATCACGGATATCCAGCCTTTTGATAGTGTTGACGTTTCATTCCGTGATGTGGATAAGGAAGAATGTGAAAGAATTGGTAAGTTTTTTATTGATGGCTGTTCTTGTTTCCTAGGTCTTTTGGATATCTTAGGAAATAAAACGCTGTGTTTCCATTGGTTTTGTGAGTAAAAAATTACTCATCGTACAAATCATTGCCTAAAAATATCTTCCCGTTCTCTATTGAGCCTGGAAGCCTATGTCTTAGGCCATTTTTCTTCATTATAAGTGGATGATTATAGGATCATATTCAAAATAAGTGGACGGAGAGTTTGTGTCATAACTTTTCCTTTTCTGTTCGAAATGAGCGAAGCCAAGATTTTAAAGTAAAATGATGATTATGAGGCAAATGAGTTCACGCATAGGGAGCACAAGTTAATCGAAAGACCATTGAACAATCCAAGGAATCAAAGTATCCCTGGAAGAAGTGGAGGAGTAAAAAAATCGATAATTAAATGAGGGATCGTGGCATTTGGATACCTGATAGAGTCGGATCTTATCATGATATCAAATCAATTCGTTTTCCTAGTCATTGGAATAGAGAGGTTATATATAAGAAATACATACAGTCGTGTCAAGATCAAGATTTTGATACATATTGTAGTAGGACTACTTTCTTCAAATATTGGAAGACTTCATGTCCTGAATTGGGCATAATGGGAAAGTGAAGCGATGGTTGCCATACTTGTTATGATCATTCTCAAGAACTGGCTTCATTCTTTAGGGAGTCAGTTCAGAACAATCCCTTGGATTGTAGGACGTTAGATATTAGTTACAAAATCAAACACTTGTACCATGTCCAAACTGAATGTAAAGACTACAACACGAGAGTTGAATATGGGAAAAATCAAACTCTCACTTTGTTAACCATGGGTTTTTCAGAGGCAAAATGTACTCTTTGCTCATCCAATCAAATAGGAAAAACTTATTTTATTTCTCTTAAGGTCAATCTTTTTGCTATTGAGAATGAAGGATTTCAAACTTCTAACATTTTATATTCACATGTTAGATGAAGCTGAACAGGTACATTTATTTCTTACATTCTCAGGTTTGTATTATCTAGTTTATATATAATTTCAGGAAACGAATAGCTAAGCCTCAAACTGTGTTGCATTTCTTTTGTATTTCGAGTTACAGCATATTAGTTCTATTAAGCGTCTTCAAATTCAATGAAAACTGTGGGTAAGATTATTCGAGTATTATTTGTTAAATATAAATATATCGCTTCTATTTTTTTTACAGAGGACAGAATAGAGGTCAAATCATTTTAACATTTTCTGCATTCATGGTTAAGTGTGGTTTATTTGAGGAAATATGTATTCACATTTCGGTAGAATGTAAATCAAAGTTTTCGCCATATCGCTGCTTCGGTGTTATTTCCAGGTCCTATTAAAATTGATACACAATTGATTGAGGTATTGGACAAGGTATCCACTAAATTCAATTTAACATAATCCAAGAAGAATGGATGTCCACCAGTACAGTGGTATGAATGAAATAAGTTTTTAGGACACTACTTCTGCCTCCTGAAAGGAATAAAGAAGTATCATGAATTTAAATTCAAGTCTGTTTCGCCTGGAGTTGTCCACGTAAATGAATGGTTGGACAGTACAGAAAGTCTTTCTTTTAATCTTATGAAACCTGGAATAGTGGACTTAAGTCTGCCATTATCGATACCTCAAGAATTTATTTTAAAAAGGAAAGCTTATCGGACGCAAGGAAGGAGTATTTTATGAATAATGTACCATCAATTTTTTCTGACACTAAAAAGCAAATTTTTATAAATTCTATTAGCAATGAGGATACATTTTACAATGAACGAGCGACTAATTCTGGTATGTCATCACCCATTCGTGATAGTTCTGTGTTCCCTTTCACATCTTCTATGTCAATTGTAATTGTACCCACAGGGGCACAATTGACAGCATCTATAGCAGAAAGTACACCTCTTAAGCATATTAATCTGACAACTTGTCCGAAGGTAATAACAACACAACTTCAATTTGTTTATTCCATTGAGTCTTCAAACCTCTTCTTTTATATTACAGGGCCTTATTACAATATTAACGGAACAAATGAAGATTTATCCTATGTTTTTGACCTGGAGACGAGAGTTATACCTAAACCAACGACATATGAAGTCGAAACTAGGGAAAATAAATTAAAAAATATGTGCTGGGTGTACTCTACAGAATAAATACTTGAAAAAAGAGATTATAAAATGTGATAAATGTAATAATTTCTGAAGAAACCATTTTAAAAAATTAATATGTAAATCATATGTAATTCGGGCTTGTAATAAAAAAAGAAAGAGAAAATCAACCTGGCAACCCTGACAATTTAATGAATGTCAAGGGGGGAAGCAGCTTGAGCTGTCATGACGTTTTACTGAGCTACAAGCTGCTATTCTCCATTATATAGACAACAATAAATAATAACATAGATGAGAGGAAGAAAATTAACTGAAATTAACGTCAGGAAATTATATATTTTTAACTAATAATAATGATACGAGGACTTGAGCCCTTTTTGATACATTTTATTTGCTTTATGAAACTTAATGCATGTATTCCTTCATGCGACATCTTTACTTTCAGGTAGATGTTCTCCCCTCAGTAATATTGGAAAAATGATAACAGCTTCGGAAAACAAAAAGACCTGTTTGAAGAGCCAACTCCACTTTTTTATCACACGCCCGAATTGCATATGATTTACATTCCTAAGCATGACTTATTAAGGATCCTTGTTTGCTCGAAATCGCACCTTCTAGATGACTAGTTGAAAAATAATAATAATATAAATTGTAGAGCAATTAATAAAAAATAATCATCACTCATCTACATATGCAGATGTCTATTCTTTATAATCCAAAAAGTTTGTCGTGTATCACGACGAGCTTTTGTCCATTCGCAGCCTCAACACGAAAGGGAAAGGAAAAATTTGGAAAAGCAACTGATGGATACTCTTCTGTATTTTCCTTGTTGCCAACTTTTTAATATTATGAAGAGTCGGTTGCTTTAAATCAATAGAGTCAATTGATGAAAATCAGCTAAAGGGAGAATACATAGTGTTTTTGTTTATCCCAAGAAGCTCGTCGTGTCAACTGATGAAAAACAGCTGACTTTACGTGTGATTAACTCACAAAGGGTATTATTATTATTTATGATTTTGATAAATAAGAATATTTTTAATCAAGGAATGTGCACCCATTTTTTTAAATTTAGGAATGTTATACAAGTATTAACGTTTGATTTGTATATTGATACAATTTATAAATGTATAGTATAACTAAATAATACATTCTGGTTAACATTATATTAAATACGAGCTTTTTGAGATAAACAAAAATACTTTGTATTCTCACGTCGAGCTTTTTTGGCCACTCGCAACCTCGACTCACAAAAGGGAAAGGAAAAATTTGGAAAAACAACTGGTAGCTACTCTTCTGTATTTTCCATGTTGCCAACTTGTTAATATTTGGCAGAATTTATTATTTAGATATACTATATAATTATAAATTTTACCAATCATAAACCAATCGTTACTACTCCTAATATATTCAAAATTCAAAAAAAGGGCGCGCAATTCTTGATTTAATATATTTTGTATGCATCAACATCAGAAATAATAATAATACCCTTTTAGAGTTCATAATACGTAGGGTCAGCTGCTTTAAATCAAATGAGTCGAATGATGAAAATCAGCTGAAGGGAGAATACAGTGTGTTTTTGTTTATCCCAAAAAGCTCGTCGTGTCTCCCTTCGGCTGTTTTTCATAAGTTGATTCATCTGATTTGAGGCAGCTGACTCTACGTGTTATATATGAACTCAAAAAGGGTATTGTTAGGATTTGGATGTATAAAAAATATATTAAACTATGGATTACACGCCCTTTTTTTGAATTTTTGAATATTATACAATTATCAAAGATTGATTTATATGTTGGTAGAATTTATCAAAGTGTAGTAATCTAAATAATAACTCTGTTCAATATTAAAAAGTTGGCAAGAAGAAAATTACAGAAGGGTGGCTACTATATGTTTTTCCAAATTTTTCCTTTCCCTTTTGAGAGTCGAGGTTATGAGAGCACAAGAGTGCTTGTCGTGCTGTAAGAAATTTCATTTCGGCAAAAAAAAAAAATCCTATCATCGTTTCTATGTATCACACATATTATGGTAAATAGTCGATTTTTTTCAATTGGGGGACTAGTTTTTTTTTAAGAGGTGAAAATTATTTACAGCTAAGCAACAGTTAATTTGAGTTCAATCCATCAAAGGGAAAAAAGTATATTGAAGTTGTTGATGTTTTGGGAATAACCCTTATTTTATGTTAGAAACAACAAGACCCAGACATTTCAAAGGTCGATGTCAATACAAAAACAAAGTTTTTAGGGTCTCGATCAATAGTAGCACCAGTAACAATTTTGATAAAATCAATACCTAATAAATGGCTTCCCTTCTATATAAAAATAAGTTGCTCTTCGAACGAATTTTGCTCTTTTCCAGATTTGACTAAATTATCAAAAAATATTCATTTATAAATAAAAACTAATATTTTAAATAATTTGTACATAATCATATGAGAGTTTTGTTACTATAAAACATTAACATTTTAATTTTGAAAAAGAGGCTTATTGCTGCAGTTAAACTGGAACTCCAGTTTCAACAAATTTTATCAGATACCTATACACACTGAAATTTTATGAACATGTTATTATCCATTATGAAATCATTCTTTGGACCATCATTAGCATTTTTTATTCAATTAATAAATAAAAAATACTGTGGGTGAAGATATATATTCACTTAACTATATTTAAATAAACAAGTTATGGATGATGTTTTTGTTTATGTGTAAAAGTGAGTTGTCACTTTTATCATCTGGTGCAAGATCAGCGACCTAAAATATATACGCCCAAATAAATAAATATCCTATATGATTGATTTATAAGAATTATAAGTAGCTCTAAAAGTACACCAAAATACGACCCATCGGAGGAGTTTAAACGGATAGAACAATATATATGTGCAGTAATTTTTTTATTAAATAATTGATGACTTAAAATAATAAATTTAAGGTGACTTTGTTTAGGGTAGATAACAGAGATTTTTATATTCTTGAAGGAAGAACATTTAGGCAAGATAAAATCTTATTCAAGAATTTGTTTGTCGTATTGATAACCTTTACAACGGTTTGTTTTTTGTTTCTTTCAAATTTAGAATGGATTTTTTTAATAGTTATAATTAATTAATCAGAAAAACAATTAATATGTTTTTAATGACTAAAATATTGGAATAACAATCAATTAAGTTTTTATATAAATTAAAAAGAATTTAGATTTTTCTAGGTCAGAAAAAAGATATAAATTGTTACTTTGACGCATTATCTTTATACATGAATATTTATATAACAAACCCACAGACAAATTTGTTCCACTTAGTTGTACTTAAATCGGGTTTTCCAGAGAATATAATTAATTAAGGATTTCAATGTTTATCATGAAGCAAGAAAATAAGAGAAACTTGATTTGAAATAACTTGTCAGAGAGCAAGACAAATGCCTGCAATATCTTGCCATTTATCAATTAAAACATACTCAAATACTTTGAAAACTTCATCCAATCGTCACCATACCCATAAGAATGAATTGGCTACTAGGAGTGATTTTATTCATGCTGACAAAAAGAGAATTTGGTAGGAAAGTATAAAATAGATACATATAACGAAGAAACCGTAAATTATATTCACATGTATAGTCGATGGAACTTCACCTTTCTACGAGGATAGTCCAAATCTAACCCCCAAGAATGATGATTTTGTAACGGCAGCAATTGCTTTGACTCAATTGAAACAATTTTTTAAAAGTGATGGTGACTGTCTCTTAGCTATCCAAGATGTAATTGGCTCTTATAAAAATGTAAGGGACTTTTTACAAACTTAAGATATAAAAAAAATACTAATTTCTAACCCTTTACTTATAACATATTATGTATTTAGGTTTCAGGTGGTTTTATAAACACCTTTTTGGATTTGAAAATATCTTCCAAATGTGGGTCAAAATTTTGTTCAAATGTCCATTTACAAAAACCAGAAAACTGTGAAAGTTGTGAAAATTTAGTAGACGTGAGCAATGTTCAGTGTACTTCCGAATCCATAGGTTTGTAACTTCGGTTGATATTAATTAAAATTTCCGTTTTATAGTTTTTATCCATTACACATGCATTTTACAGTGGAACGTGTATTCTTTTCCGGAGGATTCACCAACATTAAAGCCCCAGAATCAGATCAAATAATTTTAAATGTTGCTAAAAAAGCAACAAAGTATCTTTATAGTTTTTTCGATACTTCAAAGCCATGTCCCCTTCATTTAGTGAGTGTTGTTCGCGCCAAACAGCAGGTACCTACACATGACAACGATATTATATGTATTCCATTTATAAGCTCAAAAATTTATTAGACAGTGATGGGGTTCAATTATGAACTTGAGATGAAAGTTGAAACCAATGGAGCTGACTTCGATTGTGAGCATGTTGTTAAAATCTGCGAAAATGTAAGAGTTCACGAACCTATTGCTGAATTTTGTCCTCATCAAGAACCCTCATGTGTAGTACCAGTTAGACTGGATGATGTTAATTGCATTACAGTAAATACAGGTAATGAACTCATTGAGGATGAATTGAACTTGTTTTAATAGTAGCTCTTTCTTAGTTTATGAACAGTCACCTCTTGTTGGCGGATTCACGGTGCGTGACATTGACGAGGAGATAATTTCAATAGGAAAGGGTGTTATGGATCAAATGGCAAATACTTTTGGACTGAAAAACCATTGTCAATTGAAGTTACAAAACGTCCTTCAAGCTCAATCTCAAGTTGTTGCTGGAACAAATTTTATCATGGATTTAGAATTTTCAACTCATGGAATCCATTGCCCAACAGAGTACAAAATTTGTTACAACGTTAAAATATTTAGACCCTTACCTTATCAATGTCAGGAGGACCAATGTCTTTCCTTGACTAAATCTGAAGACACCATCTGTGTTCCAATAGGTCAGCTTAATATGTGATAATTGCAATCTATCAATTCAGTTATTTTTTTAATTTTCAAACTTTAGATAAGAGAGAAATCAACAAGAGCCAATTATTAGGTGAGGAGGCAGCTAAATTCTTTTATCACTTGTTTGATACGAATCGAGCATGCCAAATTCATGTGAATGATGCCCAAATTATAGAAAATGTAATTACAACTACTAGTTCAAATTTGAATAAAGTCGACTTCATTCGTATGTTCTTTTATTAGGTTGGTGCTTCGTACCACATTGAATTTCAACTTGAAACAAAAGAAAGTAAAGGAGGCTGTAAGGCAGCAAAGAAAAACTGCAAGAACGTCCGTGTCCGTTCATTAAAACCGGAGCTCTGCCCTCACCGCAGTCCAACTTGTATAGTACCAGAGCAGCTTGATGATGTTGAATGCTCTGATGTATAAATCTAAAGAATCTGGATTTCAACTCCCATTTACACCTTTTATTTCTTTTTATCTTTTTCAAACGAATGAATAAAGGACGGTTATACGTTGAAAACTTAATATATCTTCTTCATTATAATAATAGTTAATTATAAGGATTATAATATATTCAGCGAATGCTTGAAGTGTCTCAAATTAAATTAAAATTAATTTTTTTAACAGAATTTTTGCTTCCTCGAGGCAATTTCTGAATAAACAAGAAAAATTGTCTAACCAACCACGAAACAAATTTTGTGTTTCAAAATACGAAATTTGAGTTTAATATTAGACACTTAAAGAATTCAACATTAAATTCATGACTGTTGCAAAATAGAGGTCAGTTTACTGACAAATCTGAAACCATTAAAAAAAATAAGTAGTGCAACGTAACATATATGAAATATTTTATGTGTAAATGAATGGGATTTTTTACATTGTATCTTAAGTCTTATATTCTCATAAAAAAAACAATGAGATAGAACAATAAGATGGACATTTTGATTCAAAGAATGAAATACTAAAGCAAGATATATAATTCAATTATCAAAAAAAAAAAAAAAAAAAAAAAAGGATTAACTAAAATATGAACATTACAAAACAACATATAAATTGAAATTTTGGAAGATATCTTAGTGAGATTTATACTTAAATAAAAAGAGACTAACCATTACTATCTTGGATTAATTTAGCGACTTGGTCAAAGTTAAATAACAAAATTAATTATATTATAAATCCTCGTATAAAAATAGATTGATATCATTAATAAAATTTACTATCATTAATATTAAAAACATTATGAACTAGTCATCCTTAGCTACCTTCTGAGGCAACATAAAGGCGTGAAGATTTCCTAATCTTGACAATCCAGATTGAATGTGCTGTATATGAACTTCTACGTTATCTTCATATTTACTAGTATTTGAAGGATGTATAGTGCCTTTAATTTCATTTATCGTTTCGTGTAGAGCTTGAAGTTCGAAAGAATTTCTTTAAAAAAATCAATGTATAAAAAATCTCAATATGAAAATAATAATTATCATCATTACCGTTCACCATCGGCCAATTGCTTGATTTGTATCATTAACGCAGTTAATGATGAGACTAGAGCAAGTATTCTAGGACTTTCAACGTACACATGATCTCCTGAAGAATTATTCTTATTGACGATCTCATATGCTTCTTCTTTGCAGCCTTCTCGAACCATATTTGGCAGGGATATTATCGGTCCGGCTGCAGCAGAACCAAACTAAGAAAAATATAATAAGCATGGCTCTAAGAAAATTACCCCGACGTAGTATTACTACCTGTTGAGCATATTCTTGAATACTCTTTAGGTGTTCATTAAGGTCTCTGTTCAGATTAGATAAGTCTATGACATTCGAAGCATATCGACGTTGGAAATCCTCGTGTACAAATTCTCCATATGTTTTGAGTTTTTCTCCCTGACTATTCAATTTCCTCAAGTTATCAACTTTTTCTCGTTTTATTTTTAAACATTTACTCAGACGAACAATCCGTTCCAAAAAACGTACAGGATAACACCCCAAATGTCCATGACCTCTCATAACCTAATTAAAAGATACATACGTTAGCTAACATCTATTTAAAGTGAAATGATTCTAACTCACTTTTCCCCTTGGTGTACTACCACTGAGTAAAGGATCTTTTCCGAGTGTGGGTGAATAATTTAAGCCATATTTGAGCGGTGATGGATAAGGAGATTGTGATGACTGGGGCCTTGCTCTAACTTTAGCAGCAAAACTAGACAGGGACATCATTTCGGGTTCTTCATTAGATAAGACTTCATAATCAGGAATGGAATGTGTCCCAAGTCCTAATCTGTCAAAGGTGATGCGATACGTATTATTTGACGTATCAAACGCATCCACCGCGCCAGTAAAGAGGCCATCTTGAGGCGTACGTAATCTGAAAAGATACACGAATGAATCCGTTGAAGTTGCAGAAGATCAATATTAAAAATATAGTTCATCACCTCGCAGTGACACGAGTTCCAATAGTCAATTGTAAAGGGATATCCTCAGGAAGATCTTTATAGTTCGTAACGTCATTTTGTTTACGCTGTTGTAGCATTCGGATTTTGTGCCTTTTTCGAGCCAATTCTGCACGCTCCTCTGAAAAGAAAGCAGATGAGCATCGACGAGGCTTCCCCATCATCCGCCTAATTTTGCACCATTCCACTCGCGTCAGACGTCTCGTTTTGAGGGAGGGAAAGGATTCTCGAAGACAGACCATAAAGTCATTTTCGCCATGAAAGAGGACGCGATCAATGTTGGAGTAGAAGAATTCATAGCAGACCCACTTATGAGCCTTGGGCAATTTGAGAAGATTTCTTAGAGCAACACCCAATCGATGAGCAGTCTCCTTTTCAGGCGTCGTGAGCTCATCCTCAAATTTGAGCTTTTTGATCGGGGAAGAGGAAAATCCATTTTTCTTTTCAGACTTGGTGGGAGTTGGAGCAGGAGAAGAAGAGAAAGAGGTCGGCTTTTTCTTTTTACCGGATCCGGACTCGTTACTCTGAAAAGGGGAGGATATGAGTAAGTGATGGAGGGAAATGAACGAGCGAGCGCGAGATAGAAAGGGAAACTTACTTTTGATTCTTCACTCTTGGGATTCTTGGGACCTCTTTTCCGCGGGGAACGAATGGGGATACTGACTAAATCATCCGTTCCGTAGATGAGAGAGTTCTTTTTACGTTTCCGAGCAGGGATTCCTCGACGATTAAGAGTGATCCCTCCTTGCTTAATAACGGAGGGTTCCTCCTCCGTTTCTTCCTCTTCCTCCTCGACTCCAACTCTTTTCAAACCCAAAAAAGCCAATGGATTCATTCGGTCCTCCTTTAACACACTCATCTCTCCTTCTTTCTCATCCCCAAGACTGCCTCTTCCTCTTGTTATGATTACGAATGTTGGGTGATAGGAGTGATTTGACTAAGGAAGATTCCCGCTTTGCTTCGTTCTTCATGGAGGTCCTTTGAATTCAAACGCCACTGCCAAATCAGCCAGACTCTCATTCTATTTCTCAACACTTTGCAGCTTCATCTTGGCGCTGTCGTCGTTCTTTTCCCTTTTTTCTCTCTCTTTCTATTTTATGTTTATTCGATCCCACAGAACATACGAAGCGTAGCTAGCTCACTCAGTTTTTAAATTTCCCCTCTCAAAAAGAATCGCTGCTGCTGCAGCCATAAAAAAAACAAATAAAAAGATATTGAGTGAAAGACAGAGGTGCCAACTCTTAAAATGAATTGTGTTAATGACATTTACACATTTAAAAATTCATTCAAATTGACAATTATTCCAACCAGGAGTCTCTATTTTATTCTAAATCATGGTAAAAAAAACATTGGACTATAACATCTTACTCTTGTAACTAAATGAACGGGTATAAAAAGATACAATTATATAATAATTCCGAGTATCGATACTAACTTTTGCAAACTCATAAAAACATTATCTTTAAATAATATCATTTTAGATAAATAGAGCGTACAAGTTGTATTTACTTATAAATGAAATATCTTTATATAAATAAATATACGAGTTATGTAAACCCAAGTGCATATTGGTGTTTAAATTATTTTACAAATCATATTAGAATCTATACTTTTTTTCTGAGACTTTTTAACATATCCATAAGCTGTTTAATTTGACTTTTTGTGGGGTTTTTTTATACCCGTAAATCTATGAATATTTTTAGATTTAACAAACATGATAAATTTATCTCTCACAATACTTTTAAAAATATAGTTATGATAAAATTCAAATGGTACAACCTTCAGTGAATTAAATCATATTTGACATCATGCAATAAATAATTATGTCATTGTTAGTGGTAAAAAATTGTGAATCTTACCGGGGACAGTTTAATAAGTGGGACTTTGAAGATTTGAAAATTATGGCTGGGCCATAATTTTTCAAATCCCCACACAATGTTAAAAAACTGTACAAATAATAGAAATCTTATTAAATAAAAATATTTTAAAACCCCGTCGAAGAATCGTAGCTGAACCTGACAAATTTATTTAGTAGTTTTATTCATATTGATTAATTCAAAATGAGTTATGAGTCAATTTTCTTTCAAAAATTATACTAATTTTTTTTCCCAGACTTTCAAATCATATAAATGTAAAACTTAATATTTGAACTAAATGTGTAGTGCTTAGAACATGAACTTCAGCAAAAATTATTGTTATCAACACGATTTTTTTAAACATGTCCCAAAATGAAATGTTGCATCAGAAAATATAATTATATAAATATCATTTATCCTTTCAATCATTACATCATCCAAATTTACTACTTTTCTAACATAGAATTATAATTTATAGACGCTAACACGGGGGAAGGGGGTAAAAAAACGAAAAAATTAATACCCTTTTAGTACAACTTATTGTACTTTATGTCAACATTTACGACTTAAAATAGCAAAACTTACCCCTTGTTTAGAGTATTGCATTACTAATAGATGAGAAGCTTAAATATGTTTAAATCAGGTTTGACATTTTATTTGTACATAAAACCTGAATGCATGATATCACAAGCTGCCTCAACGACACAAATGAAAAACATGTGAATAGTTTATTACTATTTGTCACAACTTTTTTCCGAAATAATAATAATATGTTAATACTGTCAAACATATTATATGAATGAAAACTAAAAGCCCTCTTCCGTACTAAAATACCAAACAGATTGTTTAGAATGTAGGGTTTAGGTTCTATATAATATTGAATGAATTTATTTTTAGTCTTCAACTCAGCTGCAGATATTACTATTTCACGTATACTGTATACATATATTATGATTTATGAAATAATAGCTAACGAGTAGCTAAAAAAGTTGATAACAAAAGTAGAGGTGTACTTTTCCTTTGTAAGACTAGTCGCCTATCTCTCAATATATATTCCTTTTCTTTTTTTTTTCTTAAGAGAAGTAAGTTTAATATCATGAATCATGATGTTCATCCAGCCTATACCTATTTATGTTACTTTAGTTACTCATTGAACTTACTAGCTGGAAACATAATTTAACCAAAATAAAATAATACGTTAATATTATAATAAGAATTAAGAAGCATTCACATAAAATAGAGAGGAAGGAATAAGAAATATATAATCGCGCTCTTCTAGCTAGATATTCAAGTTGTCTTCTCAGTTCTCCCCATCATCATCATAAAATTCATAACTTCAATTCATTGACGATGTTAGAGTTTATTTATTAAGGAGGTTATCCACCGTTAAAAAAAGTGTTCAAATCAGTCCCAATTAATTATTCTTTGAAGAGCTTTAAAGGTGGGTTTCCCATGAGTTATCTGAAGTTGAATCCCCGGTATGGGGAGTATGGTTACTTTAGTTTAAGAATGGGTATCTATAATAATCAAGTTTGAGTAATTGTACTTTCTTTCTTTGTGTTATTTATATCAAATTCAATATAATAGTCTAAAGTAGTCAAAAATGAAATTCCTCATTGAATACAAGACAAAAACAAAAAATGCATCCTAGAAACAAACTTTGAAAAGGCTGGGAATATGGAAGAATACATATATCCTTGCCCTCATTTTATTATCGAATATGAATTATTTTTAGTTTTTACCATATTGAAACAAATAACTCATTTAAAAACAAGGATATATTGTATTGTAATGACTTTTTCTTCCTCGCTTTTTAACCTTCAATCTTGCCTTGATAAAAAAGAATATTTTGCACTATTCTCAATGAAGCAAAATATACTTAATAAACAAACGTATAAAAAAACCAAAAAAAAAAAAATCTTGGTACATGAAATTGCTATAAATTAAGTTACATTTTTATGAGTTGAAATGTTATCCTGTTATAAATTTTAGGAAAACAAGGAGCAAATTATGGGAAACCACGTTACTAGAACGGATTTTGAATGGTCTGATCAAGAAGAACCACACGCAAAGCGAAGAGTGGAAATCTTAAGTATGATGAACTTGAAATTGAAAATTATCCTCTTCATCTTTTAAAAGATCGATATAATTATTTTTGTCTGGCGAAGAGAGAGATAAATAATAATCGATTATACTCAAAATGCATTTTTACATAACTATAATGTATCACATAATATATGAAAATAATCCATATTTGTTTACAAAACTAACCATGACTGTTGTATAAAGTTTGATTAATTAATTTATAATCTTTGCATCTATTTATAGTTTAACAAAACTTTATACTTACATTCGTCTTTTATAGCTGTTATACCTATCTCTTACAGAAAAGTACCCACAAATTAAGGAACTATTTGGAGTAAATCCTTGGTTTAAATATCAAATTGTGCTCCTTGTTTTAATGCAAATGGTCAGTTTTTACTTATTGAAGGATCAATCATGGGGACTAATAATTGTTTTGGCCTATATTTTCGGCGGAGTTGTAAACCATGCTCTAATGCTAGGTAAGTACATACAATATTGTATATAAATGTTATTGTTTAATTGACTTCAAATAAAATATATGTATTTATCTTCCAGCTGTTCATGAAATTGCGCATAGTGCAGCCTTTGGCGTATCCCATCCATTGGCAAATCGAATTTTTGGTATTTTTGCAAATTTGCCAATAGGTATTCCATTTGCAGTCTCGTTTAAAGGCTATCATTTAGAACATCATAGATATCAAGGAATAGACACAATTGACACAGATCTTCCTACTGAGCTTGAAGCTAAGTTATTTTGTACGACTTTGGGAAAATTCATTTGGGTTTGTTTCCAACCATTATTTTACGCAATTCGACCACTAGTGGTTAATCCTAAACAACCATTAAAACTTGAATATTTCAACACCATTGTGCAGCTTACTTTCGATTTTCTTGTTTATTATTTCATAGGTTTGTTTAATATATATATATTTTTTAAATTTACATTAATTTCTTTAACATTTGGAGCTAATTAACTAAATATATTCTCGATTTGGGGAGTAACACCCAACTTTTTATTTGTTTTGTTTCAAATTTACTATTGAATACTTACAGTACATTTCACAAAGCCTTCATATGATATTCGGATATTGCTATTTAGGTCTGTAATGCTGGTAAACAATTATGTGACCATATCAAGGTGTTTTTCTCGTATTTTTTCGTTAAAAAAACTATTTTCTTGGATAAATAACTTTCTTCACATATCATCTTAAATGCAAAAAAAAAAAAATCTTACTAAATCAACGTAATATAACTTGTAAGTGATGATGTATAATTTATAACCTAGTGATTTTACGTTGTATTGAAGACAGTGTGAAATGTACAAGCTAAGGGTTCTGAAAATTTTCAACGTACATGTAGATAAAAAAATTATTTATGTAGTGATTTAAATTTGGTTGTAATCATTTCAAACACAAATCGTACTTATTTGAGATTTTGAATGTAATTGTGGGTGTCGTGACATCAAATTTTCAAAAAGCGATTATGATACTTAAATGTAAGATTTTTTTTGTAATTGAAACATTTCAGTTTTTTTTCTTATAGTTAAAAAAAACTATTATTTTTTCAAGATTTCGTCGTCTTCTTCGACAAATAATTTTGTTAAATTTGATACAGTGAAATTTTGTGTAAGGAAATATTTTAACACTCCAAATCATATGATAAGAAAATTATTTGCTTATTATTATTTTTTCTTAAATAATGCAAATTAATTTAGAATTAAATGTTTAAATAATGAAATAATTTTTGTTGCATCTTTTTAGGTGGAAAAATTCTATTCTACATGATCTTTGGTTCCCTGATGGCAATGGGATTTCACCCAGTCGCTGGTCATTTTATATCTGAGCACTATATGTTTAAACAAGGGTTTGAAACATATTCATACTATGGACCTCTTAATTTTCTAACATTCAATGTTGGATTCCATAATGAACATCACGATTTTCCATTTATTCCTGGAAGTCGCTTACCAGGTAGTATTTTTGTGTTCTATTCTTTTGATGCATTTAATTTTTTTAATTGTATTTAATTTAGAGGTTCGAAAAATTGCTCCAGAATACTATGACACACTTCCTTCGCACACATCATGGGTCAAAGTTTTGTCAGATTTTATTTTTGATCCAGCTATAGGGCCTTATGCTCGAGTGAAGAGGAAGGCTGCCATGGAAAAACTTCAGAAAATTAAAGGACATTAAAGGACTTTATTACTAATTCTTGATACTTAAACAGAGTATCATATTCATATTTTAACAGAAATTTATGTTTCATTCACATCTGTGACTATATTTTTATTCTATTAAATTGTTAAGCGATTTAAAACTTGGTTAATAACAAAATTGTTTAAATTGTCTTGTCAATTTAAGAGATTGACTTTGTTATAGGGCTATTAATTTCTTATTTTACAAAAGCAGTAGATATACAATTGTAATCACAAGAGTTCTTAAACAAAAAATCCGCCATCATAATTTCACATAATGAATCCTCTATATTTGTATGAAAAACTGCAACTACTGATCTTGTACTGTGAGCCTTGTTTTTTCAATATCAATCCTGCCTTCTGTCTTTACTTCCTTTAGCCGCCGAGGCAATGTCGGCTACCTTCATAGGTCCGACAATGTAGCAAACAAAAATGCTGAAGCCCTGACTATACTTGATTGCCTCAATATCTTCAAAACATGGAGCCACCGCGTTCAAATTAATCAAACTTACCAGTAGTCAGCCCTTCTCTCAGGTGTCTACTTCTAGATTATTCTCAAGACTTGACCAAGAAAATAATAATTTAATAAATTTTAAAATTTGGAGAGATGGGAGTGCTAAAAAGTTGTGTTTAATCAACTGTTACAAGCTAGTTCATTCTTCCATAGAGCGCAACGACTTTTTTTTTGGATAGATGTAATAAAAATATATTTACATATATTTAGATGTAGCTAGGATATATTTTATTTTAAATTTAAATACAGATCTGGAATCTACCCATAAAAACACAATTTTTTAGCTTCACTGCTTCTCCAAATTCTAAAATTTATAAAAAATGACCCACCTTATTAAGGATAGTCATCCCCATTCATTCTCCTCCTAGTGACTTTAATGAACCAACCTGGCAACGCAACCAGTGTTAGGGTCTTATTTTCCAATGGAGACCTCTGTCTAGTAAAATGATCGAGTGGGATCTTAACTTCTCTGGTGGCTTGATATTTTGGAGAAGGAGACACTATGTTTAATGAATTGATTTATTTTCGGGTCATCTTTCGGCACACTTGGCTCAAATGGCGTTTCATGATTGCTGCCTTATGACTAACCACTCCACTAAATATAATTTTCTCCATGGGCACTAACTGTGCCATATAGCTCAATATCTTTTGGTTAGCAAAATAAAAAACTTTAAACTCATTGAAACATAACTTGTACGCTTTCCGGAGATACGAGCAAGGTATCCCTTCGCATAAAATTAATGGCTTACTTGCTTACTCTTCCCTTTTTTCTTTGACCAAATTTTCCATACTATAACTCAGCTCCTCCAGATTTACTTCTAGTTGGAAATGGAAATTCTGCTTAACCGTAATGTTTTTTTAGAATCTTCTTGCTCCCTTTCACTACTGAGTTACAATTACTCCTGAATATACTTGTTTGTTCCACACTTTCTCCATAACATTTTAAATTAAGGGAGTCGGACGGAAACAAATATATTGTTCTCCATCTACTCGTAAATGTATGCATATAGACCAAGGCTTAGACCAAATAATAACATTTACGAACTTGATGACTTTCCTTAAAAACGAAGTAGCTGACGACCCGCAGGAACCATTTTCCTTTTATTTTCCATTTTGCTGGAAATTTTTGGGCGTTAGCGCGAAATCTCGTGTTCTTTCTATAGATTCCCTTGAGAGAGAAAATTCACCTCCATATTATCATCTGACGGTATCGTGTAAAACAGCAAATACACTCACTTATTGAAGAGCAATTTTCAATGTCTATAGCGATATCCGAAGAATTATAATGCGAAACCATTGAGTCATTATCTAAATGAGAAATACTGAGACCAACCACTAGCAGTTCAAATATATTAATGTACCTTTCACTATCCTTCCATTCAAAAAGGAAATTTCATGTCCTATTTAAGGGAAGCGTTCATTCAGGATCAAACGCGTTTGTTACAAATTTATCTTGTTCGATCACACAATTGAACACGATTTTCTTTCTTCCGATCTTCAAACTTCGTAAAGTTCAGCCTATAGGGTTTCTCTAAAGATAGAAGACCATCATCCAATATTTTTGAAATACTCTCAAGCATACCGCTAAATCTCTCAATATTCATCATGGTTGCCTTCACAATAATATTTCTTGCTATGGACTCCACCTTAGCCTTCTCATTTAGAGGTAAACACATTTTATTTTTTGTTGTATTCTACATCAAACCAAGGTAGGATATGTTCTGGCTTAATAGTGCCTTTCTCCAGGTTTGTTTAATAACTTAACTAGGTAAGCACAATTTTCATTAGACAAACATACGGGCCAACCCTAAGTCATCCAACCAAACACAATATGAGTTCAATAATTTAATGCTTAAAAAGACAATGACATGTTTCAATATCTTATAAACCACTAGTGATGTGTTAACCGAGATCGTTCTTTGAAAGTTTTGGTTTCGTACAGTCTCAACCCTTTCAAAGTCTTATTGTTGACTTGGTCACAGTCCAGGGGCGCCAGAACCAATTCATATGTAGGGGAGGGATAGTTTTGCAAAAGTGACATATTGAAGGGCACGATAATCATATTACTTTTCAGTAACGTATTGTTATTTTTGACCCCCTCTGTTCCGGCGCCCATCTCTCGGTGTCAAGGCCAAGAACAAAGCAACAAAATTAATACACTACAAGAGTAAGAGATTAAATTAAACACATTAAGTTGAGCCATCCACACAAATTAAACTGGTAAAGAGATTAAACTTTGTTTTAAATAAAAACAGATTCTTGTGATACTAACGTATCAGAGTATATCTTTTATTTTAAATTTACATGAAATTAGAGTAAAAAAACATCATTCACAGCATAATATTTCAATACTCTTATATTTATATGTGATTTATATTTTAAGCTTATAATAAATGTATAAATATAAAAATTGCCATTTAATTCTCCTCAAATGAGGCTGAAAATAAAGTTTTTGGGGTCCTAGACATTTATCAATTATCACGTTCGCTTACAACTAGAAACATCCCTTATTTTGTCAATATTGTAATATAGAAAGGAGACATCTGTACCATAGAGACGTCCATGACCATTTAATCATTTCAGTTGATTTAATTTAAAAAATCAGCACTTATTGTATGAAATTTGATGCCATTCTTAATCTGTTATGGTGAATACACTCACTACTCTCGTTGATATATTATTTATACCCAATTATAAAGCTAAATTCTTATTAACTATTATCTTAACTGGTTTTTTTTTTGGTTTTTTTCATATTTTAAAGATTACTATTCATACTTTTTTAACTGCATTGTTTTAACTATTAGCTTAAACACAATGCATACCTAAATTCTATTGAGTCCTTGAGAGAAATTCCTTACTCAAATAGTTATTATTTCATAGGTCAGTTGAACTAAATAAAAGTAAAAAATTCTTTTATTGGACTATTTAAAAATTAAACTATTAGAATAGTATACATAATATGAATTATAACACAACCTTGTATTTAGAGCCGATGAAACTAGGTTAACTATATACACATGTGTTACAATATTGTGATTAAACTTAAATTAATTTCAATTGATTTTGAAGATACACAATTGTAATCTTCCAAATCCAATTTGTTTCTAGCCAGACATTCCTTACATACCCATTCCATGCTACTTTTTTAAATTTAGTCGTTAAAAATCTTCTACATAGAGGAATTCCATGGAATTTTTGTTCGATGAACATGTTGTAAGTGGGTTATGATATTTCAGAATGATGACAGTCTAACCTGACCAAGTGTGAATCAGTATTCATATCAGCATTTTTCGATTTTTCCTGGTTATTTCACTCATAATCAAGGAAAAAACTTCCCTATTCAAAACACATAAGTCCCTACTATCAAGAAAAAATCCGAATGAACTGTCTTTATTCACCGAAATACCAGCAGTTTCACGATAAAATATGTTTTTCTTTTGTTGAATTATCAATCTGAAACAAACTATAAAATAATTGTTTAAATACATATGTATATTACAAAAGTATGAGTCTGGCAGTCCGTAATTCCAGTTATTAATTTGTTTATTGGGATGTAAAGGCTAGACAAAATTCCATAAAGTATGTTCTTACCAATACCACAGGATAAAATTTTCTAGATAAAGGATTAACTATACCCCTCCCATTAACGAAGACAACGAAGGTTGTAACTTTGTATTGTTCAATAAAACTATGAAACAAGAACTTCTGTTAAAACAGTCCCCTTGGCCATATCTTATAAGCAGTGATGTAAAAAACAGCGCATTTTAAAGTCATTATCAAAATGCATGTTATTTGATACCCTGCATGAAAATCTTTCATCATTCATAAATAAACAAGCTGTTTTCCTTTTCCTTTTGACATATTAGTTTTTATTATCAGGACGAGCAAAAAAGCTCGCAACCTCGACTCTCAAAAGGTAAGGGAAAAATTTGGAAAAACAACGGGTAGCTACCCTTCATTAATTTCCTTGTTGCCAACATTTTAATATTGGGTAGAGTTATTATTTAGATATACTATACATACATTTAAAAATACTATCAATATAGGTATATCAAATATATCAAAAATTCAAAAAAAGGGCGCGTAATTTATTATATTTTCTATATATCAAAATCATAAATAATAATAATACCCTTTTTGAGTTCATAGCACGTTGAATCAGTTGCTTTAAATCAGAGAAGGCAACTAATGAAAAACAGCTGAAGGGAGAATACATAGTGTTTTTGTTTATCATTTATTATATTATCTATTATAAAAGTTACGATAATACCACACAACCTTTCCTTCAATTTTGGTTGAAAACTTTCTTAATGTTAATATCTCTCGAAAAAGTGACTTTATGGAAAAAAACTTGCTAGAAGTAAAATATTTATACTTCTATCCTATAAAATGTTTCATTTGTTGACATTTTTAATATGTTTTCAGCCATTTCCTTGAGTTATAAAAAGGTAGAATAATTATATATATCATTATTAAATCTACAATCATTTGTTTTTAAAAAATGGAAATATCTAAAAACCTAAAGCTTTATTTAGTTAATGAATAAATAATCATTATTATCAAACTAATTATATATTCAGAGCAGAGATTAGTATTTATGTACTTATTTTTATTAATGATTAATACAAATAATGAAAATTATTTACAAAAAAAGCAATAAATCCAAAACTAATGTACCGATTTTGAAATTTGAAAATGTTTCTGTTTATCTAAAGTAATATCTAGAACTTTTATTAAAATAATATCTTTTTAAAACATCAATTTAATTTAATTAATTACTATAAGTCTAAGAAGAGCTGTCTTGAGCCTGGAGCAAGGCTGTCACAGCTACATTCATAAAATTATATCGATAGCAAATAAGTTGGTTTCCATAGTTACCATATCACTTTTCACATCATCAAGGGGAGGGGTTTATTTTTACACACCAGATGCGCCGTTTTTCACATCCCTACTCATAAGTCATAAGATATGGAATCTCTATAAAACAGAAAGAAATTTTACTACAGGTCTAATGCTTTCAAGTAGACCTAAAAATCTTTGAATTACTCCCTTCCCCAATGAGGTAGAGACTTGGAAGTTCCTTTGTGATAGGGAGTGTATTTTTTTAATTCAATATTTATAAACTTAGTAATACACGTAATGCTTCTTAAACTTTTTTTAGTTGAGTCCCCCCCCCCCCCCCCCTCATTATATGAGCTCCTCCATTCTAAGAAAGGGAATTTTCAATCTTTCCTTTATCAAAATGTTTCGTATCAACTTCATCTCGTTATTGTCATTAAAAAAATATTCCTTGACGAATTCATTTCGTATAGTCATCATTGACGAAATCAACAGTATTTTACTGTCCTACAGACCTTGTAGTTTTTATTTCTATTGATATCGCCCAATAACATAATTTATTTAGTGTGATTTTAAATAACTTTGAAGTAGACCTAAAAATCTTTGAATTATAAATTAGCAAAAATTGCACGTCACCTATTGAGAAACACTTATCATAGTTATATGAAGAAGTTAAATAAAAACAATACTTTCCATATTTGCATATGTACTGGAACAGGGAAAACCATGGGGCAATTGGTCTCCTCCCACACTTTTTGAATATTAATATGTCATCAATATGTGACGTCATTTTATAAAACTAGATCCAATCGTTGTTAGCATAATTTTTATTTAACAATGTTTTCATACCTATGTATGTACTATATTGATTGTATCTACCTCTATTCTTCGAGCTTTTCTCATTGACCAAAAATTTTTGAAATTAAAATTTAAGCGATAACTCCCCTGTTCCTTCCCAAATTGATTGGTTAATAATATTTGAGTTGCCAAAATGTTTTGCCAATTATTTTCACACACTTCTAACTCTATAGCCTAGATTATGATACTGCTAATCAATAGATTCTTAAGGGCTAAGATAACCTCAGAGGATTGTATTATAGTATAAACAAGATCAAGACAAATATATCTGCTACATAAGTATATATACAGATGTAGTCTATATGATAATTTTTTTTTCAAAGTTAACCTGTCTAACATATCAAAATTAAATCAAGGAGATTAGTTTTAGGCTTTTTGAGATTGTAATTCAATATCTTGGACTGTCGACCCTTCAAGACCAAGACCAAAGTAATTAGATTGATTTTTTTCTAAAAAAAAAAACAAGAATTTTTCTCACTTTGTCTCGATTCCTTCAATTCTTGTTCTTGGCTTGGTATCAGTTAAGATGATTTTGACCATAACACTATTACAGTTTCCCATACTACATAGTTTTGAGATCAATAAAAAGTATCTGTATTGAAAATACAATGAAGCTAGCAGTGACTTTTTAGCAATAAATTAACCAAATTGAAAATTATTAGGTGGCGCTTAAATAGTTGAAATATTGGAAAGGTATTAGATACTAGAGTACCCTTTATCGTTTTGAAGTAATAAATAACATAATTTGACAAATGTGATGCTACAAAATAAAAAAAAGACGAAAAAAGAATAAAAATCAAATTATATTTTTACTCCTATAAAAATACTTAGTTGACCTAAAATTTGATTACAAGGGTCCAAAATTTTTTTTATTGCGAGTAAGCTTTTCATAGCACTTGAAGTCATCTTTTATGGTACTTAATTTTCACAATGATTGATTAATTCATTTTTGCAAATTTTCATTAGAAAGTAATTACTCTATAGTTTATATAGTATTTGTATATTTTGTTCTGCATATTATTTGCATTAGCTACAATAAATAGTAGGTAAATTCCCATTAGTGATTACTTTTCTTTATTTTTACAAAAATTCGCTATTAAACTTTTTGAAAGAGCTCTTTATGTTTTAGTACTAACATATATTTAGTTTCACAAATATTAATATAGATTAGGAAGCTTATAACCGTGAATTTGTTTTGAATCAGGGGGATACAAATAAATAATTAATTTCATTTCAAATTTAATTTCATTTGTTCATCAATCATTATTATTTTCCCACGTGTATGTATCAAATAAAAAAAATGTATTGAATGTCAGCAGTTTTTTTGAAGTGAAATACATTTTTCCTCATTTTAATGACATTTTTTTCACTTTTTTTTGTTTTCCGCATTTTTTTCATTATCTAAAAATAATAATAACAAAAATAATGAAACAAAACACATGGTCAACATGTGAAGAGAAACAAAACATGACACATAATTAATTTAGTTGCTTTTTAATGGATGTAGCTTAATTAGTCTACCAATTACCTATCAGGTTTCACTGAGTTTTTTTATATATGTCTTTAGAGAAGATCACTTTTATGCAAAATAAAAAAAAAGAGGACAACGCGATATTTTTTCAATCAATTAAAGAACTTAGTAACACAATCCAATATTGTAACGCTAAGGTAATAAAATTTGAAGGCTGTGGTACTGATACAAACAAAATTTTTTTGTAAAATCCCACATAATGACTGTTTGAAAAGAAAGGAGAGTCTCTATAATGTCTTTAGAAGTCAACATTTCTTCCTATGTATGAATGTTCGTATATATCTATGTACATATTGTTTGTACAACTATCATATCTACTTATTATAATAATATAGTTTTAAAGCATAAACTACCCATATGTATTAAATATGTCATAGTCTGCATATCAAGTGTACATACATACAACATTGACAACATAGGGTAGGCTAGAAATATTCCATGTACACATTTTATAAAGAAGAAAAAGCTGAAGGTGAAAGCTATGATACATCAAAAAGATTTATGACATTGTAATTGTCAAAGGAGTGTGAGTTGAGAATAAAAAAAGACAATAATTAAAAAAGCATATCTACATATATAGTTATTATTTAAAAATAACAGCATTTTTTTAACAGATGTCATAATATGGAGTAAATGGGGCCCATCCACATAAAAGAAAGCAAGAATGATTTTTATCATCAAAAATGAATCTGAGTTATTTGCTTTTACTTGTGTATTTTACTTTTTCAACTAATTAATAAATTAGCTTCCTTTTCTGTTCATAAATTACTCTAGTGTATCTTTCAAAAGCGCAGCAAATTGTATATATTTAAAGATCCCAGGTCATAACTATATTTTAATATTTAAAAGGCCACATAATCAGAGGCAAATGAAGATTCCTCCTTTAACAAGAAAGGCTCTAAACTATAAAACACCTATACTATCTATGAAGTGAAAAAAAGGGATAATTTCTTGTTGATTCTTCTTCAATATTGTTATTGTGTTGACGAACCATTTATGTCGTATAACCAACGACCACTTGTGTATTTCTTACTTATTTGCATCTGATGAACATGTTGGCTCAAATATCGCAAAGTTCAAAGTATGTAGCAATGATGAGATACTTTCTAATTACTATTAGATATTTCATTTTTTTTTGACCACGTTGATGTATGTAATTTTATGTAATTTTGTAAAGAAACAAAAATATATACATATTAAAATGGACAAACTATGCAAATAAAAACATATCATAAATGATCAATGCATTGCAAATATAATGACAAAAATGCATTAGCTATAATTCTTTTATGTTTGACTATGTACATACTGTCCCTAAAAGCGAAAAGTTTTAACTATTTGAAAATGTCCACAAAGTGTTTGACAGATTTATTATAGTATAATATATGTATATACATTGTATAATAAACTCTTCGTTATAGTTTTGACTCATAACTAAATTATGTTACTCCTTTTTCCCTAATCTAATTAGTAGTTATTATTTAGGGATTATTATTAATTATAATTATTATTTGTCTTCGTTTTTAAAGCCACATTTTGTGTTGGTAGTGCTCCAGAATATTTTATGTACGTCATTTTCATATATTGAATCGGCAACTATATTTTGTTATGTACATAGTTATGTACATACTTTTAGAATACAGATATACCCTAAACAGACCAAGTAATTGGTTCCACGGATATACCAGGCTATTTTAGACACAAAGCCTGTTGTGCTAACATTTATTATTTGGACAAGTAAATTACTATTTAATATCATTTCAATGGTTTGTGGTTTTTAATTGGTTCGAATTTGTTCATTAGTTTGGTGTATAAAGTATTTTGATCCTCAATGAAGTATATTTTAAACTAATAAGAGATGCAAGTTGAAATAAAAAGCAACTTCCAAACGTTTTCAAACCTATTTTTCCATGTTTAGATCAACCATTTTGTATTTTATCTAACATATATATAACAAAATTTATTACATTTTTTTCAAAAAACAACGATTATATTATATTTAACCCTCATAAGCGCACGTTGAGGGAAAGTCGTTTAAATTCTCTAATAAAGAATGTATTATTCATATTGACCCTTTAAGTGTGTTTTTATATTTATATATTTTTTAAAACTAGAAATGACTATGAGTTGTACCGGGTTATTGTCAATATTTATAAACAATTATAAATATATATATATATATATATATATACATATTTACCAATTTTGGCAGGAGGCTATCGGCCTTATAGGTATCACGAAAGGTTCTCATTTTAAATTTAAAAAAAAAATTATTGGAGGATTCCTAATCATAATGGCTACGCCATTTTTTTGCTCAATGAAAAATATAGAATTAAAAAAAATCATTTGTTGAAAGTATGATAAAAATAAGACAATACATGCATAGAATAGGATGAAAAATAGAATTCTTGGCATAGATGTACCTTCATTGATGTGCGGGTGAGCATCGGTCAAGCCAAAAAACAAAAAACATTGAGTATATAAATTGCTAATAATTTCAATTTCAAATCAGATTGGATCCATCCGTCTTCAGGTAGGGCTGTCTTATCGATTATATCAGGGATTGTCTTTTCGTAAAGAGGGAATTGAAATTTGAAAGTCATTTACTTTTTTTTTCTTTTAAATTGTGTTAGCTTTTTAAAGTAATTTTCTCAAACTGCTACAATTAATTAATTTATCATACGATTTTTAGTTTTTTCAAACCCACAATAACCTCATAAATAAAATTCAAATATGCCCGGACACGTAAAAAAGAGTGAGGGACCTGACCCAGACCCAGACCCATGGCTAATTGTTTCTGATGAGCTTAAAATCAAGCTTAAGGCAAAGCCTTATGATGCCAAGAAGTCCTGTTGGGTTCCTGAGAAGTCAACTGGTGGATATGATGAAGGCTTGATCCAATCTACTGATGGAGACAAAGTTACTGTTAAGATTCTGGGATCTGATGACGTAAGTATTTTTAAGAACTATAAAAGTCTTAATTGGATCATAGAGATATTATAAAATTTATGTATGTTTAGCAATGTAAATCATTTTACTTTTCTTCAAATCTATGTATTTATTTCAGAAAGTTTAAATTTTATTTAAATGATGAGAAAAATTTACTTAGAAATTGTAATATTGATGAAAAAAAGTTTCTATCAATTTTACTTAACATTTCTTCATTTCTAAAAATTTGTACACATAATGATTTCTGTTCATTACTAATTGTAAGATTATGAGAAAGGATAACATTGAAAATACTTAACTTTTTTGCACTAACAATGAATGATACAGCTTCGTCAAACGTCATTTTACTATGTACATATATAATATACATAAAATACTTAGTTTCTTTTTTTTTCTTTAGACAAAAGTTTTCAAAAAGGATCAAGTTGGCCAGGTCAACCCTCCAAAGTTTGACTGTTCTGATGATATGTCAGGTTTAACTTACCTCAATGATGCTTGTGTCCTATGGAACTCTGTTGTTCGTTACAAGAATGAGCTCATTTACACATACTCTGGTCTTTTCTGTATCGCCATCAACCCTTATAAGCGATTCCCAATTTACACTCAAAGGGCCATGGATATCTACATTGGCAAAAGGAGAAACGAGTGTCCACCTCATATCTTTGGTGTAGCTGAGGGATCTTATCAGGGTATGTTGAATGCTGGTAAAAATCAATCTATTCTCATTACTGGTGAATCTGGTGCTGGTAAAACTGAAAACACGAAGAAAGTAATTTCCTACTTTGCTTCGATTGGTGCTTCTGGTAAGAAGAAGGAAGGTGAAGTGGGCCTTGAAGACAAAATTGTACAAACTAATCCAGTACTTGAGGCCTGGGGTAATGCCAAGACTGTGAGAAATGATAACTCTTCTCGTTTTGGTAAATTTATCCGTATTTGGTTTAATCAAGGTGGTAAGCTATCAGGAGCTGACATGGTTGTCTACCTCCTTGAGAAGTCCAGATTGACGTTTCAAGCTGAGCTTGAAAGGTGTTACCATGCCTTCTACAATATCATGTCCGATTCTGTCGCAGACTTGAAAGAAAAGTGCTTGTTGAGTAACGATATCTATGACTATTGGTGGGTATCTCAAGGAAAAGTGACAGTACCATCCATTGACGACAAGGAAGACATGCAGTTTGCAGATGAAGCCTATGACATCCTTGGCTTCACTGAAGAGGAGAAGTATAATGTCTACAAACTTACATCCGTTGTCATGCACATGGGTAACATGACCAAAGATTTTGTTCCAGTTGGCAAGGAAGAGCAGGCCGAGATCAAGGAGGACACTAACAGCCAAAAAGTTGCAACTTTGTGTGGTATTGACTGTGAATGGATGATAACCTATTTCTGTAAGCCAAAACTAAAAGTGGGTACTGAATGGGTTTCAAAAGGTCAAACCTGTTCAGGAGCATCTAACTCTGTTGCTGGTATTGGTCGTAAAATTTATGAATTGACATTCAGATTCATCGTTGAGAAATGTAATGAGACTCTTATTGATCCTGTCATGAAAAAGATTCAATACATTGGTTGTTTGGATATCGCTGGCTTCGAAATCTTTGACTACAATGGTTTTGAACAAATTTGTATCAACTTTTGTAATGAAAAGCTACAACAATTCTTCAATCAACACATGTTTGTACTGGAACAAGAAGAATATGTCCGAGAAGGTATTGAATGGGCCAATGTTGACTTTGGTATGGACTTGCAAAAGTGCATTACAATGTTTGAAAAGCCTATGGGTCTTTTAGCAATCCTTGAAGAGGAGTCTCTGTTTCCTAAAGCAACAGATCAAACTTTTGCTGCCAAATTACATGAAAACTTGTTAGGAAAATGCGAAAACTTCCAAAAGCCTAGTCCTAAACCTGACCCAAATGCTCATTTTGCTGTAATTCACTACGCTGCAACTGTCTCTTACAACTTGACTGGATGGCTCGAAAAGAACAAGGATCCTCTCAATGACACAATCGTTGAATTGTTCAAGAATGGTTCCAACAAACTTTTGGTAGAATGTTTCAGGGATCATCCTGGTCAACCTCTAGAGGCAAAGAAAGATTCTGGTGGTGGTAGAAAGAAGGGAGGTGGAAAGACAGTGTCATCTTTCTATAAGACTCAGCTTGATGATTTGATGAAAACTCTCTATGCCACTGATCCAGCCTTCATCCGTTGTGTTGTACCTAATACTCATAAGCAACCTGGTGGTGTTGAGCCTGGACTAGTCATGCATCAATACCAATGTAACGGTGTACTTGCTGGTATTGCTATTTGTAGAAAGGGCTTCCCCAACAAAATGCTGTATCCAGAATTCAAAAACAGGTACAATATTTTGGCTGCTCAAGTTGTTGCTAAAGCTAAAAATGATAAATCTGCTGCTGGTGCAGTTTTGAAAGCCATCAAACTAGAGGCAGAAAAATTCCGTTTGGGACACACCAAAGTGTTTTTCAGAGCTGGTATTTTGGGTTACATGGAGGAAATTCGTGAGGACAAAATTGGAGCAGTATTATCATGGCTTCAAGCTCAAGCAAGAGGCAAAGCATCAAGACTTGTATTCAAGAAAATGCAAGATCAGAAACTTGCTCTATACTGCTGCCAAAGAACAATTAGAAACTGGCATATTGGTAAAACTTGGTTATGGTGGCAGGTTTGGTTGGCTCTCAAACCCAATCTTAAATGTACTAAGTTTGCTCAGTACAAAGCAGAGTATGAGGAGAAAATTGCAATCGCAGAAGCCAACATCGATAAGGCTCTTGCTGATAGAAAAAAAGTTGAAGCCGTTAACACTGCAATTCTTAATCAAAAGAATGAACTTGTATTGGCATTGCAGAGTGGTGGATCAGCAGTTCAAGATATAATCGATAAGACCAATCGAATTGAGGCCATGGCTGCTGATGTCCAAAAACAACTAGATGATTGCAAAAACAGAATTAAAGGAGAAAAGTCACAAAAAGATGCTATTGAACAAGCTCAAAGTAAAGTCAACATGGAAATGAATTCCTTGGGAGATGAAATTAAGAGCCTTGAGAATCAGCTGTCTAATGCTGAACAAGATAGAGCTGATAAGGATGATCAAATCCGAACTCTAAAAGAAGAAATCGAACATCAAAATGATATGATCAACAAATTACATAGAGAAAAGAAGAATGTCGGAGAATCCAGACAAAAGACTGAAGAAGACATTCAAGCAATGGAGGATAGATGCAATCACTTGTCAAAGGTTAAGGGCAAACTAGAACAAGCCTTAGATGAGGCTGAAGATAGCTTAGAAAGGGAAAAGAAATGCAAGAGTGATATCGAAAAACTTAAAAGAAAAGTAGAAGGAGATTTGAAGCTCACCCAGGAAACTGTTTCAGATCTCGAAAGAGTAAGAGCAGAACTAAGTCAAAGTGTTCAACGAAAGGATAAGGAATTATCTGCTTTATCCGCCAAGATTGAGGACGAGTCAACTCTTGGATCTAAATACGGAAAACAAATTAAGGAGTTACAATCTCGTTTGGAAGAATTGGATGAAGAACTAATTGTTGAAAGGCAAAATCGTTCTAAGGCAGAAAAAAATAGATCTATATTGAAGAAAGATATTGAAGATCTTGGATCCCGTCTTGAGGAAGCTGGTGCCAATACTGCTACTCAAGTTGAGCTCAATAAGAAGCGCGAAGCAGAATTGGGAAGATTAAAGGGTGAATTAGAGGAAATGAATATTGCTCATGAAGGAACATTGGCAGCTCTAAGAATGAAACATAACAACACAATGGCCGAGCTTGGTGAACAAATTGATGGCTTAAATAATAATAAAATGAAATCAGAAAAGGACAAAGCTAACATGGAACGTGATCTTCAAGAAGCTAGAAGCAACCTTGAAGATGGTGTTAGAGCTAAAGCTGAAATCGATAAGAATGGAAAACTTATCCAAGGCTCAATTGTTGATGCCAATCAAAAGTTGGACGAAATGGCAAGAGCCCTGAATGAAGCAGATTCCCAAAAGAAGAGACTGCAGGTGGAAAAGGCTGATCTTGAGCGTCAGATTGATGAGGGGGAAAACGCAATGGCTTCTCTCAACAAGCAAAAAACATCTCTTACGACCCAATTGGAGGACAACAAACGGTTGGCCGATGGTGAAGCTCGTGATCGCTCATCTCTTTTGACTAAATTCAAAAATTTGACAACTGATTTGGAAAATATTAAGGAAAGAATCGAAGATGAACACCAACGGAAATCCGATTGTCTTAAAGCACTATCAAAAGCTCAAGCTGAAATCCAACTATGGAGATCTAGATATGAGACTGAAGGTAATTATTAATAACTATTAAAACATAGACTTGTATAACTATATTGTCTTGTTTTACGAATTTATTAGGCATGGGAAGAGTTGAAGAACTAGAATGCTCTAGAGGCAAGCTTCAAGCCCGTATTCAAGAAGCTGAGGAAACTGTGGAATCTTTGCAAAGCAAAATTGCAAGTGGTGAGAAGTCAAAGAGCAGAATGCAAACGGATTTAGACGAAATTTCAATGGAATACGAAAGAACTCATGCCGCTGCCATTATCACTGAGAAGCGAGGAAAGAACTTTGATAAAGTTATCAATGAATGGAAATGTAAGGCAGATGATATTTCCAATGAGTTAGATGGCAGTCAAAAGGAATGTAGAAATTACAACAGTGAACTCTTCCGCTTAAGAGCAGCTCAAGACGAAGTAGTAGAACAATTAGATATTGTTAAAAGAGAAAATAAAAATTTGGCTGATGAAATCAAAGATTTGTTGGACCAATTGGGTGATGGTGGAAGATCTATTCATGAATTGGACAAACAAAGAAGGAGATTGGAAGTGGAAAAAGAGGAATTGCAGGCTGCATTGGAAGAAGCTGAAGCAGCTTTGGAACAAGAAGAAAATAAGGTTCTCAGAGCTCAACTCGAGTTGGGACAAGTGAGACAAGAAATTGATCGTAAAATCCAAGAAAAGGAAGAGGAGTTTAATAACACTAGAAAGAACCATCAACGTGCTATGGACTCTCTTGGCGCCTCCCTCGAAGCTGAGCAAAGAGCCAAGTCTGAGGCATTGAGAATCAAGAAAAAGCTTGAATCGGACATCAACGAATTAGAAATTGCTCTTGACCATGCTAATAAGGCTAATTCTGAGGGCCAAAAAGCCATCAAGCGATATCAATGCAATCTCAGAGAAACTATTCAAGCCTATGAAGATGAATGCCATCATAGACAAGAAATTATGGAAAATGTTGGTATTTCCGAGCGTAAAGCTAATGCCTTGTCAGGAGAATTGGAAGAATCAAGAGCTCTTTTAGACTCATCTGAAAGATCCAAGAGACAGCTTGACACAGAGTTGGCAGACTCCAGGAATACAGTGAATGAAATGCAGGTTAGTCCACATACGCAAAATAAAATGAATAAGTGCATTGATTTCTAATAAGTACATTTTTGTATATTTCTTAAGGTCATTAACTCTAAAGCTATGCACGAGAAGAGGAATGTAGAGAGTATCATTCATACAATCCAAGCTGAAATTGATGAAGTTCTTAGTCAAGCAAAGAACTCTGAGGAAAAATCGAAGCGTGCCATGATTGATGCTGCTAGGCTTGCTGATGAACTCAGAGCCGAACAAGACCACACCACATCTGAGGACAAATGTAAGAGGGCTCTAGAATCTCAATTGTCTGAATTAGACAACAGACTTCTTGATGCCGAAAATGCTGCCATGAAATCTGGAAAAGAGGTTATGAGTAAATTAGAAATGAAGATCCGAGAATTAGAAATGGAATTGGGCTCAGTCCAATCAAGAACCCAGGAAAATTTTAAGGCCTATCAACGAAGTGAAAGGAAAAATAAGGAGCTCCAATTCCAACAGGAAGAGGATAGAAAGAACCAGGATAGAATGTCTGATTTAGCTTCTAAACTCCAGCAAAAGATCAAAACGTACAAACAGCAAATTGAAGAAGCCGAAGAAATTGCCGCCTTGAATTTGGCCAAGTATCGCAAAGCCCAACAAGAACTCGAGGAAACTGAGGAAAGATGTAAGATGGCTGATGGACAAATGTCAACTGTGAGAATGACAAGAGCTGGCTCTCAATTTTAATCAATTAATCATAGCGATAAAAAACAAAAATATTATGTTAAATTAATGTTGAAAAAACAAATAACAAAGACAAATAAAAAGAATGAAGCATCTTAATTAATTGATTTAATTATAATTATTAAGTGAATGGATAAGCGCTAATTTATAAAAAAGAAAAGCATCTGTGACGTCAGGTTAAATAATGTTTTAACTAGTCATCACAACGAGCTTTTTTGTGCACTCGACTCTCAAAAGTGAAAATAAATATTTGGAAAAACATATGGTAGCTATCCTTCTGTATTTTCCTTGTTGGCAACTTTTTAATATTGGGCAGAGTTAATATTTAGATAAACAATCTTTGATTTAATATATTTTTATACATCAAAATTATAAATAATAGTAATACCCTTTGTGAGTTCATAAACCATAGTGTCAGCTGCTTTAAATCAAAAGAGTCAACATATGAGAAACAGTTGAAGGGAGAATCAATAAGTTCTGTTCCTTTCTCACCTGAAATAGCCAATAGTTAAACCCAGACTGGGGTTAAAGGAGGTATTGCTGTAAATATTTGGTTTTGACAAACGATCATTTTTCAAAATTCATGTACAAATCGAAGTACTCTTTTCGTCAGCTTTATAATCTTACTAGGATTATATACTATATACACGACGAGCTTTTTGGGACAAACAAAAATGCACTGTACATGTATTCTCCCAATAAGTTCTAATACGTATCTGGAGGGGCACAAGCTTAAGTCACGCAACCCATTGTGGTGAATAACATCATTTTTGATGAAAAATTCTTGTTGGCAATTAAGTTTGACGTTTGTACAATTATACATCAATAATATTTTGTCGTTGTTGTTATATAATAAGGCTACCACGTAGATATTTCAAACAATCCTTCCATTTTGAGGTTATATTTTATATCCCCCAAAATTTTATCGATGCCAATAAAAATATACTCCCTCCCTATTTTCAAATTAAAAATCCAATGTAACCTTCTGTTAAGGGTTTTCTAATAAAAATGCTTAAAAAAGTTATTGAATTTTTTGCTTAAGTTGATGAATCTGTCCTTTGAAATTAGTAATTGATTTCAATCCTTTTATGTACTTAAATTCCACTTTTTTACGTGAATTTTGTCCATGAACTTCTCCTACATTGCTACTGAATACTTCTGAGTATTGCATAAGTCAGTTGTGGTCAGACTTTTCGATAGTCTTAGACCTATAAATTCCTCAAGACATGTTAATTTGTATTTGAACTAATAATAAAATTGGCTTAATATACATATTGATGACACCATTAACACGCAGCTTTTTAAATTATTTTTCAAAAAGCGACTCATTTATGGATAGAAAATTCGAATCGCCACGCAAACACTTAGATCTTAGTAACAAATTAGGTCAATCAAATACTTTTTGTACACTCAGTCTTCGTGTATTGTACAAATATATTCCTTTCTCTATAGGTTGGAAAAGAGACGATTTGATGTGAAATGACCCATTAAAAAAAACTCAATCCAAGGAATTTTGAATGAACTATTAAGCGGGTTTTAGATAATGTGTATATTAAATATTATTAATAAATTTAAGTATATTTAAGCCTTACTAACATATAATAATAATACGAGAAAAGAACATGATAATACATCAACTTTCAAGCGTATTTGGGGTGCAAGGCACCTCCAATTCTTCCATATAAAAAAATAAATAATGATAATAATGAATGCTATATAGTCCCAGGAATCCAGTGATAAAATATCATGACAGCATATGAATAACTTTATCGGTAACAACAAAGAAAAAGCTCAAAGTATAGTGGTATAATTCATTAATGAAATACAAAAATGCAAAAGAACTGGAAGCTCCACTAGAGAAGGAGCAACTCAAAAGTCAAATTTAAACGGCCCTCCGCTTTAACAGATACTTTCCTTTCGCTAATTGTGATAAATAAATTCGAATTTTTGTGTTCTCAGAGGATTTTCTAACCCATATCGCTTCATTACCTACATACGAAATATTCAATTTAATTCAAATTAGTGCGTTGTACAAATATGAATGTTCCTTCTTACTCACCAATATTGCAAATCACGGCTGGAAATTTATCACCATTGAAGCTTTCAACTTGGACAGTTTGACCACGACGGAACCATTTTTTTTCGTAGAACAACTTTCCGTCTTCTATCCTTGTTTCCCTTATATAAGATGAATTAGATGATGAATTGTTATTCGTATTCGAGGAATAATTTGACTGTTGTTTCTATAATATTTCAAATGATTGAATCAATTACTTTCTTGGAATGACTAAACAACAAAGAACTTGTGACAAAAACAAAACAGACTAAGTGGCTACTACAAGTAAAATTTACGGGGTGTGATAACCAAAAAACAAAAACATAAAGACGAGAAAAAACAGACAAAGTGAATAATAACAAGTAACTAGTGAGCCTTACAGAATACGCCTTATTTTTATTAACAATACGAAGATCATCAATGATTTCATTTTCGTCTAGAAGTAGTTGTAGATTCGTCTGCATGTTTTTCCGTCTTTTATCCGAGGTAGAGGTCATTCCCGTGGAGGAAGAGGGTTCATTTGTGCGCCTTCGTAGTTTTCGTGTGGAAATGGGCTTTAATTCCATGGAGTCTCCAGTAAGCTCCATGCTATGACGCTCATTCTCAATGAGTTTCTGTTTGTCCTCTAATTCCCCAACGAGCTGCTCACGCAGAAAGACTTTGTGCTCTTCAAACTCTCGCACAGCTGCCTTCTTCTCATTCACGTAGTCCTGCTCCACCATTTCTATCTCGAGATCTCTCACAATATCGTTGACGCGCATCCGCTCCTTGTAGGAGGACTCCAGTTTACGAAGCTTCTTCACGTACTCTGGGTGAATCCCTTCCTCAAGTTGCTCCAACTGCCGCTTGAGGTGACTCAATTTGTCTTGATACATGAGCTCCACATACTGCTCTTGGCCCCCGACTCTGCTGTGCGAGGAGTAGAGCTCACACTCGGAAGGACCCTCCTCGTCCTCCAACTCCACAGATGATTCACTCTCAGAGTCCTCCTCCTCAGCCCAAGGGGACTCATAGGTACTACTCTCCGCATTCATACTTCAAGTCTGCACCTACTAGCTGCCTAGACACCCTTCACAACACCTCATCACTCATCAACAATCCCCAAGCCACCAACTGAATTCAAAACAAACACATTTCAACAACACACACTCCAAAAGAAGAAAAAGGAAAGAAAGAAAGAAAGAAGAGAGGTTCCGTGATTTATTAGGTATGAAATGATGCATACAAATGACAGTTTTCTTTAAAGTCTACCAAAAAAAGCATTTAGCGAAGATTGAGATAATAATTAAACGAACTTCACCGGTGAATATATATATATATCTATGTAAAATACTATAATATATAAAAAGTTCAATGATACACCTAATTATTCAAATAAGGAACTCCTTTGTACGCAAAAAAATCTCCAGTACTTATGCTAAACAACAAAAATATTGTCGTCAATTAACTAAAAATCCTACATAAATGTTTGTACGACAGTCAACCTACAAGATTGAGATAATTCAAAGTAATCATATATGTTCAGTGGATTTCATAAAAAAGTCCATTCATATACTGTGCGAAATTGGGGAGAAATCCAACAAACTATTTTTAGTCTCCCCTACACGTCGAGCTTTTTTATACACTCGCAACCTCGATTGTCAAAAGGGAAAGGAAAAATTTGGAAAAACATATGGTAGTTGCCCTTCTGTATTTTCCTTGTTACCAACTTGTTAATATTATTCAGAATTTATTATTTAGATATACTATATATTTATAAATTTTACCACTCACAAACCAATCGTTACTACCTGCAATATATTCAAAATTCAAAAAAAGGGCGCGCAATCCTTGATTTAATATATTTTTTATGCATCAAAATCAGAAATAATATTAATACCCTTTTTGAGGTCATAATACGTAGAATCAGCTGCTTTAAATCAAAAGACTCTAATGATGAAGATCAGCTGAAGGGAGAACACAGTGTGTTTTTGTTATTCCCAAAAAGCTCGTCGTGCTACAATTAAATTAAAATAGAAAAGAAGAAAGAAAGGAGGTTCCGTGGTTTATTTTACATGTAAATATTGTCGTAATCCACTGTACATAATTAATATAAATTATATTAAAGCATAATATGCAACTATCGTGACACTTCTCCCCACGTGAAAAAACAAATATCTCCGAAGAACACCATTTACAAACGCTATTTAATTAAATCCATTGCGAGCCTTGCTCAGACGACTAAGTTGAAAATATGAGATACACACTCTTTGTCAGCTTTTTTTTAATCTAATTTTTATTAATTCTTTCTTTCTTTTTTATTTCATGTATGATAAAATAAAAAGTGGATGTATTATTTAGTATCTAATTCGCCACATTATTATTACATTTTTTCAGAAGAAACTCCCACCACCCTTTAAAAAAATAATGAATTCCAAAGATTATCTCATCATTGAATCACTCATTAATGCTGGATGGTATTGATTTATTAATATTTATTCCTATAAACATATTCAATCACTTTTTATATTTTATTTTAGTCCTTTGGATGAAGACATTGAATTAAATGACTTTTCTTCAGAGCTTGTGTTTTGCTCCGTTGCTCGATTACTCAACTTAATCCTGAATGAAAAGAAGGCTTTTCCTTTAGAATGGCCAAATTCAGTATCTTCTAGATACAATTTAGGGATAAGGATGGCAAAAACAATCGAAAATTTTGGTTATAAGTAATGTCTTTAGTTATTTCATTTTTAAAAAAATTGGAGTAATGACTAAAAGAAATTAAAGCGTTAATATATAATTATAGAATATTATTTATTTCTTCGTAGTGCTAGTGACATAGGGTATCAAACATTTCTTCATACGGATGCCTCAACATCAAAAGACTTAGGACTCATTTTTCAGTTTTTAATTGAAAAGTTACCCTTCAAAGCATCCTTTTCATTTGTTCAAGAAAGTATTAACTCAAGCAAGTCTCATTCAGTCATCAAATACGGCAAAAAGACCAACTCATCTTCAAAAAGATATCATTTGAAAAAAACAAATCTGGACTTTTACCATTATAGGAATTCAAATCTTTTAGAACCTCTTAAGGCCATACTATCCAATGAAGCTTATCTTTCTTTAAATCAAGTGTTTTACAACAATAGAAAACAGTATTTAACATCTTCCTTGAAGTTAATGAGTGAGAATAAATGTCAAACTGATTATGATTCTTTAAATGATTGTCAAAAGCTGGTGTCCAATTTAGATGAGGAATCTAAAAAAGTTATCGATAATCTGCAGAATAAGAAAGATCTGTTGAAATATGACTTGAAGATCAAAAACGTAAATTTTTCTTCTTCAAGACACTCAATTAATGGATTATATTGTTTAAATTATTTATTTTATAGGAACGTTTAGATCAGTTGAAATCTGAAATAGACAAACTTTTATCGGATTTGAAGAACATTCAAATATCCAACAAAGGAATTGAAGACCTTATCATGGATTGTGAAAATGATATAGCTACCTTAAAGAAGGTACAGCAGATCTTATCCGATGAAAGTTCCATTGTGAAGCTTGGTGAACTCATTGATAAGCGTAGAAATAAACGTAAAGTTCTCCAGAAACAGTGGGAGGAAGGTGCAAAGCCTGTTGAAATTGAACTCGAACATCTTACTATCAGACTAAGAGAATTAAAGGTACGTCTCCCCTCATGCATAAAATCCTTTATTTTTTAATTACAACTCTTACTCATAGTACTTGGAGGATAAATTAAGCATGACTTTCAACTCTGTTAATACAAAAATCCAAGAAATGGAAGAATCCATTGAACGCAAAAAAGTTCTTCTGTCAAACCAATCAGACTATTATGGTCAAATGAAAAAGGGAAAATCCAGGTAATTATATACATATGCAGCATGCTCTACACAATCCTGGTACCTCACAATACTTGATTTTTAGATCCTTTTATACTGACAAATTAATTGATTTGACTTCAAAGATTGATGACCGATCAACAGAAATAAAGATAGAGATGGAAAATATGAAACTACTCCATAAAGACATTAACTCACTGACGAGTCAGTTAGAGAGAACCTATGCTGAAACGGATTCCAAAATATTTCGTGTAAAAGATGATTAAAATTTGTTCTTTGTAGTACTGCTCATTTATTGTGCCTTTTCATGTTTGTATGTAGGTGGCACGGGAAGATGCTAATATGATCAGTGGATACAAAATCCTTCAGAAATGGTATGCCAAATGCAATGAGGCTATGGAAGACATCAAATTTGTAGGAAAAATTAAACGGGATATCCAGGATTTGGAAAGAAAGAATGAGAGAGAAAAAGCGAGGGACTTCGCAGGAAAAATCGTGAGAGTTGAGAAAGACATTTCAATTATTTCCAAGGAAAATGACACTTGGACTTGACTAAACAAAGATACAATATAGTCCAATTTATATCATATTTAAAGAATATTTATTACATACAAAAATACATAAGCAAGGCTAAATATAATTATAATAATATTTTTTTGTTTGAAAAAGTGGATCTTATTATTATAGCGAATGACATAGAAAAAGGCAAACTACAGCATACCATATATTATTTTTGACATGACTGGTGGAAGTAAAAATTTGATAAAAATAGCCCTAAAAGTGGAATAGGAATTAATTTGCTAGCATCCGCAATTTCTGTAATTATGTTTATAAATATTTGTTCAATATATGTATGTATAAACAGCAAAAAGGAATAAGATTGAAGTAAAATGCCGTTTAGGGACTTCCAATATGAATAATTAATTAATATAAATAGTAACACAAGATATTGATAGCTGAATGCACCCTTAATATAAGGATATATAATATATAATCATCTTTTAAAAAAAAGTAACAAAACTGGCTCTGTAATGAAACGGTTTTCATCGAGATATTAGTTTGTAAATAAATTTCAGCTGATAAATAAGAAGCAAATCTTTGCTACATAGGAGCATAACTGATACGAATGATACACATGACACTAAAATATATATATAAACGAACAGAATGAATTTGTATTCCTTGGATGAAACGTATATTTAGTAACGCTTTTTCTTTCTAGCCATTTTTCTTTGAAGTTCTTCCTCTTCCCTTCTCATGTCTTCAAGATCCTCCAATTTCCCTATTTTGGCACTTCTAACTTCCTCTTTCATAATTGTAGAAAAGTTGGCAACCATGCTACGATCATCAAAATCCTCCTCATTAGCATACTTTCTCCGATCATAACCAAAAATACCACGAATTTGAGCTGATATATCAAGAGCAGTATCTGAATCATCAATAAAGTCATCCATTTCAGAGTCGTACTCCTCCTCCGAGTCTGATTCAATTCTATTCCTTTTTTGAGACTTCATCTTAGGATTAAAGGGAGCACTTTTTGAGATTGAGGTAGTGGGTTGTGGAGGTGGTCGAATCTTCTTTTCCCCAATAAATTCACGAGCTTTAACACAATTGATGTCTCGTTTCACAGGCTCTTTAGGAAGTGCCTTGCTGGGTTGAACAGTTTTTTTAGATTTGTCGAGAGAAGAAGATTTTGATGAACTTGATATAGAAGATTCAGATGATCCGTTGGACTTTTTGACTGATGAAACTGGAGCACTGACACTTTTAGAATTGGATTCAGGAGATTCTTTTTTAGGAGCCATGGGCAACTTTCCTGCTTTCCGCATTTTACTTAGATATTCTCTCTTGAATTCCTCCTTCATTTTATTTGTCATGGGGCGATGAAATTCAAAGTCCTTATTTCCTGATGATTTGGGTTTTAATAAGGGGTCAGTAATGGGTTGACCAGAGGCTTTAGCCTGTGCCATTTTCATAAGATCATGGAAAGAGGTGGAAGGAGGCATTTTAGAAGCATTTTTTAATCTCATTTTACGAGCTTCCATTTCTTTCTCTTTACGTGTTTTGTTGGTAGAGGAGGAAGAAGAAGGCTCAAGGGGACTGGGTCTTGGTGGAGAAGGGTCTCTACCACTTTTACCAGATCTTTTTTTTCTGACATGCGGCTCTTCGGGCTCCTCTAGTGCTGACTTCACGCGATTCAAAGTGGATCGCAATTCTTTGGGGGTTTTCATGATCCGATTAAACTTTTCCATGGGATCCACCTGGTTTGCTTCATATTTCTTCATGAGTTTATCGTAGTAATTATTAGCAATCCCAGACTCGTAGCCGTAGTCGTCTTCATCACACTGATTCCTTCCGGCCAGAGTCGCAGCTGTGTTGGTGTTGTCCACGGGAACAACTGCTTTGTTAGCAGATTTCGTGCGTTGGAGCATAGATTTCATGGTCTTCATGGATTTCTTGTCTTCAGAGCGTTTGGCTAAAAGTGCTTTGGTCCTCTCGGAAGCCTCCTTCCTCTTTTGCCGATCCTCTTCCTCCTTCTTCTCCATGAATCGACGAACATTCTCGGAAAGTTTCTTTTCCTTGGTGCTCAGCTTCTTAGGTCCTGACACTTTGGTGGAGTAGCGCTTAACGTCAACCTTGTTGCTCTGCTTCTCTTGAGCAAGGCCCAACAGGGAGGAGAAATCCATTACTTACCACTTGGAACGACAACTGTCTAATGACAGATTCAGGCTTCTTCATCCATTTTTTGAGACTTTTTTTCTATTTTTTCACTTCCTTTTTCTCTTTCTTTCTCTCTCTCTCATCTTAGCCCTCCAGCCACCTGCACTCTCTACAGACTCACACCCATGCCTTCCATTGCCTTCTCTTGCCCCCGCTCAACCTTTTTTCTTTCTTTCTCTTATTTTACGACGTCATCACAATCGTAAACAAACAGTTCCACGCAACCTCGCGTTATTTTATATTTCTCCAATAATAAAATTATTAATACTACGGAGTCCTGAAGCCCTGTTCCTCCTCATCCAATAAATCGAATTTCTCTCTCTCTCATCTGAGGTAATATAATTTCCTTACAACATCAGTATTATTGTTATGAACTTTTATATTTGTCTTGATGGAGAGAGTCAAAATAATTAATTTCATGACTATTACATAATGATATACTAATTAATTATTTAATAACTTCTCTTTTTAAATGAAAACGTAAATCGATGGAAAGCCTTTGGAAGTATCGAACTATTACTATCTCATAATGCAGTCTTATTAGTTTTGTATTCGTCCAATATTATACGATATTATAATTCTTCAATTCATTATCTAGTTAAAATTTATACATTTTTCTATTTAAAATTGACGTTTCTAATCCTAAAGATTTAATAGAAACAAAAAACGTATGATGTTTACCTATAAATTATTATTCTGTTTATTCAAACATTTTTCAATTGTTAATATTTTACGCAGTTATAGACTAATCTGAGACAATTCTTTCTTACTCTTCATCAACATCAAAATAAAATATAAAAAACCGCAATTATGTTCCATATAAAAAAAATTCAATAACAAGTTATAACCCAAAATATACAACTCCAATTGGTTTGTAGCTCTCATTTTGTTTGTCTGCATGCTCCCCATACGACAAAAATGATGTTTTATTTGAATAATATACGGACAATAGGGAGTTATGGGATGATTACAAATATGAGTTAATTTTATTGTATCTGTTTGTTGAAAAACCTGACTGAGATATTTGAATAAGCATTCACGAAATATACATGTATTTAATGTATCTTTAAAAGCTTTCTATATATTTATATGTATCTATTAAAAAATTGGAACTTAGAATCACTAATATACAACTCCAATTGGTTTGTAGCTCTCATTTTGTTTGTCTGCATGCTCCCCATATGACAAAAATGATGTTTCATTTGAATAATATACGGACAATAGGGAGTTATGGGATGATTACAAATATGAGTTAATTTTATTGTATCTGTTTGTTGAAAAACCTGACTGAGATATTTGAATAAGCATTCACGAAATATACATGTATTTAATGTATCTTTAAAAGCTTTCTATATATTTATATGTATCTATTAAAAAATTGGAACTTAGAATCACTAATATACAACTCCAAATTGGTTTGTAGCTCTCATTTTGTTTGTCTGCATGCTCCCCATATGACAAAAATGATGTTTCATTTGAATAATATACGGACAATAGGGAGTTATGGAATGATTACAAATATGAGTTAATTTTATTGTATCTGTTTGTTGAAAAACCTGACTGAGATATTTGAATAAGCATTCACGAAATATACATTTATTTAATGTATCTTTAAAAGCTTACTATATATTTATATGTATCTATTAAAAAATTGGAACTTAGAATCAAAATTAATTGATTTATATGATATTAATCAATGCATATTTATTGCCCTTGTTTAAAATATTGACTTATTCTTTATAGAAATATACACATATATTACATATATGTGTGTAAAATATATTTATACACAAACAATTTTTTTTCATTTAGCTTATTTGCCTTAAAGCGAATCTTATTTTCAAGGAGTGCCAAATTTTGCTTTGGTATGAACTATGTAGTATGTTTAATGGCCTTATAAATGATGAAAATAATCTTGTTTTTATATATACTCGCCATTGACGGCGCCTTTGGCGAGGCCTCCGGCGGGTTCACTGATGTCCAGTACGTAAACTTTCGTCTTTCCTTCTTTACATTCTTTACACGGTAATAGCGTATCATAAAATCGCGAAAAAAAAATCCTAAAGAAAAATTGAAAGGCCGAAAATTTTTCCGCAAAAAAATTAGGAGCGACAAAAATTTTTGAAAAATTTTGAAAAAAAAAAAATCGCGAAAATTTTTTCCGTAAAAATCTTTCATATGACGTGTAGATTACGCATACAAAATTTCATGACCATAGGGTAAGGGGTTCCGGAGATACGAGGGGTTACGGACACACAAACAAACTTGAGGATTTATTATATATATATATATATATTGATGAGTAAACAAGTTATTTAACAAATCTAAATTAAACACAGCTGTCGACTCAATAAACTATTGACAGCTCGTTTCAACATGACTTGAGTCGTTATTTTTTTTGGCTCAACTTAAATTGTGTTTCGATTTTTAAATTTAAAAACTTCTGAAACTCAGTCGATCTTTAACGACTCGACTCAAGTAAATACAACACCATTCGAAATAAAAAAATATGAAAAATAAAGTATATGTACTTAAATAATATATTGTAGTCATCAGCAACTTCCGGCCCGTGGGAACTGATGTGGCCCTTGAGAGGTTTTTATTTTATCCTTCATAAATATAAGCTTTAAAAAATTAAAAAAATGTAATATGTATACCTTATCTTTGATTAAGCCTTAAAAAATAAGATAGGTTTTTTTTTTTTTTTGACAAAACAGCTTTTTTATTTAAAGGCATTGTTTTCTTTGAGAGTATAGATAATTTGGTCATCTTGCCCTCATTGGTTGTTTGATATGTGTATGTTGGATATAATAAGTTAATTTAAGCAATAAATAAAATGTTTTTGTGAGTATATGTAAGGAATATATTATAATACGTATTTATACCTTTAAAGAAAAAGACTCTCTGATTAATGAAGGTATGAATACTAATCCTCAATAGCTATTTAATTAAATAAAATTATATTTTTATGTGTAAATAATATATTATTTACTATTTTGCTACATACTTATTAACCAATTATAAATGGATAAACCTATTAATTTACAAAGCTTCTTATGAAACTTATCCAAGTTTTTAATTGCTTATTTTTACACAAGGCATGATATCATAATATATATTTATTCCATGTATTTTTAATAAAAACTTTTCTCGGTTCAATTTAAATAATTGTATAAATACATACTATCACGGTCAATACTGTTTCTTATTGCGATATTTGTACGTATGTAGAACGGGAAAAAAATCTATTAATAAATAAAAGTAGTTGTGCATCAGATATAATGTATAAAAAATACTTTTTAAAGGTCCATTCATGATTTCAAATCTATAAATACATAGTTTTATTTAATACTAACATGTACGTCTGTACATATTTGGGATTCAAACCCATCCATTAATTTACTACTCGAAAAATATGATTAGTATAATGAAAATATTAACACTGGTCAACAGTCAAAAATCCTAAGGGGTATAATTATAATAAAAGTTATTCAGTTTTGCACACTGATTTCAAATTCGTAATTTTTTCCCCCAAGAATCCGATGGTTTTTCGATAAATCGAACCCTACTTTTTTGGCCCATTTTACAACTTCAATTAAAGCCTAGAAGGACACTCATTTTGTGAATTAAAAAATAATGATCCAGTAGTGTTTTTAATGCAAATTCCATTTCCAGTCTTTGTTTTCACCTAAGGGAGATTTCGATCAAAAATCCACAAGAAATCAAAGACAAGGTAGAGCTACTAAAAAACAAGTGCAATAGACTGAAGTAGTAGCGTGCAGATTTCACAATCCTTCTGCGCGCTACTACTTTAGTAGCTCTACTGTGAGTCTTTGAATTAGAGTGGATTTTTGATAGAAATTGGATGAAACTTCACACATTTAGATGGACGATTTCTTCTTGGTTAATGAGTCTTATCGAGAGCTTGACATCTCATTTGGAAGCTGCAGATCTCAGCTTTTGAATACATTCCTCATTAATCCATTTTATGTAATATCGAAGAAGGAGTTATTTAAATACAAAAGATTAGGCCGACTTTGGGGCCTACTCCCGCCATCTACGCCCTTTGATCTCTCCTAGGTGAAAACAAAGACTGGAAATGGAATTTGTATTAAAAACAATACCCAATCATTATTTTTTTAATGCACTAAATGAGTATTCTTTTGGGCTTAAATTGAAGTTGTAGTTGGAAAGTGGGCCACAAAGCTCAAAAAGTAGGGTTTGATTTCTCAAAAACTGTCGGATTCTCGAAATTTTTTTTACAGATTTGAAATCAGTGTACAAAACGGAATAACTTTTATTATACTTTTATACCCCTTAGAATTTTTGACATTTCAAATTTGCTGCCCTGTGTAATTAATCTTATGATTTACATACTCGAATATCATGATTTGGTAATAGGTATGTACATGATATATAGATATATAAATATATATACATATAAACAATAAAATGTTTACGTTTTATGTAGGAAACTCCTTTTTAAATATTTGCAAATAGCAGCAACAAATTTTGCTCACTCAACCTTATACATAACATACTTGTTAGTACTATTATATGGAAATTTATTTATCTAATAAGTATTATTTTCTTGTTTTTTCTTTTAAAATCTTAATGTGTAGTGTGAAATCCCCGGTTTGTCTTATGATTTATAACCTTATAAAGACATAAGTCCGTCCTTGTGAAAGTTCTATTTCGTAATATATTTTTTTATGTGTGTGTACTATTATAACTAGTGCAGAGACATATTATTTAAGACAAAAAGGTATTTATTTTCTCAGCTCATAAAAAAGCAACTGGAATGAAATTACGAAAATGTTAATTAGTTAAAGTAAAGGTAAAAACTGTGTGAAATTTAGTTAATATTTTGAATGATGCATAGGTATTCTGTAAGTGAACAAGGAATGACGTAGTGTCTACGTAGTATCAATTAATTATCATTTCTCTAAGCCCCTCTTTAGTGTATGTATGTAGAATTATTATTAAATGTAAATACTTACATCATTTGAAAAGTCAATTGGATGGAACAAGTATGTAGGTCAGATATTGATAAGATTGCTGTTCCCTTTACCATTGACACTTGGGTCTAATAAATTAATTAATTATTATCAAATAAAATTGTACCATTTATAATGTAAGAAAATTAATATGGCCCATTATTCTATAGGCCTCTTGCTAGCAAGATAAAGTTGGATAGATCATATGAATACATAATAGAGCTAACTTTTCCCTGTATCCATCACAGTTTGACAGGTGTATTTCGCCTCCTTGTTTTAGAACTTTAATTAAGATCAAGACAAGAAAAAAAGTGCATTCCAGATATTCAATTATGGTTCATGGCTAAAGTCTGCTCCAATTATTTATTATTAATAATAATGTTTCTGAAACATTGGACCATTTATATATATTTATGAATTCTTATGTTCAATATTTCTTTTTCTGTGTTGACGACCTATATATGTATATATGCAAAAGACTACGTTTGAAAACGTTTCTTTATACTCTAGCAACAATTTCTTTTGTAATTTGTAGTGGTACATAAATCATTATTTTTTATCTCTCTCTAAGAACAAATATCATAATATAATAATAATAATAGAATTGACCTTCGCCTGATTCATTATTATGCCTTATTTTAATTTTCTTAAAAGACGAAATAGATAAATAGTATTAATATATATATTTACTTTTCGTAAACAGAAACAGTAGTACTTAAGAGAGAGGAGAGGAAGCCGTGGAGTAGTGTGGGACACAGCTAGTGTAATCGTAGTAGTATTATGTACGTAGATATATAAATAATAATAATTATAATAATTTGTACCTATTTCTATTCAAAAGGATAAATTAGGCAGTAAAGCTCTACTACGACGTACTCCAATACGGTAAAATGCATCCCCCCTCAAGTTACTTAATTTCTTGGCCCATATTTGGACGTTAGAAAGCAGAAAAATAAATAAGCACCACATGCTTTAGAGAGATTTGCTTTTTAAAGCGTAGGAGGGAAAGAAAGAATAGGAGGGAGAGAGGGAGGCTGCCGCCTCTTACGCCAGAATATGTCATCTCCTGCTCATTCATCTCTAGCAAACTATGTGTGTGTACCTTTGAGCGTTCATGTGTGTTTTTCTTTTCTCTTGACAAGTGTATATGTATCTGTGATTTGAATTTAATAGTATTAATAGTAATACATAGTTAAATGACTATTTTACTATTTATGACTCCCTGTGCTCTGGTCTTTTCCACATAAAGTCATGGGGGTATTGAATTGCAAGGGATTTTGATTGAATGATGTAGAAGGATGCATATTGTACATATGTACATATTATGATATAGTCTTTAATACAGATGTACACATTCAAAATGACGTAATGAATTATTTCTTCAGAGACAAAATATTATAAGGACTAAGTTGAATGCTGCTCCAGTTCTCCTCTTATTATTTGCTGTTAAAAAAGAAAGAATAAAATAAAGAGATTCTCTCCTAAAGTACATATATACATTTCCCACAATTTTCTAGAACTGTTCTCAAACTCCTAAGATATATTGAGGACACGATGGATACGTATGTATATCTTAATTATTCTATTTATTTTCACTTTTCTCTAAAAGTAGTATGATATGTTGTAACTATCACACATTTATACTCTATAATTGATTGCTTGATTACTACTGAACGTATTTGGCAAAATATGTATAATAATATGCTTATCTTTTTTTCTTCCTCCCTCTACTTATAGGTTACGCCCTTAAAAGGATCTGTTTCTGAAAAAATGTAGACACGAACGGAAATATGCAAATATTATTCAACATCCCTCAATCATTGCATTTGTATCCTTTTCCCTTCAATTCAAACAATCACTGCTCTGCTGGTAACCAACTCGGGAGGAGGAGAGAAAAATGACATCAGAGAGCAGTAATGTCATTTTCTATATGAAACTTATGCATGAACTCAAGGCAGAGTATCCTAATGTCTCAGATGAGGCTGTAAAGGAAACAGTTATAAAGGTCAGTTCATCATAAATATTTATGTTTAATATATACATTCGAATACTCCTCTTATATGATGGTAATTTTTATTAATTCAGTATTGTGGTGATAAGGACCTTTGCATCCGGGATTTATCTGGCCAGTCTCTGTTTCTATCGCGTTCCAAGAGAAGTGTGAAGGAAGGGAAATTTTCAACACAAAGAGGTAAGACTACCGCCATGGTCTCTTCAAGTTCAATTCTTGTGTCCTCAAGTTCCACGTTTTTGACTTCTACAACAACCTCTGCTAAAGCAACTATTGTTCAACAAACTTCAAAATGTAATCGCTCTTGTCGAGAAAATCCTTACAGTAAAGTATTTGCCAGGAGAAAAATGTTTTATCAAAAATTTTGTGAAAAAAATGGTAGCTTAGAGGAGGATAGTCGATTTTTCTCATCTTCCAATTTGGTTTGGCGGAGAAAATGCTCACTCTGTGATGGCAATGGAGGAAGTGGAGAAGAGTCTCATTCGATACCCAACATGAAGAAAAAGGCTCCCGACAAGAATGCCAACTTTATTACCCTTAACGCTAATATTCAACCCTTTGCACCCTTTATCATTCGGCATGACTCTGAAGGAGGAGTTCCTGGTGCCCTCACACTATTAAACTCCTTAAATCACCTTCATCATGATAGTTCAGGTCATTCCTCCATGGGGAGTAGCTTAGGCGCCAATAGTGACAAGGTTAGAGCCGTTTTCATGATTTATTGTCTTAATCCTACAAGTTATGCAGAATTTTCATTTCTAAATGTGTCCATCTTAATCCTATCCTTACCTAACTACCCATATGGAGCTTATCATTCAGCTCTTCATATTTTAACGTACTAGGAGAATCAATGTTCTCTTTAGCTTGAGAATTTGATTACATATATTGAAGAATCTATTTTTATTTTAAGAGATGTTAAGACAGTATCATTATTTATGGTTATTAATTGCATTTAAATGTTTCTTTCACTCTATGTATGTAATTACAACGACAATTAAAGATGGAGATGAGTGTGGATGGTGGGAAGGTTCACTATGCTACTAGCACCATTAACTCTGAAGAAGGAGTCGAGTCTCATCTTGAAGTATCTTTGGGTAAAACAGAGAGCTTCATCACCACAACTCATACGGATTTAACAAATAATCTGTCCAATTCATCCTCTTCCATTTTTCATCTACAATATGAAGATGGAGGCAAAGTTCTCAATATTACTTCTAATTTTAATAATTCACCTGATCCTAAGAGACGAAGACCCATGCGAGGCAATGGCCCTTCGTTTCAAACCTCTCGTCCTGCCTCATTAAATCTAAACTCCCTTTTTGCACATGGTGTAGCGGCCCGACCATCATCTGCTTACTGTACACAATTAAATAATAATACCATTGTCTCTCCGCGCTACAATTCATTGCCGAATCTCAACATGAATGGTTTAAATCATCTTACGTGTTATTATCCAGAAGAGTTTCAGTCCAATCCAGCTGATGAGCAAAAAAGATTGGCTTATACTCGTGGTAAATTTTGTTAGTTTGGATTTTGTTTTCTTCCTCCTGATTGATAAATTCCTCCTGTGTTCTTGAGCAAGTACTTCTATCGAGCATGTTGAGTGAACATTTTATTAATTTTTTTTCGTTTGAGTATTCACTTTGAATAAAAAGAAGCGGATCAGTGTTTAAACTAATTTTAATGTCTTAAAAATTCCCGTATTCCCTTATATTCTTAATATTATGTCTAAATGCTAGACTATAAAAAAGTAACTCCTCAACCATTTTTCCCCCCTATAGCCTTACTCACTCATCAAATGGAGCAATGTCTGAAATTGGACCAAGAACTTCGTTCGGAGAGAAGCAAACTTAATAGCATTCGTGAAGAGATAGCTCTCATAGAAGAAAGACGGAACAAAAAACGTCTTTTAAAACTAAACGCTCAGGTAATTTAAATGTGAAAGTTTCCCTTTATGAATTACGATAATATCTACAATTACAAATCTGTCCTGATACATAGCTCAAGAAAAACGAGGGTATTGAAAAGGATATCAAGAATTTGAGGTATTCATGTGATACATTGGCTGCTAAAGTTACAAAAATTACAAAAGGAAAAGGTATGTACCTAAAGGTAAAAAGAACGTATAATTTATACGTTCATTTATTTCGTACAAAATCCATGTTCTGTTTTTTTACAGTCCCATTAGGAGAAACAAATGCGGAGTTATATCAATTCCTATCCTCCAAATTGTCAGATTTTAAGAAACCTTCGCTACAAATCAAAGGTAGGACTTGCTTTTTTATACATTCTATGATCTTTATAATTATTGTACTTTGCAACCCTTCCTATTAAAGGAGAAAGGGACAAAAGATAAGGCCTAAAGTCAGTTGGTAGTATGTACATAGATAGTCGATTCTTCTTCTTTTAATACATATGAAGTAAGGAATTGTTCATAGGTCATTACATAGGGGCAAATTCGAGTTACACTCATCAACAAATTACTTGAAATTTGTTATTATATTGGTGGATTAAAGTCCTTTATGTTTAAGTGAACAAAAGTTGCCCATTCATACTTGAAAGCATCACCAACCCCCCTATATTTTTTTTAACTGTCGATTTCCTACTCTTCATAATTTCTCCGAACGTCAACTAATTAGCATTTGTTATGCTCCTACGAACCAATTCCCTCCCTCATATTTAATGAAGATTAGTTCCAGGGTTGGGAAGAAGAATTGGCTAACTAAAAGTTCCGGTCTTTTTTTTCTGTTGCTTTTTGAAAGAAAGGTTGAGAAATATAGGTAACGTCGAAATATAAATAAATATAGTGTAACAAAAAACTGTCCAGTTTATCAACTTTGATTTTATGCATTTATTTGAAAAAATATTTTTTCTTAACAACACAGAATAGTTAATCGAAATAAATATTTTAGTTAAGTAATGTATCTTATTAAAATATTAATAACGATTTCAGCTACAATAGTTCATTATCGCCAAAGAGAAAAAAGTGTAAAATGTCTTAGATTATAATACCTTTAATTTACTTACTATACGCGAGATATTTATTATTAATATTATTTGGAATTGTTCAAAGATATATTAGTTGAATTTACATTCTTGTGGACTCAAACATCTCCTGAGATCCTGATTTTTCATAGAAATGAAAGATAATACAGTTCAATAAGGTCTCAGGATTCTTAGTATTGACAAAATTGATAAAATGTATTCGATTTCAGCTCAAAAGTCAAATAAAAGTAGGAAAATATTTCGAAAAAGCTACTTTTGAAAAATGAGATCTCATAGGAGGTTCATAAATTCTTGGGCTTGATTGCTTCAAATTTAAGACCTCTCAAGCCCCTTGAATACAGCTAACTTTTTTTTTTTTCAAAAAGGCCACATTTATCAAACTTCAAATGGCTTCAGAGGTCACAAAAATGTCCTTTGAAGTCTGAAATTTCATTATTCTCATTTTTTCCTCAATAAAGCAGCAAAAAATTCTTTGGTGCAGACAAAATAACGGATTGACCTGGAAACGGGTGAGCCTAATGTAGATACTTCAATCGCGTCTTCTTCATATTTTGCCTATTGAGTTATAATATGTATTATCAGTTTGACCTTGATATACATATGTACACTTTTATATAAGCTCAAACAACACTCAAGGCATTATTTTATTTTTTATTATTGCTGACAAAACTTTGTCAACAAGTTATTATTATTTAAAGAAAGTAAAAACTGTTAAAATAAAGTTTGTGAATATTTTATCTTTCATAGATTCGTCATTATCTTTGCCTTTTGTATGTAAACTTTTTCTGCATAGACCTTACATTATTACATTATTATACCATATATATATATATATATATATATATATATATCTTTGAAAAATGTGGCTTTCTGATTAAGTTTTTTTATTTATTAAATCCTTGATTAAAAAATACATTATCTCGTCAGATTGTTATGTCATCTTCTTTGAGTTTTTTTTTTTTTGTAAAGAAGTTGCAAGTTTTACATAATGTAAAAATGCCTTTGTGTATTCATCACCATCATCTTAAAAGTGATGTATAAAGGATGTATATAATATATTGGTGGTGCATGCATTTTTAAATTCAGCTTGGTTTCTATATCATATTCATATATATATTACATATTATAGATAAATCTACAGTTGCACCTTGACATACGAGTTTAATCTCTTCTTCCATCATGAAGCTCGTAATTCAATTAGTTTTGTAGGTGTATAAAATGAACTTTCTCCGTTTAAATCAATGTAAATAAGAAATTACTCATTAAATACCCTACTGGGTCTTCAACTTTGCGAATTGGCTCTTAAATATGCTTAGATATAGCATAAAAATTAACAATGGGAGGGCTCACATATTATGTATTTAGAAAAAAATTGACGATCCCTATCCTACAATATACATAGATGACCTTGTGGTTCATCCCCGGCTCGTAATTCAAATAAAACTTGTAATTTAAGGCTATAAGAAAAAAAAGAATAATACTGACTCGTATGTTGAGAAGGATTCACTCCACAAATGTATATTTGTTGAAGTCTACCTGCTTTAAATGTTTACTTAGATAAATATTTAATTTTATATTGATGACGTGAACCTATAACATTTTTAATTTTTCTACATGTTATCAATTGCTTAAGTATGCTAAAATGATTGGATTTATGCATGAATTGGAAGGAAATACAATGTAAAGAGTGATGTGTCAACACAAAATCAATCTTGATCCAAAATCAGCAAAAAATGAAAGAATTCCAATTTATGTTCTTAAATATTTATTTGCTTCAAAAATATGTAATATCAACCGCCCAATATTTCATAGGTAGAAGTATTCTATGTCAATTATGGATTTTATATTCAAATGCCTGGAATGGGTTGATGCATTATATTTATTGGAAAGTTAGCTGTAGACTGTCTTGGGGCCACAATTTACAAATACTTGTTGACATGTATAGTTTAACTCTTCAACTCCGTCAGAAGTGGACTCATCTATACATACATACTAAAAAAATATTTGTATTTTTGTTTATAATTTAAATTTAACGTAGGACTCAACTGATATTTGATGAGCCAATTAAATCGGTCGATTTTAGGCAGTTTTAGATTAATAAAAACTAGATTATTTTAGATTAATTTTTTAATCACTTAACCATTGAAAATTCAAACGTGGCAACTCCCGACCATTCTTGAAATACCTTTCACCCTTGATTGATATTTTCGACCTTAACATCAATGGTATTTTAAGTATGTCATCACTTTTAATTCCCATTTTTTTTTAAAAGTATAACTATCATATCTTTTACAATTTAATAATTCTAGGATGTAGGTGACTTCTCAAAATCTCGTCAGAGATTATTCATCTGGTAATGAGGAAAATTAGGCTGTGGCCATATTTGGGCTACAATTTGATTATTTTTTCCGGGATCTCAAAGGTTATATTTAAATTCAAAAATCGAGCGCTATTAACTTTTATTCAACCTCAAAATTATCGGTATCACCACTAAAAATTTCCTATCTGTGGAGCACTAATTTAAAGTTGGAGGAATTTCTTAAGTTTCACTGAGGGGTCGTCGAGTTAAAAATTTTGAGGTCCCCTGATCTATTTAGAGCCTTCATTTAACTCGGATATGACCTTTCAACCATAGAATCAATCATATTATTTTTTATGCTGTTGAATTGTTATTATGACGTCTCCAAAGGATGAGTCAACCTTATTTGTTGATAGAAATAGAAGAAAACAATTAATTAATTAATACATAGATAATTGGTTAAGAAAGAAAAATACTTTCAGACTCATTTCAGAGACAGAATATCCTAGCTTCCTTTTGTACTGACGGGTCTCACAACAATTAGAAAGTTGCTTCATTAATTGTATTGTAGAAACTTTGATTTTGATGTCCGTATTTGTTCAATGGAAGAAATTATTTTTTAATAGTGCAAATATTATCTCGTTTTAAGTGTTTGTCCTTGACTTACTATTTTTTCGTTAATTTTTTTTTCTACTTAAAATGAAATGTATGTTTCTACAATTGTCGATTTCATATGAAAATGTTTCCTGTTCCTATTGATATTCATTGCTAGGACATAAAGCAATAATTGAAAAATGTATTATATGGATAAAATATACCTTTGCAAGTACAATTAAAATAATTGTTGTTTTTTTTTGCATTTAAGGTGATTCTTATGTTGTAATAATCTATCTCTAGTAGTTGAGGCTATTTTCTCTGATTAAAAAAAAATATATACGTAGATAGTAGATATAACCATTAGTCTTACTATGTAAAAACATATCATTTTTTTTTACCATCTTTCTTCTATCTTGAATGAGTGAAGATTGTTTTTAGCTGATAAGTATATCATATCTCTCTACGTATGTATTGTGTGTCTTTGGCCTTTTATTTTATTTTGTTTCGTTCTAGTTCATTTATCATGTAGTCATTCAAAGGTAATTCAAATGAGTTACTAACATGACATGATATTGCTTAGTATATTTGTAAATGCAATGAGACTCTCTCTCTCTCGGTGATCAATAACAAATTCTAAAATGATTCCAATTGTACATACCAAGGTATGAGTAATTTTGTTCATACGATGTGTGTGATCTTATCCATTTCTCATCCTTTACTCTCAAAGGAAAAGGGTAGAAAAAATCCTTAGTTGTACGTTAGTCGTTACCCAATTCCTTATCTTAACTGTGGGAAGGTTCTTCATTTAATAGCAGGTACTTGTTAATAAATAGAAACTGGTGAAATTTTGAGATGAAGTTGAGTTTAGGGTAGAGAAAAGAAAAGTATCAGTTGGTACCACTACCTTGATACTCAAAATGAATTCATTCTTCTATGTATCGTTGAGGAAATTATTTGCTTCAAATATAAGTAGTTCAATTTCTGATTATTAAGATATCATACTAAAGAAAGTTTGCCCATTCACTTCAATCTTCAGTTTCCAACAGTTATTGAGTATTATTTAATATTGCCCAATAACAATGAGCAAATAAAATGCAGAGGTACCACATGGTAATTGCGGGTAAGCTCTCTCTCCTTATCAAAATACCCATCCTTATTTATAACTCTTGCTATTTCGATTTGAACTCATCAAAGTTGTTCAGAACACAGACACATAGGTATGATATCCATATTACAGCTATTGTCGTTATATCACCCTACCTTTTTATCTAAAAGGTAAAGTAAAAAAGGACCCAAAACTATGTATGTAGGTCGTTGCAAGCAGTGGTGTAGTTAGATTGTCAGATCTGGGTGAATAATTACCCCTATTCCGATCCTATAAATATAGTTTTCTATCTTTTTAAGAGACTTTTGGGGCTTTCAAACTCCCATCTCAAAATCTGTCCAAACCTTTAATATACGTACATAAATAAAAAACTAAAAGAGGTAGCAGTTTAAGACTATAATGCTTGTGACGTAGATACTTTAAATGTACAATGTATGGATCTACTTCTCTGTAAAAAAAAAAATCAATGCCTAGGACTTTACTTATGTAAACATTTTTATCACTTCTCTTGTTTAATAATTCAAATCATTTTTAAGCTTTTTTTGAAATAAACTCAACTGGCATGGACTATGAGCTCTCCTCATGATTAATTTACTACAAAAAATGATTTATAACGATGGAAAATGCCAGATTTTACATTATAACATTTGAAATTTGTATGTAAAGGTTTAATTAGGTATCACATATTTTGGCATTGATGAAATCATAGTAGTACTGCTATATTTACTCAATACAATGTTCGAACAATTTTGCAATGATTCTATATGATTCTGGGCAAAAAATATCGGGAATCAAAAAATCTTTTTTTTTAATCTTCTAAATTCATTTCATTCCTCTCAAAAGTAGTCTTCCCTCATGATGCAATAGACATGTGCTAACGTTTTTTCCAATTTTCAAAACATTCACTAAAATTTTATGAAGTCATTAGTTACTGAAAAATAACTGCTGAGTTTAGATATATTATTATAATTAAAAATCGGATTGTCGGTTTCTTAAGTAATAGGTTATGTATCTCGAGAAATAAACCATGGGTTTTCAAAATTTCAAAAGAATATATATTCATTTCAACAACATTTCTCTAAATTACATTTTAGTTATTATTTTTCAGACATTTTAGAAAACGAAAAATCCGAATTTAGCTATATCCGATTGTAGCTAGCCGATTACGTCATTCTTTCGAACTGCTGGAATATTCTTTATTTAATAGTAAGGATATCAACAGAGTAGTAGCAAGCAATATGTTAAGTTCAATGTTCAGATGAAGAAATTTCTCAATAAAAAGAGGGAGAAGTAGACACATCGACAGCTGACAAAAAGTTCATTGTAATTTTCGGGGGATATCATGATTGTGTTATTTAGAGGTTAATAATAAGGTGGATCTACAATACGACGTAAGAAGAGAAATCGCGAAGCTCCATTAAGAAAAGCTTACGCAAGTATAGTCAGGCTTACAATTCACGTAAGTAAAGTAGAGGGCCAATCTGACATGAATATTTGTACATATGACTGACAACACCTCTGAATTAAAGAAAGTTGGCAGAGTAGAGCATAGTATTTTCAAATCTGTGTGTGTAGTAGAGAAAAGGAAAGAGTGTACTTATCTCAAGGAGCCAAGTGGGTGTAATCTTAATTTTTAGCTAATTGAGTCTGAAGAAGCCTCATGAAGCTGCACAACGCGATGCCTCTCCTTACGTCGTATTGTAAACAACCCACCTTAAGATGCGACTTAATTATTGTTACTTTTTCTATTTTATTTTTAAGATGACAAAATTACTTAATTAATTAAGATATTAAATATATTTAATAATATTATTGATTGGTAATTAATTAAACATTAATTATTTAAAATATCCACCTTCGGCAATGATGTACTATTCGAGACAGGGCCTTAAGCTTTGACATGCTCTAGCAATTTGATCCAGGGGGATTAGGGCCATTTTTCCGAGATGGCGACCTTGAGAGCATTTATATTTGGATGGTGGGATGTCCCAAACCTCCTTTCGATTTTGCCTCGAAAATAAAAATCCTGGGGATTAAGATCGGGAGAGGATAGGGGCCATTTCGATATGTCCCAGAGGTTTTGAAAATTATCGAGACACTATTATTGACTTCGGCCAATGGTATGGAATGGGGCCCCATTCTGCTACCACAAATATCCCCCATTGTGATAGTTTTTGTCAATCCAGGGCTTCATGACATATGGCGACGGATGGTCGTATCCGAAGCGCCAAGTTCACATCCAATGGATCTCATCGATATCGTTGGATCAAAATTGATGATTTCGGCGATAGTTCTGTCATTTAAGACATCTAGCTTCTTCCTTATGCTTGATGAGCACGTCTTCGTTCTTTCTTTGTGTAATCGCTTCCGTAATTGGTTTTACTGACGTCAACAATTCGACAAATTTCCCCTATTAAAATTTGTGCGTTTAACACACCGATTATTTTTCTATGTTTGAACTCTTGCTCCGACATCTTGATTAAAAATGACTTTAAAGTCGATCAGAGAGCCCTTTACATACGTCAGTTGGGAATTACATCATAAAAATATGCATAAAAATTTAACAAAAGAATGGGTACAGTGTATGTTTTCATGATAGATAGAAAACGTCTATTCCACCGGCAGAACATACAACATTTGTTAGTATATTTTTTACCTCGTTGAGTGTTATTTAAAAGATTGTTTCTACGTCGTTTCACAAGTTATTTTAAATAATTATATGATTTATTTTCTATTTTCAGATGCGAAAGAACCATTAAATAATTTATCAAAGCTCATTACTGCTCTAGATCAGGAAAAAAGCAATAATAATAACGACAGTAATAGCAACAATTCACCAATCAATGATGATTCCGAGTCATGTTCGAACAATGTAATTGCTCAATGGGCCTGTACAGAATGTACTTTTTTGAATCATCCTGCTCTTAATCATTGTGAAGAATGTGAAATGCCTCGATTCTCAATTGGTAAGAAAAACATTCTAACATAGTATCCACATTTATTTTGTATTTAATTATGACTCTTTGTTGAAGAAATAAATGGTAGTTTTAGCCCCTCTTGTCCATAAATACAATGTTAAATTATCTATAGATTTTGTCTATTTCAACATGATCCTTCTTAAGGAAGAAGTGTATATTATTATTTTTAAACTGACACTGTCTTAGATGATTATGAAGAAAAAGCTCTCTCGAGGGCTTCTTCCGTATTCGTCCTTTCAATTCTTTTGCATTTATATGAATTTTATTCTTAAATTTGTAATTTTTTAAATGTAAAGTGTTAAAAAGAATGAAAGAGTTGCTTTTATGAGGAAGTCTAAGTGTGCTAAAATGTATTTAGTTCTTCTTTAAAGATTTGCAATAATAGTGTAATAATGTAAATAATTTTTATTTACCCTATACCTATATGTATTTTTTTGTTGACCTTCTTTGATCAATATCCTTTAAAAAAAATTGTGTGTAATTGGAAAATTCGGAAAATATTCCATAGAGATACAAACAGTTTCATGATATTATTATTATCTATGATTAAAGTAGTCATGAAAATGATGTATGGATTTTTGGAAGCAAACGTGTACTTTTTCTTATAAAGTAGTCTATATCATTACAATGTGATCTTTTTAGATCATATTCTCAACTTTTCAAAAACAAAGAACAAAAGTCGGAAATGAAGTGTCCAATCTTTCTTTTCAATTATTTGACCATTCTTAAATTAATTGTTTAATTAGACTAAATTCGAATTTGGTAGATCAACTGATTATAATTCATTAATGCATCTAGTGTATATCTCAGCCTCTTCCCCTAATAGAGAGAGAGCGAGAAAAAAAAGCTTCAATTAATTATGTTAGCAATTGTTAGCCTATTACGTCATTATTTTTACTGTTGGCTACATATTTGATTGAAAGAATATTTATAGCTTAAAAAGAGTTCATTCGAATTCATCAAATCCACGTTTTAGCATGGCGTTATTCCACTAAAGAAATACACTATTCTTTTGTCAGCTGTCGATTTTTTAACCCTATACTGGACAAAATTGATTGATTTAATACAATTGAGCTAGCTCTTGCTTAGTAAATATAGAATAATTGACGTTTATTATATAAGGCAGAGTTCCCAAGTTGGGAGAAATGCAGGTATGTAATAAGAATATCAAATCCACTGCTAAAGTAAAGTTACTCTTAGAAAAAAAGAACCATTACATTCCCTAAACTCTTCCCACCTACTTTTCATTAATTAAAACTTCATTTTTTTAGAGTGACTAAATGTCTCTAATTTGTCTATAGTTAGTATTAACTTAAGGTTATTGTTTTATTCGTTTTAAAAGTATTTTTTTTTAATTGCATAGATTAACTCTCTATCTTCATTATTTCTTATAACAACCCATCTTATTAATAACTTACTCTCTTGATAACACATTCAATCCGTTTTATTACAACAATCATATGCATTTCTTACTTTCTTTCTCTCACTCTTCATTTCCATTCTTCCTAAAAATCATTTGATTTGTCTGTACTAAATATTTTGTTAGAAAAACTAAAAAACAAAAAGAACAACAACTAAAATAAAGTATTATAATTTTATTTTTTTTGCATGTGTATTCTTTTTGTATGTTCAAGAATGCAAAGGTTGTTTGTAATTTAGAGAAGTTTTTTTTTTGTTATTTTATTTTGCATTGAGCATGCTATCAAATCAAAATACTACCTATATCTCATCCATGCATGTATGTAGTTAATTATAAAGTCACTCTAGAGGGATTGTATATATGCAGTCATCATTGGAAAAGAGATTATATGTCTTCTTCTCTTTTTGTTTTATAAGCCAGTGTCGGTTTTAGGGAGGGGACATTGCTGAGAAGTGTCTTGGTCACAAACATAATTCAGAAATTTTTTTGCTCATATGTAATATACATACAAATGTTTCACATGATTCAGCTTAGTAAGATAAAAAATAATTTTTTTGTTGGAAAAACATCGATTAATTTATTTCTAGCTATCTTTACTTCTACAAAATAATTATAATAATTTGCAAAGTTATATAATGTGTGAACTGTTGATGTTTATGTTTACTTTCATAGCTGTGGAAACACTACTAAGGGATTGGTAAATAGTAATAAAAACGAGTGACTAAGAAATATGTTGCTATATTATTTACTTTAGCTATGAAAATATGTGATAAAAATGTAAACTTACAAAATATGAAACAAGCAATTTTCTTTACATTGTTAAAAAATCTCAATTTTCAAAAATATGCTCTCATATTCAAAGTCATGTTGAATCATCACATATATAATATTTCATACTTAGAATTCAATCTATATATCCAAATTGATATGGTTATTTATTAACAATAATCACTGAAGTATTTTCCCTTGAGGTAGGTACCTCTTACCACTTTTTTTTATATGTTAGTATTTATATAATTTTAAAAATTTGTGCTAATTAATAAATGAAGATTGATGAAGAGCGCTACACATCTTATGTCCACATCAATTAATTTATTTATTGTAGATATTTTCAAACTGAAAGAAATATTGAATGAAAATAGTTGTATTTTGGTTTAGGAGCAAACTCTGTGTCAGGGAAGTCTGAGGAGAGATGAGTCGGTACATATTTAGTTTCTTCTTTGGAAGTGACTAAAGAAAGGGTGTCTAACGCAGGGCTTTTGGGTCGTACCTGATATTCAATCGTAAAATACATCTGCATTATTTAAAAAAAAATAATGTATTTTAAATTAATATTGATGCTTCGAAATTGAAATATCGGCAATTCAAGTTTTCAAAATCAAGATATTGATGAAATAAATTAACTATTTCATATTTTTGTAATACTGAATATATTCGTTAAGGTATATAATATTAGAACATGTATCAAATACCCATTTATAATTATATTAAATAGTATATTAGTGTAAGTTAAAAATCTTTTAGGTTACTTCCTTTATCCTCTTCATATCTATAAAGGCTCTAGGAAAATGTATATCTTGCTATTTAAGATCCTTAAAAAACATTTTTCGATCATATTACCGTCCCTTGTGTCGGCTGACATTGGAATTATCAGACTCCCATTTCAAATGACACCCAGATTAGTATAACAGAATGATATACGATATCTGATAACAATGAATAACAACTGTATGTGAGGGTACGCCCAGTCCAAGTACGCTAATAGACGTACTCATACTGCTCAGTGATTGTAACTATTTAAGCTCCTATAGGGAGTATAATAAAGTCAGATGTAAACCAACCTTACTCTCATTACTGTCGTATCCGTATCCAACACTGATTGAAATATCTAGATATGCCAATATTTTGTATCCCAAGGAATTATTTTCCATTAGGACTTCAGTAGTAGCACATTTTTGCTCAAGTACAAAAAACATGTGATTGTACTAGCATCTATTTTCTAATCCAAAAGTTGGAAGCCTGTTAGTTGGAACTTTGTTTTTCGAGATTGTCAATTCTTATAAAAGTATTGCATATCTAACAACCAGGGTATAAAACTTTATTTACTAGTATGAATATTAGTTTATTTAAATCAATATACTTAGAAATGCTCAATAATAAAGTTCTTAAAATATATGTTGGTATTTATTTTAAAATTTGCGCTGCGAATTTTCCTTTCACGATTTATAAATTAGATGAAACAAAAACACAATCAGAAGCACACTCTTTTTTTTTACTGGACTTGTCTAATAAATAATCCGTCGAACTCAAATGGATTTGACCACCTTTGAAGTAAACATAATAACCCTCTAATACAAGACCTCCGTATAAACTTAAATATCTCTTAATTTGAGGTATAAGGTGTAGATGTAACACATGGGCTAAACATTCCCGGGCCTAACAAAGAAAAAACGATTTTTTTTTGTTCAAAATTAGCTTTATTCATCAAAGTAAGCAACGCAATCATTCCAGCGCTGCTCTAACATTTCAATACAACTTCTGTAGAATGATTTATCTTCTGCCTCAAAATAGGCCTCAGTTTTAGGGATAACCTTTTCATTCGTGAAAAAAATTTACCGGTGAGCATTTTTTTGAGGTCTTCGAACAGCCAGTAGTCGCTGAGAGCCAAAACTGTTGCCGAATACTGTTGATGTGAGAGCAATTCAAAGTTTAATTCATGTAGTTTTGTCATTATTTTGATTGATTTGTAACAAGGTCTTGATGAAACCAAAAACATTTCTTTCTCATATGCGGTCGTTTCTTCGCAATTTCGGCCTTCAAACGCTCCAATAGCATTACATAATATTCACTGTTGATGGTATTTTCCCTATCATGATAGTCGATCCATATTACACCATGTACATTCCAAAATACCGAGGCCATAGCCTTTCCAGCCGATTGTTGTGTTTTCGGGTGCTTTGGACGAGGTTTTGACGGTTTGTTACGTTTAAACAGTGAGCAAATGCGGCACCCACTTTGAACTGAGCATTTCTTATAGTTAAATGCTCAAGCAATATAAAGCCAACACGTTCTTTTGATATCTTTAAGATGTCAGCTAACTCACACAACTTCACTTTTTGATCAATCAAAACGATTTTGTGGATTTTTTTGTATGTTTTCTGGTGTTACCGTCTCATTTGGACGTCCACTACGTTCTGCATCATTGGTGTCTCTTTGACCACGTTGAAGTCAGCAAACCAGCGTTTCATTGTTTCTGAAGTAATAGAGTTCTCATAACACTTTTCAAGCCATTGCTTAGCTTGAGTGGTATTTTCTCCCATCAAGAAGGAGTGTAAAATTAAAACACGAAATTGTTATTGTTCTATTGTTTTGAAAATAACAAAAGTAGCTTCACTCTTAGCACAATAACTCACACGACGAGCTTTTTGGGATAAACAAAAATACAGTGTTTTCCCCTTCAGCTGTTTTTTATATGTTTACTATTTTGATTTAAAGCAGCGGACACTACGTTTTATGAACTCACAAAGGGTATTTCTATTATATATGATTTTGATGTATAAAAAATATATTAAATCTAGGATTGCGCGCCCTTTTTTTGAATAACTGAATATTATACAAGTATTAACGATTGATTTGTATATTGATAGAATTTATAAATGTATAGTACATCTAAATAATAAATCTGCCCAATATTAAAAAGTTGGCAGGAAGGAAAATAGAGAAGGTTAGCTACCAGTTGTTTTTCCAAATTTGTCCTTTCCTTTTGTGAGTCGAGGTTGTGAGTGAACAAAAAAGCTCGACGTGTCACAAACTAATGAATGAAATTGTAACAGCTGTCTTTTGAAGCATAGTACTAACTGAAAAAAGGTGAATGCAATAAAATTAGTCTTAGACCCGGTACTTTTCAGCCCATGTAATATGATATATTATTATGTAGGTATAACTTTGTTTTTGGTTCATTTATAGCTATCTACTCAATTGACAAATAAAAATTAAATATAAAGAGTCATTCAATCAACCATGTATAGACTATCATGTACTTTGTTCCTTCCTCACATAATCATCATATCTTTTTACAGGTTCCTCCAATCAAGAGAATGTTCAACCCCTTAGATTTATGGGCAAGAATAGTCTAAGATAGACTGCCTCGTCTGATATATCGCCAATGATCATAAAACGCATGCATCAACCTGATATCATGATCCTAGTACAATTTTTTTAATAATAATAAAAAACCCTTGTGTGCCTAAATTATGAAGGCACATATTCAAATTGTATGTATGATGATAGAACTTTTTTATGTAATATGTAGTTGCATACATAAAAACAAAACGTATTTGACTAATATCCTTGTTTTTATCGAAATATATAATATATTTTATTCAGTATATACTTGAGGTATTGCAAAATGATGAAGATCCTGTTCGTCTACTTACATACAACTGTTTATTTCAAATAAATTAAATTATTTTACAAGCCTAGATTATATAATGTGTAGTGAGCAAGGAAATTTAATGATAACGATAGAAGTATGTGCATATCTATTCTTTTGATGCAAAGCTATGCTCAACTATTTGAATATTATACATTTTTTATTTCTACAAAAAAAAAAAAAGTAAAGAATAAGAATATTCTTCACTTTTTTTTTTGTAGAAATTATCCAATATTTTTTCTTTTAGTTAAATATGTAAGTGAGGTAAATAAAAAGAGTTTATGCCATAAGAGAAAAATCAAATAGTTTTAAGTAGTTATTGAAATAAATTTGTTTGATACCCATGTATGTATTAGGTGTACACATTAGTTCGGTTCGTTTTTTTTGTTTTTTTTATTGTAAATAATACCTATGAGTTTCAGTCATAAGGTAACAGCTTGTTGTGTAACTTTCAATGATTCTACAAGCTTCTCTCGCGTTTGACTTGGATCTTCATTGAGTAATTCCTCTAATTTCTTGCCTTCGAATTTTTTTTTGGCCGTCCAGAGCGAGACTTGTCTTCAACACTGTAACCACTATTTTTAATACGTCAAAACCATATATAAGTTGGAGTATTGTCACCATGATCTTCTACAAGCATTTGATGTTCTTCAGCAACATTTTTCTACCGATTAAAGCAGAAACAAAACCTCCCACAAATGCTGCTTAGTTACCACAAAATATGGCATATTCAACGAAGTAAAATACAGGGTTTTTGTTTGAAACTCAAAGTGATATAAACTGAATATTATTGATAGATGTCAAACCTCTTTGAAACCATCAAAATTATCGGTCACTATGAAACATGTATAACAGACGGTGCCAATTTTTGAAAACGGAGTAATTTGTATTTCCTATATTTTGTATGTACATGTTCTTCACATTTTACAAATGTATAACTAGACCCTTCTTCATCCCTTATTGTTACAATTTGCCTTTGAATTTTGCCTTGAAACGTTTCTTGTTTATATGTAGGAGGGGAAAATGTCAGGAAAAATAACTAATGTGTCCCCAAAATATATTTTATAAAAAATTATCTCGCGAGCATAAATTATCTTCTATAAACAAGAAACGTTCATTGCTATGAATGTAAATAATATGCAAATTGGGCTTGTAAGAATCAAAAAAAGAGAAAATCAACCTGGTAACTCTGACAATTTGATGAATGTTGAGAAGGAAGCAGCTTGAGCTGTCATGATGTTTGACTGTGCTACAAGCTGCTATTCTCCTTTATATATACAAATGAAGACATCAATAATAAATAATAATATTATGTATACCATAGATGAGAGGCAGAAAATTAACTGAAATTAATGTCAGAAAATTATATATTTTTAGCTTATAATTAATTATACGAGGACTTGAGCCCTTTTTGTTTACATTTTATTTGCATGTATTCCTTCATGTGAGATCTTTACTATCAGGTAGATGTTCTCCCCTCAGTAATAAAGGAAAAACAAAAAAAAACTGTTCGAAGAGCCAACTCCACAAAGTCTCGCACGCGGCATTTTGCATATTATTTACATTCCTATTCATTGCTCGTCACAGATCCTTTTCCAAAAATGATCTGTTTTGTTGTGTCACGTATATATGAGGTAGAAATTCACTTGTACAACAGTTTCATCAACCTTTATATGTACGTATATTACTACAATGTACTAAAGGGGAATTCGGACGTATATTTGACGACTCTATACACGTCACATTTTATGAGAAATAAGCAATTTTCTTTTTAAAATCCCTGGATATTATAACTTTCAAACCTCAAGCATTTTTTTTAAACTGAAGAGGTTGTGTCTTGAAATGTTTCTTGTTTGTTTGTTTTTGCAGAGAAAATGCCAGAGATATCCCGAGAATTAAAAAAAAATTATGGCAGAGAAATAAACACTTCATTGCTCCAACACGTCCTAACTGCCGACATGTGTGAATTTACCTTAAGACAACGACTCCCTTACCATTAATCATAAGTCATGATTCATGACCAGTGATGTATAAAAAGGGTCCAGCTGACATGCACGCAGAGGACGGTTGTTGGCAACATTTGTCTTTTCAAACTTCTTCTTCTTCTTTTATGACTCAGTTCTATTCCATTAAAAAAAAACAAATGTCGTTTTTAAATTAAGTTAAAAAATGCCTGAGGATTTGATTCAAGAACTTGGGTCGCCGACAATGGAGGTAGCAACGCTTGAAAATTTGTCCAGGATACGAGTGTGATGGCATTCCCACCATGCCATTTCTCGACTTCTTCTTGAACAAATTTCCGACCATGAGACTTTCAAATCGCTGATGTCACAAGATAATTACGGATCCATTCAATAAAAATGGTATTAGTAATGATTCAGGTACATCTGATTTCACGCCTGACCTAATTTAATTCCTTGTATCATGTATTATCCCACTTTCAGTCAAAGGACATCAAAATCTCCTTCAATTTATGGAGAAATCCGTCTCTTCTGTTTCCCCGTAACCCAATCATTAGAGCTCTTAAGTCGAGTCAGAATTTTCAAAATAAAACGGGAGATAGACGAAAAGTATAGATTTATGACAATGGACGATACTAAGGACTTCAAGGATCAATCTAGGATTGGTCCTCTAGATGGACATTTCCTTGAACGTTTTTGCCTTATTCATTCCCTTAACACCTGAACCTATTTTATACGTGATAAAGACAGTGTTTATGTTATGTAGTGCTACTATTTCAAAGGTGAAGGAGAATAATAATACAAGCTTTAGAAGAAAGAATGCTTCTACTTATTGTGACAATAGTCGAAAGGATATTCTACTTGCAACATTCAAAAGTGGATGGTATAAAGAATGCCTGATACATCCAGTTGAAGAATATTGTTGCCGTGATAAGCATTGACTTCAAGAATTTATGCTTGTACTAAAATGCTCCGATCGTCAATTGTAATTCTGAGAGAGGCTTTTGCATGATGAGGGGATGTGCTTTTATCTAATGTCATAGTTAAAATTATTGTATATATTAATCTTCATGAACTTGATTATTCCATTTTTATGGAATATTTTTTCATTTATTTCTTTTTGATGTTTATTTTTTGAGAACATATTCAATAGATTCAGTGACTAGTTACAGTAGTCACTGTATCGATTTCAATGTAATTAATTGCCTGACAATTATTACTTTTTTCTTTTAAATTATATTTGAAAAATTTAAAATTGTAATTATAACATACATTTTCATCGTATTATCAATTTAATCTATTTTTGTGTGTTTATTTATGAAAACTTAGATTGGAATCACATTGTTTTTTCGAATCAATGTTCAGTTTTTCTTATATAACTATATATATATTTTTGAGATAATCAATATGAAATTTCATCCTATTTTATTTTTTTATAGAAAAATTTAAGTGATTATAAAATATGTTACTTTTGACTGTTTGAAGTTTTTATAATAGTTTTAAATGATAATTAAATTGTTGAATAAACTAAAGTAGTCACTAGATGGCTAAATAAAATCATTTAATTTAATTGTATGTGTTTTTTAAATATGTAATATGAATTATAGGATTCACTTATGTGTAAAAGTGTAGTAATTTTGAGGTGCAATTCCGACAAAGACATATTGAGGTTTATACTAAATAAGTATTGATTTAATAATAATTAATTTTCGAGTCAAGTCCGAGTCCATTCCAAAATGACTCAGGTCTCATGCTATGACATTAGTTGCAACAAATTTAGTGTTCTTTTCTTTACAAATTTTAATGCCACTCAATAATAATAATCTATTCCTAAGTAAAACATCAAAATAATAAGTTACATTCCGCCCCTTCAAATGTGATCGTCTGAAATTCTTCCTTACTTCAAGGGTACCATATTTATTTATGACATCATCTCAGGCGTGCGTGTCAGTTGGACCTTTTTTATACATCACTACTCATGACTCATGAACGGTCATAATAACACCGCATGACGACTCAAGATTTTCAGAAGGCATATTATGTATAAATTGTCATCTTAAAAAAAATGCAATGTTCTATTTACAAACATTTTGCATTTATTCTGGGAAAATTTTTCATACATATTAGGTCATACTTATCATTATGATGGAAATACAGTTATGTACTTCCATGTCGTGTTTATGTCATGTTTATTGGATAATTTGATAATTTATTGTTGTTGATCGATAGGATACATTAATGAAAGTCAGGTATTATTGGCGTAAATGATGCATGAACATACAATCTACCTTTGTTTATTGAGTTTTTCTATAATTATATAGAAAATGAATAGAACCATTTTAAATTAATTCATGCACTGAATTTGTTTAAGGAAAATATAATTATGCAATGTTTACCTATGGGTGTGATTGCATCATTATTAAATCAGAACTAAGTAAAACACGTAGGAAATTGCAACTAAAGGACATTAATGAATACACAACCTTGCAAAAGATTTAATTTCGTTTATTAGTAGTATATTTAGTAATGGAAATCCCGTAAAATAATTAATATTTTTTAAACTTATATACTTGTATAATTATTCACCCGAACTATGAAATTTTTTGAGGTAATTGATGATAGTTTCTAGTTACATGACTTACAATATATCTTAAGCAATAGATTAGGTATTCAACAAAACAGAGAATAGTAAAAAAAAAGAAAGAAGTCTTTAAACGCTAGTCTTTAAACGCTACTGAAGTCTAAATCGAGTTGCATGTCTGAAATTTGTGAGTCTTTAGCTTCGAGTTTTACTCAATTCTGAATCTTTTTCACTTCAAATCCGAGTGGAGTCAACTTGGGTCCAAGTCGTGAGTACGAGTCTGTCTCCCATCTTCGATTTAATCTTCATAAATATAAAAACTCAAATTTATAAAGAAAGATACATATATGACGCTTCTATTAAAATCATTCTAATTTAAGTCTAAATCTTTTTACTTTAAGACCGAGTCCCCAGTTCATTAAATTTGCCATAATAAGGCAGAATTATATATTTTAATTAAATGTGCTTTTATAGTTAAAAATACATTTTGAATTCGAACATGAGTAATCAATAGAACTGGAAATTAATATTGAATATTTAGGATAACTTATTACATGATAGAAATTAAAACTACAACACAAATTTTAAGTAAATTATAAAAAAAAAAATTGTAATTTTTGTTATTTTGATGATTAATTATTTAAAAAAAAATGTCTTTAACAAATATGTTTGACTTCTATGACTACTTAATTCATCTTCATACTTAATATTATATTGCCAAATAACTAATTTCAGCTACATTGAACTACAAGGAACTCTAAAGAAGAAAATTATTTTAAGTTCCTTTTTAGTTAAATATACATATCTCAGCCACAATAATCTATTTCCAAAACAATAAAAGTTGCTTGCAATGCATTTTAAATGTACTTAAAAGATATTCAAAAGCTGTATTTTATATACTTGGCTAAATAGGTAGTTTGAAGTAAAATGGGTAAATTTCTCTTTTATGTTTGTTTTTTGATAAATCGATGTACATACTTTTAAAACATCATGATTTCAATTGCTTTGTAAATCTATTTCTATGAGATGTAAACTTTTTATAAGAAGTCAACCACAAAATGATACTAATAAAAAAATTGATCCACCCTAGTGTACAATGTACACATATTTAATTTAATAGGAGATGTGAAGTCTCTTCCCTTTTAAATTATTTTAGATAGACATTGCTACAATTTATGAGGGTTTATCTCCTGATTTATTAGTATTTTTAGGATATACAGGGGCATTCGTTAGAAGATGTAATACCTTCTAAATATATATGTATACTATCGAATCTCAACATACTCCTATAGCTTACTCTCTGGACTAAAGGAAAGCTCTATTGATGTATTGAAAGTGTATTTTTTTTAAAATGAACAGTTCCCTTAACTTAATCAAATCACTATCCCTCTTATGTTTGTCATTAAAAAGTATGTAAGTCACTTACATACTTTATTAAATTTTTTTTTATTCTATATGAGCTTTTTAAAGGGGCTCTCGTTCTAAAATAGATAAAGTATTTGAATGCTATTTTCAATGACTCATTAAATGATCTATGGATTCATTGATAACTTTACAGGTGAATGAAATTAAATTGTTGAAAACTACACTGAAATAAAAACTCTAACTAGATACACTTTGAAATTTAAGATGCATTAAATGAATAAATTATAACTACAACATAGCAGTTTTAATAGCATTTCTCAAGCTTTAATAAAAAAAGGCCAGAAATTAACTGATAAAATTAACAAATAAAGTGTCATTTAATAGTAGATAATTCCCAACTTTACAAGATTTATTTCCAGTTTAATAAATCAACGTTCAGAATACTAATAAGGTAGATGAGCCTAACTAAAAGAAGAAGGGCTCAAAATCAAGTGGCAATGAATAGCAAATTATCGTTATGGACACAAATAAGCGAGAGAGACAATAAGTAATATAATAAACAAATAGATACATATGTAAGACTTATCAAATGAGGATACCGTTGTTCTATAGGTATGTTCATATACCTATAATTTAGGAACTGCAATTTAAATTGATACAATGTTTTTTTTATTTATTATTTAATTGCTTTTCTCCCCCTTTTATGGTATGATGCAAAAAAAATTAGATTAAGGGAAGAGCCTTTTTATATTTATCTAAGAATGAGTACTATTCATTATGTCAAATATTGAGAAACTTTAATTTGAAGTAAATTTGAGGTGCCAAATTAAGTTGTAAATAATTTAATTAGGGCCCCTTATCATCTTTACATTGCATTGAATCGATTTTTGAACTATCCTTGACGATATATATATATATATATATACATTACTCCTTTCTTCAACTGTATTGTAATGGTACAGACAACTGAGTTGATACGTAGATCTATTATCACTTAGTTATTAATTATAATCAATTACTCAAGAATACGATATTCATTACTTTAAAAAAAATGAGATTTTGTTAGATCAACAAATAATAGTTTCTATAAGGAAATTAAGTATCTGAAGAAGAACATTCACAGAGGTCATTCAAGGGTTTGGAAGTTTCCTTTCTTAGTAGAATCTTTTTTCATCAATATTCAACTTTTTTTTTGTTACGAGACCCCCATTTTTCTATTTTTTTGACAGAAAGGATGAAGAAGACTCAAATATAAAAAGTCCTTGCTGGGGTGTGTGCAACAAACAAGGATAACCTGTTCTCCCTTTATCTCTAAAAAAACACCCTAGAAGTTATTGACCACTTACATGCACTTGTTACTTTCAAAAAAGGATGCACAATTATGTCCTTAAGAGTATTGCAGAAAAATAAAAATGTGACGCTTAAGAAGATGTACATATACGAGCAGCTATAGATTAAAGATTAATATATTTTAGAGATTATACTTTCATTTCAATAAAAGTAAAAGTGCTTTCTAATCCTTCAATAAATATATTATGTGGAATACATTGAAACGAACATCATATTGATTTTTCAGATGATAAATAAATACATATATAATGCACTACAACACATTTTATGAAAACCACTGCAACTACTTGACATGGACAAAATTATGATGTAGATAAAATATGTGATTAGGGAAAATATACATATTTTAAACAATATATTGTATGTACGTATATTGCTTATTAGTATATTCATTTTTAGGGTTTTTTTCTTGACTCTATGTATTTTTTACATCTATGTATGTATATAGATAAGTACATACGTACATTAATATAATAGGCACATAATATGTACAAAGAAAACTAAGAAGTATTTTCCCTGGCGTATAAAAAAACCCACCTATTTATAGTATAAATTTATAAATTGCTTATAAAGACATAATTTTATTAAGTTGAGTTACAAATACTCAAACATACATATAGAGTATACAATTAATTAAAAAATATGTACAAATATACACGGATTCTTTTCTCACGAGACTTTCGTTCTGAATAAATACGATTTTCTTGAGAATTGAGTAATTTTAAAATATAATTATTAACAAATACATGCGTTCATTTTTAATAAGGTACCATTTTTATTTCATGAACAGTTCAAATAGATTATAGATCGCCTCTAAAGATATCGTTCTTTTTTAGTACTAGGAAAATTCCCCGAGGAAACTATAGCAACATTTTTTCAATGATGTACAAAATTGTATTTTCTCACTTCTTTCAACAAAAAGTTTGATAATTTGGCCTAGGGTATAGGCTCTTTTACTTTCGATTGGTAAATGTAAAAAATAGTTGGTGAGTTTTTATTGGGTTAAAACGATGTTTTACATTTTTTTTAAACGGTGATACCTTTACTAGGATTATTTTATTTGACAAGCTAATAATGATAAAAAGGGCGAATCTTGCGATCAGTCATACACGATCACAACCTTCAACAATACGATGTATATTACGACAAGCTGAGGTAAATCTACTCGTGCGTTTACATGACACGATCCGACAGCAAAACTGCGCATTACGCTGAGGCACATGTGCAAAGTTAAACCCAAGACTGATTTCAAGTGGAGCCACATATTACACAGCCCCAAAGATGTTTTTTCAATGCCTGCAGTGAAGAGATAGGTCGGTGATGAACACATATAATTTCAGGAAATGTGGGAATTGCAATATTTTTTTGTTGAGCACAAACATGTCTTATTTGCACTGAAAAAGTTGCAGTGCACAAGGAATACAATTTGAGACGTCATCACACAACTAGACATGCTGAGAAATACAAAAAATACCACGGAAATGAGAAAGTCAACTAGGCTGCGAGTCTTAAAACATGTTAAATGAGGCAACAAGAATTATTTTAGAAAGCAACCAAAGAGAACGATGCAACAGTCGAAGCTAGCTACGTCGTTAGTGAGATGATTGCTAAAGCAGGAAAGCTATTCACAGAAAGTGAATTTGTCAAAAGATGCTTAATACATGCTGCACATATTGTCTGTTCAGAAAAGTAAGGGCAGTAAAAGAATATCAGCCTTTCTGCCAACACCGTGGCAGAGCGCATTTCTTAACTGTCAAGTGACATTTGTGATCAACTGTGTGAAAAAGCAAAATGTTTCAACGTATATTCAGTGGCTCTTGATGAGACTACAGACATCACAGACACTGTTCAGCTCGCAATATATGTCCGTAGTGTTGATGACAATTTTGAAGTGCTGGAGGAGTTGCTGAAAGTAATTCCAATATAAGGCCAGACCGACACTCAAGAAATATTTCACCTGCTGAGTCATGCCATTGAGAATGCCGATTTGCCATGTAAGAGTTTTGTAGGAATAACAACCGATGGAGTCCCATCAATAACAGGGAGGAAGAATGGACTGGTAGCACTTGTTAAAAAAACTGGAAGAGGAGGGTGTGGAGGAGACCATAGCTCTGCACTGCGTTAGCCATCAGCAGGCCCTTTACAGCCGATGCATAAAGTTTGACAATGTGATGCTTGCCATTGTGAAATGCATCAACCAAATTACATCCATTGGCTTAAAGCACAGAATGTTCCTTGCTTTTTTAAAGAAAATGGAGTCAAAATATGGGGATGTGCTCTACTTCACCGAAGTACGTTGGCTCAGCAGGGGAAACGTACTTAAGAGATTTTTTGAGTTGAGAGCAGAAGTAAAAGAATTCATGGAGAAGGAAGGGTGTTCCTGTGCCAATTGATCCCAAATAGCTAATGGACTTAGATTTTCTGGTTGATATCATATATGAGCTTAATGTACTGAAGAAGAAGCTACAAGGCCAGAGGCAACTTGTCAGTGCTGCTTATGACAACGTGAGACCATTCTCCACAAAACTTGTCTTATGGAAAGCCCAGCTCTCTCAGACAAACCTTTGCCATTTCCCACCATGCAAGGCACTCGTGGATGCAGGCACCATTATTCAGTGGTGAGAAGTATGTTGAGGCCATTTTGAAGCTACAGGGGGAATTTCATCGCAGATTTGCGGATTTCAAGACACACACAGAGCCACCTTTCAAATTTTTGCAGACCCCTTCTCCTTTGATGTGCAAGATGCACCTCCTATGCTTCAAATGGAGCTCATTGACTTACAATGCAACTCTGGACTCAAAGCTAGGTTCAGGGAGGTGAGTGGAGAAGCAGACAAGCTTGGGCAATTTTTGAGAGAGTTGATGCTTCCCTGAACTTTCCCGAGTGTTCAAGTGGACCATGTGCCTTTTTGGGAGCACATACTTGTGTGAGAAGCTCTTCTCCACCTTGACCTTCAATAAGTCCAAGTACAGGTCCAGACTTACTGAAGAACACCTTCAAGCCCTACTGAGGGTCTCCACTGCTTCTTCTCCCAAGCTAAATGTGACTTAGCTATGTGGAAAAAAGTACTGCTAGGTCTCTAGCAGCAAGAAGTAGGCAAGAAAAGCCTTTTTCATAATAGTTCAGGTTTAATGTTATTTTCATGTTTAGAAAGTTTAAGGATAAATTACTATTAATTTAAAACTGAATAAAAATAATTAATTTCTCAAATCAGTCAGTCAGTCAATTAATATGTGGTTTCTTCAGTCGCCTGTATCTGCTGAATGATCATTTTCATTTATTTAATTAATTAATTATTTTGTGTTAAAAATAAAGGTATTTGATAGCATTGGAATGTTTTATCGGCGCTTGTCTTGTGGAAATTCTGATGCCGCCCAGGCTCTGTCTCCAGTGGCCCCCCGGTAAATTGAGTTCGAGACTCCTGCCTTAAATAGATATGCATCGAAAAAGGAAAGCACATTTTTGTACATATACCTTTGATTATGAATAAGTAAATTATATACTTTAACTACTTAATATACGGACCTAAATACATTGTACACACATATTCAATTATAAGGTAAGTATACATATATCAAAGTATATAAGCAGTTACTAAAAGTTAGACGAGAACTATTATTATTTTTTCATTCAATCAAAAGGCTTGATTGATGGAACAGTTTCATACAATGTATCTAATCAAGTTATGCATAATACATACAGTTCAACTAGAAATTTATAATATGATTAATGATACGAGGTTGCACATTTTGCGCTATACAACGTACTGTTCACTAATTAGCTACAAAAGTAGCAGGTGCTAAAAAAATAGACTATAAGTAATTATTCAATTCGCACTACCTTTTCAGGGTTGTTGGTCGTTAAATGTAAGTCTAAGGAAATGTTCTTTCATATTTATTTAATCTTCTTTAATCTAGAACACTATGCCTTTTTCTAAAGTAAGAGGTTCCGTGATTTCAAAGATTACTTAATCTTGTAAGGCAATTTTGTTGCAGCTTTTATTTATTGTATATATTTATGTTCTTGTTCTGTCTATATCTCTCAACCTTTATTTCATTTAATAAAAAAAGGCTAAAATTAAAGGTTATTTGGCGAAATCTCTCCAACAGTTAGTTTATTTTTCATTAATGGTTGTAGATATATTTTGAGCCTAATAAAGATGAATTCGAGCTTTTAGAACACTAATAGGAGGCAAAAGTAGAGATATCAGCAGCTGCAAAAATGTATATAAATTTCTTAATAATTAACCTTTGAACAAACTTTCTATATTTGTTCGGGACAAATATTGTACATTGAAGATAATGACGTAGGCAGCCAATTCTGTTTCCAATTTTGAATATTTTTCAATGTGTGATAGATTCATGTAGATTAATCTGTATTAATATTATCTTTCTTTTTGGTCAGGGGGGGGGGGAGTGAGATTAACCACTGCAGCTCTCCTTTCCACAGAAATTGGATTTGTAGACCTAAAATACGGCCAACTGATAATAATTCTTTGTTTCTCTTTTTTTTTCTCCTACCTATGTGAGAGGGATGTGGACCAGAGACCGCTCTTTCAATTTATGTGTAATAGATATGGAGTGAGTGACCCATTACCAATCTATTTCCTTTGATGTCCACATCTGTTAAAGCAATCGGGGTGATTGCTTAAGTTTCGATAAATTAATAAAATAAGATATATTTGTACAATCTAGGAAAAATATCGTATGACTTTACAAATAGCAAGTTAAGTAATTAGTAAGTTAATGGATAAAATTACTTTACTTCTCGTCCTCAAGGCCTATAGATAACCATATGTTTTGTACATTAGATTTAAAAAAAAAATATTAGATATTTCTTGTCACATTGGTAAACTAAAGAGCAATATTTTAATTATACTGATTGTAATAAGGAATGAGGAAAAAAAAACTATATACATTATCATGTATTAAGCATGCTTCCAAGTCTTATAGACTCATTGATTTCCCCCATTAGACATACGAGAACTTATCTAGGTACATTTATTTATCTCTTAAAAATAAGTTAACTGTATAGTTTTTAAAACCATGCTTAGATCGTAGTTAATTTTGAAGAGTTTATGAGTTATTTTCTATTATAAGTCGTCTCAGTATCTCTACACCATCTTGTGACAATAAATGATTTTTTAGTTTTTTCATCCCCAAAACATCAAACAACTCCTTGATTTCTTAGACTATAAGTGATGTTATAACATACAAAACTTAACAGATTATTTTCTGTTACCCCTATAACATTTATTAATTATACCTTTTTTTCCCCTTAATTTTGCGAAAGGCCGTGTCAATTGAACTTCTTAGAGGGAAAGAAAGAAGTAGTCCCTAGAGCAATCAAATGTTGGATAATTGAATGCTATTGATGTACACATAGTAATATGTATATAGAATATTAAAAGCAATAATAAGAACGTGACAATTTTGCTACTCCCCCTCTCTCTCTAATAAAAAACAAGTATATTTTATTGATGGCTTGTAACCATGTACATTGAAAAGAAATTGAATAAATATTAATTGAATTTAAAAGCACATATGTGTATGTATATTTATAAGAATCAATTTAGAAGCCAACAAAAAAATCCTTAAATTGAAAAATAAAGAGTAATATGTATACTATCTTCATTATGGGCCTTATAAATCAATTTTAAGCGAAGGAGGCTTACAGACTAAAATAAAATTTAATTTTAACTTTTTTTTTTGAAGGGGGGTAGGAGGGACATTTGCTCTATCCAAATCCCCTAGTTCCTAGATATAATAATTATGAGTTGATTGATTGCTTTAATTTCAAATTTTTCCTCTACTTACCCACAAATTACTTCAGTTTCAATATGATTTGAACTACATCCATGTTACTGCGTTACAATCAGTATAATTAAAATATTACTCTTTAGTTTACCAATGTGACAAGAAAAATATTATATTTCTCTTTAATAAATAAATAAAGCTAAAAGAGTAAATAATAATATTTGACCTAATGTCATTTTAAATTGCAATAAAATATGCATATATAGAGAATTTGTCGGCAAAATGTCATTCAGCCAATTGTCCACACACGATTTAAAATAGAGTGAGACCTAAGATTGTGAGTAAGAATGTCACAGGTCCTAACTTTGTAGGGTCTTGTTTGACAGCTGCCTTTAAAAAGTTCTGGCAGTTAGGATCCGTGTCTTCATTTTGGAAATGAGTCGTATTTTAAATCCGGTACTTAAAATAATTTAGATCCTACTTATAGCATCTCTAATTGCAACTCACGAGTATTTTGGATATTTTGAAACCGTTTAAATGAGGATATGTCTTGGATTGGTAGCAAGTTTCCTTATTTTGGTCACTCAAACCAAAAAAACTAACCTATTTCAACTAAGATGACACTCAAACAACAATATTTCCTAGTCATTTGGCTAAACAAATTATCATGAAACGGTAGATAAAACTCAAACTCAGTTTTAAGTGACACAGAATTTTGATATACAAAAAACTTTTCATGGATGAATTTTTCTCGTAGTCAAAATTGCTACCGTATATAATTCATTTTATAATTATCTGTTAAAATATTTTTTTAGTAATATAAAAAGTTGTCAACTGTTTATCATAAATTAGAATCAATCTTAGTGCATCATCCCTTGATGAAGAAGATTATCAATTTAAATTGTTATTTACCACTTGGGCTGCAATTTGAAATTTATCATAATAAAATAAGTTTATAAAAGCACTGAAAATCAACTATTAACTAATTAGATATGCCTACATTGCTAAATAAGTTATATTTTTGAGTAACATACATTCATATTTATTGTTTCAAATATGAATTACACATTTAATATATAATTGGTTTTATTATTGAAGATATCCTTAGTAATATTATAATCTTGAAATAAGGTTCTATATTAAATATAATAGTGTGTTAAACTTGGTGATGATGAATTGAGAATAAGTATTTATTTATTAAATTAATTTAATTATTATTAAATAATAAATTTTGCAATAAAACCATTCCAAAGTGGAAAATAATCCCCGTGAGTTAGAGAAACCATCGGGCTTAAAAGGTCTTCCTAAATAAATAGACTTGTTCAATTTTTGTAAAATTTCTTTTTTTTTTAATTTTATGCTCTGCATATGCCTGTCTTAATTTTACAATATCTTCTTTTGAAGTTTTGTTTACCTGTCATATAATTATAATTCTTTAAAATCCTGTTTATGTTCTAAGAATAATACACAAACTTGATTCAAAAGAATAACTTTGAAGTATTTTTTAGTTCATAATATTGTATATTATATGAATATTTTATTAGGGTCGGCACATTGGCTAATTTACTCTAATCTGACCAAGTAAATAAATAAATAATTTTTAATGTAACGTTATCATTCTGACAATCGGCTATCTTGAAATCACATAAACAGGAATCAAACGTTACCCAAGAATAAAAAACCCTGAGTTCTACATTACACATACATATGCAATAGTTTATTTTTTTTTCATTTATAGCCAAAAGATAAATTTTCTTTAAGATTTATCTATTTCGATTGATATGCAACATTGAACTCACGTTACTTGACAAGAAAAATCAATTACTTTTGACTAATTAGTTAGCCAAAAAGTAACGCCATTGGTCAAAAGTCATTTTTTATTTTTTTTGATGAATGGAAGGGAATGTTTGTAATCATAGTATCAGTAATAAAGGAAAAATGATAACAGCTTTGGAAAACAAAAGTACTGTTCGAAGAGCCAACTCCACAAAATCTCGCACGCGGCATTTTGCATATTATTAGGAATGGAAAAAATATGCAAAATGCCGTGTGCGAGATTTTGTGGAGTTGGCTCTTCGAACAGTACTTTTGTTTTTCAAAGCTGTTATCATTTTTCCTTTATTACCGAGGGGAGAACATCTACCTGATAGTAAATATCTGTCATGAAGGAATACATGCATTAAGGTTAATAAAGTAAAATGTAAATAAAAAGGTCTCAAGTCCTCGTATAATTATTAGTTATAAATATATAATTTCCTGACATTAATTTCAGTTAATTTTCTGCCTCTCATCTATGGTATACATAATGTTATTATTTATTATTGATGTCTTCATTTGTATACATAAAGGAGAATAGCAGCTTGTAGCTCAGTCAAACAACATGACAGCTCAAGCTGCGTCCCTCTCAACATTCATCAAATTGTCAGAGTTACCAGGTTGATTTTCTCTTTCTTTTTATTTTACACACCCCATTTGCATATTTTTTACATTCCTAAGTTATACATTAAATTTTTTGTTTTCTCGACAGCTGAATGTTTTTGGCTTCATCTTTAAAAAAATTTCTGAAATCGAAGATTTTAAAGTGCACAAGATTGGAGAAGAAAAATGTGTTCTTGTTTCGATTCAAGTCGGAGTAGACAACCAAGAAATTGCTGACTTCCTAAAGTTAGACAAGAGCTTTGTCTGGAAGGTCAGGAAAGAGTTGAAGAAGTCTGGAGGAGACTATGAAGGGATGGGGTCAAGGTCAGCCCAAAAAATGCGTAAGGATTGCCTCAAGATCCTCCATTTTATTGCCAGGGTTGACAAAAAGATCAATGCTGATCCAGGTAAGTCCATGAGGACCATTGTACGCGAAATGGGGGTATCAAACAAGGTTATCCGGGACTGCGTGAATAAAAACTTGCGGTACAAGTCTTACGAAATACGCAAGGGCCATTTGTTGACGACCAAGGAGAAACGGCTGAAGCACTGCAAGATGCTGCTGAACAGATTGAAGCATCCAATGGATTCTGAGATGCTCTGGTATATCTCCGATGAGAAAAACTTCTGTCAGGGTCAAAAGATCAACAAACAGAACAACCTCTGGTTAGCCTGCAGTCCCAAGGACGTTCCCAGGGTCACACAGACTAAGGTCCTGGCCACGGTCATGGTCTTCGGCGTCATCTGCTCCGAGGGCTATGTCATACCGCCTACATCTTTCCGACGGGCTTGAGGTTCAACACAGAGGAGTATGTGAAGGTCCTGAGGAGCCACGTGTTACCCTGGATCAATAAGGTGGCTGTTGGGCGTCCATATGTGTGGCAGTAGGACTCTGCTCCATGTCACATCTCCAGAATTAATCAAAGGTGGTTTTGTGATAATTTTTATGATTTTGTGCCACGAAACATCTGACCCCCTAACTCCCCAGACTTGAACTATTTTCTGTGGTGTGCAGTTGAGCGACTCACTAACAAGTCTCCATGCACCACAAAGGAGGAGCTGATCAAAAGGATCACGAAGGAGTTCAAGGCCTTGAAGAAGGGTGTCGTCATCAAGACATACTTGAGACTCCGGACCAGGATCGAGGCTGTCATTGCCGTTAGCGGCAATTTTATTGAATAAAAAATAAAGTATATTAAGCCAGCTGTCAAGTGGTGTTAATTTCACTAAAATGAATTCATTAGTTTTTGAGATATCAAAGTTTAATAAAAAATTGGTTCTCAAAGATCGCACTCACCCTGTATTAATACAAACGCCATTATTCCCATCTATGCCTTTGCCAACATGGTGTCACTTTTGATTTATTATGCAATATATGAAACGCTCTATTTGAAAACATTTTCCTTAAATATTTTTTTGTCCTATTACTATAAACTACTATTTACTTATGCATTTCTAAAGTCAAAGTCTTATATTTAATGCTGACTTTTGGGTCATACTTACATGCACAATTATTCAATCGTTTATTGGTGTTGGTATATACAAATGCGTATCCGTTTAAACAATATAATTTCGAAATAAAAAAAAATCTCATTGTTTTATGATGAATAAAAAATATTATTATATAAAACTTACTCTAGTATGTAGATACAAAAAATAATTTTTCTTAGTTAAATATATATTTATTTACATAGAAATCTAATTATAATCATATTAATTGATAGTATCAATATATTCTTTATGGAACATATTTAGATACAATCATGTAAAAAAGTTAGTTTATATTGTTTTAAAACTATCTTTATAAGAACTGTACAAATCAAATCATTTTTAAAGAGATAATTTTATGACCTATTTTGCAATTTGTATAATCAGAATAATTTGTTTACAAAATTTAAAATACACTTTTCACTAAAGAAATCAAGCACAACAGCCTTATGGTTTATCAAATGAAATTTCAATTCTTGTATCATGATAATCACAAATATCAACTTATTTATCAGGGTTTAAATTTGATGCACTATTTTTTAACAACATTAAACATCTTTTTATCACTAATCCATTTATCAATTTATAGAAAAATGGTTTTACAAATTGACTCACCCTATTTCCCATCATGTTATGATTTTTCTATTCTTCGTTATAAAATCTGCATATTCTGTACCAAATAAATAACTCTAATTCAACCAAAATCATCTTCCATGTAATTAAATGGAATAAAATATGTTAGGCATGCTTTTTAGAGCTTTTGATGATCGATTAATCAATAGAAATATATATATCAAACTTTGTTTTATATTATAAAATTTAAAATACATAAATATATATAATTTTCTCTAATTTTTCATAACGATGTTGAAAGCAATTAATTCCTTTAACTTTTTTTAATTATGTTGACAAATTTCTAACTTATTTTTAATATTCTGCATCGACTTTCATTAAAAGAAAAAAAAGTTTCACCTCATATTTCGTTGTTAATTCATAAAGTTCTTCAAGAAATTTGATCTGGTTCTTTTAAAGGCATCATAAATGCAATAATGCATTATTCTATTTGTCTGACAGTACATTCGAGTATTTCAATACTCGTAGTACGTAAGTACATAATTTGATTAAGCCATTTATTTGAAAAAAGTAATATTCTATTTGTACTTGATATATTTACAATGAATTGGTCTGGTTGTTTTTTTCATTCCATATCACAATCTATTATTGAAGTTAATGCAATTGAAGTAAACGCTCACAATTATATATAATTTTAGTGCATTATTACAAGTGCAATCTAATTGTACTAACCTTTCCTTTAAATTAAATTTATGTAAATAATCTACTCACCAATACAATTACTTTGAAAATTAATTTGTGCTTGAGTAAAAATTTTACAGTTACCTTCTTACTCTTCAAATCCTAGAAAACATTGAGACATTTAATGTCGATTCAACAAATAAAACTCGATTAATCATACAATAGGAGAAAGCATTTCAATAAAAACTTTTCTAACTTTGAAAGTTCAATCCTGATATTTAGATAAAAATAGAGCCCCAAATTTACCAGTAGCTAAATTCTTCATTGTTTTTCTCAACCTTCTACTCTTAAAAAAGAAAAAAAAGGCTGTAAATTACTTGTTAGATAGCCAGTTACGTTATTCTCCAAAACTGTTTCTGTTTATTATTTTATATTCAATAGTAGAAATATTCACTCTTAAACAACAGAAGAAAAAAATTGAGTTCAATAAATCAACATTTTATTGTACCTAGAAAAGATTATGAATATGCAAATGATCAACTGAAAAATAGAGAGTAAATAAAAGTTCTTGATGTTTTATACGGTGTTATATTTGTCATAAATTTTTGTTACATTATATTTTTTTGTCAACTGTCAAATTTCTACTACTATTAGTGTTGTAAAATGTACTTGTAAAGTTCAAATTGGCGTGATACCGCTGTCACATGTATTGATTACAATTTAATATAGTAATCTTTTAAATGTGCCAGTATTCACTATATATAGTACCAATATACGGGACAACACTGGTAAATAACACTAAATTAACAAATTACTAGCTAATTCTTGGCTCTTTCCCCCCCCCCCTCTTTTTTTTCGTGGAAAAGTTGCAAAATACAATAATTATCACACAGATCAAAAAAATATTTTACTCACAAACAATAGCTTCTGTTTCAAAAATTATGTGATGGTCGATCGACATTTTTATTTCATGCAAAATGACACATTTTTTATTTATTTTCAATGTATTTGAATATGGATTAAAACATTAACAGTCTTGAGACTTAAATTGAGAATTATTTATTTGTTTTTGCAAAAAAAAAAAAAAAAAAAAAAAAAAATTACACTAATGATTTACAAAAAAACAACAACTTCAAGCATTCATAAATCTTATGCATGTAATAGACTTCATCAAATAGATTACATTTCTAAGTGATGAAAATAGTTTTTAGAGGAAGGCTTATGGATAAAAAAACATGGAGTTACATATTTCATTAATTCAAATTTACAAAAATAAATGCCACACTTCAATTTAAAAGTAACAACAGCTGAAATAAACAATTGTTTTACTGAAAGCATCGTCTTAAACATTATGGATTCCCTAAATGTTTAAAAAATTTGTCAATTTTAAATAAATACATATTTTACCTAAAATTACTTTTATTGAAATTGATTAATCGATCTTAATTTGCCACTCAACAAATTTAAATGAATAAAACATATCAAAATTATATATTTTGAGTAATACTTGTTTAAGAAATTTAAGGTTATTACAAGTTATATAAGTTTTTGTCCAGTGATGAATAAGAAATGAGAATGTTAAAAAATCATTTTTTCAAAAGCTTTTTGATTCGATATCTCATTATTATTTTTTAAAAAAAAGAAAATGATTTTGAAAAAATTCTTTCCAATGGCTTAGAAGATGAAAATGGAGAAATTATTTATCCCCTGAATACAAGATCCGATAAAAAACATTCATTGCAAGCCCATTTTCAATATTTCAGAGAATAAACATGTTATCTTTATATCATTAAAAATAATAAATAAATGAGTCTATCTTGAGCTTATTTCCCAACAACATTTCCTCAATATGTCATTAAGTATAGTTAAAATTAGAACTATAACAAATTTTTAGTATCTATATTTGCTGCATAGCATTTTTTAAATCGCCAGTTTCGACCATAGCTAAATTTTAACACTTGAACCGTTGTCGAAAAAGAAAATTTATCTTATTTTTTTTCTATTGGAAATACTTTTAAATTGTTTTTATTATAAACTATGTATATATTTTTATATAACGTTTATTAAATAAAATTTGTGTAAATTTATGCTTTCAAACTTGTGTGCCTTGCAAATATATCTTTTTTTTCTTTACATGAGGAGATCTATAAATAATATAATATGAACTTTTATTGTGTAACATCTTCCTTTTCTGATACGCATCAGATTGATTTTGTGTTACACTAGGGGTCTCAGACTCGGGGCCCACAGGATGATAATTTGCTACCCGTCTTGCAGTACGTTGGCTCAGTAGGGGAAACGTACTTAAGAGATTTTTTGAGTTGAGAGCAGAAGTAAAAGAATTCATGGAGAAGGAAGGGTGTTCCTGTGCCAATTGATCCCAAATAGCTAATGGACTTAGACTTTCTGGTTGATATCATATATGAGCTTAATGTACTGAAGAAGAAGCTACAAGGCCAGAGGCAACTTGTCAGTGCTGCTTATGACAACGCGAGACCATTCTCCACAAAACTTGTCTTATGGAAAGCCCAGCTCTCTCAGACAAACCTTTGCCATTTCCCACCATGCAAGGCACTCGTGGATGCAGGCACCATTATTCAGTGGTGAGAAGTATGTTGAGGCCATTTTGAAGCTACAGGGGGAATTTCATCGCAGATTTGCGGATTTCAAGACACACACAGAGCCACCTTTCAAATTTTTGCAGACCCCTTCTCCTTTGATGTGCAAGATGCACCTCCTATGCTTCAAATGGAGCTCATTGACTTACAATGCAACTCTGGACTCAAAGCTAGGTTCAGGGAGGTGAGTGGAGAAGCAGACAAGCTTGGGCAATTTTTGAGAGAGTTGATGCTTCCCTGAACTTTCTCGAGTGTTCAAGTGGACCATGTGCCTTTTTGGGAGCACATACTTGTGTGAGAAGCTCTTCTCCACCTTGACCTTCAATAAGTCCAAGTACAGGTCCAGACTTACTGAAGAACACCTTCAAGCCCTACTGAGGATCTCCACTGCTTCTTCTCCCAAGCTAAATGTGACTTAGCTATGTGGAAAAAAGTACTGCTAGGTCTCTAGCAGCAAGAAGTAGGCAAGAAAAGCCTTTTTCATAATAGTTCAGGTTTAATGTTATATTCATGTTTAGAAAGTTTAAGGATATATAACTATTAATATAGACATTTAAAACTGAATAAAAATAATTAATTTCTCAAATCAGTCAGTCAGTCAATTAATATGTGGTTTCTTCAGTCGCCTGTATCTGCTGAATGATCATTTTCATTTATTTAATTAATTAATTATTTTGTGTTAAAAATAAAGGTATTTGATAGCATTGGAATGTTTTATCGGCGCTTTTCTTGTGGAAATTCTGATGAACCCTGTGCTACACAAAGGATGCTTTGGTCTCAAACAAAAAAAAAACTAAACTTAAAAAATCTTCATATAAACAAAAAAATTAAAATTTTATCTCTAATAAATCATAATAACATGTGACAGAGTATTTTTTTCGCAACGTTTTACTAAGAATGTCAAAATTATATTTTTAGTCATAACTTGGATATGGGTATTCTAGTTGAGAAAGTAACTGTATTTTTACAAGGTATTTTTTTTGTTAGTTTGCTATGGAAACACACATATTTCCATTAATGATAAAATTCAAGTTCCCAATCAAATTGAAGTGAGATTTTTGAACAAAAATAAGTTATTTTTTATTCTTGAATTATAATGAACTTGACTTTAATTCTTCATTTCACAAACCCTTCAGAATAAATGTCAAAGAAAATATTTTTGAATATGACAGTTACATTAGGGTTCAATCATTTATTTGTTCATAAAGTTCTTAATTGAAAGGAAGCTTTCTTTTACATCCTTTACTACTTTCCTGGGTCTTTGGAAACCCCAGTTTGAAAAAAAAATATAAATAAAATAAAATTTCTTGTTCACCATTTGGAATTACTCTTACCTTGATCTAAATTCCTAATTTATCTTGATTATACTATGTTTGGTTTTTTTCTGGCTTTTTTGATAGGAAGTCGAAGAGTAGTTTTAAATAAAAAATAAATAGTACTGGAATAAAAACTTTATGACAGCCCTTACTCTTTTTAAATTCGTATTAAACCAAGCATAAGTGCACAGAAGTCCTTATAAGCAATCGAATTAATGATTTGAGAATAATTGAAACTAAGTAACATAACATATTTAGAGCTATATTTCAAAGATCTTTGAAATTTATATAGATACACAAATTAATAATAATAATAATAATAGTAATACACTAAAAATGAACAAATAGTAGAAAAATATTACGAGAAGGGGGACCTTTTTTTCTTTTCTACATACATCAAGCATGAGCACAGATTAGTTCAGTGGGATAAATACAGTAAACATTATTACACATGTAGATCAAAATGGTTTTAATAATAATAATAATAAGTATATTAAAAGTAAAAACAAACAACCATACAAATCAAAAATTAAAAAATGTAACAATCTACATAATATTGCTAATGAAAAATCAGCATTTAAGCAATTAATGAAACAGAAAATAACAAAAAAATAAAACTCAGGTAAGCATTGGGAAATAAATTACATTTTGAGTTATATATATATATTCATTTATTTTTGGGGAGGGGATCATATTGAATGATGATATTTATTTATAATTAAAGGGATAAAGAGAAAATATGATTTTAATGTAATAGCGTTCCTTTCATTTCATCCCTGTATTTTTTAAGAAAATAAAACTTGCGAAATAAATATAATTATAAAAATATACCTTTGATATATATGTAACATAAGCCCTTATACCATTAACAAAAATATTTATAAACATTGATACCAAAAAAAATATTATATTATAGTAATATATATATACTATAGAAACAGGGAATATAAACGTACTGTTTATATACCCTGTTTCTATATCTACATTCAAGTTTAAGACTACATACATAGTTCAAAAAAGTGATATTTTTTTGGATTATTCAGAATTGTATATGGATAGTAATGATACAGTGTTCTTAGGGAACTCCTAGCTATCAAACATTTACTAATTAAATAGACATTTTTTTTTTGGGCATCTGGTTAATAATCTGTGGAAACCTAAAACACAGCAGTCATCAATTTTATTCCTTTTCAATTGATCTTCATGATTATTTACTTTCACTTTCTATCACTGGGAGTACAAAACACTGTTTCCAAGGGGGGGGGGGGGGTAACAAGTGCTGTCCTTTTTTAATCAAACTAAAAGATTTGACCAATTATACAAATCATATAGAATATCCTCCAAAAGTATGTTTTATATTAAAATAAAATGTCAACCAAAATGTATGATTTTTTTTATGCTTAAAGAAAGAAGGTCTGTGATACTCTTTGTATAATAGTAACATAGCAATTGTTTCTCTTAAACTACGAAAATTATCTAGATAAATGTACAAATTCAAAAGCACTATTTTATAATAACTTCCCCCCCCCCATTGGTATCAGTTTTTCTTGTTCTTTTATTCATAATGTATAAGAATCACAAATATTATTATACACCTATGTTAAAGAAGAATTTAGATTCCAACATAGAAATGAACGACCTTAGTGTTTTTTTGTCTAAACTATTTAAAATTGAAACGACATTTTGAAAAAGAAATCCCTGTGGAAATGACCTGGATTTGACTTCAAAACCTTAAAAGGAAAAAGAGCTAATATTCGACAAAGTTTCTATTTCTGACGTCATATAAGACTACATATAATAAGGTATATATGTTATACGACATATACACGTATGTAGGAAATCCAGGTGCCTATATTCTAGTAAAAAGGAGAGTAATATCAAAAGAGAGAAGAAGAGGTACCTTAACCATTATGTTTTCCTATAGAAGGTAAAAAGTTTAAGAACCTACTCAATCTCTCACTCAATCTTTCCTCCAAAAAAGGGAAAGAAGAAGGGCCAAAATTATATCATAGCTAGTCAATTACGTCATTTGCTCCAACTTTTTTTCTTTCACTTAATTCATATTTGGGGTATTCGCAGTTTTACAACAAATAATTTGAGTTAAAAAGTTAACAATCAAAGCACTAATTAGGAACCAGAGAGTGAGATCAATAGCTAACAAAAACAAAAATACAAAGGAGTTGTCGATATTTGGGGGATTACCTAAGAAAAATGTAGACACATTGTAAGTAAGTAGTAACTGAAAGGAAATATAAATTTCAGCAGGCTGTGTTTTAAGAATCTGAATTCCTGTCTTATTAACCTTTGCTTACATAAGGTTATCACCGAATATTCAGTCACACCACGGATTAATTATTTGTACATGCAATCATTACACTAGTTAGTGTCCTATAAATCATTGTTTAAATTGAAATTATTCAATAACAAATTTATTTTACTATTTTTTTATACATCAGTGTTATGATGTTAGATATTTGATAAAAGTATTTTGATTACTTCATTTTTGTCTGAGGTTATTATAAATTATAAATTATCACAGCCTTTTGTGCCTTTTTGTACAAAATAAATAAACCACCAAAAAGTTTAATTTTCATTCACATGAATTAATCATAATACTATACAACTAAAATATTAAATACTCATGTCTTGCTTATAAATGTGATATAGCTCCATTGCTTTTTCTAGAACAAAAAGCATCAAAGGTTTTCCTGAATGCAGGATTTGCTGCTGCATACAATATCGGATTGAGAGTTGAATTCACCCAACCTGGAAATAAAAATTTTAAACATACTATGATATATAACATTCATATTTTTTGTCTTCATTATTTGCTATGTAATGCTCATTATTTAAGATTTACGTTTTAAATAAGATTTCCTTAGTCATTAATTGGAACAAAACATGGATATAAATAAATAAAAAGAGGCTCTTATTTCGCATAATAACCCACATGTTTAAGTTGTATATTGACTTTTTAGGTATGTGATGATTTTTGAACTAAATTTTTATGTTTTTAAGGTCACAAGCAATCTGAATTCATGATAAGTTTAGTTCAATGAAATCCCTTTGAAGGTCAAATTATAAGGTGATGAGTAAAAAAAAATCCAATAAAGTCATAAAATAGAACACTTTTTAATTTCGTTTTTCGGGATTGCACCATTTGTTTTTGGTTAAATTGGTATTTGATATTAGTCCAAGTTTGTGGAAAAAATATTCAGAAAATTATTTTTGTAGAGGCGAGTTAAAACATTTTTCTCTTTTTAATTAATTGCTTATAGATGATTTTAATTACACACTGTAAATTTTTACATCAGAAACTACTATATGCTATATTTTTTTTTACTGAAAGTAAAACCAAATAAAATATGTTTAGAATAAGTACTTTTTTCTCAACTTGCATTTAATTGTGAAACATCAAATGTTACAGCTGTCCCTTAAAAACATGGAGCTGTTGGTCATGTTACATGAAAAAAAGTAATTGTTCATTACTCGGTGCTAAAATTAATTTGTTACTCATGAATGTAACGGGTCTGTTTGACAATTCTAAAACAACAAACATCAAATTATTTTGACATCTTTACTATTCGTTTAATAAATATGGATAAAGTCTTTAGAGAAAAAGTATGTTTCTTCATACTGCCAGTTTGCCCTACCCAAAGCTATGAAACGAAAGAAGTGCCGAAACGAAGACAGCATATTTAACTTTTATCCAAATTTATGGTTATGAGACTGCTATTTTTTTCGTTAGGGACATCTTAGAGTGCCCTGAGTTATACAAAAACTAACTCAGCAACCTCAATTAAAGCTAGAAAAATTCTGCTAAGGGACAGAAAACCCAAATAAGGATAAATGTACTTAAAAAGCGACATTTTTTTTTGGTGGGGGGGGGGGGGGGAGGGGGAGTTTGTCTCATAGCTAAAAAAAATTATCTAGATAACAAGTGCGTTTCATCACTAACTATTTGATTATTGAAAACCAACCAACGTTAATTGTACAAGTTTTGATATAACGTTAACCAACACTAAGTATATATTCATATATAGAAAGGCAATCAATGTTCTACTGAAATTCAAAGTGTTAGTGCATATCGTATACACAAAAATACTTTAAGTTTATTATAAATCGACTTTTTAAATAAAATTATGTTTGGATTTGACAGATATCTTGGGAATGAGCCTCTTGTTAATTTCATTTACATGATATATACACATTGTATCATCATTCCCCTACAACTCTGTCTATATCCATGTATGGAAGTATCGATTTCATTTCATGTTACTAACATTTTGCAAAAAAACAAAAAAAACACATTGCATCGTAAAAAGAAATATTTGTTAAAATAAGCATTTATCCTCATTTTTAATGTGTTTATCGAGGATAAAAATGCTTTTATTTACTTCTTCTATTCATTGTTATAAATGACATTTTTAAGAACTGTAACCTCTAAAATACAAAACGTACATATGACTGATGCGCATCATTAAGGAAGCTTTTTAGACTTTAAAATGTTATATTTACAACAATATACATCATTATGCATATAAAAAAGAAGCAGAATAACTGATTCAACATCATTTCTTGTATATTTTTTTGTTTCTTTGTTAATGATATGATATATACTTTTAAATATCAAGTTCTCATTCAAATGATGTGTTCTGCATTTTCTGTTCTCATATTTGCATGGATGATTACTTCAATATGTTTTTTTAATTACATAAATGACAGATACTTATAAATGTATCTACGTAAATTTGAAAAGATTTTAAAAAGAGAGTGTTGAATTCAAGAATTCACTAATGGGTGAAGATTATAAGATTGTATTTGCCTTTGATATAGCTGTTAAGATAGGTTCAAAGATAGGGACATAGACTTAATAATCCACATAAATTTTAGAATGTATTTTAAAGATTTAAGACTCATTTTGATCACAAAATCAATAATGACTCGATAATATTTGTTAACAAAAATTCTCATAATAATTTCAATTCTTTCACATGAAATAAATTACTCTTCGAAGTTCATGAATAATGATTAGTGCACAAAGTTTACTCAAAGCATAATTAAGACTTAGGGTAAAAAAATCATTTCCAGACAGATTCTTTTAATTAATCATGTTTGCTATAGCAAAGAATAATTGACACTCATTTCCACGCTTACTTTTCCACCAAAGTAGCTTATGTACATAACTAAGGAACTTTTAAGAGTATTCTATGTATAACACATCCTAGTTATGGGTATGTCCGACTGTAATCAAACTCAGGTATGCTTTCAGATCATAAATATAATATGAAAAGATATTCGAAAATGTTAGACTTGAAATGAGCTTGAAAACCAAAAAAAAAAAAAAAGTTGATAAAAAAATGTATGAACTTGACTTAGACTTGAAAATCGACATCAAAGACTCTGGAGTCAACTTGAACTTGCAATATAGTAACTATCTACCACCTAAGGGTAGATTCTATCATATTCCTTTTATTTAATTTTAATTTTTACGACTTTAAATGCAATTCACTTAACAAATCCAAAGGATCAATTAAGATACTTTGTAAATGCAAGATTTTATATTGATGGGCCTCATTGAAGCTTTTACTAAGTATAATATTATCACTTAACTATCTAAGAATCTTTAAATATATTATAAATTATTTCCATATGTATGAAAATAAATACACAAGGTCAAAATAAATTAAAGAGTATCAATATACAACTAAATCTTATTATTTTCAACTCCCTTACTTAGCACAAATATTATTTAAAAAGTTTTTTTTTTCTTTTTTCCGAGGTCTTACAATATTTCCTTAGTTACTAACGTTTATTATAAACCAATTAATCCTTTATACTCAAAAAAAAAGAAAAAAAAGAAAAAAAAATCTTTGGTCGTTAATCATCGAGAATTTTCTTTCTTTTCTTTCTTAATCGAACTTTGATATATATTTTTAATATTAATATATGCAGGTATAATCAGGTAAAACATGATATAATCATAATACTTAGACATTATTTGATAAATTGAATCAATTACTTATAGAAAGAAAAATTTCCCCCTTTTGAGCCAAACAATGGCATTTTATACTTGATGGCTGTGATTTAAAAACAAAGAATATCTTTCAATGAAAATAATCAAACAAAAGGACAAACATGGCAAATCTTGCAACTATAGGAAATCATCAAAATTTTGAGATATGACATCCTAGATTTTTGGTTATGATTTTTTTATTATGGATTACAGTTTTATTTTATTAATAGCCGGTGAGGTCACACAGAGGATTTCTTGGAAATTTCTAGTTTTTGACCATAAAGAATAATTAATTTAAAAAAAATTTATGAAAGTTAGTTTAAAAGTGAAATGACATACCTTTAATTACACTGATTGTGAGAGCAAAAAAGATAATTTAAGATGACAAACGTCTAAAAAATGCTCAAACCGGAAAAATTTGGGTTTTTAAAGGCTTAGAATGTCGAAATATCGTTAAGGCTTTTTGAAATAATTAAAATATTTTCAGAATAATGAATATGTCTTCAAATTATTAACATTTTTAGATACAGGTTATAACATTATCCTTAGAACTAACAAAAGTGTTTGAATTAATGTTGTATTGACAAGAAAAATTATTGAATCGACTCCAATTATGAGTCAATTTTTAAATTTTATATTTTATAAGAAAAAGTCCCAAGATTTTTGCTTCAAAATCCTATAAATATTTTATTGTTCGACCCTTTATTCCTAATTTCTAGTTAAGATTATTTTGTTAAAACCGTAAATATTTTGAATATTAGTATGCTGTTATTTATTTTGTTTTCTATTTTATAGTCTATGTTTAATTGAATAAATGATAATGAACATTGACAGTGTAATATGAAATATAAAGAATAAAGATGGATTTACAATACTAGGTAAAGAGAGGCATTGCATTACAGAGCTTCATCTAACTATATACATATGTATATACCTGTTAAACAACAAAAAAACATTTGTGGTATTTTTTTTCTATTGATCACTTTTGTATTTTGATATCATACACTTGACATCAAATGTTGCTGCCATATTTTACTCTCTACTCGAAATGAAACATGAACCAAACAATGATTATCATACTTATTTTAATAAATAAAATATATTATCTGGAAGTATGATTAGTGCACAAAGTTTACTCAAAGCATAATTAAGACTTAGGGTAAAAAAATCATTTCCAGTCAGATTCTTTTAATTAATCATGTTTGCTATAGCAAAGAATACTTGATACAACATTGAGGTTGGGACATAAAAGTACAAAGGAATAAAAGTCCAGTTGTCAAGTTGTTTATGGGCGTGAATTTAAAAAACTCACGACGCTTGCTTAAACTTCTCTTCGAGAATACACAATGTCTCTCCTTACGGGCTATTGTAAATCCACCTTAAGTCTTTGATATCATAATCCTAGCAAGTCCAAGGATATATTAAGTTGACCAAAGTTTAAAAACTATTAATCTGACAGTTATAATTCTTGAGTTTTATTCAACTCCTCAACACTTTTCAACACCATTTATTAATAAAAAGTACAAGCATAATTTCCCTTTGGAATTGAAGTTAAATAATTCAAACCATTAAATTATCTGTAGGTAACCGCTTTAACTGATTTTTAGCAGCTCCAGTTCCACAGCACGGTTGAAAATGTGTATTATTACAATATAAATCATATTATTAGTTTAGATATTATCAATAAGAAACATATTAAAAATACATACTATTGGTAATAAGTTTAGGATTTTTATTTTATTAAATAATTTTTCCTACTGGTGTATTTCATTTATATTTATTAGTATTTATTTAAGTATTTGTATTCATTTTAAGTTTACTCAGCTATGAAAAGAAATAAAATAAATCCAAATCGTACATTTAAATACTAATACAAAAAAACAAAAAAAAGTATGATTTATAATTTTGTCTATGTACATAAATTCATTTATGAATGACATGAAAGGAATTCATCCATTGTCAAACATTGAAAAGAATCTTCATTTTTGTAGATACATCTGATTATAATTATCATCCATCATAAAACATAAGATTGAAGAATAATCACAACTAACATTAAATATTACTATTTATCTTAACATTTATAACATTTTCTGTTCTAATTAACATCCTTCGACTTTTTTCCTTTTTTATAACCTACTTGATCTTTCGGGAGAAAATTACTTTTTGAGTATTGTTTATGTTCGAAGACATGAAATCTCTCTCTCTCTTCCCCCCCCCCCCCGCACACAAAAAAACCCTTTTTTTCTTCCTAATTAATTTAATAAAAATTTCAGCCTTTCCTTTCAATGAAGGAATCTTCTGGGCTGCAAAGGCTCCCCCCCCAAAAAAATAAATTCCCTTTCTTACATATATATGTATGTATATGTTTTAGATGTACCAAGGTCAATAAATGTGTAAATTGTTTTTAGTGTTTAGTGTATCTGTTTGCTTGTGATACATTGTCAAATAACTACTTCTCAAATAAATTAGCAGATATGTATATAATAATGGTTCATCTATGACACTTTGAACTTATGTGAAACCATAGATATAATAATGCTATGAAATCTGCCAATTATGTCGTCATTTGTTTACTTGACATTGAGATCAAAGATTCTATAATAGGAGAAAGAAAAAGAGGCCGAAATTATATTATGGTCGTTGTTGACCTATTACGTCATTCTTCCCAACTGTACTGTTGAGAGATGGAGATATATTCTCTGATTAAAAGTACATTAAAATCACTATATGTAGTTATATACAAATGTTTTTTAACATAAAAAAAGACACAAGCAAATGAACTAAACAAAAAGTCAATAATTGGAGAGTTGATACAATTTTATCAACTACTGTTTAGAAGTAATTCAACCAAATGGGATTTGAAAGTAGACCGTGTGACCAAGGATTTCATTAGTGTCTCATTTATACATTTTGGGAGTTGGTTTATTGTCACACTTATTTAGCTCCAGGTACTAATTGGGAACGGTTATTTTAGGAGTGAATTTCTACTGCTAATTTTAATTTTGTTTTTCTGAAATTGGGGTTATGTAGAACAGTCTTGAATAAAAAAATATATGTTTCACTGTTTCACACTAGAATGTTCCAACTAACTCACGACGTAAGGTGATTTGATACATTTCAGATCTCTTTTTTTAACTTTTTCTCTCCCATTCGCAACCTTTCATCATATCAAGATTATCAAGAAAATGTTTTTCAATTTGCAAAGAAATCAAAGAGTGCATATATTTGTAATGAGAAAAAAAAAAGAAAAAGAAAGAAAAAAAGTGTCCCTATTCGATTAATGTACATAAACTAGTGATCAAAAGACCACTCTAAAACTAGTTACAAATTAATACATTTAAAACCAGGTAGAACCAAACCTAGACTTTCATCTCAAAATTACCATCACTTACCTAGCCATGTGAATCCATCAACTAATGATGGTGGAAAGTAACTCTTAGGTATGAAAGCTGTTAGTACGTATACAATAAAGAAGGGTAACCAGCAAGTTATAAAAAAACCAACGACTACAGCTAATCTCTTGGCTGTTTTGGCCTCACGTAAATGATGATTAAATGAATTTGTTGTACTATTGTTACTCAAATTATTTCGAACTCCTCGGCGTAAGGATCGACGAAATGAGCTAAAATTGATTCCACCAGTTTTTTTCCCTTCTTCATCGTTTACATAGGAAATGTGAAGCCTATGGATAAAAAAATAAATGATAAGGATATATATACATAAAATAATACTGTTAAATATATGGATACTTTTTTTCCTTTTAAACATCTAGTTTAAAGTACATATATGTGCATTGTAAATGTGTTTAAAAAGTCAGTGTAATTTGAAAAAAAAAATAAAAAAATTAATAGATAATGAGTCTTTATTTATTGTTTTTTTTTAAAACATTAAGTGCAATAACGACCAGGTTCCTTAATTTTAATTAACTTTCTAAAACAATATTAGACAAAATGAAAAATAGTTAATTGAAAAATAACCGAATAGTATATAGTGCCTCCTTGGTTTTAGCTAAGCCTTTCTAACGTGTAACTACAAGTCATTATTTTTAACTACAATTAATAAAGGAGAAAAATAATGTAAATAAAGGTTATTATCTGAAAAAGTGAAATAAAATAATTTTAAGGTGTATACATTTCAAGAATAATAATATTTCGAGGAACAGGATTTCAACATTTTATTTTGAGATTTTGGGATATATATACGTAATATTTACACTAAGTAAATACATCCGTTAACAAAAGTTGTAACATTTCAGAAAATAACTTATTTAATATTCATTGTTTTAGTATTCATTTTAATACACATTTTTTATCTAGTAAAGACAATACAGGCTGTACTATTGATAAGTCGGATTTGGCCCACAGGCTGCTTATCAAGAATCTATAGTATCTATTCTAGATTATCTCAAATTATCTCAGAAATTTGATTATAAAGTCCATAACTAACCAAAATTTGACAATAAAATATTGAAATGTTTATACCTATTTTGAAGTCAAAATATTAGGTGACTAATATTCTGAGGGTTTTTTTGCTTTATTTTGACTATAAAATTAACATAGTTGGAATTATCAAGTTTAGATCAAATATGAGCCGTTTTATTGTATAACTTATGTCCATTTTGAAGACAATCTTATAATTCTGTGATTGAAGAAGTCTTCGTCCCTATCAGTTAAAACTTGACCAGCTCATTATCACAAGCCTCACTTGAGGGAAGTTTTGTACCATCTAGAAAATTTTGCATATGAGTTAAAGGGTGATAATCGCTTCGTTGAAGGTCTGGACTATACGTCGGGTGCGATAGAACCTCCCATCCAAGCTCTCAGAGCTTCTGGTGCGTCGTTAAAGATGTGTGTGGCCTGGCGTTGACTTGATGGAGTACAACACCCTTTCTATTGGCCAATTCTGGCCGCTTCTGGTCGATCGTCTGCTTCAATCTGGTCAGTTGTCGACAGTATAAGTCCAAATTGAGCATTTGGCCCGATGAAAGTAGCTCTTAGTGGACGATTTCTTTTCAATCCCTCCAAACACAAAGCATAATTTTATTGGATATTAATTCGGGCTTGATGATCGTTTGAGCCACTTCACCATGCTTTAACCACAATCTTTTTCAGCCATGTGATCCATTTTTCATCACCAGTCACCATATGCTTAAAAAATGGACCGATTTCGGAGCGTTTCAGCAAAGAGTTGAAAACATCAATTCGATCCAATAGGTTCTTTTGCGTCAATTCGTGTGGCACCCAGACTTCAAACTTCTTCTTAAGAAGCCTTATGTAAATGGTTTCAAACGGTTTTTTGGCTAATTTTCAGTTCCTGGGCAACGGAATAAGTGCTATCATGCCGGTCCAACTCGACGATTTCCATTATTTTATCGACATTGGCCTACCAGAGTGTGTCTCATTTCGACGTCCATGTTACGAGAACGGAATCATTGGAATCACTGCTTTGCTCTTGCATTCGATACTGTATTGGATCCATAAGCAGGACAAAAAAATTTGACCGCCTGCTCCGCCTTTAAAACTTGATCGTAGTGACACTGAAGAATGTATCGAATTTTCTCTTTTTTTTATTTCCATTTTGGAACTTTGTAACACACCAAACACAAAACAGTAAAGGAACTTTTTTTTAAGTGTACGCTTAAAGTTTAAGCATACTTTAAGCTTTTTTTTATGCAATCTTGAGATATAGCTGACTAAAGCCATCTAGTTAAAAATGTTCAGAACTTTTTACTTAATCTAATATTAGCAATATCTCAATGTTTCAAATTTTTGTTGAAGACTGTTTTTAAAGTTTTTACATGATTTGGGATGGAAAAAATAATATTTATGTAGTATTCAAAAAACTTTCAAGCTTTTATTTCTAGTTGGAATGGATTTAATATAAATTTAGTTCATGTGGTTCATTAGTCATATCATGAGCTATAAATATGTAATAATTTTGACATGAGAACTCATGTTTTTATCTCCTAATAATAATATTAATAAAGAGTTGAGCCTTCATTTGTTTTATAACACTTTATTTGTCAATTTCTTTTTCTTCTTTAATTGTGTTTGGTAATTTTTACAACCTTTAGGTACAATTATTATTAGTGCTTAAAAAGGATTAATAAGTATGATTCAACCATATAAATATAAAATAATTAATTAATTAAATTATATCCATACATTCATATTTGATAAAAAAATTTATTTTACATACTTTTGACTCTTAAGTTCTGAGTATATCTTCTTTGATATGAACACATAAAGGTGTGTGTCATTTTCAGTAAGAAATATTTAATTATTTTTCATTTTTAGGGTTAGAACAAATATACTAATATTTACAAATATTCTTTGGACACAACATTTGAGATCAAAATTTCTTAATGCTTTTGTGTTGTTTTATTAGTTATTACAGCAATTTTCAAATAGAAAGTCTTTACATTTTTTTTCATATGTACGCTAAATATGTGTACATATATATGCCATAAATCTATATATTTAAGGATAATAATATTAATATTAAATAGAGAAATTTTTATTTTATTTTTAATGTTTATTTATTTTTTATTTTTTGCTCTTTACTTATTTTAATTTAATGTTTTTAACATTAATTCCAAGATTTTTCTATAAAAGAAGCCTTTTTATATCGTAGTAAATAAATAATACATGACTTGATATTGATTGATTCTTTTTTTTTTTCAGCTGAAAGTCAAATGAGATAAAAATAATTTACAATATATAAATATATATATATATATGTATGCTCCAAAAAGCTAAGCTAAGGATTTTTATTATTTTGTAAATTATCTTTGTGTTTGTTTTTTTCAAAATGGCTAACCTCCAAAGTGATGACGTTACTTGAAACACCCTCTATTGGATCTTGTTTATGAGATCAATACGTAAACAAGTATATAAACAGTACTAGTTATGAGGGTATAAGTTAGTTAAAAAAGGGTAGAGTGAATGTAACCTGAAGAGAAAACGAAGCTTCTTTGAGTTTTAGACTCGAATTAATACTGATAAATGATTCAAAATTATTTATTTATTAATATAGTAAATTAGGAGTTTATAATTGACTGATCGTTTGACACAACATAGACTCAGTTTTGAACTATTCAATTTTTATTATAGTTTAAGTGAAAGCTATTTTAATTATTTAAGGGCTTAAATAGTTTCACACATTTCCATGTTCTGTATCTCAATATACTGTTTGTATAATATATACGAGACTTTTTTAAAAAGAATTATTTTTGTTCATGAATATAAATATATATTTTAGTATGTCAAAATATTTTTTTTATACATATGTGCGTTTCAGATTTGAACTCTACCTTGAGGGACAAGTTGCTCCGCAATTGCTGCATTTATTTTCCAACTGATGCTCAGTCGAAGGTGGAGGTTGGAGTAGATTGCTCTTTCTCTTTGTATCAATTGAGGATGTATTGGAACTATTGTTACTACTGGCACTGCTGGAGGAGGATCCCTCATTGGATGAGCTAAGATCAATGAAATGGACCTTGAGATAAGGTGATACAATGACTTCAGAGAGTTTTAAGCCTTTATTATTGGATTCTTTATCTATTGATGACTTTTTAATTGTTGGAGGTTGACTTAATGCGGTTCTGCCTTCGGCTCCTCCTTGCTTCTGAAATAAAAAAGTATTAGTGATATTTAGTCACTTGACTTTAAATCAAGTCAATTCTATTAAATGAGCAAACAAGATACTATATGGGAGACAGGGAAGATTGCTACATTTTTTTTTTTTTTTGTTTTGGGCTCCATTACTTCAAGCTGATTTGATTTAGACACATCAAATTTAAAACAATCCCCCAAACATTTGTCTATTATTGATTGAATATACTTCAGGATTATACTTAGTTGCATTTGAATGGCCCCTGATGTTCACTATTAAACGTTACTTTTCAGTTTAATATACTTATATATATATTTTAATAACGTATACATGCTTATAAATATATCGTAGCCACTATAGTCCTTTGTACTATCCTGTTCTTTCTTCAATTACGTCTTTATTAGTTATTTTCTATTTTATTCTAAAAAAAGTAAAAGAAACAAAACTCTTTTCTTTTTGTAATTGAAAAGAAAATATTCGTTAATATCATTATAAAAAAATAACTAATTACATTATCTATTTTCTCAAAAACTATTTGACATCTTTTCAATATTAATTATTATTATTTTTAAGTTTTTTCTATTTTCGACCAAGTATCTCCAAGAATAGATTACTTAAAATTATTATCAATGGAGTATCAAAATTCTTTTTTAATATTTATGTGACAATCAAAAAAAAAATTAAGTATTTATTGGTAAAATTATTTTTCCACTTTTATCTTTATGGTTCTATATTTCTTTATTCATAATGACGAATTATACAGGTCAACAAATTTGAAATGTGAAAAACCCTAAGGAGTATAAGTACAATAAAATCTATTTAATTTTGGACGCTAATTTCAAGTCTGTTAAAAAAATTTCAAGAGCTCGATGATTTTTGAAAAATTGAACCCCAATTTTTGAGCTAATTGGGCCCATTTTCCTACTTCAACTTCAATTTATGCCTATAAGGATACTCATTTTGTGCATTAAAAAAATAATGATCCGCTAGTGCTTTTAATGCAAATTTCAGTTCTATTTTTGTTTTGACGTAAAGGAAATCCATTCAAAAGCTGAGATAATAATTCTCTTCTGGCTAACTTCTTTATCACAATCTTCTACGCACTAAAAAAAATGCTGAATCTACCAAAAACTACATTTGAATGAATGAATGAACATTTCATTGTTTTATAAGGTAAAATAGGATTAAATTACTTTTTATCCCTGCTGATTAGAACTAATAGCTCAAAAGCTTTCTTTTCATACTTTTGAGTAAGTAAATATTTATTAGTTATATGCATAGCTTGTTTAATTCTATGAATATATGTACCTAATTACCTATTTTAATTCTTATTTGAAATCCATTAATCAACATCTTTTGGCACGTATTCATTTGTGTACATTAATAGTATACTTATAATTTAAAAAATAATAGTCAAACATTTCCCATCACAATGTTCCAGGAAATGAGGCTTAATAAAAGTAAAGGCTTACCTAGATTGGCTGATACTTATATTAATGACAAATCTTATTTATGAAAGAGAATATTTATGCTCTCATTTATAATTACATGTATACTAATATATTTCAGGATCATTATTTAATAATGAAAGGAGCTTTCACAAAGCTACATTGTCTCCCAAATTTTATTTTATATAGGTACGTAACAAGGTGGATTTGTACGTGTGCACAACATTGACATTAAATATTTACATAAAATGATGTAGAACATTTAATGCCTCAAGCCAAATATGGGCTATAAGACAAATAAAATATTACACCTTGTAAAAAAATAAATTGACTGATATATTCAATGAAATCGATTGTTATGCTCATACGACATATCTTGAGAAATAAAAGTGATTTCATCACATTACCTTTTCGAATTTTAATTTATATTTTTCATAAACTAATTGAATTCGTATCAGTCTCTGTGATTAGTTTTTCTCATCATTAAGTAAGGTATTAAACATATCTAATAATGAATGTTCATTAATAACATTTTTAATCAAGAGAGATTTATATATTTATGATTATTATTCTAAAACATCAAGTATTAAAAGTACTTATATTAGAAGAAAAAATTCTTATTTATTAAAGAAAATATTTATTTTATCAAATTTAAGCTCATACATTGTAAAGTATTGTCAGGACAATTATTTCATAATGAAAAGAGCTTTCATAAAATAAAATTCATAAAACTTCATCGTCCCTGAAATATTTTTTTCTATAGATACGTAAAAAAGTGGATTTGTTACATCTGACGACCATGTGCTCGACAGATCGTTTTTATTTATACATTAATTACTAAACATTTGGATAGACAGTAGCCATGCAATCTCCATAATATCCCCTAGCTATTATAAAAATATAAGTAAATAAATTTTCTGCTATTAAATTTTAGAGTGATGAGTCATGGTCGAGGATATAGTAACTTATCACTTCAAAGAGCGGCTCTTGATGATACTGTTCTCGTCTCTAGAAAAACTGATTTAATGAATAATTTAGTCTCCCATTTCTATTAATCAGGTTGTTAGAAACAGTTTGTGTTATATTAGATTCATTCCAAAAGAATATTTTTATCAGAGATATACCTTCTTCCTCTGTACATACGTGTATCTATTGATGATATCTATTTAACTCTGTTACCTTTAATCTCAGGAACTTTTAACTAATATTATGTATAAGAAACAAAACTATAATAGGTCAATAATATATTATCTAGTTTAATGCAACATATTGTTAGTATTGTAAAAATTTAAACTAATGTTCATATCATGAAAAAAAACACATTTTTTCAAAAAGAAAAATATCAAATCACTAATCTTAAGTGTTCATCAACATAATTTAAGATAATTTTTTAATGTACATAAAGTAAACTGTTTCTTTGTGAATACATTCTACTCTTATTTTGTTGTTTTGTAATTAATTTCTGATTTAAATATAAAAGAAAACATCAGATTCATTTTATTTACAGACAAATGAAATTTCTTTTATACTATGTTCTAAAGTAATTGTTCTGCTATATTCTGTCAACGATAATTAGTATTAAACGATAGAAATAAAGGGAAACTAATATATTCTAAAATAACAATTATTTTTAAAGCTTCACTTCAAACTAATAAATCTATGTATGTTATATATATTCATCTGTCAGATATTAGTAAGCATAATATGGAATATTTTTTCCCAGGTATCTACTTTATTAGAATAGATGATTTCCATTGATGAAAAATTTCATAAAGTGAAGAATATATCCTGAATTTAAGCAACAAAAAAAATAAATTCCCTTGATGTATTTTTTTTGTGGTGTTTTCTCACCTACAAATAAAAAATGTTTTTGCTCACAAAACCTCTTTTCCTTTCGAAAAGAATAATCGTTGAAGATTAAAGAACATGATATACAAAGTTCCTATGTATAAATATCACAGTTACCAGATGTACAAATTCACCTAGAGTTGTATCAGTCCTGTCCTTGTCAAAAACTCCCAAGCTATTAAAGCGACTTCTACAAGACATAATTATTACTAATACTATAGTATTACAATTCGTTTAGTAAAACTTCAAGTTTCTTACATGAACGATAATAGTTTAGCATTATTTTAAATTTTAGACTTAATTAGAGTGCCTATAATTCTTATGAACATGAGTTGTTTGTATCTACAATATAACTGGGATGAATTGGTGATGATATCACTAGCTGATATGTGAGATAATGATACCATCAAATTTTGAAATCAATATATTTACGTTCCTAGTGTGTACATAGGTAGTTATTTATTGATACATGAGTATTCTTATAGTTTTTTTTGAACAAGTTTAATCGCAGAAGAAAAAAACAAACAACGTCTAGTACCATATTTTCAAAGGAAAATTTTGTAATAAGGTCTTTAATCTCAATGTATGCTTTTTTCAATCACCTCTTTTCATTTAAAAAAGAAACGTTAAATGTCATTTGTTAATATAATATCTGCTTACATACTAAAATAATAAATGTATCAAAAGACCAATTATTTGCAAATGTAAAAAACAATCATTGCATAAAAAGTTTTTTTATGTCTAACATAAATAAAACAGCTATTATACATATACATACTTTTTTCAAGATGTTTTTAATATATTTATATATGTGTATGTTCCATTTTTTTTCTTCTTTAACTTTAAATACAGAGTCATTCATCTCTGTCAAGAACAAAAGTCATAATGATGACTACGATTTTAAGTGTTTGTTTCACTAAATATTTGCATAAGACTAAAATAAGTTATTCCAGGAAGCATTTCAATCATCAGAAGGAAAATTGGAGAATAAAAAGACTTTTTTTACTGTATTCGTATATTTGAGCTTTATTTTTTTAGCCATTTAAAAAAAATGGCTATATGAAGAAAGACATAAATTGTTCTAATTTACAAAAAATAGTTGTCACTTTATGCTAAATTAAGTATGTATAAAGAAGTTTCACCCACTATTTGTGAATCTTTTAAAATTAGTATTTAAAATTATTTGTATATTTACTAAAGGAAATAACCAAAAAGTATAATTGTTCCTTACAGAAAATTATGTATTGACTATATATTCTACCTCTTCAATTTTTATTTGCTCTTCAGTTTGGGATATCATTTTTATGGTGCTAAAACAATGTGACTCTTATTGACTTTCTCAATCTTTTCTCTTAAAAGAGAATGAAAGAAAAAAGATTCAAAATCAGTTGGAAGTTTCTCAATTTTCCCTAAACAGTATGATATGGCTCTTGGAGAAACATTCACTTTAAAAAAAAAGGTTAAGGAACGTAAACTACAGCCTCGAGGTGCCTTTGAAACAGCAGTCATGGAAAATTATATTTCTCCTTTATTTTTAAGATAATAAATATATCTCAATTTTAAATTTAACATTGTCAGCGATGAAGATATTTTTAGAATGATATCTAAAAAGAAAAAAAAATCAACTTACAAACTAATCAATTTTGATCGAAAAATACGATACTTTTTGCTGAGATTCTAGATTTCAGAAATAACATTTAGGATTTAAAAAGGCACTCACTTTTTAAAAATTCCTAAACCATAGTTTCAGCCGTAAATAACAAAATGTTTAAAAAAACAATTTAAAGGTGAAACGTCTCAAGTATGTCAAAAATGATCATTTTTGTCCCTGTTCTGGAGTATCTCATCTGATTTTGTCATAAAATTAAATACCTATTTATGTAAAAATGAAAAAAATAGAGAAAATGACAAATTTCCAATTCTTTATTTTTGTACAGATAATTTTTTTGTATCCATAGGTACTAGAAAATATTTGGGTGCTTGTGACCTGAATCATGACTTTGCAAACAAGACAATTTAGTATTTATATATTTATATAGTGTTATTATGAAAATCAAAATATCATATTGAGTTGAAAATAAACATTTCTAAAAAAGTTATAGTTTCAATGAAATAGTAAGTACAAACTCCTTCAGTAAAACAAAGTTAGACATAGTTCTAATGGTGTCCGGTAAATTTAGGAAAATTCATTGATCATCAATTCATCGATTGTCAATTCATCGGTGCATAAATTCATCGATTTGTAAGTTCATCAAAAACAAACAACTTTAAGATCTAAAAAAAATGGTCTTGAATTGACGCATTAGGTACCAAAAATATTTTCTTTTTAGCAGATATTCTCTATTCCACATATTATTTCTTTTTATTCTTAACTGCTTGAGCTATCTTTACTTTTTTAATATTTTGAAGGAACATTCTATGTTCTTGCACTTTTATTATCTTCTACTTAATAGAAACAGGAGATTAGCGGATTTCGATCCAGAAATTTTTGAAAATGGCTTTAGGACTTGTATTTCCATAAATGTGGAAATCAAAAATGTACGACAACCAACTTTGAAACTCTTACAAAAAACTGTAAATTAGATTTATTTTTAGATTTTGAAGGGTTTTATTTCGTTATCCCAAGTTAACAGAGGCTCTTTTAACTCTCTCCTTGCGAATTGAACGAAGCAAAAACGATGGTTTAGGATAAGGTTTATTACTATTAAAGTTAATTAGATTTAAAATAATTGCCAATAGATGTGAACTTGACGAAAGTAAAGAAGCACTCAAATAGGAAGTGAAAAATTATAATTAAAAGCTAGTTCATCATATGGTTAACAATCTAACCAATGGCAGCAATAGGTATACACGAATTCACTCTATGCTGTTAAAAGTATTCATTGAGAGAAAAAAGTCGATGAATTTTTCAATCGATGAATATACAAATCAATGAATAGATGGTCGATGAATTTATCTATCAATGAACTGACGATCGATGAGTTTATCCATCAATGAATTGACGGTCGAGGAATTGATTATCGATGAATTTACTAGCGATGAATTGATGTCGATAGATTTTACTAGACCCCTTTTTTTAATATTGACGAGTCTTATATATTCGTACATAAATATAATTGCATTTTATAGAAACGTATCTTGTAAGAGCCAACTTTATTATTTTGGCAACAGATTGTTATTTTCTAAATGCTCACTTCCAAAAAAAAAATTCCTATCGAATAAAAATGACATGAAAAACATTCAGAGTACACTCTGATTGGTCAAAGTTTTAACTTAATTTATCATTTAAAAAATCTCAATAAAGGTCTTATAAAGAAACTTGTGTATGGGCAAAGCTTTTTAATTGCTAGAATTGTTTCCTTATTATTCAGTCTGCCTTCTTCTTCAGGTCTTTTCTTACTGCCAGGAAATTATATATGTATATAAATAAGAAAATAATATTATAAAAAAAGGGACTTTTAATATTGCTCGTAGCATAGGAAATTTGTTGGAAATTTGCTTGTTTCATTTATCATCACTCAACATTATACACCTTTCATAAACATATTATGTTTTATGATGAATTGAATTCAAGTGCTTGACCTACCATTGAATACTTTTTGTATCTAATAAATATAAGGCAATTTGTTTTTATTGTAGTTTAAGATATACATAGATGAAAGCATAGACAATCACTATAGGTATACATTTATTTTTATTATGTCTTTTTATTCATGACATTGCCTTTTAAAATGAGGAAAATCATAAGTTATCTAAATTATCTTTATGGAAAATGTTATAAAATTCTGGTAGAATTGGGCATATTTGTAATTTGTTATTGTTTTGTTTTGTACCCTTATATTGCAATTTTTTGATCTGCTTGGGATGATTTTTTTTTGGAAAAAATATAGACATTAAGAATAAAATGTAAAATATGAAAACGTAAATTGCTTCAACCTCCTTTTTGGCAAGAAACACTTTGCCTTTTATATATTTTTTGATTAATCTAATCTATCTATTATTAAATATAATATATACTTATATTAGTATATTACTCATTGTATTTCTTTTTTTATCCTTAATCAAGAAAAAAAAATATGAGTATTAATTATGGTAAAATGAATAAAAAAATATATTACTCTCAATAATAAAAAAATTAATGAAGTCAGTAATTGAGTTGTAAGCTTATATTAGGGTTTCATGGCACTGGGTTTTTTTCTGATCCAATCTATTTACGATTCGATCAGTCTATTACGATCTAATACAATCTTTAGTATTTTACTTAAAGTCAATAGTGGAGCATTTGCTATTTTATATATTTTGTAGACAAGAGAAAAATATGGTATTTTTCTATTCTACTTAATTTCGCATAATTAAGATTCTTGAGTAACATTGAACCTAAACATAACAAACTTCTCGTTAAGAAAAGAGCTTTTTTTTTCTTTCCTTTTTTTAAAGAAGTAGACTCGTAAATCATATATATATATATATATATATATATGTAGGTACATAGATATAATGTTGATTTTTTTAAACAAAAAAAAGTTTCTGAAATTTTTAATGGTTTTCCAATAAACGATTAAGAAAATCCACGTCATAAATAAGTATGAAACGCAAATATAGAATGTACATAAGAAACTTTTATATTTTTTAAATTATCGTTTTCAGATATTACATTATTAATTACATCTTCAGAAGATAAAAAAACACAATAGGTTTTTTATAATCATTCAATATTTTTGGTACGCATGATTCTAAATATGCAGGCACTGAAATGCAATGGTATAATTTAATTAAATCAAAAGTAGAGTGAATTTTCTTATGTATTTGTTGAAGACGTCATTCTTTGTGTCTTGTGATATAATTCGAAATCTGTGGTTTATTAGTGCGTTTCGGCCTTTTTTTTCTTTAAAAAAGTGTTTTAAGTGTTTTGTCTTATTTTGAAACCTTCTTGAGGCGTAATTCAGGGGTTCGAAGTCAGTCCTAGGATCTTTAAGACAAAACTAGATCATTTTTTGTTTTGTTTACATTTTCTCCCTTCTTCCTTATAATAGTATTGTTATTATCTAAGAGAGGAACGGAACTTTAATAAAAATGAATTCTAGTAAATCTCCTCGGGACAAACTTCCTGATGATAATTCCTTGAATTTATCAAAAACAAATGGAAGAGGATACGCGAGTGTCCTCAAGAATAATAATGGCATTCAAAAGAGTGCAGTAGTTCGTATGAACTTGGATAATAATCATAAATGGGTGACGTTCGTGCTCACCATGGAAAATGCGGAGGGAATATGTTATAGAGGAGATAATGTCAAACATACTGATATACATATATGATATTGTCATTAAATATGGTTTTAATGAGCACGAAATTGCATGTTACCCTCCCATTGGCCGATATGAGAAATAGAACAGGTAAATATAATATTGACCAAAATAATATTTTAAACTCTGGTACACGTTCTCAATCTGTGGGAAAATGGAACAAACCGGATTCAGACAGCTCACCAGACAAGAATAAAACTCCTCTAAAGCATCCCAAAGTTGTTGTTTTTATTGTTTTTTTTCAAAAATTACAGATTTTTTCTCTGAAGGGCTATCTGCAGAAATGAAATCGAATTTAAAAATGAGAAAAGTCATTTCCCTGAGCACAAGAGAAGGGAAAGATCGAAGGAGGAGACATGCCCTTTTAAAACCCGTATTACCTTTAGAACCAGATATAATCTGCCTTCAAGATGTGTCATCAGAAGTGTCCTCGTCCTGCAATCGTAACTGTTCTCTTTGCTTGCCGAGATATTTTTATCATTTTTTTACCGTATCCGGTTCGGACAAAGGTGTTATAACTAATAGGATTAAAATTTTAACATGTGTCAAAGTGATTCGTACAAAATTAGAATATCTACCAATGGTGTCGTTTTTTATATCATAAATTCGTATGGTCCCAATGAAAAATGTTTCCCTTTTTATCAAGCCATTATAAATAGTCATTTAAATAATTCCATTCCAGTTATTTTACTAGATGATCTTAATGTTGATTTGGATAAAACTCCCAACACTTACCCTAAGAGTACTATTTTAAAGCTGACCATTTGCAAGCTCAATCTAATTGACGTTAAGGATAAGTTCAGTCGTGGAAGTTTTTCCTGGACCAGAGGAAAATAGAATAGACCTAGCTTTAATATCTCCGCTTCTAGTACGTTATAACAAAAAGGCCGTTTACCATCCAGAACCCTCATCTGACGATAAGTTGATTGAATTGGATATACGTTGTTGTCCTCCAAACGGCCATTTTAAAGTCTTTAAATGGATGTTAAGGGAGGAAAAGTTCAACAATGCCTTAAAAAGAAACCTCGAAAAAGGTTAGACCTATTGTCGAACGTCAAACCAGGCTATAAATATATTTACTAAAATAATTTTATCAACTACTTCACAATTTGTTTTCCAAACAAGAATGGAATCGAAGAAGCATCAGTCTCAAATTGATGCACGTTCTTTCTTGTCCAATTCTGTAAATTCTTTCAGAATTGCTCAAATCGCAGAAGGAGAAATGAAGGACAAAGTAATTTTGGAGAAGGATCCAAATAAAAGAATTAGAAATCTTGCAAAAAATGAAAAATAAGCAATAACATCTATAACTAGAATTGCTGGGAACGGAAAAGCTCTTACAAAAACAAGCGATATCTTAGGTTACTTTCATTCTTGCTTTGAATCGATTGTTGATAATAAGGAAGGAAATTATCCTTGACCAAAAAGAAGAAAAAGTGCCGAAGGTTGTGTGATTTTTTTTTTCGATAGAATTTCGGTTTATCTTAAGAAATAATTTAATGACAATAAAGCTCATGGCCCAGATGGTATCATTGGCAAAGTTTATCCTCTTTTTTCGGATCTGGTTGTTCCGTACCTGGCAACAATGGGTGAAGATATGGAGAAGAAAGGTAAAATTAGCGAGTCACTTACAAGGGGAAGAATTGCATTAATTCCTAAAAAGGGTGATGGGTCTTATTTTAGTCACTGAGGACCTATAACGGTTCTAAATGAATCATACAGAATTTTATCAGGAGTTTTAGCGCAAGAAATGGGGACGATAATTAATAAAAAAGTTGGAATTCACCAGAAAGGTTTTTTAAAACAGAAAAATATCTGATATTTCACGTAATATCCAAGTGGCCATTGATCCAGTTGAGAGAAGGAAAAAATTTGGGGCAATCATTGCAACTGATTTTTCCAAAGCCTTTGACACTGTTCATCACCGTCATATCCTAAAAGCTGTAGCTAAAATGTTACCTAAGATATTCTTCAACCCGGTGCGTGCATTGCTTCTCAATGGTACATCCACTATATCCATTGGTGGGAATGAGAGTAAGCCTATAGTACTAGGCAAAAGCTGTAGACAGGGTTGTCCATCTGCTTCACTCCACTTCATTATCGCTATTGAAGAATTTGACCCAAGAGTGTTGAAGAAATTTGGAGGGTTTGAGATAGAATTCGAAGGGAGTTCCAATTTGATTGACGTGTACGCTGATGATGTTACACTGACTTTGGAAGGTAATTCTGCAACTCAGATTTCAAAACGTGTGGGGGTGATCCTCGAGTTTTTTGCTAAGTTTGAGAAGATATCTGGTCTTTTTCTATACAGAACCAAGACGGCCATTCTACCAGTAGGACTATGGGGTTCTCCTCAGGGCCTTAAAATTAGCTCATGTGAGATTAAAAGTAGGATTGAAGTTCTGGGGATAAAATGGTGTAGAGAAGGTATAGAGGAGGAAAACTGGACGGATATTACCTCCCTCGTTCACCCGAGAATTCTGAAGTGGAGGAATCTAAATATTCAAAAAAGAATTGATCTGTTTAACACTAAAATAATTCCTGTCGTTCTCTACAGAGCAACTTCTTGCCCCTTAATTGCAGAGAGGGCAATCATAGAGGAAGAAAAGTGGTTAAGAAACTTATTTCACTATAACTATCTACGTGTCGTTAAAAGATAAAAAAAACATCTTGGGGGAGTTGTTTCTCAGCTCTCTGTAATTTTGCCCAATGTCTACGTAAAGATATTTATTGATATTTCCAAGAATCTTTGTATGGAGTGGAGAAGTACTATAACTTTTAATAAAATTGACTTATGATGATTGACTTATGATGGGATCGGACCTCACAAGTATCTCTCCAGTGGGGGGGGGGGCAGCACAAAGAATAATTTGGGAAGCTAATCCGTCTTTCGAGAGTGACTCTACGGTGGATATAATAAGAAGAAATCACAAGAAGACATTTTTCTTCCAAAACTTGGGGAACCCTAGGGACTTGGAAGTGATGGCAATTAATCATGGAATTTTGACTTATCATGATACAAGTCGCCTAAGACCGTTTCATGATGGGAGATTTAAATACCCCTAGTCAAGATCTTCAAATTACCACAGTGTCCCAAAGCCGTGGCATCTTAAAATGACAAAGTTCGGTCACAGTGAAGAGGTGGATAGCATCACCAATGAGTATATAAAAATACTTGATCTCCCTGAGAAGTGGAGAAAAAGAATTATAGGCTCACTCTCAAGAATTTATGATGGCGGAAAATTTACAGTCCAGTTGCAAATTTCTGCTGATTGTATAAGATTTTGGAAACCCTGTAAGGATTGTGGTAGGATTTATAATTCTACCATTCATGCCTTTGTAGAATTACAGGTAGTCAGGCTACTAAAAAAATTTGTAACTCTTCATGTAAAGGGGCACCAAAAAGATTCTTCTGACAAATACTCCAAAGCCATTATTTTATTTGGCCTTGGCAGTAACGGCAGATCTTCAATTACTGAAGCCATCAACTTTGCTATCCTGAAATCAAAGGCCTTAATTGTAAGGAAGATTACTTCGTGGGATCCTCTCCATTCTTTTGAGTTACGGAGTGTTTTACTATCGGGAGCAGTAAGATATGCTGCCATGGAGTTGAAGATTCCCTCTCTCTGGGACGAATCTTGGACGTATGCGTCGAAGGAAATTAAATATTTCCCATCTTTATCCCTCATCCATCGTTATACAGTGTCTAAAATTATAAAATGTTTTAATAAGTGTAATTAAATTGTTTTTAGAATGAATGTTTGTTTTTAAAAATTTTATTATAGGTATATGAATTTGTTTTAGTTCAGCTCCAAAGCTAAAGTTTTAAACTATAATGTTTATTTATATTCTATTGAAACGCATTAGTTTTGGTTTTTATGTATATATATATTTATATACATATCATAAAAATGAGCTTTGAAATATGTATACATATATATATATAAATCAAAATTTAAAAAAATTGAATATCAATTGGTCCTATAACTTTAAAAGAAGATCAGGAAAAAAGAAGAAGCAAAAAGATAACAAACTTAAATAAATAAAAAATATTTTCATAAATATATAAAAATTGTTATTAAATTAAATTGCATCTAACGTTTTTTATGAACATTAATAAACTGTTTAATATAAACAAAATATATATATGTAAAATATAGCGTTCAAAAGTCTGCCGTAGATTTTTATGAATGGACGCCAAAACTATAAGTTAGATCATAATCACCATAAAATAAAATAAAAAAGTTGGCATTGCTACGGGAATTATAAGTAGTCCTTTAAAAAATTGATTAGCTTGCCATTTGAGGTCAAATACCTATTTATCAACCAAAAATCGTAAAATGAATCAATCAGTACGTCATTGGGCTTGTTAGTACTTTTATATGTGTTAATATATATGTTTTTGAATATTTTGTATTTTTAGCTTGAAAATATCATAGGTCAATAGTGGAAATTCACTAAATGCCTACATAGGTACTTATAGGTATCGCCAATGGTGACCCAAAGTAGTTGACAAATTTAGGACAAATCTTTTTTTTTATGTTTTTATTTATCCTTTAAGATAAAATTCTATTGAAATAATAATTGAAGTAATAATTTATACAGTAAGCTTCTGCTTATTCGATGATTAAAACATCCGGGATTTTTTTCTGGAATATATTAAATATTTAATATTTGTGGATTTTTTTTATGTCGATTATAACTAATATATTTAAAAGATATCTTAAAAAATCGTCTTAATAGGTAGGCAATGTTAAAAATGAAAATAGTTATATCTTGTGATTTTCATGTTTTAAGTTATTTTTTCGAATATCTATCTAAAGCAAACAAGTTACGACTGAAATACAGACAGATATTTTGAGTGTTGATAAAATAAATGAAATAGTTATTTATGCTTTCAATCGTTGTAGTTCCTGATTTATTTCTCCCACAAATAACTCAAGATCATTGTATACAATATACACATTTTTTAATTAATGCGGGTTTTTTTTTTACAAATAATAAACCATGAATCAAATTTTCAATCAATAAAAAATGTTCATATGTTTTTTTTTTATCTTTAAAAAATGAGAAAAACTTTTTAAATTTAAATTTGCACGAATCAAGGATTTTCTCATACAAAATCACAAAAAAAACAATGACATCATGAGTAATCCCCAATTGGATTACATATTATTTGGTCAATAAGTAAATTAGAAAGGCCTTATTACTACATGCTTAGTTGTAAGAAAAAACCTATAATGTCGTCTATCCAATCATGTAATAAAATCCGTTTCTGGTATACCATTTATACATTGATTATATATTTAAGTTGTAACTATTTATATAATAGTTTGACTATTATGTAGATATACATATATATTTATAGATTTACAGATACTCTCTGGAATTATTTGGAATTGTAAGGGACATAAAAAGTTCTTCCAATCTAAAATATTTACTTTGATTGTCAAAGAAATTATGAAGGGCCTTGATCAGTTATTAGTTGAAATAAGACGTAAATAGGATTGAATAATATTGATAATCAAACAGAAGTAGAACGGTGGAATAGCGAACTGTGAAACGGTTTGACACGCTCAGTTAAGCTCGAACTTTGTATTAATATAAATAATTATCTTTTTAGATAGAAACAAAAACTCTTATCAGTCGCCGAACTGCGGTTCTAACCACTGTTCTTGCCCTAATAGGTGGTAGTGATGTAATGAATAAATAAAAGTATTTTATACAATAGCCAAATTTTAGAAACCTACAGATGGTAATCCGTGGGTGCTAAAATTCGATCAATCCCTGGTCTCTTGGTAGTCTAACTGGTCCAGAGCTAGATAAACATTTTATACATAAGTTTTAAAGGTCCCAAAATTGGTACAATTTTTTTTCCACGCTCAATCCATTGATCTGGAAACTGATTGGCTGTAATTAAATCCCAAGCCAACCAGAACAGAAGATAAAAAAAAGTGAACAAATAATCTCATATTCAGTCATTATGCACCCGTTGAGGAAAGCGGCTAAGGAACTTTACAATGAAGGAAAGACGCCACCATAAATTCATCGAAGCCTAGGTAACTCAATTAGTCTATGTACTGTTGAGTTTAAATTCCAGGAGCTTAGTGAGACTGGTAACTGTGACGACAATCCAGAATTGACCGTTCAAGGTCATCAAGGATCCGGAAGAACATAAAAAAAATCCGTGTAATAATTTATTGAAACGAAGAAGATCGATATTCAAAATGGCGTTAAAAATCGGAATGGTGTAGCCATCAATGCATTGATTGTATGGAATGACTTGAAAATAAAACATTTCGAGCTACGCTACGGTCAAACACTCACAGAGGGTATCATTGACAAAAGAATGGAGATGTCCAAACATTATTGGAAATTGATATTATCTTTAATGACGAAAAAAAATGGGATATAGATCTAAAATTTAATAGGCAAAATGATAGAATTTTAGCTAAAACTTCCTAACAGATTCTCTTATATGAAAAAGTGATCCCACATCAAGTCAACAGCCGGTCTTTGAGGGTCCGTGTAGGAGTTTAAAGCTCCAGTGATAAGCTCCATTGGTTTTTCTACTAGAAGATCTTCGTATGAAACAGTAAGACTGCACTAAGAAAATATTGGCACCTGTTATCCTTACTTGGTTTGATGAGCATAAAGAAAGCAAGAACATCATTTTCCAGCAAGGTGAAGCTCCAATTCATTATGGTCGAAAATGTCAGGAATGGCTGAAAGAAGGACTTCCATTTGAAAAAAATCAATATGGCCTCCTTCGAGTCTAGATCTTAACCCCCTCAACTATTTTGTATTGGGTTATTTGGTATCAAAGGTTAAGGTTAATTCTTATCAAAACTTGAATTTCTTCTCAATACAATCGAAGAAGTATGGGCGGAACTTCCGAAAAAATACATCCGTACAGCACTTTCCGCTCTCGCTCATCAGATGTACTTACTAAAAACGGCTGTTATATTGAATAAGTCATGAATAAAAAGTAAACTCAAGAATATAGTCTAGAACTTTAATATCTACTGTTTCTAAAATATACAATTGGCGTAGATTAATACCTATAAAACCTAAGAATATATGTTTATCTCTCTCGACTTAGTTAAATGTCAAATTAAATAGAAAAAAGTTACAGATTGAGGTTTTGCATTGTCCTGTACTCTAGATAGTCAAAAGATATTTATCGATTAATTGGAAAGAAAATCGGGCTGATATTTTGAAAAATGAAATGGTATGTGGTTTTAGTGTTTCTCAGAAGCGTATTACTAAGAGAAAAAGATCCCTTCATGTTGCTATCAGAAGTATTAAGATTTACATATTATATAGTTCAGAAATTGGCTAAAGATAGTTTAATTGTTACTCACTGATTGTGAATCGTTTCGATTCTTAGGTTATAACCTATTTTCTAATTTCAGTGGTTTTGATTATCAGCTTTTAATATTTTTTGTCAGATTACACATTTTAAATCTAATTATACATATATTAAATACCTATATGTATTGCAAACGAAGCTTACTTATATTTTTGTATTTAAGCACATCTATTTAGTAGATATTTAATAAAATATGTTTATATTTTTTATAAGGTAGTTCATTTTAAACTACCCATAATTTTAAATCATGTTTTTTCTAAAGCATATTGCCTTATATATGTGTTATATTGTATTCTAGTTGAGAAATAAACTGAGGATATGAACGCGGATGGATCTTTTAGAATGTTGCATTTACTGTCAACACGATGTAAATATTTCTAAATTGCGGATGATCCACGAATTGGAATAAACGATAATAAAAACATAGAAACGTAGAAATTAACAATATATATTTCCTTCCTTTTTCCGAAAAATATTTTAGGTCCAAAATTAGCAATAGAAATTTGATACTTTTTTACTCAAATAGAAAACAAACATGTCGTGAAGGAGCTCACTGCACTAACAAAGCCGCCTTTAGGATTTTTGAGCTCATTTTTTTGTTAAATAATGGGAGGAACAAATATTTTTATGATGTAATAGCATTGCCGTTACGTCATCCAAAAATAATTTTGTATATTATGGTTACAAATGGTGTAGTACCTAAGTATCACTTAATATAGTGCTGGGCTACCAAACAACATCAATATTGATAAAAATGAGTATATTAAAATAGTAAAAAAAATATACTTTAAATAATATACTCAGAAGGATGAACTAACACCAGAGTTTTCCATCGTTTTAAAAATAAAAGGACCTCAACTGAATAAAATGAATCATTCATTTTCAAAAGACTTAATTAATGTAAAGTGCCTACTTAGGTACTATTTGGTACTTGTGTTTTAAAAAGAATATAATAAGATATGAGTAGAATATAAGTTTAGATGAAGTAATATCAAATGATATTTTCTTTCATTGAAATGAATAAAGATAATATTACGAAAAGTTTTATTTTTTGAATAATAAATTGATAAAATTAGCAAACTGTCAATGAATGAAAATAAGAAAGAGAAACAAAGTTTGGTCATAAAGCATTTTCATAAAATTATAGTAAATTCCATGAATACAAAGACTCTAAAGTTTAAAGACAGAGACTGTTGTTTCCTTGTATAATATGTATATATAACGACACATATGTGTACATTGTACAACTTTCAACAATTTGAGAGAAAATTACATTCAATATAACAACACATGTCCCAAATTTTGTAAAGTTTTCTCATATATCTGAAATGGATGGTTAAGAATTTATTTTAAGAGCTTTTAAGAATGGTGTATGTACATGGCATAAATTAGACGCAATTGTTTTAATTTTGGATTTTTTTAATCAATGTAAATTTTTTTGTTTATGTTGTAAACACCCACATCATATTCTGCTTATTCTCCAAAAGTGAAAACATATTTTTTTCCACATTTATTCATCAACTATTAATCCAGCCGGTGTGTATACATATGTATACTCAACAACATTTAGGGTTTGTTTATCTACTTATAAATTAATGCCATGACATGATTTATCATGCTATAATTTTTTGGGGAAAATAAGCTATTTATTTATAAATCAATTTATTTCTATTTATTGCTTTAAATAAGTAATTAGATGTTGTTGATGATTAAAAATTCAATTATTTGTTGTCTATGTACATTATGCTGTCCTGTTTTCGTGTCAATCCGTTATTTTGTCTGCATCAAAGGATTTTCTGCTATTTATTGATGAAAAAATAAGAATTGGGGAATTTTAATTCTGATGAAGAATCAGAATCTCAGAACTCGATTGAGTCCTGTTTCTATTCCAGCTCTACTATATATTCATACATATATATACATGTATTACATGAATGAGGATGCAACAGAGCGTTTAGGTTCGCATAATAAAGTGAAGCCATGTTGGAGATAAAGCTGTTGATATATAATGTAAATATTAAAAGAAACGAATAAATTTTCAAAAAAAAAACATAGAAACTTCAACTTTTAATACCTAAAAAAATACTATAAAAAACAATTGTGGCAGAAGTTTTTATAGAAATATCTTGTTTATGCCTCCAGCATGGTCGACTTTCAGAATAATTACATAACATAAACTAGTTCTTTTTAAACAAATTATAATTATCTTTATTCTTTTTATTTATCTTTGTACATATGTATATAGAAGGACTCAAAGCTATAAAATGACAAAACGAGCGACTACGTGAATATAAATATAATATATATAAATAAGTTTATGTATTTTAAAAGTTACACCTCGTGGAATAAAAAGTTGTTTTTTAGCCAAAAAAATATTCCCAAGCTTATTTAATATTATCTTTAGTTGTATTTGAGCTCTTTTCATTCGTTGAAGGATCTTCTATCTATTGCATATAAAATGTATTGAGAGATAATAATAATAATGAAAAATAGGAAAACATATGGATAATATCAGTCGACACACCTTTGGACTTATAATTAAATTATCAAATTCTTTATTTTTATCAGGAACCGATTTGAGGAATAATAAAACACTTACGTCTTCAAAATACTTGGTTCGCTCTTTCACCACGACCACAATTCGACCATAAGTGTATAAAATAACAATTAAAGGCACATAAAAAGTTCCACATGCCGAATAAATAATGTATCCAGGCTTTTCATTGTAGTGACATTCTGTTAAATTGGGTCCATGACGATCAGAATCTGACCTAAAAAGGGCAAAAAAAGAATAATAATAAGTGAAACTGTGATTATGTGTTGTCAATGGAGTCTTCTTTTTTTCCAAATATCTTATAGATATTTTATTTTCCAAGAAAATCTTTCAAAATATCAAAAAATATAAAAAATATCAAAACATATAAAAAATATCAAAACATATAAAAAATATGAAAATAAAATCTACAAATTCAAAGTTTCGTTCGTTCAGTACCAATTCATGTTTGTGCATTACCCTTATATTTTTTGTATTTCAATTATAATACATACTCAAATTTGTGTACATACAAGACTCTGAGTAGTTAAAGTACATATTATAAATTTTAAAACATGGTAGAATATTCTCAAAACATTATGTCTATTTTATTAAATATATATCTAGAAAACTTATTTGTTTCTATTAGAGATAAGAGAAATCAGTATTTGATAATGATATGTATTAAATATTAAGCCAAAAAAACTACCTAATTTTTATCCACTGAATCATAAATAGCTTTTAATTCATTTATGATTATTTATTTTCGCCTCTTCTTTCAAGTAATCTCCTAACATATTATACTTGCAGATAGTAAAAAAAGAGTTTAAATTGGTGTTCATTGATTTATTTTCCTTAAGTTCTGAAATTTCTTTCGAGGATAGATGAAAAAAATATATATTGTCTCAAATAGAATAATTACCATATATTATTACATGTTATTTTTCTCTTATTATGTTTATTTGTAAAATACTTTCATGAAAAGTATACTATAAACGTAAGAAAACGGAGTTAACCTAACCTACGTCACATGCAATTGAATTTTTTTGTGACGTAAAATTTATCCTCAAAAAATCAAAATTTGGCGACACTTTGCAAAATGAAATCATTGGTCAGGATCTTTGAATTAATATAAGCTATTTTTTTAGTAGTAAAAATTCAAATCTTTAGATGATATAAGACTCACATAAGGTGGTGATAACACTTGGGAGTGACTCAATAAAAATATAAATTTATCGAGTTATATATAACGCTGATAAGTTTAACATTATACAAAATGTTCACAATTAGATATATAAACCATCAAAATAAGGTTTTCTTAACAAAAAGCAGTGTCAATATGATACAAAACACGATGCTAAAAAATGACATATAGGTTTGACTTGAGGTTTCAAAACTTTTGAAACCATTTTCATACTATCTATAGTCTAGATGTGACGTTTCCAAATGAGATACCTTCTTTAGTCTACGGTTTTTGAGAAAATGGGGGTTTAATCCATCGTGTTTTTTTCTTAATGTTAAGAAAAAGTTCAAGAATAAATTACGGTATTAAATAGGGACTTAACAATTTATTTTTTTGCTATAATATCAAAACAGCTGTTTAGTCGTTAAAATTTTATTAAAAATTAAAAAACTGACACTAAATTTTGTGACTTCACCCGAGGGAAAACAGAAAAAGGTAGTCAAAGAAGTAAATTTTTTATAAGAAGTCAAAAAACAAACTCAAATTTTTATTTTATACTTTAAAATGTAATAGACTAATATCAACAAAAAATATTTTATAATCTGTACGTAAAAATAAATATCTAATCGAGAAAAATGGAAATCAAAAATATGAAAAAGAGAGGTAATGTACCGCGTATAACGCGCGAAAAACATTTATTTTATTGACAATTCCCTTTAAGAATTTAAGTTTTAAAGCTTATAACGCATTATTTAAGTATTGATAACAAATTTTTATGATATTTAACACATATTTACCTAAAATTAGATAATCTTAATTTTTACTTCTTTATAAAATTCAAGCAAAATTACTTAAATTTACTAAATTAGCTAATAAAATTAGACTCAATAACCTTTTTACATCAATTATAATTTGATGTGACTATTTAATAAATTATACTTGGGAGATACTAAGTGTTTACCTAATATTACTAAAATAATATTTATAAATGATCGGCATTATACATATTGAAGGATTTTAATAAATGCTGCGTTTTCTTATTTGATATCTCAGGTATATTATTTAGACTTTGAAAGTTTTTCCAGTCTTTTTACATCAATTAAAGTTTAATTTTTGAACTAAAAAATTTCTAAGGGTTTTCAGAATAATGAAATTGGGCCATAAAATGTACATATTGGATCATTTTCTCAAATCATTTGGTGTTGTTGATGAAACTGCGTAATTATTTATAAACAAAAAAATCGAAAAAATCTGGGTGTGCTGCTATTTCAAATATATCTTATCTAAATACCCAACTGTATAAATTAAAATAATATTCAAATAAAATTCTATAAGTTTAACCATTATTCATATCTAGAGTTGTGAAAAAGAGCCTTCCTAGCAGGCATAAAAAATGAGCCTGACGTTATAAACATATGATAAATCTGTCATACCATCATTTCACCTGATATGGACTCTTCAATTACGACGAGATTTATAAGATAAACAAAAATTCTATGTATTCTTCCATTAGCTATTTTTCATTAGTTGACTCTTTTGATTTGAAGGAGCTGACTCTATATGTTATGAACTCAAAAAGGATATTATTATTATTTATGATTTGGATATTTAAGGATCAAGGATTGCAAGCCCTTGTTTTGAATTTTTGAATATTATACAAGTATTGATAATAGATGATAGATTGATAATAATCTGGTCCAAAATTAAAAAAGTAGGAAACAAGAAAAATACAGAAGGTTAGACATCATATTTTTTTTTAAATTTTTCCTTCCCCTTTTGAGAGTTGAGGTTGGGAGTACACAAAAAAGCTCGTCGTGAATAAGGGAGAGAAAAAAGAAACTGCTATTCATTATTTGCTTAATTAATCCTTCTGTGCTTATTGCAAAGACAACAAAAGAAGAAATAATTTGTGTGTTTGTGATATTTTTTCATTGCAAATGATAAAATTAAATCAATTTGCACTCATTTGTTATGATCAAACATTTATATTTAATAGATGTGCTCTCTACGAGAATTATTAAAAATAATGACAGCCTTAAAAAACAAAAACAAATAATACTGCTCGCCAGCCTAAACAATTTTGGAGTGAAAAACGCTGACTGGGAGGGTTCCTTTTTCCAAACTCTATTCATTACTAAGAATAGGCATTTTGTAGAGGTGAGTGAGGGTGCCAGGAATTCCTATCTGGTAACTCTGTTTCATATATTCAGCTGATTGTTATTGACAATTTTAAATAATAATACTCAATAACGGATAGAAAGTTAGAAGATTAAATGGAATTTGAATTGTCATAAATCTAGGAAAAGGGACATTAGGTCTGAATTATCGGAAATTGAACTATTTCTAACTGTAGCAAACTTTCGGCTTAACGAATCAGAGATGACTTAATTCAAATTGATTAGGAAGGTAATGGTACCATCTGATATTTTTCTTTCCTTCCTTAACACTATTTCTGCATTTTGCCTATGTTTATTCATTACTTTTTAGTATGGAGTTAGGTTCAATTACTTTCGTACCCTCAATACAATCCTACAATCTCTTAACTTTAGATATTACACCCATTGTGACATCCGAATATTGTATTTTTAGGAAACTCTGTATTTTTTTACACGTTTTTGCTTTCATAATGTATCATGAATCTTCACATTTTTTCCTCAGGTATAATTACACATTTTTGACATAAAATAACTAAATTAATTAACGTATTCTTGATTTCAAAATCATCATTATAAATATATGGGGTTTCCATCACAAACTTACACTGATTGTATTCAGATCTTCTAGATATGTATACATATGGTATATGCATTTGTGTTTTATGAAAATACACAAGTTTAAATGCTATTCAAACAGGATAAACTTAGATCCTGAAACATATGTATATATTTATAATACTCTTAATTTGTAAAAAAAAATTTGCAATTTATAAAGATAAAAAAAGAATGGATTTTAAAATATGTATATTTAGGTATATAAAAAATATAAACAATATGATCATATTTATCTTTATAGGAAAAATATATTCATATTTACCTCTTAATATATGCATAACAAACATAAAGGCATACCTCTTACAGTTCATTTTAAGTACATAAGACGTCATATATAGGTGTTCACATAAATTAAAGAAAATTTTACTTAAATCCACTTGAGAATTAGAGTGACTAAGTATTTAAGAATAAGAGGAAAAAAAATAATATAAATTCCTACAGTTTTGAAAATACAAACATGGAGTAACGTAATACCTAACTAAGTACAGTTGATTCCTCTTCTAACGAGTATAAAGATTATTTATTCATGTCTATGTACCTCAATAAAACGTAAGAACCAACACTATTATGTATTTGAACAACAATGTTTTGACTGAAGAGAGTTCATTTAAAAAAAAAAAGTACGTACCGAATGAAATTTTAATGACAATCATACATCCTATGAACATACACTCTGATAGGTCAGAATTTTTAGCAAAATTATTATGTATCTCTCTTATTTTAAATCTTTATCCCATAAAAAGTCCCTTGTTACATGTACTACACAAAAACATGTGCATGGATCAAGCTATTTGCTTGATAGAGCCATTTCTCATTACACAGGTTCAGAGGCGCAGATATAATTTTAAAACAGGGAGGGAGATATATATGAATGTTGTAAATATTGGGTAAAATCTGCTCATTCTTTGTTCAACTTGCCTTGTACTCTATCTCTGCTTCTCCAAGCAAACTACATATGTAAATAAGATAATAAAACTACAACACAAGCGAACTTTTAATATTGCTCGTTAGAAAGGAAATGGACTGTATGGATGTGCATACAAATACACGGGAAAGTTTCTACAAAATGTTGACTAAAAAAATATGATGCGTAGAAAAACATCTCAAGAGCTGTATGCCTATAAATTATATTCATTATAAGTACGTGTTAAAGAGGAAGAACAATTAATGAACAAAATGTGTAAATATATCGGTAAACCATTTTTCCTACAAAAATAAAATGATTTGTAATATAAAACAGATATAATTTGAGCTTCAGAGTACTGTAAGAGTAGGAAAAAGATAAAAAAAATCCCATTTCAATCCTTGTATGGTTCGTCTAAACTATGCATAGCAATGTAAATCATATGCAATTCGGGCGTGTGATAAAAAAGTGGAGTTGGCTCTTCAAACAGGTCTTTTTGTTTTCCGAAGCTGCATCACTTTTTTTTCCCTTAAGAAGGTAACATCAACTTTACCTCAGCATAATGTTTTACAAGAAAAGAACAGTCTGCAAAGATTATATCATGGAGAGGAACTAAGGAAAAATTAAAAAATGGATATCATTCATTGAGGAGAATGGAGTTAATGATATTTGTGAATATAATAATGAATCTGGAGTAACGTATTGTAATGTTTGTGGTTTGATGTTTTCATTTGTATACATATATAAAGGAAAACAGCAGCTTGTAGCTCAGTAAAACGTCATGACAGCTCAAGCTGTTTCCCCCCTCGACATTCATTAAATTGTCAGGGTTGCCAGGTTGGTTTTCTCTTTTTTTTTATATAATACGCCCGAATTGCATATGATTTACATTCCTAACTATGCATAACACCTTACTGATTTAGAAGAAAAGCTTTGCAGGTTCTACGTTCTGCTCTGGGTAATATGATTTTATCCCCTGATAATTTGAATGTACATTAATACTGGGCAAAGGTGAGTTCAAACATAGTAATTACTTATATACATTGCTATACATGCATCAAATTTTGAATAAATTATTTATTTTACAATGGATAATTTATTTTTTAATAGCACAAGAACCTTCTTTTAAAAATGAAGATATTAATTAATCAATCATACAAGGAACAATTGCAGGTGAAAAATTATTATATGGACGTAAAAATCTGAATGGAATTTTTTTGTGATTGTATAATCCAGAGTTGAACCTCATTTTCTCTAAAGGTTTGGGTATTCTGGACTTATAACAATTCATGGACAAATACTGTTCATAATCATTTTTAACCTCTAAAACAATCAGAAAATTAAAAATACAATAAATAAAAGTTTATGTATATGGTAAGTGTTAAATTATTTCAACAATGTTTTTACTGTTTCTGTATCTTGTTCTGAACTGGAGATATTTTCTTTTAAAGGTTGAAAAAAGAAAAAAAAGGATGCTCTACTTAAGACCCTTATAACTTATTCATCATTCATGGCAAAGGTAAATATCATAGTTTATATTATATAAAAATCTCCCACCTTTTATTTATAAGATTATGTATTTTTGTGGGGTTGTAAGAGCAAATAGACAACTTTATTCTAATGTTTGTAATACTAAAGTCTTCAAGTAACGTCACACCTCTATATTAAATATATTATATATCCTGCTTTGTACCAATACTAATAGTTATCAATTAATAGTAATAACTAATTAGTAATTACTAGATCAAATGAAGTAATTATTTGAAATGTATTTAGTCTTCGTAAATGGACATCTTCATTGTTTCAATACTGTAATAAACTCTACAGTCTTATGAGACTTTGTGAGTTTCCTTCGATAAATTATCATTCCATCATCCCAAGTGAAAAGCAAAATTGGAGGATATCAAGTGAAAGATAATGAAGTTGGAAGTATCTGAATCTCCCTCTGTACGATTCTCTTCCTCTGCCCTAACTCCCGGAGAAGATCCACTCCTTTTTTGACACTAATCTTTCTTTGTCTGAAAGGGAAAATCATGTACAATTTGGAAGAACGTCAGTTATTTTTCGTGGCATTTTCCCTTCAACAAAAAAGAAACGTTTGTACTCACTGAACCTCTTCGTTTTGTCGTGGAGTATTGTTGAGGCCTTTTTCATTTCTTGTTGTTGATGTAGGGCCTAGAGGAATGCACTTTATTTGAGCTTATGCTCAGTTATATTTCTATGTATTACATATTATATCAAAAAAGGGGAAAGCCATTTACATTTACTTCTTAAGCATATGACCATCCTTATTGTTACTATTAATTTATAATACTTTACTTTACAATACACGATTTCAAAATAATATATTAATTAATTATAGAAAAATAAGGGATTTTCATTTTTCTTTGATATTGGGAATAATTATTTTTAATTAATGTATTGAAGATGTTGTTTAACTTAAAAAAATACTTTTTTTTTCCGCAAAAGTTTATTAACGGAAATTTCAAGCCTTACTCAGACCACTAAATTTTAATTACGTATTTAAAAATATTGTATAACAATATGTATAAACAATTTACACTAAACTTTCTCTTGGAATAATTCCACATTTTTACAACAATGTTCCTTTTACTAATATAATTTTCAAAAAAAATTTCTAATTAAATTTTGTATTGCACTGTTGTCTTTCAAACAAGGAGTAATACAAAGGTAAAGAGCGTACAATAACATTAATACTGTTTATTTAAAGTCTTGAAAACTTTATTTAAAATTAAGTTACTTACTTTAGAAAAGAAATAAGCATATTGTACTCTTCTTTTTAACTGTTTAGATTAAAAACATAATTAGAGGTCCTTTCATCAAAAATGCAATTCCCTGATTCCCCTTAAGTCAAATACAGAGCTTAAAACTCGTAGTTATGACTAAATATTAATCCATTTTATGTAATATTGAAGAAGAAATTATTTAAGTAAAAATGATTTGGCCGACTTTTTGGCTTACTCCGGCCACCTATGCCTCTATTTTTTCTTCTGTGCTAACAAGAATTAATAGTAGTCTACTACATGTATCGTAATATTCTTTTTTTAATAATATTTGTCTTGTTCCATTATCTAATTGACACATTATTATTGTCTCAAAAAGTTTAAATACACAATATGAGTTGGTAACACATTCAATAATACCAAATATACCTATATTTATACAGAGGAATTCCTTTAACATTTCTCAAAAAACTTTGATCTGAGCTGATACATTAATTAACATTGAATTCAAATCAATGAATATTTCGTCAGCTATGACAGACAAAATATATTTGTAAAGCAATGTTTCCTCTAATTAAAGAAAATTGACCTGTTACTGAGGAAAGAAGAATGGAACTAAATGTTAGGAAAAGAAGAAGAGACGAAATCTATAGAAATAAAGACTAGACAAAATGTAACAAAACAAAACGATTTTTTTAAAAAATGCTTAGGAAATTAACACTATATCAAATGAACAAAATTCATTTGAAAAATGTCATACAAAGTTTAAGAGTAGCTCACTTTAATGTGAGAAAATAATTAAGATAAAAACTTGACACCACAAAGCATAATCAAATTTGAGTTTAAAAAAGCCGGATTTTCTAAGCAATGACTTAGTTTGATGAATTTCTACATAAATACATATCCTCACTCAAGTAAGCAATATATATTGATTGAGGTCAACTTAATATAATTTATGATCTAATTTGTTTGTTTAGTACATATTAAAACGCTTATTACTTTGATATTTTTTTGCTTTGTTGTAAAAATAGATACATGATAATATTAAAATGTATTTAGTTAAATGAGGTCTTTGAGAAATTGTATGCTCAATAGATTGGACAGAAGGAATTTATGAAGTTCAATAGATAGCCAGTGCATTTTAAACAAGTATAATATAAAAGTTTTACTTCATAAAGTTTAACTTGCTCTAACTCAGTAGAAATATTGGATAAATTGATTTTTCTGAGACCTTGAGTCATATTTAGGTATTTTTTTCCTTAAATAAATACATATATATAAATACATGTTTTTGATAAACTGGACCCTCTAGATCCATAATATATTTTGAGATACTAAATATCTATTAAAAATTCTCTAAAAAAATATTAATATTAATATTTTATTCATTCAGTTTATTCACTCACTTAGACAAAAATATAATTTGTCGATTAGTTTAACTTTCCCTCTTTCTAGTATCCTAAATGTTGATTTTTTGAACTTGAGTTATTTATTTATTTTTTTGCTATAAATATCTTAAATAAAGTAAAGGTCAACAATTGAGGTGAAATGATATAAACTATCAGTTAATTTTGGCCTTTTTTTTAAGAGATATAAATTTTAAAATAAACTTTCTATAATTTTTTTTTAAAGAAGTATGATAAAAGTCACATCGTATTCACCCTTAAAAAAGAAGAAAAACTTTTAACATTGAATTCCCCTTTTGTTTGTGTTGCTAAATTTGACCTAGCGGTACTACATCTCAAACCCAATAGTTGAAATTAATAATTAATTAATAGATTCAAAAGCAAATGATTTTTTCTGAATTTCATTATTATTAAAAATTGCTATAAACAAAACTTTTACCAAATGGAGCCTTTGCTCCATGCTTAACTTAAATAAAAAGGTGAGGTAAATAACTTGAGATGGAATTCTACTTCGGGTTCGTATCTTCCAATAGAACAAATAGAACATTTCTTAATTTAACTATTTTCCTTACTCGACTACTCAGATCTTTCCAATATTAAGAAATGAGTATATGACGTCACAGGTGTATAAAATTTTGAAGATTGATCCATGACGTCATAAATATGATCTGATACAAATAATAAAATAATTATAGATTTGTTTGTAGTGTATGAAATTCTTCTATTTATATAATAAAATTAGCATTTTTGTAGAATTATATCTCTTTAGAATGTTAATGGTTAAAAAAGAAGAAGCAATCAACAAATTTAAAATATGCTTAAAGACACACGTCTAAATGAAAATATTTTTGTATATTTTTTTTTTTGTAGATACATAAAATGGAAGCATAGCAATCTGACTGATTAATTATGTTGTAACTAATTAGTAAGCATACTTTAACACAAACTAATTAATGCTTATAACGGGTCCTTATATTTATATTTGTATATAAAACAAACCCTACACAAAATATGAGTTGGAAAAAGCAATGGCCTTATTTTTTTTCTTGAAAGAAATATGATATACTTATACCTTACCACAATAATAAAAACAATCACTAAGGAGCCAATAATTACGGAATAAATAATAAGGGTATTGGGATACTTTATCTGGATAATAAAGTTATAACTCCAAATATTGTTTGTGATTAACGAAACAATAAAACTGATTCGGGGTTTTAAAATAGTGGAGTAAAAAAAGTATTATTGGCCCAGCTGTATATTTTTGATCATAAAAGATCAAAAGTATTGTTTGACCGTACACATATATATATATATATATATATATATATATATATATACACCAAATTTTTTAAAACAATGACTCCAGTCCCCAAAATAGGCTCAATCAAGTCTAAATAAGAAAATACTCATAATACAGAATATAGTTATTGTAAGAAATAGTTAAATTTGGTATAAATAAGAAAATTCGCCCCAAGTAAGTAAAGAAACTTAATATTAATCATTTCTCTTTCATTGAAATATCTTGATATGCCTAATATTTGAGATCTGAAGGAATTATTTCCTATTATGATATCAATACTAACACATTTTTTTCTGAGTACAGAAATGATTGCATCATGCTACAATTTATTTTCTAAATCATTATTTTTTTTTAAAAAGTATTATTTAACAACCAAGGTTTAAAAATGTTTTTACTCGAGTTGTCCCAATTTAAAATGATTATCTCTGATACAAAGTATTAGCATATTAATCTCTTTAAATCAAGGAACAATAACGTGATCTTCAAATGCTCAATAATAAGGTTATTAAAATACATGTATCCATTTTTAAATCCTTACGGCGAGTTTTGCTAGAGTCTTAATGTATAAAGTGAGTTGATACGACTTAGTGTGACAACGGAGGTTGGAATGAATGGCAGAGTTTTGGTTTGTATACATTGTTTGTACTTATTCTCATCGGCATGCAAGCTTTCAATGCTCATTTTAGCTCATCATTCAAATAAAGAACATTATTTACGGCAAAAACAGCATAATTACGTCCTGTATAACAATAAACTTTAATATTTGATTCTTCAAATTTCTTCTTAGTGGTAAAAAGTATACACTATGGAAAAGTCTTACACCAAGTATAAAAGGTAGACAGTACTGGATATTAAAGTACCAGTGGAGCTATAAAGCAAAACTTGAACCCTGATAATGTGAATACATAGGGTTCTCATTAAGAATTACAAAATAGTACTAATAATAAGAGGTAAAATGGAGTTACTTTGAGACTAAAAAAATCAGTAACCCACTCGAAATTTGAATTGACCATAGTTTTAAGTCTGATAAGGTCTTACTTGTCCTAAAAAGGCTAAAAAACCTAAAAATGACTTAACTCGGACTTTCAGAGTTTTTTTATTGATATATTATTGGTTGGAAGGAAAGTAAAAATGTTTTGTATAGGTGACTAAGTTCCTTGCAGTTTTAGATTTAAATCAATGTTGTTGACATGTTTCAAATTTGGATAAGGGCAAACCTCGGATTTTAAGACAAAATATGAATTTACTTAGATATTTATTTAAAAAGTTTATATCGAAATTTTAGGCATCAAAATCAGCCATTTTCATTGTTTTTGTACGTAAAATTTCATTTAACGTTATTATTTTCATCTCATCTAACATAAAGTATAATTATGGAGTCATACATATTTGTTGATATGGTTATGATGAATAGTGCATAAGATAGCAGGAGCTTATTTTTATCAAAAAGTACTTTTCTAAATCATACTCATGAGTTGGATGAGATTTTTACAATTGACTTACATTAAAAGCTTTTTCTATGAAAAGTCTTTCATTGAGTAAAAAAAATTGTTTCTTAGAAAAAGATAAAATAGATAATAAGTATTTATCTTATTAATATCGATGCAGTGTTAAAATGAAGAATTAGAGTTATATTTGTTGGTATTTCAATATAAAATAAAACATTGACATGAGATCAAATTCCTATAGTGCTCAATGGCATTGGTGATAAGTTATTAAGTAGTTTTTATGATAAATTAATCTAAAATGAATGCAAAATTCATTAGCACCCTTCAATTTCATTACAAAGCTACATTTATCAAATATTATGATCCTAATAGCCATTAGTATCATTTACTAATCCTGTTCCATCACTGTTTGTATGATATATGTATGACAACAAAAGCATAGATATATTTGTTTAAAAAAATGCTATATTTAACCTTTTTATCTCCCTTGGTCATATTGAAACGATAACAAAAATATCTTTGTAGTACATAACCCTTTTAATATCAATATATGGATGGTTTTTTTATGAAAAATATTTCGGTTACCTATCATTCTTTTGTTTTTGAGCTAACACATAAATAATTTTCCATATTTAGTGTATTCAGTAATTATCCTAACAGATTCTCGTGAGATGTCATAAATAAAGTTTTTAAATATCAAAGTATCAAATTAAAGGAAGTTTTGTATATAAAGAACCAAATTGGAAGTAAATAAAGTCTTAAGAATGAAATGAAGGGTCTAAACTATAGCTTACATTCCATACCCATAATGGAGCTAAATATGTCTAATAAATATTCGAAAGTTAGTATTTATGAAGTAACAAAATTAATTGTGGATTTCTCCTTTTATGTTAATTTTTGTTCAGATTACATTTGTGTTGACTCATCACAAATATACTCTTATTGGATTAATATTAAAATATGTAGCCAAATTATTGAATAATGACCCTAGAATATACCTTACACTATGAAAAGTCCTTCACTTTCAAAAACATTACATCGTTTCATAACTACATATTGTAATAAAGTTAAATAATAACTGAGAAACTATAATTATAATGTACGATTATTGTAAATAGAATCTTTTAATGAAATCAAATGATATACTTTTATTTTAGTAATTATATATTTTATTTGATTGAAGAAATGGCTTCGAAAGAATGATTGACATAATCTAGCACATGAGACTAATCAAACAGACTAATTAAATGAGAGTTTGCAATTGATAAGAGGTATAACTTACATTTTAAAGTTTAAAAAAACTAGAAACTAAAGTTTGAGAATAATGGCCTAGATAAGGAAATCAGGGGTTGTAATCCCCAAAAAGGATTTATCCCATGCTTTTGTACAAATATATTGCCTAAAAGTAATTGATATAAATTCAATTCTTAACTCTTGGATATTATATTCCATAAAAAAAATCTTCCCCTACCTTTGCATATCTGGTTCTCAGGATTTCATTTTTAAGATTTCGAGACGAAATGACTCTAGTATGTTCATAGAAATATGGTTGATCAACAAGGGTATGTAAAAACTTAAAATCAACGAAAATGTGGTTCATTGGATTCAGAGGGTATTAAGTGTACCCGTAAATCATGTAGTATTTTAAGAATTAATGCAATTTTGTGGCATCTGCATGACTTTACTTTGGAATGGTCAAGAATTTTGTTGCTGTTTTTTTCAATGAAATATAGAATTTTACTGACTTCACACTCATAATACCAGCAAAAAATACCAGGAAATTTGAATTCAATTTCTTGGGGATTCAGATAGAGATAAATGCTTTGTTTTAGTCTACTATCACTGACATCTGTGCCAAATTACAAATCAAAATATTCATTAGTATTTGAGATATGCGTACTTTTGTCAACAGCTAAAATCGATTTTTTCGTTTGTTAAAATATCTGAAAGATGATGATTAAAATGCAATTGTTAGAAATGTTGTTCAAATCAAAAAGTTACAATGAATATTCTTCCAGACTTGTTTCTTTTGAAATTTTGAGAATCTGTGATATATTTCTCAAGATACATAATTTATGTCTCCAGAAACCGACCAACCGTTTTTTAATTTCAATTGCATTTCTAAACTCAACAACTATTGATCAGTATTTAGTTAATAGAAATTTTATAAATGTTATGAAAATTGGGAAAAAAACGTTGGCCCATGTACATTACACTACTTTTGAGGGGTATGAAATGAACTTCGATGAAATAAATATTTTTTGCCCATAGTAGTATATATATCTATACATAGATAGTTCACCACTGAAGTCATAGTAGCTGTTGAGATGATAAATTAACACTTTATCTCCTATAGTTTTCAACTTTATAGATTGACGAAAATATATCTCGAAATCTCAGAGGAGAGTCTTGTGCCCCATGCAAAGTTTTTTTTATTATTTTTAAATATACACAACAAATTCCCCTTTGTTATTTTATTATATGACAATAATTGTTCAAAAAGGTCATACTGAAAAGCAATCCTTTGTCCTTTCAAGTATATAAACAAACAAACAAATAGAAAATGATAAATAAATAAAAATCCTTATTTTTTTAAAGTATAATTTCTCTTTTATGCTTGCACAAAATACATATCTACCATAAGTATCCACTTATATTTTGTGTATGAATGATAATGATATACAACGATAAATGGTGATAATATGAGGTTGACATTTTATAAGGAATCTATTTAACTTATATACTATAAATAAGTTTAAGCATTTTTTATATTGTTCTTTGTACTTTGAGAGTTTTGTATAAACACATGCATAAATAAAATTCAATTTTTGTAGGCTATGGTAATATGTGTACGTTTTATTTATTGAGCCTAATAGAAAATATCTTCTCTCAAGGGATTTGAAGAAATGATATGATGTATTTATATACTATGTATACATACATATATTAACACAATTACATAAAAAGCCCTAGTAAGTACATATATCTTCTTTGAACTTTAATAGTATTTATTTTTTGTGTTATTAATGGTCTTTTTTACAACAACAACAACAAAAACCAGAAGAAAATCTATGGGAAAACTAAATATACAGATTAATTAAATTTATCTTTGCCATGCCTAAGTCCATTATCTCGATAAAAAGAAAAAGACATTAAATATTTTTCTGTTGATACTTCCTTTCCATGCGTCACTTTTCTTTCTATTCAATTCCATTTAAAAGTTTATTTCTAGAGTAGACAACTTTGATCAAGTGAAAGAGTTAATTAATTGTTTATTAAATATTTTATAAATCGAGGCAAGATTGTATAAATACAGAATTGTTTGATTCATTACCATCTATTGTTGAGAAATCTATTATAACGTCATTCAATTCACTCATAGGCTATAAATCAAGATATTTTTCCTATAACATAAAAAATAATAATAACCAGATATCATGCTTATATTCCATGATATGTATGTATACGTTATGTATTCATGGTTGTAAAAGAAGCAGCAACAAAATAATAATAATCTATTTTATAGACTATAATTGACGTCATCAGACCTGGCAAGATTGTACATACATACACATAGGTAAATAATTAAGTCCAAAGAATTACCGTGGATACAATTTCTTTACAACATAAACATTGGGCAGCCGTCAATTTATATTTTTTCCTAGTTTCTCCATTTTTGCGTTCAACAAATTGCCTTGTCAACATTATCCTAGATTTAAGTTACATTCTGTTCAGTCACAAAGTAAACGTTTGTCTCGTAAAATTAGTCCTACTGTGATGTACGAACAAAAATATATTTTTTATTTGTTATTTCGTTTTTCGTGATTCGATGGTTTTGTATACATAAATTAATACTATCTGACTTGTGTAATCATGCAAGTTAAAACAAAATATCACGATTTTTTTACCTATAAATGCTAGGTAGTCAATGTTCTTAAGGGTGAATAACCAATTGATTTGCATGTAATCTAATACAAAATATAATATTTATAGTGTGTATAGTAGAAATTGATGATAAAACTATATAATTTATATATTTTTTTCAATACTACATATATAATTTACTAAATGAAATGATGAGCAGAATTAGGATTGATTCATTACACACTTATAATATATTAAATGTAGTATCATTGAATCACAAATATTTATATCGTTAATAATAAATTATACCTATGTAGAGTTAAAATATATTATACACATATCCATTTTAAGCCTGTATTTTTCATGAATTGTATTTTTTGTTTGTTTTGTTTGGGGGATAAGAACCATTTATACTTTTACTTTATAATACAAAATCCTCTAACTCATTTGAATATGAATGTTTTGTAATATGTATTGAATATATTACCACAAACGTTAGTAATTTATTCCTAATAACATCAAATATTCACTGAAATTGAATCGAGTCAATTGAAAAATATTCTTATTTATTTTTTATCCATTAATCGCTTCCTTTCATTTTATGTATATGGTTATTTGTAAAATCTGCTATCTACATATTATAGGCTATATGCCTCTGGCTATAATTAATCTATACTATAATTATTTTGTTGGATGTCATATTTAAGTAATACAAGTTTGTTTGTTTTTCAATTAAAATAACCATTGTGAATTATTAATATTTCTATCAAACTCCTGATTATTTTTGTCATGTTTAAAAAAATTGTTCAAATCTATTGTCAAGATATAAATTCCTAATTAAATTCTATTATTTTTTTCAAATGTCTCAGGATTTAGAAAATGTTTGGTGAAATTCATTAAAATTCTAATTTAAACTCAATTTTTTCGTGAAAACAAGCCTTTTTTTGTGAAGGAAAACAATGTTAAAAGTTTTATCCATTATAAAGGTTTTGTTCTTTGTTTTTTAAAAAAACCCTCAAAGCATTTCTTAAGTTTGTACAATCATAGAAACTTTATTGTTTGGATACATCTCAAAAATATTTTTTTTTGTAAAGTATTATAACATTTTCAATATAAATAAAAGAATATAAATTTGTTTTTAATAATTTTGGCTATATAGGGAACATTTTCACTATGGTCACAAAAGTAAACAAAAAATGACACCATATTGAAGATGGATGTAAGTAAATAAACAAACCGAACAGATTTTTCCTCCAAAAATCTTAAAAACCTTCAGGTAACGTAAATAAAAAATAAAAAGATAACTACATTTTTTTTTAAATAAGGATCAAGGATCTTCATTCTTATAGACTTTATTTTTTCTCTATTAATTATGTAGGTATTTTATCTTATATTTTGGATACAGGTGTAGTCGAATTTTATTAGATTTTTTTGCATGGTATGTAAGTTCTATTAGATTAATTTTAAACAGTGCTAACTTTACACTTTCTGTACCAAAGTTTGATATAACTTTGAAGAGTGAAAAAAGTACAGATGTAGCATGCAAAATTGAATGATATTGATTATGATAAAAGTGGCTTTTTTATTTCACATTTATATATTTTAGCCCAATTTTGAAAAAATGTTAATGTAAACATTAAAATGAGTAAAAAAAAACATTCCAAGCATCACCAATTTTAAGAAACCTTTTTCTTTGTAAGTTATTTATTATATGATATTGAAAGATTAACTAAAAATATAATACTACTGTGAACATCAAAATGATAACACAACTTTTTTTATCGGAATATTGAAACTTTTTTACTATAAATGTCGAAAACGATGCCTCATTCATCCTAGTATTAAGGTTAAAAATTATCTTTATTAATGGTTTAATCTAATAATGACAAAAGCCTCAATTTTTTAAAGTGAGCAAAAATTTCCTTACTTTTTATATAAAATAGGGAAATAATGTTGAAAGATTGATAAATGAAAGTCCTGTACCAACAAATTATTCAATATTAAGTCATAAAATTACTAAGTACTTATCAATTCATAACATAGGGTAATCTTATTTCGATTTTTCATAAAAGAGGAGAGTTGTTCCGTATCTGAACTACTCAAATTATATTTTTTAAATACTGTAATATAACTTTTAAATATATTTCTTAGTTTTAGATCACTCGAGCCCAAGACAATACCAAGACTTTGAGGAATCAAAGAGAAAATATCTATAGAAAAAAGAACTGTTCTTGTTTGTTTTTTTGGAAAAAGAAATATTTAATCTTGTGACTCTCTTGAAAACAAGATCAAGACAATACCAAACATTTTGAAAGGTCGAAACTAAAACTGGCTTGAATGGGAAAAAAAAGAAGAAGTAAAAAATCCTTCTTCATTGTGTTGTGCTCAAGATCACATACCTTGAGACAAAGATGATATCAACCATTTGAGGGGTCGAAATCAAGTCAATACCAAGACTTTAAGGGATCGAGACCAAGACAAGATTAAGACTTTGAGATGTAAAAACCGAGACGAGAGCAAGATTTTTAGAAATTGCTCTTAAAGTAAGAAAATCCTCGTGATTAGTCCTTAACATGACACATTATTTATTAAATATAGTATATTTAATTATATGTATTATACATTTGACTACTTTCAGATGGGAAAACAAAGGTTCATGATACCTCAATTAGATTTTTTTTATATGCTAAAATGTTTTCCTCAAAGGATCAAATATTATAGATAGGTATTTTGACCAATATGGTAGTAAATGTATACCTATATGTTTATGTGGATGTTATTGTGAATAATCATCAAATGAACACAATTATAAATGTTAAAGATAGATTTATCTATATATAAACATACTAGAACCATGATTATTACCCTTGTACTTATGTGCTTCATCATTGTGTACTTCTCATTTCCTTGCTACAAGCAAAATAAAAAATACATTTAAAAAAAAGTAAAAATGTAGATAATAAAACAACAAGAACAACTCTACACAAATACAATAATGGGTTATGTATTCATTCAAAAGATAAACTCAAAAAAGTTTTTTTTTCCTTTACTACATTCTCCATACACACATAAATAAATGTTCTGTATATTCAATTAAATTTTGCCTAAAATACTATTATTCATTCAATTATATCTTTCTTCACATGCCAATCAATTTATTAATTGATCTGAATATTCTTTCAAGGATTAGATATAGTCTAATTTAGTCCCTAAAAATCATTTAGGCTCATATTTACATAGTTCATGGAAGTACTATTTGATACATGTATTAAAAATATGTTATTTATTTTTTTTGTATTGACTCACGTTTTATATGTCTTATTTATGTACATATTTTCTATTTTGATTTTTTGAGTGGATTTGAGTCAGTCCTTGAGTTAGAAAAAAAAGTAACTGAAATTCATTCAATTGGCAAACTTCCTTTAAAATATAATCTTACTTTCAGAAATGTAATGTATATACATTTTATAATCAAAGATAGAAAAAAACCAATGTTAAAGTCGATAAATATTTTCTTATTTGTAAGGAAGCTCATGCAGGCATAACATAACAATTTGGATTTTCATCTATTTTAAAGCAATAAGTAGCATATTAAATGAAGCAGTAATAAGTTATAGTACATATGGTTCATCTACTTACATACCTAAACATGTCTATTTATGTTTACTCTCCTATAATTCAAAGTAATTGATTATCACACAATTTTACAAATTTTAGAATTAATCTTGAGTGATTATTGTCTTTAGAAAAATTGAAATCAAATCAAGAATTTTGCTGAAAATGGATCATCTAGAGCAAGGATTCCTAACCAATTCCCTTAGGGTCACAAGTACTTGGTTTGTGGTCCCTGTAGTAAATAGTTATAATAGTTTGAATGTTTCGTTTCTTTTCCTTTACAGAAAATAAAAGGAAAATGGAACTCTTAACAATAAGTCATTAGCCCCTTGTGTTTCAAAGCCAAAAAGTTGGGAATCACTGCTCTAGAGATATATGCTAGTGCAGTCACACAAAAGTAAGTGAAAAGAGTTCTTAATTAATTTTTTACTTAAAAATATATATGTATATATTATATACTCTTTTTCAAACTCAATTACTCAGAATGAGTTCCCTTTCCTTCATAAATAATTAAAATGACCAATTTCTTATTTAGCCCTGGAAAAACAAACATTGGAACAATGATTGTATCGTCATCAACCACGAGAGTACAACTGTAGCAACCCGAGATACAATTCCGTCACATGTATCTAGGATTTTATTGGGTCCTAAGGTGTCTAAGTTCTCATTTCTGTTACAATAAAACCACCTTTTGATGTTTTCTACTGCAACGATGTCCTTAAATTTAATATATACGTCTACATTGTTTCATTCTTTACTTTGTTCATTCCTTTAAGATCATATTTACAAAAAGTGCATCACCACATTATGTTTTTGCAGAGCAAAAACTTTATCACATGATAAGAGGTGAAAGAGCTAAAATTAAATAAATGAGTTGTATTTGGACAGTCTGCAAATTGTTGTGTTGTCAATATAATAAAAAAAAATACTCTCAGCACTTATCAAACTATTTTTTTTTCCAACAATATTAAATCATACTAAGGCAGCAGTAAAAATAAATTGCTTTGTCAGGATATTTATAGATTAATTTCTACATATATAAAACAAAGCATATTGCTAAATGTTCAAAAATTTTATATTTATGACATCATTTGTTTCATAATATGATCAAATTTTATTGAATATAAGGCCTACATACCTGTACAAATATTGAATAAAAAGAGATATTTAAACTTTCGGCCTAGAATACATATTATATATCTGCATGTTGATCGAAATCTTGAAATGATTCAATTGCAAAACTATAACATTCAGGATGTGTCATCAAAATTGACACTAAAACAAATGCCAAATTATCAATAATATGTACAATTTGAACAAAAAGAACTTGGATACATTACAATTTTAACTGATAAGGGAAGAGATCACTCTAAAGGTCCACCTTTTGCCTTGACAAATGCTTGAATTTTCCAGCAGCGCTGACACAGACCTATTTTACTAAATTTATAACCCTTATCCGCTTTACATTGTCCATAAGAATATTTAAATTAGCCGCAAAGTTGTTGCACACGCCTTTTACTCGAAGATGGAAAAATTGTTGGCCCGGTAAGTGTCAGCAAGCCTTTATCCAAAAATAAACAATATTTTGTTGTGTGAAAGGATACCTAGTTCATAGGGAAGATGACAGGAGCACTGTAGCACATAGCACTCTCTCCTTCAACATTGGCAAATAGTTACACAGTCTGTTCCTTTTGAATGAAGATGAATGTGATCCACACCATCACTGAATTGGCTTTTAAACCTAAAATGCTGATTTTTCTTCAAAAAATATAGTAAAAGTGTATCGGTCGTCGTACAGGGTCCTTTTTGGATTGATACAGAGCATGGGTTGAGAGTAATTTATTATCCGAGCACAAAAAATGATGAATGTCTTATCACAATGAAAATGAGTTGAACAGTTTTGAGTTATATCCGGTGTTATTTTCTGCATTAGAGCGGCCTCTGGATCTTTTTCCTATTTTACAAAATTCATTTAGAATTGTTTAAATTATTGGTTGAAAAAAAAGGGTAATCAAATTCAAATTTTTTTGACTCATGACTACATTAAAGCTGAATATCAATCTAGTTGGCTCACTCTGAAAATGATTTTGAAATTGTGAAAAGAGACATTCGCTTTTTGTTATACAGTTTGGATTAACACCTCAATTTTTGGTTTAAAAAAATTATACAAATTGTTGTAGTTTTTTTTTCCTTTGCAATGTCATTGAATGACAAGACATGCTCCAAAAGATTTTTATAAACTATAAAAACTTTTATTTGAGGTATAGTTGGACTTTTAAAAAAATCTGGAACTTACCTCTTAAGAGTGTCTACCAGAACAACATTGAAATCCATAATTTATACATCTAATATAGTTAATAAAAGAAAAAAAGAGAAAAAGCTTTTTAGAATAAATCATTATTTCGTACATATTTATGTATGTACTTATATATGTAGTAGAAAAAGGAGAAAAACCTTGACTTTCATCGAACAAAAAATAGCTAGATTATTTATTAATATAAATAAATGGACATGAATAAAAAAATATCTTTTTCTAGAATTATCTCACACTTATTTTTATACATCAAAAGGTATTATAAATATATAGTATATTTATATATATAAATATATATTTTATGAGAGATTCTTATCTCTTTTATTTATGTAGAATTATCTAAATTATTGTTCTACTCATTATTTCATAAACATTACCAAATTATACATCCCTCAATCTACTCTTAATATCCATTAAGACCATGTTTTTTAATACTTATACCTATGTGTATTAACCTATGTATTATATATATTTGAACGAACTTTATTACAAATGTATCAAAGAAAAATACATTAAACTATTTTGGAATAGTTTCATATCTATCAATATCTATTTGTGTATTAACCTAAAAACCATAATATATTGTGTATTTTACAAGTATCAATTTATTATTTTGGGACTTTTATTAGAAAAGTTTATATTATGAGTGTTCATAGACATAATTTTGCAACTCTCCTTTGACTATAGCTTGTATAAATATCATATAAAATTTCAAGTTTACAAAATGATAGAGTAGGAGCAACATTTATAGTCGATTGCAAATCACTAAGATAAAATAGAACATTTTATCTTATTTAATCAAAAGTTTTCATATTATTTAATTGTAGGGATAAGTTGTTTTTCAAAGTTGAGGAACAGCTCTCATAAAGAAGTTAGAAACACTTCTTCATTTGGATTATGCTTAATCTTTCGAGTGCAAGAAAAATAAAAAATGATTGCACTAGTGATATAAGAGTAGTTTTTAATTTTAACAGAAGCCTTTGAGAATGATTTTCTTTTAGAATAGAAGGAGTATTTTTTCAAGGGAAAAAAAAGACTACCAATTACCACATCCTTTGGTGAGAAACACTAGAATTACAGATACACTATTGATAAGGTTCTTTAGACCAATTTTTGAAGATCTTGGTGTCGTGTTCAAGAAAAAACTGGAGCAACATATTTGGAATTTTTTTCTTCTAGAAAAAAGGGTGAACAACTTTTTTCTTGTTTTTTGCGATCGCTAAAATAATCTCGGTCTCATTTAATCCGGTCTTGGAGCTTGCTACTCCAGTATATAAATTTTGTTATGGGCTTAAAAATAAGGTCACTTGAATGTAACCATGAGTAAATGTGGGTCTCATTACAAATTTAGTTGAAAACTACTTGTCTTAACTACAATACTAATATACAATGAATCATGTATACAAAAAGAATTATTAATGCGCTATCACGAACTGATTTTATTGGAGCTTTCTAGGGGTATGCATGCAGTAAAATAAATTTTATTACAACGGATAATCGCCATTTTGTACTAGCACAACAATTTTCCAGAACCTCAGAGACTAAAGCTATTTAACCAATTATGACATTTGATATATACTTACGTCTTAGATATTTAGTTGTTTTATATTTTTGACTGATTTTGAACTTCTTTTGTAAATAATTTTATTTTTTCTTGATAGATTATATCTTAATTTGCAGGTTCGCTTTTGTTTATTGCTATATTGCTTAATGACTATTCACTACTTACATAGAAATACATTGTTGATATTGAACTGTGCATGACATAATGCCTATTGAGAATAAAGTCCTAATAATATATATATTTATTTTTTTGACTGCACTATGGCATTTTTTTGCTAAAATGCATCAAGAAAAACGCTATCTGCAAAAATTTAGGTCCCTCAGGCAGTTTTTTTTTTCATGATACTCAAATTTTAACATTAGAACTTCCACAACAATCATTTTGAGAGCTCTTATTCGTAAGTATGTCATAATTAGGCCTATTATTATACTCGGGATTATTACAGTATAAAAATATTTTATTACTTTTTGACTTAATGTGTACAATTAGTGAGAAGAAAACAAAGCAAAAACGCGATCACAAACAAGGACTACTACAGAGAAGAACAGAAACACAATTGAGTTAGCTATTGATTTCAGGCTAAAATTCAATTATATATAGATCATTTTTGCACATTGATATATTCGAAAGATTCAATCATAGTCAATATTGAAGTATTATATTTATGAAGAATAAAATATGTATAAAATTATTTTAATCATTGAAGTATTAATAATTTGTATTTAGAAGCTTTTTTTAACTTTTTATCAAAAGAATTTGAAAAGTATACTAACAATTTCTTATTTTTAAATTTACATTTTTCAACAATTTATCTTATAAAAATCAAGAAAAATAGAGCAAAAATAGGCATGATTTGTATAATTTATCAAGTAATGATAAATAAAACATAAGTTTCACTTTGAGCATAAAAATAACAAATTTAGCAAGTGGACTTAATAAGACTAAAAATATTGATGAAGATTGTTTGGGATCGATACTTTGTAGCTCCTTGCTAGATAAATGATTTTAGAAACTTCCTGATTGAATTTGTCTCAATGTTGTAGCAGCAATTTATTTTTATAGGTAAATTGTGGATACTACTTAACATTGACAAGTAAAAGAAAAATGAGACTTAGGACGAAAATTGACTCAAACTTGTAAAAATGACTTTTTTTTATTAATACCTTAACCCAAATGACTTAATTTCATCATTGATTTTGCAAAATGGTAGTTATTTAATCTATGAACTTTGATTTCTTCATGCTTTTTTCAAACTTTCCTCAGATCAAAGCAACCATAACGTAAAGATAAGGTTATAAGTAGTTTTATAGCTATCAAGTTCTCCTTGAATTATTTTATACGTATGTACAAGTACAATAACTTGCTCAATATGAATTCTTTTTTTGACAATTTTCCTATTTTTGATGACTATAGATGATTGACGCCTTTCATGGGCCTACCCAGACATTTTTATTCCTCAAAAGATCTTAAATCATAGTGTCTGAATTATCCATGAATATAATATCTTTCAATTGTCGTTTATCCTAGAGAATCATCTGTGAATATTCAAGTTTGATCATGGAGGCTGATAATGCTTGTCCATTAGACTATTTTCTAATGGAAATCGAAATACCCCTTCTTTAGAAAATCCAGGTACAACCCAATTCAAAGATATTTGCAACTAATGTACTATTCTTAGTTTAAACTTATCCTTAATGCCTATTTTATTTGTTTTCTATATTACTCACTATTTTTATACCTGAAATGGATATTATTTTTTTCTAGGTATTTCTCTTATTTTTTACAATATGTATAATTAGTCTTTTAGAACGAGTAAATTCCAATAAATCAGAAAACAGCTAATTTAAAACATAACCATAGTCATAGAGTCCTTATCTTATTAAAGTTTTACAAGAATTTTATATATATATACCATATATATATATTACCAAAGATGATAACAAAACGTGATAGAAGTATTCAAACAAAAAATTCATTTTTCATTGGAAACTTAATAACCGTTCAAGTACCATAAAAAAGAATCAAATATTAATTTTCACTGCAACACCAAATTATATGCCGTCATAATGGAAGTTATATGTTGTAAAGTACAATATTTTGTTAGTTCTAATGTTAACAGAGTGAATTCGATGAGATTGGATATTTAATTATAGAGTCATTTATGGAAGCCTAAGTGAGATTATGGGTAAAAAAAAGAAGAAGAAAAGAAAACATTTTAAAGGCAAGTATATTTGGAAAAAAATAATCACGGTTTCATTTTTGTTGGCCACTAAGACAGCAGGTTTTGTATTGCCTTATAAGTAACATAAGGGAGTATTCAAATTGTTGTAGCTACAGATAAAAAGTATGTATACAAATACATTTATAGTAAGAATTGTTATGTATGTACATATATATATAAAGGTAATACATCATATCCAAACTAACTTTTACTTGCAGCAGTAAGTGACTTAAACACAAAATGTATGCTCACACACTATGTACAAAAAATACAAATAAAATGTAAGTAAAATATACCTACATATTTAGTTAGTTATGATATATTCAACTTCGTACCCTATGTCGATATAAAACATACATTTGTTGAATAGTATTCTTATTATAATTATATGCAGAAAAAAAGTTATTGGTTGGCTGTGTCATCTTACTCCTTTGACTTATTGCAACATGCATGAATGAGTATCAGGTATGTAAAATATAATATCCTATGTACTATCGACAAAAAAATCCCAGAAAATTTGAATTTAATTTTTTGGGGGATTCCGATAGGGATAAGTGTATACGTTTTTAAGTTGGCACAACTGTCATTACTGACATCTGTGCCAAATTACATGTCAAAATATACATTCGTATTTGAGATATGCGTCCTTTTGTGTACAGATAAAATCCAATTTTTCGTTTTTTTTAAATGTCTGAAAGATGATGACTAAAATGCAATTGTAAGAAATGTTGTTAAAAGCAAAAAAGTTTAAATGATCATTCCAGACTGCATTCTTTTGAAATTTTGAGAATCCGTAGCTTTTTTCTCAATATACATAACCTATTACTAAAAGAGCCGACCATCCGATTTTAAAATTTAATAGCATATCTAAACTCAGCAGTTATTATTCTGTAATTATTGACTCATAAAAATTTTATAACTGTCTTGAACATTGGAACAAACATTGGCACATGTACAGAAATTAATATATGAGTCTAATTATATATATTACATTAACTTTTTTTGCTAATATAACATATGTACAAAAACATCACCAATCTTTGATAATTCTTTTAAAATTATGTCCTTCAAAAGATTTAAAAAAATGTAAGAAACGGCTTACATATTAATTTTTTTAATTGTTAATTTAATTCTTCTTTTTGAAATTGTATATATACTATACGTTAGGCACAAACTTACAAGAAGTTATATATATATTTTCTCAAAATGGATTACCCTACAACAAGGAATCTTATATCTCCTTTCATTATTTTTTATAAGATACATTGCTTGTTGAATCACTATTGTCTTTGATTATTAAATAAGAGGATTAAGCTTAGAGTAAATTCGTGTATAACTATTGCTGCGTCTGGTTAGATTGTAAACAGTTTTTTGTAAGATTTTCATAGTTGGTTGTCTTACATTTTTTATTTCTACATTTTTCAAAATACAATTCCTAAATATATAATTAAAATAATAACTTTTGCTATTTTATGTACAAAGTTTCTTTATATAGTCTTAATGTGGTCGGTGTTCATGTGAAAAATACTGCCACACAAATTTGCTCTAAGCTGTTGAAAATATTCATTGGGAGAAAAAAGTTGATGAATTTACAAATTGATGAGTTGATGGTCGATGAATTGACAGTCTATTAATTGATGATCGATGAATTAATATTGATATATTTACAGGAAACCAAATATAACATATTTGCATTGAATTTCCCAACCTTTCTTGCAAAGAATTAACAGGTAGCCATTGAGCCAACCGTTTAGACTATTGTTCATTTATTCGTAGGGATATTCACTGCTTCACAGGATTTAATTCAAAATCAATACATTTAAAACCGAAAAGCAATAAGAATTATGAGTAGAAAAATGTACAGCTGACAAAATTTTTTTTTTTTGGGATATGCCCATAGAATGACATAGCGAAACAAACCTATTAGCTTGGAGAGATTTTCTAGTCTACTATACAATTTCCCTCCCTTACGGCAAGATGCTGCTTTTGAAATATATATATATATATATATAAATGTATAAAAATTCATTGAAGCAGAATAGTTTGTTGAAGAGTAATTCATTCCACTTTCAGCGTCCCAAGCAGATAAAAGGTCGTCAATTAGCCAATTAAGTTTGAACAAAAATGAATCATGTGGTCGTCACTTTGTTCTATGGCTTTGAGAATACCATTGAGTACTATGAATTTTATGGTTGATATTTTAAATATTATAAAATCCGTGTTATTATTCAATATATTTTTAATTATTCGAATTAATTGATGTTTTCCAGGAAAAAAATAATAATTAAATATTTTTTATTTTATTTGTTAAATACTTTTGTATATATAAAACAAAATTATTTTCATTAAAGCATAAAGTAAGCATGTAAACAAATAAATTTTTCTTTCAAAAAAATAAATAATAATAACTCTTATTCGACATTATGAGTTGTTGTTGGCCTAATTTCTATTTTAAAATCCTTAAATAAATAAAAACGTTAATTTTTTTTAAAACCTTTAAAACAAAGTTTTTTTTCTAAAAATCAATCCCTAAATTTTTTCTTCGTAAATTAACATACAAAAAAAATATTTAAACATCAAAATCTATAGAAATATTTTATGTCCTTTTTTTGACGAAATATTTAACAACTATTGAATGTTTCCTTTGTTAAAAATAATTTTAAGTGCTGAAATAATTGTTGATTTTTACAAAGGAATTATTTTTTTAAAGTCATATTTGTAATGAATATTGAATTTCTTTTAAAAAACGCACAGTTGATGTACTTTTAGTAAATTGTTGTCCTATCTAATGTATTTTACATAGCAAATATAAATTAATTTGATTTTTTTATTAATTATAAAAAACACAAGTTGAACAAAATAAGATTTTGAAAACATCCATCAGAAATAAATATCCTGATTTGATTTCAATGAATTATGTATTTGGATCACTCTATATATTTGAAAAGTAATACAAACTGGGTTTTTTGATAATCTGTCACCACACAATCATTACTAACATTCTATAATGAAATAAGAAACGTTATTTCAGTTAAGGGAATATTAAAGCCAACACTAAACAAAAGTTGTAAAGTTTTGCATATGATTAATCATATTTTCCTTTTCTTTTCTTCACTTGGACTTTTCAAGTAAAAAAGGATTGAATCAACACGTAAGCTAAGATTGAAATGTGAAATAAAATATCCTCTGTATTAAATAATTAAAAAAAAAGGAATGTATAACCAATATTTTACGAAATATAATTAATTATTAGAAAATTAATCAGTTCTACAACTTGTCTTGTTTACCACACATAGTACTGATTTTTAATTAAACATTGATTATATTATTATAAGATCATTTGATGAATAAGAATACTCTTTTTTACATACAACAAAATACTTTCTCATTTTTATATATTCTTCACAATTTTCTAATTAAAGTTGGTGTCAAACAAAGTACATAATATTTGTTTTTGTTTTTTTTTACAAAATGTGATTCAATTAAAAATATACAGAAATTGGAAAGAGTACAACTATCGTTGGCTTTTTAATGTTCAGAATAAAACTATTTGTTTAGAAATTTATTTTTCTTTTACTTGTAGTGATGACTATTCAAATATCTATGTTGATATAAGAATTGAAGCCTATGTGGGAATATAACAATATGTTTTTTGTTATGTTCTTTCCCAAGTTGTGAGTTTTCTCATGAAAACAAAAACTTTTTCCAAAGTTAACCAAAAAATGTTTTTGTCATAGGTTTTTTCAGAAAAAAAAACCTGGGATGGATTAAATATCCAGAAACAGTAAGTTACTATTATATTCTTACCATCCCAACATTGGAGGACACGTGATCACAGCAGAGAGTATCCATACCGCTGCAATAATTTTCATAACAAGTCCTTTTGTTCTAAGTCGTTTCGAATAGCGAAATGGTTGCGAAATTGCCAAATAGCGGTCAATGGATATTGCACACAAAGAAAGTATTGAGGCAGTACAGAGAAGTATATCCATTGAAATCCATGCATCACAAAGGATCCAACCCAAGACCCAAACACCTAGATTAAAGTGAATAAAAACATAGAAAGCTCTAAAAATGTTCTAATATCCTTGTTTTATGTTGTAGCTTTGATATAATTGCTTATTTAATATACATTGAAGAAATATTTATGTAGACATATATCAATAGAATAATAATAATCGTTCAAAAGGAAATATATTCAACTAAGTATTTTTTTTCAGCTCTATAAAAGAAACTAATTCTAAAGAATAAATATAATTATGAACTTTTATTTCATAATATACGTGGACTTTGTCAAAACGAATTATGACTTGAAGATATAGAATAACAATTCCTCTTTTAATTTATTTTTATTTAAATTGGAGGAAAATTTTCAAGTTATGAAATTTAAGTAACAAAAAAATATTTATATTTATAATAAATTACCTGGCTTTTCACTACATATTCATATAAATATAGGTGGAAGGGCCTGTCAGAGATAGCATCATAAAAAATATTGTTACAAAAAAAGACATCTTAACATTTTATATGTTGTGGAGTTTTAATTGATATATTGGTTCACTTGATTGGAGGAAAAAGTTATATTTTGCTCTTTTCTGCTCTTTTTATGTTTTGATAGAGTTTTTGCAATCGCTTACGACATTATTGTTGCATATAATTACCCAAACTTTGATCTATAGCATATGTTTATAAAACATTATTTACTCATTGTTTATTTAACGATGACGTTATAAGCGGAAGGTGTAATTAATTTATTTCTAAAAATTTTTTACACTTTATATTATTGAACCATTAATTTTAAGTCATTAGGGAACAAGTTATAAATAATAATTCATTTTTGAACTAATATACAATGGCTAATGAAATTTTAAATTTTATTTTTTACTTTTGACAAAAAAAAGTAATATAATTAGCTAATGAATTTGATTAGTTAATTCGAATAAACAATGACAAAAAGGCGACTAGATACATTAATATAAAGTAAAAAAACACAAGTTATCAAAAAATTGTGGACTTATATGGGACTTTAATTCCCCATATGACAATGTATCGTTCTCGATCAGAAAATTCTATAACACAAATAGCTAATAACAAGAAAAAAAGAGAAAAAATCGTTTTGTTGCTCTCACATCCGTGAATTGATGTTATACTGTTTATATGTAGCTGCTTTATCTTGAAACAGCCTTTACTAAGAATTAATTTTTGACAGTTTTTAATAAACAAATAGATATATAAATCAATAAACCAACTAATATGTAATATTTTTAACTGTTCGACGCATGCCGAGAAGTGCTCTTTTTCACATATCTAAAAGTTTCTTCAACATTCTAAATCCTAATTCTTTTCTCACATAACCACAAAGTTACAAAATATGTGTGTACACATAGATTTCTCTATAATAGAAATAGAATAATCGAATCAAGACTGTATATGATTATATTCGAACACTCATTCTGATTTATGCATACTTTATTCAGGTTCTTTCAGGTAGTAAATATATAGGTATAATAGATTTATTACAGTCATCCATGATTTATTACTTGTATAAACATCTCTCTTACTTGTATTCTCCATACTTTTTATGTATGTATTTAGGTACGACTATACCACCCTTTTATATGTATCAGTTGTGACAGAATAGTAAATTAATTATGGAAATAAATTGAATTTATCATTTGTATATATTTAATACACTGGATTAAAGAATCAGATAATAAAGCCAGCTAAGATATAATTGCATATGTATGTTGAATACATTTACACCTAACTCCACATTGTATATTGATCATACAAATAATTTTTTCTCCCACTTATTGTCCTTGAAAAAAAAATGTATTGAGCATTTTATGACCAAATTTTCATATTTATAAACCAATTTTGAGTCCTTTTACTTACTTCAATTCTACCACTTTATTAAGCCGAATTTTGAAGAACATAATTAAGTTCGTATTTATAATCTAATTGATAATTCGTTTAATTGGGTCGAAACTGAAAAAGAAATAATACTTACACAAATCCTTTTTTTTGTTAATACTAAACAAACATACATAAATAAGTTAACAAACCACTAGATTGTCATTCATAGATAAAAATGAAATATTTATTTATATAAATGAATTTTTACTTTTTCATTTAAGAGATGGACTTTGAATAAAAATGATCATTGTTAAAAAATATTTTTTTATTTCAGAAAATAAATAGAAAAAGATTAAAAGAAGACATCGTCCATCTAAATTTGTAAATTTTCATTCAATTTCGGGTAAAAGTCCACTAAAAATCAAAGACGCACAGTAGAGCTACTAAAGTAATAGTGCCCAGAAGGATTACGCAATCAGCTGAAATTTTTCTGTATATTATTACTTTACTTGTTTTTTAATTATGAAAATTTATATATTTAAATGGACGATTTCTTCTCAGTTAAGGATTCTTATCGGGCGTTATCTCATTTGGAAGCTGTGGGGCTCAGCTCTTTAATTAATCCATTTCATGTAATATTAAATAAGTTTTTAAGTACAAACGTTTGGCCGACCTATTCCTGCTGCCTATGCCCCCAGGAGTCCATTTAGATAAAAAAAAGACTAGAAATTGAATTTGAATTAAATATTCTAGTCGATCATTATTTTTTAGGAAATTAGGAAACTGCAGGAATATCATTTATTTTAAATTAAAACCATCATCTCGAATCCTAATTTTATTGTAAGATTTGTATTGTTAAGTATTTTAGAGATTCATACGTAAGAATGATATTTTTTATCCAAAAATCATTAAATATAGAAACTTCAGGGTCAATGTGCTATAGGGAGCATATGAAATTTGCACTAAAGGTGTACTCTTCGGGCATCGTTACTTTTAAACATTAAAGTCCCCACGCCAAACTTGAAGCTGATAGATGGAAATTTAGTGTAATACATTTTTAATTGAAGTTCTGACATTAAACTAAATAATAAAAGAACTCGAGAATATCAGAATTTGATGATTTTTGATGCAGAAGCTCTTACGTAGAAGAGAAAAAATGTTTGGCAAGTTTAAATTCACCAAAATCAGCTTTTCATGGAATATGGGTACTTTGTTGTTGTTCTATAATTTTATTCAACCAAAATATGAAGTCAATCAATTTGCAGCAGGAAAGATGAACCTGAAATGAACTAAATTTTTTGGCACAGATGCTTGTTACAACCATTCAATTAATGCCTAAAAAGTGGAGTTTATTGATCATAAATTGATGTTTTTTAAATGCCATCTAATGTACTACATCTAAATATTTTTCAATCATGATCAGAGTTTGTATTATTGTTTTTTTTCTTCTTTTTTATCAAAAGGAACATATTGAGACCCTTGGGAGTACTATTTTTATGAAAAATAGATACTTAGGAATAACCCAAATTTGAACCCACTGAAGAAACACATGAAAGAAAAAGATCCACGAGTGGAACTTATTCTTTAATCATGGCTTTCTATTGTATATAAAAAGGACACGAGCAAGTGTCAAATGGTAAAAGATAAAGCATGGACACATATCCTCAACTCAAAGGTATACAACGAATACTTGTCCAGTTAATTATATACAAGCCTGCATAAGACTGTTCGTGCAACAAACTAAAGTTTTATTACTTTCCCATTATGGTATTTAAATGACAGATTTAATTACTTTGTAAAAGAGTATTAAAACAAAAATATAACTTATTGCCAGACAGATGAATTTAAAACTAAATTGACTAATATCACAAATTACACAAATGTTTTATCAAATAAGAATGAATATTATAGGTTAATTGTACTTATATTCAAGTTTAGATATGGTTTCGTGATGCAAATTGATGCTAATATCTTTTCATTTTTAGATTTGTCTAGAAATTATCTTAATCATTCTTAGTTATCTCATCAAGTACAAAAGCTTTTAAAGAATTTCTAAGTACACAAGGAAAGAAAAGATTTGTTCGTAACTTATACTACTCTAAATACAAAAAAAAACCAAAAAACTTTTACCAAATTAATTAATTGTTTGAAGGAAAATAATGTAGGTTGTGATTAAAGGATAAAATTTCTGACTTTCTTCAATATACATATATATATATATATATATATATATATATATATATATATATATATATATGTATATATATTTACGATCTGTTTCTTCAAGAAAGAAACTTATTTAATCTAAATAAATCTGGGGTCTCAAACTCAATTCACCTGCAGGCCACTGGAGGAAGAGCCTGGGTTAGGCTGAGCCGCATCAGGATTTCCACAACAAAAGCGCTGATAAAACATTCCAATGTTCTCAAATACCTTTATTTTTAGCACAAAAGAATGAATTAAATAAATAAATGAAAATGATCATACAGCAGATACAGGCGACTGAAGAAACCACATATTAACTGACTGACTGACTGATTTGAGAAATTATTTATTTTTATTCAGTTTTAAATGCCTATATTAATAGTTATTTATCCTTAAACTTTCTTAACAAGAATATAACATTAAACTTGAACCATTCTGAAAAATGCTTTTCTGGCCTACCTCTTGCTGCTAGAGACCTGGTAGCACTTTTTTTCACATAGCTGAGCCACATTTGGCTTGGGAGAAGAAGCAGTGGAGACCCTCAGTAGGGATTGAAGGTGTCCTTCAGTAAGTCTGGACCTGTACTTGGACTTATTTAAGGTCAAGTTGGAAAAGAGCTTCTCACACAAGTATGTGCTCCCAAGAAGGCACATGGTTCACTTGAACACACGGTTCAGGGAAACATCAACTTTCTCAAAAATTGGCCAAGCTTGTCTGCTTCTCCACTCACCTCCCTGAACCTAGCTTTGAGTGCAGAGTTGCACTGCAAGCCAATGAGCTCCATTCGAAGCATAGGAGGGGCATCTTGCACATCATAGGAGAAGGGGTCTGCAAAAATTTGAAAGGTGGCTCTGTGTGTCTTGAAGTCCGCAAATCTGTTATCAAAGTGTTGGGATAAAGGCTGATATTCTTTTACTGCCCTTACTTTTCTGAACAGACAATATGTGCAGCATGTATTAAGCATCTTTTGACAAATTCACTTTCTGTGAATGGCTTTCCTGCTTTAGCAATCATCTCACTAACGACGTAGCTAGCTTCGACTGTTGCATCGTTCTTTTTGGTTGCTTTCTTAAAGAAATCTTGTTGCCTCATTAAACATGTTTTAAGACTCACAACCTGGTTGACTTTCTCATCTCCCTGGTATTTTTCGTACTCCTCAGCATGTCTAGCTGTGTAATGACGTCTCAAGTTGTATTCCTTGGGCACTGCAACTTTTTCAGTGCAAATAAGATATGTTTGTGCTCAACAAAGAAATACTGCAATTCCCACTATTCCTGAAATTGTATGTGCTCATCACCGACCTTTCTCTTCACTGAAAGCATTGATAAAGACATCTTTGGGGCTCTGTAATATGTGATTCCACTTGGAGTCAGTCTAGGGTTTAACTTCACGCATGCACCTCAGCGTAATGAGAAGCTTCGCTATCGGATCGTGTCATGTAAACGCACGAGCCGATTTACCTCAGCCTGTCGTGGTATACGTGTTGTTGTAGGTTGTGATCGTGTGTGACTGATCTGACCCTGTCGTTCTACCAATATCAAATAAATAAATAAATTATTGTTTCGATTGGGCTTTAATTTTTTGATATTTCTTCTTTCATCAATTAGTTTGATTTTAATCAAAAAATAAATTGAATATATGTTGAATAATGGATAATTTATCCAGAACAGGCAGAAATGTCCTTTTGATATCAGTTCTGCTATTGATTTTTAAAATTGACGGTAAAATGATATATGGGCCATATGATGTTGAGGGTGAGGGTGTTACAAACGTACTTGAATTGCACAACACTATGTATCAATGCATACATTTTTTTAAACTTATCCATGTCCAGATGTCTGTTTATGGTTAATTTTGATACAAACATTATAAAAATCATAATTATTTTTTAATTTTTGAAAAGAAAACAAAATGAAATTTTACACAGTATGCCAGTTGGGAACAAATATGAAATATCTTTATTTTTTATTAGATGGGAAAGTTTTTGAGATAAGGCTGAATCTAAAGAAATGATAAAGAAAAAAATTAGTTTGATAACCTAAATATGTTTGATTTAAAATCCCCGTTTACTCACTAATTTAATTTAACATGGTCTTTTATTTTCTCTTAAATGTATTTATTTAAATAAAAGATAGAAAAATCGATAACTATGTCTTTGAGAAATAAAAATTTTGCTCATATAAAACTAATTAAATTCTTAACATATTAGTAATAAAATATCTATAGATTTGAAGAGGTAAAAATCCGTGTGTTACAAACCCAATATGTGAAATTTGAATAGTCCTTTTTTAAATTAGTTATGTGCATAAAAACAAATCATTCTCTATGGCTTGAAGACCGGTCAACATAGATAGATATGTAATAATTAACTAAGAAGAGATACATGCTTCACTATTTTTTTTCCATATTTATGATTTTATTAGACTATAAAGGTAACAGATAATATTGAATATAATGTATATAGATTATAGACATCGTGTCCATGAGAAGAATATAAACAGTGGAAAGTTAGTAAAACATGATTAATTTGAACACATCATCAATTAAACAAGTTAACAATGATTAAGTTTACATTATTCTTAACATTTTGTTAGTTCCACATAAGAAAATTATTTTCATATCCTCGATTACACGAGCAAATATGAGAATCGTTTCCCCCGATAGTGTTACTACAAAAATAGATTCACGTAAGTATACAATAAAAAATAAAGATTAGAAAGAGTTATGATGGAGTACTCTGTTGACCTTTTCGAGCTAATTGAAAGATGACTCATTCCTCTTTCTTTCTTTTTTCCTTCTTGCTCCCCACTCGTGTTCTTAAGACTTACTCGTTAAGTAGACATGGCGTGGGTAAACAATTTCAATTGTTTACCGTCGTTAGTGAAGCCATTTAGTATCCCAGTTGTCTTTCGATAAGGCACATGACTACACATGGAGCCATCCCACCACAGATGGTCGAAGTGTAAATCCTCCTTTGGACTTTGGTTATGATGCACTCGATCTTGAATGCACTCACAGTCAGGATCGGTCGCGACAAGCCAGTACCTCCCCGAAGTTTTCCTGAATCCTTTCCTCCACAGCTCGTATGAGTGGCGAGATCCGAGTACAGTCATATAAGAGGTGAAACGAAGTTTCCTCCGCCCCCTTGCAGAGCCGGCATCGCCTATCCTCTGGGTTGTTCTGAGACTTGCCTGTGAATATAGACGACGTCGCGAGCCTAGAACGAAACCATTTATCGTTTAGGTCGGAAAAGGTATTTTTTAATATGACGAGAGGGTTCTTTCGTTTTTTGGTCGGCTCCACTCCCAGTCTCTTCAGCCTTTTCTCTACAAGAAGGGCAGGGTTACTGATTTTTTTATTATTGATCTTGGTCGTGCTTATGATTTTTGTTTTCTAGGCCACTCAAGCATGCAAAGAAGGGAGTGTGAGGCCCAACGAGACCGACGTGTCCTGGATCCTAAGTCGCCCTACGCCTTGCCCTGTGCATCAGGATGAAGTTTTTGAGACCTGCCTCCTTATAAAGTTGAAGTTGGCCTATAGAGGTGAGTCCAGCTTCCTTGATGAATTCGTCCGAACTCCCAAGTCTGGGGTTATAATTCAAGGGCTCGTGAATACCCATCAAGGGGAGCAGCTCGTGGATTATTTCGGCCCATGATGAGCACATGTGCCTCCAGTAACGCCCGCGTAATTTGACGATGTCGAATATCTCTTAGGGACCCATACACTGTCTCTGAGCGAAAAAGCAGCCCGTTTTTTTGAAAAAATCATTTTTAATTTTCCATGACCAGAAATCATCATTATATAGGAGCCTTTTCAACCAGGAGATATTCAGTGTATGCCACACAGCTTTGATGTTTGAAGCGCCAAGTCCCCAGTACTGGATGGCCGTTATGTATGGTCGAGAGTTATTCCATACAAGCCCTTCCCTAATCGAGTATATTTTCTGACACAACCTATCCGTGTAAGGGACATACCTTAGAAGGTGGAACACTTTTGGTAGCACGTTAATTTTCCAAGCCGTGAGAATTTCTAGTTTTGAAAGGGGAAATATTCTATATAGCCCACACTTAGCCTCCAGAGCGTTAATAATTATTCCCTCATTAACTCTTGCAGCCTGCGAAGCATCTAGTGAGACCTCTATTCCCAGGAGAGTGACCGAGTCAACAAACTTAAGCTGAGGGAAGAGTCGCCCAAGACCCTCTTAGCAGTCGGAGATAACTTCCGTTTTCATGATGTTGATTGCTAGGCCGGACTCCTCAAAATTTTTCAACACAGCTAACGCTGCTTAAATAGAATGAGATAGACTCCTCAGAGCCTTCCACGATAAGGGTAAGATCGTCCGCATATAGCATTCCCTTGAGGTATTTCTTGTCCATCTCTATACCTTTTATGTTTTTTTTCGGCACTAATATCCTTATATAATTGATTTATACAGAGTACGGAGAGAGACGGCGAGAGTAAATCCCCTTGCCTAGTCCCCCGCTGGATCCATAACTTCGAATCCCTCCCTAATACTTCAATTGTCGAGACCGCATTGAGCAAAACAGCAGAGATCATCTCTATAAAGGGGTCTGGGAATCCTTCTCGCAGCAGTTGCTGGACAATGAATTTGTGAGAGTCTTATCAGAAGCCTTATTTAAGTCCACCAATAGAGCTGCAAAGTGAGTATTTCGACTCACGTAATCACGTATGGAAGCACCTTTGTCAGTCTCTTATTAAGAATCCCTGTCAGAATCTTGTAAGACGTGTTCAAAAGTGATATTGGCCTGTAGTTTTTAATATTTTCTACATTTTGTTCTTTTTTAGAATAAGAGCTAGGGAGCCGGTGTTCATGAACTCTGGGACATATCCCCGCTTAAAGATGTCTTGAAAAACTCTTGCAAGAATTGGGGCTAATTGTGGAGCGAAGGCTTTGTAGAACTCGGAAGGACCCGGGGATTTCAGCGCCTTTCGATATGTACGAATAAAATCCAGGATTTCCTTCTCAGTGATCGGTGAGTCGATATCTTTCATAAACTCACTTTTCTTAGAAGACCTGTCTCCTTCTGTACCGGTTACTTTGCACTCATAGGACAGAAGAGGCTTCCACTCGGCAGGATCATTAATTATCCTCCATTTGAGGCAAAAATCGCATACGTTTTCTGGCAAGCAGTCTGCAGATTCGTAGAGGTTTTTATAAAATCTGCAGGCCTCCTTCGAAACTTTTTCCGGGTCTTCGGAGATCTCTCCACCCGGGAGTCTTAAGGCACTCAGTTTTTTCCCTCTTCTGGCCATTTTTTCGATATTTTCTAACGCTCTCCAAGGCGTCACTCGCTCAACCGACAGATCTGATCGGTTGTTTTCTATCATGTGCTATTTGGTTAGAGGTCTATTTGTCATTTAGAAGCGAGATATTCAGCTTCCAGCTCCCCTTGCAGGCCATCGTAGGCTTTTTGAAATTGGCTAGTATCGGGCTGTGATCCGATATATATGTAGGGAGAACTCTCAAACTTTTTAGAAATTCAGTAATCCTGAAGGAGGCGAAAATATTGTCCAGTCTGCCTCTTATTTCCGCCCCCGACCGCGAGACTTCGCAATAAGTCATCTGAAGGGTTAAATTTAAGAGCCACATCGAACAGGTTATGTTTTTGGATTATCTTTTCCAAATTTTTTGGACCCGCCTTGTTCTTATACCCATTGTACCTCGTGGCGTCCCGTAACGGATTCAGAGTGATATTCAAGTCACCCATCACCAAGCATTCGTCTCCATTAGATGGGGGGGGGGGATGATTGTATTATCGACGAAAACCAGTCTTTGGAATCATAGCTTGGGCCGTATATCGCGTATAATGTGGTCATGCCTCCCAGAACTGTGAAATCAACCACCACAAAGTTTCCTCTGACATCAGAGGCTCTTGCCTCTACAGGAGTTGTCTCTGCTGGAGATGAGCGTGATATGGAAGATGAGTGTTCATCTCCTGTGGAAACGAGAGCAACAGCACTCTCTGGTGGGTTATCAACAATTATCTGACCTGTGGTCCCTATCAGTCTTCATTAACTTTACCCGCACTACTATCTGTGGATGTCCAGCCGGAGGGAGAGATTTCGCTATTCATCTTGATTTGTTTAGATATGACCAAGGGAGACTTGCTCGTGGATTGGCCGTTTTCACCTGGGGAACTGGGTCTTTTATAAGAAGTATCCTCAGGGGATGCTGGTTCGGCAACTTGCTCGGGCTTGTTAGTTTTTTTAGTTTTTGGCTCTTTCTTTTTTATCAAACTGGTTAGCCTCCGAATCCTTATTTTTTAACCTCTCGATGAGGTAGTCCCGGTAATCTTTAATTTTAGCCTTTTTGGCAGTGCAATATTTAACCGAATGATTATATCTGAAACAGTTTGAGCACTGATTCTTCGCCCTCTGGAAGGTAAGCCTTATTATATGCCCTCTCACCGGCAGTAGGGTTGGAAGCATCGAGGAGTCTCCTTTGACCTCAAACTCTAAGGTTGCGGTTCCAAAGGGAACATTCTGGCCCTTAAGAGCTGGTTGCTCGACCAGGCTGCTTTTATTTAAATGGGAGCGAACGAATCCAACCTTCTTAACGTCCTTGGAGAATTTTCTAAGGATACTCATATCTTCAGATACTCTCCCAACTATGCGTTGGGAGAGTTAAGACTTGGACTTTAAAAACTTTAGTGATATGGTATTTAATGGCATTTTGCAAGCCGTTTGTGTCGATTGTAAATTTACGACCAGAGGATTTTTGTATATATTCGAAGGGAAGTTCGAGGTTTTTGAATTTATTTGCAATTTCAATGGGGTGTTTAACCCCAATGAGCGCCCTACCGGGACCCATTTCCGAAGTGATAGACCGGGATCCCCAATTTGTGGATCGCGATCTCCAGCGTATCGTAATCTAGGAAATCGGCCTCACTAGGAGGCGCTTTATCCTGATTCTTAATGGATAATTTGAAGAACTCCCAGAAGCCTGTTTTAGTGGTGCTTTTATTTTGATCTTCTCTTTCAGAGGGCTCTATGATGACGTCATCGTCTTCTTGATAGGAATCCTCTCTTGAGGAGCCCTTGGGGGCCCATCCTTGACTATCGCTGTAAGGGTCTTACCATCCTTCGGAGACGGCCCTGTTGGGACACTCCCATCCTTATTATTGGCGGAGAGGCTGGTTCCTTCTGACGGAGGATCATATGTGGGGGGAGACAACCCCCCCCCCCTCTGGGATAGACATCCTGGAGGATGGTGGAGGTTTTTTCCCGTGTAGATAACACTACTGGGTGGCGCAGAATTAGTTTCCACTAATTGATAATCAATTTATAACTAATAATTATTTTCCTTAACTAGCGCACGTCTGCACGTCTTTTTCTTATTTAAAAACCAATTCTACATGCTTCACTATTAGAATATAATCAAATAAAATATTCACAAATATAAATTATTCGTTTAAAAATCAATATCAATTAATTTAAATCATTTTATACTGAATTCAAATATTCAAGATTGAACATGAATATTTTTTTTAGAAACTAATCCAATATGAAAGTAAAACATAAGTATATTCCTGAAATTACAACCATGCAATGACTCTCCGAGTTGCATTTAAAAACTATGTCAATGCTTTCTTTAATAAAAAAATATTTAAAAGTGAACATATATTAAGTGTTCAATTTAGTTTTTGATAGTTAAAATTGAGTCAGAACGAAGTATAAAGAATAAGTGAATATTTTAGGTGGATATTAGAAAAACTAGAGTCAAATGTCTTATAATTTTTTCGGTGTTAATTATTTAGCAAGTTTTATTCAAATTTTTACATACATTTAGCATTTTTTTTTCAAATTTTGTACGTGAACTATTTTTTTTATAAAGTATGTATTTGGCAAGTAGATGTAGAAATATTGCATATTTGTAAGTAAATTAAAATACAAAATAGTATCTTCATTATGTCCATTTTATAATTAATGAAGTTTTTTCTTTTTTTTTATCTAAAAAAATATATAAGAAATGATCCAATATTAAGAGTTATTTATGTTTTTATTTGTGCAAATATACTTAAGTTGTTATATTGTTTCAACAGTTCTGTAAAACATAAAATTCCTTTTCGAAATGAGACAAATAAGTAATTTGTACCATCTATAATATAAAAGCGACCTGTGGGGAAAAAATTATACATTTTTACTTATATTTATAAAATAATCATAATATATATATATATATATATATATATATATATATTCTAGTCATCATGTTAAACTAGTCATTTTCATTCTTTTTTGTTTTGTTTTTGAAATGACTTCAAAGAAAAGATTTGAACTTTGATTTAGAATGATGAATAAAAATAAGATTAATTAACTGTGTTAATAAGAGAAGAGATACTATTGATTCGATTAATTCTTAATCTATTATAAATATAGAATAATACAAACAAACATCATAAAAAATAAAATTTATAATATAATATATTATGTTATAATCAGTTTTCTTGTGCATCATCCTGGAATACTATGGACTCTCGTCTATTAATTCCACATCAATCTTTACAGATTTCAAACGAGATGACAAGCGTCCGATAATATTTCTTAACCAAGAAGAAATTGTCCATCTAAATCTGTAAATTTTCTAATATACAAGAAATCCAAGACTCACGGTAGAGCTACTAAAATAATAGCACGCAGAAGGATTGCAAAATCCAGCTGAAATCCTTATGCGTGTTACTACTTAAGTCTATTGCAATTGTTGTTTGGTAACTGTACTGTGAATCTTTGATTTCTAGCGAATTATTTCTCAAAATTGGATGAAAATTCCATATTAATCTGTTTCATATTATATTTAGTATTCAAGGAGTTATTTAAGTACAAACGTTTTGGCTGACTTTTGGGCCTCTTCCCGCCCCCTACGCCCCTAGGAGTCCCTTTAAGTAAAAACAAAAACTACTAAGTGAATTCACATTAAAAACAATAGTGGATCATTATTTTTTAATGCATAAAATGAGTACCCTTCTAGGCTTAAATTGGAAAATGGGCCAAAAAAGCTCAAAAAGTAGGGTTCGATTTCTCGAAGATCGTCGGACTCTAGCTTTTTTTTTTATATTTTTGACATTTAAAATTTGTTGACCTGTGTAATGGCACACATTCTGTCTATCAAATAAAAGTCCAAATTGATAATTGTTTCATATTTTGTTAAGTGTTGTCCTTTTAATTCGTATCGTATCTTAAATACTGAAATTTTTTTTTGTTATCTGGCTAATCTTCTTTGATGTACAAGGACTCTTCCTTAATAACTACATTGCTAAAACTTACACTAATTTTGAACATGAAAAAACCAATACCTATACATTGGGTTTAAATGACATTTTCAAAGGATATTAAAAATTGGTACAATTGGTTTATATTTTCTATGATATGCAATTTAATTTGATTAAAAAAGTACGGCACATGTAGCCCTTGAAATAGCTTTTGAGCATCCCCGGGCTAAGAATTGCTGCTTTGAGCCACTTTCTTTAGTATGTGGCTTAATTTTGTTACCATATACATTTTTGTGATTATTTTTGTTACTGACAATATTTTGATAAATTAACTTTAATAGTTACAACAATTTATGTGTTCAAAAAAAAGATATAGAAAATATTTTTCAGGAATAATATGGTAATTTTTTTTTTTTGGCCATCAGGCGATACTTTATTGATTTCTATAAGGATTTATATAGACATATCAGAAATAACTTAGTAACAGGGCATATAACAGGAATAATTAAAAAGTATAAAAAACTATCTAGCATAAAAAACTAAATTATTCGAGAAAAACTCAATTATTTAAAAAAAATCATTGTTTAAGAGAATAAAAATTTTTTTGTAAAACTCGAAGATGGAGGTTTACTTAATATATTGGGAACGCCAGAAATGTCGTGATCGTTGGAACTTCGTTTAGCATATAAAATTTGCTGGATTTTGATGATGATTCTGTTGATGACAGCCTCCATTTTACCGGTGTAAAATGCTATAAAATGATCCCGCGTTGGCTCGTAAAAGTCGTATTGGAGGCGAAGAATTTCTCCAGTTGCAGTATACACTTCATGTAGCTTGATGCAATCAAATAGAAAGTGGTCCGTTGTTTCCCTGCTGTCTTGACAAATTCCACAAAGGCTCTGTGAGCCAGAGAAGAACTTTTCCCGGACTTCAAGTGTCCCTGTGAGAACTCTATATTTGAACCATCTTTCTGAAGATGAAAGGAGCGGATTCTTAATCGCTTTAATGCTCATGCTAACTGCTAATTCTAGTTTTCTTCTCTTTAGGTAGTTAATAAAGGACTCTAAGGTAGGTGTTAGGGAGAGACTGCGAAATTTCGAGGATGGTGTGTAAAACAATTTTAACCAGAATGGGACATCGTGCTTGATTATTCGGAACGTATTTTCCAAAAAAACGTCGATATCTTTGAAAAGCCAGTTTGTGTATTAAAGGTTCCTTATTAGCTGTTTCGGCTGCAATGTTCAAGTTCTTGGAATATGTATTCAGGTCATTAAAACGCTCTCGTATGGGCATTTCCCATTTAAGCGATAATTCAAAGTTCCTGATACTTGATTCAAGGTTTTGGCAAAATTTCTTTATACGCGAAGAGTATTGAGAAAGTTCCTTGAAAACCTTTTTTAAACCTGCGTATGGGTCACTAAAATAGTTTAAGCTTAAAAATTTGATTAAAAGTATACTCCAGCATTCATCCGCGGACCACAGCTTCTGTATCCAATAGAGGTTCAAAGATTTCCATAAGTCTTTGAAGGATAAAATAGAGAGACCACCATAAGAAATGGGATTGTGAAGTCTTGCGAAAGATAATTTTTCTTCTTATTTAAGTTAAAAAATGTTTTTCCATGTTTAATACGTATATCATTGCATAGGTCGTCATCGAATGGGGTTACTCTGAGAAGATGTATTACCTTCGGAATTATGTAGACATTCCATGCTTGGATTTTGTCCCACACGTTAAGGCTCAAAGACGAGAAAAAGTTTAAGGCCTTTTTTATTCTTATTTCAATCTCCTGAAGATTGTTCTCCGTGCACTTATCTCCAATCCAGGAGCCCAGTAGGTAGATATCATTTTTAGTTCTGAATGTGAGCCATGCTTTTTCAATTAATCCTTTGTAGCTGTGCAGGATCTCCGTTTTCTCCTCGTTAACGGCGAGACCTGCCTCAAACGAATAAGTATTGATTATTTTCATTGTGTTTTGTATCGATCTAATTGTTTTAGTGGACTGCCTCCGGATATCAAAGTCATGTCGTCAGTGTAACAGAGACATTTTTGATTTAGGTTTTGCGAGAAGCCTTTGATCTTGTTGTTAGTGTTTAATTTTAAAATTAACGGATTCAAGCAAAGTATGAAGAAGAGAAGTGCTGCACCTGGGTCTCCTTGTCTAACTTGTTTAAAAAGAGTATGAATGATGAATTTATGTGATACCGTATCAAAAGCTTTAGTAAAGTCTATTGTCATCACAGAGACTTCACACTTGGATTCTAATAATGTTTGGAGACCAAACAGAATATTTTCCATGCGCTTTTGTTTTAAGAATCCATATTGACTAGGATATAAAATTTTCGGGAAAGCGAGGCTTAAACGATTTGTTAAAATTATGGAGAAAATTTTAAAAATGCAATTCTGCATTGTTAGTGGGCGAAGATTCTTAAGATATCTGGGGTCTTTGTTACTTTTTGGTATTAAAACGATGCGTCCATTGGCTGCAAACTCAGGGAAATGTCCAACAGCCATAACTTTTTCGTAAAAATGGAGTAAAATGGGAATTAAAAGATCACAGTATTTTTTATAAAATTCAAAGTTGAAACCTGATGGGATCTGTTTAGTTTGGCTTCGGATATAGCTTTCCTTATTTCATTCCCAGATAGATGTTTTTCCAATAAATCGTTGTCTTTTTCACAGATTGCGTTCTTCTCATCTTTTTCTGTTCTTAGGATCTGGCAAAAGGAAGCGTTTTTAATCGTGCATCTAGCGCATTTAATGTTGTTTTTACAGTCGAAACAGTCATATAATTCGGAGTAGTAATCTCGTATTTTCTTAGAAATGTATTCGGGTTTATTTGAAACTTCTCCAGATTTAGTGACCAGGGATAGAGCCTTTCGTATGTTCCTTCTTCTTTCTTCGTCAACACACTTCAACCTTGAGTGGGAGAGATCTTGAATGGCCTCTAATTTTAGCTTTGTACGATGGCTTAATTCGGCTTCACGATACAATTGGTTAACTTCAAAATACTTTTCTTCTGAAGACTGAGAGGATTCTGTTATTTTTTCCAGTTCATTTAGCTTCCTTCTTTTAGCTGCAGCACGAATTGAGCCTTTTCTACGGAGGATATTTTTTATTTGGACAAACATTTTTTCTGTCATTTCAATGACGTCTTTCTTAGGGTCCATTGATAATCTAAAACTAGTATCCTGAATGATACTTTCCATTTCCTCATTAGTAGATTTGTCTTCAGTCAGAGATATGTTTAATTTCCAAATTAAACATATTAAACAGAAGCAATTAAATTTGCTTCTGTATTCTTTTTTTGTGGTGTTCAGTTGAATTTTAATAGCCATGTGATCTGATAGCCTACTGTTAATGACATCATATGATTCTATAGCATCGTTCTCAAAGCCTTTTGTTAGAAATAAGTCTAAACGGGATGACACTTCGATACAGTTTTTGTCCTTAGAGAAGAAAGTATGCCGGAAGTCATTTTTCATACATGCCACATCTTGAAAGCCAAAAGAGGACATAATTGAAGTAAGATTCTTGGTTGCACGAGGGTGGTCATTTCTGGAAGTTTTCGCAAAGTCCCGTCCAGCTCGTAGCTTAATATTAAAATCGCCTCCCATAATTGTTGGTTTGTAAGAAATTAATTGAAATAATCTTCTCTGAAAAAAGTCAGGATCATTTGTGTTAGGCCCATATACGCCAATCACTTCAAAGTGGCAGTGTTCAACTGTGCATTTGGCTTTAACGAGGTTGCCATCGGACGATTCGAAAATTATTTCTGGCTAAAGAAAGGACTATATAAGCAGCGTGACTCCTCTTTTTGGATTATCGTTAGTTGTACAGAAGGAAGAGAATATAATGTAGCACTTCGGCACCGTAAAATGATCCTGGGGGCAACAGCGGGTATCACATAACATAATCACATCCGGGAGAGATAGGAATTTTAAAAATCTAAACAGGTCGTACTTGCGACTGAGACTCTGTAGAGAATTGACGTTCAGTGAAAATATTGATAAAATCATGACATTTTTTTATGTTTATTTACGTTTCTTCTTGGAGATGACTCAGATCTAGAACTAGGAGAAACTACTTCTGAGGCTAATCTCTTGGGGTTAGAACCCGATCTAGTCCTTAAGGGCATTAATGGTGATTCGGAACTACCTTTATTTATACGAGACTTTCGTATTTTCGAAGGTGCCTTTACATTTTTCACTGATTTATTTGACAGAGACGAAGTATCTGTTTCTTCCTCAAAACTTTTATTTTGATCCTGATGTGTTGTTGAAGCTGTAGAAGCTTCAACTTCAGCAGTGGACTTAGTGTAAGATTTTTGCAAAGTCAAATCTTCTATTCTGTTTGTGTCGCCGTTAGTTATATTAGAAACTGAATCTTCCAAATTAGAAGAACCATTCGGTGAAGTCTGTGTTTGTGGCTCACTATCATTGGTGTCGATAATATTAATGGGAATTTCATGGAGACCAGTAGTTGAATCTTTTTGAGAGATTTCTGTTGGCGCATCGAGCTCGGATGGTTTGTTTTGAGCCGTGGAATTTTCTTTATTATTAGGCATCGAATCCTTAAGGTTAGATTTTTCCATTTTATTGCCTTTAATTTTTTCGTTAAGTATTGTTCTGTATTCGATTATTTGAAGCCTTTTACCAATACAATTTATTATAGAGTAGCCAAATTGAAAACAGCGCTTGCATTGCATTCTCACTCCGGGAAATTTTAGATTAACTAAACAATCACCTGCTGGCAATATCTGCGGTATAACTGCAGGGTCGCCTTCAACTTCAAAAGTATAATTGGAAGTTCTCCAGATTGTTTTATAGTTTTTAAATGTTTTTTCAGCTTCTATGTCCTCGGGATTAGGTTCTGGGAAAGAATCGACAATGTCAACGAATCTTGAAAGCCGTTGCTTCAAGTTGCCTACATCCACCCTCTTGAAGGTATTTAAAGCTGTAATTTTAAACCTCTTTTTAGAATCTATATCAAAGTTATCGATGTTTTTAATTTTCATTTGAATTGATTTCATTGCTCCATTAGGATCTTCCACGTCAATAGTGTATTGTCTCTTCATAAGATGAAGTCTGGACCGAATGTCCATAGGTACTTTCGTATAAAAAGATGCATAGCCATAGCCGTATCGCGCTTGAGCTCCTGCAATTTTTTCTTCCGTAAAACCGTAATATAAGGCTGCCTTGTACACAGGGCACACTAGGAGCTACACTTTTTTTTTTTTGAAAAAGACAAAAATCTCTTTCAAAAAAAGCACAACTATTTATGTAGTCAGAATGAAAAGAAACACGTCTTCTCCCTTTGACACGATTCATAAAACAGAATAATATGGTAATTAAATTTATCCTGTAATTTAAAAATAAATAAAAGGTTTGGTATTATGTTGTATGTTTTAAACGTTGATAAATATGATACACTGAATGCGCTTTGCCAACCTTCGCTCTTTTGACTTGAAAGGATGTATTTAAACCTACAATTAAAAGGAAGCTCCATTACTTTTCCAGTTATACTTACATGCTTTTAAAAAAAATATAAAGTACTCTCATTAGTAGGAAAGTTTTATCAGCTTTTTCATTATAATCATAATCCAGTCTTGATGGATATACTTACATACATAGGTATACATACCTACGTTTTGATAAATTTTGATGTATCAAAAGTTTTGATGAATGATACTGATTTAATCTTCTAATAGCGAGATTATCTTCATTATATTTGTATAGGTGCCTTCAAAATAGATACAGTATCTTAAGCATATTTTTATCCAAGGTATCCATAGATAATATTTATGTACGTAAATAAAACAGATCATATAAAAGTGTGTAGGAAAAAGTTTTATTACGTCTTAAGAAAAAAATGAGATATTGCAAGCACTTTTATATTATATACTTTGAAAGTCTGCAGCACGCCGTTTAAAGCAAGCATTTAATTTTGGCATTAAATTATAATTAAATTTAGAAATGATGGGAATATCAAAACAGGACCTTGGATGACCTCATAGAGGTCATTTTATCTCAACTGAATTATCTCATTAGTTGTTCATGTTAATTTTACTTCATAAACAACCTCAAATTCTGCCTCCTATGCCATCAAATCACATTTTGGTCTCAAAATCAGCCTCCAGCGACCTCAAGAAAAGCTTGGAGGCCAACAGGACATAGATTATATCCTTTTCGGATAAAGTCATCCTTATTCCACCTTGCCCCTGCTCCCCAAGTCCTTTTGGATGACTATAATGCTCGATCAAGCAGTCAAACGAACGAATATAGGGATTCTCGCTACATAAATATGTATAGATTTAAGTAATTTTCAATGAATTTCATTGCAGGGAAAATAAATATTTTTTTGTTCCATTTAGACTTCTCTTTCTTGATGAAGAATTATTATTGGTAGAGTTAGAAAAAAGGTTTTCTTATTCATCAGGTCAGCTATTAGAGATTTATGTTGTATCAAAAAAAGTAACAAAATATATTTAGGTAACAAATTAAATAGTGAAATATCTTAAAATGCAGCTAATCTGCAAGTGTAATTACGAATATTTGATACATCACTCCTCTGGTCGCAGGATATTTTATAATGGAAAAATTTCTTAAGTAGGAGTAGGGTAAAACCATCATCAGCAGTTTATAATTGATAAATTTCTAAAGCAGGTACTCAAATTTCGTCAACATTTTAGCAGGATTAAATTTGAACTTTTACAGTGAGTACTTGACTAATTTCTACGTATTTAGACTAAAAGTAAAAATGCCAGTTTTTTTTCTCCAATTCTCTATTGGTCAAGGGAAGTTACATATACAAAAATATATAAATAAATATTATAGTTTATAATTAAATCCCTAAACTAAAAAGACAAGACGACTTTAAAAATGGTGAATCGATAGATAATGTTCATTATTACATGCATGTTCTCTAATATTGATAAAATATGTTCATAGAGATAAAAAATAAAAATTATTAAAACAACTAAAAATTCACTTTAAAGTATTTAAAAAAGACAAATTGAATCTACAGTTTCTACATTACTAAACAAAACGACCATTGAACTTGGGAGGCGCAGAACTTCTTAAACTGTCTATGGATACATATCAGGCGACGTAGAAACTTACTATTGCCATTTGAACTTGAAGGGTAATAGTGAACAAAATCCCCCGCAAATTTTCACGATAGACCATCCAGATCAGGGGCGTACTGGGGCGAAAATTTCCACCGGGCAAATAGTAAATATCTTGTACGACAAAGGCGCATTATGCTAAATCGAAGGGGCGCCTAGTAAAGATTTCAGAGGGGCGCACCGGTCATTGACCGATTGACCGCCGGACCAGTACGCCCCTGATCCAGATCAGGGATTTTTATGGTGAGTGCTGAGTATCTTGCCGCAGTTGAAATAAAAATTGCTCTTAGTTCTTACTTTCTGACAGGTTCTCCTTCAGTTCACATCCCAGTTATTCTACTTTTACTACCCGAAAGAGTAAACTCCAAGGCACGAGCCTTTGTTGGAGCTTTGATGACATTTGAAATGAGCCCGAATAATTTCAGAGGAGTCACGAACTTATACTGTATTCCAGGTATGTTGAGGGAAATAAATTCCTTCGCAATACGTAGAACAGGGCGGTCAGCAAAAGCATTAATTGCTGTTTTGAATAATTTCCCACAGTCTTTGCTAGGTCCGTTAAAAAATAAACATCCTGTAGAAATTTGAAATTGAGAAGTAAATCTTTTTCCATCATTAATTTTTGGAATTGAGCTCATTATTCTCTTTTTCCAAGATATCGGTAGGCTTAAAACTTTTAAGAATTTGTTGCATATTTCTTCAGCCTCATCCTTAAAATTCGGTTCGATCGACATTCTTAAATGCCAAGGAAAGGGCGCTAAATGTGTGTGTGTTTGAGTAGGTAAAAAAAATTGCTACAGTTGAACATTGTGCTGTTGTCCAAATCGTGAATCGATAAACTAATATTCGATAAAGCTAACCATTCCAATTTCTTTGGTTCTAAAAGGTTTTTAAAATAAAATTTCTTATTACAATTTTGTTTAATCACGTCAATGGTCGAAGACGATAAAAATGACAGCGTTCCTTTCCATAAAATCCTTTGAATTGTCGCTAAAGATGGAGAAAAAATCTCCACGCGATCATTTATGAAATCTGTTCTGAGTATAAGCCAAGTGTAACTTGGGTTCGTTGAGATGGTAGATCGCCACTCAACGTTTGGATGTCGTGCCAGATCAATTAAAACTTTTTGGTATATTTTAGGGATTATTCTGGAGAGTAGAGATAATCCATCTCCAATGAGGGATTTGGGTCTTTTGATTGAAGGTAAATAAAATTTATGAAACAAACGATTGAGCCAGGAGACTCCTCTCCAATTACTTTTGCAGCAAGCCAGGGTATAGCTGTTGTCTTGTAAATAGTATTTGGAACGATCAAGAAATTAATCTTCTGAAGATTAAATTTTCCCAATGAGGTGATCGCTGAATTTATATATTTAGTTAGAACCACCCAGTTCAAAAAAGAAGCACCGTTTCTGTCCCATCTGATCCCAATAATTTTAATTTCACTTATAACAGCACATTCTGCTATTTGAAAATCTTTATCAGGACTCCATGTACCGATAGGAAGATTGATGGTTTATTTATTATTTATTTTTAAACCAGGCCTCTTTTCAAATTTTTTGAAGTAACCAATCACAAGCTCAATTCGTTTAATTAATTGTGATTCAGAATTAGCCTCGAACATTAAAGTGACGTCGTCCGCGTACAAATCAATAACATGTTTTGAGTTCCCAAAATTTACTTCAAAACCCAAAAAATTCTTTAAAATAGAACCTGCAAGATCGTTTAATACAGTAACGAATAGTAAAGGAGCCGAAGGACAGCCTTGCCGACAACTCTTTTAAAGTAATAGGTTCGCTTTTTTTATCACCCATAGAGATAACTGAAGTCCTATTGAAGAGAAGCGCTCTGATAGGATTAAAGTATTCCTTAGGAAGAAGTTTTTTTACTGCCTTCATGACATGGCCGTGTAAGATTGAATCAAAGGCCTTGCTGGAGTCTAATGCAATAAAAGCTCCAAAAGTTTCCCTCTTTTTTACAATTTCGATGGCAGATTGTACATTTCTTGAAATGTCCGAAATTTTCCTGCCCCCCGAGGGAGACTTTTTGCTCCTTTCTCATTATAGAATTTTAAATTGGTTCCATTTCAGTTGCTAGAACACCCGAAAGAATTCGGTAGTTCTCATTGAGCACTGTAATTGGTCTCGAATAGTTAATATCTGTTGGCAAGCCTTTCTTAGGGATAAGAGCAATCCGTCGTTTGGTAATTGATTTTGAAAGTTTTCCATTGATTTCCATGGACTTTCCGAGTTGGGCCAAGCAGGGAATTACTTCATCCACACATCGGGTAAAAATTCCTCCACCTATACCATCTGGTCCAGAAGCTATACCATCATTAAAATATTTTTTTATGTATTTGGAAATGCACTCTTCTGTAAGAATCGTATGCGTTCCAGATTTTGAGCGAAGAAAATCTGCTCTATCGCCATCCACAAGTTTTTGGAAGCGCCTATGAAAGAGTCTTAAAATTTCTCAAGGGTCGGTGATTGTTTGGCCATGTTCAATAACTTTCTTGATTTTAGTCGTTGATCAATCTTTTCTTTCCAAATTTTTAAGTCTTCTTACTGGCTTGGTTTCTATCATGGTTTTTTCTTTGTATTCCATCTCAGCTATCTCTGATGCACGAAGCAGATTCGCAGTACCTATTGTAATTGTGCGTAAAAATAAAAAACAATTGTTTAAAACATCTTCAAACCCCTTTTGGAACATTGCAGCTTTCCTCTTTTTTCTAAAAGTATTTTGTAAAGTGGTGGACCTAATCGTATAGCTAAATATACGAGCGATCCTTTTTGGATTTAACGAAGGGTTAAAATTATGAATAAAACGTTTTTGTAGTATTTTGATAAAGTTTTTATCCTCAACTGCCCATTTGGGTAATCTAATTTTTTCTTAGTCCTACTATGTTCAATCTCAATCATTTTATGATCAGATTTAGGATGAGGCGATAGCGTGCACTTGGTGTTTTCTTGAATATAGAAGAGGAAGCAAGAGCCAAATCAATCCGTGAGTATTTTTTTTCCACTTCTCCAGGACACAACGTCTTCTGGACTAAGAATTCTGATTACATCATGCAACTTAAGTTCCATTATGAGTTTAGACAAAACTTGGAGATTAGGGTAATGAGACTTAGAATTATACAAATCTACATTCAGATCACCAATAATCAAGAGAGGATATAAATCGTTTTTGCTCGCATTGATAATGGCCTGAAAGAAGACAGAACACTTAATATTAGGACCATATACATTAAATAAATAAAATCCACCACTACTTGTTGGGATGAATATTATATGCCAGTCACTTGAGCTTGACAACTCCTTTACACATTTGGGGTTATCGACTGTCCTTGCGACTAAACACAGAACCAGTCCCCTGTGAAGAAGTAATGGTAATTTTTCGTGAAGGTGACAGCCAGGTGAACAGGATGTAGATAAATGAGACTTTATAACTTGAAGACAAATAGCATCTGGCTTTATAGAAGAGGCTTTTCATCAAGGAATGTCGGATAATTTTATCTTTTCCACCTCTCGTATTTAGCGAGATTATTTTATTCACTCCCATATTCATTTTCTGATCTCTAGAAATAGGTGGGTTGTAAAAGTCATCAATAGTGGGTTGGTACTTAAATGACATAGACATTCATGAGAGATATATAAAAAAACGAAAAAACACTAATACTATTTTCTTGTAATTTTAGTCGGACCTTTCTGCAGTGAGAGACCAGAATTAGTAGACGTTCGCTTAGAAACTGAACCAGACCTCGTTCTTGAAAGTAAAATAAGATCTGGATTTAGTGGTGTTTTTTTCGGTGGGTAATTTATCTTAGAAGTGGAACAATCATCTTTCTTAGAAGGCTTACCACCTCGTCTTCTTTTTTAACACACAATCTTTCATCGTCTATCTCACTAGTATTCTATGAGGAAGAGTCGAGGGCATCGATATCTCTTTCATTTACCTTTGAAGAAGCGTTGCTATTCTTATCGATTACGGTATCTTCATTATTTGACCGTTCATTAAGGTCCGCATCATTATCTTCAATAACATTTTCTTCCCTAGTCTTATCCATGATCTCATCAGAAATTTCAGTGGCCGATTCGACCTAATATCAATAGGAAACTTTGAATAGAGTCCAAATTGACTCATTCCAAACTTTAGATTCGCTCCTGCTATTTCATGTTCTTTGAAACTGAACAAAATAGCCATATCCAGTTTATCCAAGTTGCGAATACATTTCTGATATGATTTACAATATTTATTATTAATATCAAAAACAAATATTTTTTCCCACAATAAATCCAGGGGATGATAATTTGATCTATATAGAACACTCGAATTGTCTACTTCTATTAAAAAGTGTACTAAATAAGAAGAGGCTCTTTCCTTTGAAGTAAGTAGCCTACTGTGTGTATGGTATTGGTTTTCGAGGGTTGTCAGGGTAACATTGGTATACGAGAGACAGTGGGGATTTTTTGCCTTCACGCTCTTCTTGACTTTCTATGATGACTCGGTGTATCTCAATGGGTAAGCAAATCAATGTAAATACAGTTATTTATTGCAGTACTCACGTGGATGTGGATGCAAATATTTCTAAAAATACATATAATCCAGGGATTGGAATGCGAATCTTTAATACGTCACCTTTGCAAATAGCCCCTGATTTTTGTGATGAGGATGAAATATTTAGTATTATTCATAAATTAAAGTAGCTGGTTGCTTCGTCGTGACTATTGTCATTCATTATTTATTCATATTTTCAAAAAATATTTTGTTATATTTAATATGAAGTAATTAAAGGGTATACAGTGATCCCTCGCCACTTCGAGGTTCACTTATCGCAGATTCGCTATTTCGCGGATTTTCATAATGCATTTTTTTTTGTGCATTGTGCTCTGCATTCTGATTCGCTAAAAACTCACTCCCGCTTCTTGTATCAAAACATGCTACGAATTGTGCTATCATTTTGTCGTCTCGTGCAGGTATGTGTACGTACATAAAACAGCTTGGCAAATTTACATTAAGTTGGCCAAATTATCTTGTAATTTCGAACATCTCCTAAACCCATAATGTCGACGAAACGGCCTGGACCGACAAAAGCACCTGCAGATGGGCCCAAACGGCGGAAGATGCTACCTATCTCAGATAAAGTTAAACTTCTGGACATGCTAAGGGAAGGTAAAAGCTATGCAGCCGTTGCTCGCCATTACGGAGTCAATGAATCTTCCGTTTGTTACATAAAGAAGGAGGAAAAAAAACATAAGGACGACAGCAGCAGTCAATTTTAATACGAATGCAAAAAGGGTTGTAACTGTCTGCAACAATTTGTATACATGTAATAGTTGCTAATTGTAAAAAAAAAAAAGTTTTCTATTTCGCGGATTTCACTTATCGCGGGTCATTTTCGGAACGTAACCCCCGCGATAAACGAGGGATTACTGTATAATGAAATCAATAAATTTATAATTTTATCACTAGATTAAAATGTAACTGGCAATATTATTGATATATTTTTATAAAAAAAAATATAATTTTTTTTTACATTATGAGGTACTTGTACCTATTATAGTTAGGAATGTAAATCATATGCAATTCGGGCGTGTTATAAAAAAAGAAAGAGAAAATCAACCTGGCAACCCTGACAATTTAATGAATGTCGAGGGGGGAAGCAGCTTGAGCTGTCATGACGTTTTACTGAGCTACAAGCTGCTATTTTCCTTTATATATGTATACAAATGAAAACATCAAACCACAAACATTACAATACGTTACTCCAGATTCATTATTATATTCACAAATATCATTAACTCCATTCTCCTCAATGAATGATAACCATTTTTTAATTTCTCCTTTGTTCCTCTCCATGATATAATCTTTGCAGACTGTTCTTTACTTGTAAAACATTATGCTGAGGTAAAGTTGATGTTACCTTCTTAAGGGAAAAAAAATAATGATAACAGCTTCGGAAAACAAAAAGACCTGTTTGAAGAGCCAACTCCACTTTTTTATCACACGCCCAAATTGCATATGATTTTCATTCCTAATTATAGTTATAGTTGTATAAGTGTGATAATGATTGTAACATAGGTTGAATAGTATATACAAAATAAGAGAAAAATTGAATTTTATATTGTCTTATTTCTATAAAATACTCATAACAGATTTTTAGCGCGAGCATTCGCATCGCGCTCTATATATCTGAATTATTCGCTCTTTCAAACCTTTGTAAAAATTGTTTGGTGATGAAAATCGTAAGGCTTAAAGAAATTGGTTGTTGTCGGCCCCCAGCCTGAGAGGCCATAAATCAGTGGATTTAGTATTCTTGCTCTTAAAAGAGCACAACCAACAGCAGATAAATCTACTATTGATTGGAATCGGTCTACCTTCCGACACACCCAATCCCTTCCCATACAATGTCGTTTATTCATTTAAGGTACATGGTTATTTACAGAGATAATATCAATACATATACATAACTTTACACTGAATGGATTTATATGTCAAATGGATAATTTACACTGTATGAATTTCGTAACATAACTACATAACTATATACATCTCATGCACCTTTATTGCGAGGGGTAATCCGGGAAATTAAAGCTTGCTATTTTAAGAGGAAGTAGGGGGGGGAGGGTTATTAGGAGTTTTTGCCCTTTTTCTTGATGCATTATATACTAGGGCCGACCCAGAAAGAACTCTTAATTGCATATAGGCAATGTAGGTCGGGCTAATACCTAGCACTTTAGCCAACAGCCTATACGTTGTTTTCGACAACACTCCCCTCCAGTTAAAAATAGCTGGAATCACCTGCATAGCAGCAGGCCCGTGGGTCTTCTCCAGCCCTAGGTGCCTAAGCACCTCGCCCTTGAATACCACGTTGTCGTATTTATCCAGCTTCTTCTGCTCCTCCTCATTGAGCAGAGCCAGGTCTGAACAGATTGAGGGATCTATTACAAAAACTTTGTCTCCCTTCACAGCCACCAGATCAGGCACTCTCCACGTGTCCTTATACAAGACTCTGGGTTTCTCAGTGACCTTAAACTTTTTCCTTTCAAGTGAAGAGGCAATCATATTTTGTAGATGGTCGTGCCTATTCACCCTCTCCTTTACGAACATCTTACATCCTTGCAGGATGTGTCCCAGATTGCATACTGCTTCCGGGCAAGCAACACACTTGTTTCCCCCTTTCATTTTTCTGAACCTGGACATTTTGGCTTTTGTTATGGGGTTCCCTGCCATAATCTGAATAGCACACCTTGCCTGCCAGTCCTCAACTTTCAAATGCTCCATCGCTAGGAAGGAGAAATTATGGCTGCCCTGGACAGCAGAACTTAGACCCCTAGTATCCGTAGCCAGATAAAGGTTCTGGCGTTGGATTTCAGCAGTCTCCTCCCGTGTCTCACCATAATTTACTCCCCCCATCCTCGCAGAATTGAGCTTCTTCAGGAACGGTCTAGCTTTTAGGATGTCCTGGATCAGTGGGTCCTGACTGTCAATGAGACCCCTCGTTCTCCCATTGCTAAGCACTACCCTCATTAATTTGAGCTCCAGCCCTCCTAATCCCCCATCCTTTACCTTAGCATGGAAGAAGTCCCTGGGGACATCTTTTGACAGCCCAAACCATTTCCTGATCTTCGTCCTTATAGCAACATCTGCCCCCACCAGATCTGCTAGCTTCATATGCCCCTGCTGAAGTGTATAGATGAACCTTGGGATCATATAGGTTTTAAGAGTTATTAACTTCTGACAAGCCGTCAGAGGGGCCTGGTCAATGTTTTGGAGACCTTTCTCCACCATCTGCTTAATCTCCACCAGCTCCTTTCCCAAGGGGCACAGTTTAAGTCCTAAATACTTGTAGAATTCTTCCACCCTCAGGGGAGGAATTTTTCTATCACCTACCAAGAGGCCTTCCCCCTTGTCTATGAAGAACCCTCCTTGGCCCTTCGAGACCTTTAAGTGCATGAAACCACACTTCTTTGGGTTGGGAGAGAGTCCAACCCTTTTGCAGGCTTTAATAAAGGCATCTGTCCTCTTCTGAAGGTGGTTCAGGGAGGTGGAGACCAGGACTGTATCATCAGCAAACAAGAGGCACGAGACCTCTTGTTCCCTGATTTTGAATCCCGGAACTCCTGCTGTTTGTTCCTCCGTCTCACAGAGAACCCAGTCCAACACAAAATTGAAGAGGATTCCTGATAGAGGATCCCCCTGAAGTATGCCAGACTTCACCCCAATTACAGAGCCTCCCTCCACACTTGTGCCAGCACTTTTGTAGAGGTTAGCAATGTATTTGATTAGATGCTCCGGCACACCTAGTCTCCTACAGGCCAGTAGGATTGACTCATGGGATACTGAGTCAAAGGCTTTTGCTAGATCGATATATCCAATAGCTATTGCCCTCTTCTTAGTCCTTGCTACCCCCAAGACCTCATTTAGGATGAAGTTATTCTCACTGCATCCATTCACCTTTCTGAATCCCTTCTGGCAGTGATTAATCTCGATGGCTTGGAGTCTTCTAGCCAGGATTCTGTGCAGGATTCTGGTACAGTGAGGGGTAACCGTTATGGGTCGATAGTCACCCATTTTGCTTGGACTTTTGACTTTGTTGATCAAGGTGGTTCTCCCCTCAGCCATGATCTTTGGGATCCTAGCTCTCAGGAGGCAACAAGAAAACATTTTCTTAAGTAGATGGGGGTCGAGTTTCCTTATTGCTGCCCCATTGTATCCTAGGGGGTCTGCTCCTGCTTTTGATGCGGGGAGGGCAGATGAGATTTCCTCATCAGTGAGAGGCCTCAAAAGGTCATAATGAATCTGCTCAGGCTGAGCTACAACCCGACCGTCCGAGATCGACTTCTTGCAGAAGAGTTTCTCCCACTCCTCCCGCACACCCTTACCAATAGCTACCTTGCTCAGTAGCTCATGAAGCCTCCCGTCTATTGCCGCCGAAGCAACCTTTCCAAAATCTTTCTTGAGGAGCTCTTGGGTTTTTTTGAAAGATACAAATCCCTCATTCTTTAGCTGTCTCTTACTTGGCTTCTGGCTCCCATACTTCAGTCTATTTTCATACCCCTTCACCGTTTCATTTACCAAAAGGGAACACACGTCGTTAAAACGCACCCCCTCTGATATCAACAGCTTCAGAGCCTTTCTTCTCAATCCCTCATTCGCCACAAAGTCCATCTTCCCCTGAAGGAAGTCAGCCAGGGCGCTGTAAGGGTGATACTTCCATCCTTGGGTGTATCTTTTGGTTGCGAAATACATTGCCTCAAAGAGGTTTTTCACTGTGGCACTGTGGAAGTTGTTTAGGATGTATTTGTTGATTTCGATCATTGCCTTTAGGGGGACCATGATGTTTACCCTTGAGAATAGAAATTTTTCCTGCCTTTTTATTTCACCCTCTATGTCATATTTCCCCTTCTGGGGTGGTACCTCAGGCTCCACCTGCTCCCCACCCTTTTCTTTCGGGCCCCCACGTTTTGAAGGTTGGTTCTCAAGGAGCCAATCCTCGAATCCCTTCAGAGAGACACCATCTGAAGCCTCCCTCAGCTTCCCTAGGTATTCCTCCTCAGAGTTCAGGGGTAGGGGAGTTACTAATTCATTCTCTGGGACAGGCTCAGCTTCCATCAATTGGATGGCCGCCATCCTCTGTGTTGCTAAGGTCTCCCTATCCCTATTTATGCTTTCCCTTGTACCCACAGTACATGTTAGGGGTTGATCTACTACGTGTGGAACATCTGTACTCATGATCAGGTCCGGAAGAAGTACGTCCGTCTGCTTATTCAGGGAAGTGACCTCCGGCCTATTACTTAGAGGATCTGTGAATGTCGATGGGGGCAGACCTTCACCCAGATTTACTCTATCCGTTTTGGGGGAGCTGGTCATTATGTAGTTCATTCCATCCTCTCTCCCATCCTGCCCCAAGAGCAGTCCATCACCATCCCCAGCCACAACTCTGGAGTGGCTAGTGTTCGAGCTGGAATTCGAACTTCCGATGAGAGAAAGGGGGGCACTTCCCAGGATAGCCTGCTCACACTGTGATAACCTGTCTGAGACAGATAGCAAGGACACATTCCCACTGCTAGGCTCCGTATCCGTACTACCCGAAACCAGCAGCAGCTGGTTAGCCACTGCCAGTAGGTTAGCAGAGGTGCTCATAAGGAGGCTCTTGTCTAGTTCACAGGGACTTTTGGTTGAACCTTGACTTGAGGCTTCACACTCTGCTAGGGGGGCATAGAGACCAAACATATGGTAATCCAGCCACAGGGCATACTGGTTTGTATTTCGTACTTTCTCGATAAAGTCGAGGGTTACATAGGGGAACTTACGCTGGAGCATACTGCAGACCCTACTATTGTCTGCCCTGGTCTCTTGCGTTAGTGTGGCGTCCTCTTTTGCCATTAAAAAACGCACATCTGTAAGATTACTGTCAATTGGACTAGTTGGTCCGACATTGACGATGGGCATATCATCTAGGAGGCCTTTTAACATAATTTGGTATGAGGTTCTCCTCCTTAAAGTAACTATCGTGGTTCTGGTTAGTTGTGGGACATGCTACATCAGCCGCGCCACTAAATTATATCTTAGCTTGTCCTCAGCCTTTTCTTTGGATTTAAAGAAGGCCTCAAGCTCAGCTACCCTTTTTATCATTTGAGGGGAAACATCCCAAATACCAAATGACTGGAATGCTTTGTAGTCATTCCATTCACTGGGGTGTATCGCTTTGCAGTGGTTCTGGAGCTCCAGGTTCACTCTGAAAGTAGTGCCACAAATTGGGCAGACCGCTGAATTAAAGTTCAGTGTCTCATACACCCCTAGCTCGTTCATGTCGATCATTTTTAAGTTTATTCCACCCTTTTCCTCTACCAGGTCTAAATCATTAATCACCACCCTACTTATTTACCGTAGGGAGAGTGCCATTGACCACCCTATTAGCACATAGAGCCTCTATAATGACTCCTCTAATACCTTGTGAGGGGGAAGAGGGGGGAGGGAGAGATTAAAGTTCGTTGTACTCTCTTTTAAATTTATTTAGATTCCAGAGGGAAGAAAAGCCTAGTGGGGGGAGATTTTTGCTTGCCGTACTCTATCATGTAATTTTGAGAGCAATTGGGGGGAAAGTACTTCAGTGAGAGGGGTGGTTTCACTTAAAACCATAAGGGGGAGAAAATCTCTCACGTCTCCACCAGTGAAGTCTCCTATGCCATACTCAAAGAGGAGAAGGGGGGAGGTTAGTTCTCTCACCGTACTTTAAAGTGGTATCTATCAATTCTTAGGAGACAGGGAGGGAGAATTAGACGTTCAGTTGCAGTATTTTAATTATTTAAATTATTTAAAAGGGGAGGAAGATAAATCTCCGGAAGGAATTACTATTCCACTGCTATATAGAAGTACTATGAAGGAGGGGGAGGGGGAGTTGAACGCTCACTGAACCTTCTGATGGAATGTGTAAATTAACTTAATTATCAGCAAAACAAGTACCCATATAAATAAATATTATAAATGAAATTGGTGCATGAGGTATTTACAATAGTCAAAAGATGAAATGAATAAGTAAATGAATAAAGAAAAATGGCAATAGAATCAGAATAACAAATTGCAAATGTCAAATTACGAACTGAATGGGGGTACTGTTCCTTTTGTAGATCCTTCCTTGATCCGGAAATCGATCCACGAAACCTCTCGGCTAAAGTTCAGCTTTGGTCAACGGGACGGAGCAACGTGTACTCAGGATCCTTGCCACAGTGTGGTTAAAGTCTATAATCGATCCCAGTACTGCACCTTTCGAACCTTGGCCCAAAATCCAGCTCTTTAGTATAATTCTTGACAGATCTCCAGAAGATAATCCAAAATCACTATCCAAAGTTCCACGAATCCATGTCCTTTCCCGAATCCAGTAACCAATGCTCAATCCCAATCCCACTAGTAGCACAGGATGTGCTTTTTTTATAAAGGAGAAGGGGCAATAACACCAAGTTAAAGGAATTAAATTATAGAGGTAGTGCAAAAAGACACCACCTTCTTCTGCGGCTCGCGCGTATAGATTGAAACTTTCAATCTTGTTTTATCTAAAGTATTTAAAAAAATTAAAGATATTTTCATATCATTTACTAAATTTTTTCATAACTTCGGAATTCCTCCTTCACTCTAACAAATTTTCACAATTATTGTGTATCCAGATATTTGTTTTAATATTAAAAAGTAAATATAAAACTGACATTTCATAATTTTCGTGTAATTGAAAGCTGTAGTAGATTTGTGTTCCCACTTTTATAAAATTAATAATACCCCTTTAAGAAATAGCAATCAGGGTACCTATTTAGAAGGCTATCTACCTTTTTTCTCTTTTTATGGTAGAAACATGGGTACATAGATGTTTTATGTTTAATCAATAGGCAAGTGAGTGATTGCTGATTACTATATATCTTATTCAAAAAAATTCAGAGAGCAAAGGAAATATCCTAGCAATGAAAATATAAAGATTGCAGCAATTTAGAGTCTGATAATATTTTGAATTGATGAGGGGTTATACACTTGAATGGGTAGAAAATAGAAAAAAATATATCTATGATTGTAGGTATATAAAACTACTCTATTGGTATGTATATAGTTAAATCAATATATTGTTGATTAAATTAATGGTTTTATTAATAGTTTAATACATCAATGTTACTTGTGGTTCATGGGTGAAAAGGAATCTAAATATTAATGAATTCAATTAACAAATTTTGTTTTATAAAATATAAAAACTTACTGATGAATTAATCTTGTAAGACTTTATCTAGGGTTTAAAAAAATAAAAGTTATTCTTTAAAAAATCACCATTTCATTCACAATACTGCTCATTTTTTGTCCTGATCTTAAAGTTATTACATGAAGTTTCCTTCACTTTTCTTATAGAAATTTGCTTATTTTATTTAATAAATATATTATTAACTCTAGCTTCGATTTTCGATACAATTTGTGACATTTACAATATTTAGTTATCTTTGACCACTTCGTGCATACAACTGACAATATTTACAATGATTAAAATATTTTGTTCAAAAATGGATATAAATTTTTGTTATACATGAAATAAAGACACTTTAGCCATATTTTCGTTAAACTGCCTATACTGTTTACCTCTAGATCTGAACACAATAAGCTAGACTAATATGTTTTGTACATTATCAAAGTATATAATATATAATTCATTATAAAGTAAGGCTTTTTTTTTGACAAAGAGTTCATTAAAATTTTGTAGTAACATATATTGAATGGATTCAATATTTAAGGTAATTTCAAGATAAAAAAAAACTCCTTTCAAATTGATCGATTTTGAGAATAGGAAATGATTATATTAGAAATGACATATGAATGTAATTAATTTAATTAATCAGAGGTACATGTTTGTATGTAAATGACATTTTATGAGTATCATTGACGCACCCAATGATAAAATATGTAGTTTAATTATAATAAAAAGTTTTATTGTAAAAGTGCTATATATGTGTTTATATATTTAATATGAAAAAAGTAACTAAATCAAAACTATCTTTAAAATATACTTGTATATATGTACAAAAATATTTATCACATTAATGGGTAATCCCCCCCCCCCCGCTCCGCTATTGAGTTCGAACTGAAACGTAGGTAATTAGGTATAAATATACATTTATACTACAAAATATTTCACGAAGTAAACATATTACTTCACAAAATACACAATAGGCATGAATATCAAACTTATACTTATAAATGAAGGACTTAAAGTAGTTATACTTTTGCTCATGATTTGACTTACTTATGGAGCTAGAGTTTCTTAGTTTTTCATTTTTTTAAACTCTGTACCCTATGTCTTTTTTAAAATCATTTTCAGAACTATTATTATGAAAGTAAATACTTGAAAAGGGAAAGTTAGTTATATACATACATAAGTATACATATGTTTGTTTGCTATAATTACATATTGTTTCGCTTAGAACTTTAAAAAAAGATACAATAGAGCATTTTTACGTGACGTCATTATTAAGAAAGTCCTCTGTCATGGATGTGTGACATAAACAATTTTTAATTTGATACAATATGTTTTTATACATCAGTTTAATATTTTATTTTCAAAGCCATAAGATGAGCATTCTTTTTTTAAATTTCTTCATTTTTTCAAATACTACAAAATATATGAGGAACAAAAATTAAATTTTTTTAAACGTTTTTTGTCTTATTTTTTTCATAATTGACTGTCCAAAGTATTTTTACTCTTTAAGTAGTGTTCATTAATTTTTGCCATGTACATTTTTTTTTTCTGATTATTTGAGTTCTTAGTTATGAAAATGCTCTAATAAATAATAATTTAGAAATGTATTCAATATGTTTTATATACGATGTAAAAAATGACAGAAAAATCCATAAGATCCATTTTTTTAGCGTCACTTTTGGTTCATTATGCTATTTGTGGCGTATATGGAAACTTTGTATACATTCTGCTTTTACATTAATTGCTCTAATACAATTATTTTTCATTGTAACATTATTGTAATTTTTTTTAAGACATTTTATTATGATATAACCTAATATATAACAAATTCCCTTAATATTGTTCCAAAAACAATGAATATTCTATGGTCTGAGTGAGTGTTTGGAACTTTTGGTTTTAAAAGATAAAACAATGAACTATTATATTTTAATAATAAACGACTCACCTTCTGTCATATGAAGACTTATTGCTGCTGGGAGAACAAAAAGACCCACCAAAAAGTCTGCAAATCCTAATGAAAGAATGAAATAATTTGTTATAGTTTGAAGTCGAGGAACTGTGAGTACGGCCAAAATGACTGTTGAATTCCCAATCTGAAAAAATAGAATTTAATGAGAAAATGTAATTTAAATTAAAAACCTTTTTAGTAAATTAAAATTGTGTACTTCTAATGTCATAATCTTAGTTTCTTCCTAATTCTGTAAATTTAAATTGTGTGAAGAAAAACAACACATATACAGGCTCATAAATAACACGTGATATATGTATACTACTATTTATTTCGTAATATAAGTAACTTAATATCTGCTTCAATACAATGAATTAATTATAAATATTTTGTAAGAAATTGCTACAAAAATTGTACCTCATTAAGAGAATGTAAATATATGTTCCTAAAAAAAATCCTATAAAATGATCAACATCTACATTTAACTAATTCAAACAAATTGTACAAAAGAAAAATTTATAGAACTTGTGACAAAGATAATGTTACAATTAAATAATAATTATGGGCCTGATCAAAAAGTAGTAGCTGTTGGGGAAGGGGGAGGCATATCTGTAGGAATGAGACTTTTGTTCTGAAAAAAATACAGCTTTGTGATTAGAAAAGAAAAAAAAAAAGACACTTGGTACTCTTGCTCTTTGTTTGTTGGAATTGTTAAAGGAGAAGCCTAAAACTCTAAAGAAAGTATTAAAAGATTATCGTCAGCACGTCTTGTAGACTTTATTAAAATTATATGATAGAAACAATAGTACAATATTCTGACTTTAATAATATTGTTTTAAACGTGGAAGTTAATCCCTCATATAACCCTCCCCCCTCTAATATTATACATACAAGCAGTTTATATTAAGAAGGGTATTAATTCAATGGTAAATCCCCTTCCTGCATTCTCATCACGCTCTCCAAAAGTCCCTTTCATATGTATCTAACCTTTCTGAAGCATGTTCTTACAGAAATTGCGTAAAAACTGCTAGGCAATGGGAGATCAAAATTATTCGTTTTTTCATCACGTACATTGTAAACGTTCAATGGTAGAGCAATGGCTCTCAACCTTTTTTTAAAAAGCATTAAACCCCTTATTCATTTAATCAATGTTGCATATAGCCCTAGTGTTCATGTGGGAAACGATTGAGAACCACTACCTTAGATGGCCGACATATTGATAACTTTTAAGATGAAATTGACTGGTTGATGTGTCCACGGTTTTTATACTTTGTAATAAGTAATTTGTAATCAATGAGTAATTGTAATCAATCAAAACGTACCGATACTTATCAATATAAATTTATTTATTAAAATGGTAGATCTTGTGATCATTGAATAAGACGTTTTTCAATGAACAAATTGCGATTTCTACACTCTTCATGTACATTGTACAAGTTAAAACTAATACAAAGTTATTGCATTAAGAGCATCTAATATGAAAAAGCAATAAATTTATAATAATATTTTACACAAAAATAAACTTTTAAAGATAAAAAATAATTTATGTTGAGTCAAATTTTATTTTTTTACTTAAATAAAACTCCTAAAACTCTAAAAATGTGGGCATGATTACAGCTTCAGATATAAATTTAGTTCATTTGTTTTCTTACTTAAATTGCTCATTAAGAACTGCTTAGTAGATATCAGGAGTATTTGATCATACATCAAAGTAAAATACCATGAAAGTATATTTGTATATTAAAAAAATCCACGTATGTTAAGTCAAACAATTGGGGAAGTGGGAGGCATATCTGTATGAATGAGACTTTTGTTCTGAAAAAAATACAGCTTTGTGATTAGAAAAGAAAAAAAAACTCTTGCTCTATGTTTGTTGGAATTGTTAAAGGAGAAGCCTAAAACTCTAAAGAAATATCTCAAGGTATGTAGGAATACTTTAATGATACACTTATAATGGCCTATTTTCTAAAGTTATTTATTGTTATTTGAATCTAATTTAAATTGAATCTCCTGTGTATTGATCAATTTGTTAAAATTGATTTGTAATTACGTATTAGTATTTTTTTTATGCCAGACAATTAGGAACAATAATGTTAGAGTACATACGTACGTTAGGGCCTAAATTCCTGGATCATTGCTCTTAAAGATGAAAAAATCTTTATATTTTCCCTTGAGAAATTAATTTTGTGCGGAAAAGGTCCTTACATGATTCAACATTTATCATATGAAGAATGGAGAATAGACAATCAGCCTTGCATAACAGGTACTTTTTAATTTTTTTTGATATTTAGTTCTTCTTTTTGTTAACATACTCATAGAGCTTGATTAAAGTATTTAGACAATATTGAAATCACTATATTTGAGAATGACATTGAATTACAACGATAAATTGAAGTATTATATTTTAATTAATTAATAACATTTATGTACAATAAGGTGAAAAGTGGCACCTATATGAACCGGTAACTTATTGTTCCTTTACATACAAGTTGTTTATCCTGTGTACAAATTGCCAAATTACCTTCTTTATAACTGTGAGGGCGTCCGGCTTCTAATAGTAACAACAAATCAAATCATTTTTGAAGAGTACGAAGCAAAACCCTTGAAAACATGTAGCTGAGACAACATAAGTGTTTCAAAAAATATAAACTATAGGTCAAACACAATATCGATATAGGCCCTAATTTCATATGGTTCCAAGGAACCAATGTTCCAATGTTGCTCGTACATAATAACCTAAAATACCAATTAGTACTTTGATTAATGTTTACTCCATCGTATCATGATCCAATCTTCAAATTAGTTGTTTTTTTTTGGTTGTTTTAAATTAATGTTATGTTCAACATACTATGTATATTGGTTTCTGATTATATTTGAATTGTTATTGGACTGTCCCTCTTATTTATTTGATGTAATAATGATGTATGTACTTCTATAATTTTTTTCAACTAAAACTTTATATAAAAAAGCAAAACAATTATATTATTGTATCAATTGTAGGCATTTATCTGCTCTGGTCATGTTTTAAAAAAGTTAAAAAATTTCAATTTTTTAAATTTATGAATAAATTAACGATGGATAATTAACTTTATCTGTGATGAAGGCCCTATTAGGCCTTATTGTACTATTCAATGAAAATAAAATTATTTACCTACAAAAAAAAATTTAATTTTCATGATTAAAGTTTTATACATTGCTACCAAGCTGCTGATTTAAGGTGTAAAAAATAAAGAGTCTTTGATGAGTACAGAATTTTGCATCAAATAATTAATATTCAAATAAGTTTTATTTTTTAAAAGATTTAGGTTCAATTCTATTAAAAAAACAAAAAAACATTTGTGTTTCCAACTATTTGATCGAATTTTTTCACTTATGGCAGATGTTTGTTGATTCAAAATTATGTGTCATATTTGTTTCCTAAACTATTTATGTTTATATTTCTTTAGGGCCCATTCCCACAAATATATATATTTAAATGACATACATACATTTATTTATTTGTAAATTTTAACTATTTATACAACCTTCCTTTGAATCATTCATTGGTTAAACTCAAATCAGCTCTTGTTAAGCTAGAGCAATTTCCAAAAATTTAATCTATTTACATTTTTATTGTTTTGAGCATTAAGCACTATACTATTTATACTAAAAATCTATGTTAAAAAAATATTAAAGAAGTAGTGACCTAGGAATTAAACTGGAAAATAATGGTTCTAATTAAAATTGTTAAATGATAGTACAGAGGCTTTGAATAGGCTTGGTAATTTGTTCCTTAGATATAGGGGTCTGTTTATATCCATAATATTTGTAGACACAAATTCATTTGTCATCAACTAATATTTTATTCTTTTTGCATGAAAATCTGTAATAAAATTACTATATACTTGAGATATTTATCCTTTTTCCAACATTAAATTCAATGACATTAAAGATCAAGTCTACTATGATCCTAATCTTTCCTTTGAGTTTAAGTTTAATTTACTTATACAATAAGAATATAAACAATCTCAAAGACACATTTTTAATGAATTGTTATTTTATAAATTGAACAAGTTTTAAAATTTTCATATGGATACTGTTTTATGAATTTTATGATACACAATGATATAATCATTTTATTTTATTTTATTGTATTGTTGATTTGACATAAAATTACCCAAATACAATTCTAAGGAGGTAGTTTAATATCAAATTCATTCATAATAGATCTTTTAGTGCTCAAGTCTTTCTGGTCTTGAAATATTTTTATTTTTATTTTGATAAAAATAATGATCCAAAAACTAGGAAACTTCTGTAACTACTTACCAAAATAGTATGTAATTTCAGTTATAATACCCTTCTATGTGTAGCATCAAATCAAAAATAAATATGAATTAGGTATTGGGTACGTACTCAAAAAAAAAATCATGAAATTTGACATGGAATGTCTCAAAGGAAACATATTAAATGTCATTATAAAGATTAGTATAGGCGTTCATTACATTAATCTGGAATACTATTTTCTTATGATACTTAATCATTTTGAATAGGATACATTTAATACAATAACCTAAGATATGAAAACTTCCAAATGAGGAAGAAATAATTATTTTTAATATTTATGCATAATAGTCTATGGATAAAAAGCTTTATGTATGCAATTCCCTCTGTACTCTCATCTATCAAGGTATGGAGAAAAAAGTGCATTAAATATATATATTTATATGAACATATATACATCAGTTGTGTTTAATTACTTTCATCATTTGAATAAATAATGTAGACTGCACCTTAATGCATCTTGAAAAAATATAGAACGATGTAAGCAAGGCTGGCTTGGGGTGAAGAACGCACACCAAACGATTCAAAATTAAAATATAAACCAAAGAGGAAAAGTTCTTGGTAAACTAAATGATTAGTTGTTTTACAAAAATCGTATTATCTGGATTTTTAAGACTGATTATTTGATATAATAAACTAATAGCTGATTAATGAAATTATTTTTTTATGATCAAAGAAATCTTTAAGATCCCAGTAAAAATAACACTATGCCACAAAATTTGAAGAAACAAAAATAGTGCCTGGATTTTATATTTAGTTGTTTTATACTTACTACTATGTCAAGTCGCATAAAAACTTGGATTTAAAGATTTTTGTTTTTTGTTTTTTTCAGGTTTACAAATTAATTTTTGAGTAAATAATCTAAACTTACTCATTTTTTAACATGAAACTAAGAAATAAATGAAAAATCAATGAATTAAAAAAAGGAATGAAGATTATATAAGTATGGACAAAGATTTCCATTGTTTAAAATTACTTCAGCATTTCTTCATCATCTTCTTTGAACTTGAAGTAATTACTTACAAGTGAGAAAAAATGAAGAAATTTTTTTTCCGGTTCATAAATTTATTAATATGGGGGATAAAGATAAGAATCTAATTCATTATGAAGGTAAGAACTCATACCTACTATTTTTTTTCATAAATAAAAGAAGTCCACCCTCAAAGTTGTTTTACTTTTAAAGTGCCTTGCAGAATTTTTAGGGAAATGAAATATCCATAATAGTTAGATACTTTGGTTGATTACTGATTTATATAAATATATTTAAAATCGACTAATTTCATCGACCAATATCACTAATATTTGTCTTTATTTTCTACAAATTATTTCATATAAAAGAGCCTTCATTTTTATTACTAAGCAACGAGTCAAGCCATAGTGCTAAAATCACGTATACACAGAAACAAATTATTTTATCGTTGATCAACTAATATAATTCATAGTTTATCAAAATTAAATTAACAAAACCAATCAATGAATATGTTATAATACTAAATAAATACACTTGGTAATGATTAGCATGCTCATGGTCTTTTACTAATAGAATAGAATAGTTCTTTATAATAGAAATTAAAATATATATCTAATACAAATATTAGGTTGGTAAAAATGGAACATAAATGATAATTGGATATGTAACATGATTATTTTTATAATACCATTATCAAAAGGATTGCTTATTATTTTTAAGTACATATATTGATAAATGATGAAATGCTCATTACAAATGAACTTTGCTTTTATTATGTAACTATAAAAAAAAGTAGAATATTACACAATATGTTAACAAAAGATTAATCAATTTAAAATCTGATATCATATATATTGTTGAAAATTTATATTCATTTAAAATTCAATATCAATATACATTAATGTATATATATATATATACTCTTATTGGTTAAAGTTTATTTCTCACGTAAAATATTTGTAATTTAAAGGTTAGTATTTATATCATTTTAGTTAAAAATTATATTCTTCCATATTATTTTACAGAGCTATTTGAGTCATTTATAAACTACAAATGAAAATTTGTAGAATTTATTTAAAAAAGATACAAATTTGATTTACTTCACGTAAAAAGTTTTAAGATAATGTATTTAGAATGGAACTACTACAAACAAAGTTGGTCTACTGAACAATTATGATCATGAGTTTGATAAAAATGAGCTGGAATCGAGAGGGCTACATTGTTTAAGTTTTAATCAAGGTTAAATCCCACATGACTAATTAATATCTCTAAGTAACCCACACTTGATTTAGGGCTTCTCATTTATTTTAGCGTACGTAGTGAATATATTTGATAAGAGTAAAAAAGACGAACTTTCAAAATGATTTTTCAATTACATAACCGGCTAAAATCGGTCTTCTACATTTTTTGTTATTTAAAAACGGTTCTCGCAGAAAATATTCTCCCTTGTCGAAAGACATTATATCGAATTGAGATTTCACTGAAAAATACTATATATTTTATTACTTAGAATCCCAGAACTTGAACGACTCAGTACTGACATACTCATAGTTGGACTCGAAGTGTTAAGAAAGCCTTGCCTATGAGCAAGAGAAAAAACTTTGGTCTATTTATGTGTATAAAATACAGTTCGGCTGCAAGCTGCTAGTTACAGTTGATTCAGAATTTGACTGCATCGCTTCTTGGTGCTTCTTTTGGAAAAAATTAGCATCGAAGTCACGGATATCTACTATATATGAATGTATATATTGGGTTGTTAAAAAAGTCACTTTTTTTTCTCGAATCTTTCCAATTAAAATTTATGTGTTGTATTTGGGTATAATCATAATTAATTCAGAGTTTCTAATCTATATGTCAAAAAAATCTGACTACAGGTTCTAAAATAATTTATTAAAAATCGTTTAAAATGAATATTAGCAATTAATATTTTTTCCCCTCTGCATTTCAACAAATGACAAAATTTTAAGCAGATTTTGCATAATGCATTTCTTCGTAGGATGTACCATATCGAAAAATTGACGCATAGGAACGGAAATTGGATTTAATTATTTTAATATTGGGTATCTGAGAACTCCAAAAATGTATATTTGTTGAATGTTTATCAGTAAAAGTTAAGTGGAGATGTGTGTGGAAGTTTTGTGTCTACTATTTCATATAAATTAAGATAATGATAAAAGAATAACAGCATTATTTGTTACAATATAAATTTTAAATTATATTGTAATATGCATATTTTTATGCAGTCTTTTTTGGCAAATTTTCTGCCCACAATTTATTCTTAACGACTTGTGGAAAAAAATATAACGTTACTTTCATTATTTTATGTTCTTTTTTATTCAAACATAAACATACTTAATTGTCATAGTATCATTTTGATACAAGTTATAATACAATTAATCTATTTATGGATGAATTTTCCAAGAAGGTATACTCATAAAGCAATAAGACTAAGCACTCAAAAATAATGAAAAGAAAAATATTTAATAGTAATATGGTGATTGGGTAACATTTTCATTATATTACTCTATATTTAAAAAAAAAGTATTATTTATTAAAAAGAGATTACTTACTCTTATTCATTATATAATAAATCATATTAATTTCTATGAATATCTTTCTTTATATGATCATATCGGTGAGGGATAAATAAAAAAAATACTTCAAAGTTTTAGTATCATTTCGAGTCTTCGTTCTCAAACTTATTTTTTTTTCAGAGAAGTGTTCGAGTATTCAAAATTTCGACTAAAATGAGACTAATAAAGCATGTAATTTGTTCCAATAATTATAAAAAAGTTCATTGCATTCTTTTCACCTGCAGAGAGTTCATTTTCTCCTTTACTTAACACTGAAAAATGTTAATCCTAGTGAAGTTTCATTTCGAGAAACATTCGTCCCAAGTAATGCATATGTATATTTGGAATATATCTTAGGGAAATATTTAAATTTACTCTAAAACCATTTTATTTCACTAAATTATATGTAAATATACAATCAAACCTGGATTGAAGGTCATATGCTTTAAGCTTGTCACTGCACTAAGTCTATATCTATGGATTAGCATAAGTTGAGGTGAATTATCGTCCCCGTAATTACTATTTGGTGAATCTGTATTTTATTTGCTGATTGTTATTTAACAATGTTAAATAATATACAAAAGGTACTTATAATAGCAAGCTTTCACTTCAACGATACTGAGAAGAGTGAATTAAAATTGATCATCAAGGTAGTAGTACCAACTGATATTTTTCTATTCATCCTTAAACTCAACTCTATCTGAACATTTTACCTATGTCTATTTATAACATAAATGTACTGTATTAAGCGAGCCCCTTCAATCTCTCGTCAGCAATTACCCCCCCCCCCCCCCCCCAAAAAAAAAAAAAAAAAAAAAAAAAAATGCATACCAATACATTTACCTGTTTCAACAATCACTTTTTTAAGTATTTAATGAAATTTTAATTTTTTTTTTTTTTTTTTTAATTTCAAGAGTCCGACGGTTTTTGAAAAATCGAACCACACTTTTTGTGCAAATTTGGCCCATTTTCCTACTTCAACTTCAATTTAAGCCTAGAAGGATACAAATTTTGAGCATTAAAAAATGATGACTTGTTTTGATCTAAATAGACTCCTGGGGACATAGCCGGCGGGAGTAAGCTCATAAGTCGGCAAAATCCTTTTTACTTAAATAAATCCTTGAATAATTCATGAAATGGACTAATAAGGAATGCATTAAGGAGCTGAGACCCACACCTTCGAAACGAGATGTCAAGTGTGTGTAAATTTTCATTGAATTTTGATCAAAAATTGGTTAGAAATCTATGACTCGCGGTAGAGTGCAGAAAGATTTAGAAACCAGATGAAAATCTTTCTGCGTGCCACTTCCTTATTAACCCATTTCATGTAATATTCAAGGAGTTATTTAAAAAAAAATGATTTGGCCTACTCCAGCACCCTACGCCCCTATGAGTTCTCTTAGGTCAAAACAAAGACTAGAAATTGGAATCTGCATTAAATACACTAGCGAATAACTATTTCCTAATGCACAAAATGAGTATATTTCTAGGCTTAAATTGAAAATGGGACAAATTAGCTCAAAAAGTAGGATTCAAATTCTCAAAAACCGTCAGACTCTCAAAAAAAAATTAAAGATATGAAATCAGCGTGCAAAACGAATAACTTTTATTATATTTATGCCCCTTAGGATTTTTGACTGTTGACCAGTGTAATTATTTTAATTTTGTATATATTTTCAAAACAAATATTAAATAACATGCATGTTTATGATTTGATATAGTTTATTTTGTACTTCATGTTTTCTTTTATACCCCATTTTCCAATTCAATTTATAATTCTTAAAAAAAGAAGCAAACCTGGATTAAGAGATCACTTTCACTAAGCAGTCACTTTTTCAGTGTTCCTTGCCTGTCCGAAAGAAAGTAATTCTTTAATAACCATAATGCAAATGACTAATGAGAAGTATCTTGATTTCCCTCCATTGATTTCGTAGGTTTTTTTTCTTTTTTTATTCCACTGAGTAACAATTAATGGCTCAACACCCAGAAGTAGAAGTATTAATAACTGTTAATTTTTCTATTCTTATCCTCTATTAGTGTCCTGAACGTTCATCAGTCAAATTCAAATTTAATCTTTTTAATTTGTGAATATTCTTTCTAAAAATATTAAAAAATAGTCGAACAATGGGGGAAAAAGATATAAACCAGTAAATTATTTTTTTACCCTTTTCGGAAAGAGGTTGAGTGATACAATCGAGATTATTTGTCTAAGAATGAGTCTGAATAATATCAAATAGCTCGTTTCCAGTTGTTTTCTGGTTCACAACCATCTGACATCTTAGAGAAAATCTCTTTTTGACTTCAGAAACGTTATATATTTTTGAGTTATAAATTAATTTTTCAGATTTTAATTATTAAAAAACTCGAGTTTTGAGAGGATTGAGAAGTATTCAGTTACATCATTAAGAAATTAGTTGTTATCGTACATAAACTTGTGCTTTGAAGCAAAATTGCTACCTTACACCTATTAAAAAATATAAACTGATTGCTCTTTAATATATTTCCAGTCAGTAAATTAGTTTAACACTATACATATATCAAAATAAAACTTGAATCTTTAACACTCATTTAAACATTTTTGATATTTTAAGTTTGAATATTTTTTGTCAATATTTTAAAACTAAATCTTTTCTGTCAATATTTGAAAAGAAATGATTTCTTTTCAAACATAAAAAAACTTCTATGACATGACAAATATTTATTTTCTTCCATTGCCAATAACTGACATTATTCTGAATTTCAATGTTTAATTAATCTCAGGAAAATAACTAAATTGTTTAAAAAAAGTTACATTCAAACAATTGAATTAATTATAAACGTAAAGAAAAAAACTTAAGATTTCCAAATGAAAAATTTATTAAATTATTTATTCAACATTGAAGGCTGAAATACTTAAGTAGAGATGATGTAAACAGGAAGTAAAACTCATTAATTTACTCCGAAATTCAATGCAAAAGTGATTTATCGTATATTTGAATCTGCGTATTATCTGCATTTTCGAAATATTCACAATATTTGCATGATCATTCGTGCGTTTACTCAAAGAAATAACTGCTTTCACATATTGATATCTTTGTCTTCTACCTAGTTAATTGAACTACTAAGGTATCATCTGAAGAGATAGAGAGTTCTGTGGAGGCAGAAAAACCACCCTATGGTTACCGTCTTTAAAAATCCCTCTAGCCCTGTACCAATAATGACCAATAATTTATTACATTTTTATAACTCTAAATTACTTGTATTTTAAAAATATCTGCACTTGCACCGGCAATGCATGTATTAGTCTTATTTTTGCTGGTAATGATAGTAATTATATCTCCTGTATGAAAATGTGATTATCTTTTTTTTCCTATCGGGAGTTTTTTTTTTTTTTGTCTTTTATTTATACGATAGTAAAGTTCAGTGATAATTTGTAGTTAAAGATAGTTAACAATATCAATTGATGTCAAAAAAGAAAAGAGAAAAAAAGGAGCCATTTTATCCTGTTTCCTGAAATAAAGTTATCAGCATATCAGTAGCTTACTATTACTTCTTATAGGTTACTGTTTTTTTTTTTTTTTCCCAATATTTATTTCAATTAAACTATACGTAGAGCAAAACAATTAGCATGCACGCAACAACAACAAAAAAAAAACAATATGTATTTATATAACAAATCTCTTGACATCTGTAAAAAAAAAACCGTTCTGGAAAGAAAAGATGATGCATATTAATAATTAATTTGGTCTAGAAGGGAGATGTATTTTTCCACAAATTTATCCAGTCCTATAGGGAGAGGGTTCCCCTTAACCCGCGAGGCGTAGAGAACTCCTTGAACTTTGGATATTAGGAATTCTATCTTGAATGCGTTCTCATAAGTGGGGGACGTAGATATCAGCCAGTCCGGGGGACCAAGGGGTTCCCCGTATGCTCTTTGTATTCTTTCCTCCACTGACTTAACGACAGGGACGATGATCGGGCAGAAATAGAAAAAGTGGAACGAGGTCTCCTTCTCTCTCCCACACCAGTGGCATAGTTGATCCTCTGAATGGATTTTCGATTTACTCATGAAGAGAGAAGAAGTTGCCAACCTGTATCGGAGCCATTTCTGTCTTGAATCTGAGAAAGGATTCTTCATTATGATATGAGGACATAACGAGGACACATTTCTGCTTTCATCAAGTTTATGGAGCCTTCGTTTTACAATATCCAAAGGCGGTTTATGCATGACTTTTTTAGGATATGCTCTGCGAACCTCCTGATTTTTAAGATTGGATAGGCCGATGTAGAAAGGGATAGGTGGGCCAATAGGAATTTTATGCTCTGGTCGATCTTTTATAATTTTTTTCACCCTGAAGTCTAGGAGGAAGTTTTTTGTTTTTTCCTTATTTCTGTGGAATTGTCCAACCGAGGTAAGCTGACAGTCTTTGAGAAATTCCATACGACTAAGTAGTCTGGGATTTTCGTTTAGTGGTTCGTCGGATCCCAAAAGAGGAAGGATCCCATCTATGACTGACTTCCATGATTGTTCCATTCTTCTCCAGTAAGAGCCACATAGCGGCAGAACTCTAAAGAGTTCTGTAGGCCCCACATGAATTCTTTCTGAAAAATGGTGACCTGTGCTATTGAAGAATATTTTTTTAATTCTCAAGGACCAGAAGTCGTGATTTGTGAAGAGCCTCTTCATCCATGAGAGATTCAATGCTTTCCACATACATTCCATGTTGAGTGCGTTTAGTCCCCATTGTGATATTTTGGTGTCTATTCTACTCTGGGAAACATAGGGTCTTGAGTTTCCCCAAATTAACCCTGATCTTATGCGGAATATATCACAGCACAGGTCCTTCGAAAATGGAACATATCTTAGAACATGCCAAACTTTTGGAATAATAGCTGAGTTCCATGCTGTTAGTCTTTCAAAACGAGAGAGGGGAATAATTTTGTAAAAAGCTACGCTTTTATGTAGTATTTCTAAGATCCTGGTCATATTTATCTTATCTGCGATGTTTGAAGACGATGAAACGTCGATACCAAGAATTGATGTTGAGTCAACAAAAGCAAAATTATCCAGGAAAGGTTTTAACTCGTTGCCGCAGTTTGTTAGTATTTGGGTTTTTGTGACGTTGATGGAGAGACCAGAGCATTTTTTGGAAGCGTTGATAATGTCCAAGGAGCTTTTGATAGAGTTTAATATCCTACAAGATGTTCCAGATTTGAATATTGTCAGGTCATCTGCGTACAGGGTGCAGAAATCTCCGAATCCTGAAGTGGTTGCGTCTACTCCAGATACAAGTTTTTCATATAACCCGTTTATCGCAATTAGGAACAAGGATGGCGACAAGGAGTCACCTTGTCTACAGCCTCGAGTAACAGAAAACGTACTCTGTGCTCCGGGGAGATCTATACTTGAAGAAGAGTTCGGCAAAGTTGTGGAAATCATTTCTACGAAGATATCTGGTAAGCCATAACGAAGTAATTGTTGAATTATAAACTGATGTGATATGGTATCGAATGCTTTTTCAAAGTCCACTAAAACTGCTGCGTATTTCTGTTTAGCTGAAGAACGGGAGTTCTTCATGAGAGATGGAAAGAGCTATGGAGGCAAAACACTCTATCCCTCATCAACCAATGTTCTTCCACCTATAAAACTACTTGCCTTATGATGTATCGAATATTTGTATTTGCACCTATAACTTATCCGTAATTTATCAATAATCAGATCGGATTATGTGCAATTTTCTAAAGAGAGATATCTGTACCCAAATCACTGCAATTTTAAATGTTTTATACATTACTGATAGGTTTATTTAGATATATGAGTTTTAAAACGGACAAAAACGAATTTAAAAATATCTCAACGACAAAACTCCCCCATGATACCTCCCCACCAGACAATGAATAGAATTTGTAGTATAGAAAAATTGAAAATATTTAAAATTTATAACATACGATTTCAAATATGTACTGTTTCATATATTAGAAACTTATTTTTTTAATTATGTTTTCAGTATAAATGGTGAATGTCTAGTCAAAAATAAATTTACCAATGTACTTCCTCACATTTGCAATCACAAGTTATCTACATTTTGCAAACAAATTTCTAAATTTTGATACTCGAATCTATATTCACATCTACAAACATCAAATTTGGATATTAGTATCCATTTTTAGATATTCGATACGTCACTAATTTATACGCAAAGTACTATGTACATACAAGGTACAGCTGTGTTTATTTCTGATAGTCAATCACATGATTAGCTGGATAGGTATTCAACGTATGAAAAATGGTTTTAGAAAAAACAAAAAGTAAACACAAGAAATTGACTACTTGAGTGGGGACCACTCAAGTAGTCAATTTCTTGATCAAGGAATACTTACTTAAACCTAAAGTACTATACATGGACTTGATACCTTACATATATATATATATATATATATATATATATATATATATATATATATATATATATATATAAATAACAACTGAAGGAAAATTAGTGATTTCACATTTTATAATATTACATTCTCGCAAAACAAGTCGTTAAGTTCACGAATTTTAACATTTCTTTTCATAGCTAAAAAAATAATATAGCAACAAATTTCTTAATCAATCTTCGTTGGCCAATTTTAGTGCTCCCTCAGTTACGCTTCCACATCTATAGACAAGAGCGAAATGTTGAAATGGTTCTAAATTTAAAGAAGGAGAGAAAAATATCAGTTGGTAGCACTACTTTGATAATAAATTGGATTTTGGTGTTCTATGTATTGTTGAACTTGCTACTATTATAACTAGTTCAATTTTCGATCATTAAGTAATTATGCTAAAAAAGCCTGCCCCTTCTCATGGATATATGAGGACAATTAATATTCGCTTCAATCCTCTCAGTTTCTTCTTATCATTTATATAGTATTATCAAATAACAATTAGCTAATAAAATGCAAAGGTACCAGATAGTAATTGTAGGCACGCTCACTCACCTCAACAAATGTCCATCCCTTTCTATGATGGTCATGGAAGAACTAGTAACTGTATAATCATCGAGGACACACGCATTATATTATAACTTTCCTCATCATCATTTCTACCAAAGCAAAACAATTTATAACTTTTAATGAATCCAACGAAAGATGGATTCAACTTCTATAAAAAGTTTACTTCTGTACATATAATTTTTGACCCTTGTTTACAATATATTTTTAGTCAAAATGTATAATGATTATCTTATAATAGTTAAAAATAAATAAATCTTATTTTCTCCTTTTTTATGTTATTCTCATTTTCCGAATCATGTTGAACCACGGTATGTGTATTAAAATATTGCATTGATATTATTTAGGTATCAAACCTTTATATTATGAAGCATATGCATAATGCATTTTAGGACTCTTGAATTCCTTGTTTATTAATGTGGAGATATAATATGTATGTAGATCTTTGAATACATTAAAAACGGGGATATATTCAATAACAATATTAGCATATAAATATGTTTTTGAAGATTTGAGTTACGCGTCGAGAAACAAAATGTATAATAAGCATATCATATTAAATTGTAGGAACCGTTGAAATAAAGTTCAAAGTTAGACATATAACATATCAAAATAAAATAAAAACCATAATATTCCTTTAATATTTGTTCATAATATGTTATTTTGCACTTTTTTCTCTAGTTCAAATGAGAAAATATGTTCTGTTATCGTAATAGATCGTTTTAACTGACGTCATGATTTCAGGTAAAAGTCAGGTGGTTTTTTAAAGTTCCTAATAAATTTAAAATTCTGAACTTTTATTTTATTTTATTCAATTCATTCCATCTTTATAATTAGAAGCTTCTGGTATAGTTAAATTACTAACTCTACTACTCCCTGGTTTTTGCAAGTAAGAAAAAAAAATCAAAAAAGTAATTCTTTTCTTTATTTATTTTTATTGGGTTACACAGTTCCTATCAATTTATACTTAATTATAGATTTTTTAACAATCGGTCCTGTCGATCAAGTAATAGCTGACTAAGTAGTTTAAGTTCATAAAGGTGATAGATTACTTATCATAACATCAAAACGTACTTGAGAGAAAATTCTTTGATAGAAAAATATTAAGATAGTCTTCATCACAAGTTCTTTTTAACTATACCTATTTTGAAGATAATATCCATGTAACAAGAATAATTTATAACCCTGTAGGTTTGTTGTCATTAGTTTGGGGATACGTGATTACAAATAAATAAGTCCTAAAGTCTTAAGGCATAGCTAAATATACAAAAAAATAGAAAAAGAATGAAATTCAAACTAATAATTCCATATTTTAATTTTACCCAGTTGAAAATACCAAAAAAGCCTGGTTATTTTATATTACCCTATCCAGGATTTTACATAATTAAACTAAATTTTTTTAATATCCCTAATCTACATTCTTAAAAAATTTGATCTTTATGATACTTCAAGGATAATCGTCTTCAAGAATGATGATGACTTCACGTTAAAACGCTGGACAGTTTTTAGCTCCAATTTTTCAAAATTTATACATAGAAGGTTAAATACTTTTAATTATTGATAATTCACAGAAAAATATTTTCTTATAAAGTTGTAATAATGTTACTTTCATGCAACCTTGTCTTCAGAAAAAATACATGGATGTGCCCTTAATACAAACTGTTCTAGATTATTGCATGTCTTAGGAAAAATGTACCTATGTAAGTATCAGGACGCTAATATTTATTATATTCCAATGAAACGATCAATAAATAGTATAGCACTATGTAACATAAATTTAAACTTTGTAAATGTTTGAGTTGTAATGGTCTATTTATGATTGCTTTTGAGTCGAAAAACACAAAAGACATAGATACTTTTTTTTATGTTTAAAAAAAGAAGAAAACCATTTTAGACAGTGTTCAAGAGTAAAACTCCATGTCCAAGACTGAATTTATCTTTCAATAATAGAAATAGAGCTGAGATTTTTAGATCTTAGATACACCCCATCCATTTATTTAGGTCTTTTTAGTTACTTCTTTTTTAGGTCGACATATATACCATATCTCTCAGAAAGAGAGAAGAGAGGAAATAAAAAAAATCATCATCAGACTTGTTATATGTCTCTAAATTCAAGCTCTTGTAATGACTAAGACCCTTTAAAGAGTAAAAATATAGTTTTTAGTTCTAAAAAGATATATACATACATAAGTATATAGATAGACCTAATATATGAATATATTATCTAACGTAATACGAATAATAGTGCATAATCTTTATTTAAATTAATGCTAATTTTTTTTTTGGCATAAATTTTAACTATCCGTATAAAAAGTATAAATTAACTTTTTATGTGTGAATTATCTACTTATACCAAATATTGTTTCTCATGAAATTTGAAACTGTATTTAATTAATAATACATAGTCGTTGATTCGGAACATTTGAAAAATGGGGTTATCCAAAGGGCTTTGATGGAAAGCTGGGTTCAGGAAGGACACTGACATTTTTTATGAGGAAGTGGAGGAGATTTTGAGAGAATCCTTGATATAATCTCATCATCATATATAGTTGAAGGACCGACTGACCACGTTATCACTCTTTATGAACAAATATTGATAGGAGAGTGGATAATGTCATTGGTGCTAGATATAAAAGACAACTTCCTTTTACTTGCCTTTCTCCTGTCCCTGAGTCCTACCTCTCATGCACATGGTGGAGACAATGATTCAAGGAGCCTTTGAAGTCCCATTGAGCTTCACAGACATTTCGGCAACATGCATTGGGCTGGAGGTACTAATCTTCAAAGTTCAAGGTGTCTACTACACTGTGGACATCGGGGGCATATCCCTTGCTGTGAACCTCGAGAGACTACTTATCTCTTAGCATATTTGCATCCTTGATAACTTAGATCACGAGGGATCTACTGTCTGATTCCTTGTTTTATTATTATTATGGTCATATTTTATTTTGATTAAACTGTTTAGAACAATCGGCTTGATATATACCTCACTTTTTCTCCATAACTAGAATGTAGAGAGGAAGGAGAGAAGGAAAGAAAGTATATAAAAATAATTTACCTAATTATTGATTAGTAAAGATACTTTTTTTATGTTTTTATAGAAAATAAAATATTTTCTTTTTTTAGAAATTTCTTACAATATTCTAATATTATTGTTAATATTGTTACAAATTTTTATTAATTTATTCTTGAATGATAATTAGTTAATAAGACCTGTAATTTAAAAAATCACAATATAAATACAGCCTTTATAACAATACATTATTTTAGAGCAATGCTTTTTAAACTTTTTCATTGTAAATCTGAGCAAATAATAACAACATTTTTACAATGCCCTTGATTTTGTCTTGAATACTTTTGTGTCTTTCTGATGGGATAAATTAACATTACTTAATCTTTAGTTTTCCCTTTTATTTTACTCGTAATTTGTACAAGAAATTGTATTAAAATAGGTAGTCAATTTAATATTTATAATAAAGTAAGCTAAAACCATATAAAAGAAATCAAATCAAAATAATAATTAATTAATATTTACATTAAGTATTTATGTTGTAGAACTTGAATTGATTTGTTTATTCTTAAAATATATTTTTTAACCTTTCATAGGAGTGAAGTTCATACAGACTATTTTTAGCGCGAGCATTCGCATCGCGCTCTATATATCTGAATTATTTGCTCTTTCAAACCTTTGTAAAAATTGTTTGGTGAAAATTGGCTCGCGCGTATAGATTGAAACTTTCAATCGTGTTTTACTACCTTTTACTCATATGAGTTATACCCCCTAATTACATATTGCAAGTTTTTTATGAATAAACTGGAAAGTTTTTATACATGGTCCATATATCTCAGATCTGAGAAATAGTTCCATATTATTACGTATGTGCATAAATCCCATATAACATAGAAATTTCATTTTTCTTTGTTTTTGTTTTCCAACTGTTGATGTCTCTCTTTCTGCTTGTTATTTTTGCTCTGAAGATCACTTGTGAGAATAAATTTTATACATCATAAAATAATATGCAATCATGGCTTAGAGGTCCATCCGCGATTTTACTCAAATAATCACGGTTCTGATCCAGGTTATATTTTTAGAAACAGTTTGGTATTTAAGATATAGAACCGATCATAGACACTACATACATGGTGCCACCTAAAGTTAATTTCATGATGCGGGACTGGACAAGAATTAATTTGTTGACGAAAGTATTTTTTCTTGACAAAGATTAAATAAAACTATTTGTTTAAATATGTACTCTGACTAAAACAAAATATAAGATAAAGTCAATACAAAATGTGACACAACGAGATGAAGACAAATTGCAGCAGGAAAAAAACGCATCTTTATATTTGACGATATGCGATTAAACAAGAAGAAGATGATGATAAAACGTGATGAAAATATGTTCGGATAGTCTTTATCCAAACATAAAATGTTTATCGAAATTAACACTGGGCATATCTATATGTACATGACTTGCAACGTAAGAATAAAAATAATGGATATATTCAACTAATTGGTACTATACTAATTGACTTTAGCCCACATTTCAACGTTGAACCCTTTTTGTAAGCTGAAGTCAATAGCAAAGTTTGTTGCACATACTTTGCTACTTTCTACCTATGTATTTTTTTTCTTTTCTTGCACGTAAAATGTTACTTGTAAATCGACTCGACGGATCACTGTCAGAATTTTTATTTTGAAAAAAAAGAAAAGAAAAAAAGAAGATACAAGTCGTAGTTCTCATTAGGGTAGTCCACAAACCAAAAAAAGAAAACTCTACTTTATTATAAAAACAAATTTCTTTATACAGTTTTCATCATAATAATAAATTAGGCAATATCTACTTGTTAAATATATTTTCTCGAAAAGCAAAAACAAAAGAGAGGGAGAAAGAAAGAAAAAAAAAAGGGAGGAAAATATGTGTATAGTATGTTCAGAGCCAAATATGAGATGATAAAAATAATAATGAACTCTTCTTATTGATTTCAAACAATGGCTTCTTTTTTGAAGGAAGATTGTACCTACATGTACTTATATGTATGGAGTGGAACATAGAAAAAATCTGGAACAATAAGTAACTTGGTGAATATTAAATTTGTATTTGTATTAAAACTATGTAATACGAAATTATTTTTTTAATTTAATCACCATCTGCAGGAATAATGGATACAATATGACTGAAACATGTGAATTTGAAATACTACTAGCAAAAAAATACCTGGAAATTTGAATTTAATTCTTAAGGATAGGGATAATTATTTTTGGTGTTAAGTTGTCACTACTCTCTGACATCTGTGTCGAATTACACGTCAAAATATTCATTAGTGTTTGAGATACGTATCTTTTTGTGAACTGCTAAAGTCGAGTTTTTTGTTTCTTTAAAATGTCTGAAAGATGATGAATGAAATGCAATTCAAAGAAGTGTTGTGGAAATCAAAAAAGCTTAGATGAATATTCTCGAATTTTATCTTTTAAAATTTTGAGAATCTGTGATTTTAGGTCTCAAGATACATAACTTATGTCTCAAGACACCGACCTTCCTATTTTTAATTTTAATATCATATCTAAACTCAGCAGTCATTGTACTGTAATTATTGACTTTATTCCAATATTGTAACTCTTTCGAAAATTGGAAAAAAGCAAGTGCATCAGGGGGGGCCTTTTGAAGGGAATGAGATGAAATTTGATGTTTAAATAAATACCTTTTGATTCCCGATATTTTTGCCCATAGTAGTACATGTATGTGTAGCCAGCAGATTTTGATTTCCAGTGCTTATTTATCGCAATCTGTTTGAGATTTTATATAGTGGTGTGTTTTATAAACTTTACCCACAACTTATAATCAAAACTATAAGACACTCAATGTTAGGATTGCGCAGGTTGACAAATTAGAGTCTTCTGTTAAGAAAAAAAAAGTTTGCTTTCCAATAAGTCTTATGTTATTTAAAGGCATCATATTGCCGAAATACAACATTAATATTTGAAAGTTTTTTAGAACCTACTGAATCAATTTTTATGAAATAGAGTGATTTGAGACTTTATCCAGATGAAAACTAGATAAACGGCATTTTAATACCAGAGATGATGCTAGAGACATGAGAGATGATTCATTTGCATAACTGCTCTTTCTTGAGCTGAAACTTGGATTTGTGAATATAATTCACAATTTTAAGATTTTTCATCACTGAAGATGACGATTTTCCCAGATTTAGTACTTTAGAGCTTTTCATCATCTGTTGAGAATGTTTTATTCTCCCCTCAAAATAATAGGATAAAGCAATTGTTGCTCAAATACAACTAGGCTATTTCCGCGTATTGAAACGTTTTTAGTCGTACTCTGAGCTCTGAAGTATGGTAACGACTTGATTTCATTGGTTCTGCTTTTGTTGTAGCTTTGACTACATCAACAGTTATTTTTTTCAAACACCTGATATTTCTCAAAATTATTTCGCCAGGTTCAAGTCACTTTTTAATTTTTAATTACCTTCTGTAATGCAAGAATTTCAACTTAAAGTGTTCCTTCAAAGTGTAAAGCTGCTATTTGTCATGTAGTAAAACCATTTTGGAACTATTGTTTTTCATTTCTTAATTTGAAAAAAGATTTAAAAGAACACTTTTTTCTTTGTCAACCGATTTTCAAAATTTTACTCAAAACAAAGTTGGTTATTTTGTATGTTATACACGGTATATATGTCTATCTATGTGCATATTAGTATTGTCAGGATACCTTTATTTTTGTAACGGATCTGATAACGCAATTGGTACTTTGATACTTATTCGACTAAAAAATATAAAGCCAAAATGACGTTATGGGTTTAAAAGGGCGTGTGCAGTTTTTTATTTATGCGTTTGGGGTAATCTGGCGTTTTGTTATGAAAGACAATTTTCATTCTCTTTCTTTTTTTACCTAATGAGTGGACTGATTAGTATGTAATGTTGCTGCTAGTACCAGCTCTAACACTTATTTAGTAAAGTACCCGTTTTAAATGCCTCGGTACCCTTTCACATAGTAACACATAGCACTGGTATATCGAACAACTAAGTAAATATAAATCATTATATATTTGTAATTAAAGCATTGTAGAGATTATGAGTTATTTATATTACAATAAATAATAAATACATAGCCCAGTCATACACGTGTTGAGAAGTGCAACATGTTATCAGGTAAGAATACTGTTTTGAGGTTATATCTATATATTTTACTTCTGATTAATTTATTTGTTTGTATAAGAACATTTATAGAGATGGTCGTGTTGTGACACATAAAACCTTTATTGCCTAAATGTATTTGATTTCTAACCATAATCATATTATATAATTTGTCTCCTTATACATATTTACACAAACAGCTTTATCTCATACCCAATGTTGAGTAATAAAAAAAGTCCCTTAAAATAATATGTCTTTTTTTAGATTTTTAGATAGCAAAGGAAACATTTGTTTTCTTATTTTTGGTGAAAGTAGCTTATTGAGATAATTTTTGTAAAGTTTCAACTTTTTATAAAAGTATTTGTACAATTAATTTATGGATAAATTTAGTAAACCCTTACAAATTTTTTATAGAAAAAGAGGTATACATAATTAATTAGGTCTAGTGTGGTCACTAAATTGTCTAACTAATTTGTTGAAAAGTATTGTTTAATCTAAAGGGATTGTAGTTTACATGAGCTGATGTCCAATGGTTCATTCTTTTTAAAATTTGAAAAAAGTCACTGTATTAATTTTTAATCGAGATATGCATAATATTAAATCAAAAATGGATGACAAAAAAATCCTGGACAGCTACTCCTATTAAAATTTCAATATAAAATTATTCATGTTAATTTATGTATATTTTATGGTTTACATATTATTTCTTATCATTCATTCTTTCATTTGTAGTATATGGATTTTCAATCATTGTATGTAAAGGCTAGAAATATTTTTAATTTTGGCTTCTTCATGATTAAGAAATCTTGTTAAATTTTGGCTTTTGACTAAACTTTATCACTAAGTCACAAAACAAACATTGATTGACCATTTAATGTGGATTTCACTCCTACATTTTATCAGCACCGAAAACAATCAATAACCAATTATGCTAATATCACCTCTTATCTAAAATGTTTAATCAATTATTTATTTCCTTCATCTCCTCTTAAAAACAAAAAGTAATCTTTAATTAATTACCAAACATAAATCCAATTATATAGAGGGAAGAATGGTCAACATTATTGAAACAAAATAGTCATAATAGGTTAATAGCCTTCAAGGAACGCCCTGAAATAAAGTAAAAACTCAAGAAAAACAAATATTTGATATATATGTATATAGGTATATGGTTTAATTTGACGGTATGCGTAGGTACAGTCTTTATCAGACCTGAGAAGATTGTATCTAATAAAGTATGTTAGAATTGATACAATAAGTTTGTCAAATCAATTTTCCCTTCATGGTTCTGCTGGTTTTACAGATTTTGTGAATCCATTATTCAAATACCCATACTAATTTCAGAATCATACCATATGGCAATACCAAGTAAAGATGTGTCCTTAGTGTATCGATGTAACTTATGTCTACTTGATTATCAAAATGTATCTTTTATGCATTAATGATGGTTAGATAGCTGGGAACTTTTTATCTTTTTTCATAGTCCTACGTGTTTCGAATGGTATTACCTTACCATTATCCATGATAAAAAATAAGGTTCTGTTCATGAGAATATATATTTGTCAGGACTACAACGTATAGCTGTTCATATTTACAATTAATAAAATACTTTGCTCCAATATAAATTTTTTTACTACAATAAATACTCTTTAAACGTGTATTTTTGTTCAAAATTCGAAACTTAAGGTCTGGTGTTCATTGTCATCTAAAATACTTGAATACTATTACTCTATTCAAGTGAAAATAACTAAAGAGTATCCAAAAATACCCTTTTATCAGATAAAAGACACACCTTGACCCCTTTATGTTTTTCTTTCTCTATGGTTTTTATTCTTATAAAATTTGCTTGTTTATATGGCTTCAAAGAAAGACAACTCCCAGAATGATGACATCATGTGAAAACATTCAACAACAAAATATATTTTTAGTGTATAATATATAAAACAATTACTATAATGTATGTGCGTAATATTTTCTAAATGTATAAATAATTTTTTAAGTAATAAATCCTTATACATATTTGATAACATTGCAATACAATTACAATACAATTTAAATACATCATTGTCTTAGTGATTGAATTTAAAAAAATCAGTCCTAAGATATTCAAATCAAAATTAATTATGCTATAAGTATATAACTTCAAATTTTGATTTAGGAATACTTTAATAGAAAAAGTTTCTTATAAAATTTATACTCTAATAAATCCAAAAAAACAAGACAAACAATACTTATATGATTTAATTATATACTATGCTTATAATAATTTGTCATTACGCATTTAATTTACAAAATGAGTCATTTTTTGTCGTTTTCATTGATAGTGTTTTATAAAAGATTTTATTTTCAACTTACTAACTGATAATTCAACTTTGTTAGATGAGATTGATCAATTCAAAGTGTAAAGTATATGAAAATATATTTGTATGGAAGTCAAAGGTCAACAACAGAGTAGAGTGTAATTTTTTTGCCCATTATGTTGTTATTGCCCTGGGTTAAACGAGAGGTGGTCAATGTTTCAAATGTGGAACTATTGGGCATCACTGAGTTAGATCTAAGGCATGAATATGTTTTATATAGTTATTTAAAATACATATTATCTCTGAATTTAGATATTTTTTGGAATTAAATAGTTAAAAGTTAACATTAAAAATCTGAAAAGTTTTTGGCCTCAATAGACAGACAGAGGAAAAAACCAAATGTACTTTGATAATATAAGCTATATGTTATGCTTATTTTTTTCCTGATAGTACTTTGAGTCAGTCAATGTCTGTGTTTTTGAAAAATGAAAAAGAGTGGATATTGAGCTAAATACTTGTATTTGAAAGGCCTTTTCTAACAAAAATTAATCTACATTAAGGTTAATATGAAGGCATCATCAAGTTAAATGTTGGATAGGTTAATTTAAATGACCATGATCATATGAGATTAAAGGGCGATTAAAGTTCAGAACCCCCTAAAACTGAAACTGCTAGCAATAAATTATCAAAAAAATTATGAAATTTTGACAGATAACCATCGAATTAAGGTTGAAATAAATGGAAAAGACTGTAATAACTTTGTAATGGTTAAAAAGTTAGGTACGAAAAAACTAACTTCGAGATGGTTTGGGCGCATACTCAATTTTTGATCAAAAGTTGAAACGAGAGTACATTTGCAATTTAATGTTAAAGAACTTTAGGTTGAAAAAAAATCAAACATCTGCGTCGATTAAATACTGTAGATGAGACTTAAATTCATCATAATACGCCTAAAACAAAAATACAGCCAAAACAATGGACTGAGAAGTGTGAATTGGCTATTAAAAATCTTTTTTCTCAGTTGGCAAAGTTATGGCAATTCTTTTTTCAAACAGCTACGGAAAAAAGCATAATATTATGCGTCTCATCTTGACAATTTGAATATAGAAATTAATGATAAACAGCCACATTAAATACGTAATAGCAGCAACATATCATTCAACACTTCTAAATAAGTTGAAGACAAAACTTTACAAAAAATGATTATATTTAAAGTAAAATAAGGTTTTATTCCACCAAGACGTATTATCAACCACATTGGTAGTTGACATTGACAAAATTCACAAATTGGGATTTCAAAATGGTGAGTTATTTACCTGGTCTGGTCGTGAGTAACTTTTTAATTTTATTCAATCTCAAAGTTTGTCACAAGGGACACATATTTTTGAAAAGCAATGACGTCACCATATCATTTTCAAAATCTTATTTTGAAATATCTAAGTAATTTTAATGTGTTAAAGAGATGGAAACATCATCACTGTGATAAATGTGTTCAGCTAAAATGATATTATATAAAAAAATTTCAGACAATCTTCGTATATTTATAATAAACTACCAAAGACAACAAATATGGTTTACAACTGATGAATTGTGCTTTAAGAAATAACTGTTAAAAAAATATCAATATTCTCAATTCGTGGATTTAAAAAAAGGGTAGTCTTCCTTCATTATATATGTGTAAAAAATGAGAAACCCAATAATCTATATTCATTCAAAGTACTACATCAATTATTTTCTCAATACGGCCAAATATCTTATAGTTTTTAGGATTTTTTTTTTTGAAAAGTTTGCTAGATATTGATCATATATATCTAAATTTAATGTGTACATGCTAAAAGTTTATTTTAAGGAAAAAAAGTAATATATATGTATATATGCTTTGGTATATATACATTTACATGCAATTCAAAAATATGTGTATACTTAGGTATATTGTAAATACTTAGCAAATATAAATATATAATAATTATTATAAGCAATGGAAATAATATCATATTACTAATTTTGTATTGATAAAAGGGGAAAAAAATCGTTTAAAAATAGATTACATTGCATTAAATGTAGTCAAAGCCCTTTCAATTTGGCTTTATTATTGATTAAATTAGAATTTTTATATATTCTATATACCTATATGTTATTTCAATTTGTGATAAAGGTCTCATTTACAAAAGGAGATTATTAGAGAGAGAGAAAAAAAACCCATAATATATACCATAAAAAGAAATAGATATATACTTATCAAGGAATGGCTCTTGAGCAAAAAGTAAATATACCTTTTTCTGCAATGATTTTCATTACTTTCTCTCAAATGATATGATTTGTATAAAAAGGAAGATAAATCGTCTTATTTTGACTTTAGACAAGTCAAGGATTATTAGTATGTATCTCTATGGATGTTACATGCAAAGAATAAAACTTTTTTGCAGGAATATATGTATACTTTAAAAATTATGAAATAAATGTTCATGCATATATATATATTTATGAAAAAGCATATTTTTGAAAGCCTTTTTTGTACATACTTATATATATATATATATATATATATAGTGATTAGTTTCTGTACAAGTTTTGTTGACAACGATACAATTTGTTTTTGTCAATTAGCCCATAGCTATGGATATCAGTAATTACTCTACCTATAACAAACCATGCTACACCCTTTGATTTACTTTGTCAATTTAATAGACAAAGTCAATTAATTGAAGGGGAGAAACAATTGTAAACGTCACGAGTAAAAATAAGGCATAGAGTGACGTCATCTGTGTTATTAATGGACTTAAATATATGCCACTCAAAAAAAGTCATCTAGAACTTGTGGTCAAGAGGATCTTACTAAGTTAATTGCTGCGTTTTATCACTTTCTTATAAAGGTTGCGACTGCATAACCCTTATTTCATCATGGAATAGAACCAGTTATTAAATAAAAGCAACTGATAAATAATCGATGTATGTAGAAATAACTCTTGCATTTATGTCTTATAAATACATAATTTTATTTGTATCATTTTAGGAGTGTTATATCTCGTATGAAAAAATTCCTAAATTTTATGTCATGTCTATATATATCACATATTAGGAAGTAGTGGAATTTTGTTCAAAGGCTTCACAGGCATCGTTACTTAAAACATTGAAGACTCCATGGAGAACTTGAAGCTGATTGATTGAGATTTAGTCTACTGAATTTTTTATTGAAGTTATAAAATGTAACTACATAATAAAAAATATTGAATGAGTTTTCGTGCAGAAGCTCCTACTTATAAGCAAAAAAATGTGTGGCAAATTTAAATCCACCAAAATCAGCTATTCATGAGATATGTGTACTTTATATAAGCTCTATTATTTCATTGAAGCAAAATCGTTATTTTAAAGCAAATCAATATGCAACAGGGTAAATGAGCCTGAAATTTGGGACAAATACTATTTACAGCCATATAAGTAATGCCAGAAAAGTGCAGTTTGTTGCTTAAAAATTCATGCTTTTTTACTACCCCTAATTTAAATTGTTTTAATACAACCCATGTATAAAACTTTATTGCTTAGAATTAACATTCAGATTATGTTTGGTATTTTTGATGCAAATAAAAACCATATAAAACACATCTAAATTTAGCAACATTTTATATAAACATTATCGATTATAATGTTTCGTTTTGGGGAAGAAAATATATTTTGACTCATCACAAAAATGTTAAAAACAAAATTTATTTTTGGCATGGTAAATGTTTTGTATGAGCGAATTTTTTTATGCATGAAAATTGAGACTTTCTTATTGTACTTCAATATCGCATTTTTTTCTTGTTTTTATTGATCTTAATATATATTTATATATGTATATATATCATCTTGACATAAAAAATCTAAAGTGTTTTAATATGATATTTTCAGTTTTTATTCTCCTATTAATATTTTCATAAATTTGCATAGTTTTTTACTAAATCTAATAAAGGTGTGAAATTATTTGCTCTGTACCTATTGGAGTACCTAAGTAATTGTAAAAATGATTCATTAGAGTTGTTTTTGCAGGTTTTTTCCAATTTTTTATATTTAAAGTGCCAGTGAGGGATATAAAATTTTGAAAATAGTGGTTTTTTTTCCTAAAAAAAGGACTAAAGTATATTAACTCAACTGAGTTTCAATATAATAAGTTTATTTGATGGAATTTAACAAAGTTGTTTCGAGAAAAAAAGTTTATAGAAATAAGCAGGGATAAAGTTATTCCCACGTTTTAATTTTCAATTGTTTACAAACTTTTATATAAAAAATATATATATTTATATCAATGCTAAAACACAGTCTTAAAAGCTAAAAATAAATTCAGCCAAAAAGAGTCAAATTGTAAAAATATACACTTTTATAATATTGTTATTGAACTATAACACCTACGACATATCATATAAACACCTAAATAATGTCCATTTATTCAGCAAATGAAGTGTTTTAGTTTTCATGATAACGTAGATCTAGATCAGTCTTCCTTTTTTTTTTTTCTTCATAGCAGTAACATCTCCTAAATTTCATTTTTTTAATCAATATTGTAATAACTACATTTACTAAATTTTAGTTAAATAGAGGATAGCTCACTTGAATGGAAAATATATCATTAAATGAGACTAATTTATATACATTTTGAGACACAGAAAGCTTTCGTAAATAAGGCAATGTTTGTGAAAAATTAAATTTAAGGAAAATACATTATAGAAAAAACTCTGTCAATAAAAAAAAATCCTTATAGATAGGGATTTTTCAAGAAATTTATTCCTTTGAAAACTTTATGATCAGGAAGAAAAAAATAAGTGCTGATTATGCATTTTACTTCTATAATTAAATTTTATCAGTCAAAAAAAACATTCCTTTACTTGTAAAATTCCTATATTGATAAAGTAATACAATACAATATATATATTATTCTCGTGAACATATCTAGCATATGATTATATTGTTGCCAAGTCCTGGGAGAATAAAAAAGCTTTTGATGATTTTATCGGAATAACTTGATTAGTTTATGACAGGTAATATAAAAATAACAAGAAATAAGCAACCCATTGAATAATAACCAGAAACATTGTCATAACTTTTATTGATGAAGCAGATGTGTAACTTGAATTTGTCAAATAGAAAATTTAGTAAATGTAGTTATTACAATTTGATTTAAAAAAATGAAATTTGGGAGATGTTACTGCTATGAAAAAAAAACCACTATTTTCAAAATTTTATATCCCTCACTGGCACTTTAAAGATAAAAAATTGGAAAAAACCTGCAAAAACAACTCTAATGAATCATTTTTACAATTACTTAGGTACTCCAATAGGTACAGAGCAAATAATTTCACACCTTTATTAGATTTAGTAAAAAACTATGCAAATTTATGAAAATATTAATAGGAGAATAAAAACTGAAAATATCATATTAAAACACTTTAGATTTTTTATGTCAAGATGATATATATACATATATAAATATATATTAAGATCAATAAAAACAAGAAAAAAATGCGATATTGAAGTACAATAAGAAAGTCTCAATTTTCATGCATAAAAAAATTCGCTCATACAAAACATTTACCATGCCAAAAATAAATTTTGTTTTTAACATTTTTGTGATGAGTCAAAATATATTTTCTTCCCCAAAACGAAACATTATAATCGATAATGTTTATATAAAATGTTGCTAAATTTAGATGTGTTTTATATGGTTTTTATTTGCATCAAAAATACCAAACATAATCTGAATGTTAATTCTAAGCAATAAAGTTTTATACATGGGTTGTATTAAAACAATTTAAATTAGGGGTAGTAAAAAAGCATGAATTTTTAAGCAACAAACTGCACTTTTCTGGCATTACTTATATGGCTGTAAATAGTATTTGTCCCAAATTTCAGGCTCATTTACCCTGTTGCATATTGATTTGCTTTAAAATAACGATTTTGCTTCAATGAAATAATAGAGCTTATATAAAGTACACATATCTCATGAATAGCTGATTTTGGTGGATTTAAATTTGCCACACATTTTTTTGCTTATAAGTAGGAGCTTCTGCACGAAAACTCATTCAATATTTTTTATTATGTAGTTACATTTTATAACTTCAATAAAAAATTCAGTAGACTAAATCTCAATCAATCAGCTTCAAGTTCTCCATGGAGTCTTCAATGTTTTAAGTAACGATGCCTGTGAAGCCTTTGAACAAAATTCCACTACTTCCTAATATGTGATATATATAGACATGACATAAAATTTAGGAATTTTTTCATACGAGATATAACACTCCTAGAATGATACAAATAAAATTATGTATTTATAAGACATAAATGCAAGAGTTATTTCTACATACATCGATTATTTATCAGTTGCTTTTATTTAATAACTGGTTCTATTCCATGATGAAATAAGGGTTATGCAGTCGCAACCTTTATAAGAAAGTGATAAAACGCAGCAATTAACTTAGTAAGATCCTCTTGACCACAAGTTCTAGATGACTTTTTTTGAGTGGCATATATTTAAGTCCATTAATAACACAGATGACGTCACTCTATGCCTTATTTTTACTCGTGACGTTTACAATTGTTTCTCCCCTTCAATTAATTGACTTTGTCTATTAAATTGACAAAGTAAATCAAAGGGTGTAGCATGGTTTGTTATAGGTAGAGTAATTACTGATATCCATAGCTATGGGCTAATTGACAATAAACATATATATTTTCAGCCTCAAGGGCATGTGATAGTTCAGATATTTTCTTAAAAATAATCAAGATTTTTATAATATTAAGAATGAAAAGTTATATGTGTAATACCAGCTCCAATCAATCCACAACAATACATAGGTACAATCTAAAATCCCCAGGGAAGCCAATAGTTATAGGACATAAAATGTAGTTATTGCTCTTGGAACTGAATTTGAATTATGTAGTAAACAATAAAATGTTACTGATCTTGAAATATCTTAGGATATTTATTTTATGTAATTTTCTGCCTTATCATTTTTCTCTTCTTATTTTTTACTTGTACTTTATAATGGAGCTTACAAGGTTTGTGAGTTATATGTAGATATGGAATAGTTTTAACAAGCTGCCCATAGTTCCTTGTTGGTATAGTCGGCTATTTTTTTTGCAAGAAAAATAGTAATACTTTGAGGCATTTCCATTTTCGATTATTAATACGTTACTTTTGCTTTCATAATATTATTTCTGAGAATTTCACTCTTTCATATTTATCAATATACATATTTTACATACTTTAATATGTTACTTCTACCACGTAGAGCTCTACCATTGCAAACACTCTTTATTCCTTTTATAATATTTATTTATTGTTATGTCCCTATAGCAATATGTATGCATGCTTTTCCTAAAACGTTGGTAAAAATAATTTTACCTCCATAAAATTATAAAATATCATTTTTACGTAGAACACATTTTAAAAGACATAAATTTAATTTGTAGCATAAGATAATACAATGTTTCCTAATCGTTTTTCTTCCTCATTTTACAATTTTTAACCAAATTTCATACATTCTATAAATAAACCTGATTAGGTCATCTTAAAACATATATATACAAACAGTAGGTTTTGTTATGAAGATAAAAAGAAGGACTGATGTTGTTTCTCCTTCAACATTGGAATGATATAAAACTTACCAAAAAAAAAAGATTTATGTGTAAGGTACAAATGAAGTAATTTGGTAATTTCATGGTATATTTTAAAGAAAGTCTATATATTTAGAACATTTATTTTTTATAAATTATATTCCCTGTTCGTTAGTAATAATAGTTTTTTATTTCTGCTAGTCATTATTTCTGCAGACAAATTAGGGCATTCCTAATTGTTGTAAAGATACAATATCCGGTACTTGCCACTTACATAGATACTTACTAATTTTATTAAGTATTTAATATGTACACAAACACAAATGTATACAAATATGGGAAGGCATCAAGTAAAAATTATATCTTAGACACACAACATCAATTTTTTTTGTGTGTGTGTGTTTTTTTTATTTTTTTTTGATGCACCACATATAAAAAACACAAACAAACATAGGCTTTCTCTTCCAAAATACTGTTGTCACGAGTTTTCTTGGAATTTAACATCGAAGAAAAATTTCTAGAAATTTTTTTTATGCTATACAAATAATGCACTAAATACAACGACAAAAATTGATCCCCCACAGAGTCAATCTTTTCATTTTTTTAAATTGGTAATGGACAATTTTCATTCTTGTGTTTGAGACTTTAATATATCTTTATCCTTAGAGCAGTATCTCAGATGACTCATATTTTTAGAAAAGGAGTTGTTATTCGTACATGGGTCTTACGTGTTTTCTAGATGCTTTACATGTACATATATATATTAGCTATTATATATATTTATATCTATACCATGGTAACTAGTGATTCATAATACAAATATTTTTCTAATAAAATAAAACTTTGTAAGTCTTTCAAGAATTTTAGACACACACTATCAATTTTTTTTTGATGCACCACATACAAACATTTTTAAACATTTGTAGGGCAGTTTGACAAATAATATAATCATATGAATACAATCAATTTAATAGATAAACTAATAAAAGGAAACTTAAAAGAAATTACATTTCAAAATGATATAAATGGGTAAAGACACATTTTCTTGACTCCTCATATCAAAAGTTTTGTTATTATTTCAAGAGTTTACCTAATAGTTTTGAAGGAATAAGCAATATTCTTTGAATTATCATTATTTAAATGATATTTATTGTGTTTTTAAAAGGTTACAAAGCAAACTGAAAACAACGGTGACATTGTTGTTGATAGCATTATTTTTTTTTAAATGAACAATTTCTTTTTTTTTAATCTTAAGGAAACTTCATCAAATGGTTGTTTTAAATTTGAAAAAAAAAACTAATATGTTGTGACCCAAAGAGACAAATATTTTATTCTTTAAAAATTTGATGACTTACAATCAACATTCAGATAAATGACATCAATTGAAACTCTTTAATACCTTCATTTGTTGTTGATAAAAAAATATTACATAAAGCAATAAAAATATTGAAAAAAATGTCAAATTGATTTTCAACACTATGTGTAACACACAAGATTCAACTATATGAACCAATTTTGTATACTTATGTATTTTATTATATTATTTTATAAAATAACTATATGACCACATAAAAGTTTTTTTCAAAGCAATACAGTTCGAATAATTGGTTCTGTGTATATACCGATCTGTTTGATAAATAAAATTAATTCTTTATATAAGAAGGAACATATTTAAATTTCTAAATTATTTTTGTAATTTTGCATTTCATATCTGATTCATTGTTTCGTTTAATTTTTTTATCATGTTTTTTTTTTGTCATAGAACCGTACTTTATTGAACAAAAAAATGGTTTTCATATGGGCAAAAAATATCGGGATTCAAAAAATCTTCATTTAGTCATCAAAATTAATTTTTTTCCTCTCAAAAGTAGTCAAGGGGGGACCACTCAATGCAATGCACATGAGTCAAAAACATTTATTGTTATGGTAATTCCCAAAAAGTTATATTCAAATTTCCTGGTATTTTTTGCTCATACTAGTACAAAGCCGTTATTTGTAAGGGCCGGAGTTATAGAATTCGTACTTTAAGGAACATTTCTGTTCTAAAACAACAAAACTGTTTCTGCTTTTTGATTTTTTTTAGGCTTTATTTTAAATTCATTGATCTATACATACATGAAACATTTTATTTATTATTCAAAATCATTTGGATATTTATTTTTAAAATATACCCTCAATGTACAAAGCTTTATTACACTGCTATTAGAGTAAAAGTATTTTTATTTATTCTTTACTTTTTCTTAAAAAAAGTGAATACATTCTACTGTAAATATGTAATATATACATACTTATTTTGATTATACCTACATAAAGCACGTCGTACCAATAGAATAATCATGTTTTTTCCCCATGTATTGTTCCCTCTATGGAAGAGATGGCAACTTCAAAGTAAATACTATGTAATAATTCAACTTTTGGTCTTTTGATGTTTATATATAGATATATTAAAGAAATCAAAAGTTGGCTTTATTGTATAGATCCATACTGATAAAATACTTTTCTTTTCTTTTTTTTTTTGTAAAAAAAATTAAAAATTTATTTTAAGGCTCTTTTTTAATTGGATGAATCAGTTTAAATAAAAAAATAAATACAATCAAAATGAAATTTTAATAACCAGATAAAAATGGGGGGGGGGAAGGATCAGTATTAGAAATTTTGAAAGTAATTTACAAATACAACGAGTACATAATCAAATCTATATGCAAAAAGCAGAGACTTCTTTGATTTGCATACATATACCCAGTTATTATCAAGAGAGTATGTGATATTATCACCTCCTCTTTGAAGTCATTTTTCCTTCTTATTGTAAGATAAATTTGACATTGATAAAACATATATGGAATAAAATCTCCATAGCTTCTTTACAGAATTTTAAAAAATCAGGATTTATTTTATTTGGCTTGCTGGATTATAACAAGGAGATTGCAAACCTAGACAGAAACTAATTTTGTGGTTATGAAGTAAATCATTGATTTTAGGCTCAACTTCTTCATCCTGCATGCCGAGGTGCCTCCTACGGCTTGCCACCAACAAGGGAGGTATTAAACTTGTTTTCCTTACGATCATGAACTTATTTATTTTTATTTTTTTGGCCCCCTCTGTTTTAATTGCTATAGACAAACGAGGACTCCCTGTTGTAGCAAATATTTATCACGAGTCGAGAAATGGCCCCTCCATGAATGATCCAGTAGGGAATTTTCCTCAGTGCTACTTCCTTTAAAATATTGTCAAACAGTTTCAAGATGAAGGTTATGGCTGAGTGATTCATCAGAATCTTAGGCAATGAGAGTACCAATGATCAAGCTTTTCCAGAAAACTCTATTCGACTCACATGATTGCTTTCGAAAGCGTATTTGATTCATTTAAATTGTCCAAACGTCATCAGTCATAAGAGTATCTTCATTCATTTAAGGTTTAGGTTCTCCCGAATGATTTCTGAGTCGACAAGACCCAATTCTCATCAATTTAAAGAGGTAATCAGACGGTCGTTGGAGGCATCTCGTAGATTGTCTTCCCAGACAACCTGAGTTAATATATTTTACGGATATAAGGATGTATTATGAGCAATAATAAAATCAAATAATTGGTTCCTATGAAGGAGTCAGATATATTCAATTGGGTGTATATTTTTCAATTTAATATAAACTAAAAAAATTATGTCAGGATACTGATGTCTTGCATATTGATATATCTTTTTTTATTACTTCTCGGACACGCCATTGAATTGACATTGAAGGATAGCATTAACTACATTCAATCAGAGTAAATTTATTTAGCTCTTGATTAGCCTGACATTCCTATTTCAAATACAAAAAAATACTTTTTGTGAAACATTTCTAAATATCTCTTTAAAAGAAGGAAGGGACTATTAATGTCATAAACTACAAGAGTTTTTTTTTCTTACTGGAACTTTGTATGATGTGAATTTGTCATTTTAACGACATATAGATAACCTGGTAAAAATTGAGATTATAATTTGATTACATTTTTATATTTGAAAGGTTATTAAGTTACCGAAAAATATTTTTTTCTTATTATTTTTACCATGTTTTGATATTATTTTAAATACAAAATAAATTACAGAGCTTGCCAAAGGATTTTATTATTAGAAAATAAATGTGCTATGGACTTTATGGTTATGTTTTTCTTTTGTTTCCTTCTGATTAACCAGTATGTATTAATTCTGATGCACTTGTATTGAAAAATACTTAAAATGCAATAACTTGAATTTCAAGTATACTAATACACCTAATTGTAACTTATGAACAAGAGCTGTCAAAATAACGGCACTGTTTTTAATTCTAGATAGATTTCGTCAACACCATCTTATGGCTTAAGATTTGTATGAAATTATAATTTAAAAGTAAAACAGGTCTTTCAAATCAAAGTTGGTCATTTGAAAGGAGTCCTTAGGCATTCGGTGCCGTTCAGGATGAAAACATCGACGATTTTTACATATACCTATATAACAACTATGTAACATCGTTAAACAGACACATAACAGCATCTATAAATAATAAATATTTGAAGACTTCTAAGAAATGGTTCAAATATCGCTTGCTCTCGGGTACGTTAGGGGTGGGGGCAAAATTATTTAAAGATAAGAGAAGTCTTTGTTATGTTTTTTGCTATGAAGCCTCTTCTTGGGTTGTTGACTTTTAAAGGAAGTATATGTACTGATATCAAAATCCCTGTTCGAAATTTTTGGTGCATCATTTGATAAAGATGAATTTTTAGGACACTAAAATCATTACCATAACTCAACAAATAATATATGGAAAAAGATCTAAGAAAGGCCCCAACTTTCAGACATCATCCCCATTATTAAACTAAATATCAAAGTTATTGAATAATACTCAAGTTAACAAATACATTATTTCCTGAACTCATTATTTTATTATTTAATGTTTTTTTGAATGTTTAAAGTAAAGTTTCGTTCTTGATTCTTTTTTGTCGTATTATTTTAACTTTAAATGTTATCTTTCGATTGTTCTTATTATTATTTTTTTAGTAAAATTAAACTTTTATGGTGTATTACACCAGACTTTTAGCTACAAAGTATGTCAATATGACTATACATGCTGCGAATAATGTTTTGCCACTTGGCCAAAAAATAAATAATAATAATTTAAAATGAAAAACAAATTGATTTAGGGGTTATGTTATAAAATCATCAACTATATTGTCTTTATTATAACAAAGTATTTAGTCTTTCAATTTTAAAAACCATCAAAATACTAGAATGTGGTTGTTTTAACATGAAACAGTTATAAAAAGCTCAGATGATTTCTAGACCTTAACATTGTTTTTCCACCAAATTGAGTTATACTACAAAAAATAAAGATAAATACATATTTAAAATAAACTTTAAACTTTGTAAGGAAATTTAAGCACCTTTCTGAACTTTTTCTTACTCAAAAGTTCGTTCAAATCTAAAAAAAAGTGTGTATAAATAACTAAACAGTTAAAATTGAAAGTTTTAATGAATCTGATATGAAATGAAACGACTAGTTACATATGTAACTTTTTGTTAGATTTGAACGAACTTTTGAGTAAGAAAAAGTTCAGAAAGGTGCTTAAATTTCCTTACAAAGTTTAAAGTTTATTTTAAATATGTATTTATCTATATTTGTATCATTATTTTCAATCCAATTTTTCTCAATAATCTCAAACATAATATTCAGTTTTATTGACTCATTTATTTGTATCCTTATTTTCAACCCAATTTTTCTCAATAATCTCAAACATAATATTCAGTTTTATTGACTCATATAGTGTAATTTTTAAAATAAAACCAAAGAATGTTACAATTACTGTAAGGAACTATAAGCTCATAATTTTTTTGCAATATTTAAATAAAAATACATATACTTTGGCAATAACTAATAAAAATACCAGAGTCAGTATAATTTTATTCGTTTAGAGGATTTTTTTTTGCATTATTCACTAATTGTTGCATGAGTTGGAGTAAATCAAAAAATAAGTTTTTAAATTCTATATTATAAGCTACAAACATTTGTATAAAAATACAGTGAGTAAGTTTCTAGCATATCTTACAACGAAACAAACTATTATATTCTTATACACACTTTTATAATCAAATTTAGTTTCATATAAATGCAAATGAGCTAACACCCTAGGTTTTTTTTGTGGTGTTATTTTTTGATAAAATTAGCTAAGTTTAAATAAATAAATATATATATATTTATTCAGAAGGGGAATGCTGAATAAAATTCATTAGAAATCCCCTAAATTGTAGATAATGTAGCTTTTTCTCTAACTTAGATTTTGCTCATATCTGTATATTTAAAATTCATTATTTAGAAGTCGATATAAATATATAAAGAAGAGCACATGACCTATGGAAAGATGTTCTATTTTTAGGGTAATATATTATTACGTCTGATCCAAATTGTAGAAAAAATGATTTTCGAAAAGTTTTAACTTTAAAAAGTCGTATGAAATTTTTTTTTGAATATGAGACTTTTTGGTATAAATTGCTTTTTTTCAATGAGCTTAAGATGTTTCAACTTCAAAAATAAGATACATATTTTTGTATGTGACTTCTTTAATATTTCAGTACTAATATTTTATTTTATTTTGTTCAATACACCTACATAATACTAATATGTATTTAATATCTGAGATCTACATACAGAGCCTTTTACTTATGACTAACCTAATTACTTTATAAAATCACTTTGTGCAGACAAAATAATGTGCCATCTTAAAAATGGGACACCTTAATATGTACCTACATAGTTAGATAATTCAATTACTAGGTTCATAATTAAATATAAAGTACACTTACTCTGAAAAATCGGTGATACTTCGTTGTTGTTTTTTTTTGCACTAATGAAGTTATTTTAAAAATCTTTCTTTACAAAACAACTACTGTTAAATGAAGGAGTTCATGTTCTTGGTATGAGATAAATGGTTACATGGGGCGACATCTATTTAAATTTTATCTCATACAAGGAATTTATAATTAACCATTTCTGAAAGTGTTATTTTAGGCTAAAACTATTGAACAAAGTAACAAAACACACCTGTTAGCTTAAAAAATATCCCAATCACTATAACAAAGCTATGAACCAAAGTGGCGAAAATTAAGGCAAAAAAAAAATGTTGAATTGTTTTATATCTTCTAGCCTTGGAACAACTTTTCCCAGCTGAGCGATGTTTATATACATCTATTTATAATTTTCTTCCCCCCGAAGAATTCATCTTTTTTTAAAATGAATTAACAAGATGAATTCATGAAGCTTGCGTAGTTAGTTATGATGTATTTCATGGAACCCTCAGAACCCCCTAGTGGACAAAATAGTTGGCTCATAGCTAAGTAAACTTGGAGAAAAATTGATCGTTTGGCAATCATTTTGCCACTTTTTTTAATAGCTTTTTTCTAGAGCAGTAATTTTCGAAGTTTTCGGTACGCCTCTCTAGAGGAGGGAGGAAGAGTATATAAAGGGTCACCAAAACAGAAAAGTTAATAGTGAACATATATAGTAACTACCACTAACCAACAAAAGAAGATAAATATGATTAATTACTTATCTATTTTTATATCTTTTTTTGGAGTTTGTTAGAAATAATTATAAAATAAAATTTTAATTCTTTGTTGATTTCGCTTTTCATTACAATTAACGGTGGAATCGGACCTTTTTTTATTGCCAAAAAATATAATGATGAAACTTAATTACATCTCGTTGATAAGAATTATAATGAATATCTTCTAATTTCATTAAACAACGTCACAATAATAACAACAAATGAATTGTAATAGGTTCATAAACCATTATGCTATAAAAAACTTAACACAATTTTATAAATGTGAAGCAAATAATATAATATATTTAATAAAAGCTTTATTTTCCCAGAAAATAATATGCTTTTTAAATAGGAAAGGAATGTGAAAAATCTTTCACGTTCGATTAAATAACAATTTGCTAAATAATTCATTTTGATAATTTGATTCTATTGACTGCATAATTTCTTTTATATACATACAATTTGTATTTTAATTAATCGCATCTCATTAATGAACAAAGAACGTTTTAGTTTCTTTGACATAAAGTTTATGAATAATATGTTTTTTTGTAACTTTGAGGGCATTTCATATTTTATTAAAGCCTTGTTGTTGAATTGTATTTTTATTGCACACTATTTTTACAAAAAACTCGATACTTAAAAAACAAAACAAAAAATATAAAACAAGGCTTATGAAAAAAAAAAGAAGAAGAACTTTAGATATCCTAAGTCTTAGAGGAATACTCTGTGAATAGAGGAGTAGTTGTTAAAGATACAAATTTAAAAAATAATAATAGTCAAAATCGTATGTATATACATTTAAATAATAGTGAATGTCAAATTATAAAAACAATATTTTAAATATACTTAAATATTCGACATTTTCTCCTATGAATAAAATATTAATTTAAAAGGGACATTTTTTTCTCGTACAAAAATCACTGTCCAAATATTAACAAAATGATGTTTTTATTGAACTAAACCATTTTTACGTAAGTGGACGAGGCAAATTTTTTTCAACGAACGGCAGAATTTAAAAATGTTCATAATTATTTAAATGTTTCATTATACGTTAGTATGATTTTCATACTAACATATAATAATTGTTTGATTATTAAGTATCAAGTTATATTAGACCATTGATTGTCAATTATTATAAATAAAGAAAAAAAGAAAGGGGAAAACTATTTCTTTAAATATTTGACGGCCGTGTGATATTTTTACCTGCGTCAATCAATGTGTGAACCTATTTATACGGTAAAGCTAAAATTATTGATAAATTACATGCATAGTTTTTAAAGAGGAATGTATGGGAGCACACTTGCATGGAAGTACATAATAGACCATAAAGGACCCTTTTGCATAAATTCCTTTAAGAATTCTTTCTCATCCCCCTTATTGTCCAGATTCATGTAGTTCTCTCTGATATTTTTTATTTGTCTCCAAAATAACAGTTCATAGATCCCCTTTACGTCCCTGACGAGGCAAAAGTGCAAATATTTCCTTTGTGACAGGGACGGCTAAAAGAAATATACTGGTAAATAATGTACAGGTGAAAAAAAAATATAGATTATAATAATGTTAATAATGTAGTTAAGCTTATGTTAAAAAAGAAAAGAACATTTATGCTCTACTTAACATCACGATTCAATATTTGCAGATTTTTTTATTAGAGTACAAACACTGAATGTACTCACATGTGTCAATCATAACTAAAAATATAAGCTACTTATGACCAAAAAAGTGTATGACAAGTCAAGAGAAATAATTTTTTTTTTAATTTTATATCTAATTCTAATTGATATGTTGTTAGTTTTATTGAGGCAAAAAAATATCTCATTATTTAACAGTTTATATTTGTATTTTTTTCTTTTATACAGAAACATTCATCATCAAGGAGTTTTAAAAATTTGAACCCTTAACCTAGTTATTTTTGTCTCAATTATGTTGAAAGGCAATCAATATAACTGTTAAACTAGAACATTTAGAGGAAAATACTTTTATATAAATTATAATTTAATTATTTCTAATTCAAACACCTTTTACTTTGAAAAAAATGAAAATCTGATGAGTTATTTGTCTTTGAAAAAAACAACAACTTTAAAAAGGTAGTTTTTTTACCCTTACATTCCCTTTTCTCGAGATTATTTAATTCAACATGAAATATAAACCACTATTTGGAATCAATATCAAACTTTTCATGTGAATTTGTGACTTTTTTTTGCTCAAAAGTTGACTCAAACTTATAAAAAGTGTAAAAGTACTTTAAAATCAAAAACTCTCCATATCCAAATTTGAAGCAAGAAAATTATTTAAAGATTTGTGAATATCTCATAAAATACTACTTTAGAATTAGATATAGAACCTAAAATATTATAGAAAAAGTAAAATTTGGTTTGACTTGTACAATTAATATATTTATGATGGATATTGGGTGCTAATGTAACGTAAAACGTTTATGCCTTTTATCAGGGCTTTAGTGGTTTGCAATAATCTTCTTATTCCCTGACAATAACGTAGTAGTAGGAAAAAAATTATAATTAACATGGCATGCCTCACATTGTGTATATATAATTACACAGGTATGTCAAAAGTTAATTTTTAAAATTTTTTCATAAGTATTATAAGCCTAGCTTTAGCAAACGAGTCGTCAAAGTAATTAAAACTAATGTTTACTTTCATAGAATGAATTTAAAAAGAAGCTTTCTAATTTCATTTCATTTATTAAAAAAATATTTTCATGTGAAAATAATATTTTTGTACGAGTACACCAAAAATGTAAAGTTAAATCTTGATATATTCACAGATATACATATTTATATTTCAAAACTGCTTTTAAGCTCAAGAAATAATGATAATATTTTTTTAAATCTATGCTACTTTGTACAGATTAACATATATATATATATATATTTACACTAATTGTGTATTGTCAAAGTATCTCTTCATACAAAATAGTAAATAGATACAAAAGTTATTAATGATAAATATTACTTTTCAATTAACAAAAATTAAAATAAATATTTTATTAGAACACTCCATCTAATGTGTATAAGGTTTTTGCTTTTTTAATGTCATTAGAACAGTATGTTTTTATACTTTTGAGTGTTTACCCTAAAAATGGTTGAAAATGATCTTTTAAAAGGCAACGATTTGCCATAAAAAAATTGTCCTAGAAATAAGGCAACAGCTTTAAGGCAAATTATATTAAAAAAAATAAATATTGTTTATGACCTACAAATTAGTTTTTACACATACAATATTACACTTTATTAAATTTAATATCGACCACTAATGAAGTAATTATGTTTAATATGCTTACTATATCATGTTAAGTCAAAATTTGATCAGTTCAAATTATGCAACTTACTAAATACAGTTTTTCAATTGGAGATCTTACTTTAAAAATCAACCCTTTGATTATATATAGTATATACCAAACGAATGAAACGTTAATTTTTAATACTGATATTATGGAATATATCTAGTATAGCTGTAAAACAAATTATCTGGACTGTTTGGGTCGGTTGCATACATATGATACTGTAATTTTACGACCAAAGTATGTTGGATTAATTTATCCTTTGAAGTAAGGACAAGGAAATCCTCCTTTTGCAAATGGGCTTCCAAAAGTTTTGACCGAAGGGTTTTACAATCATATACAACGTATAACATTCTTTCTTTTCTTCTTTGCAAAAGTAGACGCAAAGATTATCAAATGAATGGGTTTGAATGTATTGTAAAATAAGCAAATTTTATTATAAAAGAAATGTTAGAGTAAAGTAAATCTGTTATTGATAAGAAAGTCTTTTCTTGACAGATAATGCGTCAGTTTTCTTTCACTTTTCAAAGAAAAAGTAGGTGGACCCTTTTGATATGTGAATAAATGATTTTTTCAAGCCAAAGGAAAGTAAAGACTGATCTATCAAGTCTAGTTTTAGCACAAAAAAAGTGATTTTGATATATAAATACAAAAATATTCAAGATTGAGTACCTCCATATATAAATACATAGATATTCGATAACAATAAATAGAAATGTGAGAATGTATTTAACGCTTAAAAGATTCAAAGAAAGTGTATTATGATGTAATTAAACGATTAAAACAGTATCCCTTGGTAGAAAATATTTCAATAAACGCTCATTTTAATAAAGGAATGCAAATGCAGTTGTCAAAAGATTCTTGTTATAGATACAAACAACAAAATTTCAAATGAATTACCTTAATATGAAGAATGTACATAAGTGTTTTCAAGGATCTTGGAGGGCTGACTTCTAGATATATTAAGTTTTTAAATATTGATTTCATCAAGGAAAATTTTACCACAAGAAATATGAAACTTATGAACAAGTTATATAGTACAATCTTCCAATTGTATATGTTACAACTTGTACAAACCCTGTTATCGTGAAAAATTTTTATAACACTACATTGAAGCTATGTGGTATTGCAACAATAAATCAAAACTATTTAATAAAAATATTGTTCCTATATTGTGAAAAGGGCTATATTCTTAATATTATCAATCTATTTCGGAATTACTAATTTTTATAAGAACTAAGTAGGTTGGTTTTTTTTCACTACAACCAATAGCAGATTTTAAATGGGTACAAATATGCATCAGTAATCAAGTTTTACATCTTTTAAAATAAACTTGTGTATATTCGAAATGTTTCCCAACCAAAACGAAGTGGGCTGCTATCTTGTTGCCTACTTCTACAAAAATACAAAACACCTTTATAGCATAAAGAAAGCTTTTTTTTATCCTTACAGGATTTATCCTTCCATTAAGCCCTACTAACAGAAAAAAAAGCCTTATTTATGTTATAATGTATTTCGCAGAAGTAGGCTATTCAAAATTACTATGTATAATGATTGTGTGCATGTATAAGCATTTAAATCTTACTTATACTTGAGAAAAGTAGCATACTAAGTTTTACTTACACGTGTATAGGTAAATACTGAGAAAAATGGATTTTGAAGTACAGTGTTTGAAATTATTATACTGTTTGTTCAGAATACAAATATTTACCCTAGTCATTTACTATTATATGTACAATATATGAATGATTTAATTAATTAAATAATCATTAATTCAGAATTCAATTAATAATCTTTTTTTTTAATTAATATTTAAATAGCTACTTTAATTTAACTAGAAAGAACGAATCAGATGGATAACGGAAAGAGGAATATTTTTTTAAGGGTAGGTGTTCTAGAACCATGCTATGTATAATAACTATGTATACACTCACTTCTGTTGATAAATACAATATCATTTTCACGGAATTATTTTGATTGAAGCTCTTCACCTCCAGTCATTTTTTTTCTAAAAAGATTAAAACACTCTCATAAACATGAAAACGAGTTTCTTATGTTTGAAAGTGAAAACCGAAAAACTATGGGGTTATTTATTCACCTATTAAGCCTTTTTCACAATTAAATGATCCCATATAAAATACATATGCTAAAACTAAAATTTAATTTTAAAGAAAAGACTTATGTGTAAAAAATTACCTCAAACTTTAAATTTGTTTATTAGTGCTATTAATGTACTTAAATTAGTTTTAACACTTCTTCAGATTGTGTTTATTCAACTAATGATACTTAAAACTCAAAGTAGATTATTAAGTTATAATTTGTAGTATATAATATATAAATCAAGAGTTTTCAAATAGTTTTTTCTGCAAATAATCCCTACAATCTCCAAGGGATTCGTGTCAATCTAGTTTGAAAAATTTTATTTTAATACTTAAACAAATTATCCAAGTTAAAGGACAATCAAATCTGTTATAGAAAAAGCTTTAAATAAGGAAGACACCCCATGAAAAAAAAATATATATATATATATATTATATTCTTATACCTTTTTCTTTTACATTTACAACTTATAAATTACTCTGTTGGTTAATTGAAATTATGTTTTTATTATTTTCAGAGTATCGGTATTATTGTACTAAGTAATATACAGACATAACACTTGTCTTTCATTTTATTTAGCTGTTAATTCTTTGGATATTATTGGGATATCTACGTAGTTGAAAATAGTATAGTTCAACCTTTAAGAAAAATATAATATATATTTAAATGTAAAATAAATGTGACAAAATTTTAGCATAAGAAATTGACAGCTCTTTATTCAACATTCAATGAAATCATACGTGAATATCAAAAATTGCGTGTTCTAAATTTTATTAAGAAATGATTTTTTTTTACATTATTATTGCTTTTTTCATGACAAAGTGGATGTCACATCAAATAAAATAAACCCTCAATTTGAAACTAACATTAAGTTTTTAAGGGTAATTTTAAATATTTTTTGTTACTCAAAAATTGGCTTAGCATTCAAAATAGTCGATATAATATAATCAAATGAGTTGAATTCAGAAACCATCTATGTAGTCCTTGACATCATTACAAAAAATTAATTGAAATTATATTTTGTCATGTACTAATAAAATTAGGGATATATCTAAGTTAATAGTTTTTGAAGAAGTGATGTTTTGTTAACTTATACCAGTTAACCAGTTAATTAAAGAAATAAAAAAATTTCCTTCCATGTTCCAAAAAAGATTTTAAAAGTCATCATTTAGCATATTTCCTTTCAGTACTTATAAAAAATAAGAAAGTTTACTTATTTTTTTAACGACAGTCAATATAAATATATTTGCATACGTATTTTGTAAATGTAGAGGCACATATTTATACGTATACTATATTAACTTAAATTCATTTATAATATACCACTTATTATAAAAGTTATATAAGCTTATATAAAAACTAAGTTATATATTATATAGATTTGAGATCTGTACTGAAACTTTTAGACTTGCACACGTGAAGTGAATAAAATTTGAGAATTTTTTGAATAAATATGTGAACTTTTCAATCCTTTCTTTTTATCTAAGTTGATTTAAAAAAATATTTTGTTTTATATATTTATTGAAAGTTCTTTTGCGTCCCACAATTTTGAAATCACTGATATAATGTATTTGTTTAAAATAAGTAATATTTAGCCTTTTTTTGTGTTAAATCTTCATAAATTTTTTTTAGTATCTTGACGGTTATGTGTTAGTGTGTTCTAAAAATCCCTTTTTTTCTCTAGTACATTTTATGTGTTGTATTTGGGTCTAATTATGCTATATTTAAAGTTTCAAATCTCTATGTCCGAAACTCGGGCTAAAAAGTGTTTTATAAAAATTGGCTAATACTCAATTTGAATGATTTCTTGAATATAAACAGGATTTTGACTTGTTTTTGTTAAAATTGTCAATGATTTTCTAGATTCAATATATGTAATTAAACTGATAGAAGATGATATTAATTTCTCATTTTTTTTTTTTACATTTTAATGAGTAAAGTTATTTTTTTTTAAATATTTTCTTATTGTAAACTTTACATTTATAAATTATCATATATTCAATGTTTTAATTTCACTACATAACTTTATTTAATGATTTAATTGAAATAATTTTAACATTTTCGATGGTTGTATGTAGTATGAAGTCAAAAAAAAATTTTTTTTTTTTACTCACTTCCAAGCTTTTTTTTTTTCAAACTTATAATAATGTAAAGAAATGTTGAAAACATTTTCAAAAACTGGAAACCATTGTTTTTAATTTATATTCAGAACTTTTTTCCTTCATGTTGAAGGAGTTTGAATTTTAATATGAACTAAAAAGTCAGTTCGTAGCCAACAAAAACAAAAACTTTAATTTAGAACTTTAATTTCGTGTTTCTCCACATAACATAAAAACAATTATTAAATTCCCTTTAAAAATTTAAGACAAACGTGTCATTGCTCTGTTATTATCAATGAAATTAAATAACCCTTAAATTTTCTTGATTATAACTTAAATAATATTAATACAAATCATCTTATGGCTATAAGTTGTTCATGTTTTTGCTTATTTTTAACAACTATATATATTGGGCCACCAAAATAGCTTTTCAGTCTTTCAAATCCTTGCTAGTAGTTGATCAAGATCTGATTTTAACATGAATTTTTATTTTATATTATAAGTATATTGCCTCATCTTTTAATTTATTATAAAGAACACTTGAGAAAATTTACTCAAATAGTTTATCTTCCACTTTAAAATTACTTCATCAATTATTTTTTTAAGAAACTATCTTTCTATTATTTTAAATTCATCCATGAATTAACTTTAAAAAATATATTTTCACAGAAACAGCTCTTTTTTTGAAAGTTACAATAAATATGTTGAATTTTTATTTATTAACAAAATTTAATTACTAATTAAAACTTTTTTTAAGATACATATTTTTATTTTATTCATAACAAAAATATTTATTTTCTCTCATCTTATTAATAAATGAAAATTCATTACGTAAAAGTCCATTTTTTATTTAAAAAAGTATTTTTAAAGTTTAGCCAAGTATACATATAATACAATACAATACAAACAGTTTCTTATACTCATCAATAAATACATTGTTTTCTAATCTTTTTTATTTATTTAAATGAAACTATATATTAAAAAAATTATTATATTTTTCATATAAAGGATAACCTATTAATAGTTTTTTGTGTTTTTTTTTTTAAACACATGAATATTAATTTACTATGTAATAAATACATTTTAGGTGGAGCAAAATATTTGTGCTTTGTGTTTCTATGTTATTTTTGAAACTATATACATACACTAAGTTAAAATTAATAATCCATTGAAGAAAAAAAATTGTTAAAAATCTTTGCACTCAAAATAGGTTTATAAATAAATTAATAAAAAGTTATGAGTATGTTTAAATTTATATATGTATATATACATATATCATAATTATGCTATGCACGTATTTTCTTTATAAGATTTACAGGGTATATATGTATGTATATGAATATATTATGTTCACATCAAGGTTATATTCAAAACACATACCTATTCAATGAAAGTCTACAGATAGACAATGAATATATGCAGCTACTTTCAGGGCGTACTCCTAAAATTTAGTCAAGGGCAACTCCCCCATAAATCTTATAAACTGATTTTTTAAAATTTATATCTGGTATACATATATGTAAATACTTGTGTACAAGTTACTCCTTGTGCTTCTCAAAACATTTTATTTAATTTTAACACAACTCATTTTTATTACCATATATTAATTGATATAATCATATAAGTCTGATTAGTTAAAATTACTGATTCCATGCATCAGAAAAGCCAAAAAATAATCTTCCCATTACTTTTATCTCCTTGTGAGCTTGTAAAGAATCCTGAATATATTTTTTAAGGTTTTGAAATGCAGTTTCGATATAAAATTTCACGTTGGACTTCCAAAAGTTCAAATATAACATTTAATTTGATTTCAATTCTATAAGAAATTTTAAAAACTGATTACTTTGCTCTGTCTAAGACCATGGTGTTATATTTTGATATTTAATCTGCAATTTTGTCAATATTCTACGATTTTGAATTATGAATTATGAGATCACAATGAGTAACTTCTCTTATTAAGCTTTTTTCTCTTCTCGGACTAATGATATATATTTTGTGTGCTCAATCTAGTAGTATATAACCTAAATTTTATTGTAATTTATATGAGTTATTTGGGGATTGTAGAGATCATAAAGTTGTTTTGACAGCTTTGTAATTAAATTTTACATTTTATTAATGCTCACTTTTACTGAGATTCCGACTGTTGAGTTTTTTTAACAACCTTTTAAAAGATTTTCAAACCCTTTTTCATTTTTTTTTTTTTTTGCTTTACTGATTGACAATTTTTTGAATGAATTCTCTGAAGTATCCACTTATTAATGGAGTGATGTTTATTCTTTTAAATATATATCTATTTTCATCAAACAACACAGTATTTTTATGAAGAAAAAAAGGTTTTTTTATATTTCATATATGTAACATTATTTAATCAGGGCAGTCTCTAAAGTTAATAATGAAATCTTACCTATTATACAATTAAAGTTTGGTAACTTTTTTTTAAAAAAGCCACTTTGTGCATAATTTATTCATTTGTACATCCTTGACAATAATATTTTATTAATTCAACTTAAATTATGTATTTTTATATATTAATATACTGCTTCATTCTTTAAATGAATTCCAACAAAGGTTTCAAATTAACACAATGGGCATCGAATTATTTTTTTTTTCAAATATAAATATTAGTTTACAATTATAATATTTTTCTAAGGATATATATAATTAATCCTTTTAAATATGTTAGAAAGTAATATTTGCAAAAAATATTTTAGTAAAAATATTATAATAGCAATGCAAAATAAATATCTATTTTGCATAAGTACATTTGCATGTATTTATAGGCAGTATCATTGATTACATACTGCATAAGTTATTTTTTGCAAATCTACATAGGTGTATTAGCAAACTAAAGAAATATACACTATTAAGTGGCTTCTGGACTTGGTATATAGAAACTGTCCTTAGATGGGTTTTTTTCACGTCACGTATATGTACAAAAAGTTTAAAATATGTTACATACATGTGTATGTTAAAGAAAACTAAAATAATCTCCATTAATGTTTTTTCTTTTTTTTTCTTTCTTTACTCTCAAAATTGAAGATATATACAATATATATATATATATATTGTGTATACACATCTGCTTGCCTTATTGTAATGTCTTCATAAAATATTATTATATAGAAAATGATTAGATAAAGAATCATGATGAATTACTAAGGACAAAAAAAGGAGATTACAAAATATTTGTTGACATTTGTTGATACATGATTTTGAGTAGAAATGGATGATAGCAAAATTTTACGTATCACATACATCTGTATATGAAAAAATGATTGCTATGATCATGTCTACATATATTAATGCAATTAAGTGTATTGTAAAAAAATGTACACATTTAAGTTGAATCAAATGAACATTGAAAAAGCCCCCTATGTATTCAAATAAAATCAAAGATTAGTTTAATGAATGACTCTTTTGACTAATCAACACCATGTTTTCAAAGAGATTTGTACCTATCTGTAAGGATATAATAATTTGTGCAATACTCAAATTAAGAGAGTTGTTCACTTCCCCTCTCAGTGTACACTGATGCAAATCAAAAGCATATGGGAAAATTTACATGTGTGCATGTATGTACATGTGTAAGCGGTAAAAATAAGTAGATCATTAAAAAAAACTAACAAAAAGATCCTGTATCACCATCACTAAATGTGTCTCAAGCGTTGTACTAGATTTTTGGCTTGATAACTTATCAAAAACATCTTGAATACACAAATTTTTTTTTTTCATAGAATAACAAAAATGTTATGATTCTGCCACAGAAGCTGGTTGAAAGTATATCAAAAGAAATAAAAGTGACCCAATACACACATTCTGTGCTCCTAAAGACTTCTTTTCATTCCACTTGTATTGGTTTGTATGCAAAAAGCTAAGCAAATATCTGTATTTGTCATCAATTAAAAATATATGAACATTTTTTCAGAATCTAATCAAGGGTGCTACTCTTTGCAACTCACGAAAAAACCTAGATTGAACTTGTTAAAAAAGCCTGGTCCTTGATTAAACCTGATTGTCTCTATGTCCCCCAAAAATTAAAGAATGTATCCATTTAAATGATAATACAATGGCTACTGAAATGATTAACTTTATGATAATTTTATACCTTCTAGGACCCCTTAAGTATTAAAGCATATTGTAATATATTTGGAGAACTTAAATAAATTTTACATGGCGTGGAATTCAAAATAAAGTAATTCTAAAATTTCATCATTTTCTTCTGAGTATCAAAATGCTAAAATTAAATATACAAATAAGGGGCTGAAAAGGTATTTCAATGCCTCTTCATACTTAACCATACTGAATAAATAGACGTATACCTCAGTAGAAACAATAAATTTTCATTGCTTGCTAAATCAAAGTAAGTTTATCTTCATATAAACCATTAAAAACATATCATATCATACATATTTAATATTCAGTAAAGTATGATTAATGCTTAATAAGAACAGGTACCATAGACGAATATGTATGTATGTATGCCTTAATATATCTTTTTATGCCTAATGTGCTTATATATGATTGAGACAACGTACAATTTGAAAGCTAAAAACGTTCAAATATTTCATGTGACTATTATTCTAAAGATTTTGTTTCAATAATAAATTGAAAATGTACGTATAGTATGAATGACTGAAATTTTCAGCTATGCCCAGTTTAAAAAAACCATATATTTTCTCCTCATTGTTTTTACACATTGAAAAGGGATAGCGGTTCCTTTATAAAAGTATTTTAGCTTGTGTTGAAACTGTATTTGTTTTCGACGACGACTACATCTACGTTATCTGACATATTGTTATTTAACAATATCTGAATTTCAGAGTAAAAGATTTCCCATCTAAAACAAAGATGATTAAACAAAAAACTATGGTTTTGAAGAAGTGTTCAAGTACATAAATAATCTTAAATCACGACGAGCTTTTTGAGATAAACAAAACTACATATAGCATAATTAGTCATTAATTTCTTTAGACTATAATTTTGTATGTATTTATGTAAAAATGTTTCCATAAACACTTAAAACTCACCTAATTCTTAAAAATAATACAATATTGGTATTTTTTTTAAACATTTGTAAGAACGAATTATTGGTAGAATGTGTACTTTCACAGAAAAAGAAGTATTTAGGCAAGCCTAAGCAACATTTTTGTTGCATAACACTAAGTAAGTAATGTATAAATTTAATAATTTATCAAAATAAGTGCGTAAAGAGAAGATGAAGCAAACAAAGTATTTGCCTGATATCTGCATTTTATGATGTACTTAACAGATAGTTGACTTGAATTAAATTGTTACATATTTATATGCAGATTTTTATAGACTTTTCTTATAAATAATTAAAATTCATAAATTTTATAAATCTTGAACTGCAACATAAAGAAAAAAAAAAGAGATAAGAAATGCGTAAGTCTGACCAATTGACTTCATCCAAAAAATTTAACTTGAACACAGCAATATTGTAATTATGTCCATGAATATACTGAAGTGTTTGAGAGATAAGGTGACACGGACAAACACGGCTATTATTACACAAAGGATTATGAAAAAAAAAAACTGTGTCATATCAAAATCCGGACAGTGATATTATAATGATTACAATCCTCTCTTACTTTCAGCATCATCATTACAATACCTCTAGGTACATAATGTTTATGAACTTCTTATTTTATTATCTTACTCCAGAGCTAGGCTTTGGACACGATCCTTATGACCCGAGTCCATATTTTAAAGAATTGAGACTTGACTTTACCTTCAACTAAAAAACTCGACACTTGACTATATAAAATTAGATATTCACAAACACTAGACTTGAAATAAATTTAATAAAGATGCAAACTAGAATTGGACTTGTGAGCAAAAACTAGAGACACGATATCAAAGATGTTGGAGAGTTATCTTGAACTTGCAATAGAGGGATTTTTTAAGAAACATTCTTCAAAAAGAGTAGAGAAAGAGAAAAAAAGGGTGTGAAAGACTAATAATACTTCACAAGATGAAAGGGGTATGTACAAAGGATTTAATTAAATGATGACGTCACATAATTTGTTTTAATCATATTTTATTATTTCATTTTGAATGCCTTCACAATTCTATGAGTACACCATTCCTTAGCAGAATGTATGGTTTGGGACTACCTACTGTTTCCTAATTATATTCAACTGCAACCTCCATATGTTTGTCTTACTCTATGCCATTAACACATTTATTAATAAGACCTATTCTCTTGTAACACATTGTGGAGTCTTTTTAGACCAAGTGCAAATGCAAAAAAAGTACTAAATATCAATTAATTGAGATGGATGCATGTATATCTTACAACATTCTGATTATATGTAACATTAAAAAAAGGTAGGTTCCGTATGTCTATGAAGATGTTTTAATTAGTTTTCTTAAGGAAGCAACTAATGCACACTATGAAGTAAATTTCTGTGTTTTTTAAAAATATAATAGACGCATGTAAATATATGTATAAAAGTAATTTAATTTAATTAAACTCACACATAGGGAGTAGCTAATTGATACGTAGAAACAGTTGTATGAAAATAGTTTATTCATTATGGCTTTTACACAGTAAACGAGTGGATGCAATGAGTTTAATTTAGATATTTGTATCAACAATTATGTATTTAGCATTGATATTATAGTTTCTTAGAAAATCATGCCTAATTATTCATCATCAGTCAAGGAAACTGTCGATTAAATGATGGATCATGAGATAGTTATTCATACGAACATTAAGTATGCTACCAATCACGGCTATGTAAATAAGTATAGTATCATCAAAACGTATGAACGTAAAAAAGAGTTATTTAACAAAAAAGATACTAATATAATCTTATGCACGAGATACTTTAGATCACATATTTTAAAGATAATATCAATATTTCAATTGAAATCATGATAAATAGTCAATAGTTGGATAGTTAATAAATAAATGAATTCTATGTGTTTAAGAAATAACTTAATTTTTGAAAAAAGCAGAAAAAAAGATAAATTTAAACTATTAAACCCATAATTCAGTTTTACCGAGGTGATACATATAGATAAAAAACTGTATCTTTTTCAACAACTCTACTTTGAAAGAGTTACATACTCTAATCTATGATTATAAATTACCAATCTAATATTTTGAATGGAAATTTGGTTTTTCATTCAGTCATAAACAATTTCCTGTAAAATGTATAAGTATAAGTCCAATTTAATCAACGTTGATACGAAATGGACTATTGATTTACATATTTCAGATGTCCATACTTTATACAAAACAATCAGAATAATCTATATAGGGAACAAAGTATAATAAAATACGTCGATTTTTGGTTATGCTAACATTTTTTAATGTATACATATATGTTTATAAACGAGCTTTAGAGAATAACAAGAAGTAAACTGATAAAATAAAATAAAAACAATGAAATATTTACAAAAAATGTAACAGTCACAAATAATTAATTAATATACTAATAATTACACCGGTCAACAGTTAAAAATCCTAAGGGGTATAAGTATAAGAAAAGTTATTCAATTTTGTATGTTAATTTCAAATTCTATAATTTTTTTTCGTGAGTCTGATGGTTTTTGAGAAATCGGACCATACTTTTTTATCTTTTTTGGCCCATTTTCCAACTTCAACTTCAATTTAAGCCTAGAAGAATACTCTTTTTCTGTATTAAAAAATAATGATTCGCTATTGTATTTAATGCAAATTCTATTTTCAGTCTTTGTTTTGAACCCCCAGGTACTCCTGGGGGCATAGACTCACGGTAAAGCTACTAAAAAACAAGTGCAAAAAACTGAAGTAGTTGCGTGCAGAGGGATTTCTGCTGATTTCGTAATCCTTCTGCGGACTACTAATTTAGTAGCTCTACCGTGAGTCTGAGATATTTAGTGAATTTTTGACCGAAATTGGATGAAAATTATACATTTAGATGGACGATTTCTTCTTAATTAAGGATTCTTTTCGGGCGCTTGACATCTCGTTTGAATGCTGTGGGTCTCAGCTGTAGAATACATTCCTTATTAATCCATTTTATGTAATATTGAAGAAGTTATTTAAGTAATTAGGATTTAGCCGAGTTTTAGGCCTACTCCCGCCGCCTATATCCCCAGGAGTCCGCTAAGGTCAAAACAAAGAATGAAAATAGAATTTGCATTAAATACACTAGCGAATCATTATTTTTGAAAGAAAAAAATGATTATCCTTCTAGGCTTAAATTGAAGTTGAAGTTAGAAATTGACCAAAAAAGCTAAAAAAGTAAAGTCCGATTTTTCAAGAACCGTTGGGCTCTCGAAATTTTTTTTACAGAGCCCAAAATCAGTGTGCAAAATTGAATGATGGATCATGAGATGGTTATTCGTACGAACATTAAGTATGCATTACGTGCATTACTTTTATTATACTCATACCCCTTGGGATTACTAAAAGTTCAAATTTGTTGACCTGTCTTATCAGAATTGATATTTAAACTTGTATGTGTTGTCGAATCGAATTTACACAGAAATTAGGACATACTAGTAATGTGATTTTAACTGTCCTTTCTCTTTGGACAAACTTGAAAAATTTAACGTTTTCATAATTGTTATAAACAAAGATTTTAGCGCTTTGATACATATTTGATACCAAAACTATTTAAAAGTGTTTTAACTCTCCTACGTCTCCCCTACAAACTTATAACACATAACTTAACATTACCAATATCACTTTTTATACACATAGTAGGTAGAAATTTAAGCGTATATTTATGGTAAATGGCCTACACGTTTGCAAGAATATTCTAATAAAACATCAATAAATATATGTATGTATGTTTGTTGTTCAAAAGGAAAACCAAAAACATGGGTATGTAGAGTACTTATGTTTGACAATCAAAAGAGCACCATATGGTAGCCGTGAAGTACATGGTTTATAAAAGCAATGAGACGCACGTATGTACAATAATATGAAACATATAGTTTTTATTCTCACTTACCAGAGTCAATACATCCATGCCAATTAGGATAACACACATGAAATTGACACTGAAAGTAATTTCTGTACTACGATTAAAATTTGGGGTGAGAGGGAAGGAGTATGATGAGTCATTCCTCAGATTAATAACAATTTCATTGGATAAGTTCATTTCGATCTGAGGTATAACTAAGAACTACTAGAATTGAATTTGAAATCATCATTCTCTTCTTCTTCTTTTTATTATTCCTCTTTATTTTTTTTTTATTTTTTTTTTGCTAACTCTGAAGGGAAGAAAGAAGAAGAAGAAGGGAGTGGGGGACTTATATGTAGTTCATTTATTTATTTGGGAGAAGAACGCGTCGATTAAACCTAGAAAAAGTATGAGAGGCGCTACATTTATTTATACCCCCTCTTCAAAACGAAGAAGGCAAAAAATAATATTATTTTAGATTTTATATGCTATACTGTATAACTTAATAATAATAACTGTGCTACGTAAAAGTGCCATTTTTTATTGTAAAGAATATTTCCAAACAAATGTAGCAAATTTTCGATCTATAACGTTCACCATTTAAAAACACATCCTGATCCTCATTTTATCATTTTTCTTTATAAACAAGAGTACATTAATAAAGATATGTACGTACCAAGAGAGTTTTGTCTCTGCATAAGGAAATGACTCAACTTAAAGCAACGTCCTCTTAGATAGTAATTTTTTAATTATTTTTCACTTTCTTAATCGAATTTGAATTTGTAAGAGTAGCATTTAGTAATTAATTCTGTAAGTTCAAAGTTCTCAAAATACCCTGTTTGGAGCCCCAGGGATATGTGGCGTTGACAGATTCTCCATCCAGTAAAGAGAAAGATACTACATTCACTAGAGTTATATATCCGTCATTTAAATCAATCTCTTGACGCCTAACAAAAAAATTAACAATTCCTAAAGATTTATTGAAATCCCCTCATGAGTTTCCATGAACAAAACTAAAATTTCCCATTCGAAATCACGATTAAGGTTAACGTGAACATTTGCATCTCAATGTGTGATATATCCTTCTTTAAGGACGTTTTTGATATCCACAGTGGCTTCTGCAATAAAAAGTTGAAGACTTTGGAGTATACAATAGGTCACTACAAAAATGTCCTCTGTACTATAGTATACTCTCCGTCAAAGTCTTATTTGATTTCACTGATGCGGATAAATTTGATTCTAAAATTATAAACCAAGATCAAAAATTACATTTATTGTAGTATATCTTTTTCTTAGCTATTGGATTCATCTTTCGTTAAAATTAACTTACTCAATGATGGATTCATTCCTTTTTTTAACAAATTTTCGCTCCAAATTAATGATTATGTTGTATTAAATGTGTACGTATATTATTTATATCAATGTGGTAGCCCTAACAATTTGATGAATGTTTAAGAGGGAAGCAACTTCAGCTATTATGACGTTTTACTAAACTAACATAGAAGCTACTATTTTCCTTTATATTTACAGAAAATTATATGTATATTAGAAAATAAGTAGATGAAGGAAAATAAACTCAAATTTATACTTAAGAAAATTATATATTTTTAGCTAATAAAAATATAGTTATTTCGGGGAATTGGACATGAGCCCTTTTTATTAAGATTGTACTTGCTTTATTAACCAAAAATCTTGTATTCCTTTCGATTGCAAGACTTATAAATGAGTAGTACATGCAAGAAGTGTAACTCAAACAACTGTTTAAGCCCCTTTTCTCCGGCTAAGTAGCTAAATTTGGCTCTAGTATTCCCCCATTGAGCATAAACACATTTAATCAATAGTTTTTTATTACTTTTTTAAAACTAGATTGAAATGATAAAATAGGACGTGATTAAGAAACACATTTTATTTTTTTCGGCAAGGTATTAAATATTTATAAAGATCATGCGATATTATCAGGTAGATGTTCTCCCTTAAGGAATAAAGGAAAAATGATAACTGCTTTGGAAAACAAAAAATACTCTTCAGATTACCAACTACCAAAAATATCGCACCCGAAAAACAGCATAAGATTTACATATCTAATAATTACACTGGTCAACAAATTTGAACTTTCAAAAATTTTAAGGGGTATAAGTATAATAAAAGTTATTCAGTTTTGCACACTGATTTCAAATCTGTAACTCTTTTTTTCGAGAGTCCGATGGTTTTTGAGAAATCGAGCCGTCGTAGTGATATAAGCGATAATATCAGATTAGATTGGCTTCTGAGATGAATGTGGAAATTAGTTTCTTACATAAGAAGTCTTACAAGGTTAATTTCGTTCCCCATTCTTGACTTAACAGCGATGTTTATTTATAATCTGAAAAGGGGATTCTTATAATGGAATCATAGATGATTCAAATGACAAATAATTTCTCATGAAGATAAATCTCTGATATTATAACATATTTTAGTCGAAACTCAGATCCCGTCTTCTTCGAATTAAGGCGACTGATCCAGCACTCCTCAAAGCAGTTCTGTTCATATCCATGATGATGATGATGAAGATGAAGGGTACTGAGACACTCTTTATAAAGACCTTATGATGACAATGAAAGGAACACTTTTCCTTTCATTGGATATCCATGGCCCTACAATCGCCCTCTTTTCTCGGAGTTGCCTTGTAATTAAATAAGAGATCCGTGTTTTCGAATTTGGTTATCTTCAGCTGATGTCAGAGTCTTCTTCTGCGCCCTACTACTACAGTCTATAGCACTACCGTGAGTCTTATATTTCTAGCGAATTTTTGCTCAAAATTGAATGAAAATATACACACTTTGATGGACAATTTCTTCAAAGTTAAAGGCTTTTATCGAGCGCTTGACATCTAGTTTGAAAGCTGCGGGTCTAAGCTCTATAATGCATTCCTTATTAATCAATTTCATGTAATATTCAAGGAGTTATTTAAGTACAAAGGATTTCACCAACTTTTGGGCCTACTCCGGCACTCTACGTCCCTAGGAGTCCTTTTAGGTCAAAACAAAGACTAGAAATGGAATTTACATAAAAAACACTAGCCAATCAACATTTTTTAATGCTCAAAATGTGTATCCTTCTAGGATTTAATTGAAGTTGAAGTTGGAAAATGGGCCAAATTAGCTCAAAAAGTAGGGACCGATCGCTCAAAAACCGTGTGCATAACTGAACAACTTTTATTATTATTATACCCCTTAGGATTTTTGTCTGTTGACCAGTGTTATTTACAATAGCAATGAAAATCAATTTTAAAATTCGAATTTTTAAACACTTTTTTGCAAAAAGTTTGATATTAATTAATGTTAAACTTGTTCTTCTTTCACATTTATTGAAATATCTTTATTAAATACAAAATAACATTTCATAACAGTTTTATATTGTATGTAATAACACAGTAATACAAACTGCTTTTGTCTTCAAATATGTTGTTGTATGTATGTCCAACACATATAAACATATTTTTTATATAGTCCTTATAACTAAGACTTTTATATATATTTATATATATATATATATACATATATAATCCATAACATTGATTCTCTCCTTGCCTTGAATTTCTCTTATATACAGACCATAGTAACTCAATAAACAAGATGGAATCATAGGTATGTTCCATACATTAGTAAGATTTAAAAACAAACAAATATTGATTTTATTGATATCACTTAAATAAATAAGAATAAAGTATTTAAACTATGTATTTATTATTTACCATAAATACAAAAAGTTGAATTTTAAATACATACACTTTCAATAAATGAAAAGTCAATATATGAGTAACATTTTAGTTTGATAACCGAGACGTTGTTTTTCTACAAAGTTAACTATATATTTATGTTTGTTATATTCTTCAAAATCAAAAGTCGTTATTACCTTTCCACCATTTCCATATCAAAATAAAGTGTACTACTTATTTTGAGGGGATTCGAAACTGTGACGCATTATTCTTTTTTTGAAATACGTTGAGCATGCAATAAAAGTGTATTATACTACAAATTCCTTATAACTAAGACTTTTATATATATATATATATACATATATAATCCATAACATTGATTTGTTGAAATCGATTTATGTCTTGTTATGCAGAAAACAAATTTATACGAATCCTTAACAGAGAAGAAATTGTCAATCTGAATATGTAAATTTTCAACTGCAATAGACTGAAGTAGTATTGTGGAAAAGGATTTCAGCTGATTTCGTAATTCTTCTGCGCGCTAGAAATTTAGTAGTTCTATTTCAATTTAAATCTTAAATTGAAGTTGAAGTTGGAAAATGGGCCAAATTAGCTAATAAAGTAGAGTCCGATTTCTTGAAAATCTTGAAATTTTTTTTACAGATTTAAAATCAGAGTGCAAAACTTTAGGATTTTTTTCTGTGGACCGTCATTAGAATAGACTTTCTTAATACATGGCTACAAATCATTTAAACGTTAAATATAATGAATTATTGATGTTGCTGTAAAAAGTATACTTATATTTATAATCAGGTTTTTTCTCCAGGCATGTCCAGATAATGTTATAAAATATTAATATTAGTTTATGTGAACTTTGCCTCGTAAAAATTAGTAATTAACAGTTGACTACCATAATTTAAATGATACCTACAGATACAATATGTATATGTGAAGCTCCAATAAAAATAATATTTCTTTACGGAAAATTATCAACCTTGAGTTCACTTTTTTGGTTAAATAAATGCAAAATATGAAAAAAAAACTTGTTGAACATGAATTTTACGTATAAAAAATAAGTTACTGTCTAAGTTTTTAATCAGGTACATACATAATTATTTATATATTAACTTTTATAAATAATGGTTGTTTGGTAGGTACATTGGTATAAAGTTATATTAATACACTTTAAATGCATTTTTTTTACGAAAGAGGGGGGGGGGAGGGTAAATTCTAATAAATTACGATAAAATCTTGTAAGAAAAAATGAAATTTTTTTAATATGTAGAGAACATCAAGCAATCACTTTTGACATTTTTTTACACACCGAATTGAATATATTTAAAAACCATTTTACCCAGTCCTTTTAATATATATTTTTCCCTCAATATAATTTTATTGCTTCTTAAACAAATAATTTGAAGTAGTATAAAGTTTGTTGATAAAAAGAAGTGAATTGAATAAGCACGGACATTATAAAGTACCATAGATACTCTTTATGAAATGAAGAGTATTACTTACATTTAGTTATTGCATGTACCTATATGTACGTAAAACAATAAATTAATTTAATTATTTTTGTAATAGTCACTTTAAATTTACATAGTAAGCGACGTTTTATTAAGTCTGTTTCTATCGATTAGTATTATTACAAAAACTATAAATTTATAGGCTGATCAAAATGGTTGATTTTTTTGTTTATATTTATTGTACTAAATATAAACATATAAAAAAACTCATTGAACTGAAAATCCACAAATTGGCGGAAGAGATGATAGCATTTCTAATATATTAAAAACCAATAACAGACATAAGTTTCTGTATTTTTCATAATATAACATATAAATACATAAACAGAACATTAAATATCAAATAAGAAAAGAATCAATAAATATACATTTATAGTAAAAGTAACATTAAAACTTGTAAAAAAGAGTTTGAGTAGATTTAATATTAACTATGTACTTTTTTTTAAATTTAACAATTGGTATATGGAAATATAGTAGAAAAGGAAAGAGAGGGGAGGGATGGTTGATACAAAACTAAGTTTGTGGCATATTACTCTGATTGCAAAAGTAGTATTGAGACATGATCCCCTCTCCCCTCACAACTACATCAAGTTATATTGGATTTTCTACTCCCTAATGATACTTTTTCAAATAGATGAATTGAAGTCCCGTATGAATACAATTTTTTTTATCAATAACAATTGTTTAAAAACATGAATCAAACCAATGACATCTTGGCACGACATATTTTAATTGACAAATCAAATTCAAGTTCTAATTTACGTCAAAATAAATGATAAATTCAAAGTTTTAACTAGTCATTCATTATTTTTTATATCCATTCAAAAATGAATATATTATAGTAGTGTTATTCATAAAATAACAATGAGTCTAATGAAGAAAATGATTCTCGAACATAGAATAAGCATTTTATAAATCCATATCAACCCTGTTCTTCCAATTATACATGTAATTCAATCTATTTAGACAGAGATTCACTCCACATTTGATGTCATTTACAAATAAAAAATAACGCAATTAACTTTTGGCACCAAATTCCTATAGTAGTTAATGATATTTTGGCTGAAATATTTATTTTAGCTTTGAAATTTTTTTTTCTATCTACATGTCCTAGAAATGGGCTTAAGGCTCATGTACGCTGCTTTCTACTATCAAAACAAATAATAATAATAATAATAAATTCTTACTTTTTTCAAACTTTTTACATACAAATGTGCCCCAACTTGTGTGTTTCAATTAGACTCTAAGCAAATCTTTGACTTAAAGCACCAATATCTCTCTGAATACTTAGCCGATTAACAACATTTAATTCTTAGATTAACCATTAAATAATTATACTTTAATAATAGAAATGAAAAGGATTTAAGCATGAAAGCTAAATATCAATGAATATAAAAAATTACTTCGAGTGTGTAAATTAAGATAAATGTTTACTTACCACTCTAAATAAGCCAAGTAAATCTAATAGGTAGGTATTTCATAAAGTATTGAAGTACTTTTGTAAAAAGTGGTTAAAAATTTAAGTTTTCTTACTTAATCACGAATGTGCTACCAAATGAATAAATTGAAGTTACATTTTTTTCCCGCTTCAATGTAAATGTGTTAGAATATCAGGCTTATTGAAGTTCAATACAAGAATAAAAATAAAAATGAAATATGCAAAAGATGAAAATGTATAGTTCAAAAAGATATAAATAACTGTGATAGTATCTAATAAGAGTCCAGAGTTCATTAATGATGCTATAATAATAGCTAAAAATTACATTTCGATTACATTTCGATTATAAAAGATTTATATTTATTTTCCAAAAAAAAAAAAAAAATTCTGTTAATTTTCCTAGAAATCTACAGCGTCTCGATTTTTTATAATAATATCATAAACATAATATGTAATATTCCAAATCATATGAAGAAGCAATCAATAATAGTTTCAATATTTCACGAGAACTACACCTCATCATCAAATGAATTCATACTTTATATTAATACCTGAAAAAACTGGTAGTATAAATATAAAATTGATAACGCTTTTTTCTGTATTACCAATTAGTCATTTCTTCTTGTGACTATATTATAAAAAAATATAACTTTATAACATTTAAACTATCTATAAGAAAATGTTCCTCCACATATTAACTAGGTACAACCAGTATGCTCATTATGTCAAAGATCAATAAAATACTACACACGGGTATTCTCGTTTTAATTGAAATAGATCTTTGTTAGATATAAAAATAAAAAATCATTTATTTACAAGTACTACCAATTGTATCTATTTTTGAAAAAACAAGATTTGTGACTTTGATTTACCATTACAGTTCACTATGATTTATATACATAATCAGCAACGATATTGAGTGTATCATATATAACGGGGAAAAAAGAAGACTTCTGTCCGAACTATTGATCAAATCTAGCATATGAAACTTGATACTCCTATAGAATAAATATACCCAGATGGTTATGAAGTCAATCATCTGGTATTTTAAGGGTTAATTAGCTTTTACTCAACTAAAAAAAACCTATGATCTATCATAATGTAGGAGGATTAAAAGGTATGAGTTTATTTATCTCAGTATTTTGTTTACTAAGACTCAGTTTCTCTACGCCTTCTTGCAACAATGAATGTTTTCTTCGTTTGCTTATGTCCAATTAACTAAAATTTTGATCAAATTTTGGATTGAAATTCTATTTTGAAAGTCTCTATAGCAGGGGTGTCAAACGGCAGCAAGGAGGTTGAATTAGGCCCGTAGGATAATATGAAAATGGAAAAAATACATAAAATACATCAATTAAATTTTTTAATTAAATGTAATTAATGAATTATCCGCTAGGGGCTCACTGTTTTGCACTATTTGTTGCAGTTTAGGATCTGGTAATACCCTCTTCTCTATTTGTCTGATACACCTTCATTAGTGAAAATGGTGTTTTCAAAAAAGAGAAAAGTGGATAGAGAGTGTAGAATTTTCCAAGAAAAATGGACCATGTCGTATTTATTTACCGTAACACACGGTAACCTCTGTGCTTGGTGTGTTTGCAACATGTTTCAGTATGTCAGGAATATAATATTCCCGATATTTTTTTGCCTATTTCCATTGACATCACGGACGTGGCTCAATTGGGGATATTTATTCGTGGAGTTGATGAGACATTGACTGTTACCGAAGAGTTTGTTGAGTTGGTGCCTATGATGGACACAACAACAGCCGAGGACATTTTCGGGTCTGTCATTGCTGCACTAGACAAAATGATTTTCATGATTGGAAAGAAAGCAAGTGTCGTGACAAAGTTCAAAGTGAAATACATTTCACTGTATTTTGCACCAGGAGGCATTGTTTTGTAAGTCCTTGAAAATGGACCATCTCATGGAGGTGGTTGTTCGAACTATAAATTTCATCCGGGTCAGAGGGCTACACCATCGTCAGTTTGAAACCCTTCTCAGTGACAGCAACGTTACACACAGCCTGCCATACAACAGGGAAGTGAGATGGTTAAGCCTAGATCTGTACTAATGCATTTCTTTGATCTACGAGAGGAAATCAGACAGGAAAATGGGGAAAAAAGAAAAACCGGTGTCGGAATTACAATCCTAGGAATGGCTACAGGACCTTGCATTTTTGGTTGATATTACCGAACACTTGAACAGTTTGAACAAAATGTTGCAAGGCTCCAAAAAAGTTGTCACACAGTTTTGTGACAAAATACACGCTTAAAGCTGGCTTTGTGGGAGACACAACTGGTAGATGTGTGTGTGATCACACCTGATGCGGACGTTAAACGTTACAAAGACAAGATTGCAGGATTAATGTGGAAGTTCAAGAAACGATTTCAGGTATTTGGTGAACTTGAGACAGAACTTTTAGCTTTTCGCTCATCTTTCAATGTTAAAGCTTCTGATCAGCCGGTCGACATCCAGCTAAAGATAATTGATTTGCAATGTGACGTAGATTTGAAGGACAAATTTGCCTCCGTAGATCTGGACACATTTTATCAGTATCTACTACCAGGGTACTCCTAATTAACTGCCTTTGCTGCTAAAATTTTCTCAGTAATGAATATCAGTAAAAAAATGCGTTCAAGGCTCACACACAAGCACTTAAATGAAATTCTGAAAGTGACATCTAGCCAGGACATGACACCTGATGTTGATGCACTTATGCAGGCCAAAAGATGCCAAGTTTCAGGAACAAAAATAAGTCCAGATTAGAGTAACGTCTTTAAAATGCTGTCTTGCATTTTGTATTTGTAGATACCGTTTCCATTAAAAGAATACAAAATTTCAATACAGTGAAAATGAGTACTTATTGTGGTGATTTAAAAAAATGTGCAATGTAATGTTAGTATTTCTTTATATATGTCTCATGTAATCTCATGTAAAGTTTGTTATTATAATTTTCGATAATATGTGCAATTTTGTGAAATGTTTTGTAAAAGTGTTGTTCAATAAATTTTTGGTTAAATTTAACAATGTCCTTATTCTTCATTAAATCAAAACAAAGGAAAGACATGATATTTTGGTTATTTATAGCTAAGTATGCTATAATTTTAATGGTCCGGCCCACGACATCTATCTAGGGGTCATATGTGGCCCGCGATGTGATATGAGTTTGACACTCCTGCTCTATAGTCACAAAAAAAATTTAGAGAACTTTATACAATAGATTAAAAGAAGTCTGTAAAAAACTTATTATTACTAAAAATATGATAAAATATAGACCTGCTTGAATCAGTGAACTAGAATTTACTTACATATATTTTGTACTTTAAAAAAAGCACCTTCGAGGAGTGTTTTTTACTTTAAAAAATCGTCTTATTTGTCAAGTTGTTTTATGTAATTGTTTTTGTTTTTTTTAAAGCTGACATCATTCTTTTGTAATTCTTCTAGAGGACACATCTATCAAATATAAAAGTTTTAAAATAACAAATGGGTTAAAAATGCTTAAGAAAACATTTTCTTTAACATAACAATATAAAATATACATTTTATGGGGAATAATAACATCTTTCTCCATTTTTGTAGCAATGAGCTCAAATGTATTAAATAAAAACTGCATTGAGATAGAAAAACAAAGTACAGCTTTTTCATTCCATCCCTTACATAAAAGTCGACAGCATTTTAACTAACATGAAAAAAACTATTTACAGAAAAAAATAATGTGTACAAGATTATTTCTTAGTATTGACAGTCTGAAAGAGGTTAGATTATTAACACTTTCTATATTCCCGATTGCCAATTATCAAGATATTGTTCTACAGTTTGCATATTTGTCAGTTTTGTATGTATACTCAAATCCCTTGTTGGATCTCAATGCACAATAACTTTAAAAAGAAATAGTTTTAAAACCAGAAGAACTTTTGAGTATGTATGTAATATAGAGCAAGTTTTCGTATCTAAACTTTTTTAGTGTAAACAAAGGTGTTTTTTTTTATTATATCCAAAATAATTTTATTTCATCCATGAAATAATTATTTGTAAAAGTTTTTTGAATATAATTAACAAGGTCGTGAGGTCATATATCTACAAAAGTTATTTTTGCAATAGATTTAAAAATCTATAGAATAAATGTATTTTTATCTTAATGTTTTCTAATATTGTTTTACGGATGTACATGGAGTTATTTTTTTTTTAAAATTCCCCATATTTATAACAAATATATAATCTTGTCCTAGAGATACATTGACTTTGTTTACCGCACAGTATGTATGTAAAACTTTCATTTTATAACCTTTTGAGGCATATGTTGCAAAAAAAAAACCTATATTTTTTTCGTATCGTGTGTTAAGTCAAATTATTAATATGTTAATAAAAAATGTAGACATATAATTACAAGATACTTTATTTCTTATACAGACTCGAATGGTGCTTAAGTAGTAGTTCAAAACATCCTTTTATACATGAACATATTTGACATTTTATGTCTAATCTCTCTTTATATCATTGACTATTCGGCTAAATTTTTCAGGAATCAATGACTATCAGTAGTATCAAACTCGATTCACCTGGGGGCCGCTAGAGGCAAAGCCTCGGTGAGGCTGGACTGCATCATAATTTTCACAAGAAAAGCGCTGATAAAACATTCCAATGTTCTCAAATACCTCTATTTTTAACAAAAAATAATGAATTAAATAAATAAATGAAAATGATTATAGAGCAGATACAGGCGACTGAAAAAACCACAAATTTAACTGACTGACTAATTAGAGAAATTAATTATTTTTATTCAGTATCAAATGTCTGTATTTATAGTTATTCAATTTAGTAGTTCCATTTTGCAAAGCAGCACTAACATTAATAATTTATATTAAGACGGACTGCAAATTATCGTCTTTGAGGCTGCAGTTGGCCTGCAAGCCGCGAGTCTGAAACTCCAGCTCTAGATGCTTCTTTACACTCTATAAAAACGACTAATTGAAATATTTTTGAATCATACAAACGCAAATTGTAGCTTCGATAAACATTTTTTGTTTGGGGTCACATGGAACTCACTCTACACTTGAAGAGTGTATCTTTTTTAAGTTATGACATATTTTATTGTTATATATATATTTTTTTTTTTCGCAATTGAATTATTTTATGAATAAATTTGGAGTAAAAAATTAATCTAGCTAGATTATCATTCGTTTATGTGTAAAAAATTAGTAAATATATGGCTTTAAAGCTCGTTTGGGATATAATAAATCCCAAGAATTGTAAAAGTGTAAATTGTTTAAACATTAGCCTCTATTTATTAGATGTTTAGTATTTTATGCTAAAAAGATATATGAAGTTTATAAAAACGTGAACTTTTGGTATAAGGTCTAAATTTCAAAAATAGGCTATAAGTAATATGATTATTAATTTTTAAAAAAAAGTTGTAAAACAGAAAAGTGAGAAAAACACAAATTAAGAGAACTTTAGTATACACCGAACACATCTCAGTTCACTTATAAGAGCATAAATAAAAAAGTCTCTAGTTGTGAACTCTTATATTTTTTGAGTAAATCTTGATTTATATCAAAATAATTATTATAAATTTTATAATTTTAATTTTATTCCCAATAATAATTTGGACGAACAAAAATGAAATTTAAACTACTTAATATTAAAAACATCCAGTTTAAATGCATAACATTATTAATCATTATTTATTTTCAGACACTTAAAATTGTTTAAAAAAGGTATAAAAGTTAATATTTCTGCTTTTCATGAACCATATAGTAGTCAATAGCAAATGTTAACTTTTACACTTTGTTAAAAATAAATTAATTTTTAATTACTTTTCCTATTTTACTTTATGTCATTTGTTACTGAGCATGAAATACATTTTTTAGAAAAAAATCTGAAGTAAAATTAAATAAAGTCATGATTTTAGACTTTTTAAAAATCACTTTACAACAAAAGAGTTAAAATAAGTTATAAGTCTAAATGACAAAAGTTTTGAAAAATATTTTTAAAATGTTATATAATTATATCTAAATAAATTTAAAATTATTTAATTGTTGTAGCGATGGGTAATATAAAATTCCCTGACTCATTTTAGTTAAATATATGTTGTAATAAATAAAAAACATATTTGCAAAAGCTTTTCAAACCCTTTTTGGCAAGGAAATCATTATTTAATATATGAAAAATGTATAATTTTTAAGTTAAAATTTACTGTAAAACTTTTATTGCCTCAAATTTAAAGTATGTTCTCAAATGTGGTAGTTTAAATAATATTCTATGAATGCTCATGTACAATAAAACGTTATTTTGTAAATGCCTAAAGGCTGAGATGTGTTCTGTTAAATAGTGTTTTTCTCACTTTTCTGTTTTCATTAAATTAGCGTTCTATTATGCCTACCCTGAATCAATAAAAAATGGAAACTGCCTTATATTGAAGGCATTTAAGACATTTTGAACTAATAATTCTAATAGATTGTGGTATACATATGTAATGATTTTAAGATATAATATACTTGAAAAAGAAAATGAAGTACTATTATATTGTATCATAGATCTGTGTACAGAAAACATTCTCAAGAATGAACTATAAGGTTATTCATAACTCCATTTAAATTTAAATAAAACAAAAATATCTTATGAAAATCAGTCCCCACATAGGGCAAAACTGGCAATGTAAGGCTTGTAATATGTTTGAATTAACTTTATAAAACAAAATAGTGAAACGCTTCTGTTAGTAAGAATATTTTCTAGTCATTTAGGTTACTTTTTTTCTACAAGTACATGCATACATGCACCTTTCTTTTTTCTTAGTTATGACTCAAATCAAAGACAACTAATTATTTTCTGATACTTATGATAGCAAAAATAAGTTGTAGAAATATAAAAAGTGTCTAGATCTATTTTTTAGACCTCTTAAGTACTTTTTAAGTCAGAAACAAGGTAAAAAATGATCATTATTGATAGGTTTGAGAGGTTTTATCTTTAAATTTGTTGCAAAAATTTGTTTTTCTAATGCTAAAACTATGTCTAAAGAATTTTTAAAAACTTGGATGCTTTTTCAAATTCTTAAAGTTATGCATGATAGTTTTCAATTTTTGTCTACTTGTATTCTTTGTTTGTCAACTGCCAATTAGTTACAATTGCATTTAAAAAAGAAAAGAAAAATCAAAGATACTATGTATTTTCTAAATTGCTTCATAATTTTGGCATTTTTCTGCTATTGTTTACTTAGTCGTTTGATAAATCTTTTACACCTAAATGTGTAGTAACTTAAATTATCAATGGAAAATATTTAACATATAATTTTAAAACATATGTATTTTTATTTTGGAAGAAATTTTATATTTTGGTTAAGGAATCTGGGCGTACCCACACATATACTTGTTAATCATTGTTATCAAGTATCATATATTATTCTGTTATACTAATCTGGGTCATTTGAAATGGGAGTCTGATGACTCCAATGTCAGCCAACAATACTCAAATAATTTTGATAATGAGTCTAACTTACCTAATGATTTGGGCCTCATTATTATCTTTCTTCTTAAAAGAAAGGTCAAGAGATGAATTAAAGATTTTTTTGTAATTAGTAAAATCATTCAAGATTAATGTAAGACTATTCATTTGTAAGTACTTATGAAACTGACATGATAATAACTAATTTTAAATCAATATCTCTATCGTTAGAAAAATGTATATCACTTATAGTTCGGTGCTCATCTCAATGTATATTTAAAACAATTTCAAAATGCTTTTTATTATTTTAAAAAATCGTGAGATATATTGCTGTAGATAGAAACTATCAAACCCATACAAATTTCAAATGAAATTATGTCTAAAAGTATATAAACTAATGAGTATTTATGTACGTATATAACTTAGATAAAAGTTAAATGTTGATTTAACAACAACAAAATTTGAATTAGTATTCATTTTGACAATAAAGTAAAAGCAAGTTGACAAATACTCTTTGTTTTTTTTATTTTGTTTTTCAATTTTAATTAAAGTAGAAGAATCCCTTTTTTATTAATTTTAGTCAAAGTTTAATTTTACATATTTTCAGTAGATAGTAAAAAAATCATCAATTTTTGGGGACGATTAGTTACACCATGGAATTACAGTCGGATTTAAAACTGATTGTTTTATATTTGATTTTATGTTGAGAAACACACAAACGAACATTTTGACTAACGAATGTTTTTTTTAGTACACTTTATAGATTAAAACATGAAGAACAAAAGTCCAAATTTGTAGTTTTTAAACCATAAATGATAATTTATTATTCAAACAATTACGAAAGTTATGCCACATCTACCTTAAATTATTATTGATAGTCTGGGTCAAAAAGATGAAGTGGGTTTTATATGGTTAAATAAATCAAATCTTTTAATGTCATTTATTAAAAATTTAGGAAAAAATGAAGGATTTCGACTCTTTTGACAATTTATCAAATATTCTAAAACTAATCAAAATCAGTGGATCTGATTGAATTACGAATATGCTGATGAATTCTTATCTTAAAGTTTATATGCATATAATTTTTTAAATAGACTCTCAAAAGTTACTCCATTGAATAAATACCATTAAGACAAAATAAATAAATAATAATAATAATGAAACAATGTAATAGTACAGTTCATGCTAATGTGTGAATTTCCCATTTGTCTTGAGGACTTTGTATTACCCTCATCTATTCAATTATAAATATTATTAAAGGCAATAACGTATAAACATAGAACATTAATTTAATATGTTTATTAATATATTAGTTTAGTATGTATTTATTTATGTATATTATAAAATAAATAAAAAAAACAGTCATATCCAGTCATTAATATTATTTATCCTTTTTTCATAGTTTGATTTAATAAGATAATTTCATTTTGTATCTTTATTTCATGAATTTCTAACTATTAACCCAGACGCAACATAAAAAAAGAGGACATAATGTCTGGCTAAAAACTTTATTTTATAAAATCTAAATAAATAGAATGATGTAATAACATAAGTCTTGCTCATGCAACAATATAATATGGTTAATTTTTTTTAAATGAGTAATTTCAATTGGCAAAATATATATTAATCATTAGGAAACATTATAAGGTGCATAAATTTTATGGAATCTTTAAAAAATCAGCTTCTTTGATTATTTGTAATTAAATTCGATTAAACGAAATAACTTTTACCGATAAACTCAATCTAATGATTGAATTGGAGAGTTAAAGTAAATTTATTATTCTTTTTATTTATTTCAAATCTAATGGATATAACAGGATTTTTCAATATTTTGAACGACCGAACTTTGGCCTACTTTTGTTGGGTTTTTTAAATTAGTATATATTTTAATGGTGTACCAGGGGATTTTTTTAGTGATCCTGAGGATCTTTAAGGCTTTTATAATTTATAAATTGATCTTTTCTTTGTACCAAAGACTTGTGATGAGTTCACGTTTCTCCATTTCTCTATCAACAATAACAAAAACTAAAAGATTAATACATAGGTTCTGTAAGATTGTCAAATATTATTTTTTTAAAGGACTCAATATTGATATGAATATGTCATAACAACACAGTTGGGCTAAAAAATCTGACAAATCCTGTATAGATATTTTCATTCATCTTTTTTATTAATTATCTACCCATAACAAAAAATATTATTCATCTTGTTACTTGTTAATTTAATTTACAAAGTCAAAGTGTTCATGAGTCAGCAAAACTTTTTTAACTCTTAGTACGTATATACAAGTATTTTTAATATTCTTTAAATTCATGCCGTCACCATTCTTAAAAGTAGGCTTTAAGTTATTCATTATTAGATATTATTCTCAGTAAGAATCCTACAATTTTTACATGAGAAAAAAGTGAAGTGGTAAAAAAAACTTGGAATAATTAAAAAAATAAAAAAATATGTTAATTCCTTTTGGCAATGATGTGAAAAAGAAATATTACAACACAGCATGCCATTATTTCTCCAATAAAAAAATGTTATTTTTATCTACCGTTTTTTTCCCTCTCTCACTCATGTCTCTTATAAGTGTACTGAACTGAACAATAGTAGGTTTCAATGAATCATTAGATCTTGTAAAGTTGTGAAAAAACTTTTACTATTATAACTATAAATATAAGATCAAAGTTGTAAAGAATGGACAAAGTTTTAATTTATTTTGGGCATCTTTTTTTTTTTTTTTTTAAAGTAAAAGCTTAAAAGATAAAAAAAAGACAACATCTTGCCAGCCGTATTAAAAAATGAAACCTGATAGGACATTTCGTGTATTATGGGAACCCTGTGAGACAACATATCAGCAAATGACGTTTGAGTCTTTATATAGGAAATTGTCCTTTTTTAAGACTAAATTACCTCAAATACATTTTTCTTTAATGTATGACAGTGAAAAGGGATTAAGAAGTCACTTATCCAATAATTGTGTATTTGTAACTTTTTTCAAGAAAAAGTATACAATTTAGGAGTTTTTTTAAACTTATTTAAAATATTCAAATACATACAATTTGTTCCAGAAATTACTGATTGATCCAAGACCATTATAATTCTTTTTAAATTGTCTTTTTATAACTGCATATATCATTACCCTAAAAATCTTCAGTGTTGATTGATAAAACCTTGCTTTTGGTCTGAATTTTAATTAACAGTTGAGGACGTCAATTGCAATGTACGTATATATATATAACCATATACAAAATACAACAGTAAACAATAAATAATGGCCAACAGTTTGAGAATGATTGAATTACTAATCCTAATTTGAGGCCGACTCTTGATCTAAATATTGGTCTAAAATGCATCAATTAAGATGGGATCAAAATAAAATCAATTTTGAACAAAGTCTTAACATTTGATTTCTTTATTTAATCAAATATGTTTTCTTAGAAAAATTAAGGAACATAAACAACAGCCTTAAATTATCAAATGAAGTTAAACCACAGAACTCAGCCACCTCATAACTCAAAATATTTGAACTTCGACATAAAATGTCAAAAAAACTTTTTTACATTCAGTTTATAAAGCCTAATTATAGTATCCTCACCCGAGTCCTCATACTTCTCATACAGTATTTCAACGAAGAATCTTCTCGTTTGATAGACTACCATATAGATTTGGATATGAATAGGATTGATTAGAGTAGTCCCATCAACATCAGGCATACAAAGCTGCATATTTCCAAAGTATTATGTTTATTTTGTATTCCAAACACTTTTTATCTGTTTTTTTTAAAAAGGTACACAAATTATTTTGTGTTTACTAATCTATTTTTTTCCACCTAAAGTGTTCGTATATGCTCCACAAAAATAAACTACATCTTTATATCTTTGATTTAATTAAGTATATTGAATGACTTTATACATATAATAACACTTTACCCTTTTTAAAATAAAATCAATTGGTTCTAATATCTACTGTAACAATCCACTCTTTAATGTTGCAATTTATTAATGCAAAATGCAATATCAGTTACTTTAAAAAAACTTTTTTTGAAATGACACTATAGCCTTTTATATATACTTTTTATAGCAAGAAGTGGACTCTAAAATATTTCCTTTTTCTTGTAAATGATGTTATATCATTTTGATGTGACACTAATAAAACTCTTGTACATATAAAAAAATATACTTTTAAGTAAAATAATTTTTTACTTTATTTATATGTTTCTTTGCTTTTTTCCCTATGTATGTTGTACAAAAACTTTTTTTATTCCTTCAGAAACGTAATAAAAGTCAGGTTTTTATGCCTCCAATCAGATACATATCTACCTAAAATATAGGATATGTATTTCTACAAATATGTAAATTATTAATCATCCATATAGATCTATGGAGTAATATATAGAACACGAGAATGTGTAAATAGCTGTTAGATATTTAATACAAACGTATGTTTATATTAAGGAAGAACTAAATTTACGTGCATATGAATAAGCTGTCACAACGATGATGAATTATGGCACTTAAAAGAGAGGAAATAATTACATACCTTCATAAATCAAAGGAATATCCATATGGTAGTCAATCAAATCATGTGTCTACGTTATTTTATGTAATGATCTATTATATAACTTGATGACATTTGCAATTTAACCAGATTTAATTCGAATTCAACTAAAAACCAATGTTCAGAGCATGAATATAATTGATTAGAGTAGACACATCAACATCAGGCATACAAATACTGTCTTCTTATCAGTTGCAATCAGATATTGATTGCTTATCACAACCTTTCCTCCGTAATTTATTCAGTATAATTTTTTTATTTAAAAAACAAGTAACTTTCTACGCTGTGAACTTTTCGAAAGTAGTTTGAAGTCAATAAACTTCATAAAACAGCTTCTTCATAGTCCCAAAACACATAATGTATAATATTTTATTTCAAGATTTTGAAAAATACGTAATACATTATTTTTTTGCAATAAATTGTTTTTTTTTTTTTGTTTTGTTCTTGTACCCAGGTACAAGAACATTGTTTATTTCAATTATCACGTCACGTCCAAATATTTATAAGAAACATTCTAAACAATAGAAGTTATATATAATACCGTATTAGGAAAATTGTTTTTTATAAAAAAAAAATAAAAAAACTCCAAAATTTTCTTTTAAAAAAAACCAAAAAAAAATTGGCTCTCTTTACATTTAACAAAATTATTATGTAGGTTATATATGGGGTATGCTTTTATACTGGGATTAACAATAAATTTTCTATCATTTTGATCATATTATCGGGGAGGGGAGTTCTGGTGGATCTGAATTTGTATAAAATGCTGAGAGTTTTAGTAATTAAAAAATTTATATCATCCTGTTGAGGGCCGATATAAATAAAATTAAAGTGGCTAGGTTTTAAAAGTACATTAAAATTCTGGTGTACGTACAATAAAATTCGATCTCGTATCTTTTCGTCGCCTCACATTCCGACAAAAAGTGGCTCGTTGTCTCCTTGCTAGTTTTACAGAAGAAACATTTCCTTTCTTCAAATTTTTTGCCACAAATACTTCCCGTTGTAAATGTACCCGTTAATATTTTGTATTTAAACCAGTACAAAGTAAAATCGAACATTGAATTTAATAAACCTTCTAAAAGACTACTGATTCGAGCAATTTGCTTAAAAGAACTCGGGTATGGAAGTCTTTTTGTCATGATTATTTCTTCTTCTTTCAACCAGGACTAAATATTTAGTTTTAAAATAATTTTCTATTTATAAATACCGTATGGATTTGTTATTTAAAAATTTGATAAAATTAAAAAAAACAATCCCTAGGGCCTATTTCTCTTTTTTTAAAGTCGGTATTCATTAATATAGTCTTTTTTTCTAAAATTTCATTAAATGATAGATTTTTCCTTCTCATTAAAAATCCCCCCCCCCCCATAAAATCTAGCTTCCCTTTAATTGATGTGTCGTTAATGAGGTAAAGTCTGTTGTTGAGTTTAGTAGGTTCTTCCAAGTCATTAAAGAAAGAATTTAATCAGATATTTCCTTGCTGATCTTTGCAATGCTGGTCTAGAATAAGTTGGTGGACTCCAGTGTTCCAAGTACCCCAGCAGGTCCTTTTCCCCTTATTTTGTCAGCTCTCTCGTTGGATTCTACCCTAAGGCAAGAAAAGTCTGAGTCTAGAAGTTGTTTGAACCAAGAGAACGGCAAAGTTTTCCAGGATCCTTGAATGGTCAGCAGACCAAGCCCACCATATTTTCGGGGGCATGACATACGCTGCCACGTTATTCTTCCGCTTACTTCGTATTTACAGATAAAATTGTGACACAGTATGGGATTATTTTGAAGAGGTTAATGACCTTGTGGGAGGATGGGATAAATAAAGGAATCGTAGAGACGCGTTAGGAGGCTTAACTATATTTTACACATGTATACGAATGAGAACACAAAGAAGGAATGAGGACAAAGAAGGAAGAGAAAGAAAGTGAACAAAGGATATCAATAGCTACATATTGAAACAATGCCCATGAAACCCCTTGCATCATATATATATCCAGATGTTTAAGCTCCTTACAACCCCCTTTTTCGGAGATCAAATGAAATTGATCGAGTTTTGATCTTGAAGGTTGCAACATGACATAAAAATGAAATATTGATTATTCATAATCATTGAAGTGCTTTGGTTTTCGTCTGTTGCGATTGCTGCGTCTTGGATGATTGTTAGTGTAGGGTTTCGAGTTGGCGGTAGCAGGACGGTCATCATCTTTGGCATCGAAGGTTGTTGGAAATTTTCTGAGGAATTTCATATTTCGCCAGAGGGTTCGACCAGATGGTAGTTTGATCCTGTATCGACGGAAGCCACTTTCCACGATGGTTGCAAGTTTATCCCACCGCTTTGTTGAAGTATCTTGCACGAGCACTTTATCGCCTGTGGATAGGCGTTTTCGTATACGGGTTGACCTGTCATAATAGATCTTGGCCTTGGCAGCGTCTTCGGCTTTTTGTTCGATTGATGACAGAATAATGGCATTGGCTGAAATGCTGGAGACTTTTTCTTCGTCCTCGTCAGCTTGACGGATTGGAGCTCGGGATAAGGCGTCTGGGATGCAGTGATCCTTGCTTTTCTTGGTTTGAACGTTGAAGAGTGTGCGTGTCTTGGGTGGAGGGTGAGGGAAGTGCTTGCTGAGGATGTCTAAGGCTTTGCAATCCTCAAGGCCAATGAAAAAGCCTGAGATTCCCTTGCAGATGACGACGGTTGCCTTGGTGTGCCGGCCATCTACAGTTATGTCGGCCTTGAACGTTCCGACCTGATGTATCCTGCTTCCATCAACGGCGACAATCTTGTCACTTAGTGGAGGGTCCATGGTGAGGTTACCAAAGTTGGCCTCGTTGAAGTCCCTGAGGCCTATGGCAGATATATCAGCACCTGAATCTGGTCGAGATTTAATAGTGGCTGAAACTGTAGTGCCATTTCTTTCTTTGGCACTGACCTTAACATTGAGGTGATGACGTGCTGAGTTGGAACTACCCATACGAAGTATCAGTACAGAGTTTAGTGGCTTGTTTTCTCTGAATCGATTCCTTGCCTTGGAACTTTGACAAACTGTAGCAAAGTGTCCAATTTGTTCGCACTTGCTGCACTCCTTGCCATCAGCTGGGCATTCCTTGTGGCTGTGTGGGGATCTGCCACACCATCTGCATTGTTTGTCACTGTTTGTGCTTGGAGCCTTGTGCGGCTTGTTCGACTTATTGCGGCTATAGTTGGACTTTGTGGCGTTTATTTCCCTGACACCTGCGGTCGTTGAAGGATTTGTGAGCGCTCTGGAGGTCTCTCGTGCGGTCTCCAGTCCAATGAGGTACGTCATAGCGTTGTCGAACGTGCTGTCATTCTGAGTCACTAGTTTCTCCTTGTCCTCCCCGTTAGAGATCGCTTTGAGGAGCAGCCCGATCATGAGACGATCGTAGGTCACATCTTGTGCCTCGGCGTATTCTGCAAGTTGGAGAAAGTTGTTCTTAAGTGACGTATATTTTTGGCCAGGTTGTTGGGTCACTGATAAGAGGTCCTTCATGTCGACATGTGGATTGCGAAGTGACCTGAGATGCACCCTGATGGCCTCGATGATATCCTCGACAGGACGGGCTGTGTCATGTCGGATGCCAATGGAGTGGAAAATGGTTTTTAGAAAACCTGGGGAGCAACACTCCCAGAAGGCTGCAACCTGCGTCCGTTGAGGTTGAGAGTTCAGCTTTGCTAGGTAGTAATAGTTGTCTCAGTGTGGTGTCCATCCAGCGAATTTCCTAACATCGATGTCTTGCTCTAGCGTTGGAGGTCGTTTGGCGTTGAAGCGAGGTGCATGGCCATCGCCGTTGCCATATCCAGCGTTACCACCACCATTGGCTGGAGAAGCTTGTGCCTGGGGTGCTGCTGCAGCTGCCTGGGCCTGCTGAGCAGCATTATAGTCCTTACGGAGTCCTCTGGTTAGGAGTTGAGCCTGCCGAAGAGCGTTTAAAACTCGGATGACATCCTTGTCACCATCTGCTGGTTCTGTTAATGGGTGAGCTTCAACTGCATCGGCTGCCGCGTCATATTTTGAAAATGCCGTGGTGTAATCTTCGAGTGCCAGTTCAAGAGCTGAAGGGTCTTCTTCATCTGCCAGGTCCTTCCTGATGGTAAAGAAGTTTGCAGCTAGTCTAATGACTTTACCCTTTAGCGCTCTCCTTGAAGCTTTCAAGGTATTGAGTGCGGTTGGCGTTGGAGGATCCATGTCGAGCGATTCGTTGGACTTAGATCTGCGGCGTCGTGGAAGGCGTCGATCCTCTTGACGGCCGCAGGGAGGTGGTTCGGCAATAGCTTGGACGTCGAAGGCTTAGTTCAGAGGGTGCTTCCACGATGGAGCTTTGTCGCTTTGGGAAGGCTTTAGGTCCACTCGATCCGCGAAATCGTGCACTCCTGTCTCTCGGGATGGTTCTTAACTGGGTCAAAGGTTGCACCCGTAAACCGACTGCGCCATGGGAGGATGGAATAAATAAAGGAATCGTAGAGACGCGTTAGGAGGCTTAACTATATTTTACACATGTATACGAATGAGAACACAAAGAAGGAATGAGGACAAAGAAGGAATGAGGACAAAGAAGGAAGAGAAAGAAAGTGAACAAAGTATATCAATAGCTACATATTGAAACAATGCCCATGAAACCCCTTGTATCATATATATATCCAGATGTTTAAGCTCCTTACACCTTGGAGAGGATTAAAGAGTTCCATACCCGAATTCTTTCAGGCAAATCGCTCGAAATAAGGCTTGAGTATCTGGATGATGCTTTCCTAATTCGTTGCTCAATTTACATCTACTGACCCTTTTACTTCTAATACTGATCTAGAATACTGGATGATCATGTCGTCGGCAAAGGCTTCAATTTTATGGTCATTTGTGATTCCTTTTATGTTTGGAGATGAGTCTATTCTCATTATAAGTTGATCCACGGCTAAGACAAAAAGACTTGGGGCCAATGGATCTCCTTGGCGGCAGCAGTATGAGCTTCCTGGCCGGAGACAAAGTGTAATATTAAAACCAATCCCTTTTAATTCCACTACAGCATAATTTCCATTTCCGTCTTTAGCAATAAATTTTGGACTAAAATGTTTTTTAAGAACTAAAAGTATGTCCCTTGATGGATGATTTGCCTTTTTTTTCCTTGCAGGAACTATAAAATGACTTAGTCAATAGGAAAAATATTTCAAGAACCAATATTTGTCAGGCGTATCAAAAATAGAGATGACATCGGGTTTGTGGACTTAAATTATCAATTACATTTTTTCTTTTTTCCTTATTAGCAATTGAATTAACATTTGCAGTCACAATTCTTAATTGGGGCATTGTTATGGCGAATCTGAAGTATCAATTATCTTCTCCAATGGACTCCTCTTCTTGAGCTATGGGGCTCTTTTCTCGAAGTTTTTTATTTGCGTCTTCTAGTGAGCTTCCAAATATTATTTTGCTTATTTTGAAGACTCTTCTGAAGCTTCCGATTCGACGTCTCTTGTTTGTTGTTGTTCTTTCTTTAATTTGTTATTCTCATTCAGTGAAACACCCATTTCACACTCTCTTTCTTCAAGATCTTCTTGTTGCGAAATAATTGCCTCTGTTATTTGTTCCTTTATACTTTCGATTCTTATTGGGAGATCAAATACGTTCCTGAAGTATCTGTCATATTCCTTATAAGGCAATCGACCTGGTTCTTCGCTATTAACCTTAAAATGTCCAAACTTTAGACATTTGAAGCATTGGACCAGTTGAAAGTTACAGCATACTTCAACTTTCTTTCCTCCAACAGGTAGAGTTATTGGTAATTCGTTTTTTGGTTTAATTTTTTGTTTAAAATTTCCTGTCATGATCTTATTAAGTTTCTTGGAATATTCAATTTCCTCTTCGCTCTCCCCTCCCATTTGTTGAGGAATTTCTTCATAGTCCCCAATTATCTCTCCAAGTTCAGAAAGAATTTTTTTCATAGCCTCCATATCGATCTCAGATCCGTTCTTAATTAATACTTCTATGGAGTGTTGGACTTTTTTAATACTTTTTAAACCTCTGATATTAAAAAAACCGTTTTCTTCGACTCCCATTTGCCCTTGAACAGTATAAAAATGTATGAGAACATTTATGGGGTTCTTGAATGTAATAATAATGTAGCCCGCTCCAGATTTGTAAAAAGGAGAAATTACGTCACTTCTTACCTCTTACGTACTAATTACTGCAGTGTTATGGACTAGAATGTAAAAACTATTCAAACGCTCCACAAAGTCCCCTTAGAGGTAAAGTTTGTTATCTCGGAAGGTCTTTCAATGCTTACCAACACAAAAGGTAGTCACTTCACTAATTATGATCGCTCTGACACAGTTAAATAATTTTTTTTCTCACGAAAAAAAAACCTAACACGTTGTCAAAGAGATATACATAATAAACTTTATCATTAGGTAAGACATCATTATAACATTACAACATGATAATTTTTGGACCTGGACTCCTGTCTAATATGTGATTGTAGAAGAGTGAACTTGCCAACTGATATTCCGATTAGATTTAAAAATCATTGAGTTTATTTCATAAAAAGCTTCTTAATATTCCCAAACGCACAAAATATATGACATTTGATTTCTAGACTTTGAAAAATACGCAATACATCATTTTTTACAAATATATTTGTGGTCTGATATTAATTGGAAACTTAACAGTTGCTAATTTACTAGTTTTAATTTTCAGTAATGAAACTTGCTTATATGCATTTGACAATTCTAGACATTTCATAACAGAGTACTCCTATAGTTATCCAAAACAAAATCTTGCTGATTTATCAATTGTAGATTTCCTAATTTCTATTCAATATTCCGATCAGATTTATAAATCATTGATTTTATTTCGTAAAAAGCTTATTCATTATCTCAAACACACAAAATAAATGACTTTTGATTCCTAGACTTTGAAAAATACGAAATACATCATTACTTTGCAAATATATTTCTAGATATTTTATTACGGAGTACTCTTAGAATACTGTCTAATAAGTGAAATTATATGATATTTCATTTTTAGACTTTGAAAAATACGTATTTTGCATATATATATTTGTGGTCTAGTATCCATTGGCCATGTCAGACAAGTTAAGTTACTAATTTTGATGAAAAGTCACATATGATAATACGTCACATATTGCATAATAAGCAAAGAAACGTCTGTGATTTTAAATTGTTTTCTTAAGGATATAGGCATCAGTATTTGAATTTTTCTTGTTGTGGTATGTTTATAGTGTTGAGAAATTGCCGGACTACTTCGATTTGGTGCTTTTTCATCTTTGGAGGGTCGCCATTGGGTGGTTTGATTGACATGTCAAGCTTTTTTGTCCACTCGCAACCTCGACTGACAAAAGGGAAAGGAAAAATTTGGAAAAACATATGGTAGCTACCCATCTGTATTTTCCTTGTCACCAACTTGTTAATATTTGGCAGAATTTATTATTTACATATATTATATATTTATAAATTTTACCAATCACAAACCAATCGTTACTACTTGTAATGTATTCAAAATTCAAAAAAAGGGCGCGCAATCCTTGATTTAATATGTTTTTTATGCATCAAAATCAGAAATAATTATGATACCCTTTTTCAACTCATAATACGTAGAATCAGCTGCTTTAAATCAAAAGAGTCAAATGATGAAAGTCAGCTGAAGGGAGAATACAGTGTGTTTTTGTTTATCCCAAAAAGCTCGTCGTGCACAGTCATTATATTTCTAGTTTCAATGTTTGGTAATGGAACTTGCTAATTTAATTTGATAATTCTTAATATCTCATTATGGAGTACTCTTAGAATACTGTCTAACAAATGCCTTAGTTAACTTTCTAAGTGCTACTCAATAGTCCGATTGGAATAAAAGCTTTTCGTATTCTCAAAAGCACATATTATATGATATTTGATGAGACGAATTTGAAGAATGTTTAATACATCATTATTTCTGGTATCAATTTGCAACTTCACAGTTACTATAATTCTAGTTTCAATATTTGGTAATGAAACTTGCTTATTTACTTTGATAATTCTATATCTTTCATTATGGAGTACTCTAAGAAAATGATTAAGACAGTATTCTTATAGTACTCCTTAATAAAAGATCAAGAATTATCGAGTACTCTTAGAATACTGTATAACGAGTGACCGTAACACAGTTCCCTTAGTAACTTCTATTCAATAGTCGAAAGAATTAAAAGCTTTTCATATTCTCAAACGCATAAATTATATGATATAACATTTTTAGACTTTGAAAAATACGTATTACATCATTATTTTGCATATATATATTTGTGGTCCGGATCTATTGGCCATTTCAAAGTTGCTATTTTCCTAATTTCAATTTTTGGTAATGAAACTTGATTATTTGCTTTAATAATTCTAAATATCTCATTGTGGAATACTCTTAGAATACTGTCTAATGAGTGATCGTATCACAGATAACTTACTAAGTGCCATTCAATGGTGTGGTAGTAGTAAAAGCTTCATACATTCTCAAACGCACAAATTATATGATATTTGATTTAACGAGTTTGAATAATATGCAATACATCTAGTTTCCATGTTTGGTAATGAAACTTGATTATTTGCTTTGATAATTCTAAATATCTCATTATGGAGTACTCTTAGAATACTGTCTAATAAGTGCCATAGTTAACTCAGTTAGTGCTACTCATTATTCTGATTGGATTAAGAGCTATTCGTATTCTCAAAAGCACAAATTATATGATATTTGATTTAACGGGTATGATGCAATACATCATTATTTCTGGTTTGTATTGGCAATTTCACAGTTGCACTAATTTTAGTTTCAATGTTTGGTACTGGAACATGCTTATTAATTTTATAATTCAAATCATCATTATGGAGTACTCTTAGAATACTGTCCTCTGAGTGGCCGTAGCACAGTTAACTCAAAAAGTGCTATTCAATACTCCGATTAGACTAAAATTAAATGATAGTTGACTTAACGAGTTTGAAGAATATTTAATACATTATCACTACTGGTTTGTATTGGCTATTTCACAATTGCTATAATTCTAGTTATATTTTGTTAAGGAAACTTGCTTTTTTGATTACATACTTCTAGATATTTCATATTAGAGTACTCTTAGAATACTGTCTAACAAGTGACACAGTTACCTTACTAAGTTCTACTCAATAGTCCAATTAGATTAAAAGCTTCTCATATTCTCAAACGCCCAAATTATATCATATTTGATTTAACGAGTTAGAAGAATATGCAATACATCGTTATTTCTGGTATCTGTTGCCCATTTCACAGTTTCATTAATTCTTGTTTCAATGTTTGGTACTGGAACATGCTTATTTGATTTGATAATTCTATATACATTATTATGAAGTATTCTTAGAATACTGTCTTATGAGTGGCTGTAGCAAAGTTAACTTACAAAGTGCTATTCAATACTCCGATTATATAATTATATAATACATTATATAATAGTTGATTTAACAAGTTTGAAGTATATATTAATACATCATCATTACTACACATTAATTTATCAATCAATACTAGATGTATATTATTATTTGGTTTTCTAAAGGTTCATTTGAAGTTCAAGCTAGTTTCTGTATATGTGAAGACATAGTTTACTTAATAGCATGAGTAACTGTTAGAATGTAAGATATTGCATTTAAGAAAAATAAGTTCTACTATGAACGTTTTCAATGTCTCTGCTACCTTTATGAAGTCAATATTGGGTTCTTATTTTTTGATGATAAAATACTGAGTGAAACGACAAATCCTTCCACGTTTTAAACCCTGGAGTGGTTACAAAATGATATATAAAAATAACATTCTAAATAATATTATATGTTCTTATTAGTTTAATTCCAAGCATTGACTCTCATTAAAGTCACTTACACCAAAATATGGCTGAACCCACTTCATTCTTCTTCTAATTACCTATATGTATGTAGTATTACTTTATATCTATATGATAATGACCTTTTTTATTCAATTTTGTTATATTTCATGGAAAAAAATTAATCATCTTAAAGTAAAATATATATAACATACATGGATCCCCTTTAATTCTAGCTAGAACATGAATAATTGTCTTTTATGTGTCTAAATAAAAAAAATTAACCATTGCTCTCAAAAAAACTTTTATTTTTTCCAAGCAATGACTGTGAACTATCAAAATATGTATGTTTATCCAAGGAAATAATTGTTATTTGCTGCAATGAAGCCAACTTAGTTTAGACACCGATAGAGAAATGCCTTATAAAAGCTTAATATTCTGTCAATCTGACAAATTCATTTAGATTTAATATGTATGTAGATAAATCATTTCAAAAACAATGACTTTTAGTTTACCTCGATTACAATTTGTATTTTTAAACTGTAGAGGATATGGAATTTAAATTTGCTCATTTATACATTTTCTGTTATGATTAAAAATATGTAACCATAAAGATTGATTCCTCTTGTAATAATTAATTACATTAACTATAAAAAAGAAGGATAGAGTTTTACTTCTTAAGCCGAATCACATTCATGAGAATTTTAGCCTTTTGAACGAGAACAACACGCAAAATAATAGTTTTATCGAATAAAAAGGGGGGACGTATCGAGTTGCGAACCCCAAACACAACCTTTCATAACTTTATTTTATTCTTTTGTCGCCATTAAAAAGGTGTGTGTCTCACTCTCAAGAACCTAAAATCTCCGAAGTGAAGGGCCAATAGAAAACAAATTGTCAGACAATCAAATAAACTTGGATACAAAACAAGGAATTAATTAAGGAGCTCACTTCCTTCACTCACAAAGTGGAATGAGGAAGGCCCAGGAAAAAATAATTTGAATTGAATTTGAGTCTATTAAGAAATCTCTATAAAGAGAGCATCTGAAGAAAAAGTCTTCAATAGCTCACCCTCCATTCAGGAGAAAGAGATCCGAAGAGCTTGACAGCCTCTAAATAACTGATGATTTTTAGAAATTGAATATTTATTTATATTTCTTTTTTTTTTTTACAAATTATAATTTTTTATTTTCTTGTTTCTTATAACTCACATATTATATATATTACAAATTTGACTATGTGGAGGTTTAAGAAGACCTATTTGTAGGTATGTACAGTTGTGATAAGATACATTTAATTACCTGCAAATATCCTACTTCTACATCATCATAAATCATGCTTCTTAATTCAATATTATTAATAAGTTTTATATCTAAATATATATGTAATAAGACTTTTCTGTTTCACTCCTAGCAGGATTATATTACTACTAAATCCTCGTGTTTGCATCCCAATATTTAGAGAAAGAAGTTTCAACATTTTTTATATTATGTACGCCTCTTAAAATAAGTAATTAACTAAGAGTTTTGACAGTTATATTGAAGTCATTGATACTATTGATAAATCTCAAATATTCAGAGGATGAATCTCATTTGTTCTATTAGATTTTTTGAACATACCATTGAGCGAGTTGTCTTATTTTTGAAGATGTTTCATGCCAAATATTAAGCAAGAACTTTAACTAGATCCATCAAAATATATTTGAGTTCTGGTATCTAATTCAACCGTAATTCTTACCTTCAACAAAAATGATATTTATAATTTCTTTACCTTGCCCTGTACTACAAAAAATTGGTAAAACATGTAAAAAATGTCTATATTCACACATTTTCTTTTCAATGCTTATAACTTCCTTTAATGAATTAATTCATAAGATGGCTTATATGTACATATATAGGGAAAATATAAATCTTTTACATACAGTCATTTTTTTTCTTCAAATAATTTTTTCAAGGGATACTTTAATAAAGGTAAAAGAAATTAAGGAAGCTGGTTTCTGTATATTTGAAGACATAGTTTACTTTAATATCATGAGTAACTGTTAGAATGTAAGATATTGAATTATTGCATTGTAGAGTTCTTGTGAATACTTTATTAGTTCTTATTGTATGTACAGGAATATATATTTACATATAGATATGAACCAGATGATCCACACACAAGTACCTCACATCTCCCCCCGTGACTTAGTCACACCTTTAAATAACAATAACATAAACACAAGCACTCATGGGGGAGAGCTCCATCGCCTTCGAAGAAATTTACGATTCCGTAGAAATGTCTTTCCGTCAACTGATATGACGTACGACCTCCCATTTTCTCTGACTCCGGTCACTTCCCCCTCTGTGTCCCAGAGCTTTGATCTAGGATCCTGTAGGAGGACCTTGGTCCCAACATCTAGAGCAGGTAGGTCCTTACTGTTGATGTTGTAATTCTGCTCCCGCGTCTTTTACACTCCCTCTCTCTTTTCCAGAGCCACGAGGAAGTCTTCATCACTCACTCGGTGATAAGCTGAAGGTGAAGCCGGGACTGTCGTCCTTAGTCTTCTACCGAAAAGCCATTGTGATTGACTAAGACCATCATCACGAGGGACGTTTCGCCATTCAAGGAGATGTTTCTTGAAGGTTTTCCAGTCAGGAGATTTTGTCAGGAGTAACTTCATAGATTTGATATTAGACTCGGCATGCCCATTAGAAGGTGAATTATATGGTGACGTTAGTTCATGCATGATATTATTTTCTTTGCAGAATTCCTTAAACGAGGACTGGAATTGAGGCCCACCATCTATACGGATCACTTCAGGATGTCCGTATTCTGCAATCCAATCAGAAAGGACTGATGTAACACTCTCTGTGGAAAGGTGACGAAGAGGTACAACTAACGGTCATCCAGTGTACCGATCCGCAACGATGACGTAGTCCTTTCCCTTGCATTTGAAGAGGTCCATTGAAATTGACGAGAGAGGACGGTGCTCCGAAGTTGTCTTCAATGTCTCTTTTTGTTATGATTGTTTGTATGTAGCACATTGGGAACATGAATATACCACATTGTTAATATCATTTGACATCCCCGGCCAAAAGTATAATTTTCTTGCATGCTCTCGTGTTCGGCGTATGCCTTGATAAGATGAATGTAGTTTTTGGAGTATTTCTTGTCTAAGGGAGATTGGAATCACCATCCTGTGGTTGTGTAGAAATAACAATCCTGATGAAGCGTCGAATGACATATTTGTCCATACTTTAGAATACGCCTTAGCAGGGTGTGTTTGTGGTAGTTGTTTTAATTCCATATTGTTAATAAGTGCAGATATAGTAGTCTGATAACTTTGATCTTCTTTTGCTGCGATTGTTAATGGTTGAAGAGCAGGATCCATTGGAGTTACTTCTAGGCCTAATATTGAGACTTCAGCCTCTTCAGAATTGATATTTTCATTATCTTTTAGGTGAATTTTTATCCGTGGTCCCCTCATTGGACGTAATTCCTCCGAATCATTGAATACCTCAGGGAAGTCTTGAAAAATCTTTTCCATTTTTACCGTGTGTTGATGTTTTGAGTATACCTGGAAAGAGGCTGGTGGGGTTGAGGAATCAGCAAACTTCACCCTACGAGTCCTAGAACTGCTCTCTACGATAGCATTGCAATAAATAGGTTTAGGGAATTCTTTAGGGATCACATTTAGTGAAGTCAAGTGATGCCATGACAGAATTAATTCGTCTTGGAGATCAGGAGTGACAAAAGCCGTAATTTTAAACTTATTTTTTAGTTTACCTTCCAGGCAGATATCGAATTCCGTGGACCCCGAGCAGATCAGCCCCGTTTTATTTGCAGCTTGGATGCTTACTTTCTTTGTAGTGTCGATTGACAGGCCGTACATGTCGAAAAGGACTTTGGATATGAGGGTCTCAAATGCACCTGTGTCCGGGAGTGCCATCATCTCGAAGGCACTACCTATTTGTGGGTAAACATGAACCGTGAGGAGAGGAGTAGAATTCCTAAGTGATGCTGTGTTGTGGACCTTTATAGACGATGTTTTTATTTGTCTTGATTTTATAGTCCTTTGTGCATTTGAATCGGATTTGGATCGTGGACGAAAGGCATGGCCATTTGTACAAGCAGAAGAAATATGCCCATTCTTGTTGCACGTACTGTACGTCTTTTTCCGGAACCAGCAATCTGAACGTCGATGATTTTTCTTTCCACAACTGAAACATTTCCTGTATTCCTTACTAGACGTCGTCTTGTTAAAAGCATTGATCGATGTACTTCTTCCATCCAAGGTCTCCCGCAGAATATCAGCAGATTCCCATGCAGTAGCCAAATCGACGAGTTCCTGACGGGTCGGGTTTTGGCCTCGTAGCAGTTCCTCTCTGAGCCGTTTGTCTCCTATTCCTGTTATTATTCTGAGGACATACAGGTAATCAGTGTCAATTTTCTCTTGCTCAGCCTCCTGACTCCAAGCGGAGGTAACAATTAGAGAAAGATTCTCCCGGTGCCTGGTTGCAATTAAAAAATTTATACCTGCGCTTCAGTATAGGTGTTCTCTGTAGGAATATAGTGTGGACTGCATTGATGCAGCTTTCCTCTTCTAAAATTGATGTCGATTCCCCTATCTTGGTAGAGAGCAACTGCTGAAGTCTTAACTCCAAGCTCTTCGATAGGGAATTCAAACACGCAATTTGGGGTGTAGTAGCACGTAAATCCCTCCTTCCATGAACGAAATTCCGCCAGCGTAGAGTCCACGAGAGCACTGGCGGGGCAGCTCAGCCTTCTACGGTCCACGTGGACGGTTTGGAGGGTGGACAGCAATCGTCCGAGAACACTTTGGGGTAATTTTTTAGACAGTACGAAATTACCTGTGACTCTCCATTACAATTTATGAGAGTAGATGTTTGTTTTGAATTAATAGGAAATGGAAATGAGGAATGTAAAATGTCCAATTTTTTTAGAGTTCTCCAATCAAGGAGAATGTAATTTTCCATTTCACCTATGACACATGCCCGAACGCGAGTTTTCTTTCCGTAGTAAAATATATTACTAAGGGCAAGACCTAAGGATCATTAAGGATCATTCCCGGTCAAACAGGAATTTTGCTAATATAGCTTACTGGAATTGCCACAGCAAAAGCTGCAGCAATCAGCGGAAAGTTTTTTTTAAAAGAAAAGTTTATTTTTAAAAAAAATTTTAGGAAACTTTCCGAGCCCATTTCATGATCCCAAAATCTTACACAGCTTTATTGTCATAAATTTAAAACGATACAATCGAAATAAAAAAAACATATCAAAAACTGTGCATAGGGATATAATAAATAATGAGAAATGAAAGTAAATATAAAACATTAAGAAAAGAGCTAAAATACAATAAAAATGCATACAAAAAATACACGGAAATATGTGCTCACTCATAATTATAATTACATTAAACACTCGGAGGGTGAAAGAAACAAAAAAAATAATATATTATTTGCATAATTCTTATGCTAGGTGTCGTTAGTGTTATATTTTATGCATATATAAAAACAATTGCGCTCCCTATAGCCAATCACATGAAGCTCCTATATTACAAAACTTCCTCTCAATGACAACGCATAGTAAAGGATGCGAGTCCGCATGCCTCAGCATTGGATAGAAAGAGAGAGAGCGAAGGGAGTAATAGTAGGAGGAGCAACACAATGAAGGAAAGGAACAAAAAAAGGGAAAACGCTTATTTCCAGAGAAAACATTTAATTATAATACATAAAAAACACTAAAATATCGAGATTAAAGCCACTTGCAATTAATTTGAACATAAGTCCTTTAATAATAAAAGGTGAATAAAAAACAAAAGTTGTTTTTAAAATGTTAATGTTCTTAAATATAAAAATTACGTAAAAAATTTCTATATCAAAAAAAAAAGAAAAAGAAATTGCTTTATGTCAATAAATAAAAGTTATCTGACTATGTGATTATTTAAAGCTCGATTTATAGGAAAATGATTAATTTAAAAATGTTTAAAATCAAAATATACAAAACTATCATTTTAAAAGAACGAAATCAATCACACTGAATCTGACACACAAAATGTACAAAAGTACAACTGTCAATGTGACTAGAGAAAACGACTTATTTAGATAGCAAAATTTGATTTCTATTATAAATTATCATTATCCAACCCAGTGAAATTATTTGACAATATAGGATGATTTATAAAGGGTATGAGAGGCCGACAGGACACGAAGCTGTATATAGGGAATATACTTTTTGCTTATGCCCAGTTTTACAGTCAAGAAGTGGAATACCTCTTTGGACATGACACTCCTCCAATTTATAATAATCGGAAGGACAGTGACATTATCCAAGCTTGAGTTAATCCCTAGATGACTTAGAACAGCACTTTTAAACTCATCCTCATTATACTTATCTTTTTTACGCTTTTCCTCTTCCGCAAGAACTCCCATATCTGCTATGATCGAAGGATCAATTATGAAAACTACCTCACCTTTCACCGCGATAATATCGGGTTTTAAGTGAGAGTTTCTGTATGGGATACGATTGTTCAGGTGGATAGTGTATCCTCCTCTTTTTAAAGATGATACAATCATGGATTGTATGCTATCATGTCGTTTTATCTTTCGCTTAATATGGAGAAAGCAACCCTGACCATATCAGGGCAGGCACGACATTTGTTAGAGGAGTCACTAGAAGACTGATAGCGACCTATTCTAGAAGGAGTATAGACTGCACCAGCCATTATTTGAATTGATTGACGAAATTGCCATTCTTTTATCTTAGGGCTACGGTCACGTAGGAACATGAAGTTCTCATGACCTTGTATCGTAGATGCAAGGCCTTTAGTGTCCGGGGAGCCATGGAGGATTGGTCTATACTTATCCTTAATTTCATCATTCACTTTGCCGTAATTAACCCCACCAAGGTTAAAGGCATTGAAGGTCATCGAGCTGGGGTTCTCCTCAATGAACGCTTCTACAAGCACATCCTTACTCTCCTTCAGGATTGCTTTTCGACTATTTGTTAATGAGATTTTCATGGCCTTCATTTCACCTAAAGCCAGCCCTTCATCCTTTATCCTAGCATGAAAGAAGTCACGCGGTGTGTCATTTGGTAACTTTAACCATTCACGGATCTTCCTTCGGATAAGGACGTCACAACGTTCAAGGGAGGCAAGTTTATGATTCCCATTTTGTAACAGATAATTGTATTTCGGTATAAGATGGTCTCTAAGCCCAATGTAACGTTGGAAAATTGTGAGCTTAGATCTTTCCAAATTAATTATTCCGTTACTTAACGTTCCCCAAGGATCATCGAATTCCATTCCTAATGGATGAAATCTGATTCCCAGGTACTTGTACAAATCTCCTAACTTTAGTCCTTTTACTTTTTGATTATTCCCACCTATTATTAGTTCAGCTCCCGTGTCAACATTAAATCTCTTGAGCTTTTTATTGCATTTAATATTAATTAGCCCACACTTCCCAGCATTTAATTTCAAACCAACTTTATTACAGCTAGAAACAAATATATCCGTAAGCTTCTGTAAAGCTGGAAGGCTAGGGGCTAGGAGAACAGTATCATTAGCAAACAACATTGCAGATAGGGGCTTCCGACTGACAGTGAATGGTGGGATGTCATCGGAGGACAACGTGTCCGCCATTACCCAATCCATCACTATGCTTAATAGATGTCCACTCAAGGGGTCCCCTTGAAGGATACCTGATTTAACGCTTGTCAGGGGCCTACCCATCACACTCGTTGATGCATTTTTATACAATTCCCCTAGGTAGCCCACAAAATGCATAGGAATGCCAATGCGCTTACAGGCTATGAGGAGGGAATGATGTGATATAGAATCAAAAGACTTGGAAATATCCAAAAAGGCAACAGCTAATGAATCCAACTTCTTCCTAGCATGCCTTAATGCTTGGGAAAGTAAGAAGTTGTTTACACTACATCCGTTCACTTCCCTGAACGCCCGCTGGTGGTCCTCAATTTTTACCTCTTTAAGTCTATTGGCAAGGATCCGGTGGAATACTCGAGTTATATGTGGAAGGACAGTAATTGGCCTGAAATCCGACATTACTGAAGGATTCGGCACTTTACTTAGCAGGGATGTACGCCCTGCACATAAGTAACTTGGAATAGAACCATCACAAAGAAATTTGTTGAAGATACATTTCAACACTGCAATGTCCAATTTACGAATGTTTTTTCCACTGAACCCAAGTGGATCGATGCCAGCACTAGCTTGTGGGAGGGACCTTATAATTTCGGCCTCACTAGGTCGTTATAACCATCAGGTGGACTAACCACTTCAGGTTTTCGGGTATCAGGTCGGGATTTGGCTTGGAAGAAAGACTCCCAAGACTTACAGACCGAATCCTGAATATTGGCATTCTTCTCATTGAAGAATTCCCCCGAAATGATTTTAGACATTGTCTTCGGAAAGTCCTTACTCAGAACTTTCTGTGTGTGAACAAAAGAAGGAATCTTCTGTTTCACTACACTTTTCGTTCTTGAGCTCATATCCAAAGACTGCTCTTTCGAGCGATTAGCTGAGCCTTTGCTCAGAATGTCCATTATCATATTGACCATTGGCGTAAGAGAGACTAGATGCGAGAGAAGGTCCTTGATCATTTTCCCATCAATTACGAACATAAAGTTCTTCTTTACAAATGAATGTAAATTTCTGTAATTGTGGTACTTGAAGCTGGGAACAATTCTCTTAAGATTTTCTATAAAAGAATAGAAAAGCCTATTAGCAAATAGTCTTTGCCTATTGTCCAAAATTAAACGCGTTATATTAATTATTACATTTAAGGGCAATGGGATGTCATGCATTAATTTCAGGAAATAATTTTTAGCCTTGTAGGCTTTTGCTATGGTTTCACCACACTTGTCATTTCCAATTTTAGCAGACTCCTTAACATTACCCTTATTTGTATTCACCTTAGATTTATTTTTAAGAACTTCCCCATCACGTACTTGGGACATTACCCACTCTTTTATATGTTCAAGAGTAATTCCCTTAGCAGCTTCCCGAGTTAAATCTAAATAAGATTCAACAGAGCCTAAACTCTGAGCTGGGGGAGGGCTACTATTGGTAATTAATTCCTGACCATTACTATTCAATACCTCCTCCACCTCCATTCTCATATCATCAGGTATAGTGTGGGATTTTACGTCCTGTCCACCCTCCAAACCGTCCACGTGGACCGTAGAAGGCTGAGCTGCCCCGCCAGTGCTCTCAAAGAGTACTCACCTTACCACCTGAACTCTCCGGAAGAGAGCTGAGAAATGGATCAGGATTTGATAAAGAATTATCCCTATTTAGCACTTCATTTATCTCCTCACGGAGTGAAGGCATTTTAGCAGCAATAGGCTGACTTTGGGAGTTTATGAAAGGATTTACAGATGCCGGTGCTAAATCAATAAATGGAGTCTGATTATCCTGGATACGATCCTTCGCCGAAAACGAAATTACACTACTCCTGGACATGGGTCTATCCACACCAGTAATCGTAGGTCTCGTAGGGGGCGGGACTGTATCTAAATCAGAGGCAGCGCGTTTGCGTTTTACTCCAGACTTAGCTAGTTCTGATACCTGGATTGCTTCAAAAACAGATAAATTATGTGAAGAATTGTTCGAGCTCATACTAGAATGTAGCATAGCTTGTATACTCGAGCATCTTCTTAGGGTCACAGAGACCTCTTTCATCGCCTCTGCTACACTCCTTAAGTTATTTGTTGAGTCCGTCATAACCTGCAGAAGCTCAGGATTGGACACTGCATTTACTGGACCATTTCTATGTCCTAGTGGGGAACTAGAACGCTGAACATTATAGTCTTGTAATTTGGCTTCAAGCCAATGGCAGTATAAAACAGAATTCCTTAAGTGCCGAATATATTCCTCTCCAAAGAGGGGAAATTTTTTGCAGATCTTATCCACAATTTCGGCTTCTGAGGGCATTGTTTCTGAAGACAATAAGGAGGCATCATATTTGGCAATTTCATACCTTATATCGTTAAGTTTAATGTCGTAACGTCCAGGGGGTCTTTAGGAACGCCGGCTGCTCTTTCGAGGTAGACCTTATAAGAGGGCCTCTTCCGAACAGTTTGTATAGAATTTTTGGTAATTTCGGGGAAGTGCCCCAATAGGTATGAAACCATATTAGTCCTAATTTCTTTATCTTCCAAAATACTGCGGTAGTGGACCTCTGTGCATAGAAAAAGAAGGCCCATGTCCCTAGTTTGATTATTGTTGTCGTTTAATATGTCTGATGATTTGTAATTTCTAATGAAAAATATACATTGTTGTACATTCGTACAAAAAAAAAAAAATAATGATATTTAGAATTATCAAAATTAAAAAGCAAGTTTCATTACCAAAAATTGGAACTAGAATTACAGCATCTGTGAAATGGCAAATAGATACCAAAAAAAATGATGTATTAACATTCTTCAAACTCGTCACATCAAATATAATATAATTTGGGCGTTTGAGAATAGGAGAAGCTTATTCTTATAGTGAAAAGACGACTGTCTTATTTTATTATTATTGAAGAAGACAAAATACACTATTTACATTTATACATAATTCCAAAACTAGATAATAAGTACATAGGGTTACACGTCCCTTAAGATATATTAATCCTTCATAAAATTGATATATCTTAAACTTGAATTATAAAGCACAATAAATAAACGTAAAGAATCTTGAATAACTACTGATAACAAAACAACTAGCTGAAATAGGTGAACTAATAAACAAAACACATTATAATTATTACATAGCTTATTCCACCAATTTGTATCTCGTAAGGATGTTGGCTTGGAGTTATGGAGGTAACGACTCCCTCGCTATCCCAGCGTTACGTATGAACGTTTTGTACGAGAACGCGGTCGCCGACTTTGAATATTGATGTTCTTGAATTTTGGATCTGGGGAAGAGTTCCTCGGATGCGTCTCCCAAACAGAAGCTCCGAAGGCGAAGCGTCGTTTTCTTTCGGTATGTTCCTCCAGGCACTCAGTTCTTTCCTAAACAATGGCCACTTTCCTTCGCACTTCATAAGTAAATACTTTGAATTTTTCACTGCAGCTTCTCCATGACCATTGCTTTCCGGATGGTATGGTGAAGAAGTCTCATGTATTATAGAGTTATCTTCACAGTATTTCTTAAACTCGGTGCGAAACTGAGGTCCATTTTCCGAACATACATATTTTGGGTATCCGAAGTCCAAAAACCATTCAGTAATTGTCTTAGTAATGTCCTTAGTTGTCGTCGTACGTAGCCTTTCAACAAAAATAAAGCCTGAGAATCGATCTACCATGACTAAATAATTTTTACCTTCGTGTTGAAAGAGGTCCATAGAAACATGTTCCATAGGATAAAACGCTAGACACTTTTCTTGATTGGAGGAGACCTTTGAAGGTCTAAGTTCCTGACACTTTTTGCAATTTTGAACCATGGTTTTGATTTCGTTAGACATACCAGGCCAAAAATAAAGTTGATTTGCAAGTTTTCTTGTACGGCTAACACCAGCATGTCCTATATGTAATTCTTTCAAGATTGTTTTCCTATCATTTTTCGGTATGATAATTCTGTCGTCATATACCAACAAACCACAATGAAACGTAATGTTTGACCATATTGAAGATAATTGACCTTTTCCGTCCAAGAAAAGTCTAACTATCGATGCATAATCATCATCTTTGGATGCTGCGTCCATGAGAGGTCGAAGTAAAAGGTCCTCAATTTCTACATGTAATGACAATATTTTTTCTTCTTCAGGAGGGGAGAAGACTGGAGAGCGCGACAAGGTATCTACTATTGTATGAGTTTTTCCTTTGCACCATTCCATTTTAAAATTAAAATCCGACATATTTTCTTTAAAGCGACGCAAACGTTGGTTCGGAATATCAGCTTTTTCGAAGACTCCCAATAGTGGCTTATGATCTGTTCTTATTGTAAATTTGCAACCATTTAAGAAGAAGGTTGGACTCCTTTTTCGCTGATAACAAATCCGGCAAACTTTATTGTCGTTCCAATGTCGATCTTTTCTTTAGAAAGTGTGATCCCGTTCTCATGACACCGTTTAAGAAGAACCTCAATTCTTGTGTTTAATTGATCGTAGTTCGCCGCAACAACTAAAATGTCATCCACAATTTTCAATATACCATCGAGACCGGACATTGCCTGGTCAGTCCGAGAACAATATTCGATATCTGTATTTTCCTTTAGGTGTAATAAAAGTTGTAAGGGCCCTACTTTCTTCATCGAGGGGTATTTGAAAATAACCTTTAATGGCATAAAATTTTGCAAACACATTCGATCCTGAGGGAATGGACGATATTATTTCTACCGCAGAGGGAAATGGGTGGACAGGACCTTCCACGACTTTATTTAACTTTGTATAATCTGTAATTAATCGAATTCCTTTGCATTACAAAAAAGGCTGGAGAAATCCAATCCGATAGTTCGCCTGATTTTTCGATAATTCCTATCTTTTCGTAATTATCCAATTCCTTGTTTACTTACTCTTCATAATGTATAGGTATTTTCCTATCCGTTAAGCATTTATAAGGCACGATAGGACCACTCCTTATATGTATTTTCATTGGAGGTCCTTTCATTGCTTTTAAATCGTCCTAGAACACTTCGGGGTAATTTTTTAGACAGTACGAAATTACCTGTGACTCTCCATTACAATTTATGAGAGTAGATGTTTGTTTTGAATTAATAGGAAATGGAAATGAGAAATGTAAAATGTCCAATTTTTTTAGAGTTCTCCAATCAAGGAGAATGTCATTTTCCATTTCACCTATGACACATGCCCGAACGCGAGTTTTCTTTCCGTCGTAAGATATATTACTAAGGGCAAGACCTAAGGATCATTAAGGATCATTAGGAATGTAAATCATATGCAATTCGGGCGTGTTATAAAAAAAGAAAGAGAAAATCAACCTGGCAACCCTGACAATTTAATGAATGTCGAGGGGGGAAGCAGCTTGAGCTGTCATGACGTTTTACTGAGCTACAAGCTGCTATTCTCCATTATATATACAACAATAAATAATAACATGGATGAGAGGAAGAAAATTAATTGAAATTAACCTCAGGAAATTATATATTTTTAACTAATAATAATTATACGAGGACTTGAGCCCTTTTTGTTTACATTTTATTTGATTTATTAACCTTAATGCATGTATTCCTTCATGTGAGATCTTTACTATCAGGTAGATGTTCTCCCCTCAGTAATATTGGAAAAATGATAACAGCTTTGGAAAACAAAAAGACCTGTTTGAAGAGCCAACTCCATTTTTTTATCACACGCCCGAATTGCATATGATTTTCATTCCTAAGGATCATTCCCGGTCAAACAGGAATTTTGCTAATATAGCTTACTGGAATTGCCACAGCAAAAGCTGCAGCAATCAGCGGAAAGTTTTTTTTAAAAGAAAAGTTTATTTTTAAAAAAAATTTTAGGAAACTTTCCGAGCCCATTTCATGATCCCAAAATCTTACACAGCTTTATTGTCATAAATTTAAAACGATACAATCGAAATAAAAAAAACATATCAAAAACTGTGCATAGGGATATAATAAATAATGAGAAATGAAAGTAAATATAAAACATTAAGAAAAGAGCTAAAATACAATAAAAATGCATACAAAAAATACACGGAAATATGTGCTCACTCATAATTATAATTACATTAAACACTCGGAGGGTGAAAGAAACAAAAAAAATAATATATTATTTGCATAATTCTTATGCTAGGTGTCGTTAGTGTTATATTTTATGCATATATAAAAACAATTGCGCTCCCTATAGCCAATCACATGAAGCTCCTATATTACAAAACTTCCTCTCAATGACAACGCATAGTAAAGGATGCGAGTCCGCATGCCTCAGCATTGGATAGAAAGAGAGAGAGCGAAGGGAGTAATAGTAGGAGGAGCAACACAATGAAGGAAAGGAACAAAAAAAGGGAAAACGCTTATTTCCAGAGAAAACATTTAATTATAATACATAAAAAACACTAAAATATCGAGATTAAAGCCACTTGCAATTAATTTGAACATAAGTCCTTTAATAATAAAAGGTGAATAAAAAACAAAAGTTGTTTTTAAAATGTTAATGTTCTTAAATATAAAAATTACGTAAAAAATTTCTATATCAAAAAAAAAAGAAAAAGAAATTGCTTTATGTCAATAAATAAAAGTTATCTGACTATGTGATTATTTAAAGCTCGATTTATAGGAAAATGATTAATTTAAAAATGTTTAAAATCAAAATATACAAAACTATCATTTTAAAAGAACGAAATCAATCACACTGAATCTGACACACAAAATGTACAAAAGTACAACTGTCAATGTGACTAGAGAAAACGACTTATTTAGATAGCAAAATTTGATTTCTATTATAAATTATCATTATCCAACCCAGTGAAATTATTTGACAATATAGGATGATTTATAAAGGGTATGAGAGGCCGACAGGACACGAAGCTGTATATAGGGAATATACTTTTTGCTTATGCCCAGTTTTACAGTCAAGAAGTGGAATACCTCTTTGGACATGACACTCCTCCAATTTATAATAATCGGAAGGACAGTGACATTATCCAAGCTTGAGTTAATCCCTAGATGACTTAGAACAGCACTTTTAAACTCATCCTCATTATACTTATCTTTTTTACGCTTTTCCTCTTCCGCAAGAACTCCCATATCTGCTATGATCGAAGGATCAATTATGAAAACTACCTCACCTTTCACCGCGATAATATCGGGTTTTAAGTGAGAGTTTCTGTATGGGATACGATTGTTCAGGTGGATAGTGTATCCTCCTCTTTTTAAAGATGATACAATCATGGATTGTATGCTATCATGTCGTTTTATCTTTCGCTTAATATGGAGAAAGCAACCCTGACCATATCAGGGCAGGCACGACATTTGTTAGAGGAGTCACTAGAAGACTGATAGCGACCTATTCTAGAAGGAGTATAGACTGCACCAGCCATTATTTGAATTGATTGACGAAATTGCCATTCTTTTATCTTAGGGCTACGGTCACGTAGGAACATGAAGTTCTCATGACCTTGTATCGTAGATGCAAGGCCTTTAGTGTCCGGGGAGCCATGGAGGATTGGTCTATACTTATCCTTAATTTCATCATTCACTTTGCCGTAATTAACCCCACCAAGGTTAAAGGCATTGAAGGTCATCGAGCTGGGGTTCTCCTCAATGAACGCTTCTACAAGCACATCCTTACTCTCCTTCAGGATTGCTTTTCGACTATTTGTTAATGAGATTTTCATGGCCTTCATTTCACCTAAAGCCAGCCCTTCATCCTTTATCCTAGCATGAAAGAAGTCACGCGGTGTGTCATTTGGTAACTTTAACCATTCACGGATCTTCCTTCGGATAAGGACGTCACAACGTTCAAGGGAGGCAAGTTTATGATTCCCATTTTGTAACAGATAATTGTATTTCGGTATAAGATGGTCTCTAAGCCCAATGTAACGTTGGAAAATTGTGAGCTTAGATCTTTCCAAATTAATTATTCCGTTACTTAACGTTCCCCAAGGATCATCGAATTCCATTCCTAATGGATGAAATCTGATTCCCAGGTACTTGTACAAATCTCCTAACTTTAGTCCTTTTACTTTTTGATTATTCCCACCTATTATTAGTTCAGCTCCCGTGTCAACATTAAATCTCTTGAGCTTTTTATTGCATTTAATATTAATTAGCCCACACTTCCCAGCATTTAATTTCAAACCAACTTTATTACAGCTAGAAACAAATATATCCGTAAGCTTCTGTAAAGCTGGAAGGCTAGGGGCTAGGAGAACAGTATCATTAGCAAACAACATTGCAGATAGGGGCTTCCGACTGACAGTGAATGGTGGGATGTCATCGGAGGACAACGTGTCCGCCATTACCCAATCCATCACTATGCTTAATAGATGTCCACTCAAGGGGTCCCCTTGAAGGATACCTGATTTAACGCTTGTCAGGGGCCTACCCATCACACTCGTTGATGCATTTTTATACAATTCCCCTAGGTAGCCCACAAAATGCATAGGAATGCCAATGCGCTTACAGGCTATGAGGAGGGAATGATGTGATATAGAATCAAAAGACTTGGAAATATCCAAAAAGGCAACAGCTAATGAATCCAACTTCTTCCTAGCATGCCTTAATGCTTGGGAAAGTAAGAAGTTGTTTACACTACATCCGTTCACTTCCCTGAACGCCCGCTGGTGGTCCTCAATTTTTACCTCTTTAAGTCTATTGGCAAGGATCCGGTGGAATACTCGAGTTATATGTGGAAGGACAGTAATTGGCCTGAAATCCGACATTACTGAAGGATTCGGCACTTTACTTAGCAGGGATGTACGCCCTGCACATAAGTAACTTGGAATAGAACCATCACAAAGAAATTTGTTGAAGATACATTTCAACACTGCAATGTCCAATTTACGAATGTTTTTTCCACTGAACCCAAGTGGATCGATGCCAGCACTAGCTTGTGGGAGGGACCTTATAATTTCGGCCTCACTAGGTCGTTATAACCATCAGGTGGACTAACCACTTCAGGTTTTCGGGTATCAGGTCGGGATTTGGCTTGGAAGAAAGACTCCCAAGACTTACAGACCGAATCCTGAATATTGGCATTCTTCTCATTGAAGAATTCCCCCGAAATGATTTTAGACATTGTCTTCGGAAAGTCCTTACTCAGAACTTTCTGTGTGTGAACAAAAGAAGGAATCTTCTGTTTCACTACACTTTTCGTTCTTGAGCTCATATCCAAAGACTGCTCTTTCGAGCGATTAGCTGAGCCTTTGCTCAGAATGTCCATTATCATATTGACCATTGGCGTAAGAGAGACTAGATGCGAGAGAAGGTCCTTGATCATTTTCCCATCAATTACGAACATAAAGTTCTTCTTTACAAATGAATGTAAATTTCTGTAATTGTGGTACTTGAAGCTGGGAACAATTCTCTTAAGATTTTCTATAAAAGAATAGAAAAGCCTATTAGCAAATAGTCTTTGCCTATTGTCCAAAATTAAACGCGTTATATTAATTATTACATTTAAGGGCAATGGGATGTCATGCATTAATTTCAGGAAATAATTTTTAGCCTTGTAGGCTTTTGCTATGGTTTCACCACACTTGTCATTTCCAATTTTAGCAGACTCCTTAACATTACCCTTATTTGTATTCACCTTAGATTTATTTTTAAGAACTTCCCCATCACGTACTTGGGACATTACCCACTCTTTTATATGTTCAAGAGTAATTCCCTTAGCAGCTTCCCGAGTTAAATCTAAATAAGATTCAACAGAGCCTAAACTCTGAGCTGGGGGAGGGCTACTATTGGTAATTAATTCCTGACCATTACTATTCAATACCTCCTCCACCTCCATTCTCATATCATCAGGTATAGTGTGGGATTTTACGTCCTGTCCACCCTCCAAACCGTCCACGTGGACCGTAGAAGGCTGAGCTGCCCCGCCAGTGCTCTCAAAGAGTACTCACCTTACCACCTGAACTCTCCGGAAGAGAGCTGAGAAATGGATCAGGATTTGATAAAGAATTATCCCTATTTAGCACTTCATTTATCTCCTCACGGAGTGAAGGCATTTTAGCAGCAATAGGCTGACTTTGGGAGTTTATGAAAGGATTTACAGATGCCGGTGCTAAATCAATAAATGGAGTCTGATTATCCTGGATACGATCCTTCGCCGAAAACGAAATTACACTACTCCTGGACATGGGTCTATCCACACCAGTAATCGTAGGTCTCGTAGGGGGCGGGACTGTATCTAAATCAGAGGCAGCGCGTTTGCGTTTTACTCCAGACTTAGCTAGTTCTGATACCTGGATTGCTTCAAAAACAGATAAATTATGTGAAGAATTGTTCGAGCTCATACTAGAATGTAGCATAGCTTGTATACTCGAGCATCTTCTTAGGGTCACAGAGACCTCTTTCATCGCCTCTGCTACACTCCTTAAGTTATTTGTTGAGTCCGTCATAACCTGCAGAAGCTCAGGATTGGACACTGCATTTACTGGACCATTTCTATGTCCTAGTGGGGAACTAGAACGCTGAACATTATAGTCTTGTAATTTGGCTTCAAGCCAATGGCAGTATAAAACAGAATTCCTTAAGTGCCGAATATATTCCTCTCCAAAGAGGGGAAATTTTTTGCAGATCTTATCCACAATTTCGGCTTCTGAGGGCATTGTTTCTGAAGACAATAAGGAGGCATCATATTTGGCAATTTCATACCTTATATCGTTAAGTTTAATGTCGTAACGTCCAGGGGGTCTTTAGGAACGCCGGCTGCTCTTTCGAGGTAGACCTTATAAGAGGGCCTCTTCCGAACAGTTTGTATATAATTTTTGGTAATTTCGGGGAAGTGCCCCAATAGGTATGAAACCATATTAGTCCTAATTTCTTTATCTTCCAAAATACTGCGGTAGTGGACCTCTGTGCATAGAAAAAGAAGGCCCATGTCCCTAGTTTGATTATTGTTGTTGTTTAATATGTCTGATGATTTGTAATTTCTAATGAAAAATATACATTGTTGTACATTCGTACAAAAAAAAAAAAAATAATGATATTTAGAATTATCAAAATTAAAAAGCAAGTTTCATTACCAAAAATTGGAACTAGAATTACAGCATCTGTGAAATGGCAAATAGATACCAAAAAAAAATGATGTATTAACATTTTTCAAACTCGTCACATCAAATATAATATAATTTGGGCGTTTGAGAATAGGAGAAGCTTATTCTTATAGTGAAAAGACGACTGTCTTATTTTATTATTATTGAAGAAGACAAAATACACTATTTACATTTATACATAATTCCAAAACTAGATAATAAGTACATAGGGTTACACGTCCCTTAAGATATATTAATCCTTCATAAAATTGATATATCTTAAACTTGAATTATAAAGCACAATAAATAAACGTAAAGAATCTTGAATAACTACTGATAACAAAACAACTAGCTGAAATAGGTGAACTAATAAACAAAACACATTATAATTATTACATAGCTTATTCCACCAATTTGTATCTCGTAAGGATGTTGGCTTGGAGTTATGGAGGTAACGACTCCCTCGCTATCCCAGCGTTACGTATGAACGTTTTGTACGAGAACGCGGTCGCCGACTTTGAATATTGATGTTCTTGAATTTTGGATCTGGGGAAGAGTTCCTCGGATGCGTCTCCCAAACAGAAGCTCCGAAGGCGAAGCGTCGTTTTCTTTCGGTATGTTCCTCCAGGCACTCAGTTCTTTCCTAAACAATGGCCACTTTCCTTCGCACTTCATAAGTAAATACTTTGAATTTTTCACTGCAGCTTCTCCATGACCATTGCTTTCCGGATGGTATGGTGAAGAAGTCTCATGTATTATAGAGTTATCTTCACAGTATTTCTTAAACTCGGTGCGAAACTGAGGTCCATTTTCCGAACATACATATTTTGGGTATCCGAAGTCCAAAAACCATTCAGTAATTGTCTTAGTAATGTCCTTAGTTGTCGTCGTACGTAGCCTTTCAACAAAAATAAAGCCTGAGAATCGATCTACCATGACTAAATAATTTTTACCTTCGTGTTGAAAGAGGTCCATAGAAACATGTTCCATAGGATAAAACGCTAGACACTTTTCTTGATTGGAGGAGACCTTTGAAGGTCTAAGTTCCTGACACTTTTTGCAATTTTGAACCATGGTTTTGATTTCGTTAGACATACCAGGCCAAAAATAAAGTTGATTTGCAAGTTTTCTTGTACGGCTAACACCAGCATGTCCTATATGTAATTCTTTCAAGATTGTTTTCCTATCATTTTTCGGTATGATAATTCTGTCGTCATATACCAACAAACCACAATGAAACGTAATGTTTGACCATATTGAAGATAATTGACCTTTTCCGTCCAAGAAAAGTCTAACTATCAATGCATAATCATCATCTTTGGATGCTGCGTCCATGAGAGGTCGAAGTAAAAGGTCCTCAATTTCTACATGTAATGACAATATTTTTTCTTCTTCAGGAGGGGAGAAGACTGGAGAGCGCGACAAGGTATCTACTATTGTATGAGTTTTTCCTTTGCACCATTCCATTTTAAAATTAAAATCCGACATATTTTCTTTAAAGCGACGCAAACGTTGGTTCGGAATATCAGCTTTTTCGAAGACTCCCAATAGTGGCTTATGATCTGTTCTTATTGTAAATTTGCAACCATTTAAGAAGAAGGTTGGACTCCTTTTTCGCTGATAACAAATCCGGCAAACTTTATTGTCGTTCCAATGTCGATCTTTTCTTTAGAAAGTGTGATCCCGTTCTCATGACACCGTTTAAGAAGAACCTCAATTCTTGTGTTTAATTGATCGTAGTTCGCCGCAACAACTAAAATGTCATCCACAATTTTCAATATACCATCGAGACCGGACATTGCCTGGTCAGTCCGAGAACAATATTCGATATCTGTATTTTCCTTTAGGTGTAATAAAAGTTGTAAGGGCCCTACTTTCTTCATCGAGGGGTATTTGAAAATAACCTTTAATGGCATAAAATTTTGCAAACACATTCGATCCTGAGGGAATGGACGATATTATTTCTACCGCAGAGGGAAATGGGTGGACAGGACCTTCCACGACTTTATTTAACTTTGTATAATCTGTAATTAATCGAATTCCTTTGCATTACAAAAAAGGCTGGAGAAATCCAATCCGATAGTTCGCCTGATTTTTCGATAATTCCTATCTTTTCGTAATTATCCAATTCCTTGTTTACTTACTCTTCATAATGTATAGGTATTTTCCTATCCGTTAAGCATTTATAAGGCACGATAGGACCACTCCTTATATGTATTTTCATTGGAGGTCCTTTCATTGCTTTTAAATCGTCCTAGAACACTTCGGGGTAATTTTTTAGACAGTACGAAATTACCTGTGACTCTCCATTACAATTTATGAGAGTAGATGTTTGTTTTGAATTAATAGGAAATGGAAATGAGAAATGTAAAATGTCCAATTTTTTTAGAGTTCTCCAATCAAGGAGAATGTCATTTTCCATTTCACCTATGACACATGCCCGAACGCGAGTTTTCTTTCCGTCGTAAGATATATTACTAAGGGCAAGACCTAAGGATCATTAAGGATCATTAAGAATGTAAATCATATGCAATTCGGGCGTGTTATAAAAAAAGAAAGAGAAAATCAACCTGGCAACCCTGACAATTTAATGAATGTCGAGGGGGGAAGCAGCTTGAGCTGTCATGACGTTTTACTGAGCTACAAGCTGCTATTCTCCATTATATATACAACAATAAATAATAACATGGATGAGAGGAAGAAAATTAATTGAAATTAACCTCAGGAAATTATATATTTTTAACTAATAATAATTATACGAGGACTTGAGCCCTTTTTGTTTACATTTTATTTGATTTATTAACCTTAATGCATGTATTCCTTCATGTGAGATCTTTACTATCAGGTAGATGTTCTCCCCTCAGTAATATTGGAAAAATGATAACAGCTTTGGAAAACAAAAAGACCTGTTTGAAGAGCCAACTCCACTTTTTTATCACACGCCCGAATTGCATATGATTTTCATTCCTAAGGATCATTCCCGGTCAGACAGGAATTTTGCTAATATAGCTTACTGGAATTGCCACAGCAAAAGCTGCAGCAATCAGCGGAAAGTTTTTTTTAAAAGAAAAGTTTATTTTTAAAAAAAATTTTAGGAAACTTTCCGAGCCCATTTCATGATCCCAAAATCTTACACAGCTTTATTGTCATAAATTTAAAACGATACAATCGAAATAAAAAAAACATATCAAAAACTGTGCATAGGGATATAATAAATAATGAGAAATGAAAGTAAATATAAAACATTAAGAAAAGAGCTAAAATACAATAAAAATGCATACAAAAAATACACGGAAATATGTGCTCACTCATAATTATAATTACATTAAACACTCGGAGGGTGAAAGAAACAAAAAAAATAATATATTATTTGCATAATTCTTATGCTAGGTGTCGTTAGTGTTATATTTTATGCATATATAAAAACAATTGCGCTCCCTATAGCCAATCACATGAAGCTCCTATATTACAAAACTTCCTCTCAATGACAACGCATAGTAAAGGATGCGAGTCCGCATGCCTCAGCATTAGATAGAAAGAGAGAGAGCGAAGGGAGTAATAGTAGGAGGAGCAACACAATGAAGGAAAGGAACAAAAAAAGGGAAAACGCTTATTTCCAGAGAAAACATTTAATTATAATACATAAAAAACACTAAAATATCGAGATTAAAGTCACTTGCAATTAATTTGAACATAAGTCCTTTAATAATAAAAGGTGAATAAAAAACAAAAGTTGTTTTTAAAATGTTAATGTTCTTAAATATAAAAATTACGTAAAAAATTTCTATATCAAAAAAAAAAGAAAAAGAAATTGCTTTATGTCAATAAATAAAAGTTATCTGACTATGTGATTATTTAAAGCTCGATTTATAGGAAAATGATTAATTTAAAAATGTTTAAAATCAAAATATACAAAACTATCATTTTAAAAGAACGAAATCAATCACACTGAATCTGACACACAAAATGTACAAAAGTACAACTGTCAATGTGACTAGAGAAAACGACTTATTTAGATAGCAAAATTTGATTTCTATTATAAATTATCATTATCCAACCCAGTGAAATTATTTGACAATATAGGATGATTTATAAAGGGTATGAGAGGCCGACAGGACACGAAGCTGTATATAGGGAATATACTTTTTGCTTATGCCCAGTTTTACAGTCAAGAAGTGGAATACCTCTTTGGACATGACACTCCTCCAATTTATAATAATCGGAAGGACAGTGACATTATCCAAGCTTGAGTTAATCCCTAGATGACTTAGAACAGCACTTTTAAACTCATCCTCATTATACTTATCTTTTTTACGCTTTTCCTCTTCCGCAAGAACTCCCATATCTGCTATGATCGAAGGATCAATTATGAAAACTACCTCACCTTTCACCGCGATAATATCGGGTTTTAAGTGAGAGTTTCTGTATGGGATACGATTGTTCAGGTGGATAGTGTATCCTCCTCTTTTTAAAGATGATACAATCATGGATTGTATGCTATCATGTCGTTTTATCTTTCGCTTAATATGGAGAAAGCAACCCTGACCATATCAGGGCAGGCACGACATTTGTTAGAGGAGTCACTAGAAGACTGATAGCGACCTATTCTAGAAGGAGTATAGACTGCACCAGCCATTATTTGAATTGATTGACGAAATTGCCATTCTTTTATCTTAGGGCTACGGTCACGTAGGAACATGAAGTTCTCATGACCTTGTATCGTAGATGCAAGGCCTTTAGTGTCCGGGGAGCCATGGAGGATTGGTCTATACTTATCCTTAATTTCATCATTCACTTTGCCGTAATTAACCCCACCAAGGTTAAAGGCATTGAAGGTCATCGAGCTGGGGTTCTCCTCAATGAACGCTTCTACAAGCACATCCTTACTCTCCTTCAGGATTGCTTTTCGACTATTTGTTAATGAGATTTTCATGGCCTTCATTTCACCTAAAGCCAGCCCTTCATCCTTTATCCTAGCATGAAAGAAGTCACGCGGTGTGTCATTTGGTAACTTTAACCATTCACGGATCTTCCTTCGGATAAGGACGTCACAACGTTCAAGGGAGGCAAGTTTATGATTCCCATTTTGTAACAGATAATTGTATTTCGGTATAAGATGGTCTCTAAGCCCAATGTAACGTTGGAAAATTGTGAGCTTAGATCTTTCCAAATTAATTATTCCGTTACTTAACGTTCCCCAAGGATCATCGAATTCCATTCCTAATGGATGAAATCTGATTCCCAGGTACTTGTACAAATCTCCTAACTTTAGTCCTTTTACTTTTTGATTATTCCCACCTATTATTAGTTCAGCTCCCGTGTCAACATTAAATCTCTTGAGCTTTTTATTGCATTTAATATTAATTAGCCCACACTTCCCAGCATTTAATTTCAAACCAACTTTATTACAGCTAGAAACAAATATATCCGTAAGCTTCTGTAAAGCTGGAAGGCTAGGGGCTAGGAGAACAGTATCATTAGCAAACAACATTGCAGATAGGGGCTTCCGACTGACAGTGAATGGTGGGATGTCATCGGAGGACAACGTGTCCGCCATTACCCAATCCATCACTATGCTTAATAGATGTCCACTCAAGGGGTCCCCTTGAAGGATACCTGATTTAACGCTTGTCAGGGGCCTACCCATCACACTCGTTGATGCATTTTTATACAATTCCCCTAGGTAGCCCACAAAATGCATAGGAATGCCAATGCGCTTACAGGCTATGAGGAGGGAATGATGTGATATAGAATCAAAAGCCTTAGAAATATCCAAAAAGGCAACAGCTAATGAATCCAACTTCTTCCTAGCATGCCTTAATGCTTGGGAAAGTAAGAAGTTGTTTACACTACATCCATTCACTTCCCTGAACGCCCGCTGGTGGTCCTCAATTTTTACCTCTTTAAGTCTATTGGCAAGGATCCGGTGGAATACTCAAGTTATATGTGGAAGGACAGTAATTGGCCTGAAATCCGACATTACTGAAGGATTCGGCACTTTACTTAGCAGGGATGTACGCCCTGCACATAAGTAACTTGGAATAGAACCATCACAAAGAAATTTGTTGAAGATACATTTCAACACTGCAATGTCCAATTTACGAATGTTTTTTCCACTGAACCCAAGTGGATCGATGCCAGCACTAGCTTGTGGGAGGGACCTTATAATTTCGGCCTCACTAGGTCGTTATAACCATCAGGTGGACTAACCACTTCAGGTTTTCGGGTATCAGGTCGGGATTTGGCTTGGAAGAAAGACTCCCAAGACTTACAGACCGAATCCTGAATATTGGCATTCTTCTCATTGAAGAATTCCCCCGAAATGATTTTAGACATTGTCTTCGGAAAGTCCTTACTCAGAACTTTCTGTGTGTGAACAAAAGAAGGAATCTTCTGTTTCACTACACTTTTCGTTCTTGAGCTCATATCCAAAGACTGCTCTTTCGAGCGATTAGCTGAGCCTTTGCTCAGAATGTCCATTATCATATTGACCATTGGCGTAAGAGAGACTAGATGCGAGAGAAGGTCCTTGATCATTTTCCCATCAATTACGAACATAAAGTTCTTCTTTACAAATGAATGTAAATTTCTGTAATTGTGGTACTTGAAGCTGGGAACAATTCTCTTAAGATTTTCTATAAAAGAATAGAAAAGCCTATTAGCAAATAGTCTTTGCCTATTGTCCAAAATTAAACGCGTTATATTAATTATTACATTTAAGGGCAATGGGATGTCATGCATTAATTTCAGGAAATAATTTTTAGCCTTGTAGGCTTTTGCTATGGTTTCACCACACTTGTCATTTCCAATTTTAGCAGACTCCTTAACATTACCCTTATTTGTATTCACCTTAGATTTATTTTTAAGAACTTCCCCATCACGTACTTGGGACATTACCCACTCTTTTATATGTTCAAGAGTAATTCCCTTAGCAGCTTCCCGAGTTAAATCTAAATAAGATTCAACAGAGCCTAAACTCTGAGCTGGGGGAGGGCTACTATTGGTAATTAATTCCTGACCATTACTATTCAATACCTCCTCCACCTCCATTCTCATATCATCAGGTATAGTGTGGGATTTTACGTCCTGTCCACCCTCCAAACCGTCCACGTGGACCGTAGAAGGCTGAGCTGCCCCGCCAGTGCTCTCAAAGAGTACTCACCTTACCACCTGAACTCTCCGGAAGAGAGCTGAGAAATGGATCAGGATTCGATAAAGAATTATCCCTATTTAGCACTTCATTTATCTCCTCACGGAGTGAAGGCATTTTAGCAGCAATAGGCTGACTTTGGGAGTTTATGAAAGGATTTACAGATGCCGGTGCTAAATCAATAAATGGAGTCTGATTATCCTGGATACGATCCTTCGCCGAAAACGAAATTACACTACTCCTGGACATGGGTCTATCCACACCAGTAATCGTAGGTCTCGTAGGGGGCGGGACTGTATCTAAATCAGAGGCAGCGCGTTTGCGTTTTACTCCAGACTTAGCTAGTTCTGATACCTGGATTGCTTCAAAAACAGATAAATTATGTGAAGAATTGTTCGAGCTCATACTAGAATGTAGCATAGCTTGTATACTCGAGCATCTTCTTAGGGTCACAGAGACCTCTTTCATCGCCTCTGCTACACTCCTTAAGTTATTTGTTGAGTCCGTCATAACCTGCAGAAGCTCAGGATTGGACACTGCATTTACTGGACCATTTCTATGTCCTAGTGGGGAACTAGAACGCTGAACATTATAGTCTTGTAATTTGGCTTCAAGCCAATGGCAGTATAAAACAGAATTCCTTAAGTGCCGAATATATTCCTCTCCAAAGAGGGGAAATTTTTTGCAGATCTTATCCACAATTTCGGCTTCTGAGGGCATTGTTTCTGAAGACAATAAGGAGGCATCATATTTGGCAATTTCATACCTTATATCGTTAAGTTTAATGTCGTAACGTCCAGGGGGTCTTTAGGAACGCCGGCTGCTCTTTCGAGGTAGACCTTATAAGAGGGCCTCTTCCGAACAGTTTGTATATAATTTTTGGTAATTTCGGGGAAGTGCCCCAATAGGTATGAAACCATATTAGTCCTAATTTCTTTATCTTCCAAAATACTGCGGTAGTGGACCTCTGTGCATAGAAAAAGAAGGCCCATGTCCCTAGTTTGATTATTGTTGTCGTTTAATATGTCTGATGATTTGTAATTTCTAATGAAAAATATACATTGTTGTACATTCGTACAAAAAAAAAAAAATAATGATATTTAGAATTATCAAAATTAAAAAGCAAGTTTCATTACCAAAAATTGGAACTAGAATTACAGCATCTGTGAAATGGCAAATAGATACCAAAAAAAATGATGTATTAACATTCTTCAAACTCGTCACATCAAATATAATATAATTTGGGCGTTTGAGAATAGGAGAAGCTTATTCTTATAGTGAAAAGACGACTGTCTTATTTTATTATTATTGAAGAAGACAAAATACACTATTTACATTTATACATAATTCCAAAACTAGATAATAAGTACATAGGGTTACACGTCCCTTAAGATATATTAATCCTTCATAAAATTGATATATCTTAAACTTGAATTATAAAGCACAATAAATAAACGTAAAGAATCTTGAATAACTACTGATAACAAAACAACTAGCTGAAATAGGTGAACTAATAAACAAAACACATTATAATTATTACATAGCTTATTCCACCAATTTGTATCTCGTAAGGATGTTGGCTTGGAGTTATGGAGGTAACGACTCCCTCGCTATCCCAGCGTTACGTATGAACGTTTTGTACGAGAACGCGGTCGCCGACTTTGAATATTGATGTTCTTGAATTTTGGATCTGGGGAAGAGTTCCTCGGATGCGTCTCCCAAACAGAAGCTCCGAAGGCGAAGCGTCGTTTTCTTTCGGTATGTTCCTCCAGGCACTCAGTTCTTTCCTAAACAATGGCCACTTTCCTTCGCACTTCATAAGTAAATACTTTGAATTTTTCACTGCAGCTTCTCCATGACCATTGCTTTCCGGATGGTATGGTGAAGAAGTCTCATGTATTATAGAGTTATCTTCACAGTATTTCTTAAACTCGGTGCGAAACTGAGGTCCATTTTCCGAACATACATATTTTGGGTATCCGAAGTCCAAAAACCATTCAGTAATTGTCTTAGTAATGTCCTTAGTTGTCGTCGTACGTAGCCTTTCAACAAAAATAAAGCCTGAGAATCGATCTACCATGACTAAATAATTTTTACCTTCGTGTTGAAAGAGGTCCATAGAAACATGTTCCATAGGATAAAACGCTAGACACTTTTCTTGATTGGAGGAGACCTTTGAAGGTCTAAGTTCCTGACACTTTTTGCAATTTTGAACCATGGTTTTGATTTCGTTAGACATACCAGGCCAAAAATAAAGTTGATTTGCAAGTTTTCTTGTACGGCTAACACCAGCATGTCCTATATGTAATTCTTTCAAGATTGTTTTCCTATCATTTTTCGGTATGATAATTCTGTCGTCATATACCAACAAACCACAATGAAACGTAATGTTTGACCATATTGAAGATAATTGACCTTTTCCGTCCAAGAAAAGTCTAACTATCGATGCATAATCATCATCTTTGGATGCTGCGTCCATGAGAGGTCGAAGTAAAAGGTCCTCAATTTCTACATGTAATGACAATATTTTTTCTTCTTCAGGAGGGGAGAAGACTGGAGAGCGCGACAAGGTATCTACTATTGTATGAGTTTTTCCTTTGCACCATTCCATTTTAAAATTAAAATCCGACATATTTTCTTTAAAGCGACGCAAACGTTGGTTCGGAATATCAGCTTTTTCGAAGACTCCCAATAGTGGCTTATGATCTGTTCTTATTGTAAATTTGCAACCATTTAAGAAGAAGGTTGGACTCCTTTTTCGCTGATAACAAATCCGGCAAACTTTATTGTCGTTCCAATGTCGATCTTTTCTTTAGAAAGTGTGATCCCGTTCTCATGACACCGTTTAAGAAGAACCTCAATTCTTGTGTTTAATTGATCGTAGTTCGCCGCAACAACTAAAATGTCATCCACAATTTTCAATATACCATCGAGACCGGACATTGCCTGGTCAGTCCGAGAACAATATTCGATATCTGTATTTTCCTTTAGGTGTAATAAAAGTTGTAAGGGCCCTACTTTCTTCATCGAGGGGTATTTGAAAATAACCTTTAATGGCATAAAATTTTGCAAACACATTCGATCCTGAGGGAATGGACGATATTATTTCTACCGCAGAGGGAAATGGGTGGACAGGACCTTCCACGACTTTATTTAACTTTGTATAATCTGTAATTAATCGAATTCCTTTGCATTACAAAAAAGGCTGGAGAAATCCAATCCGATAGTTCGCCTGATTTTTCGATAATTCCTATCTTTTCGTAATTATCCAATTCCTTGTTTACTTACTCTTCATAATGTATAGGTATTTTCCTATCCGTTAAGCATTTATAAGGCACGATAGGACCACTCCTTATATGTATTTTCATTGGAGGTCCTTTCATTGCTTTTAAATCGTCCTAGAACACTTCGGGGTAATTTTTTAGACAGTACGAAATTACCTGTGACTCTCCATTACAATTTATGAGAGTAGATGTTTGTTTTGAATTAATAGGAAATGGAAATGAGAAATGTAAAATGTCCAATTTTTTTAGAGTTCTCCAATCAAGGAGAATGTCATTTTCCATTTCACCTATGACACATGCCCGAACGCGAGTTTTCTTTCCGTCGTAAGATATATTACTAAGGGCAAGACCTAAGGATCATTAAGGATCATTAGGAATGTAAATCATATGCAATTCGGGCGTGTTATAAAAAAAGAAAGAGAAAATCAACCTGGCAACCCTGACAATTTAATGAATGTCGAGGGGGGAAGCAGCTTGAGCTGTCATGACGTTTTACTGAGCTACAAGCTGCTATTCTCCATTATATATACAACAATAAATAATAACATGGATGAGAGGAAGAAAATTAATTGAAATTAACCTCAGGAAATTATATATTTTTAACTAATAATAATTATACGAGGACTTGAGCCCTTTTTGTTTACATTTTATTTGATTTATTAACCTTAATGCATGTATTCCTTCATGTGAGATCTTTACTATCAGGTAGATGTTCTCCCCTCAGTAATATTGGAAAAATGATAACAGCTTTGGAAAACAAAAAGACCTGTTTGAAGAGCCAACTCCACTTTTTTATCACACGCCCGAATTGCATATGATTTTCATTCCTAAGGATCATTCCCGGTCAAACAGGAATTTTGCTAATATAGCTTACTGGAATTGCCACAGCAAAAGCTGCAGCAATCAGCGGAAAGTTTTTTTTAAAAGAAAAGTTTATTTTTAAAAAAAATTTTAGGAAACTTTCCGAGCCCATTTCATGATCCCAAAATCTTACACAGCTTTATTGTCATAAATTTAAAACGATACAATCGAAATAAAAAAAACATATCAAAAACTGTGCATAGGGATATAATAAATAATGAGAAATGAAAGTAAATATAAAACATTAAGAAAAGAGCTAAAATACAATAAAAATGCATACAAAAAATACACGGAAATATGTGCTCACTCATAATTATAATTACATTAAACACTCGGAGGGTGAAAGAAACAAAAAAAATAATATATTATTTGCATAATTCTTATGCTAGGTGTCGTTAGTGTTATATTTTATGCATATATAAAAACAATTGCGCTCCCTATAGCCAATCACATGAAGCTCCTATATTACAAAACTTCCTCTCAATGACAACGCATAGTAAAGGATGCGAGTCCGCATGCCTCAGCATTAGATAGAAAGAGAGAGAGCGAAGGGAGTAATAGTAGGAGGAGCAACACAATGAAGGAAAGGAACAAAAAAAGGGAAAACGCTTATTTCCAGAGAAAACATTTAATTATAATACATAAAAAACACTAAAATATCGAGATTGAAGCCACTTGCAATTAATTTGAACATAAGTCCTAAGGTCTGCAGTATCTCCAATACTTCTCAGGCATTGATACGTTTGAGACAAAAGTTCGCCCTTTTGTTGCTTTAGACTTATGCAATCTACTTGTCTTCGGAAAGTAGGATATTTCTTTTTGAATTCAGAATGTAAAATTTGAATTAGTGAGGGAACATTGTCAGTGTCTTTAAAAATCGGCGTGGACTCAACCATTCTATGTTTAAGTGAAGAACCTAAGTTTAAGTCAACACACCTAAAGAAATATGCATTTCGTCTGATAAATCGTCACAATTCATTTTGCTTGATTTATAATACGATGTGAACTCCTCAATCCATAATTTAAGTTCAACAGGGTTGTGCTCTAAAGTGAGCTTTTCAGGACGTAGTTCCTTATTTAGAACATTATTTGAAGATCTTGTATTTTCGTTGGAAGATGGCACGGATTGAGTGCTTGTTATACATATTAAATCTTTATGAATTTGTTCAAATTGACAGAATATTAAGCTTTTATAAGGCATTTTTCTATCGGTGTCTAAACTAAGTTGGCTTCATTGCAGCAAATAACAATTATTTCCTTGGGTAAACATACATATTTTGATGGTTGACAGTAATTGCATGGAAAAAATAAAAGTTTTTTTGAAAGCAATAGGTAATTTTTTTTATTTAGACACATAAAAGACAATTATGTTATTTTTATATATCATTTTGTAACGTGGAAGGATTTGTCGTTTTATTCAGTATTTTATCATCAAAAAATCAGAACCCAATATTGACTTCATAGAGGATTTAAGAGACATTGAAAACGTTCATAGTAGAACTTATTTTTCTTAAATGCAATAATTCAATATCTTACATGTCTTCAAATATACAGAAACCAGCTTGAACTTCAAAAGAACCTTTAGAAATCCAACTAATAATATACATCTTGTATTGATTGATAAATTAATGAAACAGATACATACATAATATCTAGTTTACAATGAAATGCATATATTTACAACGACAAACATATTATTTGTAATTTAATTTTTCATTTCAAATACACTGAAATCAATATTTAATTTAACAATATGTAAATATCATTTCTCTTACGTTTTGTTTTTGATGATAAAACAATTTTGATGTATCCTCCAGTAGACCGATCGGATATTATTCAGGTTCTCTTACCCATCAGTGGTGGATTCATGCTATTTTTTCCATTTACCTAGTTAAATACATAAATTTCTATATGAATTTGTCAGATTGACAGAATATTAAGCTTTTATAAGGCATTTTTCTATCGGTGTCTAAACTAAGTTGGCTTCATTGCAGCAAATAACAATTATTTCCTTGGGTAAACATACATATTTTGATGGTTGACAGTCATTGCTTGGAAAAAATTTTTTTGAGAGCAATAGTTAATTTTTTTTATTTAGACACATATAAGACAATTATTCATGTTCTAGCTTGAATTAAAGGGGATCCATGTATGTTACATATATTTTTCTTTAAGATGATTAATTTTTTTCCATGAAATATAACGAAATTGAATAAGAATCTGATAAATATAAAGTAAAACTACATACATATAGGTATTATGAAGAAGAATGAAGTGGGTTCTGCCATATTTTGGTGTAAGTTGGCTTTAATGAGAGTCAATGCTTGGAATTAAACTAAGAAGAACATATAATATTATTAAGAATGTTATTTTTATATATCATTTTGTAACGTGGAAGGATTTGTCGTTTTATTCAGTATTTTATCATCAAAAAATTAGAACCCAATATTGACTTCATAGAGGATTTAGGAGACATTGACAACGTTCATAGTAGAACTTATTTTTCTTAAATGCAATAATTCAATATCTTACATTCTAACAGTTACTCCTTCCTACCATTGTTTCTTCAAAGTGTAATTGAAAATCATGGAAATAATATTTCAATTCAACAATAACTTCTTTATGAACATCTCATATTGGGGTTTGTTCAAGTTTATGGATCAAACATTGAGGAGATGAAAGATGACGCTTTTTTTGAAGATAGCTGATGGAACAGAAAGTCCTAACACTTGAATGGATTTTCCTGAGTTTCTAAGTTCCTTCAATGATTTATTTTCTTAACTTTATCGCTTATGCAAGAATGCTGCTGGTCTACTCATTTACGTTTAATATCCAAAAAAAAAAAGAAAAAAAGAAAACATGGAGAAGCAATTGATTTGACCATTTTTATTGAATGACCATAACCTTAAATTGATACAATATCATTGTGGTGCTTCAACCGTAATCTTATATAGATATTTCATGTTTAACAATTGATTTCATTTTGTCTATTATAAGTAATTGACTAGTTGAATGTAACACAAAAAAAATGACTGTATGTAAAAGATTTATATTTTCCCTATATATGTATATGTAAGCCATCTTATGAATTAATTCATTAAAAGAAGTTATAAGCATTGAAAAGAAAACGTGTGAATATAGACATTTTTTTGCATGTTTAACCAATTTTTTGTAGTACAGGGCAAGGTAAAGAAATTATAAATATCATTTTTGTTGAAGGTAAGAATTACGGTTGAATTAGACACAAAAACTCAAATATAGATTTCTTACATTTTTGATGGATCTAGTTAAAGTTCTTGCTTAATATTTGGCATGAAACACCTTAAAAAATAAGACAACTCGCTCAATGGTATGTTCAAAAAATCGAATAGAACAAATGAGATTCATCCTCTGAATATTTGAGATTTATCAATCGTAATGACTTCAATATAACTGTCAAAACTCTTAGTTAAACACTTATTTTATGAGGCGTACATAATATAAAAAATGTTGAAACTTCTTTCTCTAAATATTGGAATGCAAACACGAGGATTTAGTAGTAACATAATCCTGATAGGAGTGGAACAGAAAAGTCTTACTTACATATATATTTAGATATAAAACTTATTAATAATATTGAATTAAGAAGCATGATTTATGATGATGAAGAAGTAGGATATTTGCAGGTAATTAAATGTATCTTATCACAACTGTACATACCTACAAATAGGTCTTCTTAAACCTCCACAAAGTCAAATTTGTAATATATATAATATATGAGTTATAAGAAACAAGAAAATAAAATATTATAATTTGTAAAAAAAAAAAGAAATATAAATAAATATTCAATTTCTAAAAATCATCAGATATTAAGAGGCCGTCAAGCTCTTCGGATCTTTTTTCTCCTGAAAGGAGGGTGAGCTATTGAAGACTTTTTCTTCAGATGCTCTCTTTATAGAGATTTCTTAATAGACTCAAATTCAATTCAAATTATTTTTTCCTGGGCCTTCTTCATTCCACTTTGTGAGTGAAGGAAGTGAGCTCCTTGATTAATTCCTTGTTTTGTATCCAAGTTGATTTAAATGCCTGCAATTTGTGTTCTATTGGCCCTTCACTTCGGAGATTTTAGGTTCTTGAGAGTGAGACACACACCTTTTAAATGGCACTAAAAGAATAAAATAAAGTTATGAAAGGTCTTTGCCTTGTCAAACCGTTGTGTTTGGGGTTTGCAACTCGATACGTCCCCCTTTTTATTCGATAAAACTATTATTTTGCGTGTTGTTCTCATTCAGAAGGCTAAAATTCTCATGAATGTGATTCGGCTTAACAAGTAAACTCTATCCTTCTTTTTTATAGTCAATGTAATTAATTATTACAAGAGGAATCAATCTTTATGGTTACATATTTTTAATCATACCAGAAAATGTATAAATGAGCAAATTTAAATTCCATATCCTCTACAGTCTAAAAATACAAATTGTAATCGAGGTAAACTAAAAGTCATTGTCTTTGAAATGATTTATCTACATACATATTAAATCTATATGAATTTGTCAGATTGACAGAATATTAACCTTTCTATAAGGCATTTTTCTATCGGTGTCTAAACTAAGTTGGCTTCATTGCAGCAAATAACAATTATTTCCTTGGGTAAACATACATATTTTGATAGTTCACAGTCATTGCTTGAAAAAATAAAAGTTTTTTGAGAGCAATGGTTCATTTTTTTTATTTAAACACATAAAAGACAATTATTCATGTTCTAGCTTGAATTAAAGAGGATCCATGTATGTTACATATATTTTTCTTTAAGATGATTAATTTTTTTCCATGAAATAGAACGAAATTGAATAAGAAAGGTCATTATCTGATAAATATAAAGTAAAACAACATACATATAGGTATTATGAAGAAGAATGAAGTGGGTTCTGTCATATTTTGATGTAAGTTGGCTTTAATGAGAGTCAATGCTTGGAATTAAACTAAGAAGAACATATAATATTATTAAGAATGGTATTTTTATATATCATTTTGTAACATGGAAGGATTTGTCGTTTTACTCAGTATTTTATCATCAAAAAATTAAAACCCAATATTGACTTCATAGAGGATTTAAGAGACATTGACAACGTTCATAGTAGAACTTATTTTTCTTAAATGCAATAATTCAATATCTTACATTCTAACAGTTACTCATGATATTAAAGTAAACTATGTCTTCAAATATACAGAAACCAGCTTGAACTTCTAATGAACCTTTAGAAATCCAACTAATAATATACATCTAGTATTGATTGATAAATTAATGAACAAATACATAGATAATATCTAGTTTACAATGAAATACATATATTTACAACGACAAACGTATTATTTGTAATTTAATTTTTATTTCCATGGGTGTACATCTTCAAATACACTGAAATCACTATTTAATTCAACAATATGTAAATATCATTTCTCTTAGGTTTTGTTTTTGATGATAAAACAATTTTGATGTATCCTCCAATAGACCGATCGGATATATTTCAGGTTCTCTTACCCATCAGTGGTGGATTCATGCTATTTTTTCCATTTACCTAGTTAAATACAAAAATTTCTCTGAAAACTTATGCAAGCTTTGAAATATATTAAATCATTACAAAGCAATGGATCTGATTAATCTACACCCTAAATGAGAGCACAAATCAATATCTTTCTCATCAAGATCGTTTCAATGAAATATGGCAGACAGCATGAATGAATGTAATATAAGTAATTTAAAAAGATGGTTTTTTGTCAAGTCAACTCTTGGTCTGAGAACACAAGTAGATATTAAAGAAGCTTTAAATATCATTGTACTCCTTCCTACCATTGTTTCTTCAAAGTGTAATTGAAAATCATGGAAATAATATTTCAATTCAACAATAACTTCTTTATGAACATCTCATATTGGTGTTAGTTCAAGTTTATGGATCAAACATTGAGGAGATGAAGGATGACGTTTATTTTGAATATAACTGATGGAACAGAAAGTCCTAACACTTGAATGGATTTTCCTGAGTTTCTAAGTTCCTTCAATGATTTTTTTTCTTAACTTTATCGCTTATGCAAGAATGCTGCTGGTCTACTCAATTACGTTTAATAAAGAGAAAGAGAATATAAGTGTCCTGATATCCAAAAAGAAAAAGAAAAAAAGAAAACATGGAAAAGCACTTGATTTGACCATTTTTATTGAATGACCATAACCTTAAATTGATACAATATCATTGTGGTGCTTCAACCGTAATCTTATATAGATATTTCATGTTTAACAATTGATTTCATTTTGTCTATTATAAGGTATTGACTAGTTGAATGTAACACAAAAAAAATGACTGTATGTAAAAGATTTATATTTTCCCTATATATGTATATGTAATCTTATGAATGAATTCATTAAAAGAAGTTATATGCATTGAAAAGGAAACGTGTGAGTATAGACATTTTTTTGCATGTTTAACCAATTTTTTGTAGTACAGGGCAAGGTAAAGAAATTATAAATATCATTTCTGTTGGAGGTAAGAATTACGGTTGAATTAGACACAAAAACTCAAATATAGATTTCTTACATTTTTGATGGATCTAGTTTAAGTTGTTGCTTAATATTTGGCATGAAACATCTTCAAAAATAAGACAACTCGCTCAATGGTATGTTCAAAAAATCGAATAGAACAAATGAGATTCATCCTCTGAATATTTGAGATTTATCAATCGTAATGACTTCAATATAACTGTCAAAACTCTTAGTTAAACACTTATTTTATGAGTCGTACATAATATAAACAATGTTGAAACTTCTTTCTCTAAATATTGGAATGCAAACACGAGGATTTAGTAGTAACATAATCCTGATAGGAGTGGAACAGAAAAGTCTTACTTACATATATATTTAGATATAAAACTTATTAATAATATTGAATTAAGAAGCATGATTTATGATGATGAAGAAGTAGGATATTTGCAGGTAATTAAATGTATCTTATCACAACTGTACATACCTACAAATAGGTCTTCTTAAACCTCCACAAAGTCAAATTTGTAATATATATAATATATGAGTTATAAGAAACAAGAAAATAAAATATTATAATTTGTAAAAAAAAAAAGAAATATAAATAAATATTCAATTTCTAAAAATCATCAGATATTAAGAGGCTGTCAAGCTCTTCGGATCTTTTTTCTCCTGAAAGGAGGGTGAGCTATTGAAGACTTTTTCTTCAGATGCTCTCTTTATAGAGATTTCTTAATAGACTCAAATTCAATTCAAATTATTTTTTCCTGGGCCTTCTTCATTCCACTTTGTGAATGAAGGAAGTGAGCTCCTTAATTAATTCCTTGTTTTGTATCCAAGTTGATTTAAATGCCTGCAATTTGTGTTCTATTGGCCCTTCCCTTCGGAGATTTTAGGTACTTCCTTTTAAATGGCACTAAAAGAATAAAATAAAGTTATGAAAGGTCTTTGCCTTGTCAAACCGTTGTGTTTGGGGTTTGCATTTCATTACGTCCCCCTTTTTATTCGATAAAACTATTATTTTGCGTGTTGTTCTCATTCAGAAGGCTAAAATTCTCATGAATGTGATTCGGCTTAACAAGTAAACTCTATCCTTCTTTTTTATAGTCAATGTAATTAATTATTACAAGAGGAATCAATCTTTATGGTTACATATTTTTAATCATAACAGAAAATGTATAAATGAGCAAATTTAAATTCCATATCCTCTACAGTCTAAAAATACAAATTGTAATCGAGGTAAACTAAAAGTCATTGTCTTTGAAATGATTTATCTACGTACATATTAAATCTATATGAATTTGTCAGATTGACAGAATATTAAGCTTTTATAAGGCATTTCTCTATCGGTGTCTAAACTAAGTTGGCTTCATTGCAGCAAATAACAATTATTTCCTTGGGTAAACATACATATTTTGATAGTTCACAGTCGTTGCTTGGAAAAAATAAAAGTATTTTGAGAGCAATGGTTAATTTTTTTTATTTAGACACATAAAAGACAATTATTCATGTTCTAGCTTGAATTAAAGGGGATCCATGTATGTTACATATATTTTTCTTTAAGATGATTAATTTTTTGTCCATGATATAGAACGAAATTGAATAAGAAAGGTCATTATCTGATAAATATAAAGTAAAACTACATACATATAGGTATTATGAAGAAGAATGAAGTGGGTTCTGCCATATTTTGGTGTAAGTTGGCTTTAATGAGAGTCAATGCTTGGAATTAAACTAAGAAGAACATATAATTTTATTAAGAATGTTATTTTTATATATCATTTTGTAACGTGGAAGGATTTGTCGTTTTACTCAGTATTTTATCATCAAAAAATTAGAACCCAATATTGACTTCATAGAGGATTTAAGAGACATTGACAACGTTCATAGTAGAACTTATTTTTCTTAAATACAATAATTCAATATCTTACATTCTAACAGTTACTCATGATATTAAAGTAAACTATGTCTTCAAATATACAGAAACCAGCTTGAACTTCAAATGAACCTTTAGAAATCCAACTAATAATATACATCTAGTATTGATTGATAAATTAATGAACAAATACATACATAATATCTAGTTTACAATGAAATTCATATATTTACAACGACAAACGTATTATAAGTAATTTAATTTTTTATTTCCATGGGTGTACATTAGGGTGATCCGTCTGCCCCTCAAAAACGAAAAATTCAAGCTAGACATCTGGCTATTTTTTCAGTGTTGAAACTACTTGTAATAAGCATCTCTGTAAAATTTCAGAGCGATTAGTCAACGGAAAACCCATGCACAAATTGATTGAAAATTTTCAATTTTTGATGATTTTTAAGAAATAGTGAGCTAAATTATATCTTTAGATAAGTCAAACAATATCTTTAAAACTTTAGACTCTAATAAAAATTTTTATTTTCAAACTTTGAATTTTTATAACAAGTTGTTTTAAATATAGTGTATCCTTTGGTAATCAACCCTCGTTTATCGTAACTTCTTTTATCCGTCACCGCGTTTATATCCACAAGTGAGTTTAAAATGATGAGTTTAAAACCTAATGATTATGTTCAGTTTGGGTGTTACTTCTACTATTTAAGATGCAGCCAGTCACATTAATTAAGTTAATATAAACCGAATGTAGTTTTTAAAGATCGTTTGAGCAATTTTTCTTTTTGTTTATTTTGCAGTAAAAAATCTTAAAGCCATTTTAGGAAGCAAGTTTTATTTTGATAATTTAACTTTAGAATAATTCTATAAGAACAACAGATTTTTTAAGCAGTGTTTCCTGACGATTATTCCTTATAAGCAAGGACTCCTAATTGAGTACATTTACGAAGTATAGTTTGTTCATTCCGAAGACTAGACGCTCATTACGAATTCTTAAAGAAGAAGTAATCGTGTTGTGCAAAGAAGCTTTAAATAAAAGCTTTGTTAGAGGAGACTACAAAGAGTTGGTAACGCTTACACTAATATATTTAGGTGAAGCCCCAGCTAATTTCAACCGATTCCAAGTCCCAGGAGCAATAAGCAACGCATGATGGATGGAAAAAATCCTGTATTCTATGAAAATTGTGCTTTTGTCAAATCAGGTTGAGTCATTTAAGCCAGTGATGTTGCAAAAAAAGCAGTTAGAAAAACTCAACGAATTCGTACAGTTTGTTGTGTACTGCTATATCCCCTGGTGGATTGCCGCATCCCAGACATGCTCTGCTCCCAGCAATGACCTCAAGTTGATCAACACTTTGAAGGAATATCAAGTAGTGCAACAAAATCTGTCAGAAGTAGCGATTGGTCAATGATAAACCCATGCACAAATTGATTGAAAATTGCCACTTTTTATAATATTTAAGATAAAGTTGCTTATTGCTAGGCTATCCAATACCTTGAACAATTTTTATTTTTATTGCATTTTCTTAGAATTTTGGTACTTAGATTCGCTTAATTTTTGATAAAACAATCTGCTGTATATCCGTGTATATCCGCTTCTCATTTATCCGAACCTCTTTTATCCGTCACATCCTTCAATTTAGTGAAATTTCATGAATATTGTTTTAAAAATACACCTAAAAGATTTTGTCAAACTTCCTTCAAACTTGTTATAATAAACTACTCTTATTTGTTATTTATGAATCTCACTGTTTATTTCGATGTAATTAATCAGCAATGGCGGCTTCAGTATGAAAAAAAAGAAATTAGTAAAACATAATTACACCTGATGAAAAAACGAAATATAGAAAGTTTTTCAAAATAACTAAAAAAGTAATAAATAAACTCCTTCACTGAAATAGTAAACAAAAAATTAAAAAAGGGTCAATAAACTTGTACTTTAGTATGTCAAAAAAACTCAGTCTTTTTTATAAATAAAATTTAAAAAATATGTACAAATATAGCTTATAGAAAAAGCAAGGTAGCTCTTTAAACTAATTAGAATACTGTACTGCCTACTACTGTATCTGTTCTATGCAAAAAGTTTGTGGTTCTTATTCAAAAATTGAACCATAAACAAAAATAAACAAGCAAATAAAACAAAAAAGAACAGATAAAACATGTTTCAAATCTATTCTAATGTCAAAAACCATGATTTTGATTTTACAGAGGAATCCCGTTGGTTAGGTGTATTGGCTGGTCGATTTTCAACTACTTGTAGTATGTGTTGCAACTTTGATTCTTTCTGCGCTGAACCAATGAAGTCTGAGCAAAGCTTGACTCCCCTTTCCGCTGCGTCATTGACAACTCTTAAACTATTGATCACTTCCATGTTTCTCAGATACCCGTTCAATTGACACCATTCTTCCACTGGCTTTTTGATGAAACTTGAATCAATGCCCAGAATTCTGAAAAAACTCCAGCTGTCTTCTCCAACAAAAGCAGATACATCTTCAGCAGGTCCAACAGGAATTTCAGGAAAAGTAGGCTTTCCATAGCCTGAACCGTGCCTTTTCAAACTTTTCAATTGTTCTGTTGGCTGACAAGACATCATGGTGTCAGCAACTCTTTGCTTTTGGTCTGCCTTGTGAACAGTGCTTATCACGAGTAGCCTCAACACAGAAAAAATAGCCAGAAAAATCCGTGCGATAGGGGGCATACGGATCACCCTAGTGTACATCTTCAAATACACTGAAATCACTATTTAATTCAACAATATGTAAAAATCATTTCTCTTACGTTTTGTTTTTGATGAAAAAACAATTTTGATGTATCCTCCAATAGACCGATCGGATATATTTCAGGTTCTCTTACCCATCAGTGGTGGATTCATGCTATTTTTTCCAATTAACTAGTTAATGCTTCGAAATATATTAAATCTTTACAAAGCTATGGATCTGATTAATCTACAACCTAAATGAGAGCGCAAATCAATATCTTTCTCATCAAGATCGTTTCAATGAAATATGGAAGACAGCATGAATGAATGTAATTTAAGTAATTTAAAAAGATGGTTTTTTGTCATGTCAACTCTTGGTCTGAGAACACAAGTAGATATTAAAGAAGCTTTAAATATCATTGTACTCCTTCCTACCAATTTGTTTCTTCAAAGTGTAAATGAAAGTCATGGAAATAATATTTCAATTCAACAAAAACTTCTATATGAACATCTCATATTGGGGTTTGTTCAAGTTTATGGATCAAACATTGAGGAGATGAAGGATGACGTTTATTTTGAAGATAGCTGATGGAACAGAAAGTCCTAACACTTGAATGGATTTTCCTGAGTTTCTAAGTTCCTTCAATGATTTATTTTCTTAACTTTATCACTTATGCAAGAATGCTGCTGGTCTACTCATTTACATTTAATAAAGAGAAAGAGAATATAAGTGTCCTGATATCCAAAAAAAAAAAGAAAAAAAGAAAACATGAAGAAGCACTTGATTTGACCATTTTTATTGATTGACCATAACCTAAAATTGATACTATATCATTGTGGTGCTTCAACCGTAATGCTATATAGATATTTCCCTATATATGTATATGTAAGCCATCTTATGAATTAATTCATTAAAAGAAGTTATATGCATTGAAAAGAAAACGTGTGAATATAGACATTTTTTTGCATGTTTAACCAATTTTTTGTAGTACAGGGCAAGGTAAAGAAATTATAAATATCATTTTTTATATATATAATATATGAGTTATAAGAAACAAGAAAATAAAATATTATAATTTGTAAAAAAAAAAAAGAAATATAAATAAATATTCAATAAACTAAAAGTCATTGTCTTTGAAATGATTTATCTACATACATAATAAATCTATATGAATATGTCAGATTGACAGAATATTATGCTTTTATAAGGCATTTTTCTATCGGTGTCTAAACTAAGTTGGCTTCATTGCAGCAAATAACAATTATTTCCTTGGGTAAACATACATATTTTGATAGTTCACAGTCGTTGCTTGGAAAAAATAAAAGTATTTTGAGAGCAATGGTTAATTTTTTTTATTTAGACACATAAAAGACAATTATTCATGTTCTAGCTTGAATTAAAAGGGGATCCATGTCTGTTACATATATTTTTCTTTAAGATGATTAATTTTTTTCCATGAAATATAACGAAATTGAATAAGAAAGGTCATTATCTGATAAATATAAAGAAAAACTACATACATATGGGTTTTATGAAGAAGAATGAAGTGGGTTCTGCCATATTTTGGTGTAAGTTGGCTTTTATGAGAGTCAATGCCTGGAATTAAAGTAAGAAGATCATATAATATTATTAAGAATGGTATTTTTATATATCATTTTGTAACGTGGAAGGATTTGTCGTTTTACACAGTATTTTATCATCAAAAAATTAGAACCCAATATTGACTTCATAGAGGATTTAGGAGACATTGACAACGTTCATAGTAGAACTTATTTTTCTTAAATGCAATAATTCAATATCTTACATTCTAACAGTTACTCATGATATTTAAGTAAACTATGTCTTCAAATATACAGAAACCAGCTTGAACTTCTAATGAACCTTTAGAAATCCAACTAATAATAAACATCTAGTATTGATTGATAAATTAATGAACAAATACAAACATAATATCTAGTTTACAATGAAATACATATATTTACAACGACAAACGTATTATTTGTAATTTAATTTTTATTTCCATGGGTGTACATCTTCAAATACACTGAAATCACTATTTAATTCAACAATATGTAAATATCATTTCTCTTACGTTTTGTTTTTGATGATAAAACAATTTTGATGTATCTTCCAATAGACTCATCGGATATATTTCAGGTTCTCTTACCCATCAGTGGTGTATTCATGCTATTTTTTCCAATTAACTAGTTAATGCTTCGAAATATATTAAATCTTTACAAAGCTATGGATCTGATTAATCTACAACCTAAATGAGAGCGCAAATCAATATCTTTCTCATCAAGATCGTTTCAATGAAATATGGAAGACAGCATGAATGAATGTAATTTAAGTAATTTAAAAAGATGGTTTTTTGTCATGTCAACTCTTGGTCTGAGAACACAAGTAGATATTAAAGAAGCTTTAAATATCATTGTACTCCTTCCTACCAATTTGTTTCTTCAAAGTGTAATTGAAAGTCATGGAAATAATATTTCAATTCAACAAAAACTTCTATATGAATATCTCATATTGGGTTTTGTTCAAGTTTATGGATCAAACTTTGAGGAGATGAAGGATGACGTTTATTTTGAAGATAGCTGATGGAACAGAAAGTCCTAACACTTGAATGGATTTTCCTGAGTTTCTAAGTTCCTCCAATGATTTATTTTCTTAACTTTATCGCTTATGCAAGAATGCTGCTGGTCTACTCATTTACATTTAATAAAGAGAAAGAGTATTTAAGTGTCCTGATATCCAAAAAAAAAAAGAAAAAAAGAAAACATGGAGAAGCACTTGATTTGACCATTTTTATTGATTGACCATAACCTAAAATTGATACTATATCATTGTGGTGCTTCAACCGTAAGCTATATAGATATTTCCCTATATATGTATATGTAAGCCATCTTATGAATTAATTCATTAAAAGAAGTTATATGCATTGAAAAGAAAACGTGTGAATATAGACATTTTTTTGCATGTTTAACCAATTTTTTGTAGTACAGGGCAAGGTAAAGAAATTATAAATATCATTTTTTATATATATAATATATGAGTTATAAGAAACAAGAAAATAAAATATTATAATTTGTAAAAAAAAAAAAGAAATATAAATAAATATTCAATAAACTAAAAGTCATTGTCTTTGAAATGATTTATCTACATACATAATAAATCTATATGAATATGTCAGATTGACAGAATATTATGCTTTTATAAGGCATTTTTCTATCGGTGTCTAAACTAAGTTGGCTTCATTGCAGCAAATAACAATTATTTCCTTGGGTAAACATACATATTTTGATAGTTCACAGTCATTGCTTGGAAAAAATAAAAGTTTTTTGGGAGCAATGGTTAATTTTTTTTATTTAGACACATAAAAGACAATTATTCATGTTCTAGCTTGAATTAAAAGGGGATCCATGTCTGGTACATATATTTTTCTTTAAGATGATTAATTTTTTTCCATGAAATATAACGAAATTGAATAAGAAAGGTCATTATCTGATAAATATAAAGAAAAACTACATACATATGGGTATTATGAAGAAGAATGAAGTGGTTTCTGCCATATTTTGGTGTAAGTTGGCTTTTATGAGAGTCAATGCTTGGAATTAAACTAAGAAGATCATATAATATTATTAAGAATGGTATTTTTATATATCATTTTGTAACGTGGAAGGATTTGTCGTTTTACACAGTATTTTATCATCAAAAAATTAGAACCCAATATTGACTTCATAGAGTATTTAAGAGACATTGACAACGTTCATAGTAGAACTTATTTTTCTTAAATGCAATAATTCAATATCTTACATTCTAACAGTTACTCATGATATTTAAGTAAACTATGTCTTCAAATATACAGAAACCAGCTTGAACTTCTAATGAACCTTTAGAAATCCAACTAATAATAAACATCTAGTATTGATTGATAAATTAATGAACAAATACATACATAATATCTAGTTTACAATGAAATACATATATTTACAACGACAAACGTATTATTTGTAATTTAATTTTTATTCCATGGGTGTACATCTTCAAATACACTGAAATCACTATTTAATTCAACAATATGTAAATATCATTTCTCTTACGTTTTGTTTTTGATGATAAAACAATTTTGATGTATCTTCCAATAGACTCATCGGATATATTTCAGGTTCTCTTACCCATCAGTGGTGTATTCATGCTATTTTTTCCAATTAACTAGTTAATGCTTCGAAATATATTAAATCTTTACAAAGCTATGGATCTGATTAATCTACAACCTAAATGAGAGCGCAAATCAATATCTTTCTCATCAAGATCGTTTCAATGAAATATGGAAGACAGCATGAATGAATGTAATTTAAGTAATTTAAAAAGATGGTTTTTTGTCATGTCAACTCTTGGTCTGAGAACACAAGTAGATATTAAAGAAGCTTTAAATATCATTGTACTCCTTCCTACCAATTTGTTTCTTCAAAGTGTAATTGAAAGTCATGGAAATAATATTTCAATTCAACAAAAACTTCTATATGAACATCTCATATTGGGGTTTGTTCAAGTTTATGGATCAAACATTGAGGAGATGAAGGATGACGTTTATTTTGAAGATAGCTGATGGAACAGTAAGTCCTAACACTTGAATGGATTTTCCTGAGTTTCTAAGTTCCTTCAATGATTTATTTTCTTAACTTTATCGATTATGCAAGAATGCTGCTGGTCTACTCATTTACATTTAAAAAAGAGAAAGAGAATATAAGTGTCCTGATATCCAAAAAAAAAAAGAAAAAAAGAAAACATGGAGAAGCACTTGATTTGACCATTTTTATTGATTGACCATAACCTAAAATTGATACTATATCATTGTGGTGCTTCAACCGTAATGCTATATAGATATTTCATGTTTAACAAGTTGAATTGACTAGTTGAATGTAACACAAAAAAAATGACTGTATGTAAAAGATTTATATTTTCCCTATATATGTATATGTAAGCCATCTTATGAATTAATTCATTAAAAGAAGTTATAAGCATTGAAAAGAAAACGTGTGAATATAGACATTTTTTTGCATGTTTAACCAATTTTTTGTAGTACAGGGTAAGGTAAAGAAATTATAAATATCATTTTTGCTGAAGGTAAGAATTACGGTTGAATTAGACACAAAAACTCAAATATAGATTTCTTACATTTTTGATGGATCTAGTTAAAGTTCTTGCTTAATATTTGGCATGAAACATCTTCAAAAATAAGACAACTCGCTCAATGGTATGTTCAAAAAATCGAATAGAACAAATGAGATTCATCCTCTGAATATTTGAGATTTATCAATCGTAATGACTTCAATATAACTGTCAAAACTCTTAGTTAAACACTTATTTTTAGAGGCGTACATAATATAAAAAATGTTGAAAGTTCTTTCTCTAAATATTGGAATGCAAACACGAGGATTTAGTAGTAACATAATCCTGATAGGAGTGGAACAGAAAAGTCTTACTTACATATATATTTAGATATAAAACTTATTAATAATATTGAATTAAGAAGCATGATTTATGATGATGAAGAAGTAGGATATTTGCAGGTAATTAAATGTATCTTATCACAACTGTACATACCTACAAATAGGTCTTCTTAAACCTCCACATAGTCAAATTTAGAATATATATAATATATGAGTTATAAGAAACAAGAAAATAAAATATTATAATTTGTAAAAAAAAAAAGAAATATAAATAAATATTCAATTTCTAAAAATCATCAGATATTAAGAGGCTGTCAAGCTCTTCGGATCTTTTTTCTCCTGAAAGGAGGGTGAGCTATTGAAGACTTTTTCTTCAGATGCTCTCTTTATAGAGATTTCTTAATAGACTCAAATTCAATTCAAATTATTTTTTCCTGGGCCTTCTTCATTCCACTTTGTGAATGAAGGAAGTGAGCTCCTTAATTAATTCCTTGTTTTGTATCCAAGTTGATTTAAATGCCTGCAATTTGTGTTCTATTGGCCCTTCCCTTCGGAGATTTTAGGTACTTCCTTTTAAATGGCACTAAAAGAATAAAATAAAGTTATGAAAGGTCTTTGCCTTGTCAAACCGTTGTGTTTGGGGTTTGCAACTCGATACGTCCCCCTTTTTATTCGATAAAACTAATATTTTGCGTGTTGTTCTCATTCATAAGCCTAAAATTTACATGAATGTGATTCGGCTTAACAAGTAAACTCTATCACTCTTTTTAATAGTCAATGTAATTAATTATTACAAGAGAAATCAATCTTTATGGTTACATATTTTTAATCATACCAGAAAATGTATAAATGAGCAAATTTAAATTCCATATCCTCTACAGTCTAAAAATACAAATTGTAATCGAGGTAAACTAAGAGTCATTGTCTTTGAAATGATTTATCTACATACATATTAAATCTATATGAATTTGTCAGATTGACAGAATATTAAGCTTTTATAAGGCATTTTTCTATCGGTGTCTAAACTAAGTTGGCTTCATTGCAGCAAATAACAATTATTTCCTTGGGTAAACATACATATTTTGATAGTTCACAGTCATTACTTGGAAAAAATAAAAGTTTTTTGAGAGCAATAGTTAATTTTTTTTATTTAGACATATAAAAGACAATTATTCATGTTCTAGCTTGAATTAAAGGGGATCCATGTATGTTACATATATTTTTCTTTAAGATGATTAATTTTTTTCCATGAAATATAACGAAATGGAATAAGAAAGGTCATTATCTGATAAATATAAAGAAAAACTACATACATATGGGTATTATGAAGAAGAATGAAGTGGGTTCTGCCATATTTTGGTGTAAGTTGGCTTTTATGAGAGTCAATGCTTGGAATTAAACTAAGAAGATCATATAATATTATTAAGAATGGTATTTTTATATATCATTTTGTAACGTGGAAGGATTTGTCGTTTTACACAGTATTTTATCATCAAAAAATTAGAACCCAATATTGACTTCATAGAGGATTTAGGAGACATTGACAACGTTCATAGTAGAACTTATTTTTCTTAAATGCAATAATTCAATATCTTACATTCTAACAGTTACTCATGATATTTAAGTAAACTATGTCTTCAAATATACAGAAACCAGCTTGAACTTCTAATGAACCTTTAGAAATCCAACTAATAATATACATCTAGTATTGATTGATAAATTAATGAACAAATACATACATAATATCTAGTTTACAATGAAATACATATATTTACAACGACAAACATATTATTTGTAATTTAATTTTTTATTCCATGGGTGTACATCTTCAAATACACTGAAATCACTATTTAATTCAACAATATGTAAAAATCATTTCTCTTACGTTTTGTTTTTGATGATAAAACAATTTTGATGTATCCTCCAATAGACCGATCGGATATATTTCAGGTTCTCTTACCCATCAGTGGTGGATTCATGCTATTTTTTCCATTTAACTAGTTAATGCTTCGAAATATATTAAATCTTTACAAAGCAATGGATCTGATTAATCTACACCCTAAATGAGAGCGCAAATCAATATCTTTCTCATCAAGATCGTTTCAATGAAATATGGAAGACAGCATGAATGAATGTAATTTAAGTAATTTAAAAAGATGGTTTTTTGTCATGTCAACTCTTGGTCTGAGAACACAAGTAGATATTAAAGAAGCTTTAAATATCATTGTACTCCTTCCTACCAATTTGTTTCTTCAAAGTGTAATTGAAAGTCATGGAAATAATATTTCAATTCAACAAAAACTTCTTTATGAACATCTCATATTGGGGTTTGTTCAAATTTATGGATCAAACATTGAGGAGATGAAGGATGACGTTTATTTTGAAGATAGCTGATGGAACAGAAAGTCCTAACACTTGAATGGATTTTCCTGAGTTTCTAAGTTCCTTCAATGATTTATTTTCTTAACTTTATCGCTTATGCAAGAATGCTGCTGGTCTACTCATTTACATTTAATAAAGAGAAAGAGAATATAAGTGTCCTGATATCCAAAAAAAAAAAGAAAAAAAGAAAACATGGAGAAGCACTTGATTTGACCATTTTTATTGATTGACCATAACCTAAAATTGATACTATATCATTGTGGTGCTTCAACCGTAATGCTATATAGATATTTCATGTTTAACAAGTTGAATTGACTAGTTGAATGTAACACAAAAAAAATGACTGTATGTAAAAGATTTATATTTTCCCTATATATGTATATGTAAGCCATCTTATGAATTAATTCATTAAAAGAAGTTATAAGCATTGAAAAGAAAACGTGTGAATATAGACATTTTTTTGCATGTTTAACCAATTTTTTGTAGTACAGGGTAAGGTAAAGAAATTATAAATATCATTTTTGCTGAAGGTAAGAATTACGGTTGAATTAGACACAAAAACTCAAATATAGATTTCTTACATTTTTGATGGATCTAGTTAAAGTTCTTGCTTAATATTTGGCATGAAACATCTTCAAAAATAAGACAACTCGCTCAATGGTATGTTCAAAAAATCGAATAGAACAAATGAGATTCATCCTCTGAATATTTGAGATTTATCAATCGTAATGACTTCAATATAACTGTCAAAACTCTTAGTTAAACACTTATTTTTAGAGGCGTACATAAAATAAACAATGTTGAAACTTCTTTCTCTAAATATTGGAATGCAAACACGAGGATTTAGTAGTAACATAATCCTGATAGGAGTGGAACAGAAAAGTCTTACTTACATATATATTTAGATATAAAACTTATTAATAATATTGAATTAAGAAGCATGATTTATGATGATGAAGAAGTAGGATATTTGCAGGTAATTAAATGTATCTTATCACAACTGTACATACCTACAAATAGGTCTTCTTAAACCTCCACATAGTCAAATTTGGAATATATATAATATATGAGTTATAAGAAACAAGAAAATAAAATATTATAATTTGTAAAAAAAAAAAGAAATATAAATAAATATTCAATTTCTAAAAATCATCAGATATTAAGAGGCTGTCAAGCTCTTCGGATCTTTTTTCTCCTGAAAGGAGGGTGAGCTATTGAAGACTTTTTCTTCAGATGCTCTCTTTATAGAGATTTCTTAATAGACTCAAATTCAATTCAAATTATTTTTTCCTGGGCCTTCTTCATTCCACTTTGTGAGTGAAGGAAGTGAGCTCCTTAATTAATTCCTTGTTTTGTATCCAAGTTTACTTGATTGTCTGACAATTTGTTTTCTATTGGCCCTTCCCTTCAGAGATTTTAGGTTCTTGAGAGTGAGACACACACCTTTAAATGGCACTAAAAGAATAAAATAAAGTTATGAAAGGTCTTTGCCTTGTCAAACCGTTGTGTTTGGGGTTTGCAACTCGATACGTCCCCCTTTTTATTCGATAAAACTATTATTTTGCGTGTTGTTCTCATTCAAAAGGCTAAAATTCTCATGAATGTGATTCGGCTTAACAAGTAAACTCTATCCTTCTTTTTTATAGTCAATGTAATTAATTATTACAAGAGGAATCAATCTTTATGGTTACATATTTTTAATCATACCAGAATATGTATAAATGAGCAAATTTAAATTCCATATCCTCTACAGTCTAAAAATACAAATTGTAATCGAGGTAAACTAAGAGTCATTGTCTTTGAAATGATTTATCTACATACATATTAAATCTATATGAATTTGTCAGATTGACAGAATATTAAGCTTTTATAAGGCATTTTTCTATCGGTGTCTAAACTAAGTTGGCTTCATTGCAGCAAATAACAATTATTTCCTTGGGTAAACATACATATTTTTATCGTTCACAGTCATTGCTTGGAAAAAATAAAAGTTTTTTGAGAGCAATGGTTAATTTTTTTATTTAGACACATAAAAGACAATTATTCATGTTCTAGCTTGAATTAAAAGGGGATCCATGTCTGTTACATATATTTTTCTTTAAGATGATTAATTTTTTTCCATGAAATATAACGAAATTGAATAAGAAAGGTCATTATCTGATAAATATAAAGAAAAACTACATACATATGGGTATTATGAAGAAGAATGAAGTGGGTTCTGCCATATTTTGGTGTAAGTTGGCTTTTATGAGAGTCAATGCCTGGAATTAAACTAAGAAGATCATATAATATTATTAAGAATGGTATTTTTATATATCATTTTGTAACGTGGAAGGATTTGTCGTTTTACACAGTATTTTATCATCAAAAAATTAGAACCCAATATTGACTTCATAGAGGATTTAGGAGACATTGACAACGTTCATAGTAGAACTTATTTTTCATAAATGCAATAATTCAATATCTTACATTCTAACAGTTACTCATGATATTTAAGTAAACTATGTCTTCAAATATACAGAAACCAGCTTGAACTTCTAATGAACCTTTAGAAATCCAACTAATAATAAACATCTAGTATTGATTGATAAATTAATGAACAAATACATACATAATATCTAGTTTACAATGAAATACATATATTTACAACGACAAACGTATTATTTGTAATTTAATTTTTATTTCCATGGGTGTACATCTTCAAATACACTGAAATCACTATTTAATTCAACAATATGTAAATATCATTTCTCTTACGTTTTGTTTTTGATGATAAAACAATTTTGATGTATCTTCCAATAGACTCATCGGATATATTTCAGGTTCTCTTACCAATCAGTGGTGTATTCATGCTATTTTTTCCAATTAACTAGTTAATGCTTCGAAATATATTAAATCTTTACAAAGCTATGGATCTGATTAATCTACAACCTAAATGAGAGCGCAAATCAATATCTTTCTCATCAAGATCGTTTCAATGAAATATGGAAGACAGCATGAATGAATGTAATTTAAGTAATTTAAAAAGATGGTTTTTTGTTATGTCAACTCTTGGTCTGAGAACACAAGTAGATATTAAAGAAGCTTTAAATATCATTGTACTCCTTCCTACCAATTTGTTTCTTCAAAGTGTAATTGAAAGTCATGGAAATAATATTTCAATTCAACAAAAACTTCTATATGAACATCTCATATTGGGGTTTGTTCAAGTTTATGGATCAAACATTGAGGAGATGAAGGATGACGTTTATTTTGAAGATAGCTGATGGAACAGAAAGTCCTAACACTTGAATGGATTTTCCTGAGTTTCTAAGTTCCTCCAATGATTTATTTTCTTAACTTTATCGCTTATGCAAGAATGCTGCTGGTCTACTCATTTACATTTAATAAAGAGAAAGAGTATTTAAGTGTCCTGATATCCAAAAAAAAAAAGAAAAAAAGAAAACATGGAGAAGCACTTGATTTGACCATTTTTATTGATTGACCATAACCTAAAATTGATACTATATCATTGTGGTGCTTCAACCGTAAGCTATATAGATATTTCCCTATATATGTATATGTAAGCCATCTTATGAATTAATTCATTAAAAGAAGTTATATGCATTGAAAAGAAAACGTGTGAATATAGACATTTTTTTGCATGTTTAACCAATTTTTTGTAGTACAGGGCAAGGTAAAGAAATTATAAATATCATTTTTTATATATATAATATATGAGTTATAAGAAACAAGAAAATAAAATATTATAATTTGTAAAAAAAAAAAAGAAATATAAATAAATATTCAATAAACTAAAAGTCATTGTCTTTGAAATGATTTATCTACATACATAATAAATCTATATGAATATGTCAGATTGACAGAATATTATGCTTTTATAAGGCATTTTTCTATCGGTGTCTAAACTAAGTTGGCTTCATTGCAGCAAATAACAATTATTTCCTTGGGTAAACATACATATTTTGATAGTTCACAGTCATTGCTTGGAAAAAATAAAAGTTTTTTGGGAGCAATGGTTAATTTTTTTTATTTAGACACATAAAAGACAATTATTCATGTTCTAGCTTGAATTAAAAGGGGATCCATGTCTGGTACATATATTTTTCTTTAAGATGATTAATTTTTTTCCATGAAATATAACGAAATTGAATAAGAAAGGTCATTATCTGATAAATATAAAGAAAAACTACATACATATGGGTATTATGAAGAAGAATGAAGTGGTTTCTGCCATATTTTGGTGTAAGTTGGCTTTTATGAGAGTCAATGCTTGGAATTAAACTAAGAAGATCATATAATATTATTAAGAATGGTATTTTTATATATCATTTTGTAACGTGGAAGGATTTGTCGTTTTACACAGTATTTTATCATCAAAAAATTAGAACCCAATATTGACTTCATAGAGTATTTAAGAGACATTGACAACGTTCATAGTAGAACTTATTTTTCTTAAATGCAATAATTCAATATCTTACATTCTAACAGTTACTCATGATATTTAAGTAAACTATGTCTTCAAATATACAGAAACCAGCTTGAACTTCTAATGAACCTTTAGAAATCCAACTAATAATAAACATCTAGTATTGATTGATAAATTAATGAACAAATACATACATAATATCTAGTTTACAATGAAATACATATATTTACAACGACAAACGTATTATTTGTAATTTAATTTTTATTCCATGGGTGTACATCTTCAAATACACTGAAATCACTATTTAATTCAACAATATGTAAATATCATTTCTCTTACGTTTTGTTTTTGATGATAAAACAATTTTGATGTATCTTCCAATAGACTCATCGGATATATTTCAGGTTCTCTTACCAATCAGTGGTGTATTCATGCTATTTTTTCCAATTAACTAGTTAATGCTTCGAAATATATTAAATCTTTACAAAGCTATGGATCTGATTAATCTACAACCTAAATGAGAGCGCAAATCAATATCTTTCTCATCAAGATCGTTTCAATGAAATATGGAAGACAGCATGAATGAATGTAATTTAAGTAATTTAAAAAGATGGTTTTTTGTCATGTCAACTCTTGGTCTGAGAACACAAGTAGATATTAAAGAAGCTTTAAATATCATTGTACTCCTTCCTACCAATTTGTTTCTTCAAAGTGTAATTGAAAGTCATGGAAATAATATTTCAATTCAACAAAAACTTCTATATGAACATCTCATATTGGGGTTTGTTCAAGTTTATGGATCAAACATTGAGGAGATGAAGGATGACGTTTATTTTGAAGATAGCTGATGGAACAGTAAGTCCTAACACTTGAATGGATTTTCCTGAGTTTCTAAGTTCCTTCAATGATTTATTTTCTTAACTTTATCGATTATGCAAGAATGCTGCTGGTCTACTCATTTACATTTAAAAAAGAGAAAGAGAATATAAGTGTCCTGATATCCAAAAAAAAAAAGAAAAAAAGAAAACATGGAGAAGCACTTGATTTGACCATTTTTATTGATTGACCATAACCTAAAATTGATACTATATCATTGTGGTGCTTCAACCGTAATGCTATATAGATATTTCATGTTTAACAAGTTGAATTGACTAGTTGAATGTAACACAAAAAAAATGACTGTATGTAAAAGATTTATATTTTCCCTATATATGTATATGTAAGCCATCTTATGAATTAATTCATTAAAAGAAGTTATAAGCATTGAAAAGAAAACGTGTGAATATAGACATTTTTTTGCATGTTTAACCAATTTTTTGTAGTACAGGGTAAGGTAAAGAAATTATAAATATCATTTTTGCTGAAGGTAAGAATTACGGTTGAATTAGACACAAAAACTCAAATATAGATTTCTTACATTTTTGATGGATCTAGTTAAAGTTCTTGCTTAATATTTGGCATGAAACATCTTCAAAAATAAGACAACTCGCTCAATGGTATGTTCAAAAAATCGAATAGAACAAATGAGATTCATCCTCTGAATATTTGAGATTTATCAATCGTAATGACTTCAATATAACTGTCAAAACTCTTAGTTAAACACTTATTTTTAGAGGCGTACATAATATAAAAAATGTTGAAAGTTCTTTCTCTAAATATTGGAATGCAAACACGAGGATTTAGTAGTAACATAATCCTGATAGGAGTGGAACAGAAAAGTCTTACTTACATATATATTTAGATATAAAACTTATTAATAATATTGAATTAAGAAGCATGATTTATGATGATGAAGAAGTAGGATATTTGCAGGTAATTAAATGTATCTTATCACAACTGTACATACCTACAAATAGGTCTTCTTAAACCTCCACATAGTCAAATTTGGAATATATATAATATATGAGTTATAAGAAACAAGAAAATAAAATATTATAATTTGTAAAAAAAAAAAGAAATATAAATAAATATTCAATTTCTAAAAATCATCAGATATTAAGAGGCTGTCAAGCTCTTCGGATCTTTTTTCTCCTGAAAGGAGGGTGAGCTATTGAAGACTTTTTCTTCAGATGCTCTCTTTATAGAGATTTCTTAATAGACTCAAATTCAATTCAAATTATTTTTTCCTGGGCCTTCTTCATTCCACTTTGTGAATGAAGGAAGTGAGCTCCTTAATTAATTCCTTGTTTTGTATCCAAGTTGATTTAAATGCCTGCAATTTGTGTTCTATTGGCCCTTCCCTTCGGAGATTTTAGGTACTTCCTTTTAAATGGCACTAAAAGAATAAAATAAAGTTATGAAAGGTCTTTGCCTTGTCAAACCGTTGTGTTTGGGGTTTGCAACTCGATACGTCCCCCTTTTTATTCGATAAAACTAATATTTTGCGTGTTGTTCTCATTCATAAGCCTAAAATTTACATGAATGTGATTCGGCTTAACAAGTAAACTCTATCACTCTTTTTAATAGTCAATGTAATTAATTATTACAAGAGAAATCAATCTTTATGGTTACATATTTTTAATCATACCAGAAAATGTATAAATGAGCAAATTTAAATTCCATATCCTCTACAGTCTAAAAATACAAATTGTAATCGAGGTAAACTAAGAGTCATTGTCTTTGAAATGATTTATCTACATACATATTAAATCTATATGAATTTGTCAGATTGACAGAATATTAAGCTTTTATAAGGCATTTTTCTATCGGTGTCTAAACTAAGTTGGCTTCATTGCAGCAAATAACAATTATTTCCTTGGGTAAACATACATATTTTGATAGTTCACAGTCATTACTTGGAAAAAATAAAAGTTTTTTGAGAGCAATAGTTAATTTTTTTTATTTAGACATATAAAAGACAATTATTCATGTTCTAGCTTGAATTAAAGGGGATCCATGTATGTTACATATATTTTTCTTTAAGATGATTAATTTTTTTCCATGAAATATAACGAAATGGAATAAGAAAGGTCATTATCTGATAAATATAAAGAAAAACTACATACATATGGGTATTATGAAGAAGAATGAAGTGGGTTCTGCCATATTTTGGTGTAAGTTGGCTTTTATGAGAGTCAATGCTTGGAATTAAACTAAGAAGATCATATAATATTATTAAGAATGGTATTTTTATATATCATTTTGTAACGTGGAAGGATTTGTCGTTTTACACAGTATTTTATCATCAAAAAATTATAACCCAATATTGACTTCATAGAGGATTTAGGAGACATTGACAACGTTCATAGTAGAACTTATTTTTCTTAAATGCAATAATTCAATATCTTACATTCTAACAGTTACTCATGATATTTAAGTAAACTATGTCTTCAAATATACAGAAACCAGCTTGAACTTCTAATGAACCTTTAGAAATCCAACTAATAATATACATCTAGTATTGATTGATAAATTAATGAACAAATACATACATAATATCTAGTTTACAATGAAATACATATATTTACAACGACAAACATATTATTTGTAATTTAATTTTTTATTCCATGGGTGTACATCTTCAAATACACTGAAATCACTATTTAATTCAACAATATGTAAAAATCATTTCTCTTACGTTTTGTTTTTGATGATAAAACAATTTTGATGTATCCTCCAATAGACCGATCGGATATATTTCAGGTTCTCTTACCCATCAGTGGTGGATTCATGCTATTTTTTCCATTTAACTAGTTAATGCTTCGAAATATATTAAATCTTTACAAAGCAATGGATCTGATTAATCTACACCCTAAATGAGAGCGCAAATCAATATCTTTCTCATCAAGATCGTTTCAATGAAATATGGAAGACAGCATGAATGAATGTAATTTAAGTAATTTAAAAAGATGGTTTTTTGTCATGTCAACTCTTGGTCTGAGAACACAAGTAGATATTAAAGAAGCTTTAAATATCATTGTACTCCTTCCTACCAATTTGTTTCTTCAAAGTGTAATTGAAAGTCATGGAAATAATATTTCAATTCAACAAAAACTTCTTTATGAACATCTCATATTGGGGTTTGTTCAAATTTATGGATCAAACATTGAGGAGATGAAGGATGACGTTTATTTTGAAGATAGCTGATGGAACAGAAAGTCCTAACACTTGAATGGATTTTCCTGAGTTTCTAAGTTCCTTCAATGATTTATTTTCTTAACTTTATCGCTTATGCAAGAATGCTGCTGGTCTACTCATTTACATTTAATAAAGAGAAAGAGAATATAAGTGTCCTGATATCCAAAAAAAAAAAGAAAAAAAGAAAACATGGAGAAGCACTTGATTTGACCATTTTTATTGATTGACCATAACCTAAAATTGATACTATATCATTGTGGTGCTTCAACCGTAATGCTATATAGATATTTCATGTTTAACAAGTTGAATTGACTAGTTGAATGTAACACAAAAAAAATGACTGTATGTAAAAGATTTATATTTTCCCTATATATGTATATGTAAGCCATCTTATGAATTAATTCATTAAAAGAAGTTATAAGCATTGAAAAGAAAACGTGTGAATATAGACATTTTTTTGCATGTTTAACCAATTTTTTGTAGTACAGGGTAAGGTAAAGAAATTATAAATATCATTTTTGCTGAAGGTAAGAATTACGGTTGAATTAGACACAAAAACTCAAATATAGATTTCTTACGTTTTTGATGGATCTAGTTAAAGTTCTTGCTTAATATTTGGCATGAAACATCTTCAAAAATAAGACAACTCGCTCAATGGTATGTTCAAAAAATCGAATAGAACAAATGAGATTCATCCTCTGAATATTTGAGATTTATCAATCGTAATGACTTCAATATAACTGTCAAAACTCTTAGTTAAACACTTATTTTTAGAGGCGTACATAAAATAAACAATGTTGAAACTTCTTTCTCTAAATATTGGAATGCAAACACGAGGATTTAGTAGTAACATAATCCTGATAGGAGTGGAACAGAAAAGTCTTACTTACATATATATTTAGATATAAAACTTATTAATAATATTGAATTAAGAAGCATGATTTATGATGATGAAGAAGTAGGATATTTGCAGGTAATTAAATGTATCTTATCACAACTGTACATACCTACAAATAGGTCTTCTTAAACCTCCACATAGTCAAATTTGGAATATATATAATATATGAGTTATAAGAAACAAGAAAATAATATATTATAATTTGTAAAAAAAAAAAGAAATATCAATAAATATTCAATTTCTAAAAATCATCAGATATTAAGAGGCTGTCAAGCTCTTCGGATCTTTTTTCTCCTGAAAGGAGGGTGAGCTATTGAAGACTTTTTCTTCAGATGCTCTCTTTATAGAGATTTCTTAATAGACTCAAATTCAATTCAAATTATTTTTTCCTGGGCCTTCTTCATTCCACTTTGTGAGTGAAGGAAGTGAGCTCCTTAATTAATTCCTTGTTTTGTATCCAAGTTTACTTGATTGTCTGACAATTTGTTTTCTATTGGCCCTTCCCTTCAGAGATTTTAGGTTCTTGAGAGTGAGACACACACCTTTTAAATGGCACTAAAAGAATAAAATAAAGTTATGAAAGGTCTTTGCCTTGTCAAACCGTTGTGTTTGGGGTTTGCAACTCGATACGTCCCCCTTTTTATTCGATAAAACTATTATTTTGCGTGTTGTTCTCATTCAAAAGGCTAAAATTCTCATGAATGTGATTCGGCTTAACAAGTAAACTCTATCACTCTTTTTAATAGTCAATGTAATTAATTATTACAAGAGAAATCAATCTTTATGGTTACATATTTTTAATCATACCAGAAAATGTATAAATGAGCAAATTTAAATTCCATATCCTCTACAGTCTAAAAATACAAATTGTAATCGAGGTAAACTAAAAGTCATTGTCTTTGAAATGATTTATCTACATACATATTAAATCTATATGAATTTGTCAGATTGACAGAATATTAAGCTTTTATAAGGCATTTTTCTATCGGTGTCTAAACTAAGTTGGCTTCATTGCAGCAAATAACAATTATTTCCTTGGGTAAACATACATATTTTGATAGTTCACAGTCATTACTTGGAAAAAATAAAAGTTTTTTGAGAGCAATGGTTAATTTTTTTTATTTAGACACATAAAAGACAATTATTCATGTTCTAGCTTGATTTAAAGAGGATCCATGTATGTTACATATATTTTTCTTTAAGATGATTAATTTTTTTCCATGATATATAACGAAATTGAATAAGAAAGGTCATTTATCTGATAAATATAAAGAAAAACTACATACATATGGGTATTATGAATAAGAATTAAGTGGGTTCTGCCATATTTTGGTGTAAGTTGGCTTTTATGAGAGTCAATGCTTGGAATTAAACTAAGAAGATCATATAATATTATTAAGAATGGTATTTTGATATATCATTTTGTAACGTGGAAGGATTTGTCGTTTTACACAGTATTTTATCATCAAAAAATTATAACCCAATATTGACTTCATAGAGGATTTAGGAGACATTGACAACGTTCATAGTAGAACTTATTTTTCTTAAATGCAATAATTCAATATCTTACATTCTAACAGTTACTCATGATATTTAAGTAAACTATGTCTTCAAATATACAGAAACCAGCTTGAACTTCTAATGAACCTTTAGAAATCCAACTAATAATATACATCTAGTATTGATTGATAAATTAATGAACAAATACATACATAATATCTAGTTTACAATGAAATACATATATTTACAACGACAAACATATTATTTGTAATTTAATTTTTTATTCCATGGGTGTACATCTTCAAATACACTGAAATCACTATTTAATTCAACAATATGTAAAAATCATTTCTCTTACGTTTTGTTTTTGATGATAAAACAATTTTGATGTATCCTCCAATAGACCGATCGGATATATTTCAGGTTCTCTTACCCATCAGTGGTGGATTCATGCTATTTTTTCCATTTAACTAGTTAATGCTTCGAAATATATTAAATCTTTACAAAGCAATGGATCTGATTAATCTACACCCTAAATGAGAGCGCAAATCAATATCTTTCTCATCAAGATCGTTTCAATGAAATATGGAAGACAGCATGAATGAATGTAATTTAAGTAATTTAAAAAGATGGTTTTTTGTCATGTCAACTCTTGGTCTGAGAACACAAGTAGATATTAAAGAAGCTTTAAATATCATTGTACTCCTTCCTACCAATTGGTTTCTTCAAAGTGTAATTGAAAGTCATGGAAATAATATTTCAATTCAACAAAAACTTCTTTATGAACATCTCATATTGGGGTTTGTTCAAGTTTATGGATCAAACATTGAGGAGATGAAGGATGACGTTTATTTTGAAGATAGCTGATGGAACAGAAAGTCCTAACACTTGAATGGATTTTCCTGAGTTTCTAAGTTCCTTCAATGATTTATTTTCTTAACTTTATCGCTTATGCAAGAATGCTGCTGGTCTACTCATTTACATTTAATAAAGAGAAAGAGAATATAAGTGTCCTGATATCCAAAAAAAAAAAGAAAAAAAGAAAACATGGAGAAGCACTTGATTTGACCATTTTTATTGATTGACCATAACCTAAAATTGATACTATATCATTGTGGTGCTTCAACCGTAATGCTATATAGATATTTCATGTTTAACAAGTTGAATTGACTAGTTGAATGTAACACAAAAAAAATGACTGTATGTAAAAGATTTATATTTTCCCTATATTTGTATATGTAAGCCATCTTATGAATTAATTCATTAAAAGAAGTTATAAGCATTGAAAAGAAAACGTGTGAATATAGACATTTTTTTGCATGTTTAACCAATTTTTTGTAGTACAGGGTAAGGTAAAGAAATTATAAATATCATTTTTGCTGAAGGTAAGAATTACGGTTGAATTAGATACAAAAACTCAAATATAGATTTCTTACATTTTTGATGGATCTAGTTAAAGTTCTTGCTTAATATTTGGCATGAAACATCTTCAAAAATAAGACAACTCGCTCAATGGTATGTTCAAAAAATCGAATAGAACAAATGAGACTCATCCTCTGAATATTTGAGATTTATCAATCGTAATGACTTCAATATAACTGTCAAAACTCTTAGTTAAACACTTATTTTTAGAGGCGTACATAAAATAAACAATGTTGAAACTTCTTTCTCTAAATATTGGAATGCAAACACGAGGATTTAGTAGTAACATAATCCTGATAGGAGTGGAACAGAAAAGTCTTACTTACATATATATTTAGATATAAAACTTATTAATAATATTGAATTAAGAAGCATGATTTATGATGATGAAGAAGTAGGATATTTGCAGGTAATTAAATGTATCTTATCACAACTGTACATACCTACAAATAGGTCTTCTTAAACCTCCACATAGTCAAATTTGGAATATATATAATATATGAGTTATAAGAAACAAGAAAATAAAATATTATAATTTGTAAAAAAAAAAAGAAATATAAATAAATATTCAATTTCTAAAAATCATCAGATATTAAGAGGCTGTCAAGCTCTTCGGATCTTTTTTCTCCTGAAAGGAGGGTGAGCTATTGAAGACTTTTTCTTCAGATGCTCTCTTTATAGAGATTTCTTAATAGACTCAAATTCAATTCAAATTATTTTTTCCTGGGCCTTCTTCATTCCACTTTGTGAGTGAAGGAAGTGAGCTCCTTAATTAATTCCTTGTTTTGTATCCAAGTTTACTTGATTGTCTGACAATTTGTTTTCTATTGGCCCTTCCCTTCAGAGATTTTAGGTTCTTGAGAGTGAGACACACACCTTTAAATGGCACTAAAAGAATAAAATAAAGTTATGAAAGGTCTTTGCCTTGTCAAACCGTTGTGTTTGGGGTTTGCAACTCGATACGTCCCCCTTTTTATTCGATAAAACTATTATTTTGCGTGTTGTTCTCATTCAAAAGGCTAAAATTCTCATGAATGTGATTCGGCTTAACAAGTAAACTCTATCCTTCTTTTTTATAGTCAATGTAATTAATTATTACAAAAGGAATCAATCTTTATGGTTACATATTTTTAATCATACCAGAATATGTATAAATGAGCAAATTTAAATTCCATATCCTCTACAGTCTAAAAATACAAATTGTAATCGAGGTAAACTAAGAGTCATTGTCTTTGAAATGATTTATCTACATACATATTAAATCTATATGAATTTGTCAGATTGACAGAATATTAAGCTTTTATAAGGCATTTTTCTATCGGTGTCTAAACTAAGTTGGCTTCATTGCAGCAAATAACAATTATTTCCTTGGGTAAACATACATATTTTGATAGTTCACAGTCATTGCTTGGAAAAAATAAAAGTTTTTTGAGAGCAATGGTTAATTTTTTTTATTTAGACACATAAAAGACAATTATTCATGTTCTAGCTTGAATTAAAGGGGATCCATGTATGTTACATATATTTTTCTTTAAGATGATTAATTTTTTTCCATGAAATAGAACGAAATTGAATAAGAAAGGTCATTATCTGATAAATATAAAGAAACACTACATACATATGGGTATTATGAAGAAGAATGAAGTGGGTTCTGCCATATTTTGGTGTAAGTTGGCTTTTATGAGAGTCAATGCTTTGGAATTAAACTAAGAAGATCATATAATATTATTAAGAATGGTATTTTTATATATCATTTTGTAACGTGGAAGGATTTGTCGTTTTACACAGTATTTTATCATCAAAAAATTAGAACCCAATATTGACTTCATAGAGGATTTAGGAGACATTGACAATGTTCATAGTAGAACTTATTTTTCTTAAATGCAATAATTCAATATCTTACATTCTAACAGTTACTCATGATATTTAAGTAAACTATGTCTTCAAATATACAGAAACCAGCTTGAACTTCTAATGAACCTTTAGAAATCCAACTAATAATATACATCTAGTATTGATTGATAAATTAATGAACAAATACATACATAATATCTAGTTTACAATGAAATACATATATTTACAACGACAAACATATTATTTGTAATTTAATTTTTTATTCCATGGGTGTACATCTTCAAATACACTGAAATCACTATTTAATTCAACAATATGTAAATATCATTTCTCTTACGTTTTGTTTTTGATGATAAAACAATTTTGATGTATCCTCCAATAGACCGATCGGATATATTTCAGGTTCTCTTACCCATCAGTGGTGGATTCATGCTATTTTTTCCATTTAACTAGTTAATGCTTCGAAATATATTAAATCTTTACAAAGCAATGGATCTGATTAATCTACACCCTAAATGAGAGCGCAAATCAATATCTTTCTCATCAAGATCGTTTCAATGAAATATGGAAGACAGCATGAATGAATGTAATTTAAGTAATTTAAAAAGATGGTTTTTTGTCATGTCAACTCTTGGTCTGAGAACACAAGTAGATATTAAAGAAGCTTTAAATATCATTGTACTCCTTCCTACCAATTTGTTTCTTCAAAGTGTAATTGAAAGTCATGGAAATAATATTTCAATTCAACAAAAACTTCTTTATGAACATCTCATATTGGGGTTTGTTCAAGTTTATGGATCAAACATTGAGGAGATGAAGGATGACGTTTATTTTGAAGATAGCTGATGGAACAGAAAGTCCTAACACTTGAATGGATTTTCCTGAGTTTCTAAGTTCCTTCAATGATTTATTTTCTTAACTTTATCGCTTATGCAAGAATACTGCTGGTCTACTCATTTACATTTAATAAAGAGAAAGAGAATATAAGTGTCCTGATATCCAAAAAAAAAAAGAAAAAAAGAAAACATGGAGAAGCACTTGATTTGACCATTTTTATTGATTGACCATAACCTAAAATTGATACTATATCATTGTGGTGCTTCAACCGTAATGCTATATAGATATTTCATGTTTAACAAGTTGAATTGACTAGTTGAATGTAACACAAAAAAAATGACTGTATGTAAAAGATTTATATTTTCCCTATATATGTATATGTAAGCCATCTTATGAATTAATTCATTAAAAGAAGTTATAAGCATTGAAAAGAAAACGTGTGAATATAGACATTTTTTTGCATGTTTAACCAATTTTTTGTAGTACAGGGTAAGGTAAAGAAATTATAAATATCATTTTTGCTGAAGGTAAGAATTACGGTTGAATTAGATACAAAAACTCAAATATAGATTTCTTACATTTTTGATGGATCTAGTTAAAGTTCTTGCTTAATATTTGGCATGAAACATCTTCAAAAATAAGACAACTCGCTCAATGGTATGTTCAAAAAATCGAATAGAACAAATGAGACTCATCCTCTGAATATTTGAGATTTATCAATCGTAATGACTTCAATATAACTGTCAAAACTCTTAGTTAAACACTTATTTTTAGAGGCGTACATAAAATAAACAATGTTGAAACTTCTTTCTCTAAATATTGGAATGCAAACACGAGGATTTAGTAGTAACATAATCCTGATAGGAGTGGAACAGAAAAGTCTTACTTACATATATATTTAGATATAAAACTTATTAATAATATTGAATTAAGAAGCATGATTTATGATGATGAAGAAGTAGGATATTTGCAGGTAATTAAATGTATCTTATCACAACTGTACATACCTACAAATAGGTCTTCTTAAACCTCCACATAGTCAAATTTGGAATATATATAATATATGAGTTATAAGAAACAAGAAAATAAAATATTATAATTTGTAAAAAAAAAAAGAAATATAAATAAATATTCAATTTCTAAAAATCATCAGATATTAAGAGGCTGTCAAGCTCTTCGGATCTTTTTTCTCCTGAAAGGAGGGTGAGCTATTGAAGACTTTTTCTTCAGATGCTCTCTTTATAGAGATTTCTTAATAGACTCAAATTCAATTCAAATTATTTTTTCCTGGGCCTTCTTCATTCCACTTTGTGAGTGAAGGAAGTGAGCTCCTTAATTAATTCCTTGTTTTGTATCCAAGTTTACTTGATTGTCTGACAATTTGTTTTCTATTGGCCCTTCCCTTCAGAGATTTTAGGTTCTTGAGAGTGAGACACACACCTTTAAATGGCACTAAAAGAATAAAATAAAGTTATGAAAGGTCTTTGCCTTGTCAAACCGTTGTGTTTGGGGTTTGCAACTCGATACGTCCCCCTTTTTATTCGATAAAACTATTATTTTGCGTGTTGTTCTCATTCAAAAGGCTAAAATTCTCATGAATGTGATTCGGCTTAACAAGTAAACTCTATCCTTCTTTTTTATAGTCAATGTAATTAATTATTACAAGAGGAATCAATCTTTATGGTTACATATTTTTAATCATACCAGAATATGTATAAATGAGCAAATTTAAATTCCATATCCTCTACAGTCTAAAAATACAAATTGTAATCGAGGTAAACTAAGAGTCATTGTCTTTGAAATGATTTATCTACATACATATTAAATCTATATGAATTTGTCAGATTGACAGAATATTAAGCTTTTATAAGGCATTTTTCTATCGGTGTCTAAACTAAGTTGGCTTCATTGCAGCAAATAACAATTATTTCCTTGGGTAAACATACATATTTTGATAGTTCACAGTCATTGCTTGGAAAAAATAAAAGTTTTTTGAGAGCAATGGTTAATTTTTTTTATTTAGACACATAAAAGACAATTATTCATGTTCTAGCTTGAATTAAAGGGGATCCATGTATGTTACATATATTTTTCTTTAAGATGATTAATTTTTTTCCATGAAATAGAACAAAATTGAATAAGAAAGGTCATTATCTGATAAATATAAAGAAACACTACATACATATGGGTATTATGAAGAAGAATGAAGTGGGTTCTGCCATATTTTGGTGTAAGTTGGCTTTTATGAGAGTCAATGCTTTGGAATTAAACTAAGAAGATCATATAATATTATTAAGAATGGTATTTTTATATATCATTTTGTAACGTGGAAGGATTTGTCGTTTTACACAGTATTTTATCATCAAAAAATTAGAACCCAATATTGACTTCATAGAGGATTTAGGAGACATTGACAATGTTCATAGTAGAACTTATTTTTCTTAAATGCAATAATTCAATATCTTACATTCTAACAGTTACTCATGATATTTAAGTAAACTATGTCTTCAAATATACAGAAACCAGCTTGAACTTCTAATGAACCTTTAGAAATCCAACTAATAATATACATCTAGTATTGATTGATAAATTAATGAACAAATACATACATAATATCTAGTTTACAATGAAATACATATATTTACAACGACAAACATATTATTTGTAATTTAATTTTTTATTCCATGGGTGTACATCTTCAAATACACTGAAATCACTATTTAATTCAACAATATGTAAATATCATTTCTCTTACGTTTTGTTTTTGATGATAAAACAATTTTGATGTATCCTCCAATAGACCGATCGGATATATTTCAGGTTCTCTTACCCATCAGTGGTGGATTCATGCTATTTTTTCCATTTAACTAGTTAATGCTTCGAAATATATTAAATCTTTACAAAGCAATGGATCTGATTAATCTACACCCTAAATGAGAGCGCAAATCAATATCTTTCTCATCAAGATCGTTTCAATGAAATATGGAAGACAGCATGAATGAATGTAATTTAAGTAATTTAAAAAGATGGTTTTTTGTCATGTCAACTCTTGGTCTGAGAACACAAGTAGATATTAAAGAAGCTTTAAATATCATTGTACTCCTTCCTACCAATTTGTTTCTTCAAAGTGTAATTGAAAGTCATGGAAATAATATTTCAATTCAACAAAAACTTCTTTATGAACATCTCATATTGGGGTTTGTTCAAGTTTATGGATCAAACATTGAGGAGATAAAGGATGACGTTTATTTTGAAGATAGCTGATGGAACAGAAAGTCCTAACACTTGAATGGATTTTCCTGAGTTTCTAAGTTCCTTCAATGATTTATTTTCTTAACTTTATCGCTTATGCAAGAATGCTGCTGGTCTACTCATTTACATTTAATAAAGAGAAAGAGAATATAAGTGTCCTGATATCCAAAAAAAAAAAGAAAAAAAGAAAACATGGAGAAGCACTTGATTTGACCATTTTTATTGATTGACCATAACCTAAAATTGATACTATATCATTGTGGTGCTTCAACCGTAATGCTATATAGATATTTCATGTTTAACAAGTTGAATTGACTAGTTGAATGTAACACAAAAAAAATGACTGTATGTAAAAGATTTATATTTTCCCTATATATGTATATGTAAGCCATCTTATGAATTAATTCATTAAAAGAAGTTATAAGCATTGAAAAGAAAACGTGTGAATATAGACATTTTTTTGCATGTTTAACCAATTTTTTGTAGTACAGGGTAAGGTAAAGAAATTATAAATATCATTTTTGTTGAAGGTAAGAATTACGGTTGAATTAGACACAAAAACTCAAATATAGATTTCTTACATTTTTGATGGATCTAGTTAAAGTTCTTGCTTAATATTATCAATCGTAATGACTTCAATATAACTGTCAAAACTCTTAGTTAAACACTTATTTTTAGAGGCGTACATAAAATAAACAATGTTGAAACTTCTTTCTCTAAATATTGGAATGCAAACACGAGGATTTAGTAGTAACATAATCCTGATAGGAGTGGAACAGAAAAGTCTTACTTACATATATATTTAGATATAAAACTTATTAATAATATTGAATTAAGAAGCATGATTTATGATGATGAAGAAGTAGGATATTTGCAGGTAATTAAATGTATCTTATCACAACTGTACATACCTACAAATAGGTCTTCTTAAACCTCCACATAGTCAAATTTGGAATATATATAATATATGAGTTATAAGAAACAAGAAAATAAAATATTATAATTTGTAAAAAAAAAAAGAAATATAAATAAATATTCAATTTCTAAAAATCATCAGATATTAAGAGGCTGTCAAGCTCTTCGGATCTTTTTTCTCCTGAAAGGAGGGTGAGCTATTGAAGACTTTTTCTTCAGATGCTCTCTTTATAGAGATTTCTTAATAGACTCAAATTCAATTCAAATTATTTTTTCCTGGGCCTTCTTCATTCCACTTTGTGAGTGAAGGAAGTGAGCTCCTTAATTAATTCCTTGTTTTGTATCCAAGTTTACTTGATTGTCTGACAATTTGTTTTCTATTGGCCCTTCCCTTCAGAGATTTTAGGTTCTTGAGAGTGAGACACACACCTTTTAAATGGCACTAAAAGAATAAAATAAAGTTATGAAAGGTCTTTGCCTTGTCAAACCGTTGTGTTTGGGGTTTGCAACTCGATACGTCCCCCTTTTTATTCGATAAAACTATTATTTTGCGTGTTGTTCTCATTCAAAAGGCTAAAATTCTCATGAATGTGATTCGGCTTAACAAGTAAACTCTATCCTTCTTTTTTATAGTCAATGTAATTAATTATTACAAGAGGAATCAATCTTTATGGTTACATATTTTTAATCATACCAGAAAATGTATAAATGAGCAAATTTAAATTCCATATCCTCTACAGTCTAAAAATACAAATTGTAATCGAGGTAAACTAAGAGTCATTGTCTTTGAAATGATTTATCTACATACATATTAAATCTATATGAATTTGTCAGATTGACAGAATATTAAGCTTTTATAAGGCATTTTTCTATCGGTGTCTAAACTAAGTTGGCTTCATTGCAGCAAATAACAATTATTTCCTTGGGTAAACATACATATTTTGATAGTTCACAGTCATTACTTGGAAAAAATAAAAGTTTTTTGAGAGCAATGGTTAATTTTTTTTATTTAGACACATAAAAGACAATTATTCATGTTCTAGCTTGAATTAAGGGGATCCATGTATGTTACATATATTTTTCTTTAAGATGATTAATTTTTTTCCATGAAATATAACGAAATTGAATAAGAAAGGTCATTATCTGATAAATATAAAGAAAAACTACATACATATGGGTATTATGAAGAAGAATGAAGTGGGTTCTGCCATATTTTGGTGTAAGTTGGCTTTTATGAGAGTCAATGCTTGGAATTAAACTAAGAAGATCATATAATATTATTAAGAATGGTATTTTTATATATCATTTTGTAACGTGGAAGGATTTGTCGTTTTACACAGTATTTTATCATCAAAAAATTAGAACCCAATATTGACTTCATAGAGGATTTAGGAGACATTGACAACGTTCATAGTAGAACTTATTTTTCTTAAATGCAATAATTCAATATCTTACATTCTAACAGTTACTCATGATATTTAAGTAAACTATGTCTTCAAATATACAGAAACCAGCTTGAACTTCTAATGAACCTTTAGAAATCCAACTAATAATATACATCTAGTATTGATTGATAAATTAATGAACAAATACATACATAATATCTAGTTTACAATGAAATACATATATTTACAACGACAAACATATTATTTGTAATTTAATTTTTTATTCCATGGGTGTACATCTTCAAATACACTGAAATCACTATTTAATTCAACAATATGTAAATATCATTTCTCTTACGTTTTGTTTTTGATGATAAAACAATTTTGATGTATCCTCCAATAGACCGATCGGATATATTTCAGGTTCTCTTACCCATCAGTGGTGGATTCATGCTATTTTTTCCATTTAACTAGTTAATGCTTCGAAATATATTAAATCTTTACAAAGCAATGGATCTGATTAATCTACACCCTAAATGAGAGCGCAAATCAATATCTTTCTCATCAAGATCGTTTCAATGAAATATGGAAGACAGCATGAATGAATGTAATTTAAGTAATTTAAAAAGATGGTTTTTTGTCATGTCAACTCTTGGTCTGAGAACACAAGTAGATATTAAAGAAGCTTTAAATATCATTGTACTCCTTCCTACCAATTTGTTTCTTCAAAGTGTAATTGAAAGTCATGGAAATAATATTTCAATTCAACAAAAACTTCTTTATGAACATCTCATATTGGGGTTTGTTCAAGTTTATGGATCAAACATTGAGGAGATGAAGGATGACGTTTATTTTGAAGATAGCTGATGGAACAGAAAGTCCTAACACTTGAATGGATTTTCCTGAGTTTCTAAGTTCCTTCAATGATTTATTTTCTTAACTTTATCGCTTATGCAAGAATGCTGCTGGTCTACTCATTTACATTTAATAAAGAGAAAGAGAATATAAGTGTCCTGATATCCAAAAAAAAAAAGAAAAAAAGAAAACATGGAGAAGCACTTGATTTGACCATTTTTATTGATTGACCATAACCTAAAATTGATACTATATCATTGTGGTGCTTCAACCGTAATGCTATATAGATATTTCATGTTTAACAAGTTGAATTGACTAGTTGAATGTAACACAAAAAAAATGACTGTATGTAAAAGATTTATATTTTCCCTATATATGTATATGTAAGCCATCTTATGAATTAATTCATTAAAAGAAGTTATAAGCATTGAAAAGAAAACGTGTGAATATAGACATTTTTTTGCATGTTTAACCAATTTTTTGTAGTACAGGGTAAGGTAAAGAAATTATAAATATCATTTTTGCTGAAGGTAAGAATTACGGTTGAATTAGATACAAAAACTCAAATATAGATTTCTTACATTTTTGATGGATCTAGTTAAAGTTCTTGCTTAATATTTGGCATGAAACATCTTCAAAAATAAGACAACTCGCTCAATGGTATGTTCAAAAAATCGAATAGAACAAATGAGACTCATCCTCTGAATATTTGAGATTTATCAATCGTAATGACTTCAATATAACTGTCAAAACTCTTAGTTAAACACTTATTTTTAGAGGCGTACATAAAATAAACAATGTTGAAACTTCTTTCTCTAAATATTGGAATGCAAACACGAGGATTTAGTAGTAACATAATCCTGATAGGAGTGGAACAGAAAAGTCTTACTTACATATATATTTAGATATAAAACTTATTAATAATATTGAATTAAGAAGCATGATTTATGATGATGAAGAAGTAGGATATTTGCAGGTAATTAAATGTATCTTATCACAACTGTACATACCTACAAATAGGTCTTCTTAAACCTCCACATAGTCAAATTTGGAATATATATAATATATGAGTTATAAGAAACAAGAAAATAAAATATTATAATTTGTAAAAAAAAAAAGAAATATAAATAAATATTCAATTTCTAAAAATCATCAGATATTAAGAGGCTGTCAAGCTCTTCGGATCTTTTTTCTCCTGAAAGGAGGGTGAGCTATTGAAGACTTTTTCTTCAGATGCTCTCTTTATAGAGATTTCTTAATAGACTCAAATTCAATTCAAATTATTTTTTCCTGGGCCTTCTTCATTCCACTTTGTGAGTGAAGGAAGTGAGCTCCTTAATTAATTCCTTGTTTTGTATCCAAGTTTACTTGATTGTCTGACAATTTGTTTTCTATTGGCCCTTCCCTTCAGAGATTTTAGGTTCTTGAGAGTGAGACACACACCTTTAAATGGCACTAAAAGAATAAAATAAAGTTATGAAAGGTCTTTGCCTTGTCAAACCGTTGTGTTTGGGGTTTGCAACTCGATACGTCCCCCTTTTTATTCGATAAAACTATTATTTTGCGTGTTGTTCTCATTCAAAAGGCTAAAATTCTCATGAATGTGATTCGGCTTAACAAGTAAACTCTATCCTTCTTTTTTATAGTCAATGTAATTAATTATTACAAGAGGAATCAATCTTTATGGTTACATATTTTTAATCATACCAGAATATGTATAAATGAGCAAATTTAAATTCCATATCCTCTACAGTCTAAAAATACAAATTGTAATCGAGGTAAACTAAGAGTCATTGTCTTTGAAATGATTTATCTACATACATATTAAATCTATATGAATTTGTCAGATTGACAGAATATTAAGCTTTTATAAGGCATTTTTTATCGGTGTCTAAACTAAGTTGGCTTCATTGCAGCAAATAACAATTATTTCCTTGGGTAAACATACATATTTTGATAGTTCACAGTCATTGCTTGGAAAAAATAAAAGTTTTTTGAGAGCAATGGTTAATTTTTTTTATTTAGACACATAAAAGACAATTATTCATGTTCTAGCTTGAATTAAAGGGGATCCATGTATGTTACATATATTTTTCTTTAAGATGATTAATTTTTTTCCATGAAATAGAACGAAATTGAATAAGAAAGGTCATTATCTGATAAATATAAAGAAACACTACATACATATGGGTATTATGAAGAAGAATGAAGTGGGTTCTGCCATATTTTGGTGTAAGTTGGCTTTTATGAGAGTCAATGCTTTGGAATTAAACTAAGAAGATCATATAATATTATTAAGAATGGTATTTTTATATATCATTTTGTAACGTGGAAGGATTTGTCGTTTTACACAGTATTTTATCATCAAAAAATTAGAACCCAATATTGACTTCATAGAGGATTTAGGAGACATTGACAATGTTCATAGTAGAACTTATTTTTCTTAAATGCAATAATTCAATATCTTACATTCTAACAGTTACTCATGATATTTAAGTAAACTATGTCTTCAAATATACAGAAACCAGCTTGAACTTCTAATGAACCTTTAGAAATCCAACTAATAATATACATCTAGTATTGATTGATAAATTAATGAACAAATACATACATAATATCTAGTTTACAATGAAATACATATATTTACAACGACAAACATATTATTTGTAATTTAATTTTTTATTCCATGGGTGTACATCTTCAAATACACTGAAATCACTATTTAATTCAACAATATGTAAATATCATTTCTCTTACGTTTTGTTTTTGATGATAAAACAATTTTGATGTATCCTCCAATAGACCGATCGGATATATTTCAGGTTCTCTTACCCATCAGTGGTGGATTCATGCTATTTTTTCCATTTAACTAGTTAATGCTTCGAAATATATTAAATCTTTACAAAGCAATGGATCTGATTAATCTACACCCTAAATGAGAGCGCAAATCAATATCTTTCTCATCAAGATCGTTTCAATGAAATATGGAAGACAGCATGAATGAATGTAATTTAAGTAATTTAAAAAGATGGTTTTTTGTCATGTCAACTCTTGGTCTGAGAACACAAGTAGATATTAAAGAAGCTTTAAATATCATTGTACTCCTTCCTACCAATTTGTTTCTTCAAAGTGTAATTGAAAGTCATGGAAATAATATTTCAATTCAACAAAAACTTCTTTATGAACATCTCATATTGGGGTTTGTTCAAGTTTATGGATCAAACATTGAGGAGATAAAGGATGACGTTTATTTTGAAGATGGAACACAAAGTCCTAACACTTGAATGGATTTTCCTGAGTTTCTAAGTTCCTTCAATGATTTATTTTCTTAACTTTATCGCTTATGCAAGAATGCTGCTGGTCTACTCATTTACATTTAATAAAGAGAAAGAGAATATAAGTGTCCTGATATCCAAAAAAAAAAAGAAAAAAAGAAAACATGGAGAAGCACTTGATTTGACCATTTTTATTGATTGACCATAACCTAAAATTGATACTATATCATTGTGGTGCTTCAACCGTAATGCTATATAGATATTTCATGTTTAACAAGTTGAATTGACTAGTTGAATGTAACACAAAAAAAATGACTGTATGTAAAAGATTTATATTTTCCCTATATATGTATATGTAAGCCATCTTATGAATTAATTCATTAAAAGAAGTTATAAGCATTGAAAAGAAAACGTGTGAATATAGACATTTTTTTGCATGTTTAACCAATTTTTTGTAGTACAGGGTAAGGTAAAGAAATTATAAATATCATTTTTGTTGAAGGTAAGAATTACGGTTGAATTAGACACAAAAACTCAAATATAGATTTCTTACATTTTTGATGGATCTAGTTAAAGTTCTTGCTTAATATTATCAATCGTAATGACTTCAATATAACTGTCAAAACTCTTAGTTAAACACTTATTTTTAGAGGCGTACATAAAATAAACAATGTTGAAACTTCTTTCTCTAAATATTGGAATGCAAACACGAGGATTTAGTAGTAACATAATCCTGATAGGAGTGGAACAGAAAAGTCTTACTTACATATATATTTAGATATAAAACTTATTAATAATATTGAATTAAGAAGCATGATTTATGATGATGAAGAAGTAGGATATTTGCAGGTAATTAAATGTATCTTATCACAACTGTACATACCTACAAATAGGTCTTCTTAAACCTCCACATAGTCAAATTTGGAATATATATAATATATGAGTTATAAGAAACAAGAAAATAAAATATTATAATTTGTAAAAAAAAAAAGAAATATAAATAAATATTCAATTTCTAAAAATCATCAGATATTAAGAGGCTGTCAAGCTCTTCGGATCTTTTTTCTCCTGAAAGGAGGGTGAGCTATTGAAGACTTTTTCTTCAGATGCTCTCTTTATAGAGATTTCTTAATAGACTCAAATTCAATTCAAATTATTTTTTCCTGGGCCTTCTTCATTCCACTTTGTGAGTGAAGGAAGTGAGCTCCTTAATTAATTCCTTGTTTTGTATCCAAGTTTACTTGATTGTCTGACAATTTGTTTTCTATTGGCCCTTCCCTTCAGAGATTTTAGGTTCTTGAGAGTGAGACACACACCTTTAAATGGCACTAAAAGATAAAATAAAGTTATGAAAGGTCTTTGCCTTGTCAAACCGTTGTGTTTGGGGTTTGCAACTCGATACGTCCCCCTTTTTATTCGATAAAACTATTATTTTGCGTGTTGTTCTCATTCAAAAGGCTAAAATTCTCATGAATGTGATTCGGCTTAACAAGTAAACTCTATCCTTCTTTTTTATAGTCAATGTAATTAATTATTACAAGAGGAATCAATCTTTATGGTTACATATTTTTAATCATACCAGAATATGTATAAATGAGCAAATTTAAATTCCATATCCTCTACAGTCTAAAAATACAAATTGTAATCGAGGTAAACTAAGAGTCATTGTCTTTGAAATGATTTATCTACATACATATTAAATCTATATGAATTTGTCAGATTGACAGAATATTAAGCTTTTATAAGGCATTTTTCTATCGGTGTCTAAACTAAGTTGGCTTCATTGCAGCAAATAACAATTATTTCCTTGGGTAAACATACATATTTTGATAGTTCACAGTCATTGCTTGGAAAAAATAAAAGTTTTTTGAGAGCAATGGTTAATTTTTTTTATTTAGACACATAAAAGACAATTATTCATGTTCTAGCTTGAATTAAAGGGGATCCATGTATGTTACATATATTTTTCTTTAAGATGATTAATTTTTTTCCATGAAATAGAACGAAATTGAATAAGAAAGGTCATTATCTGATAAATATAAAGAAACACTACATACATATGGGTATTATGAAGAAGAATGAAGTGGGTTCTGCCATATTTTGGTGTAAGTTGGCTTTTATGAGAGTCAATGCTTTGGAATTAAACTAAGAAGATCATATAATATTATTAAGAATGGTATTTTTATATATCATTTTGTAACGTGGAAGGATTTGTCGTTTTACACAGTATTTTATCATCAAAAAATTAGAACCCAATATTGACTTCATAGAGGATTTAGGAGACATTGACAATGTTCATAGTAGAACTTATTTTTCTTAAATGCAATAATTCAATATCTTACATTCTAACAGTTACTCATGATATTTAAGTAAACTATGTCTTCAAATATACAGAAACCAGCTTGAACTTCTAATGAACCTTTAGAAATCCAACTAATAATATACATCTAGTATTGATTGATAAATTAATGAACAAATACATACATAATATCTAGTTTACAATGAAATACATATATTTACAACGACAAACATATTATTTGTAATTTAATTTTTTATTCCATGGGTGTACATCTTCAAATACACTGAAATCACTATTTAATTCAACAATATGTAAATATCATTTCTCTTACGTTTTGTTTTTGATGATAAAACAATTTTGATGTATCCTCCAATAGACCGATCGGATATATTTCAGGTTCTCTTACCCATCAGTGGTGGATTCATGCTATTTTTTCCATTTAACTAGTTAATGCTTCGAAATATATTAAATCTTTACAAAGCAATGGATCTGATTAATCTACACCCTAAATGAGAGCGCAAATCAATATCTTTCTCATCAAGATCGTTTCAATGAAATATGGAAGACAGCATGAATGAATGTAATTTAAGTAATTTAAAAAGATGGTTTTTTGTCATGTCAACTCTTGGTCTGAGAACACAAGTAGATATTAAAGAAGCTTTAAATATCATTGTACTCCTTCCTACCAATTTGTTTCTTCAAAGTGTAATTGAAAGTCATGGAAATAATATTTCAATTCAACAAAAACTTCTTTATGAACATCTCATATTGGGGTTTGTTCAAGTTTATGGATCAAACATTGAGGAGATAAAGGATGACGTTTATTTTGAAGATAGCTGATGGAACAGAAAGTCCTAACACTTGAATGGATTTTCCTGAGTTTCTAAGTTCCTTCAATGATTTATTTTCTTAACTTTATCGCTTATGCAAGAATGCTGCTGGTCTACTCATTTACATTTAATAAAGAGAAAGAGAATATAAGTGTCCTGATATCCAAAAAAAAAAAGAAAAAAAGAAAACATGGAGAAGCACTTGATTTGACCATTTTTATTGATTGACCATAACCTAAAATTGATACTATATCATTGTGGTGCTTCAACCGTAATGCTATATAGATATTTCATGTTTAACAAGTTGAATTGACTAGTTGAATGTAACACAAAAAAAATGACTGTATGTAAAAGATTTATATTTTCCCTATATATGTATATGTAAGCCATCTTATGAATTAATTCATTAAAAGAAGTTATAAGCATTGAAAAGAAAACGTGTGAATATAGACATTTTTTTGCATGTTTAACCAATTTTTTGTAGTACAGGGTAAGGTAAAGAAATTATAAATATCATTTTTGTTGAAGGTAAGAATTACGGTTGAATTAGACACAAAAACTCAAATATAGATTTCTTACATTTTTGATGGATCTAGTTAAAGTTCTTGCTTAATATTATCAATCGTAATGACTTCAATATAACTGTCAAAACTCTTAGTTAAACACTTATTTTTAGAGGCGTACATAAAATAAACAATGTTGAAACTTCTTTCTCTAAATATTGGAATGCAAACACGAGGATTTAGTAGTAACATAATCCTGATAGGAGTGGAACAGAAAAGTCTTACTTACATATATATTTAGATATAAAACTTATTAATAATATTGAATTAAGAAGCATGATTTATGATGATGAAGAAGTAGGATATTTGCAGGTAATTAAATGTATCTTATCACAACTGTACATACCTACAAATAGGTCTTCTTAAACCTCCACATAGTCAAATTTGGAATATATATAATATATGAGTTATAAGAAACAAGAAAATAAAATATTATAATTTGTAAAAAAAAAAAGAAATATAAATAAATATTCAATTTCTAAAAATCATCAGATATTAAGAGGCTGTCAAGCTCTTCGGATCTTTTTTCTCCTGAAAGGAGGGTGAGCTATTGAAGACTTTTTCTTCAGATGCTCTCTTTATAGAGATTTCTTAATAGACTCAAATTCAATTCAAATTATTTTTTCCTGGGCCTTCTTCATTCCACTTTGTGAGTGAAGGAAGTGAGCTCCTTAATTAATTCCTTGTTTTGTATCCAAGTTTACTTGATTGTCTGACAATTTGTTTTCTATTGGCCCTTCCCTTCAGAGATTTTAGGTTCTTGAGAGTGAGACACACACCTTTAAATGGCACTAAAAGAATAAAATAAAGTTATGAAAGGTCTTTGCCTTGTCAAACCGTTGTGTTTGGGGTTTGCAACTCGATACGTCCCCCTTTTTATTCGATAAAACTATTATTTTGCGTGTTGTTCTCATTCAAAAGGCTAAAATTCTCATGAATGTGATTCGGCTTAACAAGTAAACTCTATCCTTCTTTTTTATAGTCAATGTAATTAATTATTACAAGAGGAATCAATCTTTATGGTTACATATTTTTAATCATACCAGAAAATGTATAAATGAGCAAATTTAAATTCCATATCCTCTACAGTCTAAAAATACAAATTGTAATCGAGGTAAACTAAGAGTCATTGTCTTTGAAATGATTTATCTACATACACATTAAATCTATATGAATTTGTCAGATTGACAGAATATTAAGCTTTTATAAGGCATTTTTCTATCGGTGTCTAAACTAAGTTGGCTTCATTGCAGCAAATAACAATTATTTCCTTGGGTAAACATACATATTTTGATAGTTCACAGTCATTACTTGGAAAAAATAAAAGTTTTTTGAGAGCAATGGTTAATTTTTTTTATTTAGACACATAAAAGACAATTATTCATGTTCTAGCTTGAATTAAGGGGATCCATGTATGTTACATATATTTTTCTTTAAGATGATTAATTTTTTTCCATGAAATAGAACGAAATTGAATAAGAAAGGTCATTATCTGATAAATATAAAGAAAAACTACATACATATGGGTATTATGAAGAAGAATGAAGTGGGTTCTGCCATATTTTGGTGTAAGTTGGCTTTTATGAGAGTCAATGCTTGGAATTAAACTAAGAAGATCATATAATATTATTAAGAATGGTATTTTTATATATCATTTTGTAACGTGGAAGGATTTGTCGTTTTACACAGTATTTTATCATCAAAAAATTAGAACCCAATATTGACTTCATAGAGGATTTAGGAGACATTGACAACGTTCATAGTAGAACTTATTTTTCTTAAATGCAATAATTCAATATCTTACATTCTAACAGTTACTCATGATATTTAAGTAAACTATGTCTTCAAATATACAGAAACCAGCTTGAACTTCTAATGAACCTTTAGAAATCCAACTAATAATATACATCTAGTATTGATTGATAAATTAATGAACAAATACATACATAATATCTAGTTTACAATGAAATACATATATTTACAACGACAAACATATTATTTGTAATTTAATTTTTTATTCCATGGGTGTACATCTTCAAATACACTGAAATCACTATTTAATTCAACAATATGTAAATATCATTTCTCTTACGTTTTGTTTTTGATGATAAAACAATTTTGATGTATCCTCCAATAGACCGATCGGATATATTTCAGGTTCTCTTACCCATCAGTGGTGGATTCATGCTATTTTTTCCATTTAACTAGTTAATGCTTCGAAATATATTAAATCTTTACAAAGCAATGGATCTGATTAATCTACACCCTAAATGAGAGCGCAAATCAATATCTTTCTCATCAAGATCGTTTCAATGAAATATGGAAGACAGCATGAATGAATGTAATTTAAGTAATTTAAAAAGATGGTTTTTTGTCATGTCAACTCTTGGTCTGAGAACACAAGTAGATATTAAAGAAGCTTTAAATATCATTGTACTCCTTCCTACCAATTTGTTTCTTCAAAGTGTAATTGAAAGTCATGGAAATAATATTTCAATTCAACAAAAACTTCTTTATGAACATCTCATATTGGGGTTTGTTCAAGTTTATGGATCAAACATTGAGGAGATGAAGGATGACGTTTATTTTGAAGATAGCTGATGGAACAGAAAGTCCTAACACTTGAATGGATTTTCCTGAGTTTCTAAGTTCCTTCAATGATTTATTTTCTTAACTTTATCGCTTATGCAAGAATGCTGCTGGTCTACTCATTTACATTTAATAAAGAGAAAGAGAATATAAGTGTCCTGATATCCAAAAAAAAAAAGAAAAAAAGAAAACATGGAGAAGCACTTGATTTGACCATTTTTATTGATTGACCATAACCTAAAATTGATACTATATCATTGTGGTGCTTCAACCGTAATGCTATATAGATATTTCATGTTTAACAAGTTGAATTGACTAGTTGAATGTAACACAAAAAAAATGACTGTATGTAAAAGATTTATATTTTCCCTATATATGTATATGTAAGCCATCTTATGAATTAATTCATTAAAAGAAGTTATAAGCATTGAAAAGAAAACGTGTGAATATAGACATTTTTTTGCATGTTTAACCAATTTTTTGTAGTACAGGGTAAGGTAAAGAAATTATAAATATCATTTTTGCTGAAGGTAAGAATTACGGTTGAATTAGATACAAAAACTCAAATATAGATTTCTTACATTTTTGATGGATCTAGTTAAAGTTCTTGCTTAATATTTGGCATGAAACATCTTCAAAAATAAGACAACTCGCTCAATGGTATGTTCAAAAAATCGAATAGAACAAATGAGACTCATCCTCTGAATATTTGAGATTTATCAATCGTAATGACTTCAATATAACTGTCAAAACTCTTAGTTAAACACTTATTTTTAGAGGCGTACATAAAATAAACAATGTTGAAACTTCTTTCTCTAAATATTGGAATGCAAACACGAGGATTTAGTAGTAACATAATCCTGATAGGAGTGGAACAGAAAAGTCTTACTTACATATATATTTAGATATAAAACTTATTAATAATATTGAATTAAGAAGCATGATTTATGATGATGAAGAAGTAGGATATTTGCAGGTAATTAAATGTATCTTATCACAACTGTACATACCTACAAATAGGTCTTCTTAAACCTCCACATAGTCAAATTTGGAATATATATAATATATGAGTTATAAGAAACAAGAAAATAAAATATTATAATTTGTAAAAAAAAAAAGAAATATAAATAAATATTCAATTTCTAAAAATCATCAGATATTAAGAGGCTGTCAAGCTCTTCGGATCTTTTTTCTCCTGAAAGGAGGGTGAGCTATTGAAGACTTTTTCTTCAGATGCTCTCTTTATAGAGATTTCTTAATAGACTCAAATTCAATTCAAATTATTTTTTCCTGGGCCTTCTTCATTCCACTTTGTGAGTGAAGGAAGTGAGCTCCTTAATTAATTCCTTGTTTTGTATCCAAGTTTACTTGATTGTCTGACAATTTGTTTTCTATTGGCCCTTCCCTTCAGAGATTTTAGGTTCTTGAGAGTGAGACACACACCTTTAAATGGCACTAAAAGAATAAAATAAAGTTATGAAAGGTCTTTGCCTTGTCAAACCGTTGTGTTTGGGGTTTGCAACTCGATACGTCCCCCTTTTTATTCGATAAAACTATTATTTTGCGTGTTGTTCTCATTCAAAAGGCTAAAATTCTCATGAATGTGATTCGGCTTAACAAGTAAACTCTATCCTTCTTTTTTATAGTCAATGTAATTAATTATTACAAGAGGAATCAATCTTTATGGTTACATATTTTTAATCATACCAGAATATGTATAAATGAGCAAATTTAAATTCCATATCCTCTACAGTCTAAAAATACAAATTGTAATCGAGGTAAACTAAGAGTCATTGTCTTTGAAATGATTTATCTACATACATATTAAATCTATATGAATTTGTCAGATTGACAGAATATTAAGCTTTTATAAGGCATTTTTCTATCGGTGTCTAAACTAAGTTGGCTTCATTGCAGCAAATAACAATTATTTCCTTGGGTAAACATACATATTTTGATAGTTCACAGTCATTGCTTGGAAAAAATAAAAGTTTTTTGAGAGCAATGGTTAATTTTTTTTATTTAGACACATAAAAGACAATTATTCATGTTCTAGCTTGAATTAAAGGGGATCCATGTATGTTACATATATTTTTCTTTAAGATGATTAATTTTTTTCCATGAAATAGAACGAAATTGAATAAGAAAGGTCATTATCTGATAAATATAAAGAAAAACTACATACATATGGGTATTATGAAGAAGAATGAAGTGGGTTCTGCCATATTTTGGTGTAAGTTGGCTTTTATGAGAGTCAATGCTTGGAATTAAACTAAGAAGATCATATAATATTATTAAGAATGGTATTTTTATATATCATTTTGTAACGTGGAAGGATTTGTCGTTTTACACAGTATTTTATCATCAAAAAATTAGAACCCAAAATTGACTTCATAGAGGATTTAGGAGACATTGACAATGTTCATAGTAGAACTTATTTTTCTTAAATGCAATAATTCAATATCTTACATTCTAACAGTTACTCATGATATTTAAGTAAACTATGTCTTCAAATATACAGAAACCAGCTTGAACTTCTAATGAACCTTTAGAAATCCAACTAATAATATACATCTAGTATTGATTGATAAATTAATGAACAAATACATACATAATATCTAGTTTACAATGAAATACATATATTTACAACGACAAACATATTATTTGTAATTTAATTTTTTATTCCATGGGTGTACATCTTCAAATACACTGAAATCACTATTTAATTCAACAATATGTAAATATCATTTCTCTTACGTTTTGTTTTTGATGATAAAACAATTTTGATGTATCCTCCAATAGACCGATCGGATATATTTCAGGTTCTCTTACCCATCAGTGGTGGATTCATGCTATTTTTTCCATTTAACTAGTTAATGCTTCGAAATATATTAAATCTTTACAAAGCAATGGATCTGATTAATCTACACCCTAAATGAGAGCGCAAATCAATATCTTTCTCATCAAGATCGTTTCAATGAAATATGGAAGACAGCATGAATGAATGTAATTTAAGTAATTTAAAAAGATGGTTTTTTGTCATGTCAACTCTTGGTCTGAGAACACAAGTAGATATTAAAGAAGCTTTAAATATCATTGTACTCCTTCCTACCAATTTGTTTCTTCAAAGTGTAATTGAAAGTCATGGAAATAATATTTCAATTCAACAAAAACTTCTTTATGAACATCTCATATTGGGGTTTGTTCAAGTTTATGGATCAAACATTGAGGAGATAAAGGATGACGTTTATTTTGAAGATAGCTGATGGAACAGAAAGTCCTAACACTTGAATGGATTTTCCTGAGTTTCTAAGTTCCTTCAATGATTTATTTTCTTAACTTTATCGCTTATGCAAGAATGCTGCTGGTCTACTCATTTACATTTAATAAAGAGAAAGAGAATATAAGTGTCCTGATATCCAAAAAAAAAAAGAAAAAAAGAAAACATGGAGAAGCACTTGATTTGACCATTTTTATTGATTGACCATAACCTAAAATTGATACTATATCATTGTGGTGCTTCAACCGTAATGCTATATAGATATTTCATGTTTAACAAGTTGAATTGACTAGTTGAATGTAACACAAAAAAAATGACTGTATGTAAAAGATTTATATTTTCCCTATATATGTATATGTAAGCCATCTTATGAATTAATTCATTAAAAGAAGTTATAAGCATTGAAAAGAAAACGTGTGAATATAGACATTTTTTTGCATGTTTAACCAATTTTTTGTAGTACAGGGTAAGGTAAAGAAATTATAAATATCATTTTTGTTGAAGGTAAGAATTACGGTTGAATTAGACACAAAAACTCAAATATAGATTTCTTACATTTTTGATGGATCTAGTTAAAGTTCTTGCTTAATATTATCAATCGTAATGACTTCAATATAACTGTCAAAACTCTTAGTTAAACACTTATTTTTAGAGGCGTACATAAAATAAACAATGTTGAAACTTCTTTCTCTAAATATTGGAATGCAAACACGAGGATTTAGTAGTAACATAATCCTGATAGGAGTGGAACAGAAAAGTCTTACTTACATATATATTTAGATATAAAACTTATTAATAATATTGAATTAAGAAGCATGATTTATGATGATGAAGAAGTAGGATATTTGCAGGTAATTAAATGTATCTTATCACAACTGTACATACCTACAAATAGGTCTTCTTAAACCTCCACATAGTCAAATTTGGAATATATATAATATATGAGTTATAAGAAACAAGAAAATAAAATATTATAATTTGTAAAAAAAAAAAGAAATATAAATAAATATTCAATTTCTAAAAATCATCAGATATTAAGAGGCTGTCAAGCTCTTCGGATCTTTTTTCTCCTGAAAGGAGGGTGAGCTATTGAAGACTTTTTCTTCAGATGCTCTCTTTATAGAGATTTCTTAATAGACTCAAATTCAATTCAAATTATTTTTTCCTGGGCCTTCTTCATTCCACTTTGTGAGTGAAGGAAGTGAGCTCCTTAATTAATTCCTTGTTTTGTATCCAAGTTTACTTGATTGTCTGACAATTTGTTTTCTATTGGCCCTTCCCTTCAGAGATTTTAGGTTCTTGAGAGTGAGACAAACACCTTTTAAATGGCACTAAAAGAATAAAATAAAGTTATGAAAGGTCTTTGCCTTGTCAAACCGTTGTGTTTGGGGTTTGCAACTCGATACGTCCCCCTTTTTATTCGATAAAACTATTATTTTGCGTGTTGTTCTCATTCAAAAGGCTAAAATTCTCATGAATGTGATTCGGCTTAACAAGTAAACTCTATCCTTCTTTTTTATAGTCAATGTAATTAATTATTACAAGAGGAATCAATCTTTATGGTTACATATTTTTAATCATACCAGAAAATGTATAAATGAGCAAATTTAAATTCCATATCCTCTACAGTCTAAAAATACAAATTGTAATCGAGGTAAACTAAAAGACATTGTCTTTGAAATGATTTATCTACATACATATTAAATCTATATGAATTTGTCAGATTGACAGAATATTAAGCTTTTATAAGGCATTTTTCTATCGGTGTCTAAACTAAGTTGGCTTCATTGCAGCAAATAACAATTATTTCCTTGGGTAAACATACATATTTTGATAGTTCACAGTCATTACTTGGAAAAAATAAAAGTTTTTTGAGAGCAATGGTTAATTTTTTTTATTTAGACACATAAAAGACAATTATTCATGTTCTAGCTTGAATTAAGGGGATCCATGTATGTTACATATATTTTTCTTTAAGATGATTAATTTTTTTCCATGAAATATAACGAAATTGAATAAGAAAGGTCATTATCTGATAAATACAAAGAAAAACTACATACATATGGGTATTATGAAGAAGAATGAAGTGGGTTCTGCCATATTTTGGTGTAAGTTGGCTTTTATGAGAGTCAATGCTTGGAATTAAACTAAGAAGATCATATAATATTATTAAGAATGGTATTTTTATATATCATTTTGTAACGTGGAAGGATTTGTCGTTTTACACAGTATTTTATCATCAAAAAATTAGAACCCAATATTGACTTCATAGAGGATTTAGGAGACATTGACAACGTTCATAGTAGAACTTATTTTTCTTAAATGCAATAATTCAATATCTTACATTCTAACAGTTACTCATGATATTTAAGTAAACTATGTCTTCAAATATACAGAAACCAGCTTGAACTTCTAATGAACCTTTAGAAATCCAACTAATAATATACATCTAGTATTGATTGATAAATTAATGAACAAATACATACATAATATCTAGTTTACAATGAAATACATATATTTACAACGACAAACATATTATTTGTAATTTAATTTTTTATTCCATGGGTGTACATCTTCAAATACACTGAAATCACTATTTAATTCAACAATATGTAAATATCATTTCTCTTACGTTTTGTTTTTGATGATAAAACAATTTTGATGTATCCTCCAATAGACCGATCGGATATATTTCAGGTTCTCTTACCCATCAGTGGTGGATTCATGCTATTTTTTCCATTTAACTAGTTAATGCTTCGAAATATATTAAATCTTTACAAAGCAATGGATCTGATTAATCTACACCCTAAATGAGAGCGCAAATCAATATCTTTCTCATCAAGATCGTTTCAATGAAATATGGAAGACAGCATGAATGAATGTAATTTAAGTAATTTAAAAAGATGGTTTTTTGTCATGTCAACTCTTGGTCTGAGAACACAAGTAGATATTAAAGAAGCTTTAAATATCATTGTACTCCTTCCTACCAATTTGTTTCTTCAAAGTGTAATTGAAAGTCATGGAAATAATATTTCAATTCAACAAAAACTTCTTTATGAACATCTCATATTGGGGTTTGTTCAAGTTTATGGATCAAACATTGAGGAGATGAAGGATGACGTTTATTTTGAAGATAGCTGATGGAACAGAAAGTCCTAACACTTGAATGGATTTTCCTGAGTTTCTAAGTTCCTTCAATGATTTATTTTCTTAACTTTATCGCTTATGCAAGAATACTGCTGGTCTACTCATTTACATTTAATAAAGAGAAAGAGAATATAAGTGTCCTGATATCCAAAAAAAAAAAGAAAAAAAGAAAACATGGAGAAGCACTTGATTTGACCATTTTTATTGATTGACCATAACCTAAAATTGATACTATATCATTGTGGTGCTTCAACCGTAATGCTATATAGATATTTCATGTTTAACAAGTTGAATTGACTAGTTGAATGTAACACAAAAAAAATGACTGTATGTAAAAGATTTATATTTTCCCTATATATGTATATGTAAGCCATCTTATGAATTAATTCATTAAAAGAAGTTATAAGCATTGAAAAGAAAACGTGTGAATATAGACATTTTTTTGCATGTTTAACCAATTTTTTGTAGTACAGGGTAAGGTAAAGAAATTATAAATATCATTTTTGCTGAAGGTAAGAATTACGGTTGAATTAGATACAAAAACTCAAATATAGATTTCTTACATTTTTGATGGATCTAGTTAAAGTTCTTGCTTAATATTTGGCATGAAACATCTTCAAAAATAAGACAACTCGCTCAATGGTATGTTCAAAAAATCGAATAGAACAAATGAGAATCATCCTCTGAATATTTGAGATTTATCAATCGTAATGACTTCAATATAACTGTCAAAACTCTTAGTTAAACACTTATTTTTAGAGGCGTACATAATATAAAAAATGTTGAAACTTCTTTCTCTAAATATTGGAATGCAAACACGAGGATTTAGTAGTAACATAATCCTGATAGGAGTGGAACAGAAAAGTCTTACTTACATATATATTTAGATATAAAACTTATTAATAATATTGAATTAAGAAGCATGATTTATGATGATGAAGAAGTAGGATATTTGCAGGTAATTAAATGTATCTTATCACAACTGTACATACCTACAAATAGGTCTTCTTAAACCTCGACATAGTCAAATATGGAATATATATAATATATGAGTTATAAAAAACAAGAAAATAAAAAATTATAATTTGTAAAAAAAAAAAGAAATATAAATAAATATTCAATTTCTAAAAATCATCAGATATTATGAGGCTGTCAAGCTCTTCGGATCTTTTTTCTCCTGAAAGGAGGGTGAGCTATTGAAGACTTTTTCTTCAGATGCTCTCTTTATAGAGATTTCTTAATAGACTCAAATTCAATTCAAATTATTTTTTCCTGGGCCTTCTTCATTCCACTTTGTGAGTGAAGGAAGTGAGCTCCTTAATTAATTCCTTGTTTTGTATCCAAGTTTACTTGATTGTCTGACAATTTGTTTTCTATTGGCCCTTCCCTTCAGAGATTTTAGGTTCTTGAGAGTGAGACACACACCTTTTAAATGGCACTAAAAGAATAAAATAAAGTTATGAAAGGTCTTTGCCTTGTCAAACCGTTGTGTTTGGGGTTTGCAACTCGATACGTCCCCCTTTTTATTCGATAAAACTATTATTTTGCGTGTTGTTCTCATTCAAAAGGCTAAAATTCTCATGAATATGATTCGGCTTAACAAGTAAACTCTATCCTTCTTTTTTATAGTCAATGTAATTAATTATTACAAGAGGAATCAATCTTTATGGTTACATATTTTTAATCATACCAGAATATGTATAAATGAGCAAATTTAAATTCCATATCCTCTACAGTCTAAAAATACAAATTGTAATCGAGGTAAACTAAAAGACATTGTCTTTGAAATGATTTATCTACATACATATTAAATCTATATGAATTTGTCAGATTGACAGAATATTAAGTTTTTATAAGGCATTTTTCTATCGGTGTCTAAACTAAGTTGGCTTCATTGCAGCAAATAACAATTATTTCCTTGGGTAAACATACATATTTTGATAGTTCACAGTCATTACTTGGAAAAAATAAAAGTTTTTTGAGAGCAATGGTTAATTTTTTTTATTTAGACACATAAAAGACAATTATTCATGTTCTAGCTTGAATTAAAGGGGATCCATGTATGTTACATATATTTTTCTTTAAGATGATTAATTTTTTTCCATGAAATAGAACGAAATTGAATAAGAAAGGTCATTATCTGATAAATATAAAGAAAAACTACATACATATGGGTATTATGAAGAAGAATGAAGTGGGTTCTGCCATATTTTGGTGTAAGTTGGCTTTTATGAGAGTCAATGCTTGGAATTAAACTAAGAAGATCATATAATATTATTAAGAATGGTATTTTTATATATCATTTTGTAACGTGGAAGGATTTGTCGTTTTACACAGTATTTTATCATCAAAAAATTAGAACCCAAAATTGACTTCATAGAGGATTTAGGAGACATTGACAACGTTCATAGTAGAACTTATTTTTCTTAAATGCAATAATTCAATATCTTACATTCTAACAGTTACTCATGATATTTAAGTAAACTATGTCTTCAAATATACAGAAACCAGCTTGAACTTCAAATGAACCTTTAGAAATCCAACTAATAATATACATCTAGTATTGATTGATAAATTAATGAACAAATACATACATAATATCTAGTTTACAATGAAATACATATATTTACAACGACAAACATATTATTTGTAATTTAATTTTTTATTCCATGGGTGTACATCTTCAAATACACTGAAATCACTATTTAATTCAACAATATGTAAATATCATTTCTCTTACGTTTTGTTTTTGATGATAAAACAATTTTGATGTATCCTCCAATAGACCGATCGGATATATTTCAGGTTCTCTTACCCATCAGTGGTGGATTCATGCTATTTTTTCCATTTAACTAGTTAATGCTTCGAAATATATTAAATCTTTACAAAGCAATGGATCTGATTAATCTACACCCTAAATGAGAGCGCAAATCAATATCTTTCTCATCAAGATCGTTTCAATGAAATATGGAAGACAGCATGAATGAATGTAATTTAAGTAATTTAAAAAGATGGTTTTTTGTCATGTCAACTCTTGGTCTGAGAACACAAGTAGATATTAAAGAAGCTTTAAATATCATTGTACTCCTTCCTACCAATTTGTTTCTTCAAAGTGTAATTGAAAGTCATGGAAATAATATTTCAATTCAACAAAAACTTCTTTATGAACATCTCATATTGGGGTTTGTTCAAGTTTATGGATCAAACATTGAGGAGATGAAGGATGACGTTTATTTTGAAGATAGCTGATGGAACAGAAAGTCCTAACACTTGAATGGATTTTCCTGAGTTTCTAAGTTCCTTCAATGATTTATTTTCTTAACTTTATCGCTTATGCAAGAATACTGCTGGTCTACTCATTTACATTAAATAGAGAGAAAGAGAATATAAGTGTCCTGATATCCAAAAAAAAAAAGAAAAAAAGAAAACATGGAGAAGCACTTGATTTGACCATTTTTATTGATTGACCATAACCTAAAATTGATACTATATCATTGTGGTGCTTCAACCGTAATGCTATATAGATATTTCATGTTTAACAAGTTGAATTGACTAGTTGAATGTAACACAAAAAAAATGACTGTATGTAAAAGATTTATATTTTCCCTATATATGTATATGTAAGCCATCTTATGAATTAATTCATTAAAAGAAGTTATAAGCATTGAAAAGAAAACGTGTGAATATAGACATTTTTTTGCATGTTTAACCAATTTTTTGTAGTACAGGGTAAGGTAAAGAAATTATAAATATCATTTTTGCTGAAGGTAAGAATTACGGTTGAATTAGATACAAAAACTCAAATATAGATTTCTTACATTTTTGATGGATCTAGTTAAAGTTCTTGCTTAATATTTGGCATGAAACATCTTCAAAAATAAGACAACTCGCTCAATGGTATGTTCAAAAAATCGAATAGAACAAATGAGACTCATCCTCTGAATATTTGAGATTTATCAATCGTAATGACTTCAATATAACTGTCAAAACTCTTAGTTAAACACTTATTTTTAGAGGCGTACATAAAATAAACAATGTTGAAACTTCTTTCTCTAAATATTGGAATGCAAACACGAGGATTTAGTAGTAACATAATCCTGATAGGAGTGGAACAGAAAAGTCTTACTTACATATATATTTAGATATAAAACTTATTAATAATATTGAATTAAGAAGCATGATTTATGATGATGAAGAAGTAGGATATTTGCAGGTAATTAAATGTATCTTATCACATACCTACAAATAGGTCTTCTTAAACCTCGACATAATCAAATTTGGAATATATATTATATATGAGTTATAAGAAACAAGAAAATAAAATATTATCATTTGTAAAAAAAAAAAGAAATATAAATAAATATTCAATTTCTAAAAATCATCAGATATTAAGAGGCTGTCAAGCTCTTCGGATCTTTTTTCTCCTGAAAGGAGGGTGAGCTATTGAAGACTTTTTCTTCAGATGCTCTCTTTATAGAGATTTCTTAATAGACTCAAATTCAATTCAAATTATTTTTTCCTGGGCCTTCTTCATTCCACTTTGTGAGTGAAGGAAGTGAGCTCCTTAATTAATTCCTTGTTTTGTATCCAAGTTTACTTGATTGTCTGACAATTTGTTTTCTATTGGCCCTTCCCTTCAGAGATTTTAGGTTCTTGAGAGTGAGACACACACCTTTTAAATGGCACTAAAAGAATAAAATAAAGTTATGAAAGGTCTTTGCCTTGTCAAACCGTTGTGTTTGGGGTTTGCAACTCGATACGTCCCCCTTTTTATTCGATAAAACTATTATTTTGCGTGTTGTTCTCATTCAAAAGGCTAAAATTCTCATGAATGTGATTCGGCTTAACAAGTAAACTCTATTCTTCTTTTTTATAGTCAATGTAATTAATTATTACAAGAGGAATCAATCTTTATGGTTACATATTTTTAATCATAACAGAAAATGTATAAATGAGCAAATTTAAATTCCATATCCTCTACAGTCTAAAAATACAAATTGTAATCGAGGTAAACTAAGAGTCATTGTCTTTGAAATGATTTATCTACATACATATTAAATCTATATGAATTTGTCAGATTGACAGAATATTAAGCTTTTATAAGGCATTTTTCTATCGGTGTCTAAACTAAGTTGGCTTCATTGCAGCAAATAACAATTATTTCCTTGGGTAAACATACATATTTTGATAGTTCACAGTCATTGCTTGGAAAAAATAAAAGTTTTTTGAGAGCAATGGTTAATTTTTTTTATTTAGACACATAAAAGACAATTATTCATGTTCTAGCTTGAATTAAAGGGGATCCATGTATGTTACATATATTTTTCTTTAAGATGATTAATTTTTTTCCATGAAATAGAACGAAATTGAATAAGAAAGGTCATTATCTGATAAATATAAAGAAAAACTACATACATATGGGTATTATGAAGAAGAATGAAGTGGGTTCTGCCATATTTTGGTGTAAGTTGGCTTTTATGAGAGTCAATGCTTGGAATTAAACTAAGAAGATCATATAATATTATTAAGAATGGTATTTTTATATATCATTTTGTAACGTGGAAGGATTTGTCGTTTTACACAGTATTTTATCATCAAAAAATTAGAACCCAATATTGACTTCATAGAGGATTTAGGAGACATTGACAACGTTCATAGTAGAACTTATTTTTCTTAAATGCAATAATTCAATATCTAACATTCTAACAGTTACTCATGATATTTAAGTAAACTATGTCTTCAAATATACAGAAACCAGCTTGAACTTCAAATGAACCTTTAGAAATCCAACTAATAATATACATCTAGTATTGATTGATAAATTAATGAACAAATACATACATAATATCTAGTTTACTATGAAATACATATATTTACAACGACAAACATATTATTTGTAATTTAATTTTTTTTTCCATGGGTGTACATCTTCAAATACACTGAAATCACTATTTAATTCAACAATATGTAAAAATCATTTCTCTTACGTTTTGTTTTTGATGATAAAACAATTTTGATGTATCCTCCAATAGACCGATCGGATATATTTCAGGTTCTCTTACCCATCAGTGGTGGATTCATGCTATTTTTTCCATTTAACTAGTTAATGCTTCGAAATATATTAAATCTTTACAAAGCAATGGATCTGATTAATCTACACCCTAAATGAGAGCGCAAATCAATATCTTTCTCATCAAGATCGTTTCAATGAAATATGGAAGACAGCATGAATGAATGTAATTTAAGTAATTTAAAAAGATGGTTTTTTGTCATGTCAACTCTTGGTCTGAGAACACAAGTAGATATTAAAGAAGCTTTAAATATCATTGTACTCCTTCCTACCAATTTGTTTCTTCAAAGTGTAATTGAAAGTCATGGAAATAATATTTCAATTCAACAAAAACTTCTTTATGAACATCTCATATTGGGGTTTGTTCAAGTTTATGGATCAAACATTGAGGAGATGAAGGATGACGTTTATTTTGAAGATAGCTGATGGAACAGAAAGTCCTAACACTTGAATGGATTTTCCTGAGTTTCTAAGTTCCTTCAATGATTTATTTTCTTAACTTTATCGCTTATGCAAGAATACTGCTGGTCTACTCATTTACGTTAAATAGAGAGAAAGAGAATATAAGTGTCCTGATATCCAAAAAAAAAAAGAAAAAAAGAAAACATGGAGAAGCACTTGATTTGACCATTTTTATTGATTGACCATAACCTAAAATTGATACTATATCATTGTGGTGCTTCAACCGTAATGCTATATAGATATTTCATGTTTAACAAGTTGAATTGACTAGTTGAATGTAACACAAAAAAAATGACTGTATGTAAAAGATTTATATTTTCCCTATATATGTATATGTAAGCCATCTTATGAATTAATTCATTAAAAGAAGTTATAAGCATTGAAAAGAAAACGTGTGAATATAGACATTTTTTTGCATGTTTAACCAATTTTTTGTAGTACAGGGTAAGGTAAAGAAATTATAAATATCATTTTTGTTGAAGGTAAGAATTACGGTTGAATTAGACACAAAAACTCAAATATAGATTTCTTACATTTTTGATGGATCTAGTTAAAGTTCTTGCTTAATATTTGGCATGAAACATCTTCAAAAATAAGACAACTCGCTCAATGGTATGTTCAAAAAGTCGAATAGAACAAATGAGAATCATCCTCTGAATATTTGAGATTTATCAATCGTAATGACTTCAATATAACTGTCAAACCTCTTAGTTAAACACTTATTTTTAGAGGCGTACATAATATAAAAAATGTTGAAACTTCTTTCTCTAAATATTGGAATGCAAACACGAGGATTTAGTAGTAACATAATCCTGATAGGAGTGGAACAGAAAAGTCTTACTTACAAATATATTTAGATATAAAACTTATTAATAATATTGAATTAAGAAGCATGATTTATGATGATGAAGAAGTAGGATATTTGCAGGTAATTAAATGTATCTTATCACAACTGTACATACCTACAAATAGGTCTTCTTAAACCTCCACATAGTCAAATTTGTAATATATATAATATATGAGTTATAAAAAACAAGAAAATAAAAAATTATAATTTGTAAAAAAAAAAAGAAATATTAATAAATATTCAATTTCTAAAAATCATCAGATATTAAGAGGCTGTCAAGCTCTCCGGATCTTTTTTCTCCTGAAAGGAGGGTGAGCTATTGAAGACTTTTTCTTCAGATGCGCTCTTTATAAAGATTTCTTAATAGACTCAAATTCAATTCAAATTATTTTTTCCTGGGCCTTCTTCATTCCACTTTGTGAGTGAAGGAAGTGAGCTCCTTAATTAATTCCTTGTTTTTTATCCAAGTTTACTTGATTGTCTGACAATTTGTTTTCTATTGGCCCTTCCCTTCAGAGATTTTAGGTTCTTGAGAGTTAGACACACACCTTTTAAATGGCACTAAAAGAATAAAATAAAGTTATGAAAGGTCATTGCCTTGTCAAACCGTTGTAATGGGGGTTTGCAACTCGATACGTCCCCCTTTTTATTCGATAAAACTATTATTTTGCGTGTTGTTCTCATTCAAAAGGCTAAAATTCTCATGAATGTGATTCGGCTTAACAAGTAAACTCTATTCTTCTTTTTTATAGTCAATGTAATTAATTATTACAAGAGGAATCAATCTTATGGTTACATATTTTTAATCATAACAGAAAATGTATAAATGAGCAAATTTAAATTCCATATTTTCTACAGTCTAAAAATACAAATTGTAATCGAGGTAAACTAAGAGTCATTGTCTTTGAAATGATTTATCTACATACATATTAAATCTATATGAATTTGTCAGATTGACAGAATATTAAGCTTTTATAAGGCATTTTTCTATCGGTGTCTAAACTAAGTTGGCTTCATTGCAGCAAATAACAATTATTTCCTTGGGTAAACATACATATTTTGATAGTTCACAGTCATTGCTTGGAAAAAATAAAAGTTTTTTGAGAGCAATGGTTAATTTTTTTTATTTAGACACATAAAAGACAATTATTCATGTTCTAGCTTGAATTAAAGGGGATCCATGTATTTTACATATATTTTTCTTTAAGATGATTAATTTTTTTCCATGAAATAGAACGAAATTGAATAAGAAAGGTCATTATCTGATAAATATAAAGAAAAACTACATACATATGGGTATTATGAAGAAGAATGAAGTGGGTTCTGCCATATTTTGGTGTAAGTTGGCTTTAATGAGAGTCAATGCTTGGAATTAAAATAAGAAGATCATATAATATTATTAAGAATGGTATTTTTATATATCATTTTGTAACGTGGAAGGATTTGTCGTTTTACACAGTATTTTATCATCAAAAAATTAGAACCCAATATTGACTTCATAGAGGATTTAGGAGACATTGACAACGTTCATAGTAGAACTTATTTTTCTTAAATGCAATAATTCAATATCTTACATTCTAACAGTTACTCATGATATTTAAGTAAACTATGTCTTCAAATATACAGAAACCAGCTTGAACTTCAAATGAACCTTTAGAAATCCAACTAATAATATACATCTAGTATTGATTGATAAATTAATGAACAAATACATACATAATATCTAGTTTACTATGAAATACATATATTTACAACGACAAACATATTATTTGTAATTTAATTTTTTTTTCCATGGGTGTACATCTTCAAATACACTGAAATCACTATTTAATTCAACAATATGTAAAAATCATTTCTCTTACGTTTTGTTTTTGATGATAAAACAATTTTGATGTATCCTCCAATAGACCGATCGGATATATTTCAGGTTCTCTTACCCATCAGTGGTGGATTCATGCTATTTTTTCCATTTAACTAGTTAATGCTTCGAAATATATTAAATCTTTACAAAGCAATGGATCTGATTAATCTACACCTTAAATGAGAGCGCAAATCAATATCTTTCTCATCAAGATCGTTTCAATGAAATATGGAAGACAGCATGAATGAATGTAATTTAAGTAATTTAAAAAGATGGTTTTTTGTCATGTCAACTCTTGGTCTGAGAACACAAGTAGATATTAAAGAAGCTTTAAATATCATTGTACTCCTTCCTACCAATTTGTTTCTTCAAAGTGTAATTGAAAGTCATGGAAATAATATTTCAATTCAACAAAAACTTCTTTATGAACATCTCATATTGGGGTTTGTTCAAGTTTATGGATCAAACATTGAGGAGATGAAGGATGACGTTTATTTTGAAGATAGCTGATGGAACAGAAAGTCCTAACACTTGAATGGATTTTCCTGAGTTTCTAAGTTCCTTCAATGATTTATTTTCTTAACTTTATCGCTTATGCAAGAATGCTGCTGGTCTACTCATTTACATTTAATAAAGAGAAAGAGAATATAAGTGTCCTGATATCCAAAAAAAAATAGAAAAAAAGAATAAATGGAAAAGCACTAGATTTGACCATTTTTATTGATTGACCATAACCTAAAATTGATACTATATCATTGTGGTGCTTCAACCGTAATGCTATATAGATATTTCATGTTTAACAAGTTGAATTGACTAGTTGAATGTAACACAAAAAAAATGACTGTATGTAAAAGATTTATATTTTCCCTATATATGTATATGTAAGCCATCTTATGAATTAATTCATTAAAAGAAGTTATAAGCATTGAAAAGAAAACGTGTGAATATAGACATTTTTTTGCATGTTTAACCAATTTTTTGTAGTACAGGGTAAGGTAAAGAAATTATAAATATCATTTTTGTTGAAGGTAAGAATTACGGTTGAATTAGACACAAAAACTCAAATATAGATTTCTTACATTTTTGATGGATCTAGTTAAAGTTCTTGCTTAATATTTGGCATGAAACATCTTCAAAAATAAGACAACTCGCTCAATGGTATGTTCAAAAAGTCGAATAGAACAAATGAGAATCATCCTCTGAATATTTGAGATTTATCAATCGTAATGACTTCAATATAACTGTCAAAACTCTTAGTTAAACACTTATTTTTAGAGACGTACATAATATAAAAAATGTTGAAACTTCTTTCTCTAAATATTGGAATGCAAACACGAGGATTTAGTAGTAACATAATCCTGATAGGAGTGGAACAGAAAAGTCTTACTTACATATATATTTAGATATAAAACTTATTAATAATATTGAATTAAGAAATATGATTTATGATAATGAAGAAGTAGGATATTTGCAGGTAATTAAATGTATCTTATCACAACTGTACACACCTACAAATAGGTCTTCTTAAACCTCCACATAGTCAAATTTGTAATATATATAATATATGAGTTATAAAAAACAAGAAAATAAAAAATTATAATTTGTAAAAAAAAAAAGAAATATTAATAAATATTCAATTTCTAAAAATCATCAGATATTAAGAGGCTGTCAAGCTCTCCGGATCTTTTTTCTCCTGAAAGGAGGGTGAGCTATTGAAGACTTTTTCTTCAGATGCTCTCTTTATAAAGATTTCTTAATAGACTCAAATTCAATTCAAATTATTTTTTCCTGGGCCTTCTTCATTCCACTTTGTGAGTGAAGGAAGTGAGCTCCTTAATTAATTCCTTGTTTTGTATCCAAGTTTACTTGATTGTCTGACAATTTGTTTTCTATTGGCCCTTCCCTTCAGAGATTTTAGGTTCTTGAGAGTGAGACACACACCTTTTAAATGGCACTAAAAGAATAAAATAAAGTTATGAAAGGTCTTTGCCTTGTCAAACCGTTGTGTTTGGGGTTTGCAACTCGATACGTCCCCCTTTTTATTCGATAAAACTATTATTTTGCGTGTTGTTCTCATTCAGAGGGCTAAAATTCTCATGAATGTGATTCGGCTTAACAAGTAAACTCTATCCTTCTTTTTTATAGTCAATGTAATTAATTATTACAAGAGAAATCAATCTTTATGGTTACATATTTTTAATCATAACAGAATATGTATAAATGAGCAAATTTAAATTCCATATCCTCTACAGTCTAAAAATACAAATTGTAATCGAGGTAAACTAAAAGTCATTGTCTTTGAAATGATTTATCTATATACATATTAAATCTATATGAATTTGTCAGATTGACAGAATATTAAGCTTTTATAAGGCATTTTTCTATCGGTGTCTAAACTAAGTTGGCTTCATTGCAGCAAATAACAATTATTTCCTTGGGTAAACATACATATTTTGATAGTTCACAGTCATTGCTTGGAAAAAATAAAAGTTTTTTGAGAGCAATGGTTAATTTTTTTTATTTAGACACATAAAAGACAATTATTCATGTTCTAGCTTGAATTAAAGGGGATCCATGTATTTTACATATATTTTTCTTTAAGATGATTTATTTTTTTCCATGAAATATAACGAAATTGAATAAGAAAGGTCATTATCTGATAAATATAAAGAAAAACTACATACATATGGGTATTATGAAGAAGAATGAAGTGGGTTCTGCCATATTTTGGTGTAAGTTGGCTTTAATGAGAGTCAATGCTTGGAATTAAAATAAGAAGATCATATAATATTAAGAATGGTATTTTTATATATCATTTTGTAACGTGGAAGGATTTGTCGTTTTACACAGTATTTTATCATCAAAAAATTAGAACCCAATATTGACTTCATAGAGGATTTAAGAGACATTGACAACGTTCATAGTAGAACTTATTTTTCTTAAATGCAATAATTCAATATCTTACATTCTAACAGTTACTCATGATATTTAAGTAAACTATGTCTTCAAATATACAGAAACCAGCTTGAACTTGTAATGAACCTTTAGAAATCCAACTAATAATATACATCTAGTATTGATTGATAAATTAATGAACAAATACATACATAATATCTAGTTTACAATGAAATACATATATTTACAACGACAAACGTATTATTTGTAATTTAATTTTTATTTCCATGGGTGTACATCTTCAAATACACTGAAATCACTATTTAATTCAACAATATGTAAAAATCATTTCTCTTACGTTTTGTTTTTGATGATAAAACAATTTTGATGTATCCTCCAATAGACCGATCGGATATATTTCAGGTTCTCTTACCCATCAGTGGTGGATTCATGCTATTTTTTCCATTTAACTAGTTAATGCTTCGAAATATATTAAATCTTTACAAAGCAATGGATCTGATTAATCTACCATCTAAATGAGAGCGCAAATCAATATCTTTCTCATCAAGATCGTTTCAATGAAATATGGAAGAGAGCATGAATGAATGTAATTTAAGTAATTTAAAAAGATGGTTTTTTGTCATGTCAACTCTTGGTCTGAGAACACAAGTAGGAAGCTTTAAATATCATTGTACTCCTTCCTACCATTGTTTCTTCAAAATGTAACTGAAATGTCATGGAAATAATATTTCAATTCAACAATAGCTTCTTTATGAACATCTCATATTGGGGTTTGTTCAAGTTTATGGATCAAACATTGAGGAGATGAAGGATGACGTTTATTTTGAAGATAGCTGATGGAACAGAAAGTCCTAACACTTGAATGGATTTTCCTGAGTTTCTAAGTTCCTTCAATGATTTATTTTCTTAACTTTATCGCTTATGCAAGAATACTGCTGGTCTACTCATTTACGTTAAATAGAGAGAAAGAGAATATAAGTGTCCTGATATCCAAAAAAAAAAAGAAAAAAAGAAAACATGGAGAAGCACTTGATTTGACCATTTTTATTGATTGACCATAACCTAAAATTGATACTATATCATTGTGGTGCTTCAACCGTAATGCTATATAGATATTTCATGTTTAACAAGTTGAATTGACTAGTTGAATGTAACACAAAAAAAATGACTGTATGTAAAAGATTTATATTTTCCCTATATATGTATATGTAAGCCATCTTATGAATTAATTCATTAAAAGAAGTTATAAGCATTGAAAAGAAAACGTGTGAATATAGACATTTTTTTGCATGTTTAACCAATTTTTTGTAGTACAGGGTAAGGTAAAGAAATTATAAATATCATTTTTGTTGAAGGTAAGAATTACGGTTGAATTAGACACAAAAACTCAAATATAGATTTCTTACATTTTTGATGGATCTAGTTAAAGTTCTTGCTTAATATTTGGCATGAAACATCTTCAAAAATAAGACAACTCGCTCAATGGTATGTTCAAAAAGTCGAATAGAACAAATGAGAATCATCCTCTGAATATTTGAGATTTATCAATCGTAATGACTTCAATATAACTGTCAAACCTCTTAGTTAAACACTTATTTTTAGAGGCGTACATAATATAAAAAATGTTGAAACTTCTTTCTCTAAATATTGGAATGCAAACACGAGGATTTAGTAGTAACATAATCCTGATAGGAGTGGAACAGAAAAGTCTTACTTACAAATATATTTAGATATAAAACTTATTAATAATATTGAATTAAGAAGCATGATTTATGATGATGAAGAAGTAGGATATTTGCAGGTAATTAAATGTATCTTATCACAACTGTACATACCTACAAATAGGTCTTCTTAAACCTCCACATAGTCAAATTTGTAATATATATAATATATGAGTTATAAAAAACAAGAAAATAAAAAATTATAATTTGTAAAAAAAAAAAGAAATATTAATAAATATTCAATTTCTAAAAATCATCAGATATTAAGAGGCTGTCAAGCTCTCCGGATCTTTTTTCTCCTGAAAGGAGGGTGAGCTATTGAAGACTTTTTCTTCAGATGCGCTCTTTATAAAGATTTCTTAATAGACTCAAATTCAATTCAAATTATTTTTTCCTGGGCCTTCTTCATTCCACTTTGTGAGTGAAGGAAGTGAGCTCCTTAATTAATTCCTTGTTTTTTATCCAAGTTTACTTGATTGTCTGACAATTTGTTTTCTATTGGCCCTTCCCTTCAGAGATTTTAGGTTCTTGAGAGTTAGACACACACCTTTTAAATGGCACTAAAAGAATAAAATAAAGTTATGAAAGGTCTTTGCCTTGTCAAACCGTTGTGTTTGGGGTTTGCAACTCGATACGTCCCCCTTTTTATTCGATAAAACTATTATTTTGCGTGTTGTTCTCATTCAAAAGGCTAAAATTCTCATGAATGTGATTCGGCTTAACAAGTAAACTCTATTCTTCTTTTTTATAGTCAATGTAATTAATTATTACAAGAGGAATCAATCTTATGGTTACATATTTTTAATCATAACAGAAAATGTATAAATGAGCAAATTTAAATTCCATATTTTCTACAGTCTAAAAATACAAATTGTAATCGAGGTAAACTAAGAGTCATTGTCTTTGAAATGATTTATCTACATACATATTAAATCTATATGAATTTGTCAGATTGACAGAATATTAAGCTTTTATAAGGCATTTTTCTATCGGTGTCTAAACTAAGTTGGCTTCATTGCAGCAAATAACAATTATTTCCTTGGGTAAACATACATATTTTGATAGTTCACAGTCATTGCTTGGAAAAAATAAAAGTTTTTTGAGAGCAATGGTTAATTTTTTTTATTTAGACACATAAAAGACAATTATTCATGTTCTAGCTTGAATTAAAGGGGATCCATGTATTTTACATATATTTTTCTTTAAGATGATTAATTTTTTTCCATGAAATAGAACGAAATTGAATAAGAAAGGTCATTATCTGATAAATATAAAGAAAAACTACATACATATGGGTATTATGAAGAAGAATGAAGTGGGTTCTGCCATATTTTGGTGTAAGTTGGCTTTAATGAGAGTCAATGCTTGGAATTAAACTAAGAAGATCATATAATATTATTAAGAATGGTATTTTTATATATCATTTTGTAACGTGGAAGGATTTGTCGTTTTACACAGTATTTTATCATCAAAAAATTAGAACCCAATATTGACTTCATAGAGGATTTAAGAGACATTGACAACGTTCATAGTAGAACTTATTTTTCTTAAATGCAATAATTCAATATCTTACATTCTAACAGTTACTCATGATATTTAAGTAAACTATGTCTTCAAATATACAGAAACCAGCTTGAACTTCAAATGAACCTTTAGAAATCCAACTAATAATATACATCTAGTATTGATTGATAAATTAATGAACAAATACATACATAATATCTAGTTTACTATGAAATACATATATTTACAACGACAAACATATTATTTGTAATTTAATTTTTTTTTCCATGGGTGTACATCTTCAAATACACTGAAATCACTATTTAATTCAACAATATGTAAAAATCATTTCTCTTACGTTTTGTTTTTGATGATAAAACAATTTTGATGTATCCTCCAATAGACCGATCGGATATATTTCAGGTTCTCTTACCCATCAGTGGTGGATTCATGCTATTTTTTCCATTTAACTAGTTAATGCTTCGAAATATATTAAATCTTTACAAAGCAATGGATCTGATTAATCTACACCTTAAATGAGAGCGCAAATCAATATCTTTCTCATCAAGATCGTTTCAATGAAATATGGAAGACAGCATGAATGAATGTAATTTAAGTAATTTAAAAAGATGGTTTTTTGTCATGTCAACTCTTGGTCTGAGAACACAAGTAGATATTAAAGAAGCTTTAAATATCATTGTACTCCTTCCTACCAATTTGTTTCTTCAAAGTGTAATTGAAAGTCATGGAAATAATATTTCAATTCAACAAAAACTTCTTTATGAACATCTCATATTGGGGTTTGTTCAAGTTTATGGATCAAACATTGAGGAGATGAAGGATGACGTTTATTTTGAAGATAGCTGATGGAACAGAAAGTCCTAACACTTGAATGGATTTTCCTGAGTTTCTAAGTTCCTTCAATGATTTATTTTCTTAACTTTATCGCTTATGCAAGAATGCTGCTGGTCTACTCATTTACATTTAATAAAGAGAAAGAGAATATAAGTGTCCTGATATCCAAAAAAAAATAGAAAAAAAGAATAAATGGAAAAGCACTAGATTTGACCATTTTTATTGATTGACCATAACCTAAAATTGATACTATATCATTGTGGTGCTTCAACCGTAATGCTATATAGATATTTCATGTTTAACAAGTTGAATTGACTAGTTGAATGTAACACAAAAAAAATGACTGTATGTAAAAGATTTATATTTTCCCTATATATGTATATGTAAGCCATCTTATGAATTAATTCATTAAAAGAAGTTATAAGCATTGAAAAGAAAACGTGTGAATATAGACATTTTTTTGCATGTTTAACCAATTTTTTGTAGTACAGGGTAAGGTAAAGAAATTATAAATATCATTTTTGTTGAAGGTAAGAATTACGGTTGAATTAGACACAAAAACTCAAATATAGATTTCTTACATTTTTGATGGATCTAGTTAAAGTTCTTGCTTAATATTTGGCATGAAACATCTTCAAAAATAAGACAACTCGCTCAATGGTATGTTCAAAAAGTCGAATAGAACAAATGAGAATCATCCTCTGAATATTTGAGATTTATCAATCGTAATGACTTCAATATAACTGTCAAAACTCTTAGTTAAACACTTATTTTTAGAGACGTACATAATATAAAAAATGTTGAAACTTCTTTCTCTAAATATTGGAATGCAAACACGAGGATTTAGTAGTAACATAATCCTGATAGGAGTGGAACAGAAAAGTCTTACTTACATATATATTTAGATATAAAACTTATTAATAATATTGAATTAAGAAATATGATTTATGATAATGAAGAAGTAGGATATTTGCAGGTAATTAAATGTATCTTATCACAACTGTACACACCTACAAATAGGTCTTCTTAAACCTCCACATAGTCAAATTTGTAATATATATAATATATGAGTTATAAAAAACAAGAAAATAAAAAATTATAATTTGTAAAAAAAAAAAGAAATATTAATAAATATTCAATTTCTAAAAATCATCAGATATTAAGAGGCTGTCAAGCTCTCCGGATCTTTTTTCTCCTGAAAGGAGGGTGAGCTATTGAAGACTTTTTCTTCAGATGCTCTCTTTATAAAGATTTCTTAATAGACTCAAATTCAATTCAAATTATTTTTTCCTGGGCCTTCTTCATTCCACTTTGTGAGTGAAGGAAGTGAGCTCCTTAATTAATTCCTTGTTTTGTATCCAAGTTTACTTGATTGTCTGACAATTTGTTTTCTATTGGCCCTTCCCTTCAGAGATTTTAGGTTCTTGAGAGTGAGACACACACCTTTTAAATGGCACTAAAAGAATAAAATAAAGTTATGAAAGGTCTTTGCCTTGTCAAACCGTTGTGTTTGGGGTTTGCAACTCGATACGTCCCCCTTTTTATTCGATAAAACTATTATTTTGCGTGTTGTTCTCATTCAGAGGGCTAAAATTCTCATGAATGTGATTCGGCTTAACAAGTAAACTCTATCCTTCTTTTTTATAGTCAATGTAATTAATTATTACAAGAGAAATCAATCTTTATGGTTACATATTTTTAATCATAACAGAATATGTATAAATGAGCAAATTTAAATTCCATATCCTCTACAGTCTAAAAATACAAATTGTAATCGAGGTAAACTAAAAGTCATTGTCTTTGAAATGATTTATCTATATACATATTAAATCTATATGAATTTGTCAGATTGACAGAATATTAAGCTTTTATAAGGCATTTTTCTATCGGTGTCTAAACTAAGTTGGCTTCATTGCAGCAAATAACAATTATTTCCTTGGGTAAACATACATATTTTGATAGTTCACAGTCATTGCTTGGAAAAAATAAAAGTTTTTTGAGAGCAATGGTTAATTTTTTTTATTTAGACACATAAAAGACAATTATTCATGTTCTAGCTTGAATTAAAGGGGATCCATGTATTTTACATATATTTTTCTTTAAGATGATTTATTTTTTTCCATGAAATATAACGAAATTGAATAAGAAAGGTCATTATCTGATAAATATAAAGAAAAACTACATACATATGGGTATTATGAAGAAGAATGAAGTGGGTTCTGCCATATTTTGGTGTAAGTTGGCTTTAATGAGAGTCAATGCTTGGAATTAAAATAAGAAGATCATATAATATTAAGAATGGTATTTTTATATATCATTTTGTAACGTGGAAGGATTTGTCGTTTTACACAGTATTTTATCATCAAAAAATTAGAACCCAATATTGACTTCATAGAGGATTTAAGAGACATTGACAACGTTCATAGTAGAACTTATTTTTCTTAAATGCAATAATTCAATATCTTACATTCTAACAGTTACTCATGATATTTAAGTAAACTATGTCTTCAAATATACAGAAACCAGCTTGAACTTGTAATGAACCTTTAGAAATCCAACTAATAATATACATCTAGTATTGATTGATAAATTAATGAACAAATACATACATAATATCTAGTTTACAATGAAATACATATATTTACAACGACAAACGTATTATTTGTAATTTAATTTTTATTTCCATGGGTGTACATCTTCAAATACACTGAAATCACTATTTAATTCAACAATATGTAAAAATCATTTCTCTTACGTTTTGTTTTTGATGATAAAACAATTTTGATGTATCCTCCAATAGACCGATCGGATATATTTCAGGTTCTCTTACCCATCAGTGGTGGATTCATGCTATTTTTTCCATTTAACTAGTTAATGCTTCGAAATATATTAAATCTTTACAAAGCAATGGATCTGATTAATCTACCATCTAAATGAGAGCGCAAATCAATATCTTTCTCATCAAGATCGTTTCAATGAAATATGGAAGAGAGCATGAATGAATGTAATTTAAGTAATTTAAAAAGATGGTTTTTTGTCATGTCAACTCTTGGTCTGAGAACACAAGTAGGAAGCTTTAAATATCATTGTACTCCTTCCTACCATTGTTTCTTCAAAATGTAACTGAAATGTCATGGAAATAATATTTCAATTCAACAATAGCTTCTTTATGAACATCTCATATTGGGGTTTGTTCAAGTTTATGGATCAAACATTGAGGAGATGAAGGATGACGTTTATTTTGAAGATAGCTGATGGAACAGAAAGTCCTAACACTTGAATGGATTTTCCTGAGTTTCTAAGTTCCTTCAATGATTTATTTTCTTAACTTTATCGCTTATGCAAGAATGCTGCTGGTCTACTCATTTACGTTAAATAGAGAGAAAGAGAATATAAGTGTCCTGATATCCAAAAAAAAAAAGAAAAAAAGAAAACATGGAGAAGCACTTGATTTGACCATTTTTATTGATTGACCATAACCTAAAATTGATACTATATCATTGTGGTGCTTCAACCGTAATGCTATATAGATATTTCATGTTTAACAAGTTGAATTGACTAGTTGAATGTAACACAAAAAAAATGACTGTATGTAAAAGATTTATATTTTCCCTATATATGTATATGTAAGCCATCTTATGAATTAATTCATTAAAAGAAGTTATAAGCATTGAAAAGAAAACGTATGAATATAGACATTTTTTTGCATGTTTAACCAATTTTTTGTAGTACAGGGTAAGGTAAAGAAATTATAAATATCATTTTTGTTGAAGGTAAGAATTACGGTTGAATTAGACACAAAAACTCAAATATAGATTTCTTACATTTTTGATGGATCTAGTTAAAGTTCTTGCTTAATATTTGGCATGAAACATCTTCAAAAATAAGACAACTCGCTCAATGGTATGTTCAAAAAATTGAATAGAACAAATGAGAATCATCCTCTGAATATTTGAGATTTATCAATCGTAATGACTTCAATATAACTGTCAAAACTCTTAGTTAAACACTTATTTTTAGAGGCGTACATAATATAAAAAATGTTGAAACTTCTTTCTCTAAATATTGGAATGCAAACACGAGGATTTAGTAGTAACATAATCCTGATAGGAGTGGAACAGAAAAGTCTTACTTACAAATATATTTAGATATAAAACTTATTAATAATATTGAATTAAGAAGCATGATTTATGATGATGAAGAAGTAGGATATTTGCAGGTAATTAAATGTATCTTATCACAACTGTACATACCTACAAATAGGTCTTCTTAAACCTCCACATAGTCAAATTTGTAATATATATAATATATGAGTTATAAAAAACAAGAAAATAAAAAATTATAATTTGTAAAAAAAAAAAGAAATATTAATAAATATTCAATTTCTAAAAATCATCAGATATTAAGAGGCTGTCAAGCTCTCCGGATCTTTTTTCTCCTGAAAGGAGGGTGAGCTATTGAAGACTTTTTCTTCAGATGCGCTCTTTATAAAGATTTCTTAATAGACTCAAATTCAATTCAAATTATTTTTTCCTGGGCCTTCTTCATTCCACTTTGTGAGTGAAGGAAGTGAGCTCCTTAATTAATTCCTTGTTTTTTATCCAAGTTTACTTGATTGTCTGACAATTTGTTTTCTATTGGCCCTTCCCTTCAGAGATTTTAGGTTCTTGAGAGTGAGACACACACCTTTTAAATGGCACTAAAAGAATAAAATAAAGTTATGAAAGGTCATTGCCTTGTCAAACCGTTGTGTTTGGGGTTTGCAACTCGATACGTCCCCCTTTTTATTCGATAAAACTATTATTTTGCGTGTTGTTCTCATTCAAAAGGCTAAAATTCTCATGAATGTGATTCGGCTTAACAAGTAAACTCTATTCTTCTTTTTTATAGTCAATGTAATTAATTATTACAAGAGGAATCAATCTTTATGGTTACATATTTTTAATCATAACAGAAAATGTATAAATGAGCAAATTTAAATTCCATATCCTCTACAGTCTAAAAATACAAATTGTAATCGAGGTAAACTAAGAGTCATTGTCTTTGAAATGATTTATCTACATACATATTAAATCTATATGAATTTGTCAGATTGACAGAATATTAAGCTTTTATAAGGCATTTTTCTATCGGTGTCTAAACTAAGTTGGCTTCATTGCAGCAAATAACAATTATTTCCTTGGGTAAACATACATATTTTGATAGTTCACAGTCATTGCTTGGAAAAAATAAAAGTTTTTTGAGAGCAATGGTTAATTTTTTTTATTTAGACACATAAAAGACAATTATTCATGTTCTAGCTTGAATTAAAGGGGATCCATGTATGTTACATATATTTTTCTTTAAGATGATTAATTTTTTTCCATGAAATAGAACGAAATTGAATAAGAAAGGTCATTATCTGATAAATATAAAGAAAAACTACATACATATGGGTATTATGAAGAAGAATGAAGTGGGTTCTGCCATATTTTGGTGTAAGTTGGCTTTTATGAGAGTCAATGCTTGGAATTAAACTAAGAAGATCATATAATATTATTAAGAATGGTATTTTTATATATCATTTTGTAACGTGGAAGGATTTGTCGTTTTACACAGTATTTTATCATCAAAAAATTAGAACCCAATATTGACTTCATAGAGGATTTAAGAGACATTGACAACGTTCATAGTAGAACTTATTTTTCTTAAATGCAATAATTCAATATCTTACATTCTAACAGTTACTCATGATATTTAAGTAAACTATGTCTTCAAATATACAGAAACCAGCTTGAACTTCAAATGAACCTTTAGAAATCCAACTAATAATATACATCTAGTATTGATTGATAAATTAATGAACAAATACATACATAATATCTAGTTTACTATGAAATACATATATTTACAACGACAAACATATTATTTGTAATTTAATTTTTTTTTCCATGGGTGTACATCTTCAAATACACTGAAATCACTATTTAATTCAACAATATGTAAAAATCATTTCTCTTACGTTTTGTTTTTGATGATAAAACAATTTTGATGTATCCTCCAATAGACCGATCGGATATATTTCAGGTTCTCTTACCCATCAGTGGTGGATTCATGCTATTTTTTCCATTTAACTAGTTAATGCTTCGAAATATATTAAATCTTTACAAAGCAATGGATCTGATTAATCTACACCTTAAATGAGAGCGCAAATCAATATCTTTCTCATCAAGATCGTTTCAATGAAATATGGAAGACAGCATGAATGAATGTAATTTAAGTAATTTAAAAAGATGGTTTTTTGTCATGTCAACTCTTGGTCTGAGAACACAAGTAGATATTAAAGAAGCTTTAAATATCATTGTACTCCTTCCTACCAATTTGTTTCTTCAAAGTGTAATTGAAAGTCATGGAAATAATATTTCAATTCAACAAAAACTTCTTTATGAACATCTCATATTGGGGTTTGTTCAAGTTTATGGATCAAACATTGAGGAGATGAAGGATGACGTTTATTTTGAAGATAGCTGATGGAACAGAAAGTCCTAACACTTGAATGGATTTTCCTGAGTTTCTAAGTTCCTTCAATGATTTATTTTCTTAACTTTATCGCTTATGCAAGAATGCTGCTGGTCTACTCATTTACGTTAAATAGAGAGAAAGAGAATATAAGTGTCCTAATATCCAAAAAAAAAAAGAAAAAAAGAAAACATGGAGAAGCACTTGATTTGACCATTTTTATTGATTGACCATAACCTAAAATTGATACTATATCATTGTGGTGCTTCAACCGTAATGCTATATAGATATTTCATGTTTAACAAGTTGAATTGACTAGTTGAATGTAACACAAAAAAAATGACTGTATGTAAAAGATTTATATTTTCCCTATATATGTATATGTAAGCCATCTTATGAATTAATTCATTAAAAGAAGTTATAAGCATTGAAAAGAAAACGTGTGAATATAGACATTTTTTTGCATGTTTAACCAATTTTTTGTAGTACAGGGTAAGGTAAAGAAATTATAAATATCATTTTTGTTGAAGGTAAGAATTACGGTTGAATTAGACACAAAAACTCAAATATAGATTTCTTACATTTTTGATGGATCTAGTTAAAGTTCTTGCTTAATATTTGGCATGAAACATCTTCAAAAATAAGACAACTCGCTCAATGGTATGTTCAAAAAATTGAATAGAACAAATGAGAATCATCCTCTGAATATTTGAGATTTATCAATCGTAATGACTTCAATATAACTGTCAAAACTCTTAGTTAAACACTTATTTTTAGAGGCGTACATAATATAAAAAATGTTGAAACTTCTTTCTCTAAATATTGGAATGCAAACACGAGGATTTAGTAGTAACATAATCCTGATAGGAGTGGAACAGAAAAGTCTTACTTACAAATATATTTAGATATAAAACTTATTAATAATATTGAATTAAGAAGCATGATTTATGATGATGAAGAAGTAGGATATTTGCAGGTAATTAAATGTATCTCATCACAACTGTACATACCTACAAATAGGTCTTCTTAAACCTCCACATAGTCAAATTTGTAATATATATAATATATGAGTTATAAAAAACAAGAAAATAAAAAATTATAATTTGTAAAAAAAAAAAGAAATATTAATAAATATTCAATTTCTAAAAATCATCAGATATTAAGAGGCTGTCAAGCTCTCCGGATCTTTTTTCTCCTGAAAGGAGGGTGAGCTATTGAAGACTTTTTCTTCAGATGCGCTCTTTATAAAGATTTCTTAATAGACTCAAATTCAATTCAAATTATTTTTTCCTGGGCCTTCTTCATTCCACTTTGTGAGTGAAGGAAGTGAGCTCCTTAATTAATTCCTTGTTTTTTATCCAAGTTTACTTGATTGTCTGACAATTTGTTTTCTATTGGCCCTTCCCTTCAGAGATTTTAGGTTCTTGAGAGTGAGACACACACCTTCTAAATGGCACTAAAAGAATAAAATAAAGTTATGAAAGGTCATTGCCTTGTCAAACCGTTGTGTTTGGGGTTTGCAACTCGATACGTCCCCCTTTTTATTCGATAAAACTATTATTTTGCGTGTTGTTCTCATTCAAAAGGCTAAAATTCTCATGAATGTGATTCGGCTTAACAAGTAAACTCTATTCTTCTTTTTTATAGTCAATGTAATTAATTATTACAAGAGGAATCAATCTTTATGGTTACATATTTTTAATCATAACAGAAAATGTATAAATGAGCAAATTTAAATTCCATATCCTCTACAGTCTAAAAATACAAATTGTAATCGAGGTAAACTAAAAGTCATTGTCTTTGAAATGATTTATCTACATACATATTAAATCTATATGAATTTGTCAGATTGACAGAATATTAAGCTTTTATAAGGCATTTTTCTATCGGTGTCTAAACTAAGTTGGCTTCATTGCAGCAAATAACAATTATTTCCTTGGGTAAACATACATATTTTGATAGTTCACAGTCATTGCTTGGAAAAAATAAAAGTTTTTTGAGAGCAATGGTTAATTTTTTTTATTTAGACACATAAAAGACAATTATTCATGTTCTAGCTTGAATTAAAGGGGATCCATGTATGTTACATATATTTTTCTTTAAGATGATTAATTTTTTTCCATGAAATAGAACGAAATTGAATAAGAAAGGTCATTATCTGATAAATATAAAGAAAAACTACATACATATGGGTATTATGAAGAAGAATGAAGTGGGTTCTGCCATATTTTGGTGTAAGTTGGCTTTAATGAGAGTCAATGCTTGGAATTAAACTAAGAAGATCATATAATATTATTAAGAATGGTATTTTTATATATCATTTTGTAACGTGGAAGGATTTGTCGTTTTACACAGTATTTTATCATCAAAAAATTAGAACCCAATATTGACTTCATAGAGGATTTAGGAGACATTGACAACGTTCATAGTAGAACTTATTTTTCTTAAATGCAATAATTCAATATCTTACATTCTAACAGTTACTCATGATATTTAAGTAAACTATGTCTTCAAATATACAGAAACCAGCTTGAACTTCAAATGAACCTTTAGAAATCCAACTAATAATATACATCTAGTATTGATTGATAAATTAATGAACAAATACATACATAATATCTAGTTTACTATGAAATACATATATTTACAACGACAAACATATTATTTGTAATTTAATTTTTTTTTCCATGGGTGTACATCTTCAAATACACTGAAATCACTATTTAATTCAACAATATGTAAAAATCATTTCTCTTACGTTTTGTTTTTGATGATAAAACAATTTTGATGTATCCTCCAATAGACCGATCGGATATATTTCAGGTTCTCTTACCCATCAGTGGTGGATTCATGCTATTTTTTCCATTTAACTAGTTAATGCTTCGAAATATATTAAATCTTTACAAAGCAATGGATCTGATTAATCTACACCTTAAATGAGAGCGCAAATCAATATCTTTCTCATCAAGATCGTTTCAATGAAATATGGAAGACAGCATGAATGAATGTAATTTAAGTAATTTAAAAAGATGGTTTTTTGTCATGTCAACTCTTGGTCTGAGAACACAAGTAGATATTAAAGAAGCTTTAAATATCATTGTACTCCTTCCTACCAATTTGTTTCTTCAAAGTGTAATTGAAAGTCATGGAAATAATATTTCAATTCAACAAAAACTTCTTTATGAACATCTCATATTGGGGTTTGTTCAAGTTTATGGATCAAACATTGAGGAGATGAAGGATGACGTTTATTTTGAAGATAGCTGATGGAACAGAAAGTCCTAACACTTGAATGGATTTTCCTGAGTTTCTAAGTTCCTTCAATGATTTATTTTCTTAACTTTATCGCTTATGCAAGAATGCTGCTGGTCTACTCATTTACATTTAATAAAGAGAAAGAGAATATAAGTGTCCTGATATCCAAAAAAAAATAGAAAAAAAGAATAAATGGAAAAGCACTAGATTTGACCATTTTTATTGATTGACCATAACCTAAAATTGATACTATATCATTGTGGTGCTTCAACCGTAATGCTATATAGATATTTCATGTTTAACAAGTTGAATTGACTAGTTGAATGTAACACAAAAAAAATGACTGTATGTAAAAGATTTATATTTTCCCTATATATGTATATGTAAGCCATCTTATGAATTAATTCATTAAAAGAAGTTATAAGCATTGAAAAGAAAACGTGTGAATATAGACATTTTTTTGCATGTTTAACCAATTTTTTGTAGTACAGGGTAAGGTAAAGAAATTATAAATATCATTTTTGTTGAAGGTAAGAATTACGGTTGAATTAGACACAAAAACTCAAATATAGATTTCTTACATTTTTGATGGATCTAGTTAAAGTTCTTGCTTAATATTTGGCATGAAACATCTTCAAAAATAAGACAACTCGCTCAATGGTATGTTCAAAAAGTCGAATAGAACAAATGAGAATCATCCTCTGAATATTTGAGATTTATCAATCGTAATGACTTCAATATAACTGTCAAAACTCTTAGTTAAACACTTATTTTTAGAGACGTACATAATATAAAAAATGTTGAAACTTCTTTCTCTAAATATTGGAATGCAAACACGAGGATTTAGTAGTAACATAATCCTGATAGGAGTGGAACAGAAAAGTCTTACTTACATATATATTTAGATATAAAACTTATTAATAATATTGAATTAAGAAATATGATTTATGATAATGAAGAAGTAGGATATTTGCAGGTAATTAAATGTATCTTATCACAACTGTACACACCTACAAATAGGTCTTCTTAAACCTCCACATAGTCAAATTTGTAATATATATAATATATGAGTTATAAAAAACAAGAAAATAAAAAATTATAATTTGTAAAAAAAAAAAGAAATATTAATAAATATTCAATTTCTAAAAATCATCAGATATTAAGAGGCTGTCAAGCTCTCCGGATCTTTTTTCTCCTGAAAGGAGGGTGAGCTATTGAAGACTTTTTCTTCAGATGCTCTCTTTATAAAGATTTCTTAATAGACTCAAATTCAATTCAAATTATTTTTTCCTGGGCCTTCTTCATTCCACTTTGTGAGTGAAGGAAGTGAGCTCCTTAATTAATTCCTTGTTTTTTATCCAAGTTTACTTGATTGTCTGACAATTTGTTTTCTATTGGCCCTTCCCTTCAGAGATTTTAGGTTCTTGAGAGTGAGACACACACCTTCTAAATGGCACTAAAAGAATAAAATAAAGTTATGAAAGGTCTTTGCCTTGTCAAACCGTTGTGTTTGGGGTTTGCAACTCGATACGTCCCCCTTTTTATTCGATAAAACTATTATTTTGCGTGTTGTTCTCATTCAGAGGGCTAAAATTCTCATGAATGTGATTCGGCTTAACAAGTAAACTCTATCCTTCTTTTTTATAGTCAATGTAATTAATTATTACAAGAGAAATCAATCTTTATGGTTACATATTTTTAATCATAACAGAATATGTATAAATGAGCAAATTTAAATTCCATATCCTCTACAGTCTAAAAATACAAATTGTAATCGAGGTAAACTAAAAGTCATTGTCTTTGAAATGATTTATCTATATACATATTAAATCTATATGAATTTGTCAGATTGACAGAATATTAAGCTTTTATAAGGCATTTTTCTATCGGTGTCTAAACTAAGTTGGCTTCATTGCAGCAAATAACAATTATTTCCTTGGGTAAACATACATATTTTGATAGTTCACAGTCATTGCTTGGAAAAAATAAAAGTTTTTTGAGAGCAATGGTTAATTTTTTTTATTTAGACACATAAAAGACAATTATTCATGTTCTAGCTTGAATTAAAGGGGATCCATGTATTTTACATATATTTTTCTTTAAGATGATTTATTTTTTTCCATGAAATATAACGAAATTGAATAAGAAAGGTCATTATCTGATAAATATAAAGAAAAACTACATACATATGGGTATTATGAAGAAGAATGAAGTGGGTTCTGCCATATTTTGGTGTAAGTTGGCTTTAATGAGAGTCAATGCTTGGAATTAAAATAAGAAGATCATATAATATTAAGAATGGTATTTTTATATATCATTTTGTAACGTGGAAGGATTTGTCGTTTTACACAGTATTTTATCATCAAAAAATTAGAACCCAATATTGACTTCATAGAGGATTTAGGAGACATTGACAACGTTCATAGTAGAACTTATTTTTCTTAAATGCAATAATTCAATATCTTACATTCTAACAGTTACTCATGATATTTAAGTAAACTATGTCTTCAAATATACAGAAACCAGCTTGAACTTGTAATGAACCTTTAGAAATCCAACTAATAATATACATCTAGTATTGATTGATAAATTAATGAACAAATACATACATAATATCTAGTTTACAATGAAATACATATATTTACAACGACAAACGTATTATTTGTAATTTAATTTTTATTTCCATGGGTGTACATCTTCAAATACACTGAAATCACTATTTAATTCAACAATATGTAAATATCATTTCTCTTACGTTTTGTTTTTGATGATAAAACAATTTTGATGTATCTTCCAATAGACTCATCGGATATATTTCAGGTTCTCTTACCCATCAGTGGTATATTCATGCTATTTTTTCCATTTAACTAGTAAATGCTTCGAAATATATTAAATCTTTACAAAGCCATGGATCTGATTAATCTACCATCTAAATGAGAGCGCAAATCAATATCTTTCTCATCAAGATCGTTTCAATGAAATATGGAAGAGAGCATGAATGAATGTAATTTAAGTAATTTAAAAAGATGGTTTTTTGTCATGTCAACTCTTGGTCTGAGAACACAAGTAGGAAGCTTTAAATATCATTGTACTCCTTCCTACCATTGTTTCTTCAAAATGTAACTGAAATGTCATGGAAATAATATTTCAATTCAACAATAGCTTCTTTATGAACATCTCATATTGGGGTTTGTTCAAGTTTATGGATCAAACATTGAGGAGATGAAGGATGACGTTTATTTTGAAGATAGCTGATGGAACAGAAAGTCCTTACACTTGAATGGATTTTCCTGAGTTTCTAAGTTCCTTCAATGATTTATTTTCTTAACTTTATCGCTTATGCAAGAATGCTGCTGGTCTACTCATTTACGTTAAATAGAGAGAAAGAGAATATAAGTGTCCTGATATCCAAAAAAAAAAAGAAAAAAAGAAAACATGGAGAAGCACTTGATTTGACCATTTTTATTGATTGACCATAACCTAAAATTGATACTATATCATTGTGGTGCTTCAACCGTAATGCTATATAGATATTTCATGTTTAACAAGTTGAATTGACTAGTTGAATGTAACACAAAAAAAATGACTGTATGTAAAAGATTTATATTTTCCCTATATATGTATATGTAAGCCATCTTATGAATTAATTCATTAAAAGAAGTTATAAGCATTGAAAAGAAAACGTATGAATATAGACATTTTTTTGCATGTTTAACCAATTTTTTGTAGTACAGGGTAAGGTAAAGAAATTATAAATATCATTTTTGTTGAAGGTAAGAATTACGGTTGAATTAGACACAAAAACTCAAATATAGATTTCTTACATTTTTGATGTAACAAGTAACAAGTAAACTCTATCCTTCTTTTTTATAGTCAATGTAATTAATTATTACAAGAGAAATCAATCTTTATGGTTACATATTTTTAATCATACCAGAATATGTATAAATGAGCAAATTTAAATTCCATATCCTCTACAGTCTAAAAATACAAATTGTAATCGAGGTAAACTAAAAGTCATTGTCTTTGAAATGATTTATCTATATACATATTAAATCTATATGAATTTGTCAGATTGACAGAATATTAAGCTTTTATAAGGCATTTTTCTATCGGTGTCTAAACTAAGTTGGCTTCATTGCAGCAAATAACAATTATTTCCTTGGGTAAACATACATATTTTGATAGTTCACAGTCATTGCTTGGAAAAAATAAAAGTTTTTTGAGAGCAATGGTTAAATTTTTTTATTTAGACACATAAAAGACAATTATTCATGTTCTAGCTTGAATTAAAGGGGATCCATGTATTTTACATATATTTTTCTTTAAGATGATTAATTTTTTTCCATGAATATAACGAAATTGAATAAGAAAGGTCATTATCTGATAAATATAAAGAAAAACTACATACATATGGGTATTATGAAGAAGAATGAAGTGGGTTCTGCCATATTTTGGTGTAAGTTGGCTTTTATGAGAGTCAATGCTTGGAATTAAACTAAGAAGATCATATAATATTATTAAGAATGGTATTTTTATATATCATTTTGTAACGTGGAAGGATTTGTCGTTTTACACAGTATTTTATCATCAAAAAATTAGAACCCAATATTGACTTCATAGAGGATTTAGGAGACATTGACAACGTTCATAGTAGAACTTATTTTTCTTAAATGCAATAATTCAATATCTTACATTCTAACAGTTACTCATGATATTTAAGTAAACTATGTCTTCAAATATACAGAAACCAGCTTGAACTTCAAATGAACCTTTAGAAATCCAACTAATAATATACATCTAGTATTGATTGATAAATTAATGAACAAATACATACATAATATCTAGTTTACAATGAAATACATATATTTACAACGACAAACATATTATTTGTAATTTAATTTTTTTTTCTATGGGTGTACATCTTCAAATACACTGAAATCACTATTTAATTCAACAATATGTAAAAATCATTTCTCTTACGTTTTGTTTTTGATGATAAAACAATTTTGATGTATCCTCCAATAGACCAATCGGATATATTTCAGGTTCTCTTACCCATCAGTGGTGGATTCATGCTATTTTTTCCATTTAACTAGTTAATGCTTCGAAATATATTAAATCTTTACAAAGCAATGGATCTGATTAATCTACACCCTAAATGAGAGCGCAAATCAATATCTTTCTCATCAAGATCGTTTCAATGAAATATGGAAGACAGCATGAATGAATGTAATTTAAGTAATTTAAAAAGATGGTTTTTTGTCATGTCAACTCTTGGTCTGAGAACACAAGTAGATATTAAAGAAGCTTTAAATATCATTGTACTCCTTCCTACCAATTTGTTTCTTCAAAGTGTAATTGAAAGTCATGGAAATAATATTTCAATTCAACAAAAACTTCTTTATGAACATCTCATATTGGGGTTTGTTCAAGTTTATGGATCAAACATTGAGGAGATGAAGGATGACGTTTATTTTGAAGATAGCTGATGGAACAGAAAGTCCTAACACTTGAATGGATTTTCCTGAGTTTCTAAGTTCCTTCAATGATTTATTTTCTTAACTTTATCGCTTATGCAAGAATGCTGCTGGTCTACTCATTTACATTTAATAAAGAGAAAGAGAATATAAGTGTCCTGATATCCAAAAAAAAATAGAAAAAAAGAATACATGGAAAAGCACTTGATTTGACCATTTTTATTGATTGACCATAACCTAAAATTGATACTATATTATTGTGGTGCTTCAACCGTAATGCTATATAGATATTTCATGTTTAACAAGTTGAATTGACTAGTTGAATGTAACACAAAAAAAATGACTGTATGTAAAAGATTTATATTTTCCCTATATATGTATATGTAAGCCATCTTATGAATTAAGATATTCAATAAAGAAAACGTGTGAATATAGACATTTTTTTGCATGTTTAACCAATTTTTTGTAGTACAGGGTAAGGTAAAGAAATTATAAATATCATTTTTGTTGAAGGTAAGAATTACGGTTGAATTAGACACAAAAACTCAAATATAGATTTCTTACATTTTTGATGGATCTAGTTAAAGTTCTTGCTTAATATTTGGCATGAAACATCTTCAAAAATAAGACAACTCGCTCAATGGTATGTTCAAAAAATTGAATAGAACAAATGAGAATCATCCTCTGAATATTTGAGATTTATCAATCGTAATGACTTCAATATAACTGTCAAAACTCTTAGTTAAACACTTATTTTTAGAGGCGTACATAATATAAAAAATGTTGAAACTTCTTTCTCTAAATATTGGAATGCAAACACGAGGATTTAGTAGTAACATAATCCTGATAGGAGTGGAACAGAAAAGTCTTACTTACAAATATATTTAGATATAAAACTTATTAATAATATTGAATTAAGAAGCATGATTTATGATGATGAAGAAGTAGGATATTTGCAGGTAATTAAATGTATCTTATCACAACTGTACATACCTACAAATAGGTCTTCTTAAACCTCCACATAGTCAAATTTGTAATATATATAATATATGAGTTATAAAAAACAAGAAAATAAAAAATTATAATTTGTAAAAAAAAAAAGAAATATTAATAAATATTCAATTTCTAAAAATCATCAGATATTAAGAGGCTGTCAAGCTCTCCGGATCTTTTTTCTCCTGAAAGGAGGGTGAGCTATTGAAGACTTTTTCTTCAGATGCGCTCTTTATAAAGATTTCTTAATAGACTCAAATTCAATTCAAATTATTTTTTCCTGGGCCTTCTTCATTCCACTTTGTGAGTGAAGGAAGTGAGCTCCTTAATTAATTCCTTGTTTTTTATCCAAGTTTACTTGATTGTCTGACAATTTGTTTTCTATTGGCCCTTCCCTTCAGAGATTTTAGGTTCTTGAGAGTGAGACACACACCTTTTAAATGGCACTAAAAGAATAAAATAAAGTTATGAAAGGTCATTGCCTTGTCAAACCGTTGTGTTTGGGGTTTGCAACTCGATACGTCCCCCTTTTTATTCGATAAAACTATTATTTTGCGTGTTGTTCTCATTCAAAAGGCTAAAATTCTCATGAATGTGATTCGGCTTATCAAGTAAACTCTATTCTTCTTTTTTATAGTCAATGTAATTAATGATTACAAGAGGAATCAATCTTTATGGTTACATATTTTTAATCATAACAGAAAATGTATAAATGAGCAAATTTAAATTCCATATCCTCTACAGTCTAAAAATACAAATTGTAATCGAGGTAAACTAAGAGTCATTGTCTTTGAAATGATTTATCTACATACATATTAAATCTATATGAATTTGTCAGATTGACAGAATATTAAGCTTTTATAAGGCATTTTTCTATCGGTGTCTAAACTAAGTTGGCTTCATTGCAGCAAATAACAATTATTTCCTTGGGTAAACATACATATTTTGATAGTTCACAGTCATTGCTTGGAAAAAATAAAAGTTTTTTGAGAGCAATGGTTAATTTTTTTTATTTAGACACATAAAAGACAATTATTCATGTTCTAGCTTGAATTAAAGGGGATCCATGTATGTTACATATATTTTTCTTTAAGATGATTAATCTTTTTCCATGAAATAGAACGAAATTGAATAAGAAAGGTCATTATCTGATAAATATAAAGAAAAACTACATACATATGGGTATTATGAAGAAGAATGAAGTGGGTTCTGCCATATTTTGGTGTAAGTTGGCTTTAATGAGAGTCAATGCTTGGAATTAAAATAAGAAGATCATATAATATTATTAAGAATGGTATTTTTATATATCATTTTGTAACGTGGAAGGATTTGTCGTTTTACACAGTATTTTATCATCAAAAAATTAGAACCCAATATTGACTTCATAGAGGATTTAAGAGACATTGACAACGTTCATAGTAGAACTTATTTTTCTTAAATGCAATAATTCAATATCTTACATTCTAACAGTTACTCATGATATTTAAGTAAACTATGTCTTCAAATATACAGAAACCAGCTTGAACTTCAAATGAACCTTTAGAAATCCAACTAATAATATACATCTAGTATTGATTGATAAATTAATGAACAAATACATACATAATATCTAGTTTACTATGAAATACATATATTTACAACGACAAACATATTATTTGTAATTTAATTTTTTTTTCCATGGGTGTACATCTTCAAATACACTGAAATCACTATTTAATTCAACAATATGTAAAAATCATTTCTCTTACGTTTTGTTTTTGATGATAAAACAATTTTGATGTATCCTCCAATAGACCGATCGGATATATTTCAGGTTCTCTTACCCATCAGTGGTGGATTCATGCTATTTTTTCCATTTAACTAGTTAATGCTTCGAAATATATTAAATCTTTACAAAGCAATGGATCTGATTAATCTACACCTTAAATGAGAGCGCAAATCAATATCTTTCTCATCAAGATCGTTTCAATGAAATATGGAAGACAGCATGAATGAATGTAATTTAAGTAATTTAAAAAGATGGTTTTTTGTCATGTCAACTCTTGGTCTGAGAACACAAGTAGATATTAAAGAAGCTTTAAATATCATTGTACTCCTTCCTACCAATTTGTTTCTTCAAAGTGTAATTGAAAGTCATGGAAATAATATTTCAATTCAACAAAAACTTCTTTATGAACATCTCATATTGGGGTTTGTTCAAGTTTATGGATCAAACATTGAGGAGATGAAGGATGACGTTTATTTTGAAGATAGCTGATGGAACAGAAAGTCCTAACACTTGAATGGATTTTCCTGAGTTTCTAAGTTCCTTCAATGATTTATTTTCTTAACTTTATCGCTTATGCAAGAATGCTGCTGGTCTACTCATTTACGTTAAATAGAGAGAAAGAGAATATAAGTGTCCTGATATCCAAAAAAAAAAAGAAAAAAAGAAAACATGGAGAAGCACTTGATTTGACCATTTTTATTGATTGACCATAACCTAAAATTGATACTATATCATTGTGGTGCTTCAACCGTAATGCTATATAGATATTTCATGTTTAACAAGTTGAATTGACTAGTTGAATGTAACACAAAAAAAATGACTGTATGTAAAAGATTTATATTTTCCCTATATATGTATATGTAAGCCATCTTATGAATTAATTCATTAAAAGAAGTTATAAGCATTGAAAAGAAAACGTGTGAATATAGACATTTTTTTGCATGTTTAACCAATTTTTTGTAGTACAGGGTAAGGTAAAGAAATTATAAATATCATTTTTGTTGAAGGTAAGAATTACGGTTGAATTAGACACAAAAACTCAAATATAGATTTCTTACATTTTTGATGGATCTAGTTAAAGTTCTTGCTTAATATTTGGCATGAAACATCTTCAAAAATAAGACAACTCGCTCAATGGTATGTTCAAAAAATTGAATAGAACAAATGAGAATCATCCTCTGAATATTTGAGATTTATCAATCGTAATGACTTCAATATAACTGTCAAAACTCTTAGTTAAACACTTATTTTTAGAGGCGTACATAATATAAAAAATGTTGAAACTTCTTTCTCTAAATATTGGAATGCAAACACGAGGATTTAGTAGTAACATAATCCTGATAGGAGTGGAACAGAAAAGTCTTACTTACAAATATATTTAGATATAAAACTTATTAATAATATTGAATTAAGAAGCATGATTTATGATGATGAAGAAGTAGGATATTTGCAGGTAATTAAATGTATCTTATCACAACTGTACATACCTACAAATAGGTCTTCTTAAACCTCCACATAGTCAAATTTGTAATATATATAATATATGAGTTATAAAAAACAAGAAAATAAAAAATTATAATTTGTAAAAAAAAAAAGAAATATTAATAAATATTCAATTTCTAAAAATCATCAGATATTAAGAGGCTGTCAAGCTCTCCGGATCTTTTTTCTCCTGAAAGGAGGGTGAGCTATTGAAGACTTTTTCTTCAGATGCGCTCTTTATAAAGATTTCTTAATAGACTCAAATTCAATTCAAATTATTTTTTCCTGGGCCTTCTTCATTCCACTTTGTGAGTGAAGGAAGTGAGCTCCTTAATTAATTCCTTGTTTTTTATCCAAGTTTACTTGATTGTCTGACAATTTGTTTTCTATTGGCCCTTCCCTTCAGAGATTTTAGGTTCTTGAGAGTTAGACACACACCTTTTAAATGGCACTAAAAGAATAAAATAAAGTTATGAAAGGTCATTGCCTTGTCAAACCGTTGTGTTTGGGGTTTGCAACTCGATACGTCCCCCTTTTTATTCGATAAAACTATTATTTTGCGTGTTGTTCTCATTCAAAAGGCTAAAATTCTCATGAATGTGATTCGGCTTAACAAGTAAACTCTATTCTTCTTTTTTATAGTCAATGTAATTAATTATTACAAGAGGAATCAATCTTTATGGTTACATATTTTTAATCATAACAGAAAATGTATAAATGAGCAAATTTAAATTCCATATCCTCTACAGTCTAAAAATACAAATTGTAATCGAGGTAAACTAAAAGTCATTGTCTTTGAAATGATTTATCTACATACATATTAAATCTATATGAATTTGTCAGATTGACAGAATATTAAGCTTTTATAAGGCATTTTTCTATCGGTGTCTAAACTAAGTTGGCTTCATTGCAGCAAATAACAATTATTTCCTTGGGTAAACATACATATTTTGATAGTTCACAGTCATTGCTTGGAAAAAATAAAAGTTTTTTGAGAGCAATGGTTAATTTTTTTTATTTAGACACATAAAAGACAATTATTCATGTTCTAGCTTGAATTAAAGGGGATCCATGTATTTTACATATATTTTTCTTTAAGATGATTTATTTTTTTCCATGAAATATAACGAAATTGAATAAGAAAGGTCATTATCTGATAAATATAAAGAAAAACTACATACATATGGGTATTATGAAGAAGAATGAAGTGGGTTCTGCCATATTTTGGTGTAAGTTGGCTTTAATGAGAGTCAATGCTTGGAATTAAAATAAGAAGATCATATAATATTATTAAGAATGGTATTTTTATATATCATTTTGTAACGTGGAAGGATTTGTCGTTTTACACAGTATTTTATCATCAAAAAATTAGAACCCAATATTGACTTCATAGAGGATTTAGGAGACATTGACAACGTTCATAGTAGAACTTATTTTTCTTAAATGCAATAATTCAATATCTTACATTCTAACAGTTACTCATGATATTTAAGTAAACTATGTCTTCAAATATACAGAAACCAGCTTGAACTTCAAATGAACCTTTAGAAATCCAACTAATAATATACATCTAGTATTGATTGATAAATTAATGAACAAATACATACATAATATCTAGTTTACTATGAAATACATATATTTACAACGACAAACATATTATTTGTAATTTAATTTTTTTTTCCATGGGTGTACATCTTCAAATACACTGAAATCACTATTTAATTCAACAATATGTAAAAATCATTTCTCTTACGTTTTGTTTTTGATGATAAAACAATTTTGATGTATCCTCCAATAGACCGATCGGATATATTTCAGGTTCTCTTACCCATCAGTGGTGGATTCATGCTATTTTTTCCATTTAACTAGTTAATGCTTCGAAATATATTAAATCTTTACAAAGCAATGGATCTGATTAATCTACACCTTAAATGAGAGCGCAAATCAATATCTTTCTCATCAAGATCGTTTCAATGAAATATGGAAGACAGCATGAATGAATGTAATTTAAGTAATTTAAAAAGATGGTTTTTTGTCATGTCAACTCTTGGTCTGAGAACACAAGTAGATATTAAAGAAGCTTTAAATATCATTGTACTCCTTCCTACCAATTTGTTTCTTCAAAGTGTAATTGAAAGTCATGGAAATAATATTTCAATTCAACAAAAACTTCTTTATGAACATCTCATATTGGGGTTTGTTCAAGTTTATGGATCAAACATTGAGGAGATGAAGGATGACGTTTATTTTGAAGATAGCTGATGGAACAGAAAGTCCTAACACTTGAATGGATTTTCCTGAGTTTCTAAGTTCCTTCAATGATTTATTTTCTTAACTTTATCGCTTATGCAAGAATGCTGCTGGTCTACTCATTTACGTTAAATAGAGAGAAAGAGAATATAAGTGTCCTGATATCCAAAAAAAAAAAGAAAAAAAGAAAACATGGAGAAGCACTTGATTTGACCATTTTTATTGATTGACCATAACCTAAAATTGATACTATATCATTGTGGTGCTTCAACCGTAATGCTATATAGATATTTCATGTTTAACAAGTTGAATTGACTAGTTGAATGTAACACAAAAAAAATGACTGTATGTAAAAGATTTATATTTTCCCTATATATGTATATGTAAGCCATCTTATGAATTAATTCATTAAAAGAAGTTATAAGCATTGAAAAGAAAACGTGTGAATATAGACATTTTTTTGCATGTTTAACCAATTTTTTGTAGTACAGGGTAAGGTAAAGAAATTATAAATATCATTTTTGTTGAAGGTAAGAATTACGGTTGAATTAGACACAAAAACTCAAATATAGATTTCTTACATTTTTGATGGATCTAGTTAAAGTTCTTGCTTAATATTTGGCATGAAACATCTTCAAAAATAAGACAACTCGCTCAATGGTATGTTCAAAAAATTGAATAGAACAAATGAGAATCATCCTCTGAATATTTGAGATTTATCAATCGTAATGACTTCAATATAACTGTCAAAACTCTTAGTTAAACACTTATTTTTAGAGGCGTACATAATATAAAAAATGTTGAAACTTCTTTCTCTAAATATTGGAATGCAAACACGAGGATTTAGTAGTAACATAATCCTGATAGGAGTGGAACAGAAAAGTCTTACTTACAAATATATTTAGATATAAAACTTATTAATAATATTGAATTAAGAAGCATGATTTATGATGATGAAGAAGTAGGATATTTGCAGGTAATTAAATGTATCTTATCACAACTGTACATACCTACAAATAGGTCTTCTTAAACCTCCACATAGTCAAATTTGTAATATATATAATATATGAGTTATAAAAAACAAGAAAATAAAAAATTATAATTTGTAAAAAAAAAAAGAAATATTAATAAATATTCAATTTCTAAAAATCATCAGATATTAAGAGGCTGTCAAGCTCTCCGGATCTTTTTTCTCCTGAAAGGAGGGTGAGCTATTGAAGACTTTTTCTTCAGATGCGCTCTTTATAAAGATTTCTTAATAGACTCAAATTCAATTCAAATTATTTTTTCCTGGGCCTTCTTCATTCCACTTTGTGAGTGAAGGAAGTGAGCTCCTTAATTAATTCCTTGTTTTTTATCCAAGTTTACTTGATTGTCTGACAATTTGTTTTCTATTGGCCCTTCCCTTCAGAGATTTTAGGTTCTTGAGAGTTAGACACACACCTTTTAAATGGCACTAAAAGAATAAAATAAAGTTATGAAAGGTCATTGCCTTGTCAAACCGTTGTGTTTGGGGTTTGCAACTCGATACGTCCCCCTTTTTATTCGATAAAACTATTATTTTGCGTGTTGTTCTCATTCAAAAGGCTAAAATTCTCATGAATGTGATTCGGCTTAACAAGTAAACTCTATTCTTCTTTTTTATAGTCAATGTAATTAATTATTACAAGAGGAATCAATCTTTATGGTTACATATTTTTAATCATAACAGAAAATGTATAAATGAGCAAATTTAAATTCCATATCCTCTACAGTCTAAAAATACAAATTGTAATCGAGGTAAACTAAAAGTCATTGTCTTTGAAATGATTTATCTACATACATATTAAATCTATATGAATTTGTCAGATTGACAGAATATTAAGCTTTTATAAGGCATTTTTCTATCGGTGTCTAAACTAAGTTGGCTTCATTGCAGCAAATAACAATTATTTCCTTGGGTAAACATACATATTTTGATAGTTCACAGTCATTGCTTGGAAAAAATAAAAGTTTTTTGAGAGCAATGGTTAATTTTTTTTATTTAGACACATAAAAGACAATTATTCATGTTCTAGCTTGAATTAAAGGGGATCCATGTATTTTACATATATTTTTCTTTAAGATGATTAATTTTTTTCCATGAATATAACGAAATTGAATAAGAAAGGTCATTATCTGATAAATATAAAGAAAAACTACATACATATGGGTATTATGAAGAAGAATGAAGTGGGTTCTGCCATATTTTGGTGTAAGTTGGCTTTTATGAGAGTCAATGCTTGGAATTAAACTAAGAAGATCATATAATATTATTAAGAATGGTATTTTTATATATCATTTTGTAACGTGGAAGGATTTGTCGTTTTACACAGTATTTTATCATCAAAAAATTAGAACCCAATATTGACTTCATAGAGGATTTAGGAGACATTGACAACGTTCATAGTAGAACTTATTTTTCTTAAATGCAATAATTCAATATCTTACATTCTAACAGTTACTCATGATATTTAAGTAAACTATGTCTTCAAATATACAGAAACCAGCTTGAACTTCAAATGAACCTTTAGAAATCCAACTAATAATATACATCTAGTATTGATTGATAAATTAATGAACAAATACATACATAATATCTAGTTTACAATGAAATACATATATTTACAACGACAAACATATTATTTGTAATTTAATTTTTTTTTCTATGGGTGTACATCTTCAAATACACTGAAATCACTATTTAATTCAACAATATGTAAAAATCATTTCTCTTACGTTTTGTTTTTGATGATAAAACAATTTTGATGTATCCTCCAATAGACCAATCGGATATATTTCAGGTTCTCTTACCCATCAGTGGTGGATTCATGCTATTTTTTCCATTTAACTAGTTAATGCTTCGAAATATATTAAATCTTTACAAAGCAATGGATCTGATTAATCTACACCCTAAATGAGAGCGCAAATCAATATCTTTCTCATCAAGATCGTTTCAATGAAATATGGAAGACAGCATGAATGAATGTAATTTAAGTAATTTAAAAAGATGGTTTTTTGTCATGTCAACTCTTGGTCTGAGAACACAAGTAGATATTAAAGAAGCTTTAAATATCATTGTACTCCTTCCTACCAATTTGTTTCTTCAAAGTGTAATTGAAAGTCATGGAAATAATATTTCAATTCAACAAAAACTTCTTTATGAACATCTCATATTGGGGTTTGTTCAAGTTTATGGATCAAACATTGAGGAGATGAAGGATGACGTTTATTTTGAAGATAGCTGATGGAACAGAAAGTCCTAACACTTGAATGGATTTTCCTGAGTTTCTAAGTTCCTTCAATGATTTATTTTCTTAACTTTATCGCTTATGCAAGAATGCTGCTGGTCTACTCATTTACATTTAATAAAGAGAAAGAGAATATAAGTGTCCTGATATCCAAAAAAAAATAGAAAAAAAGAATACATGGAAAAGCACTTGATTTGACCATTTTTATTGATTGACCATAACCTAAAATTGATACTATATTATTGTGGTGCTTCAACCGTAATGCTATATAGATATTTCATGTTTAACAAGTTGAATTGACTAGTTGAATGTAACACAAAAAAAATGACTGTATGTAAAAGATTTATATTTTCCCTATATATGTATATGTAAGCCATCTTATGAATTAAGATATTCAATAAAGAAAACGTGTGAATATAGACATTTTTTTGCATGTTTAACCAATTTTTTGTAGTACAGGGTAAGGTAAAGAAATTATAAATATCATTTTTGTTGAAGGTAAGAATTACGGTTGAATTAGACACAAAAACTCAAATATAGATTTCTTACATTTTTGATGGATCTAGTTAAAGTTCTTGCTTAATATTTGGCATGAAACATCTTCAAAAATAAGACAACTCGCTCAATGGTATGTTCAAAAAATTGAATAGAACAAATGAGAATCATCCTCTGAATATTTGAGATTTATCAATCGTAATGACTTCAATATAACTGTCAAAACTCTTAGTTAAACACTTATTTTTAGAGGCGTACATAATATAAAAAATGTTGAAACTTCTTTCTCTAAATATTGGAATGCAAACACGAGGATTTAGTAGTAACATAATCCTGATAGGAGTGGAACAGAAAAGTCTTACTTACAAATATATTTAGATATAAAACTTATTAATAATATTGAATTAAGAAGCATGATTTATGATGATGAAGAAGTAGGATATTTGCAGGTAATTAAATGTATCTTATCACAACTGTACATACCTACAAATAGGTCTTCTTAAACCTCCACATAGTCAAATTTGTAATATATATAATATATGAGTTATAAAAAACAAGAAAATAAAAAATTATAATTTGTAAAAAAAAAAAGAAATATTAATAAATATTCAATTTCTAAAAATCATCAGATATTAAGAGGCTGTCAAGCTCTCCGGATCTTTTTTCTCCTGAAAGGAGGGTGAGCTATTGAAGACTTTTTCTTCAGATGCGCTCTTTATAAAGATTTCTTAATAGACTCAAATTCAATTCAAATTATTTTTTCCTGGGCCTTCTTCATTCCACTTTGTGAGTGAAGGAAGTGAGCTCCTTAATTAATTCCTTGTTTTTTATCCAAGTTTACTTGATTGTCTGACAATTTGTTTTCTATTGGCCCTTCCCTTCAGAGATTTTAGGTTCTTGAGAGTTAGACACACACCTTTTAAATGGCACTAAAAGAATAAAATAAAGTTATGAAAGGTCATTGCCTTGTCAAACCGTTGTGTTTGGGGTTTGCAACTCGATACGTCCCCCTTTTTATTCGATAAAACTATTATTTTGCGTGTTGTTCTCATTCAAAAAGCTAAAATTCTCATGAATGTGATTCGGCTTATCAAGTAAACTCTATTCTTCTTTTTTATAGTCAATGTAATTAATGATTACAAGAGGAATCAATCTTTATGGTTACATATTTTTAATCATAACAGAAAATGTATAAATGAGCAAATTTAAATTCCATATCCTCTACAGTCTAAAAATACAAATTGTAATCGAGGTAAACTAAGAGTCATTGTCTTTGAAATGATTTATCTACATACATATTAAATCTATATGAATTTGTCAGATTGACAGAATATTAAGCTTTTATAAGGCATTTTTCTATCGGTGTCTAAACTAAGTTGGCTTCATTGCAGCAAATAACAATTATTTCCTTGGGTAAACATACATATTTTGATAGTTCACAGTCATTGCTTGGAAAAAATAAAAGTTTTTTGAGAGCAATGGTTAATTTTTTTTATTTAGACACATAAAAGACAATTATTCATGTTCTAGCTTGAATTAAAGGGGATCCATGTATGTTACATATATTTTTCTTTAAGATGATTAATCTTTTTCCATGAAATAGAACGAAATTGAATAAGAAAGGTCATTATCTGATAAATATAAAGAAAAACTACATACATATGGGTATTATGAAGAAGAATGAAGTGGGTTCTGCCATATTTTGGTGTAAGTTGGCTTTAATGAGAGTCAATGCTTGGAATTAAAATAAGAAGATCATATAATATTATTAAGAATGGTATTTTTATATATCATTTTGTAACGTGGAAGGATTTGTCGTTTTACACAGTATTTTATCATCAAAAAATTAGAACCCAATATTGACTTCATAGAGGATTTAAGAGACATTGACAACGTTCATAGTAGAACTTATTTTTCTTAAATGCAATAATTCAATATCTTACATTCTAACAGTTACTCATGATATTTAAGTAAACTATGTCTTCAAATATACAGAAACCAGCTTGAACTTCAAATGAACCTTTAGAAATCCAACTAATAATATACATCTAGTATTGATTGATAAATTAATGAACAAATACATACATAATATCTAGTTTACTATGAAATACATATATTTACAACGACAAACATATTATTTGTAATTTAATTTTTTTTTCCATGGGTGTACATCTTCAAATACACTGAAATCACTATTTAATTCAACAATATGTAAAAATCATTTCTCTTACGTTTTGTTTTTGATGATAAAACAATTTTGATGTATCCTCCAATAGACCGATCGGATATATTTCAGGTTCTCTTACCCATCAGTGGTGGATTCATGCTATTTTTTCCATTTAACTAGTTAATGCTTCGAAATATATTAAATCTTTACAAAGCAATGGATCTGATTAATCTACACCTTAAATGAGAGCGCAAATCAATATCTTTCTCATCAAGATCGTTTCAATGAAATATGGAAGACAGCATGAATGAATGTAATTTAAGTAATTTAAAAAGATGGTTTTTTGTCATGTCAACTCTTGGTCTGAGAACACAAGTAGATATTAAAGAAGCTTTAAATATCATTGTACTCCTTCCTACCAATTTGTTTCTTCAAAGTGTAATTGAAAGTCATGGAAATAATATTTCAATTCAACAAAAACTTCTTTATGAACATCTCATATTGGGGTTTGTTCAAGTTTATGGATCAAACATTGAGGAGATGAAGGATGACGTTTATTTTGAAGATAGCTGATGGAACAGAAAGTCCTAACACTTGAATGGATTTTCCTGAGTTTCTAAGTTCCTTCAATGATTTATTTTCTTAACTTTATCGCTTATGCAAGAATGCTGCTGGTCTACTCATTTACGTTAAATAGAGAGAAAGAGAATATAAGTGTCCTGATATCCAAAAAAAAAAAGAAAAAAAGAAAACATGGAGAAGCACTTGATTTGACCATTTTTATTGATTGACCATAACCTAAAATTGATACTATATCATTGTGGTGCTTCAACCGTAATGCTATATAGATATTTCATGTTTAACAAGTTGAATTGACTAGTTGAATGTAACACAAAAAAAATGACTGTATGTAAAAGATTTATATTTTCCCTATATATGTATATGTAAGCCATCTTATGAATTAATTCATTAAAAGAAGTTATAAGCATTGAAAAGAAAACGTGTGAATATAGACATTTTTTTGCATGTTTAACCAATTTTTTGTAGTACAGGGTAAGGTAAAGAAATTATAAATATCATTTTTGTTGAAGGTAAGAATTACGGTTGAATTAGACACAAAAACTCAAATATAGATTTCTTACATTTTTGATGGATCTAGTTAAAGTTCTTGCTTAATATTTGGCATGAAACATCTTCAAAAATAAGACAACTCGCTCAATGGTATGTTCAAAAAATTGAATAGAACAAATGAGAATCATCCTCTGAATATTTGAGATTTATCAATCGTAATGACTTCAATATAACTGTCAAAACTCTTAGTTAAACACTTATTTTTAGAGGCGTACATAATATAAAAAATGTTGAAACTTCTTTCTCTAAATATTGGAATGCAAACACGAGGATTTAGTAGTAACATAATCCTGATAGGAGTGGAACAGAAAAGTCTTACTTACAAATATATTTAGATATAAAACTTATTAATAATATTGAATTAAGAAGCATGATTTATGATGATGAAGAAGTAGGATATTTGCAGGTAATTAAATGTATCTTATCACAACTGTACATACCTACAAATAGGTCTTCTTAAACCTCCACATAGTCAAATTTGTAATATATATAATATATGAGTTATAAAAAACAAGAAAATAAAAAATTATAATTTGTAAAAAAAAAAAGAAATATTAATAAATATTCAATTTCTAAAAATCATCAGATATTAAGAGGCTGTCAAGCTCTCCGGATCTTTTTTCTCCTGAAAGGAGGGTGAGCTATTGAAGACTTTTTCTTCAGATGCGCTCTTTATAAAGATTTCTTAATAGACTCAAATTCAATTCAAATTATTTTTTCCTGGGCCTTCTTCATTCCACTTTGTGAGTGAAGGAAGTGAGCTCCTTAATTAATTCCTTGTTTTTTATCCAAGTTTACTTGATTGTCTGACAATTTGTTTTCTATTGGCCCTTCCCTTCAGAGATTTTAGGTTCTTGAGAGTGAGACACACACCTTTTAAATGGCACTAAAAGAATAAAATAAAGTTATGAAAGGTCATTGCCTTGTCAAACCGTTGTGTTTGGGGTTTGCAACTCGATACGTCCCCCTTTTTATTCGATAAAACTATTATTTTGCGTGTTGTTCTCATTCAAAAGGCTAAAATTCTCATGAATGTGATTCGGCTTAACAAGTAAACTCTATCCTTCTTTTTTATAGTCAATGTAATTAATTATTACAAGAGGAATCAATCTTTATGGTTACATATTTTTAATCATAACAGAAAATGTATAAATGAGCAAATTTAAATTCCATATCCTCTACAGTCTAAAAATACAAATTGTAATCGAGGTAAACTAAGAGTCATTGTCTTTGAAATGATTTATCTACATACATATTAAATCTATATGAATTTGTCAGATTGACAGAATATTAAGCTTTTATAAGGCATTTTTCTATCGGTGTCTAAACTAAGTTGGCTTCATTGCAGCAAATAACAATTATTTCCTTGGGTAAACATACATATTTTGATAGTTCACAGTCATTGCTTGGAAAAAATAAAAGTTTTTTGAGAGCAATGGTTAATTTTTTTTATTTAGACACATAAAAGACAATTATTCATGTTCTAGCTTGAATTAAAGGGGATCCATGTATGTTACATATATTTTTCTTTAAGATGATTAATTTTTTTCCATGAAATAGAACGAAATTGAATAAGAAAGGTCATTATCTGATAAATATAAAGAAAAACTACATACATATGGGTATTATGAAGAAGAATGAAGTGGGTTCTGCCATATTTTGGTGTAAGTTGGCTTTAATGAGAGTCAATGCTTGGAATTAAAATAAGAAGATCATATAATATTATTAAGAATGGTATTTTTATATATCATTTTGTAACGTGGAAGGATTTGTCGTTTTACACAGTATTTTATCATCAAAAAATTAGAACCCAATATTGACTTCATAGAGGATTTAGGAGACATTGACAACGTTCATAGTAGAACTTATTTTTCTTAAATGCAATAATTCAATATCTTACATTCTAACAGTTACTCATGATATTTAAGTAAACTATGTCTTCAAATATACAGAAACCAGCTTGAACTTCAAATGAACCTTTAGAAATCCAACTAATAATATACATCTAGTATTGATTGATAAATTAATGAACAAATACATACATAATATCTAGTTTACTATGAAATACATATATTTACAACGACAAACATATTATTTGTAATTTAATTTTTTTTTCCATGGGTGTACATCTTCAAATACACTGAAATCACTATTTAATTCAACAATATGTAAAAATCATTTCTTTTACGTTTTGTTTTTGATGATAAAACAATTTTGATGTATCCTCCAATAGACCGATCGGATATATTTCAGGTTCTCTTACCCATCAGTGGTGGATTCATGCTATTTTTTCCATTTAACTAGTTAATGCTTCGAAATATATTAAATCTTTACAAAGCAATGGATCTGATTAATCTACACCTTAAATGAGAGCGCAAATCAATATCTTTCTCATCAAGATCGTTTCAATGAAATATGGAAGACAGCATGAATGAATGTAATTTAAGTAATTTAAAAAGATGGTTTTTTGTCATGTCAACTCTTGGTCTGAGAACACAAGTAGATATTAAAGAAGCTTTAAATATCATTGTACTCCTTCCTACCAATTTGTTTCTTCAAAGTGTAATTGAAAGTCATGGAAATAATATTTCAATTCAACAAAAACTTCTTTATGAACATCTCATATTGGGGTTTGTTCAAGTTTATGGATCAAACATTGAGGAGATGAAGGATGACGTTTATTTTGAAGATAGCTGATGGAACAGAAAGTCCTAACACTTGAATGGATTTTCCTGAGTTTCTAAGTTCCTTCAATGATTTATTTTCTTAACTTTATCGCTTATGCAAGAATGCTGCTGGTCTACTCATTTACATTTAATAAAGAGAAAGAGAATATAAGTGTCCTGATATCCAAAAAAAAATAGAAAAAAAGAATAAATGGAAAAGCACTTGATTTGACCATTTTTATTGATTGACCATAACCTAAAATTGATACTATATCATTGTGGTGCTTCAACCGTAATGCTATATAGATATTTCATGTTTAACAAGTTGAATTGACTAGTTGAATGTAACACAAAAAAAATGACTGTATGTAAAAGATTTATATTTTCCCTATATATGTATATGTAAGCCATCTTATGAATTAATTCATTAAAAGAAGTTATAAGCATTGAAAAGAAAACGTGTGAATATAGACATTTTTTTGCATGTTTAACCAATTTTTTGTAGTACAGGGTAAGGTAAAGAAATTATAAATATCATTTTTGTTGAAGGTAAGAATTACGGTTGAATTAGACACAAAAACTCAAATATAGATTTCTTACATTTTTGATGGATCTAGTTAAAGTTCTTGCTTAATATTTGGCATGAAACATCTTCAAAAATAAGACAACTCGCTCAATGGTATGTTCAAAAAGTCGAATAGAACAAATGAGAATCATCCTCTGAATATTTGAGATTTATCAATCGTAATGACTTCAATATAACTGTCAAAACTCTTAGTTAAACACTTATTTTTAGAGACGTACATAATATAAAAAATGTTGAAACTTCTTTCTCTAAATATTGGAATGCAAACACGAGGATTTAGTAGTAACATAATCCTGATAGGAGTGGAACAGAAAAGTCTTACTTACATATATATTTAGATATAAAACTTATTAATAATATTGAATTAAGAAATATGATTTATGATAATGAAGAAGTAGGATATTTGCAGGTAATTAAATGTATCTTATCACAACTGTACACACCTACAAATAGGTCTTCTTAAACCTCCACATAGTCAAATTTGTAATATATATAATATATGAGTTATAAAAAACAAGAAAATAAAAAATTATAATTTGTAAAAAAAAAAAGAAATATTAATAAATATTCAATTTCTAAAAATCATCAGATATTAAGAGGCTGTCAAGCTCTCCGGATCTTTTTTCTCCTGAAAGGAGGGTGAGCTATTGAAGACTTTTTCTTCAGATGCTCTCTTTATAAAGATTTCTTAATAGACTCAAATTCAATTCAAATTATTTTTTCCTGGGCCTTCTTCATTCCACTTTGTGAGTGAAGGAAGTGAGCTCCTTAATTAATTCCTTGTTTTGTATCCAAGTTTACTTGATTGTCTGACAATTTGTTTTCTATTGGCCCTTCCCTTCAGAGATTTTAGGTTCTTGAGAGTGAGACACACACCTTTTAAATGGCACTAAAAGAATAAAATAAAGTTATGAAAGGTCTTTGCCTTGTCAAACCGTTGTGTTTGGGGTTTGCAACTCGATACGTCCCCCTTTTTATTCGATAAAACTATTATTTTGCGTGTTGTTCTCATTCAGAGGGCTAAAATTCTCATGAATGTGATTCGGCTTAACAAGTAAACTCTATCCTTCTTTTTTATAGTCAATGTAATTAATTATTACAAGAGAAATCAATCTTTATGGTTACATATTTTTAATCATAACAGAATATGTATAAATGAGCAAATTTAAATTCCATATCCTCTACAGTCTAAAAATACAAATTGTAATCGAGGTAAACTAAAAGTCATTGTCTTTGAAATGATTTATCTATATACATATTAAATCTATATGAATTTGTCAGATTGACAGAATATTAAGCTTTTATAAGGCATTTTTCTATCGGTGTCTAAACTAAGTTGGCTTCATTGCAGCAAATAACAATTATTTCCTTGGGTAAACATACATATTTTGATAGTTCACAGTCATTGCTTGGAAAAAATAAAAGTTTTTTGAGAGCAATGGTTAATTTTTTTTATTTAGACACATAAAAGACAATTATTCATGTTCTAGCTTGAATTAAAGGGGATCCATGTATTTTACATATATTTTTCTTTAAGATGATTTATTTTTTTCCATGAAATATAACGAAATTGAATAAGAAAGGTCATTATCTGATAAATATAAAGAAAAACTACATACATATGGGTATTATGAAGAAGAATGAAGTGGGTTCTGCCATATTTTGGTGTAAGTTGGCTTTAATGAGAGTCAATGCTTGGAATTAAAATAAGAAGATCATATAATATTAAGAATGGTATTTTTATATATCATTTTGTAACGTGGAAGGATTTGTCGTTTTACACAGTATTTTATCATCAAAAAATTAGAACCCAATATTGACTTCATAGAGGATTTAAGAGACATTGACAACGTTCATAGTAGAACTTATTTTTCTTAAATGCAATAATTCAATATCTTACATTCTAACAGTTACTCATGATATTTAAGTAAACTATGTCTTCAAATATACAGAAACCAGCTTGAACTTGTAATGAACCTTTAGAAATCCAACTAATAATATACATCTAGTATTGATTGATAAATTAATGAACAAATACATACATAATATCTAGTTTACAATGAAATACATATATTTACAACGACAAACGTATTATTTGTAATTTAATTTTTATTTCCATGGGTGTACATCTTCAAATACACTGAAATCACTATTTAATTCAACAATATGTAAATATCATTTCTCTTACGTTTTGTTTTTGATGATAAAACAATTTTGATGTATCTTCCAATAGACTCATCGGATATATTTCAGGTTCTCTTACCCATCAGTGGTATATTCATGCTATTTTTTCCATTTAACTAGTAAATGCTTCGAAATATATTAAATCTTTACAAAGCAATGGATCTGATTAATCTACCATCTAAATGAGAGCGCAAATCAATATCTTTCTCATCAAGATCGTTTCAATGAAATATGGAAGAGAGCATGAATGAATGTAATTTAAGTAATTTAAAAAGATGGTTTTTTGTCATGTCAACTCTTGGTCTGAGAACACAAGTAGGAAGCTTTAAATATCATTGTACTCCTTCCTACCATTGTTTCTTCAAAATGTAACTGAAATGTCATGGAAATAATATTTCAATTCAACAATAGCTTCTTTATGAACATCTCATATTGGGGTTTGTTCAAGTTTATGGATCAAACATTGAGGAGATGAAGGATGACGTTTATTTTGAAGATAGCTGATGGAACAGAAAGTCCTAACACTTGAATGGATTTTCCTGAGTTTCTAAGTTCCTTCAATGATTTATTTTCTTAACTTTATCGCTTATGCAAGAATGCTGCTGGTCTACTCATTTACGTTAAATAGAGAGAAAGAGAATATAAGTGTCCTGATATCCAAAAAAAAAAAGAAAAAAAGAAAACATGGAGAAGCACTTGATTTGACCATTTTTATTGATTGACCATAACCTAAAATTGATACTATATCATTGTGGTGCTTCAACCGTAATGCTATATAGATATTTCATGTTTAACAAGTTGAATTGACTAGTTGAATGTAACACAAAAAAAATGACTGTATGTAAAAGATTTATATTTTCCCTATATATGTATATGTAAGCCATCTTATGAATTAATTCATTAAAAGAAGTTATAAGCATTGAAAAGAAAACGTATGAATATAGACATTTTTTTGCATGTTTAACCAATTTTTTGTAGTACAGGGTAAGGTAAAGAAATTATAAATATCATTTTTGTTGAAGGTAAGAATTACGGTTGAATTAGACACAAAAACTCAAATATAGATTTCTTACATTTTTGATGGATCTAGTTAAAGTTCTTGCTTAATATTTGGCATGAAACATCTTCAAAAATAAGACAACTCGCTCAATGGTATGTTCAAAAAATTGAATAGAACAAATGAGAATCATCCTCTGAATATTTGAGATTTATCAATCCGAATGACTTCAATATAACTGTCAAAACTCTTAGTTAAACACTTATTTTTAGAGGCGTACATAATATAAAAAATGTTGAAACTTCTTTCTCTAAATATTGGAATGCAAACACGAGGATTTAGTAGTAACATAATCCTGATAGGAGTGGAACAGAAAAGTCTTACTTACAAATATATTTAGATATAAAACTTATTAATAATATTGAATTAAGAAGCATGATTTATGATGATGAAGAAGTAGGATATTTGCAGGTAATTAAATGTATCTTATCACAACTGTACATACCTACAAATAGGTCTTCTTAAACCTCCACATAGTCAAATTTGTAATATATATAATATATGAGTTATAAAAAACAAGAAAATAAAAAATTATAATTTGTAAAAAAAAAAAGAAATATTAATAAATATTCAATTTCTAAAAATCATCAGATATTAAGAGGCTGTCAAGCTCTCCGGATCTTTTTTCTCCTGAAAGGAGGGTGAGCTATTGAAGACTTTTTCTTCAGATGCGCTCTTTATAAAGATTTCTTAATAGACTCAAATTCAATTCAAATTATTTTTTCCTGGGCCTTCTTCATTCCACTTTGTGAGTGAAGGAAGTGAGCTCCTTAATTAATTCCTTGTTTTTTATCCAAGTTTACTTGATTGTCTGACAATTTGTTTTCTATTGGCCCTTCCCTTCAGAGATTTTAGGTTCTTGAGAGTGAGACACACACCTTTTAAATGGCACTAAAAGAATAAAATAAAGTTATGAAAGGTCATTGCCTTGTCAAACCGTTGTGTTTGGGGTTTGCAACTCGATACGTCCCCCTTTTTATTCGATAAAACTATTATTTTGCGTGTTGTTCTCATTCAAAAGGCTAAAATTCTCATGAATGTGATTCGGCTTAACAAGTAAACTCTATCCTTCTTTTTTATAGTCAATGTAATTAATTATTACAAGAGGAATCAATCTTTATGGTTACATATTTTTAATCATAACAGAAAATGTATAAATGAGCAAATTTAAATTCCATATCCTCTACAGTCTAAAAATACAAATTGTAATCGAGGTAAACTAAGAGTCATTGTCTTTGAAATGATTTATCTACATACATATTAAATCTATATGAATTTGTCAGATTGACAGAATATTAAGCTTTTATAAGGCATTTTTCTATCGGTGTCTAAACTAAGTTGGCTTCATTGCAGCAAATAACAATTATTTCCTTGGGTAAACATACATATTTTGATAGTTCACAGTCATTGCTTGGAAAAAATAAAAGTTTTTTGAGAGCAATGGTTAATTTTTTTTATTTAGACACATAAAAGACAATTATTCATGTTCTAGCTTGAATTAAAGGGGATCCATGTATGTTACATATATTTTTCTTTAAGATGATTAATTTTTTTCCATGAAATAGAACGAAATTGAATAAGAAAGGTCATTATCTGATAAATATAAAGAAAAACTACATACATATGGGTATTATGAAGAAGAATGAAGTGGGTTCTGCCATATTTTGGTGTAAGTTGGCTTTAATGAGAGTCAATGCTTGGAATTAAAATAAGAAGATCATATAATATTATTAAGAATGGTATTTTTATATATCATTTTGTAACGTGGAAGGATTTGTCGTTTTACACAGTATTTTATCATCAAAAAATTAGAACCCAATATTGACTTCATAGAGGATTTAAGAGACATTGACAACGTTCATAGTAGAACTTATTTTTCTTAAATGCAATAATTCAATATCTTACATTCTAACAGTTACTCATGATATTTAAGTAAACTATGTCTTCAAATATACAGAAACCAGCTTGAACTTCAAATGAACCTTTAGAAATCCAACTAATAATATACATCTAGTATTGATTGATAAATTAATGAACAAATACATACATAATATCTAGTTTACTATGAAATACATATATTTACAACGACAAACATATTATTTGTAATTTAATTTTTTTTTCCATGGGTGTACATCTTCAAATACACTGAAATCACTATTTAATTCAACAATATGTAAAAATCATTTCTTTTACGTTTTGTTTTTGATGATAAAACAATTTTGATGTATCCTCCAATAGACCGATCGGATATATTTCAGGTTCTCTTACCCATCAGTGGTGGATTCATGCTATTTTTTCCATTTAACTAGTTAATGCTTCGAAATATATTAAATCTTTACAAAGCAATGGATCTGATTAATCTACACCTTAAATGAGAGCGCAAATCAATATCTTTCTCATCAAGATCGTTTCAATGAAATATGGAAGACAGCATGAATGAATGTAATTTAAGTAATTTAAAAAGATGGTTTTTTGTCATGTCAACTCTTGGTCTGAGAACACAAGTAGATATTAAAGAAGCTTTAAATATCATTGTACTCCTTCCTACCAATTTGTTTCTTCAAAGTGTAATTGAAAGTCATGGAAATAATATTTCAATTCAACAAAAACTTCTTTATGAACATCTCATATTGGGGTTTGTTCAAGTTTATGGATCAAACATTGAGGAGATGAAGGATGACGTTTATTTTGAAGATAGCTGATGGAACAGAAAGTCCTAACACTTGAATGGATTTTCCTGAGTTTCTAAGTTCCTTCAATGATTTATTTTCTTAACTTTATCGCTTATGCAAGAATGCTGCTGGTCTACTCATTTACATTTAATAAAGAGAAAGAGAATATAAGTGTCCTGATATCCAAAAAAAAATAGAAAAAAAGAATAAATGGAAAAGCACTTGATTTGACCATTTTTATTGATTGACCATAACCTAAAATTGATACTATATCATTGTGGTGCTTCAACCGTAATGCTATATAGATATTTCATGTTTAACAAGTTGAATTGACTAGTTGAATGTAACACAAAAAAAATGACTGTATGTAAAAGATTTATATTTTCCCTATATATGTATATGTAAGCCATCTTATGAATTAATTCATTAAAAGAAGTTATAAGCATTGAAAAGAAAACGTGTGAATATAGACATTTTTTTGCATGTTTAACCAATTTTTTGTAGTACAGGGTAAGGTAAAGAAATTATAAATATCATTTTTGTTGAAGGTAAGAATTACGGTTGAATTAGACACAAAAACTCAAATATAGATTTCTTACATTTTTGATGGATCTAGTTAAAGTTCTTGCTTAATATTTGGCATGAAACATCTTCAAAAATAAGACAACTCGCTCAATGGTATGTTCAAAAAGTCGAATAGAACAAATGAGAATCATCCTCTGAATATTTGAGATTTATCAATCGTAATGACTTCAATATAACTGTCAAAACTCTTAGTTAAACACTTATTTTTAGAGACGTACATAATATAAAAAATGTTGAAACTTCTTTCTCTAAATATTGGAATGCAAACACGAGGATTTAGTAGTAACATAATCCTGATAGGAGTGGAACAGAAAAGTCTTACTTACATATATATTTAGATATAAAACTTATTAATAATATTGAATTAAGAAATATGATTTATGATAATGAAGAAGTAGGATATTTGCAGGTAATTAAATGTATCTTATCACAACTGTACACACCTACAAATAGGTCTTCTTAAACCTCCACATAGTCAAATTTGTAATATATATAATATATGAGTTATAAAAAACAAGAAAATAAAAAATTATAATTTGTAAAAAAAAAAAGAAATATTAATAAATATTCAATTTCTAAAAATCATCAGATATTAAGAGGCTGTCAAGCTCTCCGGATCTTTTTTCTCCTGAAAGGAGGGTGAGCTATTGAAGACTTTTTCTTCAGATGCTCTCTTTATAAAGATTTCTTAATAGACTCAAATTCAATTCAAATTATTTTTTCCTGGGCCTTCTTCATTCCACTTTGTGAGTGAAGGAAGTGAGCTCCTTAATTAATTCCTTGTTTTGTATCCAAGTTTACTTGATTGTCTGACAATTTGTTTTCTATTGGCCCTTCCCTTCAGAGATTTTAGGTTCTTGAGAGTGAGACACACACCTTTTAAATGGCACTAAAAGAATAAAATAAAGTTATGAAAGGTCTTTGCCTTGTCAAACCGTTGTGTTTGGGGTTTGCAACTCGATACGTCCCCCTTTTTATTCGATAAAACTATTATTTTGCGTGTTGTTCTCATTCAGAGGGCTAAAATTCTCATGAATGTGATTCGGCTTAACAAGTAAACTCTATCCTTCTTTTTTATAGTCAATGTAATTAATTATTACAAGAGAAATCAATCTTTATGGTTACATATTTTTAATCATAACAGAATATGTATAAATGAGCAAATTTAAATTCCATATCCTCTACAGTCTAAAAATACAAATTGTAATCGAGGTAAACTAAAAGTCATTGTCTTTGAAATGATTTATCTATATACATATTAAATCTATATGAATTTGTCAGATTGACAGAATATTAAGCTTTTATAAGGCATTTTTCTATCGGTGTCTAAACTAAGTTGGCTTCATTGCAGCAAATAACAATTATTTCCTTGGGTAAACATACATATTTTGATAGTTCACAGTCATTGCTTGGAAAAAATAAAAGTTTTTTGAGAGCAATGGTTAATTTTTTTTATTTAGACACATAAAAGACAATTATTCATGTTCTAGCTTGAATTAAAGGGGATCCATGTATTTTACATATATTTTTCTTTAAGATGATTTATTTTTTTCCATGAAATATAACGAAATTGAATAAGAAAGGTCATTATCTGATAAATATAAAGAAAAACTACATACATATGGGTATTATGAAGAAGAATGAAGTGGGTTCTGCCATATTTTGGTGTAAGTTGGCTTTAATGAGAGTCAATGCTTGGAATTAAAATAAGAAGATCATATAATATTAAGAATGGTATTTTTATATATCATTTTGTAACGTGGAAGGATTTGTCGTTTTACACAGTATTTTATCATCAAAAAATTAGAACCCAATATTGACTTCATAGAGGATTTAAGAGACATTGACAACGTTCATAGTAGAACTTATTTTTCTTAAATGCAATAATTCAATATCTTACATTCTAACAGTTACTCATGATATTTAAGTAAACTATGTCTTCAAATATACAGAAACCAGCTTGAACTTGTAATGAACCTTTAGAAATCCAACTAATAATATACATCTAGTATTGATTGATAAATTAATGAACAAATACATACATAATATCTAGTTTACAATGAAATACATATATTTACAACGACAAACGTATTATTTGTAATTTAATTTTTATTTCCATGGGTGTACATCTTCAAATACACTGAAATCACTATTTAATTCAACAATATGTAAATATCATTTCTCTTACGTTTTGTTTTTGATGATAAAACAATTTTGATGTATCTTCCAATAGACTCATCGGATATATTTCAGGTTCTCTTACCCATCAGTGGTATATTCATGCTATTTTTTCCATTTAACTAGTAAATGCTTCGAAATATATTAAATCTTTACAAAGCAATGGATCTGATTAATCTACCATCTAAATGAGAGCGCAAATCAATATCTTTCTCATCAAGATCGTTTCAATGAAATATGGAAGAGAGCATGAATGAATGTAATTTAAGTAATTTAAAAAGATGGTTTTTTGTCATGTCAACTCTTGGTCTGAGAACACAAGTAGGAAGCTTTAAATATCATTGTACTCCTTCCTACCATTGTTTCTTCAAAATGTAACTGAAATGTCATGGAAATAATATTTCAATTCAACAATAGCTTCTTTATGAACATCTCATATTGGGGTTTGTTCAAGTTTATGGATCAAACATTGAGGAGATGAAGGATGACGTTTATTTTGAAGATAGCTGATGGAACAGAAAGTCCTAACACTTGAATGGATTTTCCTGAGTTTCTAAGTTCCTTCAATGATTTATTTTCTTAACTTTATCGCTTATGCAAGAATGCTGCTGGTCTACTCATTTACGTTAAATAGAGAGAAAGAGAATATAAGTGTCCTGATATCCAAAAAAAAAAAGAAAAAAAGAAAACATGGAGAAGCACTTGATTTGACCATTTTTATTGATTGACCATAACCTAAAATTGATACTATATCATTGTGGTGCTTCAACCGTAATGCTATATAGATATTTCATGTTTAACAAGTTGAATTGACTAGTTGAATGTAACACAAAAAAAATGACTGTATGTAAAAGATTTATATTTTCCCTATATATGTATATGTAAGCCATCTTATGAATTAATTCATTAAAAGAAGTTATAAGCATTGAAAAGAAAACGTATGAATATAGACATTTTTTTGCATGTTTAACCAATTTTTTGTAGTACAGGGTAAGGTAAAGAAATTATAAATATCATTTTTGTTGAAGGTAAGAATTACGGTTGAATTAGACACAAAAACTCAAATATAGATTTCTTACATTTTTGATGGATCTAGTTAAAGTTCTTGCTTAATATTTGGCATGAAACATCTTCAAAAATAAGACAACTCGCTCAATGGTATGTTCAAAAAATTGAATAGAACAAATGAGAATCATCCTCTGAATATTTGAGATTTATCAATCCGAATGACTTCAATATAACTGTCAAAACTCTTAGTTAAACACTTATTTTTAGAGGCGTACATAATATAAAAAATGTTGAAACTTCTTTCTCTAAATATTGGAATGCAAACACGAGGATTTAGTAGTAACATAATCCTGATAGGAGTGGAACAGAAAAGTCTTACTTACAAATATATTTAGATATAAAACTTATTAATAATATTGAATTAAGAAGCATGATTTATGATGATGAAGAAGTAGGATATTTGCAGGTAATTAAATGTATCTTATCACAACTGTACATACCTACAAATAGGTCTTCTTAAACCTCCACATAGTCAAATTTGTAATATATATAATATATGAGTTATAAAAAACAAGAAAATAAAAAATTATAATTTGTAAAAAAAAAAAGAAATATTAATAAATATTCAATTTCTAAAAATCATCAGATATTAAGAGGCTGTCAAGCTCTCCGGATCTTTTTTCTCCTGAAAGGAGGGTGAGCTATTGAAGACTTTTTCTTCAGATGCGCTCTTTATAAAGATTTCTTAATAGACTCAAATTCAATTCAAATTATTTTTTCCTGGGCCTTCTTCATTCCACTTTGTGAGTGAAGGAAGTGAGCTCCTTAATTAATTCCTTGTTTTTTATCCAAGTTTACTTGATTGTCTGACAATTTGTTTTCTATTGGCCCTTCCCTTCAGAGATTTTAGGTTCTTGAGAGTGAGACACACACCTTTTAAATGGCACTAAAAGAATAAAATAAAGTTATGAAAGGTCATTGCCTTGTCAAACCGTTGTGTTTGGGGTTTGCAACTCGATACGTCCCCCTTTTTATTCGATAAAACTATTATTTTGCGTGTTGTTCTCATTCAAAAGGCTAAAATTCTCATGAATGTGATTCGGCTTAACAAGTAAACTCTATCCTTCTTTTTTATAGTCAATGTAATTAATTATTACAAGAGGAATCAATCTTTATGGTTACATATTTTTAATCATAACAGAAAATGTATAAATGAGCAAATTTAAATTCCATATCCTCTACAGTCTAAAAATACAAATTGTAATCGAGGTAAACTAAGAGTCATTGTCTTTGAAATGATTTATCTACATACATATTAAATCTATATGAATTTGTCAGATTGACAGAATATTAAGCTTTTATAAGGCATTTTTCTATCGGTGTCTAAACTAAGTTGGCTTCATTGCAGCAAATAACAATTATTTCCTTGGGTAAACATACATATTTTGATAGTTCACAGTCATTGCTTGGAAAAAATAAAAGTTTTTTGAGAGCAATGGTTAATTTTTTTTATTTAGACACATAAAAGACAATTATTCATGTTCTAGCTTGAATTAAAGGGGATCCATGTATGTTACATATATTTTTCTTTAAGATGATTAATTTTTTTCCATGAAATAGAACGAAATTGAATAAGAAAGGTCATTATCTGATAAATATAAAGAAAAACTACATACATATGGGTATTATGAAGAAGAATGAAGTGGGTTCTGCCATATTTTGGTGTAAGTTGGCTTTAATGAGAGTCAATGCTTGGAATTAAAATAAGAAGATCATATAATATTATTAAGAATGGTATTTTTATATATCATTTTGTAACGTGGAAGGATTTGTCGTTTTACACAGTATTTTATCATCAAAAAATTAGAACCCAATATTGACTTCATAGAGGATTTAAGAGACATTGACAACGTTCATAGTAGAACTTATTTTTCTTAAATGCAATAATTCAATATCTTACATTCTAACAGTTACTCATGATATTTAAGTAAACTATGTCTTCAAATATACAGAAACCAGCTTGAACTTCAAATGAACCTTTAGAAATCCAACTAATAATATACATCTAGTATTGATTGATAAATTAATGAACAAATACATACATAATATCTAGTTTACTATGAAATACATATATTTACAACGACAAACATATTATTTGTAATTTAATTTTTTTTTCCATGGGTGTACATCTTCAAATACACTGAAATCACTATTTAATTCAACAATATGTAAAAATCATTTCTCTTACGTTTTGTTTTTGATGATAAAACAATTTTGATGTATCCTCCAATAGACCGATCGGATATATTTCAGGTTCTCTTACCCATCAGTGGTGGATTCATGCTATTTTTTCCATTTAACTAGTTAATGCTTCGAAATATATTAAATCTTTACAAAGCAATGGATCTGATTAATCTACACCTTAAATGAGAGCGCAAATCAATATCTTTCTCATCAAGATCGTTTCAATGAAATATGGAAGACAGCATGAATGAATGTAATTTAAGTAATTTAAAAAGATGGTTTTTTGTCATGTCAACTCTTGGTCTGAGAACACAAGTAGATATTAAAGAAGCTTTAAATATCATTGTACTCCTTCCTACCAATTTGTTTCTTCAAAGTGTAATTGAAAGTCATGGAAATAATATTTCAATTCAACAAAAACTTCTTTATGAACATCTCATATTGGGGTTTGTTCAAGTTTATGGATCAAACATTGAGGAGATGAAGGATGACGTTTATTTTGAAGATAGCTGATGGAACAGAAAGTCCTAACACTTGAATGGATTTTCCTGAGTTTCTAAGTTCCTTCAATGATTTATTTTCTTAACTTTATCGCTTATGCAAGAATGCTGCTGGTCTACTCATTTACGTTAAATAGAGAGAAAGAGAATATAAGTGTCCTGATATCCAAAAAAAAAAAGAAAAAAAGAAAACATGGAGAAGCACTTGATTTGACCATTTTTATTGATTGACCATAACCTAAAATTGATACTATATCATTGTGGTGCTTCAACCGTAATGCTATATAGATATTTCATGTTTAACAAGTTGAATTGACTAGTTGAATGTAACACAAAAAAAATGACTGTATGTAAAAGATTTATATTTTCCCTATATATGTATATGTAAGCCATCTTATGAATTAATTCATTAAAAGAAGTTATAAGCATTGAAAAGAAAACGTGTGAATATAGACATTTTTTTGCATGTTTAACCAATTTTTTGTAGTACAGGGTAAGGTAAAGAAATTATAAATATCATTTTTGTTGAAGGTAAGAATTACGGTTGAATTAGACACAAAAACTCAAATATAGATTTCTTACATTTTTGATGGATCTAGTTAAAGTTCTTGCTTAATATTTGGCATGAAACATCTTCAAAAATAAGACAACTCGCTCAATGGTATGTTCAAAAAATTGAATAGAACAAATGAGAATCATCCTCTGAATATTTGAGATTTATCAATCGTAATGACTTCAATATAACTGTCAAAACTCTTAGTTAAACACTTATTTTTAGAGGCGTACATAATATAAAAAATGTTGAAACTTCTTTCTCTAAATATTGGAATGCAAACACGAGGATTTAGTAGTAACATAATCCTGATAGGAGTGGAACAGAAAAGTCTTACTTACAAATATATTTAGATATAAAACTTATTAATAATATTGAATTAAGAAGCATGATTTATGATGATGAAGAAGTAGGATATTTGCAGGTAATTAAATGTATCTCATCACAACTGTACATACCTACAAATAGGTCTTCTTAAACCTCCACATAGTCAAATTTGTAATATATATAATATATGAGTTATAAAAAACAAGAAAATAAAAAATTATAATTTGTAAAAAAAAAAAGAAATATTAATAAATATTCAATTTCTAAAAATCATCAGATATTAAGAGGCTGTCAAGCTCTCCGGATCTTTTTTCTCCTGAAAGGAGGGTGAGCTATTGAAGACTTTTTCTTCAGATGCGCTCTTTATAAAGATTTCTTAATAGACTCAAATTCAATTCAAATTATTTTTTCCTGGGCCTTCTTCATTCCACTTTGTGAGTGAAGGAAGTGAGCTCCTTAATTAATTCCTTGTTTTTTATCCAAGTTTACTTGATTGTCTGACAATTTGTTTTCTATTGGCCCTTCCCTTCAGAGATTTTAGGTTCTTGAGAGTGAGACACACACCTTTTAAATGGCACTAAAAGAATAAAATAAAGTTATGAAAGGTCATTGCCTTGTCAAACCGTTGTGTTTGGGGTTTGCAACTCGATACGTCCCCCTTTTTATTCGATAAAACTATTATTTTGCGTGTTGTTCTCATTCAAAAGGCTAAAATTCTCATGAATGTGATTCGGCTTAACAAGTAAACTCTATTCTTCTTTTTTATAGTCAATGTAATTAATTATTACAAGAGGAATCAATCTTTATGGTTACATATTTTTAATCATAACAGAAAATGTATAAATGAGCAAATTTAAATTCCATATCCTCTACAGTCTAAAAATACAAATTGTAATCGAGGTAAACTAAGAGTCATTGTCTTTGAAATGATTTATCTACATACATATTAAATCTATATGAATTTGTCAGATTGACAGAATATTAAGCTTTTATAAGGCATTTTTCTATCGGTGTCTAAACTAAGTTGGCTTCATTGCAGCAAATAACAATTATTTCCTTGGGTAAACATACATATTTTGATAGTTCACAGTCATTGCTTGGAAAAAATAAAAGTTTTTTGAGAGCAATGGTTAATTTTTTTTATTTAGACACATAAAAGACAATTATTCATGTTCTAGCTTGAATTAAAGGGGATCCATGTATGTTACATATATTTTTCTTTAAGATGATTAATTTTTTTCCATGAAATAGAACGAAATTGAATAAGAAAGGTCATTATCTGATAAATATAAAGAAAAACTACATACATATGGGTATTATGAAGAAGAATGAAGTGGGTTCTGCCATATTTTGGTGTAAGTTGGCTTTAATGAGAGTCAATGCTTGGAATTAAAATAAGAAGATCATATAATATTATTAAGAATGGTATTTTTATATATCATTTTGTAACGTGGAAGGATTTGTCGTTTTACACAGTATTTTATCATCAAAAAATTAGAACCCAATATTGACTTCATAGAGGATTTAGGAGACATTGACAACGTTCATAGTAGAACTTATTTTTCTTAAATGCAATAATTCAATATCTTACATTCTAACAGTTACTCATGATATTTAAGTAAACTATGTCTTCAAATATACAGAAACCAGCTTGAACTTCAAATGAACCTTTAGAAATCCAACTAATAATATACATCTAGTATTGATTGATAAATTAATGAACAAATACATACATAATATCTAGTTTACTATGAAATACATATATTTACAACGACAAACATATTATTTGTAATTTAATTTTTTTTTCCATGGGTGTACATCTTCAAATACACTGAAATCACTATTTAATTCAACAATATGTAAAAATCATTTCTCTTACGTTTTGTTTTTGATGATAAAACAATTTTGATGTATCCTCCAATAGACCGATCGGATATATTTCAGGTTCTCTTACCCATCAGTGGTGGATTCATGCTATTTTTTCCATTTAACTAGTTAATGCTTCGAAATATATTAAATCTTTACAAAGCAATGGATCTGATTAATCTACACCTTAAATGAGAGCGCAAATCAATATCTTTCTCATCAAGATCGTTTCAATGAAATATGGAAGACAGCATGAATGAATGTAATTTAAGTAATTTAAAAAGATGGTTTTTTGTCATGTCAACTCTTGGTCTGAGAACACAAGTAGATATTAAAGAAGCTTTAAATATCATTGTACTCCTTCCTACCAATTTGTTTCTTCAAAGTGTAATTGAAAGTCATGGAAATAATATTTCAATTCAACAAAAACTTCTTTATGAACATCTCATATTGGGGTTTGTTCAAGTTTATGGATCAAACATTGAGGAGATGAAGGATGACGTTTATTTTGAAGATAGCTGATGGAACAGAAAGTCCTAACACTTGAATGGATTTTCCTGAGTTTCTAAGTTCCTTCAATGATTTATTTTCTTAACTTTATCGCTTATGCAAGAATGCTGCTGGTCTACTCATTTACGTTAAATAGAGAGAAAGAGAATATAAGTGTCCTGATATCCAAAAAAAAAAAGAAAAAAAGAAAACATGGAGAAGCACTTGATTTGACCATTTTTATTGATTGACCATAACCTAAAATTGATACTATATCATTGTGGTGCTTCAACCGTAATGCTATATAGATATTTCATGTTTAACAAGTTGAATTGACTAGTTGAATGTAACACAAAAAAAATGACTGTATGTAAAAGATTTATATTTTCCCTATATATGTATATGTAAGCCATCTTATGAATTAATTCATTAAAAGAAGTTATAAGCATTGAAAAGAAAACGTGTGAATATAGACATTTTTTTGCATGTTTAACCAATTTTTTGTAGTACAGGGTAAGGTAAAGAAATTATAAATATCATTTTTGTTGAAGGTAAGAATTACGGTTGAATTAGACACAAAAACTCAAATATAGATTTCTTACATTTTTGATGGATCTAGTTAAAGTTCTTGCTTAATATTTGGCATGAAACATCTTCAAAAATAAGACAACTCGCTCAATGGTATGTTCAAAAAGTCGAATAGAACAAATGAGAATCATCCTCTGAATATTTGAGATTTATCAATCGTAATGACTTCAATATAACTGTCAAAACTCTTAGTTAAACACTTATTTTTAGAGACGTACATAATATAAAAAATGTTGAAACTTCTTTCTCTAAATATTGGAATGCAAACACGAGGATTTAGTAGTAACATAATCCTGATAGGAGTGGAACAGAAAAGTCTTACTTACATATATATTTAGATATAAAACTTATTAATAATATTGAATTAAGAAATATGATTTATGATAATGAAGAAGTAGGATATTTGCAGGTAATTAAATGTATCTTATCACAACTGTACACACCTACAAATAGGTCTTCTTAAACCTCCACATAGTCAAATTTGTAATATATATAATATATGAGTTATAAAAAACAAGAAAATAAAAAATTATAATTTGTAAAAAAAAAAAGAAATATTAATAAATATTCAATTTCTAAAAATCATCAGATATTAAGAGGCTGTCAAGCTCTCCGGATCTTTTTTCTCCTGAAAGGAGGGTGAGCTATTGAAGACTTTTTCTTCAGATGCTCTCTTTATAAAGATTTCTTAATAGACTCAAATTCAATTCAAATTATTTTTTCCTGGGCCTTCTTCATTCCACTTTGTGAGTGAAGGAAGTGAGCTCCTTAATTAATTCCTTGTTTTGTATCCAAGTTTACTTGATTGTCTGACAATTTGTTTTCTATTGGCCCTTCCCTTCAGAGATTTTAGGTTCTTGAGAGTGAGACACACACCTTTTAAATGGCACTAAAAGAATAAAATAAAGTTATGAAAGGTCTTTGCCTTGTCAAACCGTTGTGTTTGGGGTTTGCAACTCGATACGTCCCCCTTTTTATTCGATAAAACTATTATTTTGCGTGTTGTTCTCATTCAGAGGGCTAAAATTCTCATGAATGTGATTCGGCTTAACAAGTAAACTCTATCCTTCTTTTTTATAGTCAATGTAATTAATTATTACAAGAGAAATCAATCTTTATGGTTACATATTTTTAATCATAAGAACACAAGTAGATATTAAAGAAGCTTTAAATATCATTGTACTCCTTCCTACCAATTTGTTTCTTCAAAGTGTAATTGAAAGTCATGGAAATAATATTTCAATTCAACAAAAACTTCTTTATGAACATCTCATATTGGGGTTTGTTCAAGTTTATGGATCAAACATTGAGGAGATGAAGGATGACGTTTATTTTGAAGATAGCTGATGGAACAGAAAGTCCTAACACTTGAATGGATTTTCCTGAGTTTCTAAGTTCCTTCAATGATTTATTTTCTTAACTTTATCGCTTATGCAAGAATGCTGCTGGTCTACTCATTTACGTTAAATAGAGAGAAAGAGAATATAAGTGTCCTGATATCCAAAAAAAAAAAGAAAAAAAGAAAACATGGAGAAGCACTTGATTTGACCATTTTTATTGATTGACCATAACCTAAAATTGATACTATATCATTGTGGTGCTTCAACCGTAATGCTATATAGATATTTCATGTTTAACAAGTTGAATTGACTAGTTGAATGTAACACAAAAAAAATGACTGTATGTAAAAGATTTATATTTTCCCTATATATGTATATGTAAGCCATCTTATGAATTAATTCATTAAAAGAAGTTATAAGCATTGAAAAGAAAACGTGTGAATATAGACATTTTTTTGCATGTTTAACCAATTTTTTGTAGTACAGGGTAAGGTAAAGAAATTATAAATATCATTTTTGTTGAAGGTAAGAATTACGGTTGAATTAGACACAAAAACTCAAATATAGATTTCTTACATTTTTGATGGATCTAGTTAAAGTTCTTGCTTAATATTTGGCATGAAACATCTTCAAAAATAAGACAACTCGCTCAATGGTATGTTCAAAAAATTGAATAGAACAAATGAGAATCATCCTCTGAATATTTGAGATTTATCAATCGTAATGACTTCAATATAACTGTCAAAACTCTTAGTTAAACACTTATTTTTAGAGGCGTACATAATATAAAAAATGTTGAAACTTCTTTCTCTAAATATTGGAATGCAAACACGAGGATTTAGTAGTAACATAATCCTGATAGGAGTGGAACAGAAAAGTCTTACTTACAAATATATTTAGATATAAAACTTATTAATAATATTGAATTAAGAAGCATGATTTATGATGATGAAGAAGTAGGATATTTGCAGGTAATTAAATGTATCTCATCACAACTGTACATACCTACAAATAGGTCTTCTTAAACCTCCACATAGTCAAATTTGTAATATATATAATATATGAGTTATAAAAAACAAGAAAATAAAAAATTATAATTTGTAAAAAAAAAAAGAAATATTAATAAATATTCAATTTCTAAAAATCATCAGATATTAAGAGGCTGTCAAGCTCTCCGGATCTTTTTTCTCCTGAAAGGAGGGTGAGCTATTGAAGACTTTTTCTTCAGATGCGCTCTTTATAAAGATTTCTTAATAGACTCAAATTCAATTCAAATTATTTTTTCCTGGGCCTTCTTCATTCCACTTTGTGAGTGAAGGAAGTGAGCTCCTTAATTAATTCCTTGTTTTTTATCCAAGTTTACTTGATTGTCTGACAATTTGTTTTCTATTGGCCCTTCCCTTCAGAGATTTTAGGTTCTTGAGAGTGAGACACACACCTTTTAAATGGCACTAAAAGAATAAAATAAAGTTATGAAAGGTCATTGCCTTGTCAAACCGTTGTGTTTGGGGTTTGCAACTCGATACGTCCCCCTTTTTATTCGATAAAACTATTATTTTGCGTGTTGTTCTCATTCAAAAGGCTAAAATTCTCATGAATGTGATTCGGCTTAACAAGTAAACTCTATTCTTCTTTTTTATAGTCAATGTAATTAATTATTACAAGAGGAATCAATCTTTATGGTTACATATTTTTAATCATAACAGAAAATGTATAAATGAGCAAATTTAAATTCCATATCCTCTACAGTCTAAAAATACAAATTGTAATCGAGGTAAACTAAGAGTCATTGTCTTTGAAATGATTTATCTACATACATATTAAATCTATATGAATTTGTCAGATTGACAGAATATTAAGCTTTTATAAGGCATTTTTCTATCGGTGTCTAAACTAAGTTGGCTTCATTGCAGCAAATAACAATTATTTCCTTGGGTAAACATACATATTTTGATAGTTCACAGTCATTGCTTGGAAAAAATAAAAGTTTTTTGAGAGCAATGGTTAATTTTTTTTATTTAGACACATAAAAGACAATTATTCATGTTCTAGCTTGAATTAAAGGGGATCCATGTATGTTACATATATTTTTCTTTAAGATGATTAATTTTTTTCCATGAAATAGAACGAAATTGAATAAGAAAGGTCATTATCTGATAAATATAAAGAAAAACTACATACATATGGGTATTATGAAGAAGAATGAAGTGGGTTCTGCCATATTTTGGTGTAAGTTGGCTTTAATGAGAGTCAATGCTTGGAATTAAAATAAGAAGATCATATAATATTATTAAGAATGGTATTTTTATATATCATTTTGTAACGTGGAAGGATTTGTCGTTTTACACAGTATTTTATCATCAAAAAATTAGAACCCAATATTGACTTCATAGAGGATTTAGGAGACATTGACAACGTTCATAGTAGAACTTATTTTTCTTAAATGCAATAATTCAATATCTTACATTCTAACAGTTACTCATGATATTTAAGTAAACTATGTCTTCAAATATACAGAAACCAGCTTGAACTTCAAATGAACCTTTAGAAATCCAACTAATAATATACATCTAGTATTGATTGATAAATTAATGAACAAATACATACATAATATCTAGTTTACTATGAAATACATATATTTACAACGACAAACATATTATTTGTAATTTAATTTTTTTTTCCATGGGTGTACATCTTCAAATACACTGAAATCACTATTTAATTCAACAATATGTAAAAATCATTTCTCTTACGTTTTGTTTTTGATGATAAAACAATTTTGATGTATCCTCCAATAGACCGATCGGATATATTTCAGGTTCTCTTACCCATCAGTGGTGGATTCATGCTATTTTTTCCATTTAACTAGTTAATGCTTCGAAATATATTAAATCTTTACAAAGCAATGGATCTGATTAATCTACACCTTAAATGAGAGCGCAAATCAATATCTTTCTCATCAAGATCGTTTCAATGAAATATGGAAGACAGCATGAATGAATGTAATTTAAGTAATTTAAAAAGATGGTTTTTTGTCATGTCAACTCTTGGTCTGAGAACACAAGTAGATATTAAAGAAGCTTTAAATATCATTGTACTCCTTCCTACCAATTTGTTTCTTCAAAGTGTAATTGAAAGTCATGGAAATAATATTTCAATTCAACAAAAACTTCTTTATGAACATCTCATATTGGGGTTTGTTCAAGTTTATGGATCAAACATTGAGGAGATGAAGGATGACGTTTATTTTGAAGATAGCTGATGGAACAGAAAGTCCTAACACTTGAATGGATTTTCCTGAGTTTCTAAGTTCCTTCAATGATTTATTTTCTTAACTTTATCGCTTATGCAAGAATGCTGCTGGTCTACTCATTTACGTTAAATAGAGAGAAAGAGAATATAAGTGTCCTGATATCCAAAAAAAAAAAGAAAAAAAGAAAACATGGAGAAGCACTTGATTTGACCATTTTTATTGATTGACCATAACCTAAAATTGATACTATATCATTGTGGTGCTTCAACCGTAATGCTATATAGATATTTCATGTTTAACAAGTTGAATTGACTAGTTGAATGTAACACAAAAAAAATGACTGTATGTAAAAGATTTATATTTTCCCTATATATGTATATGTAAGCCATCTTATGAATTAATTCATTAAAAGAAGTTATAAGCATTGAAAAGAAACCGTGTGAATATAGACATTTTTTTGCATGTTTAACCAATTTTTTGTAGTACAGGGTAAGGTAAAGAAATTATAAATATCATTTTTGTTGAAGGTAAGAATTACGGTTGAATTAGACACAAAAACTCAAATATAGATTTCTTACATTTTTGATGGATCTAGTTAAAGTTCTTGCTTAATATTTGGCATGAAACATCTTCAAAAATAAGACAACTCGCTCAATGGTATGTTCAAAAAGTCGAATAGAACAAATGAGAATCATCCTCTGAATATTTGAGATTTATCAATCGTAATGACTTCAATATAACTGTCAAAACTCTTAGTTAAACACTTATTTTTAGAGACGTACATAATATAAAAAATGTTGAAACTTCTTTCTCTAAATATTGGAATGCAAACACGAGGATTTAGTAGTAACATAATCCTGATAGGAGTGGAACAGAAAAGTCTTACTTACATATATATTTAGATATAAAACTTATTAATAATATTGAATTAAGAAATATGATTTATGATAATGAAGAAGTAGGATATTTGCAGGTAATTAAATGTATCTTATCACAACTGTACACACCTACAAATAGGTCTTCTTAAACCTCCACATAGTCAAATTTGTAATATATATAATATATGAGTTATAAAAAACAAGAAAATAAAAAATTATAATTTGTAAAAAAAAAAAGAAATATTAATAAATATTCAATTTCTAAAAATCATCAGATATTAAGAGGCTGTCAAGCTCTCCGGATCTTTTTTCTCCTGAAAGGAGGGTGAGCTATTGAAGACTTTTTCTTCAGATGCGCTCTTTATAAAGATTTCTTAATAGACTCAAATTCAATTCAAATTATTTTTTCCTGGGCCTTCTTCATTCCACTTTGTGAGTGAAGGAAGTGAGCTCCTTAATTAATTCCTTGTTTTTTATCCAAGTTTACTTGATTGTCTGACAATTTGTTTTCTATTGGCCCTTCCCTTCAGAGATTTTAGGTTCTTGAGAGTGAGACACACACCTTTTAAATGGCACTAAAAGAATAAAATAAAGTTATGAAAGGTCTTTGCCTTGTCAAACCGTTGTGTTTGGGGTTTGCAACTCGATACGTCCCCCTTTTTATTCGATAAAACTATTATTTTGCGTGTTGTTCTCATTCAAAAGGCTAAAATTCTCATGAATGTGATTCGGCTTAACAAGTAAACTCTATTCTTCTTTTTTATAGTCAATGTAATTAATTATTACAAGAGGAATCAATCTTTATGGTTACATATTTTTAATCATAACAGAAAATGTATAAATGAGCAAATTTAAATTCCATATCCTCTACAGTCTAAAAATACAAATTGTAATCGAGGTAAACTAAGAGTCATTGTCTTTGAAATGATTTATCTACATACATATTAAATCTATATGAATTTGTCAGATTGACAGAATATTAAGCTTTTATAAGGCATTTTTCTATCGGTGTCTAAACTAAGTTGGCTTCATTGCAGCAAATAACAATTATTTCCTTGGGTAAACATACATATTTTGATAGTTCACAGTCATTGCTTGGAAAAAATAAAAGTTTTTTGAGAGCAATGGTTAATTTTTTTTATTTAGACACATAAAAGACAATTATTCATGTTCTAGCTTGAATTAAAGGGGATCCATGTATGTTACATATATTTTTCTTTAAGATGATTAATTTTTTTCCATGAAATAGAACGAAATTGAATAAGAAAGGTCATTATCTGATAAATATAAAGAAAAACTACATACATATGGGTATTATGAAGAAGAATGAAGTGGGTTCTGCCATATTTTGGTGTAAGTTGGCTGTAATGAGAGTCAATGCTTGGAATTAAAATAAGAAGATCATATAATATTATTAAGAATGGTATTTTTATATATCATTTTGTAACGTGGAAGGATTTGTCGTTTTACACAGTATTTTATCATCAAAAAATTAGAACCCAATATTGACTTCATAGAGGATTTAAGAGACATTGACAACGTTCATAGTAGAACTTATTTTTCTTAAATGCAATAATTCAATATCTTACATTCTAACAGTTACTCATGATATTTAAGTAAACTATGTCTTCAAATATACAGAAACCAGCTTGAACTTCAAATGAACCTTTAGAAATCCAACTAATAATATACATCTAGTATTGATTGATAAATTAATGAACAAATACATACATAATATCTAGTTTACTATGAAATACATATATTTACAACGACAAACATATTATTTGTAATTTAATTTTTTTTTCCATGGGTGTACATCTTCAAATACACTGAAATCACTATTTAATTCAACAATATGTAAAAATCATTTCTCTTACGTTTTGTTTTTGATGATAAAACAATTTTGATGTATCCTCCAATAGACCGATCGGATATATTTCAGGTTCTCTTACCCATCAGTGGTGGATTCATGCTATTTTTTCCATTTAACTAGTTAATGCTTCGAAATATATTAAATCTTTACAAAGCAATGGATCTGATTAATCTACACCTTAAATGAGAGCGCAAATCAATATCTTTCTCATCAAGATCGTTTCAATGAAATATGGAAGACAGCATGAATGAATGTAATTTAAGTAATTTAAAAAGATGGTTTTTTGTCATGTCAACTCTTGGTCTGAGAACACAAGTAGATATTAAAGAAGCTTTAAATATCATTGTACTCCTTCCTACCAATTTGTTTCTTCAAAGTGTAATTGAAAGTCATGGAAATAATATTTCAATTCAACAAAAACTTCTTTATGAACATCTCATATTGGGGTTTGTTCAAGTTTATGGATCAAACATTGAGGAGATGAAGGATGACGTTTATTTTGAAGATAGCTGATGGAACAGAAAGTCCTAACACTTGAATGGATTTTCCTGAGTTTCTAAGTTCCTTCAATGATTTATTTTCTTAACTTTATCGCTTATGCAAGAATGCTGCTGGTCTACTCATTTACGTTAAATAGAGAGAAAGAGAATATAAGTGTCCTGATATCCAAAAAAAAAAAGAAAAAAAGAAAACATGGAGAAGCACTTGATTTGACCATTTTTATTGATTGACCATAACCTAAAATTGATACTATATCATTGTGGTGCTTCAACCGTAATGCTATATAGATATTTCATGTTTAACAAGTTGAATTGACTAGTTGAATGTAACACAAAAAAAATGACTGTATGTAAAAGATTTATATTTTCCCTATATATGTATATGTAAGCCATCTTATGAATTAATTCATTAAAAGAAGTTATAAGCATTGAAAAGAAAACGTGTGAATATAGACATTTTTTTGCATGTTTAACCAATTTTTTGTAGTACAGGGTAAGGTAAAGAAATTATAAATATCATTTTTGTTGAAGGTAAGAATTACGGTTGAATTAGACACAAAAACTCAAATATAGATTTCTTACATTTTTGATGGATCTAGTTAAAGTTCTTGCTTAATATTTGGCATGAAACATCTTCAAAAATAAGACAACTCGCTCAATGGTATGTTCAAAAAATTGAATAGAACAAATGAGAATCATCCTCTGAATATTTGAGATTTATCAATCGTAATGACTTCAATATAACTGTCAAAACTCTTAGTTAAACACTTATTTTTAGAGGCGTACATAATATAAAAAATGTTGAAACTTCTTTCTCTAAATATTGGAATGCAAACACGAGGATTTAGTAGTAACATAATCCTGATAGGAGTGGAACAGAAAAGTCTTACTTACAAATATATTTAGATATAAAACTTATTAATAATATTGAATTAAGAAGCATGATTTATGATGATGAAGAAGTAGGATATTTGCAGGTAATTAAATGTATCTCATCACAACTGTACATACCTACAAATAGGTCTTCTTAAACCTCCACATAGTCAAATTTGTAATATATATAATATATGAGTTATAAAAAACAAGAAAATAAAAAATTATAATTTGTAAAAAAAAAAAGAAATATTAATAAATATTCAATTTCTAAAAATCATCAGATATTAAGAGGCTGTCAAGCTCTCCGGATCTTTTTTCTCCTGAAAGGAGGGTGAGCTATTGAAGACTTTTTCTTCAGATGCTCTCTTTATAGAGATTTCTTAATAGACTCAAATTCAATTCAAATTATTTTTTCCTGGGCCTTCTTCATTCCACTTTGTGAGTGAAGGAAGTGAGCTCCTTAATTAATTCCTTGTTTTTTATCCAAGTTTACTTGATTGTCTGACAATTTGTTTTCTATTGGCCCTTCCCTTCAGAGATTTTAGGTTCTTGAGAGTGAGACACACACCTTTTAAATGGCACTAAAAGAATAAAATAAAGTTATGAAAGGTCATTGCCTTGTCAAACCGTTGTGTTTGGGGTTTGCAACTCGATACGTCCCCCTTTTTATTCGATAAAACTATTATTTTGCGTGTTGTTCTCATTCAAAAGGCTAAAATTCTCATGAATGTGATTCGGCTTAACAAGTAAACTCTATTCTTCTTTTTTATAGTCAATGTAATTAATTATTACAAGAGGAATCAATCTTTATGGTTACATATTTTTAATCATAACAGAAAATGTATAAATGAGCAAATTTAAATTCCATATCCTCTACAGTCTAAAAATACAAATTGTAATCGAGGTAAACTAAAAGTCATTGTCTTTGAAATGATTTATCTACATACATATTAAATCTATATGAATTTGTCAGATTGACAGAATATTAAGCTTTTATAAGGCATTTTTCTATCGGTGTCTAAACTAAGTTGGCTTCATTGCAGCAAATAACAATTATTTCCTTGGGTAAACATACATATTTTGATAGTTCACAGTCATTGCTTGGAAAAAATAAAAGTTTTTTGAGAGCAATGGTTAATTTTTTTTATTTAGACACATAAAAGACAATTATTCATGTTCTAGCTTGAATTAAAGGGGATCCATGTATGTTACATATATTTTTCTTTAAGATGATTAATTTTTTTCCATGAAATAGAACGAAATTGAATAAGAAAGGTCATTATCTGATAAATATAAAGAAAAACTACATACATATGGGTATTATGAAGAAGAATGAAGTGGGTTCTGCCATATTTTGGTGTAAGTTGGCTTTAATGAGAGTCAATGCTTGGAATTAAAATAAGAAGATCATATAATATTATTAAGAATGGTATTTTTATATATCATTTTGTAACGTGGAAGGATTTGTCGTTTTACACAGTATTTTATCATCAAAAAATTAGAACCCAATATTGACTTCATAGAGGATTTAAGAGACATTGACAACGTTCATAGTAGAACTTATTTTTCTTAAATGCAATAATTCAATATCTTACATTCTAACAGTTACTCATGATATTTAAGTAAACTATGTCTTCAAATATACAGAAACCAGCTTGAACTTCAAATGAACCTTTAGAAATCCAACTAATAATATACATCTAGTATTGATTGATAAATTAATGAACAAATACATACATAATATCTAGTTTACAATGAAATACATATATTTACAACGACAAACATATTATTTGTAATTTAATTTTTTTTTCCATGGGTGTACATCTTCAAATACACTGAAATCACTATTTAATTCAACAATATGTAAAAATCATTTCTCTTACGTTTTGTTTTTGATGATAAAACAATTTTGATGTATCCTCCAATAGACCGATCGGATATATTTCAGGTTCTCTTACCCATCAGTGGTGGATTCATGCTATTTTTTCCATTTAACTAGTTAATGCTTCGAAATATATTAAATCTTTACAAAGCAATGGATCTGATTAATCTACACCTTAAATGAGAGCGCAAATCAATATCTTTCTCATCAAGATCGTTTCAATGAAATATGGAAGACAGCATGAATGAATGTAATTTAAGTAATTTAAAAAGATGGTTTTTTGTCATGTCAACTCTTGGTCTGAGAACACAAGTAGATATTAAAGAAGCTTTAAATATCATTGTACTCCTTCCTACCAATTTGTTTCTTCAAAGTGTAATTGAAAGTCATGGAAATAATATTTCAATTCAACAAAAACTTCTTTATGAACATCTCATATTGGGGTTTGTTCAAGTTTATGGATCAAACATTGAGGAGATGAAGGATGACGTTTATTTTGAAGATAGCTGATGGAACAGAAAGTCCTAACACTTGAATGGATTTTCCTGAGTTTCTAAGTTCCTTCAATGATTTATTTTCTTAACTTTATCGCTTATGCAAGAATGCTGCTGGTCTACTCATTTACGTTAAATAGAGAGAAAGAGAATATAAGTGTCCTGATATCCAAAAAAAAAAAGAAAAAAAGAAAACATGGAGAAGCACTTGATTTGACCATTTTTATTGATTGACCATAACCTAAAATTGATACTATATCATTGTGGTGCTTCAACCGTAATGCTATATAGATATTTCATGTTTAACAAGTTGAATTGACTAGTTGAATGTAACACAAAAAAAATGACTGTATGTAAAAGATTTATATTTTCCCTATATATGTATATGTAAGCCATCTTATGAATTAATTCATTAAAAGAAGTTATAAGCATTGAAAAGAAAACGTGTGAATATAGACATTTTTTTGCATGTTTAACCAATTTTTTGTAGTACAGGGTAAGGTAAAGAAATTATAAATATCATTTTTGTTGAAGGTAAGAATTACGGTTGAATTAGACACAAAAACTCAAATATAGATTTCTTACATTTTTGATGGATCTAGTTAAAGTTCTTGCTTAATATTTGGCATGAAACATCTTCAAAAATAAGACAACTCGCTCAATGGTATGTTCAAAAAGTCGAATAGAACAAATGAGAATCATCCTCTGAATATTTGAGATTTATCAATCGTAATGACTTCAATATAACTGTCAAAACTCTTAGTTAAACACTTATTTTTAGAGACGTACATAATATAAAAAATGTTGAAACTTCTTTCTCTAAATATTGGAATGCAAACACGAGGATTTAGTAGTAACATAATCCTGATAGGAGTGGAACAGAAAAGTCTTACTTACATATATATTTAGATATAAAACTTATTAATAATATTGAATTAAGAAATATGATTTATGATAATGAAGAAGTAGGATATTTGCAGGTAATTAAATGTATCTTATCACAACTGTACACACCTACAAATAGGTCTTCTTAAACCTCCACATAGTCAAATTTGTAATATATATAATATATGAGTTATAAAAAACAAGAAAATAAAAAATTATAATTTGTAAAAAAAAAAAGAAATATTAATAAATATTCAATTTCTAAAAATCATCAGATATTAAGAGGCTGTCAAGCTCTCCGGATCTTTTTTCTCCTGAAAGGAGGGTGAGCTATTGAAGACTTTTTCTTCAGATGCTCTCTTTATAAAGATTTCTTAATAGACTCAAATTCAATTCAAATTATTTTTTCCTGGGCCTTCTTCATTCCACTTTGTGAGTGAAGGAAGTGAGCTCCTTAATTAATTCCTTGTTTTGTATCCAAGTTTACTTGATTGTCTGACAATTTGTTTTCTATTGGCCCTTCCCTTCAGAGATTTTAGGTTCTTGAGAGTGAGACACACACCTTTTAAATGGCACTAAAAGAATAAAATAAAGTTATGAGAGGTCCTTGCCTTGTCAAACCGTTGTGTTTGGGGTTTGCAACTCGATACGTCCCCCTTTTTATTCGATAAAACTATTATTTTGCGTGTTGTTCTCATTCAGAGGGCTAAAATTCTCATGAATGTGATTTGGCTTAACAAGTAAACTCTATCCTTCTTTTTTATAGTCAATGTAATTAATTATTACAAGAGAAATCAATCTTTATGGTTACATATTTTTAATCATAACAGAATATGTATAAATGAGCAAATTTAAATTCCATATCCTCTACAGTCTAAAAATACAAATTGTAATCGAGGTAAACTAAAAGTCATTGTCTTTGAAATGATTTATCTATATACATATTAAATCTATATGAATTTGTCAGATTGACAGAATATTAAGCTTTTATAAGGCATTTTTCTATCGGTGTCTAAACTAAGTTGGCTTCATTGCAGCAAATAACAATTATTTCCTTGGGTAAACATACATATTTTGATAGTTCACAGTCATTGCTTGGAAAAAATAAAAGTTTTTTGAGAGCAATGGTTAAATTTTTTTATTTAGACACATAAAAGACAATTATTCATGTTCTAGCTTGAATTAAAGGGGATCCATGTATTTTACATATATTTTTCTTTAAGATGATTAATTTTTTTCCATGAATATAACGAAATTGAATAAGAAAGGTCATTATCTGATAAATATAAAGAAAAACTACATACATATGGGTATTATGAAGAAGAATGAAGTGGGTTCTGCCATATTTTGGTGTAAGTTGGCTTTTATGAGAGTCAATGCTTGGAATTAAACTAAGAAGATCATATAATAATATTAAGAATGGTATTTTTATATATCATTTTGTAACGTGGAAGGATTTGTCGTTTTACACAGTATTTTATCATCAAAAAATTAGAACCCAATATTGACTTCATAGAGGATTTAGGAGACATTGACAACGTTCATAGTAGAACTTATTTTTCTTAAATGCAATAATTCAATATCTGACATTCTAACAGTTACTCATGATATTTAAGTAAACTATGTCTTCAAATATACAGAAACCAGCTTGAACTTCAAATGAACCTTTAGAAATCCAACTAATAATATACATCTAGTATTGATTGATAAATTAATGAACAAATACATACATAATATCTAGTTTACAATGAAATACATATATTTACAACGACAAACATATTATTTGTAATTTAATTTTTTTTTCCATGGGTGTACATCTTCAAATACACTGAAATCACTATTTAATTCAACAATATGTAAAAATCATTTCTCTTACGTTTTGTTTTTGATGATAAAACAATTTTGATGTATCCTCCAATAGACCAATCGGATATATTTCAGGTTCTCTTACCCATCAGTGGTGGATTCATGCTATTTTTTCCATTTAACTAGTTAATGCTTCGAAATATATTAAATCTTTACAAAGCAATGGATCTGATTAATCTACACCCTAAATGAGAGCGCAAATCAATATCTTTCTCATCAAGATCGTTTCAATGAAATATGGAAGACAGCATGAATGAATGTAATTTAAGTAATTTAAAAAGATGGTTTTTTGTCATGTCAACTCTTGGTCTGAGAACACAAGTAGATATTAAAGAAGCTTTAAATATCATTGTACTCCTTCCTACCAATTTGTTTCTTCAAAGTGTAATTGAAAGTCATGGAAATAATATTTCAATTCAACAAAAACTTCTTTATGAACATCTCATATTGGGGTTTGTTCAAGTTTATGGATCAAACATTGAGGAGATGAAGGATGACGTTTATTTTGAAGATAGCTGATGGAACAGAAAGTCCTAACACTTGAATGGATTTTCCTGAGTTTCTAAGTTCCTTCAATGATTTATTTTCTTAACTTTATCGCTTATGCAAGAATGCTGCTGGTCTACTCATTTACGTTAAATAGAGAGAAAGAGAATATAAGTGTCCTGATATCCAAAAAAAAAAAGAAAAAAAGAAAACATGGAGAAGCACTTGATTTGACCATTTTTATTGATTGACCATAACCTAAAATTGATACTATATCATTGTGGTGCTTCAACCGTAATGCTATATAGATATTTCATGTTTAACAAGTTGAATTGACTAGTTGAATGTAACACAAAAAAAATGACTGTATGTAAAAGATTTATATTTTCCCTATATATGTATATGTAAGCCATCTTATGAATTAATTCATTAAAAGAAGTTATAAGCATTGAAAAGAAAACGTGTGAATATAGACATTTTTTTGCATGTTTAACCAATTTTTTGTAGTACAGGGTAAGGTAAAGAAATTATAAATATCATTTTTGTTGAAGGTAAGAATTACGGTTGAATTAGACACAAAAACTCAAATATAGATTTCTTACATTTTTGATGGATCTAGTTCTTGCTTAATATTTGGCATGAAACATCTTCAAAAATAAGACAACTCGCTCAATGGTATGTTCAAAAAATTGAATAGAACAAATGAGAATCATCCTCTGAATATTTGAGATTTATCAATCGTAATGACTTCAATATAACTGTCAAAACTCTTAGTTAAACACTTATTTTTAGAGGCGTACATAATATAAAAAATGTTGAAACTTCTTTCTCTAAATATTGGAATGCAAACACGAGGATTTAGTAGTAACATAATCCTGATAGGAGTGGAACAGAAAAGTCTTACTTACAAATATATTTAGATATAAAACTTATTAATAATATTGAATTAAGAAGCATGATTTATGATGATGAAGAAGTAGGATATTTGCAGGTAATTAAATGTATCTTATCACAACTGTACATACCTACAAATAGGTCTTCTTAAACCTCCACATAGTCAAATTTGTAATATATATAATATATGAGTTATAAAAAACAAGAAAATAAAAAATTATAATTTGTAAAAAAAAAAAGAAATATTAATAAATATTCAATTTCTAAAAATCATCAGATATTAAGAGGCTGTCAAGCTCTCCGGATCTTTTTTCTCCTGAAAGGAGGGTGAGCTATTGAAGACTTTTTCTTCAGATGCGCTCTTTATAAAGATTTCTTAATAGACTCAAATTCAATTCAAATTATTTTTTCCTGGGCCTTCTTCATTCCACTTTGTGAGTGAAGGAAGTGAGCTCCTTAATTAATTCCTTGTTTTTTATCCAAGTTTACTTGATTGTCTGACAATTTGTTTTCTATTGGCCCTTCCCTTCAGAGATTTTAGGTTCTTGAGAGTGAGACACACACCTTTTAAATGGCACTAAAAGAATAAAATAAAGTTATGAAAGGTCATTGCCTTGTCAAACCGTTGTGTTTGGGGTTTGCAACTCGATACGTCCCCCTTTTTATTCGATAAAACTATTATTTTGCGTGTTGTTCTCATTCAAAAGGCTAAAATTCTCATGAATGTGATTCGGCTTATCAAGTAAACTCTATTCTTCTTTTTTATAGTCAATGTAATTAATTATTACAAGAGGAATCAATCTTTATGGTTACATATTTTTAATCATAACAGAAAATGTATAAATGAGCAAATTTAAATTCCATATCCTCTACAGTCTAAAAATACAAATTGTAATCGAGGTAAACTAAAAGTCATTGTCTTTGAAATGATTTATCTACATACATATTAAATCTATATGAATTTGTCAGATTGACAGAATATTAAGCTTTTATAAGGCATTTTTCTATCGGTGTCTAAACTAAGTTGGCTTCATTGCAGCAAATAACAATTATTTCCTTGGGTAAACATACATATTTTGATAGTTCACAGTCATTGCTTGGAAAAAATAAAAGTTTTTTGAGAGCAATGGTTAATTTTTTTTATTTAGACACATAAAAGACAATTATTCATGTTCTAGCTTGAATTAAAGGGGATCCATGTATGTTACATATATTTTTCTTTAAGATGATTAATTTTTTTCCATGAAATAGAACGAAATTGAATAAGAAAGGTCATTATCTGATAAATATAAAGAAAAACTACATACATATGGGTATTATGAAGAAGAATGAAGTGGGTTCTGCCATATTTTGGTGTAAGTTGGCTTTAATGAGAGTCAATGCTTGGAATTAAAATAAGAAGATCATATAATATTATTAAGAATGGTATTTTTATATATCATTTTGTAACGTGGAAGGATTTGTCGTTTTACACAGTATTTTATCATCAAAAAATTAGAACCCAATATTGACTTCATAGAGGATTTAGGAGACATTGACAACGTTCATAGTAGAACTTATTTTTCTTAAATGCAATAATTCAATATCTTACATTCTAACAGTTACTCATGATATTTAAGTAAACTATGTCTTCAAATATACAGAAACCAGCTTGAACTTCAAATGAACCTTTAGAAATCCAACTAATAATATACATCTAGTATTGATTGATAAATTAATGAACAAATACATACATAATATCTAGTTTACTATGAAATACATATATTTACAACGACAAACATATTATTTGTAATTTAATTTTTTTTTCCATGGGTGTACATCTTCAAATACACTGAAATCACTATTTAATTCAACAATATGTAAAAATCATTTCTCTTACGTTTTGTTTTTGATGATAAAACAATTTTGATGTATCCTCCAATAGACCGATCGGATATATTTCAGGTTCTCTTACCCATCAGTGGTGGATTCATGCTATTTTTTCCATTTAACTAGTTAATGCTTCGAAATATATTAAATCTTTACAAAGCAATGGATCTGATTAATCTACACCCTAAATGAGAGCGCAAATCAATATCTTTCTCATCAAGATCGTTTCAATGAAATATGGAAGACAGCATGAATGAATGTAATTTAAGTAATTTAAAAAGATGGTTTTTTGTCATGTCAACTCTTGGTCTGAGAACACAAGTAGATATTAAAGAAGCTTTAAATATCATTGTACTCCTTCCTACCAATTTGTTTCTTCAAAGTGTAATTGAAAGTCATGGAAATAATATTTCAATTCAACAAAAACTTCTTTATGAACATCTCATATTGGGGTTTGTTCAAGTTTATGGATCAAACATTGAGGAGATGAAGGATGACGTTTATTTTGAAGATAGCTGATGGAACAGAAAGTCCTAACACTTGAATGGATTTTCCTGAGTTTCTAAGTTCCTTCAATGATTTATTTTCTTAACTTTATCGCTTATGCAAGAATGCTGCTGGTCTACTCATTTACGTTAAATAGAGAGAAAGAGAATATAAGTGTCCTGATATCCAAAAAAAAAAAGAAAAAAAGAAAACATGGAGAAGCACTTGATTTGACCATTTTTATTGATTGACCATAACCTAAAATTGATACTATATCATTGTGGTGCTTCAACCGTAATGCTATATAGATATTTCATGTTTAACAAGTTGAATTGACTAGTTGAATGTAACACAAAAAAAATGACTGTATGTAAAAGATTTATATTTTCCCTATATATGTATATGTAAGCCATCTTATGAATTAATTCATTAAAAGAAGTTATAAGCATTGAAAAGAAAACGTGTGAATATAGACATTTTTTTGCATGTTTAACCAATTTTTTGTAGTACAGGGTAAGGTAAAGAAATTATAAATATCATTTTTGTTGAAGGTAAGAATTACGGTTGAATTAGACACAAAAACTCAAATATAGATTTCTTACATTTTTGATGGATCTAGTTAAAGTTCTTGCTTAATATTTGGCATGAAACATCTTCAAAAATAAGACAACTCGCTCAATGGTATGTTCAAAAAATTGAATAGAACAAATGAGAATCATCCTCTGAATATTTGAGATTTATCAATCGTAATGACTTCAATATAACTGTCAAAACTCTTAGTTAAACACTTATTTTTAGAGGCGTACATAATATAAAAAATGTTGAAACTTCTTTCTCTAAATATTGGAATGCAAACACGAGGATTTAGTAGTAACATAATCCTGATAGGAGTGGAACAGAAAAGTCTTACTTACAAATATATTTAGATATAAAACTTATTAATAATATTGAATTAAGAAGCATGATTTATGATGATGAAGAAGTAGGATATTTGCAGGTAATTAAATGTATCTTATCACAACTGTACATACCTACAAATAGGTCTTCTTAAACCTCCACATAGTCAAATTTGTAATATATATAATATATGAGTTATAAAAAACAAGAAAATAAAAAATTATAATTTGTAAAAAAAAAAAGAAATATTAATAAATATTCAATTTCTAAAAATCATCAGATATTAAGAGGCTGTCAAGCTCTCCGGATCTTTTTTCTCCTGAAAGGAGGGTGAGCTATTGAAGACTTTTTCTTCAGATGCGCTCTTTATAAAGATTTCTTAATAGACTCAAATTCAATTCAAATTATTTTTTCCTGGGCCTTCTTCATTCCACTTTGTGAGTGAAGGAAGTGAGCTCCTTAATTAATTCCTTGTTTTTTATCCAAGTTTACTTGATTGTCTGACAATTTGTTTTCTATTGGCCCTTCCCTTCAGAGATTTTAGGTTCTTGAGAGTGAGACACACACCTTTTAAATGGCACTAAAAGAATAAAATAAAGTTATGAAAGGTCATTGCCTTGTCAAACCGTTGTGTTTGGGGTTTGCAACTCGATACGTCCCCCTTTTTATTCGATAAAACTATTATTTTGCGTGTTGTTCTCATTCAAAAGGCTAAAATTCTCATGAATGTGATTCGGCTTAACAAGTAAACTCTATTCTTCTTTTTTATAGTCAATGTAATTAATTATTACAAGAGGAATCAATCTTTATGGTTACATATTTTTAATCATAACAGAAAATGTATAAATGAGCAAATTTAAATTCCATATCCTCTACAGTCTAAAAATACAAATTGTAATCGAGGTAAACTAAAAGTCATTGTCTTTGAAATGATTTATCTACATACATATTAAATCTATATGAATTTGTCAGATTGACAGAATATTAAGCTTTTATAAGGCATTTTTCTATCGGTGTCTAAACTAAGTTGGCTTCATTGCAGCAAATAACAATTATTTCCTTGGGTAAACATACATATTTTGATAGTTCACAGTCATTGCTTGGAAAAAATAAAAGTTTTTTGAGAGCAATGGTTAATTTTTTTTATTTAGACACATAAAAGACAATTATTCATGTTCTAGCTTGAATTAAAGGGGATCCATGTATGTTACATATATTTTTCTTTAAGATGATTAATTTTTTTCCATGAAATAGAACGAAATTGAATAAGAAAGGTCATTATCTGATAAATATAAAGAAAAACTACATACATATGGGTATTATGAAGAAGAATGAAGTGGGTTCTGCCATATTTTGGTGTAAGTTGGCTTTAATGAGAGTCAATGCTTGGAATTAAAATAAGAAGATCATATAATATTATTAAGAATGGTATTTTTATATATCATTTTGTAACGTGGAAGGATTTGTCGTTTTACACAGTATTTTATCATCAAAAAATTAGAACCCAATATTGACTTCATAGAGGATTTAGGAGACATTGACAACGTTCATAGTAGAACTTATTTTTCTTAAATGCAATAATTCAATATCTTACATTCTAACAGTTACTCATGATATTTAAGTAAACTATGTCTTCAAATATACAGAAACCAGCTTGAACTTCAAATGAACCTTTAGAAATCCAACTAATAATATACATCTAGTATTGATTGATAAATTAATGAACAAATACATACATAATATCTAGTTTACTATGAAATACATATATTTACAACGACAAACATATTATTTGTAATTTAATTTTTTTTTCCATGGGTGTACATCTTCAAATACACTGAAATCACTATTTAATTCAACAATATGTAAAAATCATTTCTCTTACGTTTTGTTTTTGATGATAAAACAATTTTGATGTATCCTCCAATAGACCGATCGGATATATTTCAGGTTCTCTTACCCATCAGTGGTGGATTCATGCTATTTTTTCCATTTAACTAGTTAATGCTTCGAAATATATTAAATCTTTACAAAGCAATGGATCTGATTAATCTACACCTTAAATGAGAGCGCAAATCAATATCTTTCTCATCAAGATCGTTTCAATGAAATATGGAAGACAGCATGAATGAATGTAATTTAAGTAATTTAAAAAGATGGTTTTTTGTCATGTCAACTCTTGGTCTGAGAACACAAGTAGATATTAAAGAAGCTTTAAATATCATTGTACTCCTTCCTACCAATTTGTTTCTTCAAAGTGTAATTGAAAGTCATGGAAATAATATTTCAATTCAACAAAAACTTCTTTATGAACATCTCATATTGGGGTTTGTTCAAGTTTATGGATCAAACATTGAGGAGATGAAGGATGACGTTTATTTTGAAGATAGCTGATGGAACAGAAAGTCCTAACACTTGAATGGATTTTCCTGAGTTTCTAAGTTCCTTCAATGATTTATTTTCTTAACTTTATCGCTTATGCAAGAATGCTGCTGGTCTACTCATTTACATTTAATAAAGAGAAAGAGAATATAAGTGTCCTGATATCCAAAAAAAAATAGAAAAAAAGAATACATGGAAAAGCACTTGATTTGACCATTTTTATTGATTGACCATAACCTAAAATTGATACTATATCATTGTGGTGCTTCAACCGTAATGCTATATAGATATTTCATGTTTAACAAGTTGAATTGACTAGTTGAATGTAACACAAAAAAAATGACTGTATGTAAAAGATTTATATTTTCCCTATATATGTATATGTAAGCCATCTTATGAATTAAGATATTCAATAAAGAAAACGTGTGAATATAGACATTTTTTTGCATGTTTAACCAATTTTTTGTAGTACAGGGTAAGGTAAAGAAATTATAAATATCATTTTTGTTGAAGGTAAGAATTACGGTTGAATTAGACACAAAAACTCAAATATAGATTTCTTACATTTTTGATGGATCTAGTTAAAGTTCTTGCTTAATATTTGGCATGAAACATCTTCAAAAATAAGACAACTCGCTCAATGGTATGTTCAAAAAATTGAATAGAACAAATGAGAATCATCCTCTGAATATTTGAGATTTATCAATCGTAATGACTTCAATATAACTGTCAAAACTCTTAGTTAAACACTTATTTTTAGAGGCGTACATAATATAAAAAATGTTGAAACTTCTTTCTCTAAATATTGGAATGCAAACACGAGGATTTAGTAGTAACATAATCCTGATAGGAGTGGAACAGAAAAGTCTTACTTACAAATATATTTAGATATAAAACTTATTAATAATATTGAATTAAGAAGCATGATTTATGATGATGAAGAAGTAGGATATTTGCAGGTAATTAAATGTATCTCATCACAACTGTACACACCTACAAATAGGTCTTCTTAAACCTCCACATAGTCAAATTTGTAATATATATAATATATGAGTTATAAAAAACAAGAAAATAAAAAATTATAATTTGTAAAAAAAAAAAGAAATATTAATAAATATTCAATTTCTAAAAATCATCAGATATTAAGAGGCTGTCAAGCTCTCCGGATCTTTTTTCTCCTGAAAGGAGGGTGAGCTATTGAAGACTTTTTCTTCAGATGCGCTCTTTATAAAGATTTCTTAATAGACTCAAATTCAATTCAAATTATTTTTTCCTGGGCCTTCTTCATTCCACTTTGTGAGTGAAGGAAGTGAGCTCCTTAATTAATTCCTTGTTTTTTATCCAAGTTTACTTGATTGTCTGACAATTTGTTTTCTATTGGCCCTTCCCTTCAGAGATTTTAGGTTCTTGAGAGTGAGACACACACCTTTTAAATGGCACTAAAAGAATAAAATAAAGTTATGAAAGGTCATTGCCTTGTCAAACCGTTGTGTTTGGGGTTTGCAACTCGATACGTCCCCCTTTTTATTCGATAAAACTATTATTTTGCGTGTTGTTCTCATTCAAAAGGCTAAAATTCTCATGAATGTGATTCGGCTTATCAAGTAAACTCTATTCTTCTTTTTTATAGTCAATGTAATTAATTATTACAAGAGGAATCAATCTTTATGGTTACATATTTTTAATCATAACAGAAAATGTATAAATGAGCAAATTTAAATTCCATATCCTCTACAGTCTAAAAATACAAATTGTAATCGAGGTAAACTAAAAGTCATTGTCTTTGAAATGATTTATCTACATACATATTAAATCTATATGAATTTGTCAGATTGACAGAATATTAACCTTTCTATAAGGCATTTTTCTATCGGTGTCTAAACTAAGTTGGCTTCATTGCAGCAAATAACAATTATTTCCTTGGGTAAACATACATATTTTGATAGTTCACAGTCATTGCTTGGAAAAAATAAAAGTTTTTTGAGAGCAATGGTTAATTTTTTTTATTTAGACACATAAAAGACAATTATTCATGTTCTAGCTTGAATTAAAGGGGATCCATGTATGTTACATATATTTTTCTTTAAGATGATTTATTTTTTTCCATGAAATATAACGAAATTGAATAAGAAAGGTCATTATCTGATAAATATAAAGAAAAACTACATACATATGGGTATTATGAAGAAGAATGAAGTGGGTTCTGCCATATTTTGGTGTAAGTTGGCTTTAATGAGAGTCAATGCTTGGAATTAAAATAAGAAGATCATATAATATTATTAAGAATGGTATTTTTATATATCATTTTGTAACGTGGAAGGATTTGTCGTTTTACACAGTATTTTATCATCAAAAAATTAGAACCCAATATTGACTTCATAGAGGATTTAGGAGACATTGACAACGTTCATAGTAGAACTTATTTTTCTTAAATGCAATAATTCAATATCTTACATTCTAACAGTTACTCATGATATTTAAGTAAACTATGTCTTCAAATATACAGAAACCAGCTTGAACTTCAAATGAACCTTTAGAAATCCAACTAATAATATACATCTAGTATTGATTGATAAATTAATGAACAAATACATACATAATATCTAGTTTACTATGAAATACATATATTTACAACGACAAACATATTATTTGTAATTTAATTTTTTTTTCCATGGGTGTACATCTTCAAATACACTGAAATCACTATTTAATTCAACAATATGTAAAAATCATTTCTCTTACGTTTTGTTTTTGATGATAAAACAATTTTGATGTATCCTCCAATAGACCGATCGGATATATTTCAGGTTCTCTTACCCATCAGTGGTGGATTCATGCTATTTTTTCCATTTAACTAGTTAATGCTTCGAAATATATTAAATCTTTACAAAGCAATGGATCTGATTAATCTACACCTTAAATGAGAGCGCAAATCAATATCTTTCTCATCAAGATCGTTTCAATGAAATATGGAAGACAGCATGAATGAATGTAATTTTAGTAATTTAAAAAGATGGTTTTTTGTCATGTCAACTCTTGGTCTGAGAACACAAGTAGATATTAAAGAAGCTTTAAATATCATTGTACTCCTTCCTACCAATTTGTTTCTTCAAAGTGTAATTGAAAGTCATGGAAATAATATTTCAATTCAACAAAAACTTCTTTATGAACATCTCATATTGGGGTTTGTTCAAGTTTATGGATCAAACATTGAGGAGATGAAGGATGACGTTTATTTTGAAGATAGCTGATGGAACAGAAAGTCCTAACACTTGAATGGATTTTCCTGAGTTTCTAAGTTCCTTCAATGATTTATTTTCTTAACTTTATCGCTTATGCAAGAATGCTGCTGGTCTACTCATTTACGTTAAATAGAGAGAAAGAGAATATAAGTGTCCTGATATCCAAAAAAAAAAAGAAAAAAAGAAAACATGGAGAAGCACTTGATTTGACCATTTTTATTGATTGACCATAACCTAAAATTGATACTATATCATTGTGGTGCTTCAACCGTAATGCTATATAGATATTTCATGTTTAACAAGTTGAATTGACTAGTTGAATGTAACACAAAAAAAATGACTGTATGTAAAAGATTTATATTTTCCCTATATATGTATATGTAAGCCATCTTATGAATTAATTCATTAAAAGAAGTTATAAGCATTGAAAAGAAAACGTGTGAATATAGACATTTTTTTGCATGTTTAACCAATTTTTTGTAGTACAGGGTAAGGTAAAGAAATTATAAATATCATTTTTGTTGAAGGTAAGAATTACGGTTGAATTAGACACAAAAACTCAAATATAGATTTCTTACATTTTTGATGGATCTAGTTAAAGTTCTTGCTTAATATTTGGCATGAAACATCTTCAAAAATAAGACAACTCGCTCAATGGTATGTTCAAAAAATTGAATAGAACAAATGAGAATCATCCTCTGAATATTTGAGATTTATCAATCGTAATGACTTCAATATAACTGTCAAAACTCTTAGTTAAACACTTATTTTTAGAGGCGTACATAATATAAAAAATGTTGAAACTTCTTTCTCTAAATATTGGAATGCAAACACGAGGATTTAGTAGTAACATAATCCTGATAGGAGTGGAACAGAAAAGTCTTACTTACAAATATATTTAGATATAAAACTTATTAATAATATTGAATTAAGAAGCATGATTTATGATGATGAAGAAGTAGGATATTTGTAGGTAATTAAATGTATCTTATCACAACTGTACATACCTACAAATAGGTCTTCTTAAACCTCCACATAGTCAAATTTGTAATATATATAATATATGAGTTATAAAAAACAAGAAAATAAAAAATTATAATTTGTAAAAAAAAAAAGAAATATTAATAAATATTCAATTTCTAAAAATCATCAGATATTAAGAGGCTGTCAAGCTCTCCGGATCTTTTTTCTCCTGAAAGGAGGGTGAGCTATTGAAGACTTTTTCTTCAGATGCGCTCTTTATAAAGATTTCTTAATAGACTCAAATTCAATTCAAATTATTTTTTCCTGGGCCTTCTTCATTCCACTTTGTGAGTGAAGGAAGTGAGCTCCTTAATTAATTCCTTGTTTTTTATCCAAGTTTACTTGATTGTCTGACAATTTGTTTTCTATTGGCCCTTCCCTTCAGAGATTTTAGGTTCTTGAGAGTGAGACACACACCTTTTAAATGGCACTAAAAGAATAAAATAAAGTTATGAAAGGTCATTGCCTTGTCAAACCGTTGTGTTTGGGGTTTGCAACTCGATACGTCCCCCTTTTTATTCGATAAAACTATTATTTTGCGTGTTGTTCTCATTCAAAAGGCTAAAATTCTCATGAATGTGATTCGGCTTAACAAGTAAACTCTATTCTTCTTTTTTATAGTCAATGTAATTAATTATTACAAGAGGAATCAATCTTTATGGTTACATATTTTTAATCATAACAGAAAATGTATAAATGAGCAAATTTAAATTCCATATCCTCTACAGTCTAAAAATACAAATTGTAATCGAGGTAAACTAAAAGTCATTGTCTTTGAAATGATTTATCTACATACATATTAAATCTATATGAATTTGTCAGATTGACAGAATATTAAGCTTTTATAAGGCATTTTTCTATCGGTGTCTAAACTAAGTTGGCTTCATTGCAGCAAATAACAATTATTTCCTTGGGTAAACATACATATTTTGATAGTTCACAGTCATTGCTTGGAAAAAATAAAAGTTTTTTGAGAGCAATGGTTAATTTTTTTTATTTAGACACATAAAAGACAATTATTCATGTTCTAGCTTGAATTAAAGGGGATCCATGTATTTTACATATATTTTTCTTTAAGATGATTTATTTTTTTCCATGAAATATAACGAAATTGAATAAGAAAGGTCATTATCTGATAAATATAAAGAAAAACTACATACATATGGGTATTATGAAGAAGAATGAAGTGGGTTCTGCCATATTTTGGTGTAAGTTGGCTTTAATGAGAGTCAATGCTTGGAATTAAAATAAGAAGATCATATAATATTATTAAGAATGGTATTTTTATATATCATTTTGTAACGTGGAAGGATTTGTCGTTTTACACAGTATTTTATCATCAAAAAATTAGAACCCAATATTGACTTCATAGAGGATTTAGGAGACATTGACAACGTTCATAGTAGAACTTATTTTTCTTAAATGCAATAATTCAATATCTTACATTCTAACAGTTACTCATGATATTTAAGTAAACTATGTCTTCAAATATACAGAAACCAGCTTGAACTTCAAATGAACCTTTAGAAATCCAACTAATAATATACATCTAGAATTGATTGATAAATTAATGAACAAATACATACATAATATCTAGTTTACTATGAAATACATATATTTACAACGACAAACATATTATTTGTAATTTAATTTTTTTTTCCATGGGTGTACATCTTCAAATACACTGAAATCACTATTTAATTCAACAATATGTAAAAATCATTTCTCTTACGTTTTGTTTTTGATGATAAAACAATTTTGATGTATCCTCCAATAGACCGATCGGATATATTTCAGGTTCTCTTACCCATCAGTGGTGGATTCATGCTATTTTTTCCATTTAACTAGTTAATGCTTCGAAATATATTAAATCTTTACAAAGCAATGGATCTGATTAATCTACACCTTAAATGAGAGCGCAAATCAATATCTTTCTCATCAAGATCGTTTCAATGAAATATGGAAGACAGCATGAATGAATGTAATTTTAGTAATTTAAAAAGATGGTTTTTTGTCATGTCAACTCTTGGTCTGAGAACACAAGTAGATATTAAAGAAGCTTTAAATATCATTGTACTCCTTCCTACCAATTTGTTTCTTCAAAGTGTAATTGAAAGTCATGGAAATAATATTTCAATTCAACAAAAACTTCTTTATGAACATCTCATATTGGGGTTTGTTCAAGTTTATGGATCAAACATTGAGGAGATGAAGGATGACGTTTATTTTGAAGATAGCTGATGGAACAGAAAGTCCTAACACTTGAATGGATTTTCCTGAGTTTCTAAGTTCCTTCAATGATTTATTTTCTTAACTTTATCGCTTATGCAAGAATGCTGCTGGTCTACTCATTTACGTTAAATAGAGAGAAAGAGAATATAAGTGTCCTGATATCCAAAAAAAAAAAGAAAAAAAGAAAACATGGAGAAGCACTTGATTTGACCATTTTTATTGATTGACCATAACCTAAAATTGATACTATATCATTGTGGTGCTTCAACCGTAATGCTATATAGATATTTCATGTTTAACAAGTTGAATTGACTAGTTGAATGTAACACAAAAAAAATGACTGTATGTAAAAGATTTATATTTTCCCTATATATGTATATGTAAGCCATCTTATGAATTAATTCAATAAAAAAAGTTATAAGCATTGAAAAGAAAACGTGTGAATATAGACATTTTTTTGCATGTTTAACCAATTTTTTGTAGTACAGGGTAAGGTAAAGAAATTATAAATATCATTTTTGTTGAAGGTAAGAATTACGGTTGAATTAGACACAAAAACTCAAATATAGATTTCTTACATTTTTGATGGATCTAGTTAAAGTTCTTGCTTAATATTTGGCATGAAACATCTTCAAAAATAAGACAACTCGCTCAATGGTATGTTCAAAAAGTCGAATAGAACAAATGAGAATCATCCTCTGAATATTTGAGATTTATCAATCGTAATGACTTCAATATAACTGTCAAAACTCTTAGTTAAACACTTATTTTTAGAGGCGTACATAATATAAAAAATGTTGAAACTTCTTTCTCTAAATATTGGAATGCAAACACGAGGATTTAGTAGTAACATAATCCTGATAGGAGTGGAACAGAAAAGTCTTACTTACAAATATATTTAGATATAAAACTTATTAATAATATTGAATTAAGAAGCATGATTTATGATGATGAAGAAGTAGGATATTTGCAGGTAATTAAATGTATCTTATCACAACTGTACATACCTACAAATAGGTCTTCTTAAACCTCCACATAGTCAAATTTGTAATATATATAATATATGAGTTATAAAAAACAAGAAAATAAAAAATTATAATTTGTAAAAAAAAAAAGAAATATTAATAAATATTCAATTTCTAAAAATCATCAGATATTAAGAGGCTGTCAAGCTCTCCGGATCTTTTTTCTCCTGAAAGGAGGGTGAGCTATTGAAGACTTTTTCTTCAGATGCGCTCTTTATAAAGATTTCTTAATAGACTCAAATTCAATTCAAATTATTTTTTCCTGGGCCTTCTTCATTCCACTTTGTGAGTGAAGGAAGTGAGCTCCTTAATTAATTCCTTGTTTTTTATCCAAGTTTACTTGATTGTCTGACAATTTGTTTTCTATTGGCCCTTCCCTTCAGAGATTTTAGGTTCTTGAGAGTGAGACACACACCTTTTAAATGGCACTAAAAGAATAAAATAAAGTTATGAAAGGTCATTGCCTTGTCAAACCGTTGTGTTTGGGGTTTGCAACTCGATACGTCCCCCTTTTTATTCGATAAAACTATTATTTTGCGTGTTGTTCTCATTCAAAAGGCTAAAATTCTCATGAATGTGATTCGGCTTAACAAGTAAACTCTATTCTTCTTTTTTATAGTCAATGTAATTAATTATTACAAGAGAAATCAATCTTTATGGTTACATATTTTTAATCATAACAGAATATGTATAAATGAGCAAATTTAAATTCCATATCCTCTACAGTCTAAAAATACAAATTGTAATCGAGGTAAACTAAAAGTCATTGTCTTTGAAATGATTTATCTACATACATATTAAATCTATATGAATTTGTCAGATTGACAGAATATTAAGCTTTTATAAGGCATTTTTCTATCGGTGTCTAAACTAAGTTGGCTTCATTGCAGCAAATAACAATTATTTCCTTGGGTAAACATACATATTTTGATAGTTCACAGTCATTGCTTGGAAAAAATAAAAGTTTTTTGAGAGCAATGGTTAATTTTTTTTATTTAGACACATAAAAGACAATTATTCATGTTCTAGCTTGAATTAAAGGGGATCCATGTATTTTACATATATTTTTCTTTAAGATGATTTATTTTTTTCCATGAAATATAACGAAATTGAATAAGAAAGGTCATTATCTGATAAATATAAAGAAAAACTACATACATATGGGTATTATGAAGAAGAATGAAGTGGGTTCTGCCATATTTTGGTGTAAGTTGGCTTTAATGAGAGTCAATGCTTGGAATTAAAATAAGAAGATCATATAATATTAAGAATGGTATTTTTATATATCATTTTGTAACGTGGAAGGATTTGTCGTTTTACACAGTATTTTATCATCAAAAAATTAGAACCCAATATTGACTTCATAGAGGATTTAAGAGACATTGACAACGTTCATAGTAGAACTTATTTTTCTTAAATGCAATAATTCAATATCTTACATTCTAACAGTTACTCATGATATTTAAGTAAACTATGTCTTCAAATATACAGAAACCAGCTTGAACTTGTAATGAACCTTTAGAAATCCAACTAATAATATACATCTAGTATTGATTGATAAATTAATGAACAAATACATACATAATATCTAGTTTACTATGAAATACATATATTTACAACGACAAACGTATTATTTGTAATTTAATTTTTATTTCCATGGGTGTACATCTTCAAATACACTGAAATCACTATTTAATTCAACAATATGTAAAAATCATTTCTCTTACGTTTTGTTTTTGATGATAAAACAATTTTGATGTATCCTCCAATAGACCGATCGGATATATTTCAGGTTCTCTTACCCATCAGTGGTGGATTCATGCTATTTTTTCCATTTAACTAGTTAATGCTTCGAAATATATTAAATCTTTACAAAGCAATGGATCAGATTAATCTACACCCTAAATGAGAGCGCAAATCAATATCTTTCTCATCAAGATCGTTTCAATGAAATATGGAAGACAGCATGAATGAATGTAATTTAAGTAATTTAAAAAGATGGTTTTTTGTCATGTCAACTCTTGGTCTGAGAACACAAGTAGATATTAAAGAAGCTTTAAATATCATTGTACTCCTTCCTACCAATTTGTTTCTTCAAAGTGTAATTGAAAGTCATGGAAATAATATTTCAATTCAACAAAAACTTCTTTATGAACATCTCATATTGGGGTTTGTTCAAGTTTATGGATCAAACATTGAGGAGATGAAGGATGACGTTTATTTTGAAGATAGCTGATGGAACAGAAAGTCCTAACACTTGAATGGATTTTCCTGAGTTTCTAAGTTCCTTCAATGATTTATTTTCTTAACTTTATCGCTTATGCAAGAATGCTGCTGGTCTACTCATTTACATTTAATAAAGAGAAAGAGAATATAAGTGTCCTGATATCCAAAAAAAAATAGAAAAAAAGAATACATGGAAAAGCACTTGATTTGACCATTTTTATTGATTGACCATAACCTAAAATTGATACTATATCATTGTGGTGCTTCAACCGTAATGCTATATAGATATTTCATGTTTAACAAGTTGAATTGACTAGTTGAATGTAACACAAAAAAAATGACTGTATGTAAAAGATTTATATTTTCCCTATATATGTATATATAAGCCATCTTATGAATTAATTCATTAAAAGAAGTTATAAGCATTGAAAAGAAAACGTGTGAATATAGACATTTTTTTGCATGTTTAACCAATTTTTTGTAGTACAGGGTAAGGTAAAGAAATTATAAATATCATTTTTGTTGAAGGTAAGAATTACGGTTGAATTAGACACAAAAACTCAAATATAGATTTCTTACATTTTTGATGGATCTAGTTAAAGTTCTTGCTTAATATTTGGCATGAAACATCTTCAAAAATAAGACAACTCGCTCAATGGTATGTTCAAAAAATTGAATAGAACAAATGAGAATCATCCTCTGAATATTTGAGATTTATCAATCGTAATGACTTCAATATAACTGTCAAAACTCTTAGTTAAACACTTATTTTTAGAGGCGTACATAATATAAAAAATGTTGAAACTTCTTTCTCTAAATATTGGAATGCAAACACGAGGATTTAGTAGTAACATAATCCTGATAGGAGTGGAACAGAAAAGTCTTACTTACAAATATATTTAGATATAAAACTTATTAATAATATTGAATTAAGAAGCATGATTTATGATGATGAAGAAGTAGGATATTTGCAGGTAATTAAATGTATCTTATCACAACTGTACATACCTACAAATAGGTCTTCTTAAACCTCCACATAGTCAAATTTGTAATATATATAATATATGAGTTATAAAAAACAAGAAAATAAAAAATTATAATTTGTAAAAAAAAAAAGAAATATTAATAAATATTCAATTTCTAAAAATCATCAGATATTAAGAGGCTGTCAAGCTCTCCGGATCTTTTTTCTCCTGAAAGGAGGGTGAGCTATTGAAGACTTTTTCTTCAGATGCGCTCTTTATAAAGATTTCTTAATAGACTCAAATTCAATTCAAATTATTTTTTCCTGGGCCTTCTTCATTCCACTTTGTGAGTGAAGGAAGTGAGCTCCTTAATTAATTCCTTGTTTTTTATCCAAGTTTACTTGATTGTCTGACAATTTGTTTTCTATTGGCCCTTCCCTTCAGAGATTTTAGGTTCTTGAGAGTGAGACACACACCTTTTAAATGGCACTAAAAGAATAAAATAAAGTTATGAAAGGTCATTGCCTTGTCAAACCGTTGTGTTTGGGGTTTGCAACTCGATACGTCCCCCTTTTTATTCGATAAAACTATTATTTGGCGTGTTGTTCTCATTCAAAAGGCTAAAATTCTCATGAATGTGATTCGGCTTAACAAGTAAACTCTATTCTTCTTTTTTATAGTCAATGTAATTAATTATTACAAGAGGAATCAATCTTTATGGTTACATATTTTTAATCATAACAGAAAATGTATAAATGAGCAAATTTAAATTCCATATCCTCTACAGTCTAAAAATACAAATTGTAATCGAGGTAAACTAAAAGTCATTGTCTTTGAAATGATTTATCTACATACATATTAAATCTATATGAATTTGTCAGATTGACAGAATATTAAGCTTTTATAAGGCATTTTTCTATCGGTGTCTAAACTAAGTTGGCTTCATTGCAGCAAATAACAATTATTTCCTTGGGTAAACATACATATTTTGATAGTTCACAGTCATTGCTTGGAAAAAATAAAAGTTTTTTGAGAGCAATGGTTAATTTTTTTTATTTAGACACATAAAAGACAATTATTCATGTTCTAGCTTGAATTAAAGGGGATCCATGTATGTTACATATATTTTTCTTTAAGATGATTAATTTTTTTCCATGAAATAGAACGAAATTGAATAAGAAAGGTCATTATCTGATAAATATAAAGAAAAACTACATACATATGGGTATTATGAAGAAGAATGAAGTGGGTTCTGCCATATTTTGGTGTAAGTTGGCTTTAATGAGAGTCAATGCTTGGAATTAAAATAAGAAGATCATATAATATTATTAAGAATGGTATTTTTATATATCATTTTGTAACGTGGAAGGATTTGTCGTTTTACACAGTATTTTATCATCAAAAAATTAGAACCCAATATTGACTTCATAGAGGATTTAGGAGACATTGACAACGTTCATAGTAGAACTTATTTTTCTTAAATGCAATAATTCAATATCTTACATTCTAACAGTTACTCATGATATTTAAGTAAACTATGTCTTCAAATATACAGAAACCAGCTTGAACTTGTAATGAACCTTTAGAAATCCAACTAATAATATACATCTAGTATTGATTGATAAATTAATGAACAAATACATACATAATATCTAGTTTACTATGAAATACATATATTTACAACGACAAACATATTATTTGTAATTTAATTTTTTTTTCCATGGGTGTACATCTTCAAATACACTGAAATCACTATTTAATTCAACAATATGTAAAAATCATTTCTCTTACGTTTTGTTTTTGATGATAAAACAATTTTGATGTATCCTCCAATAGACCGATCGGATATATTTCAGGTTCTCTTACCCATCAGTGGTGGATTCATGCTATTTTTTCCATTTAACTAGTTAATGCTTCGAAATATATTAAATCTTTACAAAGCAATGGATCTGATTAATCTACACCTTAAATGAGAGCGCAAATCAATATCTTTCTCATCAAGATCGTTTCAATGAAATATGGAAGACAGCATGAATGAATGTAATTTAAGTAATTTAAAAAGATGGTTTTTTGTCATGTCAACTCTTGGTCTGAGAACACAAGTAGATATTAAAGAAGCTTTAAATATCATTGTACTCCTTCCTACCAATTGGTTTCTTCAAAGTGTAATTGAAAGTCATGGAAATAATATTTCAATTCAACAAAAACTTCTTTATGAACATCTCATATTGGGGTTTGTTCAAGTTTATGGATCAAACATTGAGGAGATGAAGGATGACGTTTATTTTGAAGATAGCTGATGGAACAGAAAGTCCTAACACTTGAATGGATTTTCCTGAGTTTCTAAGTTCCTTCAATGATTTATTTTCTTAACTTTATCGCTTATGCAAGAATGCTGCTGGTCTACTCATTTACGTTAAATAGAGAGAAAGAGAATATAAGTGTCCTGATATCCAAAAAAAAAAAGAAAAAAAGAAAACATGGAGAAGCACTTGATTTGACCATTTTTATTGATTGACCATAACCTAAAATTGATACTATATCATTGTGGTGCTTCAACCGTAATGCTATATAGATATTTCATGTTTAACAAGTTGAATTGACTAGTTGAATGTAACACAAAAAAAATGACTGTATGTAAAAGATTTATATTTTCCCTATATATGTATATGTAAGCCATCTTATGAATTAATTCATTAAAAGAAGTTATAAGCATTGAAAAGAAAACGTGTGAATATAGACATTTTTTTGCATGTTTAACCAATTTTTTGTAGTACAGGGTAAGGTAAAGAAATTATAAATATCATTTTTGTTGAAGGTAAGAATTACGGTTGAATTAGACACAAAAACTCAAATATAGATTTCTTACATTTTTGATGGATCTAGTTAAAGTTCTTGCTTAATATTTGGCATGAAACATCTTCAAAAATAAGACAACTCGCTCAATGGTATGTTCAAAAAGTCGAATAGAACAAATGAGAATCATCCTCTGAATATTTGAGATTTATCAATCGTAATGACTTCAATATAACTGTCAAAACTCTTAGTTAAACACTTATTTTTAGAGACGTACATAATATAAAAAATGTTGAAACTTCTTTCTCTAAATATTGGAATGCAAACACGAGGATTTAGTAGTAACATAATCCTGATAGGAGTGGAACAGAAAAGTCTTACTTACATATATATTTAGATATAAAACTTATTAATAATATTGAATTAAGAAATATGATTTATGATAATGAAGAAGTAGGATATTTGCAGGTAATTAAATGTATCTTATCACAACTGTACACACCTACAAATAGGTCTTCTTAAACCTCCACATAGTCAAATTTGTAATATATATAATATATGAGTTATAAAAAACAAGAAAATAAAAAATTATAATTTGTAAAAAAAAAAAGAAATATAAATAAATATTCAATTTCTAAAAATCATCAGATATTAAGAGGCTGTCAAGCTCTTCGGATATTTTTTCTCCTGAAAGGAGGGTGAGCTATTGAAGACTTTTTCTTCAGATGCTCTCTTTATAAAGATTTCTTAATAGACTCAAATTCAATTCAAATTATTTTTTCCTGGGCCTTCTTCATTCCACTTTGTGAGTGAAGGAAGTGAGCTCCTTAATTAATTCCTTGTTTTGTATCCAAGTTTACTTGATTGTCTGACAATTTGTTTTCTATTGGCCCTTCCTTTCAGAGATTTTAGGTTCTTGAGAGTGAGACACACACCTTTTAAATGGCACTAAAAGAATAAAATAAAGTTATGAAAGGTCTTTGCCTTGTCAAACCGTTGTGTTTGGGGTTTGCAACTCGATACGTCCCCCTTTTTATTCGATAAAACTATTATTTTGCGTGTTGTTCTCATTCAGAGGGCTAAAATTCTCATGAATGTGATTCGGCTTAACAAGTAAACTCTATCCTTCTTTTTTATAGTCAATGTAATTAATTATTACAAGAGGAATCAATCTTTATGGTTACATATTTTTAATCATAACAGAAAATGTATAAATGAGCAAATTTAAATTCCATATCCTCTACAGTCTAAAAATACAAATTGTAATCGAGGTAAACTAAAAGTCATTGTCTTTGAAATGATTTATCTACATACATATTAAATCTATATGAATTTGTCAGATTGACAGAATATTAAGCTTTTATAAGGCATTTTTCTATCGGTGTCTAAACTAAGTTGGCTTCATTGCAGCAAATAACAATTATTTCCTTGGGTAAACATACATATTTTGATAGTTCACAGTCATTGCTTGGAAAAAATAAAAGTTTTTTGAGAGCAATGGTTAATTTTTTTTATTTAGACACATAAAAGACAATTATTCATGTTCTAGCTTGAATTAAAGGGGATCCATGTATTTTACATATATTTTTCTTTAAGATGATTTATTTTTTTCCATGAAATATAACGAAATTGAATAAGAAAGGTCATTATCTGATAAATATAAAGAAAAACTACATACATATGGGTATTATGAAGAAGAATGAAGTGGGTTCTGCCATATTTTGGTGTAAGTTGGCTTTAATGAGAGTCAATGCTTGGAATTAAAATAAGAAGATCATATAATATTAAGAATGGTATTTTTATATATCATTTTGTAACGTGGAAGGATTTGTCGTTTTACACAGTATTTTATCATCAAAAAATTAGAACCCAATATTGACTTCATAGAGGATTTAAGAGACATTGACAACGTTCATAGTAGAACTTATTTTTCTTAAATGCAATAATTCAATATCTTACATTCTAACAGTTACTCATGATATTTAAGTAAACTATGTCTTCAAATATACAGAAACCAGCTTGAACTTGTAATGAACCTTTAGAAATCCAACTAATAATATACATCTAGTATTGATTGATAAATTAATGAACAAATACATACATAATATCTAGTTTACTATGAAATACATATATTTACAACGACAAACATATTATTTGTAATTTAATTTTTTTTTCCATGGGTGTACATCTTCAAATACACTGAAATCACTATTTAATTCAACAATATGTAAAAATCATTTCTCTTACGTTTTGTTTTTGATGATAAAACAATTTTGATGTATCCTCCAATAGACCGATCGGATATATTTCAGGTTCTCTTACCCATCAGTGGTGGATTCATGCTATTTTTTCCATTTAACTAGTTAATGCTTCGAAATATATTAAATCTTTACAAAGCAATGGATCTGATTAATCTACACCTTAAATGAGAGCGCAAATCAATATCTTTCTCATCAAGATCGTTTCAATGAAATATGGAAGACAGCATGAATGAATGTAATTTAAGTAATTTAAAAAGATGGTTTTTTGTCATGTCAACTCTTGGTCTGAGAACACAAGTAGATATTAAAGAAGCTTTAAATATCATTGTACTCCTTCCTACCAATTGGTTTCTTCAAAGTGTAATTGAAAGTCATGGAAATAATATTTCAATTCAACAAAAACTTCTTTATGAACATCTCATATTGGGGTTTGTTCAAGTTTATGGATCAAACATTGAGGAGATGAAGGATGACGTTTATTTTGAAGATAGCTGATGGAACAGAAAGTCCTAACACTTGAATGGATTTTCCTGAGTTTCTAAGTTCCTTCAATGATTTATTTTCTTAACTTTATCGCTTATGCAAGAATGCTGCTGGTCTACTCATTTACGTTAAATAGAGAGAAAGAGAATATAAAAAAAGAAAAAAAGAAAACATGGAGAAGCACTTGATTTGACCATTTTTATTGATTGACCATAACCTAAAATTGATACTATATCATTGTGGTGCTTCAACCGTAATGCTATATAGATATTTCATGTTTAACAAGTTGAATTGACTAGTTGAATGTAACACAAAAAAAATGACTGTATGTAAAAGATTTATATTTTCCCTATATATGTATATGTAAGCCATCTTATGAATTAATTCATTAAAAGAAGTTATAAGCATTGAAAAGAAAACGTGTGAATATAGACATTTTTTTGCATGTTTAACCAATTTTTTGTAGTACAGGGTAAGGTAAAGAAATTATAAATATCATTTTTGTTGAAGGTAAGAATTACGGTTGAATTAGACACAAAAACTCAAATATAGATTTCTTACATTTTTGATGGATCTAGTTAAAGTTCTTGCTTAATATTTGGCATGAAACATCTTCAAAAATAAGACAACTCGCTCAATGGTATGTTCAAAAAGTCGAATAGAACAAATGAGAATCATCCTCTGAATATTTGAGATTTATCAATCGTAATGACTTCAATATAACTGTCAAAACTCTTAGTTAAACACTTATTTTTAGAGACGTACATAATATAAAAAATGTTGAAACTTCTTTCTCTAAATATTGGAATGCAAACACGAGGATTTAGTAGTAACATAATCCTGATAGGAGTGGAACAGAAAAGTCTTACTTACATATATATTTAGATATAAAACTTATTAATAATATTGAATTAAGAAATATGATTTATGATAATGAAGAAGTAGGATATTTGCAGGTAATTAAATGTATCTTATCACAACTGTACACACCTACAAATAGGTCTTCTTAAACCTCCACATAGTCAAATTTGTAATATATATAATATATGAGTTATAAAAAACAAGAAAATAAAAAATTATAATTTGTAAAAAAAAAAAGAAATATAAATAAATATTCAATTTCTAAAAATCATCAGATATTAAGAGGCTGTCAAGCTCTTCGGATATTTTTTCTCCTGAAAGGAGGGTGAGCTATTGAAGACTTTTTCTTCAGATGCTCTCTTTATAAAGATTTCTTAATAGACTCAAATTCAATTCAAATTATTTTTTCCTGGGCCTTCTTCATTCCACTTTGTGAGTGAAGGAAGTGAGCTCCTTAATTAATTCCTTGTTTTGTATCCAAGTTTACTTGATTGTCTGACAATTTGTTTTCTATTGGCCCTTCCCTTCAGAGATTTTAGGTTCTTGAGAGTGAGACACACACCTTTTAAATGGCACTAAAAGAATAAAATAAAGTTATGAAAGGTCTTTGCCTTGTCAAACCGTTGTGTTTGGGGTTTGCAACTCGATACGTCCCCCTTTTTATTCGATAAAACTATTATTTTGCGTGTTGTTCTCATTCAGAGGGCTAAAATTCTCATGAATGTGATTCGGCTTAACAAGTAAACTCTATCCTTCTTTTTTATAGTCAATGTAATTAATTATTACAAGAGAAATCAATCTTTATGGTTACATATTTTTAATCATAACAGAATATGTATAAATGAGCAAATTTAAATTCCATATCCTCTACAGTCTAAAAATACAAATTGTAATCGAGGTAAACTAAAAGTCATTGTCTTTGAAATGATTTATCTATATACATATTAAATCTATATGAATTTGTCAGATTGACAGAATATTAAGCTTTTATAAGGCATTTTTCTATCGGTGTCTAAACTAAGTTGGCTTCATTGCAGCAAATAACAATTATTTCCTTGGGTAAACATACATATTTTGATAGTTCACAGTCATTGCTTGGAAAAAATAAAAGTTTTTTGAGAGCAATGGTTAATTTTTTTTATTTAGACACATAAAAGACAATTATTCATGTTCTAGCTTGAATTAAAGGGGATCCATGTATTTTACATATATTTTTCTTTAAGATGATTTATTTTTTTCCATGAAATATAACGAAATTGAATAAGAAAGGTCATTATCTGATAAATATAAAGAAAAACTACATACATATGGGTATTATGAAGAAGAATGAAGTGGGTTCTGCCATATTTTGGTGTAAGTTGGCTTTAATGAGAGTCAATGCTTGGAATTAAAATAAGAAGATCATATAATATTAAGAATGGTATTTTTATATATCATTTTGTAACGTGGAAGGATTTGTCGTTTTACACAGTATTTTATCATCAAAAAATTAGAACCCAATATTGACTTCATAGAGGATTTAAGAGACATTGACAACGTTCATAGTAGAACTTATTTTTCTTAAATGCAATAATTCAATATCTTACATTCTAACAGTTACTCATGATATTTAAGTAAACTATGTCTTCAAATATACAGAAACCAGCTTGAACTTCTAATGAACCTTTAGAAATCCAACTAATAATATACATCTAGTATTGATTGATAAATTAATGAACAAATACATACATAATATCTAGTTTACAATGAAATACATATATTTACAACGACAAACGTATTATTTGTAATTTAATTTTTATTTCCATGGGTGTACATCTTCAAATACACTGAAATCACTATTTAATTCAACAATATGTAAATATCATTTCTCTTACGTTTTGTTTTTGATGATAAAACAATTTTGATGTATCTTCCAATAGACTCATCGGATATATTTCAGGTTCTCTTACCCATCAGTGGTATATTCATGCTATTTTTTCCATTTAACTAGTAAATGCTTCGAAATATATTAAATCTTTACAAAGCAATGGATCTGATTAATCTACCATCTAAATGAGAGTGCAAATCAATATCTTTCTCATCAAGATCGTTTCAATGAAATATGGAAGACAGCATGAATGAATGTAATTTAAGTAATTTAAAAAGATGGTTTTTTGTCATGTCAACTCTTGGTCTGAGAACACAAGTAGATATTAAAGAAGCTTTAAATATCATTGTACTCCTTCCTACCAATTGGTTTCTTCAAAGTGTAATTGAAAGTCATGGAAATAATATTTCAATTCAACAAAAACTTCTTTATGAACATCTCATATTGGGGTTTGTTCAAGTTTATGGATCAAACATTGAGGAGATGAAGGATGACGTTTATTTTGAAGATAGCTGATGGAACAGAAAGTCCTAACACTTGAATGGATTTTCCTGAGTTTCTAAGTTCCTTCAATGATTTATTTTCTTAACTTTATCGCTTATGCAAGAATGCTGCTGGTCTACTCATTTACGTTAAATAGAGAGAAAGAGAATATAAAAAAAGAAAAAAAGAAAACATGGAGAAGCACTTGATTTGACCATTTTTATTGATTGACCATAACCTAAAATTGATACTATATCATTGTGGTGCTTCAACCGTAATGCTATATAGATATTTCATGTTTAACAAGTTGAATTGACTAGTTGAATGTAACACAAAAAAAATGACTGTATGTAAAAGATTTATATTTTCCCTATATATGTATATGTAAGCCATCTTATGAATTAATTCATTAAAAGAAGTTATAAGCATTGAAAAGAAAACGTGTGAATATAGACATTTTTTTGCATGTTTAACCAATTTTTTGTAGTACAGGGTAAGGTAAAGAAATTATAAATATCATTTTTGTTGAAGGTAAGAATTACGGTTGAATTAGACACAAAAACTCAAATATAGATTTCTTACATTTTTGATGGATCTAGTTAAAGTTCTTGCTTAATATTTGGCATGAAACATCTTCAAAAATAAGACAACTCGCTCAATGGTATGTTCAAAAAGTCGAATAGAACAAATGAGAATCATCCTCTGAATATTTGAGATTTATCAATCGTAATGACTTCAATATAACTGTCAAAACTCTTAGTTAAACACTTATTTTTAGAGACGTACATAATATAAAAAATGTTGAAACTTCTTTCTCTAAATATTGGAATGCAAACACGAGGATTTAGTAGTAACATAATCCTGATAGGAGTGGAACAGAAAAGTCTTACTTACATATATATTTAGATATAAAACTTATTAATAATATTGAATTAAGAAATATGATTTATGATAATGAAGAAGTAGGATATTTGCAGGTAATTAAATGTATCTTATCACAACTGTACACACCTACAAATAGGTCTTCTTAAACCTCCACATAGTCAAATTTGTAATATATATAATATATGAGTTATAAAAAACAAGAAAATAAAAAATTATAATTTGTAAAAAAAAAAAGAAATATAAATAAATATTCAATTTCTAAAAATCATCAGATATTAAGAGGCTGTCAAGCTCTTCGGATATTTTTTCTCCTGAAAGGAGGGTGAGCTATTGAAGACTTTTTCTTCAGATGCTCTCTTTATAAAGATTTCTTAATAGACTCAAATTCAATTCAAATTATTTTTTCCTGGGCCTTCTTCATTCCACTTTGTGAGTGAAGGAAGTGAGCTCCTTAATTAATTCCTTGTTTTGTATCCAAGTTTACTTGATTGTCTGACAATTTGTTTTCTATTGGCCCTTCCCTTCAGAGATTTTAGGTTCTTGAGAGTGAGACACACACCTTTTAAATGGCACTAAAAGAATAAAATAAAGTTATGAAAGGTCTTTGCCTTGTCAAACCGTTGTGTTTGGGGTTTGCAACTCGATACGTCCCCCTTTTTATTCGATAAAACTATTATTTTGCGTGTTTTTCTCATTCAGAGGGCTAAAATTCTCATGAATGTGATTCGGCTTAACAAGTAAACTCTATCCTTCTTTTTTATAGTCAATGTAATTAATTATTACAAGAGGAATCAATCTTTATGGTTACATATTTTTAATCATAACAGAAAATGTATAAATGAGCAAATTTAAATTCCATATCCTCTACAGTCTAAAAATACAAATTGTAATCGAGGTAAACTAAAAGTCATTGTCTTTGAAATGATTTATCTACATACATATTAAATCTATATGAATTTGTCAGATTGACAGAATATTAAGCTTTTATAAGGCATTTTTCTATCGGTGTCTAAACTAAGTTGGCTTCATTGCAGCAAATAACAATTATTTCCTTGGGTAAACATACATATTTTGATAGTTCACAGTCATTGCTTGGAAAAAATAAAAGTTTTTTGAGAGCAATGGTTAATTTTTTTTATTTAGACACATAAAAGACAATTATTCATGTTCTAGCTTGAATTAAAGGGGATCCATGTATTTTACATATATTTTTCTTTAAGATGATTTATTTTTTTCCATGAAATATAACGAAATTGAATAAGAAAGGTCATTATCTGATAAATATAAAGAAAAACTACATACATATGGGTATTATGAAGAAGAATGAAGTGGGTTCTGCCATATTTTGGTGTAAGTTGGCTTTAATGAGAGTCAATGCTTGGAATTAAAATAAGAAGATCATATAATATTAAGAATGGTATTTTTATATATCATTTTGTAACGTGGAAGGATTTGTCGTTTTACACAGTATTTTATCATCAAAAAATTAGAACCCAATATTGACTTCATAGAGGATTTAGGAGACATTGACAACGTTCATAGTAGAACTTATTTTTCTTAAATGCAATAATTCAATATCTTACATTCTAACAGTTACTCATGATATTTAAGTAAACTATGTCTTCAAATATACAGAAACCAGCTTGAACTTCTAATGAACCTTTAGAAATCCAACTAATAATATACATCTAGTATTGATTGATAAATTAATGAACAAATACATACATAATATCTAGTTTACAATGAAATACATATATTTACAACGACAAACGTATTATTTGTAATTTAATTTTTATTTCCATGGGTGTACATCTTCAAATACACTGAAATCACTATTTAATTCAACAATATGTAAATATCATTTCTCTTACGTTTTGTTTTTGATGATAAAACAATTTTGATGTATCTTCCAATAGACTCATCGGATATATTTCAGGTTCTCTTACCCATCAGTGGTATATTCATGCTATTTTTTCCATTTAACTAGTTAATGCTTCGAAATATATTAAATCTTTACAAAGCAATGGATCTGATTAATCTACACCTTAAATGAGAGCGCAAATCAATATCTTTCTCATCAAGATCGTTTCAATGAAATATGGAAGACAGCATGAATGAATGTAATTTAAGTAATTTAAAAAGATGGTTTTTTGTCATGTCAACTCTTGGTCTGAGAACACAAGTAGATATTAAAGAAGCTTTAAATATCATTGTACTCCTTCCTACCAATTGGTTTCTTCAAAGTGTAATTGAAAGTCATGGAAATAATATTTCAATTCAACAAAAACTTCTTTATGAACATCTCATATTGGGGTTTGTTCAAGTTTATGGATCAAACATTGAGGAGATGAAGGATGACGTTTATTTTGAAGATAGCTGATGGAACAGAAAGTCCTAACACTTGAATGGATTTTCCTGAGTTTCTAAGTTCCTTCAATGATTTATTTTCTTAACTTTATCGCTTATGCAAGAATGCTGCTGGTCTACTCATTTACGTTAAATAGAGAGAAAGAGAATATAAAAAAAGAAAAAAAGAAAACATGGAGAAGCACTTGATTTGACCATTTTTATTGATTGACCATAACCTAAAATTGATACTATATCATTGTGGTGCTTCAACCGTAATGCTATATAGATATTTCATGTTTAACAAGTTGAATTGACTAGTTGAATGTAACACAAAAAAAATGACTGTATGTAAAAGATTTATATTTTCCCTATATATGTATATGTAAGCCATCTTATGAATTAATTCATTAAAAGAAGTTATAAGCATTGAAAAGAAAACGTGTGAATATAGACATTTTTTTGCATGTTTAACCAATTTTTTGTAGTACAGGGTAAGGTAAAGAAATTATAAATATCATTTTTGTTGAAGGTAAGAATTACGGTTGAATTAGACACAAAAACTCAAATATAGATTTCTTACATTTTTGATGGATCTAGTTAAAGTTCTTGCTTAATATTTGGCATGAAACATCTTCAAAAATAAGACAACTCGCTCAATGGTATGTTCAAAAAGTCGAATAGAACAAATGAGAATCATCCTCTGAATATTTGAGATTTATCAATCGTAATGACTTCAATATAACTGTCAAAACTCTTAGTTAAACACTTATTTTTAGAGACGTACATAATATAAAAAATGTTGAAACTTCTTTCTCTAAATATTGGAATGCAAACACGAGGATTTAGTAGTAACATAATCCTGATAGGAGTGGAACAGAAAAGTCTTACTTACATATATATTTAGATATAAAACTTATTAATAATATTGAATTAAGAAATATGATTTATGATAATGAAGAAGTAGGATATTTGCAGGTAATTAAATGTATCTTATCACAACTGTACACACCTACAAATAGGTCTTCTTAAACCTCCACATAGTCAAATTTGTAATATATATAATATATGAGTTATAAAAAACAAGAAAATAAAAAATTATAATTTGTAAAAAAGAAAAGAAATATAAATAAATATTCAATTTCTAAAAATCATCAGATATTAAGAGGCTGTCAAGCTCTTCGGATATTTTTTCTCCTGAAAGGAGGGTGAGCTATTGAAGACTTTTTCTTCAGATGCTCTCTTTATAAAGATTTCTTAATAGACTCAAATTCAATTCAAATTATTTTTTCCTGGGCCTTCTTCATTCCACTTTGTGAGTGAAGGAAGTGAGCTCCTTAATTAATTCCTTGTTTTGTATCCAAGTTTACTTGATTGTCTGACAATTTGTTTTCTATTGGCCCTTCCCTTCAGAGATTTTAGGTTCTTGAGAGTGAGACACACACCTTTTAAATGGCACTAAAAGAATAAAATAAAGTTATGAAAGGTCTTTGCCTTGTCAAACCGTTGTGTTTGGGGTTTGCAACTCGATACGTCCCCCTTTTTATTCGATAAAACTATTATTTTGCGTGTTGTTCTCATTCAGAGGGCTAAAATTCTCATGAATGTGATTCGGCTTAACAAGTAAACTCTATCCTTCTTTTTTATAGTCAATGTAATTAATTATTACAAGAGAAATCAATCTTTATGGTTACATATTTTTAATCATAACAGAATATGTATAAATGAGCAAATTTAAATTCCATATCCTCTACAGTCTAAAAATACAAATTGTAATCGAGGTAAACTAAAAGTCATTGTCTTTGAAATGATTTATCTATATACATATTAAATCTATATGAATTTGTCAGATTGACAGAATATTAAGCTTTTATAAGGCATTTTTCTATCGGTGTCTAAACTAAGTTGGCTTCATTGCAGCAAATAACAATTATTTCCTTGGGTAAACATACATATTTTGATAGTTCACAGTCATTGCTTGGAAAAAATAAAAGTTTTTTGAGAGCAATGGTTAATTTTTTTTATTTAGACACATAAAAGACAATTATTCATGTTCTAGCTTGAATTAAAGGGGATCCATGTATTTTACATATATTTTTCTTTAAGATGATTTATTTTTTTCCATGAAATATAACGAAATTGAATAAGAAAGGTCATTATCTGATAAATATAAAGAAAAACTACATACATATGGGTATTATGAAGAAGAATGAAGTGGGTTCTGCCATATTTTGGTGTAAGTTGGCTTTAATGAGAGTCAATGCTTGGAATTAAAATAAGAAGATCATATAATATTATTAAGAATGGTATTTTTATATATCATTTTGTAACGTGGAAGGATTTGTCGTTTTACACAGTATTTTATCATCAAAAAATTAGAACCCAATATTGACTTCATAGAGGATTTAGGAGACATTGACAACGTTCATAGTAGAACTTATTTTTCTTAAATGCAATAATTCAATATCTTACATTCTAACAGTTACTCATGATATTTAAGTAAACTATGTCTTCAAATATACAGAAACCAGCTTGAACTTCTAATGAACCTTTAGAAATCCAACTAATAATATACATCTAGTATTGATTGATAAATTAATGAACAAATACATACATAATATCTAGTTTACAATGAAATACATATATTTACAACGACAAACGTATTATTTGTAATTTAATTTTTATTTCCATGGGTGTACATCTTCAAATACACTGAAATCACTATTTAATTCAACAATATGTAAATATCATTTCTCTTACGTTTTGTTTTTGATGATAAAACAATTTTGATGTATCTTCCAATAGACTCATCGGATATATTTCAGGTTCTCTTACCCATCAGTGGTATATTCATGCTATTTTTTCCATTTAACTAGTAAATGCTTCGAAATATATTAAATCTTTACAAAGCAATGGATCTGATTAATCTACCATCTAAATGAGAGCGCAAATCAATATCTTTCTCATCAAGATCGTTTCAATGAAATATGGAAGAGAGCATGAATGAATGTAATTTAAGTAATTTAAAAAGATGGTTTTTTGTCATGTCAACTCTTGGTCTGAGAACACAAGTAGGAAGCTTTAAATATCATTGTACTCCTTCCTACCATTGTTTCTTCAAAATGTAACTGAAATGTCATGGAAATAATATTTCAATTCAACAATAGCTTCTTTATGAACATCTCATATTGGGGTTTGTTCAAGTTTATGGATCAAACATTGAGGAGATGAAGGATGACGTTTATTTTGAAGATAGCTGATGGAACAGAAAGTCCTAACACTTGAATGGATTTTCCTGAGTTTCTAAGTTCCTTCAATGATTTATTTTCTTAACTGTATCGCTTATGCAAGAATGCTGCTGGTCTACTCATTTACGTTTAATAAAGAGAAAGAGAATACAAGTGTCCAGTAAGAATTACGGTTGAATTAGTCACAAAAACTTATATATATATTTCTTACATTTTGATGGATAGATATAAAGTAAAACTTCATACATATAGGTAATATGACGAAGAATGAAGTGGGTTCTGCCATATTTTGGTGTAAGTTGGCTTGAATGAGAGTCAATGCTTGGAATAAAACTAAGAAGAACATATAATATTATTAAGAATGTTATTTTTATATATCATTTTGTAACGTAGAAGGATTTGTCATTTTATTGAGTATTTTATCATCAAAAAATTAGAACCCAATATTGACTTCATAGAGGATTTAAGAGACATTGACAACGTTCATAGTAGAACTTATTTTTCTTAAATGCAATAATTCAATATCTTACATTCTAACAGTTACTCATGATATTAAAGTAAACTATGTCTTCAAATATACAGAAACCAGCTTGAACTTCAAATGAACCTTTAGAAATCCAACTAATAATATACATCTAGTATTGATTGATAAATTAATGAACAAATACATACATAATATCTAGTTTACAATGAAATACATATATTTACAACGACAAACATATTATTTGTAATATAATTTTTTATTTCCATGGGTGTACATCTTCAAATACACTGAAATCAATATTTAATTCAACAATATGTAAATATCATTTCTCTTACGTTTTGTTTTTGATGATGAACAATTTTGATGTATCCTCCAATAGACCGATCGGATATATTTCAGGTTCTCTTACCCATCAGTGGTGGATTCAAGCTATTTTTTCCATTTACCTAGTTAAATATATAAATTTCTCTGAAAACTTCTGCAAGCTTCGAAATATATTTAATCTTTTTAAAGCAATGGATCTGATTAATCTACACCCTAAATGATAGCGCAAATCAATATCTTTCTCATAAAGATCGTTTCAATGAAATATGGAAGACAGTTAAGCAATGAATAAATGTAATTTAAGTAATTTAAAAAGATGGTTTTTTGTCATGTCAACACTTGGTCTGAGAACACAAGTAGATATTAAAGAAGCTTTAAATATCATTGTACTCCTTCCTACCATTGTCGAATGTACAACAATGTATATTTTTCATTAGAAATTACAAATCATCAGATATATTAAACGACAACAATAATCAAACTAGGGACATGGGCCTTCTTTTTCTATGCACAGAGGTCCACTACCGCAGTATTTTGGAAGATAAAGAAATTAGGACTAATATGGTTTCATACCTATTGGGGCACTTCCCCGAAATTACCAAAAATTCTATACAAACTGTTCGGAAGAGGCCCTCTTATAAGGTCTACCTCGAAAGAGCAGCCGGCGTTGAGTATTCCTTAAGACCCCCTGCACGTTACGACATTAAACTTAACGATATAAGGTATGAAATTGCCAAATATGATGCCTCCTTATTGTCTTCAGAAACAATGCCCTCATAAGCCGAAATTGTGGATAAGATCTGCAAAAAATTTCCCCTCTTTGGAGAGGAATATATTCGGCACTTAAGGAATTCTGTTTTATACTGCCATTGGCTTGAAGCCAAATTACAAGACTATAATGTTCAGCGTTCTAGTTCCCCACTAGGACATAGAAATAGTCCAGTAAATGCAGTGTCCAATCCTGAGCTTCTGCAGGTTATGACGGACTCAACAAATAACTTAAGGAGTGTAGCAGAGGCGATGAAAGAGGTCTCTGTGACCCTAAGAAGATGCTCGAGTATACAAGCTATGCTACATTCTAGTATGAGCTCGAACAATTCTTCACATAATTTATCTGTTTTTGAAGCAATCCAGGTATCAGAACTAGCTAAGTCTGGAGTAAAACGCAAACACGCTGCCTCTGATTTAGATACAGTCCCGCCCCATACGAGACCTACGATTACTGGTGTGGATAGACCCATATCCAGGAGTAGTGTAATTTCGTTTTCGGCGGAGGATCGTATCCAGGATAATCAGACTCCATTTATTGATTTAGCACCGGCATCTGTAAATCCTTTCATAAACTCCCAAAGTCAGCCTATTGCTGCTAAAATGCCTTCACTCCGTGAGGAGATAAATGAAGTGCTAAATAGGGATAATTCTTTATCGAATCCTGATCCATTTCTCAGCTCTCTTCCGGAGAGTTCAGGTGGTAAGGTGAGTACTCCTGTTGTTAGCACCCTTGAGAGCACTGGCGGTGCAGCTCAGCCTTCTACGGTCCACGTGGACGGTTTGGAGGGTGGACAGGACGTACAATCCCACACTATACCTGATGATATGAGAATGGAGGTGGAGGAGGTATTGAATAGTAATGGTCAGGAATTAATTACCAATAGTAGCCCTCCCCCAGCTCAGAGTTTAGGCTCTGTTGAATCTTATTTAGATTTAACTCAGGAAGCTGCTAAGGGAATTACTCTTGAACATATAAAAGAGTGGGTAATGTCCCAAGTACGTGATGGGGAAGTTCTTAAAAATAAATCTAAGGTGAATACAAATAAGGGTAATGTTAAGGAGTCTGCTAAAATTGGAAATGACAAGTGTCGTGAAACCATAGCAAAAGCCTACAAGGCTAAAAATTCTTTCCCGAAATTAAAGCATGACATCCCATTGCCCTTAAATGTAATAATTAATATAACGCGTTTAATTTTGGACAATAGGCAAAGACTATTTGCTAATAGGCTTTTCTATTCTTTTATAGAAAATCTTAAGAGAATTGTTCCCAGCTTCAAGTACCACAATTACAGAAATTTACATTCATTTGTAAAGAAGAACTTTATGTTCGTAATTGATGGGAAAATGATCAAGGACCTTCTCTCGCATCTAGTCTCTCTTACGCCAATGGTCAATATGATAATGGACATTCTGAGCATAGGCTCAGCTAATCGCTCGAAAGAGCAGTCTTTGGATATGAGCTCAAGAACGAAAAGTGTAGTGAAACAGAAGATTCCTTCTTTTGTTCACACACAGAAAGTTCTGAGTAAGGACTTTCCGAAGACAATGTCTAAAATCATTTCGGGGGAATTCTTCAATGAGAAGAATGCCAATATTCAGGATTCGGTCTGTAAGTCTTGGGAGTCTTTCTTCCAAGCCCAATCCCGACCTGATACCCGAAAACCTGAAGTGGTTAGTCCACCTGATGGTTATAACGACCTAGTGAGGCCTATTGTAGAGGACGAAATTATAAGGTCCCTCCCACAAGCTAGTGCTGGCATCGATCCACTTGGGTTCAGTGGAAAAAACATTCGTAAATTGGACATTGCAGTGTTGAAATGTATCTTCAACAAATTTCTTTGTGATGGTTCTATTCCAAGTTACTTATGTGCAGGGCGTACATCCCTGCTAAGTAAAGTGCCGAATCCTTCAGTAATGTCGGATTTCAGGCCAATTACTGTCCTTCCACATATAACTTGAGTATTCCACCGGATCCTTGCCAATAGACTTAAAGAGGTAAAAATTGAGGACCACCAGCGGGCGTTCAGGGAAGTGAATGGATGTAGTGTAAACAACTTCTTACTTTCCCAAGCATTAAGGCATGCTAGGAAGAAGTTGGATTCATTAGCTGTTGCCTTTTTGGATATTTCTAAGGCTTTTGATTCTATATCACATCATTCCCTCCTCATAGCCTGTAAGCGCATTGGCATTCCTATGCATTTTGTGGGCTACCTAGGGGAATTGTATAAAAATGCATCAACGAGTGTGATGGGTAGGCCCCTGACAAGCGTTAAATCAGGTATCCTTCAAGGGGACCCCTTGAGTGGACATCTATTTAACATAGTGATGGATTGGGTAATGGCGGACACGTTGTCCTCCGATGACATCCCACCATTCACTGTCAGTCGGAAGCCCCTATCTGCAATGTTGTTTGCTGATGATACTGTTCTCCTAGCCCCTAGCCTTCCAGCTTTACAGAAGCTTACGGATAGATTTGTTTCTAGCTGTAATAAAGTTGGTTTGAAATTAAATGCTGGGAAGTGTGGGCTAATTAATATTAAATGCAATAAAAAGCTCAAGAGATTTAATGTTGACACGGGAGATGAACTAATAATAGGTGGGAATAATCAAAAAGTAAAAGGACTAAAGTTAGGAGATTTGTACAAGTACCTGGGAATCAGATTTCATCCATTAGGAATGGAATTCGATGATCCTTGGGGAACGTTAAGTAACGGAATAATTAATTTGGAAAGATCTAAGCTCACAATTTTCCAACGTTACATTGAGCTTAGAGACCATCTTATACCGAAATACAATTATCTGTTACAAAATGGGAATCATAAACTTGCCTCCCTTGAACGTTGTGACGTCCTTATCCGAAGGAAGATCCGTGAATGGTTAAAGTTACCAAATGACACACCGCGTGACTTCTTTCATGCTAGGATAAAGGATGGAGGGCTGGCTTTAGGTGAAATGAAGGCCATGAAAATCTCATTAACAAATAGTCGAAAAGCAATCCTGAAGGAGAGTAAGGATGTGCTTGTAGAAGCGTTCATTGAGGAGAACCCCAGCTCGATGACCTTCAATGCCTTTAACCTTAGGGGTTAATTATGGCAAAGTGAATGATGAAATTATGGATAAGTATAGATCAATCCTCCTTCTAGAATAGGTCGCTATCAGTCTTCTAGTGACTCCTCTAACAAATGTCGTGCCTGCCCTGATATGGTCAGAAACCTGGAGCATATACTCCAGGGTTGCTCTCTCCATATTAAGCAAATGATAAAACGACATGATAGCATACAATCCATGATTGTATCATCTTTAAAAAGAGGAGGATACACTATCCACCTGAACAATCGTATCCCATACAGAAACTCTCACTTAAAACCCGATATTATCGCGGTGAAAGGTGAGGTAGTTTTCATAATTGATCCTTCGATCATAGCAGATATGGGAGTTCTTGCGGAAGAGGAAAAGCGTAAAAAAGATAAGTATAATAAGGATGAGTTTAAAAGTGCTGTTCTCAGTCATCTAGGGATTAACTCAAGCTTGGATAATGTCACTGTCCTTCCGATTATTATAAATTGGAGGAATGTCATGTCCAAAGAGGTATTCCACTTCTTGAATGTAAAACTGGGCATAAGCAAAAAGTATATTCCCTATATACAGCTTCGTGTCCTGTCGGCCTCTCATACCCTTTATAAATCATCCTATATTGTCAAATAATTTCACTGGGTTGGATAATGATAATTTATAATAGAAATCAAATTTTGCTATCTAAATAAGTCGTTTTCTCTAGTCACATTGACAGTTGTACATTTTGTGTGTCAGATTCAGTGTGATTGATTTCGTTCTTTTAAAATGATAGTTTTGTATATTTTGATTTTAAACATTTTTAAATTAATCATTTTCCTATAAATCGAGCTTTAAATAATCAAATAGTCAGATAACTTTTAATTATTGACATAAAGCAATTTTTTTTTTGTTTGTTTTTTTTATATAGAAATTTTTTACGTAATTTTTATATTTAAGAACATTAACATTTTAAAAACAACTTTTGTTTTTTATTCACCTTTTATTATTAAAGGACTTATGTTCAAATTAATTGCAAGTGGCTTTAATCTCGATATTTTAGTGTTTTTTATGTATTATAATTAAATGTTTTCTTTGGAAATAAGCGTTTTCCCTTTTTTTTGTTCCTTTCCTTCATTGTGTTGCTCCTCCTACTATTACTCCCTTCGCTCTCTCTCTTTCTATCCAATGCTGAGGCATGCGGACTCTCATCCTTTACTATGCGTTGTCATTGAGAGGAAGTTTTGTAATATAGGAGCTTCATGTGATTGGCTATAGAGAGCGCAATTGTTTTTATATATGCATAAAATATAACACTAACGACACCTAGCATAAGAATTATGCAAATAATATATTATTTTTTTTTGTTTCTTTCACCCTCCGAGTGTTAAATGTAATTATAATTATGAGTGAGCACATATTTCCGTGTATTTTTTGTATGCATTTTAATTGTATTTTAACTCTTTTCTTGATGTTTTATATTTACTTTCATTTCTCATTATTTATTATATCCCTATGCACAGTTTTTGATATGTTTTTTTTATTTCGATTGTATCGTTTTAAATTTATGACAATAAAGCTGTGTAAGATTTTGGGATCATGAAATGGGCTCGGAAAGTTTCCTAAAATTTTTTTTAAAAATAAACTTTTCTTTTAAAAAAAACTTTCCGCTGATTGCTGCAGCTTTTGCTGTGGCAATTCCAGTAAGCTATATTAGCAAAATTCCTGTTTGACCGGGAATGATCCTTAATTATCCTTAGGTCTTGCCCTTAGTAATATATCTTACTACGGAAAGAAAACTCGCGTTCGGGCATGTGTCATAGGTGAAATGGAAAATGACATTCTCCTTGATTGGAAAACTCTAAAAAAATTGGACATTTTACATTCCTCATTTCCATTTCCTATTAATTCAAAACAAACATCTACTCTCATAAATTGTAATGGAGAGTCACAGGTAATTTCGTACTGTCTAAAAAATTACCCCGAAGTGTTCTCGGACGATTTAAAAGCAATGAAAGGACCTCCAATGAAAATACATATAAGGAGTGGTCCTATCGTGCCTTATAAATGCTTAACGGATAGGAAAATACCTATACATTATGAAGAGTAAGTAAACAAGGAATTGGATAATTACGGAAAGATAGGAATTATCGAAAAATCAGGCGAACTATCGGATTGGATTTCTCCAGCCTTTTTTGTACCCAAGCAAGGAGGCAAAGGAATTCGATTAATTACAGATTATACAAAGTTAAATAAAGTCGTGGAACAACTTTTATTACACCTAAAGGAAAATACAGATATCGAATATTGTTCTCGGACTGACCAGGCAATGTCCGGTCTCGATGGTATATTGAAAATTGTGGATGACATTTTAGTTGTTGCGGCGAACTACGATCAATTAAACACAAGAATTGAGGTTCTTCTAAAACGGTGTCATGAGAACGGGATCACACTTTCTAAAGAAAAGATCGACATTGGAACGACAATAAAGTTTGCCGGATTTGTTATCAGCGACAAATAAGAACAGATCATAAGCCACTACTGGGAGTCTTCGAAAAAGCTGATATTCCGAACCAACGTTTGCGTCGCTTTAAAGAAAATATGTCGGATTTTAATTTTAAAATGGAATGGTGCAAAGGAAAAACTCATACAATAGTAGATACCTTGTCGCGCTCTCCAGTCTTCTCCCCTCCTGAAGAAGAAAAAATATTGTCATTACATGTAGAAATTGAGGACCTTTTACTTCGACCTCTCATGGACGCAGCATCCAAAGATGACGATTATGCATCGATAGTTAGACTTTTCTTGGACGGAAAAGGTCAATTATCTTCAATATGGTCAAACATTACGTTTCATTGTGGTTTGTTGGTATATGACGACAGAATTATCATACCGAAAAATGATTGGAAAACAATCTTGAAAGAATTACATATAGGACATGCTGGTGTTAGCCGTACAAGAAAACTTGCAAATCAACTTTATTTTTGGCCTGGTATGTCTAACGAAATCAAAACCATGGTTCAAAATTGCAAAAAGTGTCAGGAACTTAGACCTTCAAAGGTCTCCTCCAATCAAGAAAAGTGTCTAGCGTTTTATCCTATGGAACGTGTTTCTATGGACCTCTTTCAACACGGAGGTAAAAATTATTTAGTCATGGTAGATCGATTCTCAGGCTTTATTTTTGTTGAAAGGCTACGTACGACGACAACTAAGGACATTACTAAGACAATTACTGAATGGTTTTTGGACTTCGGATGCCCAAAATATGTACGTTCGGAAAATGGACCTCAGTTTTGCACCGAGGTTAAGAAATACTGTGAAGATAACTCTATAATACATGAGACTTCTTCACCATACCATCCGGAAAGCAATGGTCATGGAGAAGCTGCAGTAAAAAATTCAAAGTATTTACTTATGAAGTGCGAAGGAAAGTGGCCATTGTTTAGGAAAGAACTGAGTGCCTGGAGGAACATACCGAAAGAAAACGACGCTTCGCCTTCGGAGCTTCTGTTTGGGAGACGCATCCGAGGAACTCTTCCCCAGATCCAAAATTCAAGAACATCAATATTCAAAGTCGGCGACCGCGTTCTCGTACAAAACGTTCATACGAAACGCTGGGATAGCGAGGGAGTCGTTACCTCCATAACTCCAAGCCAACATCCTTACGAGATACAAAGTGGTGGAAAAAGCTATGTAATAATTATAATGTGTTTTGTTTATTAATTCACCTATTTCAGCTAGTTGTTTTGTTATCAGTAGTTATTCAAGATTCTTTACGTTTATTTATTGTGCTTTATAATTCAAGCTTAAGATATATCAATTTTATGAAGGATTAATATATCTTAAGGGACGTGTAACCCTATGTACTTATTATCTAGTTTTGGAATTATGTATAAATGTAAATAGTGTATTTTGTCTTCTTCAATAATAATAAAATAAGACAGTCGTCTTTTCACTATAAGAATAAGCTTCTCCTATTCTCAAATGCCCAAATTATATTATATTTGATGTGACGAGTTTGAAGAATGTTAATACATCATTTTTTTTTGGTATCTATTTGCCATTTCACAGATGCTGTAATTCTAGTTCCAATTTTTGGTAATGAAACTTGCTTTTTAATTTTGATAATTCTAAATATCATTATTTTTTTTTTGTACGAATGTACAACAATGTATATTTTTCATTAGAAATTACAAATCATCAGATATATTAAACGACAACAATAATCAAACTAGGGACATGGGCCTTCTTTTTCTATGCACAGAGGTCCACTACCGCAGTATTTTGGAAGATAAAGAAATTAGGACTAATATGGTTTCATACCTATTGGGGCACTTCCCCGAAATTACCAAAAATTCTATACAAACTGTTCGGAAGAGGCCCTCTTATAAGGTCTACCTCGAAAGAGCAGCCGGCGTTGAGTATTCCTTAAGACCCCCTGCACGTTACGACATTAAACTTAACGATATAAGGTATGAAATTGCCAAATATGATGCCTCCTTATTGTCTTCAGAAACAATGCCCTCATAAGCCGAAATTGTGGATAAGATCTGCAAAAAATTTCCCCTCTTTGGAGAGGAATATATTCGGCACTTAAGGAATTCTGTTTTATACTGCCATTGGCTTGAAGCCAAATTACAAGACTATAATGTTCAGCGTTCTAGTTCCCCACTAGGACATAGAAATAGTCCAGTAAATGCAGTGTCCAATCCTGAGCTTCTGCAGGTTATGACGGACTCAACAAATAACTTAAGGAGTGTAGCAGAGGCGATGAAAGAGGTCTCTGTGACCCTAAGAAGATGCTCGAGTATACAAGCTATGCTACATTCTAGTATGAGCTCGAACAATTCTTCACATAATTTATCTGTTTTTGAAGCAATCCAGGTATCAGAACTAGCTAAGTCTGGAGTAAAACGCAAACACGCTGCCTCTGATTTAGATACAGTCCCGCCCCATACGAGACCTACGATTACTGGTGTGGATAGACCCATATCCAGGAGTAGTGTAATTTCGTTTTCGGCGGAGGATCGTATCCAGGATAATCAGACTCCATTTATTGATTTAGCACCGGCATCTGTAAATCCTTTCATAAACTCCCAAAGTCAGCCTATTGCTGCTAAAATGCCTTCACTCCGTGAGGAGATAAATGAAGTGCTAAATAGGGATAATTCTTTATCGAATCCTGATCCATTTCTCAGCTCTCTTCCGGAGAGTTCAGGTGGTAAGGTGAGTACTCCTGTTGTTAGCACCCTTGAGAGCACTGGCGGTGCAGCTCAGCCTTCTACGGTCCACGTGGACGGTTTGGAGGGTGGACAGGACGTACAATCCCACACTATACCTGATGATATGAGAATGGAGGTGGAGGAGGTATTGAATAGTAATGGTCAGGAATTAATTACCAATAGTAGCCCTCCCCCAGCTCAGAGTTTAGGCTCTGTTGAATCTTATTTAGATTTAACTCAGGAAGCTGCTAAGGGAATTACTCTTGAATATATAAAAGAGTGGGTAATGTCCCAAGTACGTGATGGGGAAGTTCTTAAAAATAAATCTAAGGTGAATACAAATAAGGGTAATGTTAAGGAGTCTGCTAAAATTGGAAATGACAAGTGTCGTGAAACCATAGCAAAAGCCTACAAGGCTAAAAATTCTTTCCCGAAATTAAAGCATGACATCCCATTGCCCTTAAATGTAATAATTAATATAACGCATTTAATTTTGGACAATAGGCAAAGACTATTTGCTAATAGGCTTTTCTATTCTTTTATAGAAAATCTTAAGAGAATTGTTCCCAGCTTCAAGTACCACAATTACAGAAATTTACATTCATTTGTAAAGAAGAACTTTATGTTCGTAATTGATGGGAAAATGATCAAGGACCTTCTCTTGCATCTAGTCTCTCTTACGCCAATGGTCAATATGATAATGGACATTCTGAGCATAGGCTCAGCTAATCGCTCGAAAGAGCAGTCTTTGGATATGAGCTCAAGAACGAAAAGTGTAGTGAAACAGAAGATTCCTTCTTTTGTTCACACACAGAAAGTTCTGAGTAAGGACTTTCCGAAGACAATGTCTAAAATCATTTCGGGGGAATTCTTCAATGAGAAGAATGCCAATATTCAGGATTCGGTCTGTAAGTCTTGGGAGTCTTTCTTCCAAGCCCAATCCCGACCTGATACCCGAAAACCTGAAGTGGTTAGTCCACCTGATGGTTATAACGACCTAGTGAGGCCTATTGTAGAGGACGAAATTATAAGGTCCCTCCCACAAGCTAGTGCTGGCATCGATCCACTTGGGTTCAGTGGAAAAAACATTCGTAAATTGGACATTGCAGTGTTGAAATGTATCTTCAACAAATTTCTTTGTGATGGTTCTATTCCAAGTTACTTATGTGCAGGGCGTACATCCCTGCTAAGTAAAGTGCCGAATCCTTCAGTAATGTCGGATTTCAGGCCAATTACTGTCCTTCCACATATAACTTGAGTATTCCACCGGATCCTTGCCAATAGACTTAAAGAGGTAAAAATTGAGGACCACCAGCGGGCGTTCAGGGAAGTGAATGGATGTAGTGTAAACAACTTCTTACTTTCCCAAGCATTAAGGCATGCTAGGAAGAAGTTGGATTCATTAGCTGTTGCCTTTTTGGATATTTCTAAGGCTTTTGATTCTATATCACATCATTCCCTCCTCATAGCCTGTAAGCGCATTGGCATTCCTATGCATTTTGTGGGCTACCTAGGGGAATTGTATAAAAATGCATCAACGAGTGTGATGGGTAGGCCCCTGACAAGCGTTAAATCAGGTATCCTTCAAGGGGACCCCTTGAGTGGACATCTATTTAACATAGTGATGGATTGGGTAATGGCGGACACGTTGTCCTCCGATGACATCCCACCATTCACTGTCAGTCGGAAGCCCCTATCTGCAATGTTGTTTACTGATGATACTGTTCTCCTAGCCCCTAGCCTTCCAGCTTTACAGAAGCTTACGGATAGATTTGTTTCTAGCTGTAATAAAGTTGGTTTGAAATTAAATGCTGGGAAGTGTGGGCTAATTAATATTAAATGCAATAAAAAGCTCAAGAGATTTAATGTTGACACGGGAGCTGAACTAATAATAGGTGGGAATAATCAAAAAGTAAAAGGACTAAAGTTAGGAGATTTGTACAAGTACCTGGGAATCAGATTTCATCCATTAGGAATGGAATTCGATGATCCTTGGGGAACGTTAAGTAACGGAATAATTAATTTGGAAAGATCTAAGCTCACAATTTTCCAACGTTACATTGAGCTTAGAGACCATCTTATACCGAAATACAATTATCTGTTACAAAATGGGAATCATAAACTTGCCTCCCTTGAACGTTGTGACGTCCTTATCCGAAGGAAGATCCGTGAATGGTTAAAGTTACCAAATGACACACCGCGTGACTTCTTTCATGCTAGGATAAAGGATGGAGGGCTGGCTTTAGGTGAAATGAAGGCCATGAAAATCTCATTAACAAATAGTCGAAAAGCAATCCTGAAGGAGAGTAAGGATGTGCTTGTAGAAGCGTTCATTGAGGAGAACCCCAGCTCGATGACCTTCAATGCCTTTAACCTTGGTGGGGTTAATTATGGCAAAGTGAATGATGAAATTATGGATAAGTATAGATCAATCCTCCTTCTAGAATAGGTCGCTATCAGTCTTCTAGTGACTCCTCTAACAAATGTCGTGCCTGCCCTGATATGGTCAGAAACCTGGAGCATATACTCCAGGGTTGCTCTCTCCATATTAAGCAAATGATAAAACGACATGATAGCATACAATCCATGATTGTATCATCTTTAAAAAGAGGAGGATACACTATCCACCTGAACAATCGTATCCCATACAGAAACTCTCACTTAAAACCCGATATTATCGCGGTGAAAGGTGAGGTAGTTTTCATAATTGATCCTTCGATCATAGCAGATATGGGAGTTCTTGCGGAAGAGGAAAAGCGTAAAAAAGATAAGTATAATAAGGATGAGTTTAAAAGTGCTGTTCTCAGTCATCTAGGGATTAACTCAAGCTTGGATAATGTCACTGTCCTTCCGATTATTATAAATTGGAGGAATGTCATGTCCAAAGAGGTATTCCACTTCTTGAATGTAAAACTGGGCATAAGCAAAAAGTATATTCCCTATATACAGCTTCGTGTCCTGTCGGCCTCTCATACCCTTTATAAATCATCCTATATTGTCAAATAATTTCACTGGGTTGGATAATGATAATTTATAATAGAAATCAAATTTTGCTATCTAAATAAGTCGTTTTCTCTAGTCACATTGACAGTTGTACATTTTGTGTGTCAGATTCAGTGTGATTGATTTCGTTCTTTTAAAATGATAGTTTTGTATATTTTGATTTTAAACATTTTTAAATTAATCATTTTCCTATAAATCGAGCTTTAAATAATCAAATAGTCAGATAACTTTTAATTATTGACATAAAGCAATTTTTTTTTTGTTTGTTTTTTTTATATAGAAATTTTTTACGTAATTTTTATATTTAAGAACATTAACATTTTAAAAACAACTTTTGTTTTTTATTCACCTTTTATTATTAAAGGACTTATGTTCAAATTAATTGCAAGTGGCTTTAATCTCGATATTTTAGTGTTTTTTATGTATTATAATTAAATGTTTTCTTTGGAAATAAGCGTTTTCCCTTTTTTTTGTTCCTTTCCTTCATTGTGTTGCTCCTCCTACTATTACTCCCTTCGCTCTCTCTCTTTCTATCCAATGCTGAGGCATGCGGACTCTCATCCTTTACTATGCGTTGTCATTGAGAGGAAGTTTTGTAATATAGGAGCTTCATGTGATTGGCTATAGAGAGCGCAATTGTTTTTATATATGCATAAAATATAACACTAACGACACCTAGCATAAGAATTATGCAAATAATATATTATTTTTTTTTGTTTCTTTCACCCTCCGAGTGTTAAATGTAATTATAATTATGAGTGAGCACATATTTCCGTGTATTTTTTGTATGCATTTTAATTGTATTTTAACTCTTTTCTTGATGTTTTATATTTACTTTCATTTCTCATTATTTATTATATCCCTATGCACAGTTTTTGATATGTTTTTTTTATTTCGATTGTATCGTTTTAAATTTATGACAATAAAGCTGTGTAAGATTTTGGGATCATGAAATGGGCTCGGAAAGTTTCCTAAAATTTTTTTTAAAAATAAACTTTTCTTTTAAAAAAAACTTTCCGCTGATTGCTGCAGCTTTTGCTGTGGCAATTCCAGTAAGCTATATTAGCAAAATTCCTGTTTGACCGGGAATGATCCTTAATTATCCTTAGGTCTTGCCCTTAGTAATATATCTTACTACGGAAAGAAAACTCGCGTTCGGGCATGTGTCATAGGTGAAATGGAAAATGACATTCTCCTTGATTGGAAAACTCTAAAAAAATTGGACATTTTACATTCCTCATTTCCATTTCCTATTAATTCAAAACAAACATCTACTCTCATAAATTGTAATGGAGAGTCACAGGTAATTTCGTACTGTCTAAAAAATTACCCCGAAGTGTTCTCGGACGATTTAAAAGCAATGAAAGGACCTCCAATGAAAATACATATAAGGAGTGGTCCTATCGTGCCTTATAAATGCTTAACGGATAGGAAAATACCTATACATTATGAAGAGTAAGTAAACAAGGAATTGGATAATTACGGAAAGATAGGAATTATCGAAAAATCAGGCGAACTATCGGATTGGATTTCTCCAGCCTTTTTTGTACCCAAGCAAGGAGGCAAAGGAATTCGATTAATTACAGATTATACAAAGTTAAATAAAGTCGTGGAACAACTTTTATTACACCTAAAGGAAAATACAGATATCGAATATTGTTCTCGGACTGACCAGGCAATGTCCGGTCTCGATGGTATATTGAAAATTGTGGATGACATTTTAGTTGTTGCGGCGAACTACGATCAATTAAACACAAGAATTGAGGTTCTTCTAAAACGGTGTCATGAGAACGGGATCACACTTTCTAAAGAAAAGATCGACATTGGAACGACAATAAAGTTTGCCGGATTTGTTATCAGCGACAAATAAGAACAGATCATAAGCCACTACTGGGAGTCTTCGAAAAAGCTGATATTCCGAACCAACGTTTGCGTCGCTTTAAAGAAAATATGTCGGATTTTAATTTTAAAATGGAATGGTGCAAAGGAAAAACTCATACAATAGTAGATACCTTGTCGCGCTCTCCAGTCTTCTCCCCTCCTGAAGAAGAAAAAATATTGTCATTACATGTAGAAATTGAGGACCTTTTACTTCGACCTCTCATGGACGCAGCATCCAAAGATGACGATTATGCATCGATAGTTAGACTTTTCTTGGACGGAAAAGGTCAATTATCTTCAATATGGTCAAACATTACGTTTCATTGTGGTTTGTTGGTATATGACGACAGAATTATCATACCGAAAAATGATTGGAAAACAATCTTGAAAGAATTACATATAGGACATGCTGGTGTTAGCCGTACAAGAAAACTTGCAAATCAACTTTATTTTTGGCCTGGTATGTCTAACGAAATCAAAACCATGGTTCAAAATTGCAAAAAGTGTCAGGAACTTAGACCTTCAAAGGTCTCCTCCAATCAAGAAAAGTGTCTAGCGTTTTATCCTATGGAACGTGTTTCTATGGACCTCTTTCAACACGGAGGTAAAAATTATTTAGTCATGGTAGATCGATTCTCAGGCTTTATTTTTGTTGAAAGGCTACGTACGACGACAACTAAGGACATTACTAAGACAATTACTGAATGGTTTTTGGACTTCGGATGCCCAAAATATGTACGTTCGGAAAATGGACCTCAGTTTTGCACCGAGGTTAAGAAATACTGTGAAGATAACTCTATAATACATGAGACTTCTTCACCATACCATCCGGAAAGCAATGGTCATGGAGAAGCTGCAGTAAAAAATTCAAAGTATTTACTTATGAAGTGCGAAGGAAAGTGGCCATTGTTTAGGAAAGAACTGAGTGCCTGGAGGAACATACCGAAAGAAAACGACGCTTCGCCTTCGGAGCTTCTGTTTGGGAGACGCATCCGAGGAACTCTTCCCCAGATCCAAAATTCAAGAACATCAATATTCAAAGTCGGCGACCGCGTTCTCGTACAAAACGTTCATACGAAACGCTGGGATAGCGAGGGAGTCGTTACCTCCATAACTCCAAGCCAACATCCTTACGAGATACAAAGTGGTGGAAAAAGCTATGTAATAATTATAATGTGTTTTGTTTATTAATTCACCTATTTCAGCTAGTTGTTTTGTTATCAGTAGTTATTCAAGATTCTTTACGTTTATTTATTGTGCTTTATAATTCAAGCTTAAGATATATCAATTTTATGAAGGATTAATATATCTTAAGGGACGTGTAACCCTATGTACTTATTATCTAGTTTTGGAATTATGTATAAATGTAAATAGTGTATTTTGTCTTCTTCAATAATAATAAAATAAGACAGTCGTCTTTTCACTATAAGAATAAGCTTCTCCTATTCTCAAATGCCCAAATTATATTATATTTGATGTGACGAGTTTGAAGAATGTTAATACATCATTTTTTTTTGGTATCTATTTGCCATTTCACAGATGCTGTAATTCTAGTTCCAATTTTTGGTAATGAAACTTGCTTTTTAATTTTGATAATTCTAAATATCATTATTTTTTTTTTGTACGAATGTACAACAATGTATATTTTTCATTAGAAATTACAAATCATCAGATATATTAAACGACAACAATAATCAAACTAGGGACATGGGCCTTCTTTTTCTATGCACAGAGGTCCACTACCGCAGTATTTTGGAAGATAAAGAAATTAGGACTAATATGGTTTCATACCTATTGGGGCACTTCCCCGAAATTACCAAAAATTCTATACAAACTGTTCGGAAGAGGCCCTCTTATAAGGTCTACCTCGAAAGAGCAGCCGGCGTTGAGTATTCCTTAAGACCCCCTGCACGTTACGACATTAAACTTAACGATATAAGGTATGAAATTGCCAAATATGATGCCTCCTTATTGTCTTCAGAAACAATGCCCTCATAAGCCGAAATTGTGGATAAGATCTGCAAAAAATTTCCCCTCTTTGGAGAGGAATATATTCGGCACTTAAGGAATTCTGTTTTATACTGCCATTGGCTTGAAGCCAAATTACAAGACTATAATGTTCAGCGTTCTAGTTCCCCACTAGGACATAGAAATAGTCCAGTAAATGCAGTGTCCAATCCTGAGCTTCTGCAGGTTATGACGGACTCAACAAATAACTTAAGGAGTGTAGCAGAGGCGATGAAAGAGGTCTCTGTGACCCTAAGAAGATGCTCGAGTATACAAGCTATGCTACATTCTAGTATGAGCTCGAACAATTCTTCACATAATTTATCTGTTTTTGAAGCAATCCAGGTATCAGAACTAGCTAAGTCTGGAGTAAAACGCAAACACGCTGCCTCTGATTTAGATACAGTCCCGCCCCATACGAGACCTACGATTACTGGTGTGGATAGACCCATATCCAGGAGTAGTGTAATTTCGTTTTCGGCGGAGGATCGTATCCAGGATAATCAGACTCCATTTATTGATTTAGCACCGGCATCTGTAAATCCTTTCATAAACTCCCAAAGTCAGCCTATTGCTGCTAAAATGCCTTCACTCCGTGAGGAGATAAATGAAGTGCTAAATAGGGATAATTCTTTATCGAATCCTGATCCATTTCTCAGCTCTCTTCCGGAGAGTTCAGGTGGTAAGGTGAGTACTCCTGTTGTTAGCACCCTTGAGAGCACTGGCGGTGCAGCTCAGCCTTCTACGGTCCACGTGGACGGTTTGGAGGGTGGACAGGACGTACAATCCCACACTATACCTGATGATATGAGAATGGAGGTGGAGGAGGTATTGAATAGTAATGGTCAGGAATTAATTACCAATAGTAGCCCTCCCCCAGCTCAGAGTTTAGGCTCTGTTGAATCTTATTTAGATTTAACTCAGGAAGCTGCTAAGGGAATTACTCTTGAATATATAAAAGAGTGGGTAATGTCCCAAGTACGTGATGGGGAAGTTCTTAAAAATAAATCTAAGGTGAATACAAATAAGGGTAATGTTAAGGAGTCTGCTAAAATTGGAAATGACAAGTGTCGTGAAACCATAGCAAAAGCCTACAAGGCTAAAAATTCTTTCCCGAAATTAAAGCATGACATCCCATTGCCCTTAAATGTAATAATTAATATAACGCATTTAATTTTGGACAATAGGCAAAGACTATTTGCTAATAGGCTTTTCTATTCTTTTATAGAAAATCTTAAGAGAATTGTTCCCAGCTTCAAGTACCACAATTACAGAAATTTACATTCATTTGTAAAGAAGAACTTTATGTTCGTAATTGATGGGAAAATGATCAAGGACCTTCTCTTGCATCTAGTCTCTCTTACGCCAATGGTCAATATGATAATGGACATTCTGAGCATAGGCTCAGCTAATCGCTCGAAAGAGCAGTCTTTGGATATGAGCTCAAGAACGAAAAGTGTAGTGAAACAGAAGATTCCTTCTTTTGTTCACACACAGAAAGTTCTGAGTAAGGACTTTCCGAAGACAATGTCTAAAATCATTTCGGGGGAATTCTTCAATGAGAAGAATGCCAATATTCAGGATTCGGTCTGTAAGTCTTGGGAGTCTTTCTTCCAAGCCCAATCCCGACCTGATACCCGAAAACCTGAAGTGGTTAGTCCACCTGATGGTTATAACGACCTAGTGAGGCCTATTGTAGAGGACGAAATTATAAGGTCCCTCCCACAAGCTAGTGCTGGCATCGATCCACTTGGGTTCAGTGGAAAAAACATTCGTAAATTGGACATTGCAGTGTTGAAATGTATCTTCAACAAATTTCTTTGTGATGGTTCTATTCCAAGTTACTTATGTGCAGGGCGTACATCCCTGCTAAGTAAAGTGCCGAATCCTTCAGTAATGTCGGATTTCAGGCCAATTACTGTCCTTCCACATATAACTTGAGTATTCCACCGGATCCTTGCCAATAGACTTAAAGAGGTAAAAATTGAGGACCACCAGCGGGCGTTCAGGGAAGTGAATGGATGTAGTGTAAACAACTTCTTACTTTCCCAAGCATTAAGGCATGCTAGGAAGAAGTTGGATTCATTAGCTGTTGCCTTTTTGGATATTTCTAAGGCTTTTGATTCTATATCACATCATTCCCTCCTCATAGCCTGTAAGCGCATTGGCATTCCTATGCATTTTGTGGGCTACCTAGGGGAATTGTATAAAAATGCATCAACGAGTGTGATGGGTAGGCCCCTGACAAGCGTTAAATCAGGTATCCTTCAAGGGGACCCCTTGAGTGGACATCTATTTAACATAGTGATGGATTGGGTAATGGCGGACACGTTGTCCTCCGATGACATCCCACCATTCACTGTCAGTCGGAAGCCCCTATCTGCAATGTTGTTTGCTGATGATACTGTTCTCCTAGCCCCTAGCCTTCCAGCTTTACAGAAGCTTACGGATAGATTTGTTTCTAGCTGTAATAAAGTTGGTTTGAAATTAAATGCTGGGAAGTGTGGGCTAATTAATATTAAATGCAATAAAAAGCTCAAGAGATTTAATGTTGACACGGGAGCTGAACTAATAATAGGTGGGAATAATCAAAAAGTAAAAGGACTAAAGTTAGGAGATTTGTACAAGTACCTGGGAATCAGATTTCATCCATTAGGAATGGAATTCGATGATCCTTGGGGAACGTTAAGTAACGGAATAATTAATTTGGAAAGATCTAAGCTCACAATTTTCCAACGTTACATTGAGCTTAGAGACCATCTTATACCGAAATACAATTATCTGTTACAAAATGGGAATCATAAACTTGCCTCCCTTGAACGTTGTGACGTCCTTATCCGAAGGAAGATCCGTGAATGGTTAAAGTTACCAAATGACACACCGCGTGACTTCTTTCATGCTAGGATAAAGGATGGAGGGCTGGCTTTAGGTGAAATGAAGGCCATGAAAATCTCATTAACAAATAGTCGAAAAGCAATCCTGAAGGAGAGTAAGGATGTGCTTGTAGAAGCGTTCATTGAGGAGAACCCCAGCTCGATGACCTTCAATGCCTTTAACCTTGGTGGGGTTAATTATGGCAAAGTGAATGATGAAATTATGGATAAGTATAGATCAATCCTCCTTCTAGAATAGGTCGCTATCAGTCTTCTAGTGACTCCTCTAACAAATGTCGTGCCTGCCCTGATATGGTCAGAAACCTGGAGCATATACTCCAGGGTTGCTCTCTCCATATTAAGCAAATGATAAAACGACATGATAGCATACAATCCATGATTGTATCATCTTTAAAAAGAGGAGGATACACTATCCACCTGAACAATCGTATCCCATACAGAAACTCTCACTTAAAACCCGATATTATCGCGGTGAAAGGTGAGGTAGTTTTCATAATTGATCCTTCGATCATAGCAGATATGGGAGTTCTTGCGGAAGAGGAAAAGCGTAAAAAAGATAAGTATAATAAGGATGAGTTTAAAAGTGCTGTTCTCAGTCATCTAGGGATTAACTCAAGCTTGGATAATGTCACTGTCCTTCCGATTATTATAAATTGGAGGAATGTCATGTCCAAAGAGGTATTCCACTTCTTGAATGTAAAACTGGGCATAAGCAAAAAGTATATTCCCTATATACAGCTTCGTGTCCTGTCGGCCTCTCATACCCTTTATAAATCATCCTATATTGTCAAATAATTTCACTGGGTTGGATAATGATAATTTATAATAGAAATCAAATTTTGCTATCTAAATAAGTCGTTTTCTCTAGTCACATTGACAGTTGTACATTTTGTGTGTCAGATTCAGTGTGATTGATTTCGTTCTTTTAAAATGATAGTTTTGTATATTTTGATTTTAAACATTTTTAAATTAATCATTTTCCTATAAATCGAGCTTTAAATAATCAAATAGTCAGATAACTTTTAATTATTGACATAAAGCAATTTTTTTTTTGTTTGTTTTTTTTATATAGAAATTTTTTACGTAATTTTTATATTTAAGAACATTAACATTTTAAAAACAACTTTTGTTTTTTATTCACCTTTTATTATTAAAGGACTTATGTTCAAATTAATTGCAAGTGGCTTTAATCTCGATATTTTAGTGTTTTTTATGTATTATAATTAAATGTTTTCTTTGGAAATAAGCGTTTTCCCTTTTTTTTGTTCCTTTCCTTCATTGTGTTGCTCCTCCTACTATTACTCCCTTCGCTCTCTCTCTTTCTATCCAATGCTGAGGCATGCGGACTCTCATCCTTTACTATGCGTTGTCATTGAGAGGAAGTTTTGTAATATAGGAGCTTCATGTGATTGGCTATAGAGAGCGCAATTGTTTTTATATATGCATAAAATATAACACTAACGACACCTAGCATAAGAATTATGCAAATAATATATTATTTTTTTTTGTTTCTTTCACCCTCCGAGTGTTAAATGTAATTATAATTATGAGTGAGCACATATTTCCGTGTATTTTTTGTATGCATTTTAATTGTATTTTAACTCTTTTCTTGATGTTTTATATTTACTTTCATTTCTCATTATTTATTATATCCCTATGCACAGTTTTTGATATGTTTTTTTTATTTCGATTGTATCGTTTTAAATTTATGACAATAAAGCTGTGTAAGATTTTGGGATCATGAAATGGGCTCGGAAAGTTTCCTAAAATTTTTTTTAAAAATAAACTTTTCTTTTAAAAAAAACTTTCCGCTGATTGCTGCAGCTTTTGCTGTGGCAATTCCAGTAAGCTATATTAGCAAAATTCCTGTTTGACCGGGAATGATCCTTAATTATCCTTAGGTCTTGCCCTTAGTAATATATCTTACTACGGAAAGAAAACTCGCGTTCGGGCATGTGTCATAGGTGAAATGGAAAATGACATTCTCCTTGATTGGAAAACTCTAAAAAAATTGGACATTTTACATTCCTCATTTCCATTTCCTATTAATTCAAAACAAACATCTACTCTCATAAATTGTAATGGAGAGTCACAGGTAATTTCGTACTGTCTAAAAAATTACCCCGAAGTGTTCTCGGACGATTTAAAAGCAATGAAAGGACCTCCAATGAAAATACATATAAGGAGTGGTCCTATCGTGCCTTATAAATGCTTAACGGATAGGAAAATACCTATACATTATGAAGAGTAAGTAAACAAGGAATTGGATAATTACGGAAAGATAGGAATTATCGAAAAATCAGGCGAACTATCGGATTGGATTTCTCCAGCCTTTTTTGTACCCAAGCAAGGAGGCAAAGGAATTCGATTAATTACAGATTATACAAAGTTAAATAAAGTCGTGGAACAACTTTTATTACACCTAAAGGAAAATACAGATATCGAATATTGTTCTCGGACTGACCAGGCAATGTCCGGTCTCGATGGTATATTGAAAATTGTGGATGACATTTTAGTTGTTGCGGCGAACTACGATCAATTAAACACAAGAATTGAGGTTCTTCTAAAACGGTGTCATGAGAACGGGATCACACTTTCTAAAGAAAAGATCGACATTGGAACGACAATAAAGTTTGCCGGATTTGTTATCAGCGACAAATAAGAACAGATCATAAGCCACTACTGGGAGTCTTCGAAAAAGCTGATATTCCGAACCAACGTTTGCGTCGCTTTAAAGAAAATATGTCGGATTTTAATTTTAAAATGGAATGGTGCAAAGGAAAAACTCATACAATAGTAGATACCTTGTCGCGCTCTCCAGTCTTCTCCCCTCCTGAAGAAGAAAAAATATTGTCATTACATGTAGAAATTGAGGACCTTTTACTTCGACCTCTCATGGACGCAGCATCCAAAGATGACGATTATGCATCGATAGTTAGACTTTTCTTGGACGGAAAAGGTCAATTATCTTCAATATGGTCAAACATTACGTTTCATTGTGGTTTGTTGGTATATGACGACAGAATTATCATACCGAAAAATGATTGGAAAACAATCTTGAAAGAATTACATATAGGACATGCTGGTGTTAGCCGTACAAGAAAACTTGCAAATCAACTTTATTTTTGGCCTGGTATGTCTAACGAAATCAAAACCATGGTTCAAAATTGCAAAAAGTGTCAGGAACTTAGACCTTCAAAGGTCTCCTCCAATCAAGAAAAGTGTCTAGCGTTTTATCCTATGGAACGTGTTTCTATGGACCTCTTTCAACACGGAGGTAAAAATTATTTAGTCATGGTAGATCGATTCTCAGGCTTTATTTTTGTTGAAAGGCTACGTACGACGACAACTAAGGACATTACTAAGACAATTACTGAATGGTTTTTGGACTTCGGATGCCCAAAATATGTACGTTCGGAAAATGGACCTCAGTTTTGCACCGAGGTTAAGAAATACTGTGAAGATAACTCTATAATACATGAGACTTCTTCACCATACCATCCGGAAAGCAATGGTCATGGAGAAGCTGCAGTAAAAAATTCAAAGTATTTACTTATGAAGTGCGAAGGAAAGTGGCCATTGTTTAGGAAAGAACTGAGTGCCTGGAGGAACATACCGAAAGAAAACGACGCTTCGCCTTCGGAGCTTCTGTTTGGGAGACGCATCCGAGGAACTCTTCCCCAGATCCAAAATTCAAGAACATCAATATTCAAAGTCGGCGACCGCGTTCTCGTACAAAACGTTCATACGAAACGCTGGGATAGCGAGGGAGTCGTTACCTCCATAACTCCAAGCCAACATCCTTACGAGATACAAAGTGGTGGAAAAAGCTATGTAATAATTATAATGTGTTTTGTTTATTAATTCACCTATTTCAGCTAGTTGTTTTGTTATCAGTAGTTATTCAAGATTCTTTACGTTTATTTATTGTGCTTTATAATTCAAGCTTAAGATATATCAATTTTATGAAGGATTAATATATCTTAAGGGACGTGTAACCCTATGTACTTATTATCTAGTTTTGGAATTATGTATAAATGTAAATAGTGTATTTTGTCTTCTTCAATAATAATAAAATAAGACAGTCGTCTTTTCACTATAAGAATAAGCTTCTCCTATTCTCAAATGCCCAAATTATATTATATTTGATGTGACGAGTTTGAAGAATGTTAATACATCATTTTTTTTTGGTATCTATTTGCCATTTCACAGATGCTGTAATTCTAGTTCCAATTTTTGGTAATGAAACTTGCTTTTTAATTTTGATAATTCTAAATATCATTATTTTTTTTTTGTACGAATGTACAACAATGTATATTTTTCATTAGAAATTACAAATCATCAGATATATTAAACGACAACAATAATCAAACTAGGGACATGGGCCTTCTTTTTCTATGCACAGAGGTCCACTACCGCAGTATTTTGGAAGATAAAGAAATTAGGACTAATATGGTTTCATACCTATTGGGGCACTTCCCCGAAATTACCAAAAATTCTATACAAACTGTTCGGAAGAGGCCCTCTTATAAGGTCTACCTCGAAAGAGCAGCCGGCGTTGAGTATTCCTTAAGACCCCCTGCACGTTACGACATTAAACTTAACGATATAAGGTATGAAATTGCCAAATATGATGCCTCCTTATTGTCTTCAGAAACAATGCCCTCATAAGCCGAAATTGTGGATAAGATCTGCAAAAAATTTCCCCTCTTTGGAGAGGAATATATTCGGCACTTAAGGAATTCTGTTTTATACTGCCATTGGCTTGAAGCCAAATTACAAGACTATAATGTTCAGCGTTCTAGTTCCCCACTAGGACATAGAAATAGTCCAGTAAATGCAGTGTCCAATCCTGAGCTTCTGCAGGTTATGACGGACTCAACAAATAACTTAAGGAGTGTAGCAGAGGCGATGAAAGAGGTCTCTGTGACCCTAAGAAGATGCTCGAGTATACAAGCTATGCTACATTCTAGTATGAGCTCGAACAATTCTTCACATAATTTATCTGTTTTTGAAGCAATCCAGGTATCAGAACTAGCTAAGTCTGGAGTAAAACGCAAACACGCTGCCTCTGATTTAGATACAGTCCCGCCCCATACGAGACCTACGATTACTGGTGTGGATAGACCCATATCCAGGAGTAGTGTAATTTCGTTTTCGGCGGAGGATCGTATCCAGGATAATCAGACTCCATTTATTGATTTAGCACCGGCATCTGTAAATCCTTTCATAAACTCCCAAAGTCAGCCTATTGCTGCTAAAATGCCTTCACTCCGTGAGGAGATAAATGAAGTGCTAAATAGGGATAATTCTTTATCGAATCCTGATCCATTTCTCAGCTCTCTTCCGGAGAGTTCAGGTGGTAAGGTGAGTACTCCTGTTGTTAGCACCCTTGAGAGCACTGGCGGTGCAGCTCAGCCTTCTACGGTCCACGTGGACGGTTTGGAGGGTGGACAGGACGTACAATCCCACACTATACCTGATGATATGAGAATGGAGGTGGAGGAGGTATTGAATAGTAATGGTCAGGAATTAATTACCAATAGTAGCCCTCCCCCAGCTCAGAGTTTAGGCTCTGTTGAATCTTATTTAGATTTAACTCAGGAAGCTGCTAAGGGAATTACTCTTGAATATATAAAAGAGTGGGTAATGTCCCAAGTACGTGATGGGGAAGTTCTTAAAAATAAATCTAAGGTGAATACAAATAAGGGTAATGTTAAGGAGTCTGCTAAAATTGGAAATGACAAGTGTCGTGAAACCATAGCAAAAGCCTACAAGGCTAAAAATTCTTTCCCGAAATTAAAGCATGACATCCCATTGCCCTTAAATGTAATAATTAATATAACGCATTTAATTTTGGACAATAGGCAAAGACTATTTGCTAATAGGCTTTTCTATTCTTTTATAGAAAATCTTAAGAGAATTGTTCCCAGCTTCAAGTACCACAATTACAGAAATTTACATTCATTTGTAAAGAAGAACTTTATGTTCGTAATTGATGGGAAAATGATCAAGGACCTTCTCTTGCATCTAGTCTCTCTTACGCCAATGGTCAATATGATAATGGACATTCTGAGCATAGGCTCAGCTAATCGCTCGAAAGAGCAGTCTTTGGATATGAGCTCAAGAACGAAAAGTGTAGTGAAACAGAAGATTCCTTCTTTTGTTCACACACAGAAAGTTCTGAGTAAGGACTTTCCGAAGACAATGTCTAAAATCATTTCGGGGGAATTCTTCAATGAGAAGAATGCCAATATTCAGGATTCGGTCTGTAAGTCTTGGGAGTCTTTCTTCCAAGCCCAATCCCGACCTGATACCCGAAAACCTGAAGTGGTTAGTCCACCTGATGGTTATAACGACCTAGTGAGGCCTATTGTAGAGGACGAAATTATAAGGTCCCTCCCACAAGCTAGTGCTGGCATCGATCCACTTGGGTTCAGTGGAAAAAACATTCGTAAATTGGACATTGCAGTGTTGAAATGTATCTTCAACAAATTTCTTTGTGATGGTTCTATTCCAAGTTACTTATGTGCAGGGCGTACATCCCTGCTAAGTAAAGTGCCGAATCCTTCAGTAATGTCGGATTTCAGGCCAATTACTGTCCTTCCACATATAACTTGAGTATTCCACCGGATCCTTGCCAATAGACTTAAAGAGGTAAAAATTGAGGACCACCAGCGGGCGTTCAGGGAAGTGAATGGATGTAGTGTAAACAACTTCTTACTTTCCCAAGCATTAAGGCATGCTAGGAAGAAGTTGGATTCATTAGCTGTTGCCTTTTTGGATATTTCTAAGGCTTTTGATTCTATATCACATCATTCCCTCCTCATAGCCTGTAAGCGCATTGGCATTCCTATGCATTTTGTGGGCTACCTAGGGGAATTGTATAAAAATGCATCAACGAGTGTGATGGGTAGGCCCCTGACAAGCGTTAAATCAGGTATCCTTCAAGGGGACCCCTTGAGTGGACATCTATTTAACATAGTGATGGATTGGGTAATGGCGGACACGTTGTCCTCCGATGACATCCCACCATTCACTGTCAGTCGGAAGCCCCTATCTGCAATGTTGTTTGCTGATGATACTGTTCTCCTAGCCCCTAGCCTTCCAGCTTTACAGAAGCTTACGGATAGATTTGTTTCTAGCTGTAATAAAGTTGGTTTGAAATTAAATGCTGGGAAGTGTGGGCTAATTAATATTAAATGCAATAAAAAGCTCAAGAGATTTAATGTTGACACGGGAGCTGAACTAATAATAGGTGGGAATAATCAAAAAGTAAAAGGACTAAAGTTAGGAGATTTGTACAAGTACCTGGGAATCAGATTTCATCCATTAGGAATGGAATTCGATGATCCTTGGGGAACGTTAAGTAACGGAATAATTAATTTGGAAAGATCTAAGCTCACAATTTTCCAACGTTACATTGAGCTTAGAGACCATCTTATACCGAAATACAATTATCTGTTACAAAATGGGAATCATAAACTTGCCTCCCTTGAACGTTGTGACGTCCTTATCCGAAGGAAGATCCGTGAATGGTTAAAGTTACCAAATGACACACCGCGTGACTTCTTTCATGCTAGGATAAAGGATGGAGGGCTGGCTTTAGGTGAAATGAAGGCCATGAAAATCTCATTAACAAATAGTCGAAAAGCAATCCTGAAGGAGAGTAAGGATGTGCTTGTAGAAGCGTTCATTGAGGAGAACCCCAGCTCGATGACCTTCAATGCCTTTAACCTTGGTGGGGTTAATTATGGCAAAGTGAATGATGAAATTATGGATAAGTATAGATCAATCCTCCTTCTAGAATAGGTCGCTATCAGTCTTCTAGTGACTCCTCTAACAAATGTCGTGCCTGCCCTGATATGGTCAGAAACCTGGAGCATATACTCCAGGGTTGCTCTCTCCATATTAAGCAAATGATAAAACGACATGATAGCATACAATCCATGATTGTATCATCTTTAAAAAGAGGAGGATACACTATCCACCTGAACAATCGTATCCCATACAGAAACTCTCACTTAAAACCCGATATTATCGCGGTGAAAGGTGAGGTAGTTTTCATAATTGATCCTTCGATCATAGCAGATATGGGAGTTCTTGCGGAAGAGGAAAAGCGTAAAAAAGATAAGTATAATAAGGATGAGTTTAAAAGTGCTGTTCTCAGTCATCTAGGGATTAACTCAAGCTTGGATAATGTCACTGTCCTTCCGATTATTATAAATTGGAGGAATGTCATGTCCAAAGAGGTATTCCACTTCTTGAATGTAAAACTGGGCATAAGCAAAAAGTATATTCCCTATATACAGCTTCGTGTCCTGTCGGCCTCTCATACCCTTTATAAATCATCCTATATTGTCAAATAATTTCACTGGGTTGGATAATGATAATTTATAATAGAAATCAAATTTTGCTATCTAAATAAGTCGTTTTCTCTAGTCACATTGACAGTTGTACATTTTGTGTGTCAGATTCAGTGTGATTGATTTCGTTCTTTTAAAATGATAGTTTTGTATATTTTGATTTTAAACATTTTTAAATTAATCATTTTCCTATAAATCGAGCTTTAAATAATCAAATAGTCAGATAACTTTTAATTATTGACATAAAGCAATTTTTTTTTTGTTTGTTTTTTTTATATAGAAATTTTTTACGTAATTTTTATATTTAAGAACATTAACATTTTAAAAACAACTTTTGTTTTTTATTCACCTTTTATTATTAAAGGACTTATGTTCAAATTAATTGCAAGTGGCTTTAATCTCGATATTTTAGTGTTTTTTATGTATTATAATTAAATGTTTTCTTTGGAAATAAGCGTTTTCCCTTTTTTTTGTTCCTTTCCTTCATTGTGTTGCTCCTCCTACTATTACTCCCTTCGCTCTCTCTCTTTCTATCCAATGCTGAGGCATGCGGACTCTCATCCTTTACTATGCGTTGTCATTGAGAGGAAGTTTTGTAATATAGGAGCTTCATGTGATTGGCTATAGAGAGCGCAATTGTTTTTATATATGCATAAAATATAACACTAACGACACCTAGCATAAGAATTATGCAAATAATATATTATTTTTTTTTGTTTCTTTCACCCTCCGAGTGTTAAATGTAATTATAATTATGAGTGAGCACATATTTCCGTGTATTTTTTGTATGCATTTTAATTGTATTTTAACTCTTTTCTTGATGTTTTATATTTACTTTCATTTCTCATTATTTATTATATCCCTATGCACAGTTTTTGATATGTTTTTTTTATTTCGATTGTATCGTTTTAAATTTATGACAATAAAGCTGTGTAAGATTTTGGGATCATGAAATGGGCTCGGAAAGTTTCCTAAAATTTTTTTTAAAAATAAACTTTTCTTTTAAAAAAAACTTTCCGCTGATTGCTGCAGCTTTTGCTGTGGCAATTCCAGTAAGCTATATTAGCAAAATTCCTGTTTGACCGGGAATGATCCTTAATTATCCTTAGGTCTTGCCCTTAGTAATATATCTTACTACGGAAAGAAAACTCGCGTTCGGGCATGTGTCATAGGTGAAATGGAAAATGACATTCTCCTTGATTGGAAAACTCTAAAAAAATTGGACATTTTACATTCCTCATTTCCATTTCCTATTAATTCAAAACAAACATCTACTCTCATAAATTGTAATGGAGAGTCACAGGTAATTTCGTACTGTCTAAAAAATTACCCCGAAGTGTTCTCGGACGATTTAAAAGCAATGAAAGGACCTCCAATGAAAATACATATAAGGAGTGGTCCTATCGTGCCTTATAAATGCTTAACGGATAGGAAAATACCTATACATTATGAAGAGTAAGTAAACAAGGAATTGGATAATTACGGAAAGATAGGAATTATCGAAAAATCAGGCGAACTATCGGATTGGATTTCTCCAGCCTTTTTTGTACCCAAGCAAGGAGGCAAAGGAATTCGATTAATTACAGATTATACAAAGTTAAATAAAGTCGTGGAACAACTTTTATTACACCTAAAGGAAAATACAGATATCGAATATTGTTCTCGGACTGACCAGGCAATGTCCGGTCTCGATGGTATATTGAAAATTGTGGATGACATTTTAGTTGTTGCGGCGAACTACGATCAATTAAACACAAGAATTGAGGTTCTTCTAAAACGGTGTCATGAGAACGGGATCACACTTTCTAAAGAAAAGATCGACATTGGAACGACAATAAAGTTTGCCGGATTTGTTATCAGCGACAAATAAGAACAGATCATAAGCCACTACTGGGAGTCTTCGAAAAAGCTGATATTCCGAACCAACGTTTGCGTCGCTTTAAAGAAAATATGTCGGATTTTAATTTTAAAATGGAATGGTGCAAAGGAAAAACTCATACAATAGTAGATACCTTGTCGCGCTCTCCAGTCTTCTCCCCTCCTGAAGAAGAAAAAATATTGTCATTACATGTAGAAATTGAGGACCTTTTACTTCGACCTCTCATGGACGCAGCATCCAAAGATGACGATTATGCATCGATAGTTAGACTTTTCTTGGACGGAAAAGGTCAATTATCTTCAATATGGTCAAACATTACGTTTCATTGTGGTTTGTTGGTATATGACGACAGAATTATCATACCGAAAAATGATTGGAAAACAATCTTGAAAGAATTACATATAGGACATGCTGGTGTTAGCCGTACAAGAAAACTTGCAAATCAACTTTATTTTTGGCCTGGTATGTCTAACGAAATCAAAACCATGGTTCAAAATTGCAAAAAGTGTCAGGAACTTAGACCTTCAAAGGTCTCCTCCAATCAAGAAAAGTGTCTAGCGTTTTATCCTATGGAACGTGTTTCTATGGACCTCTTTCAACACGGAGGTAAAAATTATTTAGTCATGGTAGATCGATTCTCAGGCTTTATTTTTGTTGAAAGGCTACGTACGACGACAACTAAGGACATTACTAAGACAATTACTGAATGGTTTTTGGACTTCGGATGCCCAAAATATGTACGTTCGGAAAATGGACCTCAGTTTTGCACCGAGGTTAAGAAATACTGTGAAGATAACTCTATAATACATGAGACTTCTTCACCATACCATCCGGAAAGCAATGGTCATGGAGAAGCTGCAGTAAAAAATTCAAAGTATTTACTTATGAAGTGCGAAGGAAAGTGGCCATTGTTTAGGAAAGAACTGAGTGCCTGGAGGAACATACCGAAAGAAAACGACGCTTCGCCTTCGGAGCTTCTGTTTGGGAGACGCATCCGAGGAACTCTTCCCCAGATCCAAAATTCAAGAACATCAATATTCAAAGTCGGCGACCGCGTTCTCGTACAAAACGTTCATACGAAACGCTGGGATAGCGAGGGAGTCGTTACCTCCATAACTCCAAGCCAACATCCTTACGAGATACAAAGTGGTGGAAAAAGCTATGTAATAATTATAATGTGTTTTGTTTATTAATTCACCTATTTCAGCTAGTTGTTTTGTTATCAGTAGTTATTCAAGATTCTTTACGTTTATTTATTGTGCTTTATAATTCAAGCTTAAGATATATCAATTTTATGAAGGATTAATATATCTTAAGGGACGTGTAACCCTATGTACTTATTATCTAGTTTTGGAATTATGTATAAATGTAAATAGTGTATTTTGTCTTCTTCAATAATAATAAAATAAGACAGTCGTCTTTTCACTATAAGAATAAGCTTCTCCTATTCTCAAATGCCCAAATTATATTATATTTGATGTGACGAGTTTGAAGAATGTTAATACATCATTTTTTTTTGGTATCTATTTGCCATTTCACAGATGCTGTAATTCTAGTTCCAATTTTTGGTAATGAAACTTGCTTTTTAATTTTGATAATTCTAAATATCATTATTGAGTACTCTAAGAATACTGTCTAATAAGTGCCACAGTTAACTTTCTAAGTGCTATTCAATAGTCCGATTGGAAGAAAAGCTTCTCATATTCTCAAACGCACAAATTATATCATATTTGATTTAACGAGTTTGAAGAAAATGCAATACATCATTTTTTCTGATATCAATTGGCCATTTCACAGTTGCTATAATTCTAGTTCCAATTTTTGGTAATGAAACTTGATTATTTGATTTGATAATTTTAGAACTTTTATTATGGAGTACTCTAAGAATATTGTCTTATCATTGGCCATAGCACAGTTAATATACAAAGTTCTATTCAATATTCCGAATGGATAAAAAGCTTCTCATATTCTCAAACGCACAAATTATATATTTCATTTGAAAACTTTGACTTTGAAAACGTACGTATTACGCCATTATTTTGAATATATATATATTGGTCGTCTGGTATCTATTGCCCATTTCAATGTTGCTATATTTTCTAATTTCAATTTTTGTAATGAAACTAGATTATTGCTTTGATAATTCTAGATATTTCATATTGGAGTACTCTTAGAATACTGTCTAACAAGTGCCACAGTTAACTTACTTAGTGCTACTGACTATTCTGATTGGATTAAAGGCTTCTCACATTCTCAAACACACATATTATATGATATTTGATTTAATGAGTTTGAAGAATATGCAATACATCATCATTAAGGGTATCAATTTGCAACTTCACAGTTGCTATAATTCTAGAATCAATGTTTGGTAAGGAAAAATACGTAATCCATCATTATTTTGCATATATATATTTGTGGTCTGGTATCAATTGGCAACTTCACAGTCGTTATATTTCTAGTTTCAATATTTGGTAATGGAACTTGCTAATTTGTTTTGATAATTCTAGATTATTATGTAGTTTTCATCGAATACTGTCTAACAAGTGCCAGAGTTAACTTACTAAGTGCTATTCAATTGTCTGTTAGGATTAATAGCTTCTCATATTCTCAAACGCACAAATTATATGATATATGATTAATAGACTTTGACGAATGTTTTATACATCAATATTTCCGGTATCAATCGGCCATTTCATACTTGCTATAATTCTAGTTTCAATTTGTGTTAATGAAACTTGATTATTTGCTTTGATAAATCTAGATATTTCATTTTGGAGTACTCTTAGAATACTGTCTAATAACTTTTACTTTCTAAGTGCTACTCAATAGTCCGATTAGATTAAAAGCTTGTCGTATTCTCAAAAGCACAAATTATATGATATTTGATGTATAGACATTATTTCTGGTATCTATTAACCATTTCACAGTTGCTATAATTCTAGTTTCAATTTGTGGTAATTAAACTTGTTTATTAATTTGATAATTCTAGAATATCATTATGGAGTACTCTAAAAATACTGTCTTATACGTACTTACGAAGTGCTATTTAATAGTCCGATTGGACTAAAAGCTTCTCATATTCTCAAAAACACAAATTATTTGATACTTGATTTAACAAGTTTGAAGAATATGCAAACCGATTGGATTAAAATTATATGATAGTTGATTTAACGAGTTTGAAGTATATTTAATACATCATCATTACTGGTATCAATTAGCAAATTCACAGTTGCAATTTGTTTTTTCAATTTATGTTCATGAAACTTGCTTATTTTCTTTGAAAATCTAGATATTTCATTATGGAGTACTCTTAGAAACTATTGAACTTCTTATGAGTGGCCGTAGCACAGTTTATATACAAAGTCAATTTTTTCATCTTTTCCTTCCATTGCTGTTATACAATCTTTAATATTTCGCACCACATCTTCCATATAACGAACCCGAAGGAATCCCTTTTGTGAACAGTGAATCAAAACAGGAGGACATTCTGGAATCTCTTTGTTAATATTCTGCTATAAATTTTGTATGAAGTATTCAGCATCGTTAAAGGTCTAAGATTTTCAACCCTTCTCGAGTCTCTGCCTCCTTTGGGGATTAAAATGAGATTGCATTTCGTTATAGAGCAATCAAAAGCCCCGTCTTTGACAGCCTCATCATATACTTTTTCTAGAATAGGTACTATAGAAGTATGGAACTTTTGATAAAAACCCATTGGGAATCCATCTAGACCTGGAGCTTTGTTCTTTTTATTATAATTCAGGATATACTTACGAATTTCAGCTTGTGTGATTTTTGAATCATGCGTATCTTTGTCTGTTCTAGAGAGCCGGCAGCCATCTTCAGGTATGCATGCATCGCAATTGACGGCCTCAACATTTTCATTCCTCCCCATAAGACATGCTAAATTGCATTTTGATTCTGAATTAACACATTCCCAGCATCTATACATCTAACGATAATATTCCTTGACTATATTTGAAATCTCAGCTCTATTCTCCGTCAAGTTTCCCTTGGCGTTAAATAATGCTTTTATTTGCCTTTTTTCCATAGCACTGGCTTCCCATTTTCTCAACCTCTCGAGTAATAAGCTTTCCTTGGGTAGAGCACTAAGTCCAATTCTAATCAACCTCCCCTGAGCGTCGTTGTTGTTATTATAATTGAGATTCTCTTCAATGTTTTCGTCTGTTCTGTTAGTATTTTTTGTACTAACTAAATCACTTTCCTTAAGCTTTCTATCAATGCTCAACTTTGTTCCAAGTTTTATAAATTCACGTCTTGAACAATCTAAAATGAGTTTTAGAGCATGAGAAGGAGATTTGACTCCTTTGTTTTCCAGACGGAGAGATATATCTTCAATTATTCCTTGGATTTTAATATTTGTTTCAACACAAGTATCTAGAAGGGATACATTTAATTTCCAAGTTTTTATCCGATGTGGCTTTGGCACCATAAAAGTTGTCATTATTGGGTAGTAATCAGATTGTATTCCGGGTAGTAGGATATAATCCTTTAATAAAGGATATAACCCTCCTGAAATAAACATATAATCAAGTATAGCACTAAAAAAGTCGCTTTAATTTAGTTTCCTAGTAAATGTGTGTTTAGGATTGATTTGGAATTTTGAAGCGGCATCTCGAAGATGTAGTCTAGCTATGATTTCTTTCATTCTTCGTGATGTTTTTATATTGTTTTCGTGCTTGTAGTTCCACGTGTCTCTTTCTTTATTCATTACCATATTAAAGTCCCCTAAAATAACGCATTCATCGGCCCAAGAATCTTCGTTTGACAAAAAGGCGTTGTCTATTGTATCATATAACTTTGGGTCCTCCTTGTTGGGACCATATAATGAAATTATTTTTATTGTTTTTTCTTGCCATGATATGATTGTCACTGCCCACGATTTAGGGATTTTTTTATGGCAAGCCATATTCCTCTTGAAGGAATACGTATTTCATCATTATTTTGCAAATATATATTTGTGGTTTGGTATCTTTTGGCCATTTCAGAGTTTTTATATTTTGAATTTCAATTTTTGGTAACGAAACTTAATTATTTGCTTTGATAATTCTAAATATCATTATTGAGTACTCTAAGATTACTGTCTAATAAGTGCCACAGTTAATCATAGGATTAAAAGCTTCTCATATTCTGCAACGCACAAGTTTTATGATATATGATTTATAGACTTTGAAGAACATGCAATACATCATTATTTCTGGTATCAATTGGCCGTTTCACATTTGCTATAATTCTAGTTCTAATTTTTGGTAATAAAACTTGCTTATTTGATTTGATAATTCTAGATCTTTTATTATGGAGTACTATTAGAATACTGTCTTATGAGTGGCCATAGCACAGTTAATATACTAAGTACCATTAATAGTCCGATTGGATTAAAATTATATTATATTTGATATAACAATTTTGAAGAATGTTTTATACATCAATATTTCTGGTATAAATTTGCAACTTCACAGTTGCTATTTTTCTAGTTTTAATTTGTGGTAATGAAACTTGTTTTTTAATTTTGATAATTGTAGATATTTCATTATGTAGTACTCAACATAATAACTCTATAATAAGTGCCACAGCTAACTTATTATTCAATTGTCCGTTTGGATTCAAAGCTTTTTGTATTGTCAAAAGCACAAATAATATGATATTTGATTTATTTTTAGTAATGAAACTTGCTGATTTGATTTGATAATCCTAGATCTTTCACTATGGAGTACTTGGTTGACTTATGAGAGGCCGTAGCACAGTTAACTTATAAAGTGCTATTCAATAGTCCAATTGGATTAAAATTATATAATAGTTGATTTAACAAGTTTGAAGTATATATTATACATCATCATTACTGGTATCAATCAGCAACTTCACAGTTGCTATTTCTATTTTCAATGTTTGGTACTGGAACATGCTTATTAATTTTGATAATTCTAATTATCATTATGGAGTACTCTTAGAATACTGTCTAATATGTGACACAGCTAACTTACTATGTGCTATTTAATATTCCGATTGGATTAGAAGCTTTTCATATTCTCAAGCGCCCAAATTATATGATATTTCATTTTTAGACTTTAAAAAATACGTCTGGTATCTATTGGCCATTTCAATGTTGCTATATTTTCTAATTTCAATTTATGGTAATGAATCTTGCTTATTTGATTTGATAATTCTAGAACATCGTTATGTAGTACTCTTAGAATACTGTCTAATAAGTGCCACAGCTAACTTACTAAGTGCTATTCAATAGTCCGATTAGATTAAAAGCTTTTCGTATTCTCAAAATCACAAATTATATGATATTTGGTTTAACGAGTTTCAAGAATGTTTTTAAATTTGTGGTCTGGTATCTATTGGCCAATTCACAGTTGCTATATTTCTAGTTTCTATTTGTGGTAATGAAACTTGCTTATTTGCTTTGATAATTCTAGAATATCATTATGGAGTACTTTTAGAATACTATCTAATGAGTCTGTCTTATCACGTTCCCTTAGTAAGATCTATTTAATAGTCCGATTGGATTAAAAGCTTCTCATATTCTCAGACGCACAAATTATATGATATTTGATTTAACAAGTTTGAAGAATGTTTAATACATCATTATTTCTGGTATCATTTGGTAACTTCACAGTTGCTATATTTCTAGTTTCAATTTGTGGTAATTAAACTTGTTTATTAATTTGATAATTCTAGAAACTTCATCATGGAGTACCTTAAAAATACTGTCTTATGAGAGGCTGTAGCAAGGTTAACTTACTTACATATTCCCAAACTTACAAAACTTAGGAGATTTGAATTCAAGATATTGGATTTATAAAATAGATCATTATTTTGCATATATATATTTGTCTGTTATCTATTGGCCATTTCACAGTTGCTATATTTCTAGTTTCAAATTTTTAAATGAAACTTGCTTATTAATTTTGATAATTCTAAATATCATTTTGGAGTACTCTTAGAATACTGTCTAATTAGTGACCGTATCACGTTCCCTTAGTAAGTTCTATTCAGTAGTCCGAATGGAATAAAAGCTTTTCATATTTTCAAACGTACAAATTATATGATTTTTCTATTTTAGACTTTGAAAAATACGTATTACATCATTATTTTGCAAATATATATTTGTGGTCTGGTATCCATTGGCCATTTCACAGTAATTAATTTTGATTGTTCACTTGCTAATTAATATTCTGATTACATTTAAAAACATTGAATTTATTTCATAAACGTTTCATATTCCCAAACGTACAAAATATATGAGATTTGAATTCATGATATTGGAAAATATTAAATACATCATTATTACTGCTGACAATTGGCAACTTCACTGTTGCTATAGTTCTAGTTTCAATTTTTGGTAATGAAATGCTTTGATAATTATAGATATTTCATTATGGCGTAATCAATGAATACTGTCTAATAAGTGCCACAGTTTACTTACTAAGGGCTATTCAATAGTCCGATTGGATTAAAAGCTTCTCATATTCTCAAACGCACAAATTATATATTTGATTTATAGACTTTGAAAAATAAGTTATATTTCACAATAGTTAATTTTGATTTTAAGTAATGAAACTTGCTCACTTGTTAAAGAAGAGTGCATTTGCAAACTGATATTCCGATTAGATGTAATAATCATTGAATTTATTTTATAAAAAGCTTCTTCATATTCCCAAACGCACAAAATATATGATATGTGTTGTCAAGAGTTTGAAAAATACGTAATACATTATCATTTTGCAATATATTGGTGGTTTGGTATCAACTGGCAACTTTACAGTTATAAAATTACTAATTTCAATTTTTGGTAATAAAACTTACTCATTTGTTTGATAATTCTAGACATGTCATAATATAATTAGAAGATGTAATTAATTCATAATTTTTGGACCTTGAATACTGTCTAGTAACTGACTGTAGAACAGATCCATTATTAACTACTCTTCAATATTCCGATTGGAGTAATAAATCGGTGAATTTATTTATTAAAAAGGATTCTTCTTATTCCCAAACGCACAAAATACATGAAATATTATTTCAAAAATTCAAATTCTCAAGCTCACAAGTTATGTAATATTTGATTTTTTAACTTTTAAAAATACGTAATACATCAATATTTTGCATATATATTTGTATCCATTGGATAACAAAACATATATTTGTGGTGTGGTATTGATAGGCTATTTCACAGTAAATTATTTACTAGTATCATTTTTCAATAATATATCCTGCTCATTTGCTTTGATAATTCTAGACATTTCATAATAGAGTACTCCTAAATATATATGATTTTTTAATTTTTGGGCTAATGAATAATCTAAGTATACTGTCTAACAAGTGCCACAGTTAACTTAGTAAGTGCTATTCAATAGTCCGAATAGATTAAAAGCTTCTCATATTCTCAAACGCACAAATTATATGATATTTCATTTATAAACTTTGAAATAGACGTAATTCATCATTATTTTGCAATTATATTTGTTGTCTGTTATCTGTTGGCCATTTCACAGTAGTTAATTTTGATTTTCAGTAATGAAACTTGATCATTTCTTTAATAACTATAGACATAACGGAGTGTTCTTATACATATCCAAAATCAAAATCTTACTGAATTATAATTTCTGGATATGGAATACTGTTCATTAAGTGACCATAGTTTAGTTCCCTTACTGATATTTAATATGTCTATTGTATAAAGAATCATAAAATTTATTTCAAAAACAGCTCCCACATCAGATAATTAATAATAATTGATTTCGAAAGTTTGAAAAATACGTAATGCATTATTATTTTGCAATATATTGGTGGTGTGGTATCCATTGGCAACTTCACATTGCTAAATTACAAATTTCAGTAATGAAACTTGCTCATTTGCTTTGATAATTCTAGAAATTTCATAACGGAGTACTCCTATATATATACAAATACAAAATCTTACATGTTTATAATATATGGACATGGAATTTTGTCTAATAAGTGGACATTTCGTATTCCCAAAAGCACATAATGTATGATTTTTGATTTCAAATTGACAAATATGTAATACATCATTTATTTTGAAAATGTATTTGTGATCTGGGTTCAACTGGCGATTTCACAGTAGGTAACTTACTAAATTTTATTTTCAGAATTGAAACTTGCTCATTTGCTTGGACAATTATAGACATTTCTTAACGGATTCCTCTTACAAGTATCCAATTACAAAATCTTACTGCTTTATAATTTTCGGACCTCGAATACTGTCTAATAAGAGACCATAGTTATAGATATTTTAAAAGGACCCAGCTGTAATATACTGAATCAATTGAATATGTTCTCAAAGAATAAAAACATCAAAAAAAAAAAATGAAAAAATATTACATAAAAATGGAATAATCAAGTTCATGAAGATCAATATACACGAGATGAGCCAAACTTTAATTATGACATTTGATAAAAGTACATCAATCCCTCTCAGAATCACAATTAACAATTTAGTACAAGCAAAAATTCTTAAAGTCAATGCTTATTACGGCAACAATATTCTTCAACTGGATGTATCGGGCATTCTTTATAATATCCACTTTTGAATGTTTCAAGTATTTTCAAATCTTTTCGACTATTGTCACACTAATAAGTAGAGGCATTCTTTCTTCTAAGGCTTGTATTATTATTCTCCTTCTTCACCTTTGAAATAGTAGAACTAAATAACATAAATACTGTTTTTATCACGTATAAAATAGGTTCAGGAGTTAAGGGAATGAATAAGGCAAAAACGTCCGAGGAAATGCCCATCATATAGATTGATCCTTGAAGTCCTCAGTCATGTCCATTGTCATAAATCTATACTTTTTGTCAATTTCCTGTTTTATTTTGAAAATTCCGACTCGACTTAAGAACTCCAATGATTGGGTTAGGGGAAAACAAGAAGAGACGGATTTCTCCACAAATTGGATAAGATTTTGATTTCTAACTATTGAAAGTAGGATAATACATGATACAAGTAATTACATTAGGTCAGACGTGAAATCAGATGTACCTGAAACTTCACTAATACGATGTTTATTGAATGGATCCGTATTTCTCTTGTAACATCAGCGATTTGAAAGTCTCATGATTGGAAATTTCTTCAAGAAGAAGTCGAGAAATGGCAATCCCAGAATGTCATCACACTCGTATCATGACAAATTTTCAAACATTGTCGGCGACCCAAGTTCCTGAATCAAATCCTCAGACATTTTTTATTTAATTTAAAAATGGCACTTGTTTTTGAATTCAATAAAACTGAGTTATAAAAGAAGAAAAAGAAAAAAGAAGAAGTTTGAACAGACCTTTGCCAACAACCGTCCTTTGCGTGAATGTCAGCTGGGCACACCATAGCACAGTTCACTTACTAATTGCTATTCTATATTCCGACTGGATTTATAAATCATTGAATATATTTTTTTAAAAATCTTTTTTATATTCCAAACTGCACAAATTAAACGATATTTGATTTCAAGAATTTGAAAAATACGTAATACATCATTATTTTGCAAATATATTTTTTTGGTCTGATATCAACTGGTAATTTCACAGTAGCTATATTACTAAATTTTAACTTGAGTAACGAAATTTGCTGATTTGATTTAATAATTCTAGACATTTTATCACGAAGCACTCCTATACTTATCCAAATACAAAATCTTACTGTTTTATAATATTTGGACCTGGCATACTGTCTAATAAGTGACCATAGTTCACTTAATAATTGATATTCTAGATTCCGATTGGATTTATAAATCATTGAAATTAATTCAAGAAAAAGCTTTTTTAAGTAACAAACGGCAAAAATTATATGACATTTGATTCCAAGAGTTTGAAAAATAAGTAGTACATAATTATTTTGCCAATATATATGTGGTCTGGTATTAATTGGCCATTTCAAAGTAACTAAATTACTAAATTTGATTTTCATCTATGAAACTTGCTCATTTGCTTTGATAATTGTATACATTTTATAACGGAGGACTATTATACGTATCCCAATACAAAATCTTACTGATTTATAATTTGTGGACCTGCAATACTGTCTAATAAGTGGTCGTAGAAGAGTGCACTTTTGATATTCAATATTCCGATTGTATTAATAAATCATTGAATTTATTTAAAAACAGCTTCTTCATATTCCCCAAAGCACATAATGTATTATATTTGATTTCAAGAGTTCGAAAAATACGAAATACATTATTATTTTGTAAATATATTTTTTGGTCTGGTATCAACTGGCAATTTCACAGTAGAATATTACTAAATTTTTCACTTGTAAAATCATAATAGTGATACAACAAATCAGTAAGTTTCAGTAATGAAAATCAAATTTAGTAATTTAGCAAAATTGAACTTACCATTCAAGTGTGGATCACAAATATATTTTAATGATGGGTTTGCATATTATTCATCATCTTAAATACCAATATTATAAACTTTGTCCTGTCTGGAACGTAAATTAGCTACTTTATGAAAGAGACTATATTTTGATAATTTATTATTTAGTGTGCAAAGAATAGATAAATATCAGTCATATAATGTTGATGGATACGAATAAAATTACTTTACTTATAAAATAATATTACTGGTACAGCAAATCAGCAGGTTTCTGTAATGAAAATAAAAATGAGTAAATTTAACTTGTCATTTAAATCTGGATCACGAACATATTTGTATTTTAATGATATTTTGCATATTTTTCAAGCTCTTAGAATCCAATATCATACAGTTTATGGTTCCTGGAACGTAAATAAGCTACTCCATGAAAGTGATACATTAATTTTTTAAATTATTATCCCTACAATTTAGGCAGTATTGTGATCACTAATTCGACAGTATACAAGGAATAGAAAAATATCAGTCAAATATGGTTGATGGATGCAAATAAATTTGAATTGAATAAAACTAAGTCATAAAAAAAGAAGAAGTTTGAACAGACCTTTGCCAACAACCGTCCTTAGCGTGAATGTCACTATGAAAAATACTGGTACAACAAATCAGTAGGTTTCAATAATGAAAATCAAATTGAGTAATTTAGCAAAATTAAACTTACCATTCAAGTGTGAATTACAAATACATTTTAATGATGGGTTTGCATATTATTCATGATGTTAAAAACCAATATCATAAACTTTGTGCTTTCAGGCACGTAAATTAGCTATTTTATAAAAAAATACAATGATTTTTTATCTAATCGGATATTGAATACTTTTTAGAATTCCAATTATATTTTGATCATTTATTAGACAGTATGCAAGGAATAGAAAAATAACAGTCATATAATGTTAATGGATGCGAATAAAATTGCTTCACTGATAAAATTACTATAATGATACAGCAAATCAGTAAATTTCTGTAATGAAAATCAAATTTAGTAATTTAGCGAAGTTAAACTTTCTAATTTATGAAAAAGATAGATTTAATTTTTTAATCCAAATTGATATTGAATACTTTTCAGAATTCCACCTATATTTAGATCATTTATTACACAGTATGCAAGGAATAGAAAAAATATCAGTCATATATTGTTGATGGATGCAAATAAAACTGCTTCACTCATAAAACTGATATACTGGTATAGCAAATCAGCAAGTTTCTGTAATGGAAATCAAATTTAGTAATTTAGAAAAATTGAACTAACCATTCCAGTGTGGATCACGTATATATTTGTATTTTAATGATGTGTTACATATTTTTCATGATCCTCATAGCCAAAATCATAAATTTTGTGCTTCTTGAAACATAAATAAACTACTTCATGAAAGAGATACATTAATTTTTAAATAAATTCGGAATATTAAATACTTTTTAGAATTCCAACAATATTTTGATCATTTATTAGAAAATATGCATGGAATAGAAAAATATCAGTCGTATCTACTTATTGGTGAATGCGAATACAGCTACTTCACTGATAAAATCATAATACTAATACAGCAAATCAGTAGGGTTTAGTAATGAAAATCAAATGTGGTAATTTAGCATAGTTGAACTTGCCTTATAAGTCTGGATTACGAACATATTTGTATAAATTTGAATAAATAAGCTACTTCATGAAAGTCGTACACTGATTTTTTGAATAATTGAATACTCCTTAGAATTTAATCCTTAGTATTGTGATCACTAATTCAACAGTATACAAGAAATATAAAAATATCAGTCATATAGTGTTAATGGATGCAAATACAGCGACTTCACTTATAAAATCATTAATAGTGACACAACAAACCAGACGATTTCTGTAATGGAAATCAAATTTAGTAATTTAGCAAAATTGCACATACACATTTAAGTGTGGATCACAAATATATTTGTTTTTTAATTATTTTTTGCATATTTTTCAGAATGTTTAAAAACCAATATCATAAACTTTGTGATTCCACGAACGTAAAATAAAATAAATACAATGATTTTTTAAATCTAATCTGAATATCAAATACTTTTTAGAATTTCATGGTAGAGCAAATCAGTAGGCTTTAGTAATGATACATCAAATTTAGTAATTTAGCTAAATTGCTTTTGCTAATTAACTCAAGACCACAAATATATTTTAAATTTAATGATGTTTTGCATAGTTTTCAAGATCATAGGATCCAATATTATAAACTTTGTGCTTCCGGGAACGTAAATAAGCTACTTCATGAAAAAAAATATAATGATTTTATAAGTCCAATAGGAAAATTGAATATTTTTTAGAAATTAAACAATATTGTCATCAGTAAGTCGAGAATATACAAGGAATAGCAAATATCAGTCATTTATTGCTATTGGAAACGAATCAAAGCTATTTCAATTATAAAATCATAATATTGTGATATATCCCTCAGTAATAAAGGAAAAATGATAACACCTTTGGAAAACAAAAAGGACTGTTGGAAGTGCCAACTCCACAAAATCTCGCACGCGGTATTTTGCATATTTTTTAAATTCCTAACTATAAGAGGTTTCTACTAACATGCATTTTGAGAACTACTTGCACGCTTTAAAATGCACGCATTTTTATATCAACGATATATATATATCAAAATAATAAATAATTATAATACCCTTTTTTGAGTTCATGACTCGTAAATTCAGCTGCTTAAAATCAAAAGAGACAACTGATGAAAAACAGCTGAAGGGAGAATACACAGTGTTTTTGTTTACCCAAAAAAGCTCGTAGTAGAAATGGGGTGGAGCTTCGTGACGACACTTCACCAGAGATAAAAATTACACAGGTCAACAAATTTGAAATTTGAAAAATCCTATGGGGTATAAGCATAATAAAAGTTATTCAGTTTTGCACGCTGATTTCAAATCTGTAAAAAAAAAAAAAAATTCGAGAGTCCGATGGTTTTTGAGAAACGAACCCTACATTTTGAGCTTTTTTGGCCCATTAGGAAACTAGCTGAAATCTGTCTGCGCGCTACTACTTCTGTCTATTGCACTTACTTTTTAGTAGCTCAACCGTGAGTCTTAGATTTCTAATTGAAGAAAAATTTACACATTTAGAAGGGCAATTTCATCTTAGTTAAGGATTTTTATCGGACGCTTGACATCTCCTTTGAATGCTGTGAGTCACTGCTTTTGAATGCATTTCTTATTAATCCATTTCATGAAATATTCAAGTACAAAGAATTTGGCCAATTTTTGGGTCTAAACAAAGACTAAAATTGGAATCTGCATTAAATACATTAGCGAATCATCATTTTATAATGCACAAAATGAGTATCCTTCTAGGCTTAAATTGAAGTTGAATTTAAAAAAGCTCAAAAAGTAGTGTTCAATTTCACAAAAACCACCAGACTCTCGAAAAAAAAAAAATAAAGATTTGAAATTAGCGTGCAAAATTGAATAACTTTTACTATACTTATACCTCTTAGGATTTTTGACTGTTGATTGTTATTATTTAAAACAATCACAACGTAATATTTATTGTATCTCGCAACCTTTTCTCCTAGAAGAAAAGAATAAAAAATCCTGTTTCTGACTCCAAGATGTTCGTTTACCTTGGAACGACATATAGATTACAGCACCCACCCATCTCATTATGTACAAAAAGTTCATTTGAACTATCATAAAGAAATAAAATAAAAAATTACCAGTGTTCCAGACTAATTCGGAACCCTTATTAGATTGCTGTGGCATCAAAATCTAAAAGCAAAATTGGATCGACCTCAATATGTTTGAGAACCATTACTTTTCTTTTATAGCTGAAAATAATTTAATTCATGCCGCTTTTATAGAGGAAAACCAAATTATATTTGAGTATTATTTACAGTTGTTAAACATATATTTATACATATTAAACATATATTTATAGTTGTTATTCCTCCGTTTTTTTTATCTCACCAGAGGAACTTTATTGTTTGAATCAAGTCCAGGAATTATTTTTTTTTAAATTTGGAAATACATTTAGACAAAAATACATATTATAATAAATACCATTTAATTAAGGGATCAAATACAGGACCCTCGACACAGACGAAGGGGCTATGACTTAAGTCTATTTAAGTTTAAGGTAATTTTTATGTAAATGGAATGTTTGATTATGCTGGTTTAGTTGGAAATATAATACTATTAATAATAGAAAATTATAATTTAAGACATTCAAGGAGGTAAAAATTTCATAATTCTTTTGAAACCATCAAACGCAACCATGGTTTACGTCATACGTCATGAATCGTGCAAAGTCCAATATTAAAGACAAGGGTCCTGAAATATGTACATCAAATTATCGGTAAACCCAAAACGAGGTTGCGGGAAAATAAGATGATAGTTTTTGTTATAATTAATTAATTAATTATTGAACTATTCTGTTATATTTATGAAATAAAAGCCTCATCATAAACGAGGATATTTAAATTGAAGATTTTTCTATTTTAATTGTTGGAATATTAATTATTATATGTACATCTTGCTCATGAATACCCTCATAATTAGTTTCTATTTTTTATTTAAAAAAATTTCAATCAGAAGCGTCTTAAACCTTATATTATTCCAGAGTTCTAGATGTACAATAAAATAAAAATTTTAAATTATCATAATGAAATAAGAGAATCAATTAATAACTAGTTGGATATTGAAATGTGTTATAATGAAAAAAGATGTAGAAATTAAATCTTGTACGAGTTATACCTTAACAAAATTGCAACTTGAATGTACACATATATAATATTTATTATCATTTTATTGATATTAAAGCGTTTATTAATATATATAAATATTTATAAATTATTAATATATATAAATTAATAGTTATATTTTATAAAATATAACGTATATAATGCCGTTTAAAGTGAATATTTTTTTTAGCTTGACAGCTACAAATCTATATTATTACGAAATTTATTCATTGTTGCAGCGCCATCTATCACACGTCGAGCTTTTTTGTTCACTCGCAACCTCGACTCACAAAAGGGAATATATATATATATATCGAAATCATTAATAATAATAATTCCCTTTTCGACCTCATAACACGTAGAGTCAGCTGCTTAAAATCAGAAGAGTCAAATGATGAAAATCAGCTGAAGGGAAAATATTAATTGTTTTTGTTTATCCCAAAAAGCTTGTCGTGATCATAACAATGGCCGTGGCACGTGGTATCGTAAGTCTATTAGCATTTTAATCATTTAGTTAATTAATTATATCAAGATTCGTTTTAAAATAGGACGCGGAAGGGTTAATAGCAGCGGCAGAGACACTTGTAAAACCAAGCGACGAATTTGTTAACGATGAGCGTATAGAGACACTCTGGGTCATGAAAGCCATTGAGCACGCTGAAGTTTACTTCAATTTACTCTGCTCTATTAAACCCAGTGAGCTGACTCGTCTCAGTCCAGATGACGACAAAATTCATGATAAATTCAAAAGTGAATTTCCGGAAATCGACGTCAAAGTCATCAAGGAATCTCAGCTCAAATCCCCTGAGAATAAAGAAGTAAGTAGTAGTTCTCAAAAATGTGTTTGTCGTCAATATCTCAAAGTTTACTACCAGTACAGTTCTGTTACGAGTAGACCTAATAGATGCTTTACCCCCACTCTATGTTTGTGTGACGCTGCTGGATGAATTCATACTCAATCAAATAAGGAAAAATTAGATTTTTATACCTCTAACTAAGGCCGTACTTCATGGTTAGCTTTTAAATATAATTGTAAATTGAACAATGATCAGTGCATTCATCATTATCCAAGTCATAATACAAATTGTAGATAATTTTATAGAGTATGAAGCTGTTTTCATCTCATTTGACGAGTGAAAGAAAAAAAAGTCAATTTTCCATATTTGGTTGTAATCCTTAATAGGTTCTGATCATGTATTTCATATTATAGAAATGGAGAAATTTTTGTAAGGAATTTGAGTATATCGAGGATTATAATTTTGGAACTCTTATCCGACTCGACTCTGAGCTAGACTATTCAGAAGAAAATTCAATAATTACAACCAAAGTTCAATTCTTCGCCATTGAAATTTCACGCAACAGACTCGGTTATAATGATATTATTAGAACCAAGTACAAACCGCAACCCAGGAAGGGTAGACCAAAAGATTCTGAAAGTGCAACTGATGATGGTTCATCTGGTCGCAACTTAACAAAAGAAGTTGAACACGAATTGCAAGAAATTCTTGCTGGCAAACACGAGTTACTTCAGTAAATTTATATTTCTATCCCTTTATAACGCTATCTACTATCACATCTTTGATAATACAATTGATTAAATAAATATATTTATATTTATTACAGTGCATAAATTATTTCATTTTTCTATTTTTCATTCCCGGCTTCGATTTTTTGGCGTACGGCTTGTATTCTATATCATCAAAATCCTCTTCTAATATGTCCTGCTCAAATAAAGGAACCTTCGGTGATGATGAAAGTGTTTCTTCGTCGACATTCAAAGAGCATGAGCTAGGGCGTGCAACTAATGTAGGTCCTTCCTTTTCAGAAGATTCTTTTGATGAACCCGCTTTTGGACCGCTTGTGACGAAAACCTGCTTTCGAAAGCGTGAGGGCGAGGCAACAGAAGTGGAAGATGATTGTAATTTACCCTCAGTACCTTTTTGAATCACCTTAACAAATTTACTGGACACAATCGGAGAAGATTGAATGGTTGTGACATTTGAAGTAGTAGGTCTGAAAGACGTCACTGCAAGTGTTGTTAACGTTTTGTTGGGTTCAGGCTGTAGACTACTTAAACTGGCAAGAATTTCTGCAACATTCCTCCTGTCCTTATCTTTTGGAACATCTCCAGTCTTTGGAAGATACTTATTTACAAGTTTGATAGTTTCTGTAAATTTAGAAGAACCTTGACTTGAAGGTAGAGAAGTTTGGCTGGCAGGGACAGCAAGTATACAAAATTTTTCATCTTTTGATTTACCGGGTGTCAGGGAACTCAGACTCCGGATAGGAAGGACTTCACTCGATGGATTAAATGATATTGTGCCCTGAGATGCTCCAACAGAACTGTTTGAGGTACAAACAATGGGCTTTTTAATTGTTATGGGGCCTTTAACTTTAGAGGAGTCTAAATGCTGATTCAGTATGATTAGATTTGACGAAGGAGTAACTAGCTTTCCTGAGTGAGTGACACTTGGAGGACAAACCAAGTGTGGTATACTTGCTACAGATTTCAATCCTGCCGCTTTTATTCCTGGATGCTGAATGACTTGTCTCGAAATTAAAGACGATGAAGGAACAGTTGCAGTAAACTGAGGAGTAGTGGTTAAAGACAAAGTCGTTGAAATTATTGGAGGAGCCGTCTATAAAAAAATAGGAAATGTTTAGGACATTATACATTTTCTCTTATCAAGGACATACACTTATGGTTGAAGAGTTTGTCATGTGCTTAAGAGCCTCCGACGGTTTAAGGGGAGTTGATGGTAATTCTATCAATTTATTGATTTTTTCTGCAGTTGAGTCTAACACCTTTTGCGTTCTTAAAATACCATCAGGATTTAGAAGCTTAGATTGACTCTGTGAAAAAAACATGGAGGATGTAACACTGGAAGGAGCTGGTGATACAATTTTAACAGATGTTTGAAGAGGTTGCTTATTCAGACCAGACATATTAGAACCCTCTGAAGTCACCGGAATATTGTACACAACTAAAATTTGATTGATGTATATTAACTTAATTACTTTTTTATAAAATCACAAAAACGATATACCTTTACTTATAGTCTTTGGTTTTTTGGGTTTGTCAGACTTTTTTCTTGGACGTGGATTATTCTTTTTATTTGACTTATCAGAACTGATAGTATTTCCCGATACGAGAGGACTAGCTGGAATCACAGGAGGTCCATTAACATCTGATTGTGAATATCCAATATTCAGTAAAGAATCACTTGAAGATGAAGATAAGCGTGTTGGTGGTGGAGCCCTTAAAACATTAGCAGTAAATTCTCTAATTTCATCAATCAAACATCTATCCACCATGCTTTGAGTTATTCCTTCCAAACATTTTTTTGTTTTTGAAACTCTAAGTGCATCATCAGCTTCTCCAACAATGATCAAACCCGTCTCCGCTTTCATTTTCTCTCTCATATCTTCAATATCGTCAGATCGACATAAGAGAGAATTTTGACCAATTACAAAAAGAATAGATGTTTTTAAATCCATGATTGGGTCATCTGCCTCTCCTCGAGAGCCATCTAAAGTATAAACAGGGAAACCCAGGCATACAATTACTGCCACCGTTTCCATGGCAGCGACTTGACAGGCAACAGAAGCGACTGAGCCCCAACCAAGCAGAATAACAGGTCTCTCCTGATTATTGCGTTTTAACTCTCTAATCTTGGCAATAGTTTGAGTGATCATGTGGTGAAGATAGGCAGACACGGTCATCTTTTTAGAGTCCTCACTACTGTAGTCCAGAACAACCAACTTACCAAGATGAGAGAGCATTAACGCCCATCTTTTTGATCTCAAAGTCCAACTTTCTTTACATATAAGTATAAGTAAAGGATTGTGGGGCAATTTTTTCTAGAAAATAAGGTAGAAATTCATAATCAATAATCAATTCATATAGTAAAACAAAAGAAAAATAGGGCCATAAATTAATTAGCTAATTCTAAAGAAAGTGTTGTGTGAGTAAGTAAACTCACAATGTTTTCTTCGCCTAAACTGGTCACGACAGGATCCCATGGTCGTTTGATCAAAAGTTGAAGGCCTTCCTTGGCTAATTGTGTAGAAATATCCATAGGAAGTTTACCGCTGGTCATTTTATCAACTAATGTAGGCATTTTTGCTCTCAAGGACTGAAGAACCTCCAAATACGTCGCTATATGATGCCTAGGTAAATGTTCACAGAAAGTATCATGAAGCCAACGCGTTAACTTAGAGTCCCAGAGAATTTCAGAGAGAATTAACCGAAACCTTTTGGCCGTTTTGTCAGCAGATAAACGCCGTAGCACGGGTTCATTAAGAACTCCTTCCGTTGCCAGATGAGAGAGTCTATCTGCATTGAGTATTTTAAATGCTTTATTAAAAATACGTAATTGTGGAGAGGTCCAATTATCTTTGGGGATGGAGGATTCATCCCATTCCATATCCTCTTTATCTGGAACAACACAAAATTGGGGATTTGCAAAACTGACAAATCTCTCAGGTTCTTTCATGAACTTGATGGCTTTGTCATAGTCGTATTTCCCAGGGAGAAAAGTGTTTTTCTCCACGTCTGTATTCACTACGTCAATTTCTTCCTCCTCGTAATGCCTTTTGAGATACCTGAAACGTCTAATTGAGACTCTCACATACAGTAATGAAATGAAGAAAATGAACTCACTCATAGGATCCACGAAGGACTCTCGGAACGAACAATGTTTTGGTGGGCCTGGATAAGGGATGATCTGGACGCCAGTTGAAGGGCTTTGAATATCCGTGATCATCATTAAAGTTTCCATGAATCCTTTCCTCTTGTGAGACGAGGTGAATGTATCTGGAGCTCAAATCCTCGTCCTCGTGCTCCTCCACTTCACTCACAACGTTAATCACCTCTTCCTAGGGGCAGAAGACAATCAGGTATCAGGGGAGCAACTCAGGTCAACTCAGAGCAACTCACAACTGGGCACTTACATCTTTTTTCTTCCCTCCTCGCTCCTCCTCCTCAGACTCCCACAAACTCCGACCCAGTGTCTCCTTCCTCTCATCAGAGTTCTCTATCTCAGAATTAGAAAGTTTCGATGGAGGCTCCACGACCATCTCCAGAGAATACGTAGTATAGGAATCTCAGGGCATGGAGGATCAAAGAGTACTATTTGTAATATTAAATTGCATTCAATATTTATTTTATTCTTTTGTTAGCTGGCGAGAAAGTCCTTCTCTTTATTCCAAAAGAGAACTCGGCAAAGGCTCAATCCTTAGACTTAAAGTGTGACGTCATCACTCTTCACAATCACTCTCACCACTCAAGCTAGCTATAAAGTAGACAAACATAGAATCAAGAGGGGTCTGGAAGAAATTAACCCATTGGTAGGTGCATGGAGTTTTTCGAGAGACCCTCCCATTGAAAAGTAGAATGTCCTAATGGTTCTTAAGCCGAGAGATTAATTTATATCTAAAACCGGGGTTAATGTAACGAAATGAGAATTTGACGTCACTAGGATAAAAATGATGTCATTGGAAATATGACGTCATGAGACATACATGATTTCGAAATGTCCCAATTTTTTAAAGAGCGGACTTAGTTTTATCAACTCATATGTGATAACTGATAATATAAATTGTGTAAAGCTAACTTGCTAGGGTGTGTTGATCGTACAAAATATTGAACTCCAATGAAATTTTGATAAGTTGAACTAAACTGTTAGTTAAATATAGAGCTAGCCAACCATTGAGAAGAATGACGACATTGGATGGCACAGTTTACATTTATTAAAATAATAATAATATCATCAACACATATGTATATAATTTCGGCCTTTTGTTTTTTTGTTTTTATATGAAGGAAAGGCTGAGAGATGAATTAAGGAAGTCTCATATGCTTAGTAAATATCACATGGACGCGTATATCTACAATTATACACACGTCGAGCTTTTTTGTCCACTCACAAAAGGGAAAGGAAAAATTTGGAAAAACAACTGGTAGCTATAGTCTTCTGTATAAGAAAATACCAACTTTTCGATATTGGACAGATTTATTATTTGGATATACTATACATTTATAAATTTTATCAATATACCAATCAATTGTTAATACTTGTAAATCAAAAATTCAAAAAAAGGGCGCGCAATTTAATATATTTTTTATATATCAAAATCATAAATAATAATAATAATACCATTTTTGAGTTCATAATACGTCGAGTCAGCTGCTTTAAATCAAAAGAGTCAACTGATCAAAATCAGCTGATGGGGAATATATATATATATATATATATATATATATATATATATATATAGTGTTTAACCCAAGAAGCTCGTCATGACTTCATTAATATTCCTACTACATGCTACTGAAACATATTACGCTACAAAATAAAAATTGACTCCATGTTTTGATCCAATTCATAGACTTCGACGCAACTCACGTGGTAATTACTTTTGAAGTATTTATACTTTAATATTTAGTATTATTATATTTGATCTAATTATAATTAATTATTCATCAAGTGTGACCATTATGATGTGGGGACATAGGTACTTTGTCAAACTTCTTTTATTTTTATCCATGGCCGGCTTGAATATTAATGGACCTCATGTTGCTGCCTGTATGTCTTAATTACCAATTGACACTGTGAACTTACGTATTGATGCATTATGTTATGAATAATTAATTTTAGATACAAATTATAAATGGTTCTTATGAAATAAGTAGAGAAATTGGCTTGGATCATTAGTTTCTAATTAAACTATCATGAATAAATAACACATTAGCTCAAGTCTACAAAATTAATGTTTATTTTTAAATATATTTACATTTGATATGAGAGGATCCAATCGTAGGATAAAAATATCAATGTATCAAGATCAAAAGCTTCTATTTTTTGAGGATTTTTGTCCAGAAATTATTAACATCTCTCTTATAAACAATATAAAATGCTTCCAGGGAGTAAATACCATAATTACAAAACCAAGTTTTTTCATTCAATTCAGTAGCAATTTTGATTTGAATTTTATTAGAACAAAAAATTATTGAAGTTGATAAAATATTCAATAAAAATGAATGTTCTAAAATTTACTTCTTTTGCCTTTAGAAACTTGAAATCAAATCAATATATCTAATTTAACAATTAATGCATCAACAGTATCTTCACTTAAAACAACTTGGAAAGTGGTGTATTAAAAAAAGCAAATATAAGTGAATCAATTTATTTTATATGCATACTTATATATACTCATTTGTATCTCAACTTTGCATAAAAGAATTCACAAAACCTAAAAAACAAAATTCATTTTGAATTTTACATCAAGGATTTGTGAATAGTATCCATTGAGATGATCTTTATCATTAAAAAAGTTAAATTTGCAGAATGAAATGATAAAAATTTAGTATAATAAAAATATCATCTATGTCATTATAAACCAGGTCATTAATGCAATTAACATTTACTTTAAGTCGAGAATTTATTATTATTATTATTACAAATTTTATCTGTGGAATTGAACTATCATAAATAAATGTTTTTTATTTTGTATGAATAATAACTGCCTGAGTGCTTGCAAGTTGTATTGATGCTACAATCTCCTTTTGTTGAAAAAAAATTAAAAAAATGACTACTTTCTCTGTCTCCCCAGCAACAAATTCCTTTAGCCTTAAAGGAATTAATTGATGCTTAGTGATAAATTGATCTGTTAAACATATTTGACAAAATTTATGTTGCATCCTTTCTAAAATCATGTATTCATTTTTGAATGATACTGTAAAATGTATGGAAACTAAATATATAAGGTCATACTACTCATTTATTTGATTTTGTTATTCATTGCTATGCATTGAAGATCATGGAGCTAGTCAATCAGGGGATAAAAGTCCAAAAAATTCTTTCTACAAGTGATATTCTAATTGCTTCTGGATGCAGTGGCGCCTTCACTCGACTTGCTTGCCAGCCATTGGATGTTCTTAAAATTCGACTTCAGATTAAAGCGGATGGACAATTTGGTTTATACAAATCCTTTGTGTCATTATTTAAAGAAGAAGGAGTCAAAGGTCTTTGGAAGGGTCATAATTCTGCTCAACTACTCTCTATTGTGTATGGAGTTGGACAATTTGGTGTGTATGGACTCTTATCGAAACATGCAAAAGACTCTGATTCGAAAATCTTCGCATTCGCCGTCGGAAATCTGGCTGGTTCAACTGCTACTGTAATGTCTTTCCCTCTTGATGTTGTTCGAACAAGGCTAGTAGCTCAAGGTTCACACACGAATGATTCTTATAAAGGAATATTTGATGCCTTGAATAAGATTATTCGATATGAGAGGTCAGCCCTATTTCGGGGATTTTTACCTACTATTCTGGCTCAATCATCCTACTCTGGATTTCAATTTTTGTTTTACAAGATTTTCTTTTCTAAATGGAAGGATAATTTTGGTGATTCCAATTCCTCTATTCTAAGTGGTAGTACAATTTGTGGTATATTAGCTGGACTCTCATCCAAATTGATAGTGTTCCCTTTGGATACTATCAAGAAACAAATGCAAGTCTCTGGATTCGCAAATTATACTGGAAATTCAAAATTTGTACCTACAGTTCAAGATTTATGGACTTCTGGTGGCATATTAAGATTTTACAGAGGACTAATCCCGGGACTCATTAAGGCCATGGCCACCACATGTATTAATTTTGTTTCATTCGAATATTGCTGCCTGGCGATTTGGAAATATAAACATGTTTCAAAATTTTAATCAATATGGATTATAGTCTAATGTGTTAAAAAATGAATCCTCCACGTGACATTAATTGATATCTATAAAAATGTATACTGTCGTGTGATTGTGTAAATCAAATGGTTTAGCTGGATATTTTTGTATTAAAATTTTGTTTTAAAATCGTCTTCAAAGTCTAGAAATATTGTTAGTATCTATTCTCATTTATAGAGTTCATTCAATGAGAGTTGATCAAGACGGCTTCACCATTGTAACGTCTAAAAGAAGAAAAAAAAATTGTAAAACCGAATCAATAGAATTTGCTAAACGGGTTCAGCGGACTCTCGAAGATAGTTCAAATTTTGGAGAAGAGGATATATTAGTCGCTAAGAGGTATTATAAATATTATTTAATTATTTGTTTCAAATATTTTTAACAATTATAATTATATACTTAGATTAATTATACTTATAAACATGTACTTGTTTATTTCAGAGATTTGTCTCGAACGCTATTCAAGTTTCGGGAATCGAAATTTTACCAAAACTTTCTCAAAAACTTTTTAGAATCAAATTTTTTTTTGGATATCCGCTCACTTGTATGTTTTGGATTGGGTACGATTCTCACAAAGAACCAAATTTCTAACTCATCGAAAGTTCAACTCTTATTCCTTTTATCATTAAAGTCGGACCTAGGAATAGAAACTTCACTCGTTTCAGATCCTATTTTTACTAAATCAGAGATTAAATTTCTTCAAGATTTAGGCTTGACTGTGCTCAAGGAAAATGTGGAAGGGAAGTTTAGAGTAAAGGGAAAAACCTTATTTTTCCTACCACATTGCCCAAAACAATTAACTAATAACTTAATTTGGTCTAATTGGAAAGATTTGGACAATGTCTTTATAATTTCTAATAGTTTTAGTCGTATATGTGACTTTTCTACTGATAAGGAACTCAAATCCGTTTATTACCTAAATAAAGCTTCGAATTTTGTGAAAGAAACTCACATCGAAAACAACTACAAGGATTCTACGATTTTCAACGATCTTTCCTTACATACATTTGATTGTGCCTCTTTAGATTTAGAAGAACCAGATCAGTTACCGCCTCAATATGACTTCAATGATGTTGAATTTGTCAAGGCGTTGTAGTTCTTCTTCGAAAGTCACTTTTAAAACTCTGTTTAGAGAATTGGATAAGGCTGGAGTACAAAATGAACAAACGCATGCTTACATAAAAGATATTTACAAAAAGTATTTTGAAACATCAAAACAATACTGTAGAGCTGGTGAGGAAATGAATCATTTTGCTAATACTTTTACCACTTATCTTCGTAGTTTAAGAGAATGGGATAAGGTTCGTCTTGAGTTTCATGCAAAAGGTGAGCGAAGCGTTGAAGAAACGGCTCGTTTAGTTGGATTCAAACTTCCTCATGACCCTAAATAATCGATCCATTTATAATGAAAGCCATTGGCTATTTTTCAGTGTAGTCAATGTATGCTTAGTTCTTTTGACACATTTAAATTATAAATATTAATCATTATATTTCTTAATAGTACACTGTATGATTAACAATACAAGACTTTGAAAGAAAATTACTGAACTCTTTCTTGAATAATTATATTGGTCTTTTTATTATAAGTTTAAAATTATATCAATTCAGAAGTTTATTTAATAAAATGTTACTGACATTTAATTGTTGTATACTCTTTTTTCAATGTCGTTATTTCTTGTTATAGCTACCGTTAAAGCAATCCTGATTTATATTCATAAGTTTAGCGTAAACTATTGTTATTTTTTTATTTTTTTTTGGAAGTTAGTAATCTGTGTTTGCTCATTGAAAACTATAAATGTACCTACTATTTTATAGAATAAAGAAAATTAAATAACGACTTAATTCTCAAATACAGATAAGGATACCTCTAAAATAGTTATGGTAGAAAAAATTTGTAATATAAGAATTACAAAAGAGACACAACTTCTTCATATTTACAATGAAAATTTTATGTTCTCATATTGGTATATTATTTTACGAATTATAAACTTTTAATTATTTGTTTATGTAACCTAGTAGACAGAAATTATTTAGAGAAGTGTTTCTCAAGGGGTGGACCCTAAATAGGTAATTAAATAAAGGAATAATCAGGGATTTTTTTAAAATTTTTATTTTAAAAAAATGAATAATGAAAATTTATTGTAATATAAAGAAATTCCGGAGCTTACTTCCTCAAACAATATATTTTTTTAGTATCGTCAAATTTCTAAGCTAGCCCTAAATCATTTTTTTCTTCTTTTTTTTTAAGCAATCACACTAAGTGAAAACTCGTTATCGGGTGAATCCGTTATCAGAAGTTGCGGGAAAATGGTCATGAGGGGAATGCGAATCTCTGTGCAAGACCAGATTTAGGACAAATTTGAATATTGCTATCTGTGTCATTTTTTTTTTTTTTTGGAAAGCGTAAACTGAATGAACGAATCAAGATTATGTCAAATTAGATTACTATCTATCATCTATCTATTATAAAATAGATTGGAATTTCTAGAACGACAAATTTTCATTAGTCGATCTCGCAGTGCTTTTTCAATAGTAATATTAAGCACTTATAATAGGTTGTCAAATATCTCCCTTCCACTTTTTTGCTCTTTATTCAATGCTTTATAAAAAATGTTACAGGGATCGGATTTAGTTCAAATATGCACCGTTTTGTTCGATAATCTGTTTCCATCTAGACGGTAACTTCATAATCCCCCCTCATAGAAGCCCCCCTCCTTATTTGCGAACAACTCGGACAGCCACTTTTCACAAGCCTCTTTTGAGTTCAACTTTACACCACCAAAGGCTTTCGCCATGGACAGGAACAGGTGGTAATCACTTGGCGCTATATCCGGGCTATATGGTGGATGCGATAAAACCTCCCATCCGAACTCCCGTAGTCATCAACGAATGTGTGGTCTGGCGTTGTTCTGGTGAAACACTACACCCTTCCTGTGGGCCAATTCTGGTCAATCGTCTGCTTCAAGCGGTCCAGTTGTTCGCAGTAGATGGTAGAATTAAGTGTCTGGCCATATGGGAGCCATGGATATAGCTTATCCATGATGTCGTTTTCACCGGCTCTGAATCGTCGAAACCATTCCTCTGTGGTTCGAAGTGATAGAATACCATCCCCCTAAACACCATTAATCTTACGGAACGTTTCTCTAGCGGATCTGCCTTTAACGAAGGAAAACTTAAAAACAGCGCGAATTTCGGCGTTAGTGATTCCATGTTTACACGTCTATAAATGTTGAACACAATATCATGCAGAGGCCATAGCGTCATTTTGTAGGTTATGTCAAGACCTTTCAAATGATGTATAGTTATTGTCAGATACGAGCTCTGTAGCGCTTTGTACATAGCCGCGAAATTCAAAAGACAAAAAGGCGGAAGGGAGATATTTGACAACCATATATTTATTTATTTATTTCATGTATAAAATAATAAAGTTTAATTCATTCTACTTTGTGAGGTTTTAGATCAAAAAAATTATAGAGAAACTTATTTTTAAATTAAATTGGATTTACTTAAAAGCCTCTTTCAGCTCTGGTGATTGTGTCTCATGGAGAAGAGATCAAGCTACTTCAAGAATTGATTTGACAATTTCATCGAAATTGGTCAATAAAAGCATTAAAAAAAATACAGAAAATAAAAATATAAAAATTCACTTTTTTCCTTTTTCGTTTAAAAAGTTGTTCCTCACATATTTGATATTGATAAATTGTATTTTAATGGCATGTAGATGATTAAATAGATATCGATTTAAATATTGCACGTCTAAAATAGTCTAATTATGATATTGGTATAAATCATTTACCAAATTTATGACTACTACCTACGCATAAAATCCTACATTTTCTTCCTAAATTCATTTTATTAATTTAGGAAGAAAATATTTATGTTCATAGAATATTTGAAAAATAAATAAATTGAAAAGTAAATGGATGTTGGATATAATGGTTAAACACTAAGAACCATAAAAAGAATGATAAAGACAAAACTAGGTCAAAATCAAACTCTACTCAAATTGGTATTATTTGATGTACATTGTATATGATTAATTCTCATTCTTTCCAATCGTGTTCACTCGAGCAATTTCTATAATTTTTTTTACTTTTGTTTTTTCCAAATCGGCCAAATATAAAATCCTATACATTCAAACACACAAATGTATTGGATACGTCATGGATAGATATGGTCGAAAATATAAATAAACAGATTTGTTTCTCCTCAACTGAAAACTACCTAGGTTTTTATTTTCTATCTTATCTTCCATTTAATTAATTATCAATAAGGATAAAATGTACCGATATGTTTTAGTATTGTTCAATTTTAATCACAACTAAGTATGTATTACCACCAACCAGTGTGGCTCTCAAGCAATGTCTTCTGATATCAATATGTAGAGTAGAAAAATTAGAGGAATAAGTCATACACTAATTAACACATATTTATCATTATTTTTATTGTGTCTCTGAATCTTTTAGTGTGCAATTTGTATTTAACCAATCAACGTTAAGAACACTAATAATAATTAGTTAATTAATTTGGTAGTGTATTAGTCAAGATCCATGGGAGAGAAGGGCGGTAGGGGGTTCTCTCAACACTGAGGGAGGAAACTAGTACTTATTTTATATTAGTGCCTTCCTCAACTATTCATATGAATAAAAATATATCTTTATACATAATAATTAAGAATATATACATGAGTTTCTGAATTATATGAAACTATAAAGAATACTTTAAATATATTACTTGTTAGATACGTATTGTTTGCTTACCATTTATTTGGAAATATTTTTGACAGTATGACTTCAAGAATTTTGTGTACATTCTTTGAAAAAAACTAATTTTGTTTCAAAAGCAAACTTTATTTTATCAAGTTTCTGTTGTATATTAAAGATATAGATAATACTACGTAATATATATATTTTAAAGGTACAATGACTAACGTATTCATTAAGAATAGAACCCAAGTCTTTAATGTTATCTTTTTGAGTTGATTGTGTTTATTTTATTCATCAAAAGGTTCTATAAAAATAGTAAATTTAGATTCTGCTCTTTGAGAAATACATAATATATACAATTTTAACACACATAAAATTTATATATTATGCAAATCCAACTTCAATGTCTAAACTTTTGTTGTCACAATGAATCATGATTTATATAAATCTTTTTCCATTTTCTTGTTTATTTATTCCATCGTTTGAATATGAGATGCCACTTACATAAACACATATTATATGCTCTACCATAACGTGTTTTTTGAGATAAACAAAAATACAATGTATTCTCCCTTCAGCTGTTTTTCATAAGTTGGCTACAAGGAAAATACAGAAGGATAGCTATCATATGCTTTTCCAAATTTTACATTTCCCTTTTGAGAATCGAGGTTATAAGTGTACAAAAAAGCTCGTAGTGCACTCTAAAATGGTATCTCCATTGACTCTGTCAACCTTTTCTACCCCAAAAGGAGATATTAAAAAGGGACCGAATTAACAGCTAGTTGATAGTCACTCAACTGCTGTTGGTGCCTTATTCATTGCTTAGGTAATCGTTGGTGCCAATTACGACGTTCTTTTTAACTGTTGGGCTACTACTCATTTAATAGTAAGACAGGGGGGCATAGAAATATGTTTTTTTATTTTGATGAGCCACCCTAGAAGTTTCTTTCCCGTGTCTGGCCATCCCACAATCAAAAACGCAACGTAGCTACTAGTGTAATATTTTAGGAATTATGTAAAAATAATTTTAGTTCACCCAAAGAATGCTGCTTAAGCTCACTAATGAAGAACACTCGAGAATTGAAAAATAAATAGATGTATAGCAAAGTTTTCTTTTAATGGGTTAACGCTTTGATAGTTATTAAATAATGAACCAATTTTTCAAAAATCGTAAGGAAAGGCTTTACAAATGAATAAAAGCAAACAAACGATTATCGTGCATGAATAGGAAAAATGGTTTTTATTCTTATAAATTTTGTTTGTTTATGTCTCCAAAATTTCCCTAGAATAGTGCCATTCTGTGAAAACACTCTCTCCTGCACATAACAATCTCAATTATTGTCCAATTCTTTCTCAAAATAGAGAAAAAAAATATCTAGCAAAAAGAGGGTAGCTGAGACCTCATTTTTTCCAACTGTTAAACTAAAAAATGTGACTGATACGTAAAATTAAATCATTTACTCTATTTTTAGATAAAAGATATTCCAGTTTCCACAATCTCAAAATATTTAAATAAGTTTAAATTAGGAAATAGAACAAGTGAAAATACCACTTAGTATACTTATTCTCGTCCTATTTCCAACTGCAGTCCCTTTTTTTTAAAGTTTGAAACCCAGAAAATTCCCAACTAATGACTTATTCTCATCCTATTTCCAACTGCAACCCCTTTTTTTAAAGTTTGAAACCCAGGAAATTCCCAAGTAATGACTTATTATTTGTAGTTTTAGTTACCTTGTATCCTCAGCGAATTTTTAAAATCTTAGAACTATTTGTAATGCAACACACAAATCAAGAATTTGCCATTTTATTAGGGGTTATGACCCCCTGGTTGGGAACCCCTATTATAGGTACTTGGCTCATTGGAAACAAAAATAAAGTATTTTTAGTAAAAATAAATAAATTATCACATTAATTAACCTTATAGTTTAACTTCATTTATTTTTTAAAGATTTAACTTTCTAATACACTATGTACTTTTAAAAAGTCCCAAAAAAACTACGGATACATATAATGTGTATATGCTAGAGGAATTTTTTTAAAAGTAGTTTCATATTTTAGGGAGTTCTGTATCTAATAATAAAAGAACAAAAATGAGTAGTAAAATAATATTTTTAAGTTATATTTGTAGCTCATAATTTATGTAACGGACTCTAAACCTTATTTTTTCAAACTTTGTTACTTCCACATATGATAAGTTGACTACTTTTTTTTTAGTTCCTAGAATAACTTAAATACATACATACCTTGTTTAATTTAAACTTTCTGTACAAGTTGTAACTTGTACAAGCTGAATCTATAATTTACAACAAATAAATGACTTGAAGTACCTTAAATGAAAAATTTGTATGTAGACAATCAAATTTCATTAAATGTTCAAAATATGTTAGTGATGTAATTTTTGAATTTTCAAATAAAAATTACTAATTAATTAATATTTTGTGGCTCATTAAAAGAGTTAAGTGCTCATTGTTCCACTGGCACTTATACATTTAAGAAATAAATGGGTAATAATATAATAAGAGATGTAAAAAAAGAGTAATTACCGGCGAGCTTAAAAACCAGACCTAAGGTTACGACATCATTAAAATATGGGGATATAATGGGTATAGTGTCAACTGATATGTGTTAAATGAGGGAGCTTTTGTGAAAAGCCATTTGAACACACATCGAAGAAAAACAAAGAAATAAATAATTCTCCATAAAAGGTATAGTTTTTGATATCTTTTAATTGTAAAGGGTATTGCTGAGACATAAAAATATTTGAAAAAATAAAATGATACATTTTACATCACGATTGTCTCCAAAAAAAACCGTTGATGTAAAATAAGTAATTTGGATATGACTAAAGTTACGTGGGGAAAGGCACCAAATAAACGTCATTTCAGTCTTTAATTCGACTTTTGTATAATAAATATTTGCAACATCCCTAAATAATTTTTATTTGCATATATAATACTTATTTTAAATCATCTCATAAAAAACTACAATGAAATAAAAATAAAACACAGCGTATATTTAATTAAAATTTGAAAGCATCAATCATTAGTTTCCCATAAATAAAAGACTAAACGTATATATACATATACGTAGTATTATTAAGGAAGGAAAAACTAATGTTTTTCATTCGGTCTTTCAATTCAATAGAGGAAAAACTAAAAATGATTATATATTACTTCAAATAGGTATTACATAGAATCTAATATTTGTTCAGTAACTCAATCAATGAAAAAACTCTTGTCCAAGTCATTTAACTCTATTGACTTTTTTTAGTTATAAAATTACTTTGCCATACTACGTATTTGATGACAACGGAACCAGAGAATAAAGAATAAATTCCTGCACTTTAATCGTTTGAAATTATTTTACGTAAGGCTTCGGACCCAAAAAATAAAATCCGATAAAAAAATTATATTGTATTTAGTTTATTTATATTATTTTGTGAACGTCACAGAATAAAGGTAGTATAAGTTGAGTTGTAAATCATATGCACTGCCGGTTTGTAAAAAAAAAAAGAAGATAAAACCAACCTGGTAACTTTGACAATTTGATAAGAGTTTGTAAGGGAAGCTACTTTACCGTTTTACAAAGCTCCAAGCTGCTATTCTCCTTAATATTTACAGAAGAAGACATATATTTAATAATAATATTATACATACCATAGACGAGAGAGGTAGAAAATAAACACAAATTAATGTCAGAAAATTAAATATTTTTAGCTAATAAGTCGTAAACTAATATAATTAATTAATTATTACAAAGACTTGGACTTTAGCCCTTTTCTTGTTAACGTTGTATTTGCTTTATTAACCTAAAAGTTTGTATTCCTTTTGACTGCAAGCCTTAAGAATGAAAAGTATATGCAAGAAGTGCAATCTAAATTACTTCTTGAGCCCCTTCTCCTCTGGCAAAGTAGCTAAATTTGACTCTAAAATTATGCCAGTATGCATAAGCGCATTAAATCAATATATAATTTTATTCCGCACGAGATTAAAACAATATAATAAAATGTGATCAAGAGACATATTTTTCCTATGAGACTTTTAATGAATTCGAAACTAAACATATGTTTAAATTATATACAAATATATATATATATATATAAACTCAAATAAGCACAAAATAATTTTAACTCAAAGTAAGATCATGTCTCAAATGCATATATTATGAAGAATGCCAAAACATGTATGTGATATTAATACTTACATCAGTGATAACTTCAAATTGGAAGAATGAAGAAAAAACCATTTATGAAAATTACAAAATTAATAAACGATTAACAATTTAATAAATTAATGAATAAAGGAAATGATATCAGTAGTGGAGGAATCTAGGGAAACATCCCAATAATATTAATCTCTAGAATTAATTTAAAGAATACCCATTTTGAAATTATTGCTTTAATTTATAATATTCGATACTTAATAGTTATTATAGTTTATGTAGGCCATTAAAGCATAAAGTTAAAGTCAATTCTGATGGATGGAGGTTTCGTTCTTAGAGCCATTACCTACTCATTGCAGAAAACGAGGGATTTGAAGTAGTTCATAAAAGTAATATAGAGCTCTTTGATGAACGAAGAATTACCTGGAATGCCTGTTGTAACTCCAAACGTTTTCACATTCATTATTGAGGATTCATTCATTCAGGCATTTTATTGAAATAATTGATTATATTCTTCTGCAGAGTATTAAGCGTGTTTCACAGATCATGCGAGATCCTTATTATCAGGTATATGTTCTTCCCACAGGAATAAAGGAAAAATGATAACAGCTTTAGAAAACAATAAATACTGTTCAGATTACCAATAACCAAAGATCTTTCACACGAAGAAGTGAAGAAGATCATTTCATAATATTTATATGCAATATCTTGTATCGGAGCTATTTTGGAAAATCCACAAAAAGGATTTTTTTGTCTTTTAAAAAGGTAGACATCAACTCACTAGAGCTGTTGGTTCTAAGCGCTTACTCATCTGAAATTTTTTTAGTGGTTGCCATACAAGATTTTTTTATTTTTTAAATATTATAAAACTTTATTTCTTCATTATAGAGGGACTATAATGTGTAATGGAGTAATACATACCATATAGAAGTGATAATAATTAATCAATAAACGCCTAATCGAGTGAACTAAGAATCTTTGATATAATATAATCTTTTGATAGGTATGAATTTGTATTTATTTGCTTCTACCTCCTCTCAAAGAACGTCAAAGCCTTTCCTTATAAAAGGTGAATAACATGGCTAATATATGTAGTAAAACGTCATGACAGCTAACGCATCTCTCCTTCCAAACATTCATCAAATTGTCAGGGTTGCTAGTTGAATTTTTGCTTTTTTTTTTTAAATACCGGCAGTGCATATTATTTACAGCTTTAGCTGTTACAGCCTATATTACAGAGCTTGATGTGTGTGTTTGTGTGTATTCATATCAAATATGTTTTCATACATACAAATTCTCAAAAGTTGACATTGAAAGGAAGAGTAATTTGTTTTAATTTGATAACATATTTTTTTTTTCACGTTTGATGTCAAGTTAAGTATATATTTTTAGAACGCCTTTATGTTGTAGAATGTGTTTTAATAACGAATTCATAAGCTAAAACTTTTTTAGGGATAAAATTTTGAGGGAAAAAATTAAATTTTATGATTAAAAGAGATTGGTACTCTTGTTCTGTCTTTTTATTAAATAGTTGTGTAGGTAACGTTTCCTTCTTAAAGAGAAGCTACAAAATTTAAGCCTACTTTTGTTGTAGGTCTTGTTAAAAATATTTAATAAAACTTTCCATTAAGCATTTTTAACATTCAAAACTTAAATTGCTTACTTTGCCGCACTCCAAAGTAATTTTAGATGTAGAATGATCACATCCCTAACCAGTATCTATACTTATAATTGTATGTATACACTGGAATGATGTTATATATAAAATTGTCGAAAAAGAAATGTTCCCGGCGTGTAAACCTCTTTATAATGATATAAATAGGGATGCTACTTTTGTTGGGGGAGGTAGGAGTGAGACTTATGGTACTATTGAATCAGCACTCTTGTTAACATCAGTTGTCTGTTATATGATTTTGTGAGTATTGGGGATGGTGGTGGGAATGTTTATATTTATAAATAAAATTGGGTACAAGGAAAATATTATAGATGTATTATAACTTTATTATGAATTTGTATAAAATCTACCCCTCAAGTTCAAAACAAGATACAGTAATGTTGAAAAATGGGAAGCATTTCAATTAATTTCCATTAAGGTTTTTTTTTTTTACATAAAACCAAATATAATATATATTCATTAAAACCCAATCTCAAAAATGAGCTTGCATAGATTACTTGAAGATACAGGATTAACATACTCATTTTAGCCAGCTTCAGTCAGGTGAATAAAAATAAAGAAACGGCCACACCAAAAAAAAAGTCCATAAGAAAAAGTTTGAATATAACTTTATACTACTATAATTATAATATAAATTTTTTTTTTGGGAAAATGGTGAAGCTCAGTTTTGAATAGGATAATTCTTTATGTTTGTAAATTAAAAATATATGTTTTCATCAAGTTCTTCAACAGTATAAATTTTTTTATATAAAATGCTTTTGTTAAATCCTTATCTTTCACCACTCTAGAGCTTCTCAAACTTTTCAAACATCAACCCCATCCCTGTGCAATCCCTTCTCATTTTAAAAATGAAAAATTTCATGTTTTTCATAAAATTTCTAGTTAAAAAACTTTTTTCACTCACACACAGAGCTTGTTTCCCTAGAGTTTGAGTTTTACCCTCCTCCATGAGAGACTATATAAACAATTTGACAATATCAGTCCGAAAGGTTGTCAACCTTTGTTGTAGAAAAATCATCATTCCTACATTTAATTTATTTAATGTTTCAATTTTTCAATGTACACATTAAATTACTATACCCCTTTTGTAGTTTCAAATAGTTATTTATACTCCTATAGAGATAGTTAATAGAGTAAAAAAATTGCAGTATCATTATGTTAAAAATAAATTTTTGCATAAGAATGAAAGACTATGTCGGAAACAAAAATTAAATGACAATATGTGTATGTATATAAATAATTTTAAATTTCTAATTTTTTGCAAAAATTACTGTAACTTGTTTCATGGATTTTTTTTTAAATGAAAAAAGTTAAATTTACAATGTAAATGATATTATTGGTTGTGACAACCGCTGGCACCAATGTTGGATACGGACGCGATAGTAATGAGAGTAATGTTTGTTGGTTTACATCTGACTGTATTATTCTGCCTCTTGGACTTTATATAGTTACAACATCTAAACAGTACATAGTTACAAATGGTTACGAGTGCATGTACTATTGCGTGTCCTTGAATATAGTCGTTTGTCACATTATCAGTTATCATTTGTCAATGCCACATTGTTGTGATCTTAAATATGTGTCGACCTTTATAAGGGGAGATTGGTAAGTAGAATGTCTAGCCAACAGATATGAAAAATAGTGAAGAAGTGTCTCCTTAATTTCTACTATGTGTAACATTTCAATTATATATAGTCCTTTTGATACGTTTGACAAGGGAATAAAATTTGATCTGATGGCCCTGTCTGATCAACGCTGATAACTTAAAGAATGTTTGGGGAGGAGAGCAGCATCAGCTGTGATGATGTTTTAATACATATATTAGCTATGCCCTTGACCTTTATAAGAGATGAAATTGACGTTCTTTGAGAGGAGTTAGAAGGAAATAAATTAAATACAAATTCATACGTATCAGAAGATTATATTATATCAAGGACTCTTAGTTCACTCGATTAGGCACTTTATTGATTAACTATGAATATTTACGTGTTTAGAGCAATGTTCCCCCCTCCAGAATTAAGGAATCATGATAACAGATTTGTAAAATAAAAAACCATGTATAGATTGCCAATCACTATAAAACATCGCACTTGAGTAAAAACTTTGGATTTACATTTTTATCAATAGTCGCAAGATGGAGCAGAGATACAAAGTCTTAGTAAACAAACATTTACAAAATCTCACTTGTTGGTATAAGATATTACCATTCTAATGATGTGCCTCCATCTGATACCTTTATTCATTATGTTAGTACTCATTAGCAAACTAATCCTTTATATTCCTTTACCTCATACGTGATCTATTTCTTATAAAATGTGGACAGTTATTGCATAAGTACTCCTACTGGTGTTGCCTGTGAAATATTTATTTTGAAACATGGATATAAAGAATTAAAAGTAGTTATGTACTTGATTGGTATATTGAATATTTGCATAAGCCGATTATTTTGTGCTTAAAAATATTCTTATTAATCTCTAGAATACATGGAATGTTCGCATCAATGTTCTTGCAAGTACTGAAATAAACCATTGTCCTATATATTTTGTTTATATATCTCGGTTCCCTACACCATAAACTCACCGATTGGTTTTATGTGTAGGATAATTCTTAGGTATAAGTTCAGACAAAGATTTAGCCAGGGATGGTCAACCAATGCCACAACACATCCTTGCTCAAGGTTTGTATTATCACTATGACATTATGGTATGACCTATATTCATTTATGAGTACCCTGTTTTGGGAGTCATTTGTTTTTTGAGTTTGGTTTTTTTTTGGCCAATGGTATTAATTCAATCCTTTATGATAAATATCAGGCCCTTTTTTGGCATGAAAAAGACGGGCATTTTTAGTTCAAAATACGTCATTTTTAGACATCCTGTACTATCCAAATTTTAAAGATCTGGGACACATACTATAACTATATTTTTAAATAAGCTTTAATCTGTTTTTAAAAATCTATGGAGTTTGAGAAGCATTTAAAGTCTATGTTGCTTTAATTAACAAAAACTGTTGCTCTCCCATTTAGATTTTCATCAAATTAATTACAATATTATAATTGCTAGAAAAAGAGCTTAGATATAGAAGTGAAAAACTATTTATAGTGAATTCATCTCAGGTAAAGGAGACATTATTATACTATGAAAATTATGCACACTTTGGCAATGAAGCAATTTCTTTCATCTAATCAATCCATTTAATGTGCAAGTATATCCATAAAAACCTATAATGAACAAATGTTTAATGAAACCGTTGTAATATAAAACTTTTTAATCGAATGTGGTTTAAAAAAACTAATTAAAAAACAAATGACCTAAAATTTTATCATTTATTACATTACCAATTGGGATGGAATTTATTTTTAGGAAGAAATAAGTTTAAATTAATCAAAAAATAATAACTTCAATATCCTTTGTCAGCGCAAAATGAAGTATTTTAGAATATAAATCAAAGTAAAAATTAAGATTATATTAACTTATTTTTAAAAAATGAACAGAGAAAGAGATATACAAAGATGGGTGAAGAAAATCCTCGTGTAATATATATTATAACTTAAAATATATTAAAAGGGAATAAAAGAAGAAGAAGAATTTTATGGTTTTACTTCTATTGTATAAAAAAGGGTCATAAATACCAAAAAGGCACACATCTAATGGGGAATATATATATATTTTTTCCATGCTCTATTTTTTTTGTAGAGATTTTATAGGTTTATTAATTGATAGAAGGGATGTCTGAGAATCAAGAAAAGTCCATGAATATATTTATAAATGTAAATGCTTTTGAAGTTATAAATCACATTTTTTCAATACTAGGAGATAACTATAGACTTTTCCCATTGATATAGATACTTTGTCAAACAGTTTTGGGAATAGGTTAATTAAAATCGTATTTCTATGTTTTTTGTTTGCTTGTCCATGAGGTCCGATATATTTAATGGGTTTTGTGATAAATATCTATATTAAAATGATTACACTACGTAGAGGTGGAATAAAGTCCCCCCTATATTGCCAGTCCAAGTAGTGTTCAAAGTCTTTGGTATCGAGTGTCAAGTACAAGTCCTTAAATATTTTTATCAAGTCCTCAGATTTCTTTCGAGCTCATTTCAATGTCGTATATTTGTGAATATTGAATTCTACAAGGTTGCATGCATGGTTTAAAAGCACAGTCGATTTGAATTTTACTAAATTCCACTTGTCTAAAATTGAGTATACCAATAGCTAGAGAATACTTAATACATGTACCATATCTTAATCGATTCCAAGTATCTACCTTTGATAATTATACTGGTCAACAGTCAAAAAATTTAAAGGGTATAAGTATAATAAAAGTTATTTAGTTTGGACCACTAATTTCAAATCTGCAATTTTTTTTTTCAAGAGTTTTTGAGAAATCGGGCCCAATTTTTTTAGCTTCTTTCTTTTCCAAATTCATCTTCAATTTAAGCCTGGAGGGATACTCATTTTGTGCATTAAAAAATGTTGATTTGCTAGTGTATTTAACTCAAATTTTATTTCCAGTCTTTGTTTTTTATTGTTTACTTATGATATAAATGAGAACATGAATTGGATTAGTTAATTCGAAGACATGATTGGATACATGTATGTTTTGTAAATAAAGACTATTGATCTCTGTACACGACGAGTTTTTTAAGATATACAAAAATACAAGGTATTCTCCCTTCAGCAGTTTTCCATCAATTGACTCTTATGATTTGAAGTAGCCGACTCTACATGTTAAGAGCTCAAAAAGGGTATTACTATTATTTATGATTTTTATATATAAAAAAATATAATATATTAAATCAAGAATTGTGTGCACTTTTTTTTGAATTTGTGAATATTAAGTAAGCATTAACATTTTAATAAAAATAGCAAAAAATAATTATATCTATGAAACTCAATTACTCAAAAATATTATTCAATAATATCAATCATAGAAAAACACTTTGATGAGATATTGATAAACATATAGGTAGAATGGTACAAATAAATGAAAGCTGCAGCTGTAGTTCTAATATCAATATGATGATGATTATTATTATTATTATTATTGACACTTTAATTGATCCATTTCAAAAAAAGTTTGCAAAATGAATCCTGATTAAACCTACACATTATTTTTATATCATATGGTACTTGCAATGTAAAAACATCAATCACTCCTATGTAAATACATATACTCTGTGTCAACTGTCGATTTGTTTAATACTCCTTATAAGTATTGTTCTGAAATAACAACAGTGATTTGTTGAGCAATAAGCCCTGAACAATTCCTTATAACTATTTTAAATGGAGAATAGGTAGACCTGTAAGAGTTGTAAGAGTCAAGACATCCATTGACAAATATCAAAAATTATGGTCCTTTTTTTCGTTTCTCTTTTTGAAGAAGAAAAGGTTGAGAGAGTGGAATGCTTCCCGAAATTTGTGTAGATTATTTTTGTGAATACGCTGTTGGAATTTCTTCACGTTTAACAGTATGATATGGATATTTAACATTGTGTGAATTATACATAGTGAAAGTGATGATGCATTGCAATGTGAATTCACTAACCTGAACAGTTATAACTTTCATCTTTCTGTGGTATCTACTTAATTTTTTTTATGAGGGCAATCAGTCCTAGTCAGTTCTGTAAAATGTAATTTACAATCGTGTCTTTATCTTTTCCCCTTTTTTTTGAAGTACTATCGATGACGAGTTTTATGATGTTCGAAATAGAAAGTATATGTAATATTTTTTGAGGATGCTTTGCTTTGTAAGGATGAGGATGCTATAGCTATGTGTTTGTTTCTCAGGGATTTTCATGCTTACCTAAGTATATACAACGGGGTATAAACATTCAGCCCCTATATTTTAATTATTACTTTTAAAGTTCTATAACCAATAATACGTAGAAGATAGAATGGTAAAATAGATTATCTTACAAATTTTATTTTAATAAGACTCTTTCCCATTAAATTCTTCAAAATATGGACATTTTGCTTAGTCATCATAAAATATGAATACACTTATTGACCAATAAAACAATACTTAAAATAAAAACGTTTGAAATTAAACCATATGGAAGAATATATAGATCCTTTATAGAAATCATCAATCTTTATCCAATTTTATAGAGGGGCTCTTAAAGCAAGTGATATTTACTTACGTGCACTTCTACTTGAGAGTTCCTTTATAAGAATTATATATTTACTTGTGTATATTGAATGTTAATTCCTTGAACAACCAATGAACATAGATAACTATTTATTTCGTAATATAAAAGCATACATAGACTCTGTGTAGAGAGTCATCTGGTCTGTCGATCTATGTTATTAATTAATTGCAAAAAGGAAAAAGAAAATCGACCACATGACACATTGAGATCTGATATTTTAAGTTAGTAATTCCACAAAACTAACATATATCTACTACATACATACCTCCAATTATACATAATATATAATGACAAGTATTTTTGTGTGGGAAGGGTCCAAAGATGATGTTGATGGCTTTGTAACATGGTGTTCCATTAAAAAAAATGCATTTTGTTTATATTCAGCTCTCGAATTGTCTTATCTACATATTAGGTAGGTACTCTTGTCCCTTGAATTGTACAATTCTACAATTTCTAAAATATCCACGACGAGCTTTTTTGTACACTTACAAACTCGATTCACAAATGGGAAAGGAAAAATTTGGAAAAACAGATGGTAGCAACCCCTTATTGCCAAGTTTTTACAATTGAGCAGAGTTATTATTTAGATATACTATGCATTGATAAATTCTACCAATATACAAATCAATCGTTAATACATGTATAATATTCCAAAATTCAAAAAAGGGCGCGCAATCCTTGATTTTAATAAATCATTTTATGTATCAAAATCCTAAATAATAGTAATACCCTTTTAGAGCTCGTAACACCCAGAGTCAGCTACTTTAAATAAGAAGAGTCAACTGATGAAAAACAGCTGAAATGATAATACATAGTATCTTTGTCCATCTCAAAAAGCTTATCATGATCAACAACTCCTTATTGTAGACTTTTTGCCACCTCTGGATTTTCTATTTCTACTGTCCCGTCTTATCAATGTTCTCTGAATGTTGATTGGTAGATCTTGAATGAGCTCTTGTTAAGCTGTGAACAATTCTAGTTATAATAGTTTATTAAACCAATTGATTTTGGGAGCTTTTCTCTCTCTTTCTCCTTTTGTAGGATATATAATTTCAGAGTATCTTATTATCATAAATACTGAAATAATGACACTATAATATAGTTCTGTCTAGACAATAATTAATTGACAATAAACTCCTCGAGCAACTGATTGATTTTGATTATTATATCGTGTAATTTATCACTTTTCTTCTTTTTTTCTGTATAAAACAATTTGTATTTTATTTTATAAGGGAAAATGGGAAGGAGTCATATAATTAATATACTTTTATTAGAATTGTTTACGAGTACGAGTCAAGTCTCACATTGCATCTTTAATATAGTCAAATCTAAGTCACGAGCACACACGAGTCCTCAGCTTCGATTCGGCCGTCATCATATATATTAAAATTCTATTACATAAAAAGAAAATAGCCAAGGGCTATAAACCTTTTACTAATTATAATTTGAAATAAAGGATACTTATACGTAAAGTCTCAGAGTCTTCTTTTAATTCAAATCTGAACTTTGAGTATTCCATGTAGAGTTCAAAATCCCAGAATAATAGAATTCAAAACGACTCGAGTCCAAAGAGTTATAACTACGAGTCAATCTCCATCTCGGATTCATTCGTTACTTATCCTCAATACAAAAGTTGAATCATAGGAATAAATAGATAAATGTCGTTAAACTAATAATAAAGATTATAGTTGAAGAACATAGGGGAAGGTGTTTTCAGTCTTGAATATTTTTATTCAAGAACTTCGCGTTTAAGTTGATTGTGAAGTCGCAGTTGAATGACATTTATATGCGACTCGAGTCTGAGGAGTCTTGCACAAGATTCTCCAAATCTACTGATAGGGTCATCATCCTCAATTTTAAAATTGTATCATATATGTCTAAGGATAAATAGTGTTACAATGATAATTTTCATTGATCATGTTTGAATCTTTTAACTTTAAGACAGAGTCGGATGTGACGTCACAATTTAATGAGATTTATGTGGATCTTAAAACAATTATATATAGTTATTTAATAGACTAACACATAAGTCTATTAGAATCATATAAGTTGCTAAAAATATGATTCAACTTCCGCATATGTATACTCTTATGCATATCTGTTTCCGATTGATTCAGGTTTTGAATTTGCATATACAAGTTGATCTGGACAAGAGCAAGACTTTGAGAAACTGAGACCAGAAGAATTTTATTTTTATAACTAAACGATCTCGAGAAATCAATGATTAATATTTTCAATATTTTATTAGTTTGCTCGTACCTTTTTGGATATTACTAGATTATTTTTATTTTTTTATTTTCTATATGTAGTAGGCATTTGTACCATCTTACAACAATGATTATTTTGTGAGTTTGCCTATGCACTATTGGCTATTAATTAGGTTATGAGTCTTGTTTACATAGTTTTTTGTTTACTAAGGCTCCATTTTTGGTGCACAATATTTTGTTAGTTTCCTCATTCCCTATTAAATTCATCCTGTTCCTTTTTAAATGATTTATCATCATGCTGGTATTATGGTTGCTTTTATTTTATTAGAACTGCCTTAAAAAGGTTGGACTTCATTTGATTAGTTAATTATTTATAATATTTTACAAACTTTCAATACATAAAATCATGCAAACTTGGTCAATCCTGATCTGAACAAAGCATTGTTGCTATAAAACTGAATAAATTACTTAACATGTATCAATATTGTTATCTAGAGCATGACTTTGAAGCATGTAATAGCTTAGTTTCTTTCATGTTAAAGAATAAATTTTAATTACATGTTTCTGAAGATTCTTCAGAATATATACCTAATTATGTGAGGAATAGGTATAAAATAAATTTTAGTTTTTTTTGTTTTTCAAAATGAAGTACCTCATCATCTTCAGCTTGTAAGACAGTCATTTTTTCGATGAATCTATTACTCTAATAACATTAATACATCATGCAAAGATCTCAATAATTAATTAATAGGAATAAAGAAAATATTCAAGACATTTAAAAATCAAATTCTAGAAGTAGAGCTGAATTTTGTATCAACAAACAAATAGATGTCCATAGATGTACCATGGATCTTTTGAGCTGTCAGAAGCTAAAATACATATTAGCTCAAGAAAAATTAATTATGTATATATTTACAATTAGAGTTATGAATCTACATTGATACATATGTCTTGAGATCAAAAAGATAGAACAAACAATAGATATACTTAATTATTCCTTTTCATCTATCTGATGATGATGACTGAGAGTTGATGAGTAATAATGATACATTCATTTAGATACCAACATGTGTATTTCCACTCACAAGATAAAACCCATGAGGTCCTTGTTTTTTCTTCCCAAAACTTTTACAAATGTTACTATCAGTGGGGAAGGGGGGGGGGGAGTATGTACTCTATCCTGCCAACTGTGTCCATGTTCTTAATTATTCCTCAACTTACACATGTCTAACATACATTAAAGAATTTATCATAATTATTTATTCATAATAATTCCTCTGGTTTGATGATGTTGGTTCTATTTACCCTTCTCTAAACCTATATTTTTATTCCATCATAAAAAAAATAATATACTCAAATTCATTTATACATATATTTTAAGATACTTAAAACTATTTGGTCTGCTTTATAAATTTTTTGCACTATAATCCTTTTACCTAGGGATGTTTCATCTTTTTTCCTAAGGGGTCGAACTATACATTTATGAATGTGTCTTAAATTTGAACTTTTGAGCAGTTTAAAATAAAATTAAATAAATTTACATATAATAACAGATATACAACCAAATCCTTTTTTATAAATTTATATCAATAAAAGTCTCGAACAGTGTGATAAATCCATAAAACCCTGATTGTTGTAAATTATTGCTGAACAAACAAACTTGGATATTTTTTTTACTTATTATAGATTATTGAAGCAAATACAAATATTCTATGGAACTATACTTTGAGTGTGCAGTGATTCTCATACAAAATTATTCAAGATCCTCAGATTGAACTTCCCTGATCCTAACTATGGACATAATAATATGTGGTTGATCAACACAAAAGCTAAGAAAAACGATACTTTTTTTAAAAAAAAACTTAGTTTAAATGACATTTTTATTCTTCAACTGAAAATTCTTCGTTTTTTATACTTATTATTTTGATAAATCCTTATGAGGCGCTACAAATTGCTCATAAACTCTGCAAAAATAATTATCTTTCATAATAAAAAAAATTAGTTACTTATAATAGCTCTAGACCAGGGCTGTCAAACTCATTTCACATTGCGGGCCACAAAAGACCCTTAAATAGACGTCGTGAGCCGGGCCATTAAAATTATAGCATATTTAGCTATAAATAACCAAAATATCATGTCTTCCCTTTGTTTTGATTTAAAGAAGAACAAGGACATTGTTACGTTTATTTAAAAGTTTATTGAACAATACTTTTATAAAACATTTCACAAAATTGGACAAGCTTTAAGTAACTGGTTTCAAAAACTATAATAATGAACTTTACATGAGACTTTATATGAGACTTATAAAGAAAGACTCACATGGACCCCTTGCAGATAATTCATGAATTACATTTAATTAAAAAAATTAATCCATGTCCTTTATGTATTTTTTCCACTTTCAAATTATCCTGCCTGATTGAATCTCCTTGTGGGCCTTGTAGGCCTACGAGCCGTATGTTTGACATCCCTGCTCTAGACTATTGACGTATTGAGTATATGAAAATGCAGATATGCAAATGTGAATGGTAAAGGTTAGAAATTTGTGGGTGTGGATATGGAAGCGAATAGTTGTAAAATGGTCATAGTTTGGTATTGCAAGTGATACGAGCATTTATATAATGCAAATATTCAATGCAATAAAACATAACTGACATTCCTATGCATGTATATATATTTCATGTTTATCTTGATGGATTTGTCATGACTTAATGAAGAGACAGTAAGAAGAAAAAAAATATACATATTTATTTTTCTCTAAAAAAGAAAGAAAACTAATTATGTATTCTATCTTATTTAACGGAAATTAAGATGAAATCTTTTCTCTCAAAACATAATGACTCCTTCCTCTAAAATATGTACATATATATGTAGAGAGTTAATGTCCTATAATTATCCCATAGCTACAAAGTTGCCCTTCATATTTAGAAATTCTAAATGACCTTCTAAAAATACTCATGAGAAACCATGATTACGTAATTCATGTTATCTACGTATTATGTAGATCCATCCTAATTATTATAACAAAAAAACAAAAAACAGGTAAAGGACCTTTATTTCATACAAAAGTTAATATCAATCACAGAACAAAATATTGCTATATCGTTTTAAATATCGGCTGTTATACTCAACTTGGCCATGATAAATGTATATTTTGAATACTATATTTGTATAAAACGTAATTTTCAAATTTCGGATCACGACAATGTAAATCAGCTGTTGAACACAAGCATTGAGGGACTAAAAAAAGAAAGAAAAAACCATCTATCTTTTTTGTCCGAAATATATCTATGCCATTGGAAAACTTGACCCAGTTTGTACTCAAGTGATTATTAAAACTCGACATATGTATTCAAGTAATCAAGTTCTTAGTAGCTTCTTATACTACTATGACTAAAAATGAGGAGAATTGTTATTATTTGAATATAACTTGCTATAATTGTTCAAGCACGTCTTAAAATATCTATCGATTCCAATTAAGAAAAATTCTCTGCCGCTAGAGATTGATTGACTAAATTCAAAAATTTGAACTTGAATGGTAACTTCTAATTATAAAATAGTCTCCAATTCATTATTCGATGTTCATACAATTTATTTGATCATTTATTTATTTTATAGTGTCTATCTCTATAACATAATAATAATAATACCTTGTTTTACAAATTCAATTCAATATAAATGGTTGCTTCTAATCCAAACACATAATACTCATAAGAATCAATAAAAAAATTGCATAATCAGTTCCAGAATTTTTACAGATATACAAATCCTATTTGGTTTAATTATAAAACAAATTACTCTCTTTATCTAAAAAACAACAGCTACAACAACAATAATAATTAATATAAACGCTTTTTATTGTCCTTATTATTTAATTTTTGCTTTTTGGAGTCTTTTTCTTTTGGCACAGTTTTTACTCATAGCGTATCATTCAAATACAATTTCCTATGTTATATAATGACTATATTTGTTGGTAGGGGGGGGGGGAGATCCAAATGCCCTCTGCCCCACTAAAACACTGCTCATACATGAATATATATATATACTTCAATCAATCGAATATTTTTTCATATTAACTCATTACCCAAGACTTTAAAAACTGCAAAATATTCATACACCGGAGGATCCGTAAACCAAGGTTCCACTGTACTAATTTGGATCGAAAAGTGATGCAATGTCTTCAAAAATTATGTGCATACGTACAAGCATACAAAAACATGCTTATTTTACAAAAAAACCACTTACTATAACACAAAATGAAATTATATTCTAGCATGCCTGGATATGATATATCATTTTTTTTCTTAATTACTTTTCATGGAGGGAGTGGACGGAAACTTTTCCCTATAAGTAGTCTGCTTTCAGTTTGTGAAATCGTCAGTTGTCAATAAATTTGAAATCATGAATCAGGTGAGATTTTTTGAACAATTCTATTTTTATATTTCACTATCCTTAAAACGATTCCTTCTTTTTCCTTCCTTAACCATGACAATAAAAGTTAATATTTGGAGTTTTGAGTCTCGCCATGTTGGCTTCTACCGTTTCTGCACGTTATTTACTTGTTCCTATTGAAGATATCCAAGAATATGGTTATCCCATGCGCCAAGCCAGAACTTTATATTACCCTGCCTATGATCAATTCCGTGCTCGCCGTTCTCCCATTCCTGATGAAGAAAATATATATATTAAAAATGAGGGAGATTCCTTGAATAGGCGTGAGGATCTTTTGACTGATGTCCCTGCTTCCTTCATTGTTCCTGCTTCTTTAAGATCTGAGATCGAGCCTGAAACCTCAGCCTCGTAAGTTGTAAAGCAATGATCACTCAACACATTTATACATGTATACATCTGTACTTATTTTGTTATTACTTCTAGAAGCACCTATTCTCAAGCAAACAGCCCTAACTATGTGGACTATGGAGCATACACCGGTGGTTATGGATCCTTTGGTTGGTACTCTGACCACCCTGTTATTACCCGAGGATTTCATCACAGTGGATATCACTCTTAAACATACATCGAGATGATCAATACATTCAGCAAAATATGATATTTGCTTATATCAATCAAATAACAATTATAGAATTATAACATTTTTTTTATATAAAAAGTACATAAATCAACTAATTTATACCTATTTTAAAATATAGAGACAAATAAATTTGGCATAATTTTTAAATGCCGCATGAATAGTTAAGTAAATAATTATTATTTACATACAGACAAAGTGTTCTTCATAACCTCTTGTACAATTATTTTTGTATATCTGTTATCCAACAAAAAAGTTTCTTTTTAGGGGGAAAAGAATCAGGTCAAGAAGTATTACATTAAATCATGGATCCATTAGTAAATATATCATGAACATAACCTATTGGCCTATGGTAGACTACCATATTTCATAATTACTTGTCTTACATACTGCTCAATAAACTATATTTGAGGGATGCTTTGTGACCAATCAATTGGGAACTAATAGAGGTTATACAAATATTTTCAATTAATATTTTTTTCAAAGAATCCATATTCTTAAGAGAAAAGAGTTAAGAAGGTAGAATAATGATTCATAAAATAAAATGTGATGGAGAGCAGAGCAGAGCAAGGGTAAGTGCCTTACTGATGAAAATTTGAACGGTAAAACACATTAATTCAACCAAGAAGAGAGTCTATTTATATGTAACTGGCAATGAATCTCACTGATCAGTAAAAATGACTACACTATTTATGGAGATTAATTACGAGTTTTAGCATATGAGTAAATTATTTAGGTGAATGTTTTCATGTTTTCTTGGTTTCCTAAAAAATAATCAAAGTGTAATAAGTCAACAACCAATCAATCAATATGTGCAACTCTTGTAAGGGTAATGTTACAAAATTTTAAAAGATGAGACTGTACATATTTCTCAATTTATTTATTTTTCAATTTGAATGAAACAATCCGTTATATCCAAGAAAATAAAAATATAGTAACCGAAAGTTAAGAAATATTATTACTTTTAATTCTCTGTTTTTAAGTAATATGTGATAAGTACTCTACAAAATAACAAATCCTAACACTCCTTGGCTCCAATCATATCTTTGCTGTCATATGTTATTTTCTGGATGGTTTCATGTTCTTACTTCTGGAGCTTCCTGGACACTGATTTGCATGAAAAAACATGCAAAATTTTATCATTTTTTTTAAATGGCCTAAATTGACTGAAATGAAAATTAATCAAAATTATTTGTTCTGTAGTCTTATTCAAAAAAAGAAAAAAAAGAAAGTCAACTGTCATTAGCTGCATATGGCGGAAAATTAGAATTAGAATGTGTTTTAGGAATACAAGTAATCAAAAAATTATTGTCAATACTATAATCTCAATCTGTTACTTTGTTTTATCATTTTTTTAAAATGGCTTAAATTGATTGAATTGAAAATTAATCAAAATTACTTGTTCAGTAGAAAAATGCGTCTTATTAAAAAAAATATATATTTGTTTTTTAAATGACTTCATCTTTGACTTACCAAAATTTTGAAGTAAGTACTACTTACGTAGACATGATCTACATGTAAATGTAGAAAATGTATAATGAGAGACATCCGACATACAAATTTTTCATAATACATGGAGCTTTTTCACACCATCTTTATAATGCGGTGACTTATTGTTGACCGGAAAGTTTTCACAAAATCATTTCAAGGACTTCCTTGCATTTTTTCTGATGTTATAACGAGTGTTTCCAAAATCAATATCATATAGAACTTTTCTTGTCTCTGGGCCCACAAATATACCTTCTTTCATTATGGTGTTGCTTATATAAGAACATTTCTTAAACATATATTAAAAACCTTCGGAATCATCTTTTGCCATTTTTTGACAAAACTCTTCATTTAGGCAAGTTTTAAAAGATTAGGAGGTAGAATAATTTTTTGAGGATTTACTAAAGTCTTAAATTTAACCCTTCTTGCATACCTATGAGCATACCGATAAAATTTAAGTCTTCACATAGGTACCACTTATGGTCTTGGTAATTTATTGTTTTGAGTCCATGTTGGTATAAGTCACTCATAGCTGAACAGAATCAACAATAGGGGTATAAGGCTTCTTATTACCAGTATGAAGAACAATTTATAAACTTGTCATTGATGCATCTACAAAAAGACACAATCAGATGAGTCATATTCTTACGATAGGTCATCAAACTTTAATATCATCTTGCTTTTACATCATTGGAATAGCAAAGAAAATTCACTGAAAAATGAGGATAACCTATCACTTCTATTTTTGAAATAGATCACTTTAACGTTTTTATTGCATAAAAACTTTTCTTTCATCTTGAAGCAAGAAGTTAAGAACCCTATTTGGAAAGTGACAAATCTCTACAAAGATTGCTTTGGCAACTCTTCTCCAGGCTGATAGTGTGTTAGGACATTCAGCATACAAACCTATAGTATTTTCATCATCCTCAGGGAAAATTGGAGAATGTAAGTCGGAACTATTCGAGCCAGCATTTTTTAAAGCTGTTTCGTCCATATCCATGATGATTAGGTTGAAAGGTACATTCTTCATAAAGACCCTATGATGACTCATCAAAGAACACTATTCCTTTCATTGGATATCCATGGCCTTGCGATCCCACTCTTTCCTCAGAGTTTCATGTAATTAAATGAGAGATCCATGTTTTTGAATTTGGTTATCTTCAGCTGATTTCAGAGTCTTCTTCTGAGCGCTACTACTACAGTCTATAGCACTTGTTTTTTTATTAGCTCTACCGTGAGTTTTAGATTTTTTATAAGAAATAAAAAAAAAACTCAAATTATTATGTTATACACTAAACTGTAAAGAAGAGCAGCATACGACTTCCAACAAAAATAAAGTTTTTACCAGACAGTCCTATTTGAAGTATGGATCTATTACGACAGGTAATTCCAACACACCAAGCCCGTTCTGCATAATATGTGGCAACCAGCTCTCAAATGAGACAATGAAGCCTTCAAAACTGCTTCACCACTTAGAGACCAAACACACAGGAATAATAAACAAGCTCCTGGAGTATTTTGAAAGAAAAAACATGAACACGAAGAACAGAAGGAATTATTGAGGTCCTCCACATCAGTAAAAGAAAATGTACTGTGAGCATCATACTTAGTGGTGAATCACATTGCTAAGACTAAAAATCCATTCACTATTGGTGAAGAACTGATCTTGACCTCCACTAAGGACATTTGACGTAAACTTCTTGGAGAGGATGCTCTTAAAAAGATACAATAATACAATATATCTTCAGCTGTTTCCATGAATTACCTATTCTCTGATTAAAAGTAGCTGAATCTGACTCCTGGATCATAAGAAATGAAATTCATAAGGACATCTTCACTTTCCGAAAGGAACCAAAATGTAAAAGGCTACTATAGGTTTTGTCAAATTTTTTGGAATGTCAAAACTGTGGGTAGGCACAAAAAGTAAGAAAGTGCCATACTGGCTATTTTTTATTTATTGACATGAGTGCTTATATGCCATAGAGGAGAGTAAATATGACTTCATACATTTAAATTATATTATATACATTTTTATATTATAGCCACATATGTTCAATAACTTTATAAATTGATACTTCAAATAAATTAAACTATTATTTTCTTTGGCATTGAAGGTTTTACTAGCTACTTCGCCAATTACATAGAAAGGAATATCTTCTTATTATATTATATAAAAATTCATTCTTCTGAATTTTTTAAGGAACACATTACTAACAAACAAAAGATGAGTGTTTTTTTTTCTGGAGTATACCCAACAAAAACTCTTATTGATGTAGATGCTCATATGATAAAATTTTCATACCGATTTTTATTATTAGTATTCAGCTAATTAATATTTTCATTTTTGTCATTTATGAACTTTCATCATCATGATTTGAAATCGTTACTTTATTGATTTTGTATGCACCTTACAGGGGGGGGGGGTGAAAGTAGACAAATATTGGCTGATACGGCCAATTTTATATTGTAAGAGAAATAGATTGTGATAAAAAAGATTCAAAGCTTCACTTTGATCTACTATAACATTAGATATAACAATTTTATGAATATATCATCATGTATTTTTGTGAGATTAGATTTGAGGAATTTGGAACAATTATGTAGAACACACAATTGATCTCATAGGTAAACTAATTACATATCTGCAATTTGCTTTTATTTTGAATATTAACTTTTTCGTTATATTTACTCTTTTTCTATGGATGAGACAATTTTTGAATAAAACAGAATAGACAAACACGCTTAAATATAAACTTATTTATGTGTTTATATTTCTTTTAAAATCACATAATTCTGAGAAAATACAGCTTTTATAAGAGCCAAAAAAGCATGTCTGAAGTGGAAATAAGTAATTTTTTTTGTTCAAAGAGCAGTATTTACTTGATTGTAATTTTTTTTAAAAAAAAACAAAACAAAAACACTCGAGAGTTATGAAATATCAATATATTTTTCTTTTATGTATATATAGTAGGTGGATATTTCTTTTTTCAAGTCTCTACGTGTCAACGAAATTTTTAAATTTTCAGCACTTAACGACTTATTTAGGAACTAACATGAGACTTTTTTGGAGATTAATGAATTATCTAGTTGTTCAATTTACTTATGTGTAAAATACTGAGTATTTGTGGATGCAATTACTGGATACATTACATATAGAGAAAAATATTTAGATGTATCCAGCGGCACCGTAATAGATTTGTAAGTAGGAAGGGTAGGAGCTGAATTCTATAATTATGACGTCTCAATTTTATTTATGACCAAAATTTTTATATAACAGGACCACGAAACCTCATTTTTTCAAAATCCCTTGATCCCTATGGGTCAGGCGCCACCGGATGTATCAATCATTCTCTTAACTTTTAACTTTATTTCTTGATTTATCATTTTCAATGAGGCACATTGAACCTTATATTTTTTCTCCCTGATGACTACCAAAAAATAAACAAAAATCAAAACATACAGTACTTTTCAATGAGTACAAGAAGTCATCAATTCCAATTTTTTCGTCTATCAATGGCATAATGTAATCAATGTAATCCTATACATCAAAACAGACATCATATCCATTTTTAAACAAAGAGTAAAACTATGTCTTACGGGAATCGATTATAAGAAGTATATAGAAAGTTTATCCAAATACATGTATGTAATTACATTTTCTTATTCAAGTTTTAATTAAGAAGTTGAACTTTTTAATCTTCTTTACTATAAGAAGAAGTGAAGTATTAAAAATAATTCATCATGGATAATGAAGATGTCCAAAAAAATGCATTTATCCTAATATTATTATAGTTCAATATAATTCTCTTTGAGAATTCAGTGAAAGCTACATTATTTTATGTGGCCGAGATGACTAAGTCAATAATAAAAAATAATAATAATTATATATTTGACTAAACATCTGGAGGGACAGTGTCTATAATTTATCTGAGACAGCTAAAACTAAAAAAATTATCAATATTCATCCCATATTAGGATTTTTCTAGTTTTCAAATGGATTTATTATGCGATATATATATATATATATATCAATATCACATCTTCAAACCGTGGACAGACTAATAGTCATTTTGTCAAAAATATTATACCTAGATATGTATATTTTAACATAATTTAAAATGATGTTGTGATATATAAAATGTTGCATATTGTTTGTTCTCTTTTATATTTAATTATTTATTTATTAAATTTAATATTTTTTGTTGTATTATTAAAAAATTAATGAATGTTCTTTTGTGAAGTAATATGTCAATTATATTCATTATAAAATTTTGAGTTAAAGTTGAGTTTTAGGAGGACATTAAAAAATATCAGTTGGTACTTTCTACCTTGATAATGAATTTGAATTCATTCTTTTCTGTATCGTTGAGGAAATAACTTGCAATAATGTTAAGTAGCTATAAGGCACGCATTTTAAAGCGTAGGAGTAGTACTTAAAATGCAAGTCAGTTGTCACCCTGCATAATATTCGTTCATCATTCATAAATAATCAAGCTCTTTTACTTTTGATATATTTATCACAGAACCTTTCCTTCAATTTTGTTTGAAAATTTTCTTAATGTTAACATCTCCAGTAAAAGTAACTTTATGGAAAAAAATTAGCTCTAAGTAAAATACTTATGCTACTATCTTATAAAGTTTGTTGACATTTTTAATATTTTTTCAGCCATTTCCTTGAATTATTGAAAAGGTAGAATAATAAATATCAATATCCTTTTTGTATCATTGTTTTTAAAAAATACCAATATCTAAAAACCTAAAGCTTGTGTAAAAATACTCAAATTACATTTTAAATTATTAATAAAAGTTCAATTATAATCTGTGAAATAGAACCTTCATGCAACACAAAGTTCGAAAAAATTTGTTGGCCAGTATAATTCATTTAGTTTTGACTTTTTAAAGGATAATGTATAGTCAAAATAAATGAATATTCTGGATTGCTGGAAGGTTAATTGTAATACTGAAATACTGTTTAATCTATAAGGGACTCTCTTTAAATACGAAAAATGGCATGTTATTATGCTAAAGATATTCATGATATGAAATGGAATCATGAGCTAATAGAAATTTAACTCTTCAAAGTTTTATTTTGTTTATTAAACATTTTCGTTAAATATATTTTCCTCATTTTTCTTATATTGGTTTTGTTAAAGAATGGATAAGCATTGTTATCAAACTAAAGACTGGAAAATATTCAAAACAGAGTTTAGTATTTATTTACTTATTTTGTTTTAAATAACAATAAATCCAAAACTAATGAACCAATTTGAATTTCCTAATTATTCAAAGTAATATCCACAACTTTAATTTCAATAATATCTTTCTAAAACATGAATTTAATTTTATTAATACAAGTCTCAGAAGAGTATCATGAGTCGTTAGAAGGCTATCACAGCTACATTTGTAGTGTTCCATCAACAGCAAATAAGCTAGCTTTCATGGTTAGCAAATCATTTTTATGTTATCAAGGGAAAGAACTTATTTTTATACGCCGGATACGCTCATTTATGCATCTCGAAATTTTATTTAATACTGTCAAATAATAATCAGCAGATAAAATGTAGAGGCACCAGATAGTAATTGAGGGCATGCTTTCTCACCTCCACAAAATGCACAAAATATGGTTCAAATCGTGTTGCTAGTTAATTAACTTTATGGGTGAAAAAGAAAAAGGTGTTCTATACCTGAGGTTATCATCTTTTCTTTTCCTATTTATCCCTTTGACTATAATAGTTGTATGCTCAACTGCAGACATATGCAATTGAATAAAGTTCGACAATACTCAGATGCATTTTCAGGCCATAGGGCCCAATATTTATAATTAAATATTCACAAAAGACCTCAAAAGAAATCTGATGACCTGATACGAAATATTTAAGACTTTGTGAGCAACAAAAACTTTTTTTGTTCATAGGGGAGACAATGGCATACAAAATATATTGCAGGAGTTACAAATATATCTTTCTGATATCATTCCTAAATTTGGTAATAAAATTCAAATATTTGAAATAATAGTCAAAGTAAGCTTCTACATTAAAGTTTCTCAGTATTTTATGAGATTTGAGTCGATCAATAAATAGTTAATTACACGTTTTACGTCTTCTTTATTTTAAAGTTTCTACTATAAATAAATTATCAACTCAAAAAAAAAAAAAAAAAAAATAGAAAATGATTCATTATCTGTTGTTACAGGTTTATAATTTTTTTATATGGGAAAACGTTTTAGAGGCTTCTGTTGTCAACACTGATCGAGGTCAACACAGACACTTATTTAGCCCTCTTGAGAAACTGGCTCCTCTCCTTGGCCCGGAACGCATTTTCAGAGGGGGCCTACCACTTCCAGCAGGATGAGCTCTCCTCTCACATCAGCTAAAAGACTAAGGTCTGGCAAGAGAAAACTTTTTTCACTTTTTGGACAATGTGGCCATCTTACCCATTCTTGAGAGAATGGCCGGGTAAAATCCTACAACAATGTTAACAGTATCAAATAAGGCCTCAATTCTGCATGGGGGAACTTCGATGTGAAAATCATTCGTAAATCATGCTCTGAAGTGAGGAAAAGTTTGGAGGCTATCAGGGCCGCTGGGAGGGATCATTGTGAGCGAAGATCCGAATTTAAATTAATTATATGTTGCTCTGTTATTTGTCAATTGAAAATGTTTTTGTGAAACAACCACAAATCCACTAAAAACATATACTGGATCCTGTAGAACACCTACGAACAATTTAACAACAAAGAAAGAATCATAAGGAGAGGGGTTCCTCTAATGATTCGTTTTTTGTAGTTAAACTGAAGAAGCTGATTCAAATATTAATTGAGACAAAAGGTTTATAATTATTAATCTTGAAAATAATTAATTTACCATATTATATCATTCATAGAGCGTCAATATAACAGCATATGACTTGAGTAAATTTCGAACAGTATTTAATTCCATACACTTCACATCAACATCAATTTTTTCAATTATTTACCTATGAACAAGCAAAGTACACCCCAACTTTGATACAGAACAAACTACCAGAATCATTTCTGTTTTATTTAATGAAGAGTATGAATTTATATTTCTGATCCTACACTTGGACAAAAATTTTATTATTACTATACCTATATGAATGAATTAATGCACCAAGTTGCATTATTTGAGATTCAAATATGAGAAAAACTGGTTCCTGCGCAAGCTAATGTGAATTTTTATGATGTATTTCCCAACTGACGTATGTAAAGGGCTCTTAGACCGATTTTGGAGTTCTCATCAATCAAGATGTCGGAAAAAGAGTTCAAACATAGAAGAGTATTCGATTTGTTAAAAACACAAATTTCAACAGGCGAAATTTGTCGAATCGTCGACGTCAGTAAAACCCTCGTCTACCGATTGCAGAATCAATTACGGGAAGAAGGTAGAAAAGATGTGATCATCAAACCTATGGAATGTGATGGACGTCCAAAATGTGATAATTTAGACGAAAGTATCGTCGAAATTATCCATTTTGATCCAACGACATCGATGAGATCCATTGGATGTGAACTGGGCGTTTTGGATACGACCATTCGTCACCATATGCCATGAAGCCCTGAATTGTCAAAAAATATCAGTATTGGGGATATTTGTGGTAGCAGAATGGGGCCCCATGACATACTAGTGGTTGAAGTCAATAATAATGTCTCGATTATTTTTTAAACTTCTGGGACAAATCGAAATCGCCCCTATCCTCTCACGATCTCAATCCCTTGGATTTTTATTTTCGGGACGAAATCGAAAGGAGGCTTGGAAATCTCGTCATCCAAATATCAATGCCCTAAAGGCCAACATCAAGGAAAAATGGGCCTAAATCTCCACGGATCAAATTGCTAGAAAAATGTATAATTGCCGAAGGAAGATATTTTGAATAATTAATGTTTAATTAATTACCATCAATGATATTATTAAATATATTTAATATCTTAATTAATTAAGTAGTTATTACCATCTTAAGAATAAAATAGCAAAAGTAACGATAATTAAGTCTCACCCTGTATGTATATATACTTTAGTGTAATTTTTAAACTTTAAATGTTTCAACTTTACTTCTAAAAAAACACATAATATTTTATTATACGCTTTTTGTTTTTTAAGACAAAATTTATTACCACTTTAAGAAAAACAATATGATAAATAATGACATAATTTATAAATTATTCTGAATCAAATAAATTATATAATATACATATTAACAGATGGAAAAAAATGTAACTATCTATATTTGATGCATACATAAATATATAATTCTATGTAATTTACAAAAAATAAATAAAGATAATTAAAGATGACAAAATACATTAAAATTTGAAGCATATGACATATTTTTTACTATTTTGAAACAAATAAAGTTAATACATTTTCTATTCATTTTTTTGTCAAAAACTATGCGTTAGTATATGATTTTAATAGTTTATACATATTTTAATTTCGTAGCACAACTATTTTTGTTACACTGACTTTTTATTTCTAACTTCGAAAAAGAAAATAGAAATTACAAAGACAAATAATATTTACGGACGCTTTTTTTACTCCTAACGACATGCAATAACATTGAATTATTTTTTAAAGGAATACGTTCTTGTATCATTCATTAATAGTTCATAAAATCCAAACACCGTAGACTTAAAATATTTTCTCCAAGTTTTGAACTTAAACTTATGAACGTGCTAATAAGAAAAAACTGAATATGCTATGAAAGTTCCTTGAAAAGCTTCTACAGTCAATAAACAATCAAGTATGAGATACCAAAGAGTAATTGTCCTGCTCTAATACATAGTATGGTCCTTATATATACAGAAAGTCGGGATTTTTTGTTCATTCCAGTTTTTGTAGAAGGCTATTCATCCTTATGAATGGTCATACTTTATGAAAGTTATCATTCTTCCATGCATTGGTATTTTATAATATTTCGTTTCCTGAATAAACAAACAAATGTGTTCATATTTCACCTCTCTTTGTCACCTTGACAAATGAAAGTCGTTTGTTGGTATTAGTAATATACACATTTTTCTCCACATTTGATTGGATATGGGTTAAGAAAATTTGAGATAAAATAATAATAATTTGAAAAAGTAAATACCACTCTGAGTAATATTAAATAATTAACTATGCTATTCTTCTGAACAACATTAAATCAATTTCTGAGTACTTCCTCAAAACGTATGTGGCTAAATACTACACTTGCGTGGCAGAAAGTCCATGCATTGACACACTCCAATTTCCTGGGGGCCTTTTGTCGAATTGGGACGTAACTGTGAGTGTCTGATACTCCCCTTCATTCAGTAAATTTAAATGTCTATTGGAGGAATGATGAGGATCAGCACTTCCATTACCAAATGATTGAGATCTACTTTTCTTTCTCTGAAATTATTTTTAAAAATCTTCAAATACAAATTGTTTATTCCTTGCTAATATAACTCTAACTATTTATAAACAATATACAGACCTGATGATGGTAGCCATTGGTAGTGTTTGTAGCAGATGCGGAATACTTTTGGACCCTTCGATTTTCCACCCCACAAGTACATTGACAGCCCACATTGTTTCTATTACCATTATTTATGGATTTATTTCCATGGGGCATGTGTCTTTTGGAGGATCGATGATAGCCAATAGAGGAGGATGAAGAGGATCCTGAAGCTTTAGATTTCTTTTTAGATTTTTTAGGGTATGAATAGCCAGGAGGGGGTGGAGGGGTTGGAGTACGCTGAGGTGGAAGAGGACAGCATACGTTTTCCCATATAGGATCGCTTACCCCTGGAAAATTGACACCAGAATCCGTCTTATTCGAAAGATAAAATCTAAGGTTGTCCTTAGATATATCATCACCAAGGAATATCCATTGTGCAAAGTACCATGGTACAAAGACGGTGGGAAGGAACGCAACCCAGACAATGACTATATATGTGACATCAAAATCTCCAGTGTTGTCATAGGTCTCCATTATCAATTGCCGCACCAGTCTAAAATTAAATTAAAATGAGTCCTTGTTGTATATACCTTATATTAGGGAAAAATTTCAAATAATATCTGAATTTTATCTGATTATAAATAAAACTTATACTTGCTATTTAGAATAATTCTAAAAATTTGATACACACATTGTTTGTCTAAACTACTTGTTTGTTATAATTTATTTTCCTTCTCTTCAAAATCTAATAATACGATTTAAATAAAGTTATTTTTAGCATTGAAATTTTGAGGTAAAGTTTCGATAGAAGAAAGTAATTTGATATTATCTATATTAAAAAAATCAATTAGACGCAATTAATATAGAGTGGGATAGGAAACCTAACAACCTCTTTCGTAATTCTCAATAATCCCTCTTTATTTACTAATAAATCCAAGATGTACCCTGAGGGACAAAAATGTTCATAATATCGAAAATAATATCGAAACTTTCATGCACCTTTTTTAAGAATGCCCAAATACGGAAACGGTTATAAACTTTCATTCATATATTTGGGGCTTAATTATTATTTATATGAGATATGTACTATTCACATATATACCTAATTAGATGTGTTATTTAAATGCTTTACAGGTATAGATTAACTATTGTAATTGACCATATATCTTTAATTAGTGATTTTGAGTACAAATATCCTTCCAAGAATGTGAATTTTTTTAAAAGCCTTTCACAAATGTATGTATGGGGCTAAGACTAGCTTAAAATGAATGTTTTCTTCTTAAAATATATACTAAGTTATTTAAATTTCACAGTATTTATTCTTGACTATATAAATATAATGTCCAGAGAAATGAAAACCCCGACACACTTAATAACAATGTTTGTATTCTATTTATAAATTAAAAAAATTGTTTCATAGAAAGGTATTTTTTTTTTGCAAAAATACAATCGGATAAATGACCAAACACATTGTTTTCTATTTTAAGCATACATTATGTATATATATTTTATTCTTTTTTACACAAACATCCAACTTATTTTATTTAAGCCTATGTAACAAAAAGTTAATTTTATTTGCTAACATATTTTGTCTTTGTTTGATAGTTCAAAGAGTATTGAAGCGAATTCTGTTTAAGAAAAATAAAAATATATTAGTAATTGAATTTAAAAAAATTGGATAATTTTTAGATAAGGAATAACCACCTGGTTAGTATTAATTTCCAAATATAAAGTTGCATTTACATATATTGTATAACAACAGTATTAAAATACAAAATAAACAGTGTTAAAATGTTTATTTTATCAACAATAAAATACCAAAAAATAAAAATGGTCAGTACAATATTTTTGTATTTTTTATCAAATTTGATTATTTACCTATGCACTAGCAAAAGAATTAGGGTTATTTGCTTGAGTATAATCCAATGGGGTCTAATATTTTGTTGTTTTATAAGATAACGTAGGAAAATATTCATTTGGAAGTAGAGTTTTTGAAATTAGAGTATATTTAAATGTTACCTTGGGATCGACATTTCCTTCAAAAAGAAAAGAAAACGAAAATAGGCTTCTTCCTAATTACTGTTGTACTATTTTTCATTTAAGAATAGTAGTAGATAATTGTTCAATACTCATCAAGAGATAATTTGTGTACAACCAATCAACGTTTAGAGTACTATAGATTCGAGTGACAGAGGATGGGTGGAGGTCAAACATTTATTTCAAATGTTAATATGTATATTCAATTAAATGAGTATTTATACTTCTTCGGACAATTTGCTGAATGGACATTTCTTTGAAAAATACTTATATATTTTTAATATGTCAAACCAGACAATGTAATTTGTCATGAATACATTATATTATATAAATATGTATTTTAGATTCGAAAATGACAATAACATGATCTTGATGCAGTTTACTATGGTCTGAGGAGCAAATTAGGCTATGAAGGGTGATAATCTTTGGCAAATTATACTTTTGAATATTACTGCGTTATAATTAATATAATTAAATTAATTCATCAGAAAAGAACATTCATAAATTTAGATAATTATTTAGCTGTTGCTCTTTTATAAAGAACAATGGTCAAAAGTCAAAAATGCTGAGGGGTATAAGTATAATTAAAGTTATTCAATTTTACACACAAATTTCAAATTTGTAATTTTTTTTTTCAAGAGTCCTACGGTTTTTGAGATATCAAACACTATTTTTTGAGCTTTTTTGGCCCATTTTCCATATTCAACTTCAATTTAAGCCTAGAAGGATACTCATTTTGTACATTATAAAATGATGATTCGCTAGTTTATTCAATGCAGATTCTAATTTTAGTCTTTTTTTTAGACCCAAAAATAACATAATTGATAAAAAATATGTTTGAAAAGTTTCAAGCCTCTCAAACAATTTATGATATGATAAAATAAGGCCAATTAAAAATTAAAGATCAGGGCATTTGTGGTCCAAAAAGGACCATTTCAAAATTTATTTTGTCATCTCAAATATTAAGTCATGAATTAAAAAAATAAGCGTAGTTTACAAAAGAAGGCTTAGAGGAGCATTCTCTTCATTCTACACCCGGATAATTCAATAAATTATAATTAAAGTATGCTTTAATGGCCTATAAACCTTACATCCAGAGTTCTTCACGAGTCATTTTTTTACAAAATCAAAGTCTCGAGTCTTTGTGCTCAAGTCCTTCTATTCAAATTGCACTTCTTTTTACTTGAAGGCAACGACTCGAGTTTGAGTAAAAAGTAAGGAACTCTCATCCAGTCATTGTCATCAACAAAATTAATGAATCAATTACATAAAAGGATGAATGAGAGTTTAATAATTATGTTAATATTTTGAAATGTAGAATGTTTGTGATTCTCAAGGCTAGAAACTTTGTCAAATCGAAATCTAATAACATGCAGGCCGAGTTGATTCTGTATTCACAGTTTCATGAGTCTCAAGATGTGTGTCTGTAGTCTGAGTTGTGAGTACGTCTCTCAAGCTCTGGTTACATGCTTGTAGATAAATGTTTAATTATGAATAAAATCAATGTATGGGTTGCCTGGAGGAGTCTCCAGAATATACCTATTTTAAACTACGCTTTTTGTCATTATGAGGCTGTAGTCAATGATCTTTTTTTAAAGACAAGAGGTCAAATCTTTTATGTATGTATGCGTAACTTTTTATTTATGTTCAGTTAGATCGAAATACATTGTTTGAATGTGATGAAAAGATGTTTCAAATTATTTTATTGCCTCTCTTACCTACCTATTTATACTTATATATTTTTATTTTGAAATCTATAAAAATTATGATAGCTTGATATATATAACTTTATTTCTATGCATTCATCAATCACCTCTATAACATTTTTTTTAAGTAAATGCCAAAAAGAAATAAATCAAAAAATACATTTTAGGAAAGAGACAAGGATGGAAAGATTGATGAGAAAAAAAATTGTACGTCAAATTTGTCATTAATATCTAAAAAAGGCCTACCATGAATGAAAAAGTATAAGACAAACATCTAATACAGTATTTTTTTGACCCAGGACGATAAAAAATTATTCTAATAACCCAAAAAATTTGTTTTATTCTACAATGCAAATAAAACGATGAAATAAAAAATTATTATGTCCATAATTTGAACATATCATATCATTTATCTATGATTTTACAACATCTGAATAACTATCTACATGACTATTATAGTGTCCGGAGAAATTAAAAACCCGACACTTTTAATAAACATGTATATATCCTATTTATAAATTTAAAAAATTGTCAAAATATCTTTAAAGGAAAATTGTTTCTAGGAAGGTAGTTTTTTTACAAAAGTGCTATCCGAGAAATGACCAAACAATTAAAAAAAATTATTATCACCCTTTGTTTGACCGTTGAGGGAGAAACATCGACCTTATAACGTAGAATGAATATAATTATAATATTCTTCATTAAATTCTAATATTTTAATTAGATTTTCTCACAGGGTAATATAATTCCTCCTCCCCCTCCTAAAATCATAAATGAAATTTTTAGTGGTTGGCAATCCCTATATAAATTTTAATTTAGCAAATATGCTATCATTATTCTCTCTAATAATTATCGAGGGGAGAGCATGTAGCACTAACCACGGGTAATGGAATAATAATCTCAGTTTAAAAAAATAAATTAATCAATAAAATACCTAATGCAGTGAACCTAGAATCCTTGATATAATATAATCTTATGATAGGTATGAATTTATATTTATTTCCTTCTACCTCCTCTCAAAGTACTTCAATGTCTTTCCGTGTAAAAGGATGAGAAAATTGTTGTTATAGTCAAACATCATGTCAGCTGATACTGTTTTCCTTATAAACATTCATCAAATTATCAGAGTTACCAGATCAACTTTCGCTTTTATTTTATAGATACCGGCAAAACTTAGGATTTACAGTTCTAAGTCTCAATTCAATAGAACCATAAGTCTCACTCTCGCCTTCTCATCGTGCTCTCTAAAAGTCCCATCCCTATTTATACGTATGTTACTCCTGAGATGGTACACAAAATCAACGGTACGGTACAAACCGCAGTTTGGCACTAACAGTTTGGTTTTTGCTTAGGAGAGGGATAGGGAACCTCAGAATATGATGACATTTTTTGATACAGCACAATTTTTTTTTTGAGGGGGACAATTAAATTAAATGACGTTTTCTGTTATGAAAGACAATTCTTTATATAAATATAGAATTAGTGCTGTTTCAACGGTATGAAATTGAGTTGTCAATAGGAAAACAATGAAAAACTTTTCATATTGACTCAAACAGCATTATAAGAGGCTGATTATTTGTTGCATCGTTTTTTTGTAAAGGAATTTACATGCTCCTACAAAAGGAAAGAACAAGTACTTTCCGATTACAAATAGAGATTTAAAATTAGATATTGGTGTTTCTTTTGTTTAAATTGTATTGAAATTTAATTGTCTCTTAATATTATTATTCTTTCAATCAAGTTACCACAATGGCCATTGAATACATTCTAAACCTATTTTACGTAAGTATGTGGGTATAAAGAAGATAAAAGTTTCGTAATAATATGTTAATAGAGTTTTGAAGGCTTATAAGTAGACATAGCGTTGAGTTTAAGGAAGAAGAGAAAAATAACATTGATAATTAATCAATTTGTAACTAACTTTTTTCTCTGTACATACATGTCACAATTTATAAATAATTCAATTTTCGATTATTAAGAAGTCATGCTGAAGAAAGTGTGTCCCTTCTCCTCCTGGATTTCTGACAATTCAAATTCCCTTTAATCTTCTCGGTTTTTATCAATTATTATAAATTATTATTTAATATTGTAAAATAACAGTCAGACGATTAAACGCAGAAGCACTATATAGTAACTGCAGGCATGTTCTATGACTTCAACAAAATGCCCATCCCTTCTTATCAGACAAACAATATAGACTTAACTATATATTTATATTCTAAAGTTTCCTTTATGTTTGACATTCATATCAAATACAAAAAGCCTACTAGTTATAGCTACACACTCCTAGTCCATAAGACTTTCAAAATAGTAGAAACATGTATTACTAATATCTAAAAATGTCTTTATGTTCATATGAACTTTTATAAATTTGAAGATATGGGTATTTCTAAGAGTGGATAGTTCACAGATGCGAAACTATGATACATGAGATAGTTTCAGCAGTTGAAGAACGAATTAACTCATGTATATAGAGGAGAGAAATAGGAGTTTATTCGGCCTCTAAGTCCTTCTCTATATATCCCGCCTTCTAATGAGTCTTTAGCAGAGGAATCAGATAAGGTTTAAAAAAAAATATATATATACTCATTTTCAAACCACATATGATAATAAGAATCTTTCTTTCAGCAAAGGTAGAGTGTCCATAAAAAACGACTACAGCATGTAATGCTGTAGTCATTTTTTATGGACACTGACTCATACTCAGAAAGGGTGGACTCGAATACAGCTATGATACACGGATGCTGATATTTCATGTATGTAATCCCAATACAGATGCGAATATTTAGTATACAGATAGTGTGGGAATGGGAGCATCCGATACATTATTGATTAGGTGGTTTCAATGGTCGAGAACAGAAGGGGCTTTAGTAGATGGGACCAGAATGGACTGTTTTGTCTTTATACGCCTCTCTGTTTCTTTCTCATTCCAATAATAGTACCTTAGTTGTTCAGTGTGAAATTAGATAAAAAAACATATCTACTTGCCCAAGGGTACCAACGCATAACAAAATTAACCAAAGCTATTATATGTTCTTGTAATTTTTTTTTAAAGTCGAGGTTGTGAGAGGGTACAAAAGCTAGCACTTATTTTAGAACTTTGTGTGGACCTTTTCTCTCTCTCCTTTTATAAAAATGGCAAAGAACTATTAGATAGATTGCTAATGTTTTAAATGTTAGTTACTATGATGAATTTGTACTAGTGGAATTCTTTGCAGAAATTTGTAGAGTATAATGGATTATTTTCCATCTGTTATAATAGAAAAAGATTCGATCATCCTCTTTCTTCGATTTTAGGGAAGCTGAGGGAAATATATTTCCCTGGTCCTTCTTTTGAGTGCCATTGATTTGAACATTCTGTTTACATTACGAAAGTTATCCCCAATCAGTTGATTGCAGTCAATTGGTTGCTTGTAGGATGATTGAAAATAGATCACAGAAGTAGTTTTGGATAAATATGATTTTAACTACATATAATATTTGAGTTGTCAATTTTATTCGAAAAAGTGGAGTATGAAAACTTTTTTTTGGTAGCTCGTAGCAACTAGTTAGTTAATTTCAAAAAAGGTTGTACATCACTGCTGTACAATATTTAAAGAGTCCGGGAACGGTTGGAAGAGGCATGTATATTGTTCAATAGTAAATTTTAGAATGATATAATAAAGGGTAAGATATTCAACATCTTTACTGCAAATATCACTATTTATTCCAAAAAAATGTCGACCAAATTATGTATATTAAATTCTTACTCAAATGATAATGATAAAAAAACTTGAATACGTGCTCACATGAAAGAAATTTATATATGTATGTATATTTTACAAAAGACTTATTGTTGTTCAATAAGGAAAAAAATAACACTTGAATAATTGTTGTTGTTATTTTTTGGATAAAAGAATTCATAAATAATTACTGTAGTATATTTTTTTCTTAAAAGCTTAAAGAATATAGAAAAGTTTAGAACGATAAAATTATATTTTATATATATTTACATATATATAAGAACATTTGATAATTTTCTTTAGTTAAAAAAACAAAAACAAATGATAACTGTAAACTTTTTATTAATTAATTTAAGTGAACGAAACGAATTGTCAATATATTTTTATTAATTTAATGATAATTTTTTTCCCATTATTCTATAAAACTGTGGCAGAATAAATAAGATATGAAGTCAAAACAAAGAAAGGATAAACAAAAGCACTCTCTATGAGTTTTATTATTATTGTTTTAAGATATCAAAAACTAAAAATTACGTCATTAAGGCTTCAGTTTTTGACGTCAATAGATTGAAAAAAAGAAGAAAAATTTTAGAAGCATCAATTGGTGCTTCTAAAATAATTTTCAAACATTGCAAAATATGGATATTTATTTGATAAAAGAGCAAATGTGGATGTGAAACAAGCATAAAATAAGTTGATATTTTTTATCTCTCAAATTGAGTGTCTTCACGACGAGCTGTTTTGCTCAATCCCAACCTCAACTCTCAATGAAAAGAGTAAAAATTTGGAAGAACATGTGATAATTGCCCTTTTGTATTTCCTTGTAGCCAACTTTTTAATATTGGACAGAGTTATTATTTAGATATACTATACATTGATGAATTCTACCAATATAGAAATCAATCGTTAGTACCCGTGTAATATTCAAAAATTCAAAAAAAGGGCGCAATCCTTGATTTAATATATTTTTATATATCCAAATCATAAATAATAATAATACCCTTTTTGAATTCATAATACGTAGAAGTCAGCTACTGTAAATCATAGGAGTCAACTAAGGAAGGGAGAATACATAGTATTTTTGTTTGTCCCAAAAAGCTCGTTGTGTCTGTGGGTCCTTATTCTTCAATGAATACTCTTTAATTAAAGGGTTTATTAGGATTACATATTAGTCATAAAAATATCCCAATACTTAATTACTAAGAATTAAGTAACTATTTATCAATTTTAGAGCCGCATTGTGCACTAGGGAATATTGCATCAAATGAGTTTTTTTTTTTTTTTTAATTCGATCTAATAAGAGTTGAATTTTGATTTGCAATATTCCAACATAAATATTAAAACTAAAAATCCTTTTTTCTTCAATTTTGCCTTTTTCCATTATACATAATAATTTCGTTTTTGTTTGTTCCTTTACAAATTCTAAGTAAATTTGCATTATTGCAATTTATTATGTCCTAATTATGTGTACACACATTAAAATGATGCATATAATTTATTATTATTGTTGACAACTATGCTTTGTCATTTGTTTTTTTTTTAATTTTCCTTCTTTTCAATGTTTAGGAATGTTTAATATATATTTGTGTTTATGTCGAAAAAATACCAAAATGTGGATTTAATTGTAAAAGTATGCTTTTGTGGTCTATAGATTCATGAGTAAAAAAATTAAACATGTCAAGAAAAAAAAAAGTTGATGCTCAGATTTTAAAATAAACACATTGTGATCTGAGGAATTATTTTACATTAGGATAAGACACCTTTGTAAAAAGAAGTGTTTATCTGCGCTATAATTAGTTAGTTAAAATATATTACGGTTTGCCATACATACATAAAATAAAATTGTACAAATATAAGGCAACGAATACGACCACAGAGCGGGGTATTTGTGCTTCTACAGCAGATTCTAAAACCTAATTTACATTTAAATTTTGTTCTACAAATTTTTCATTTTTGTGCAATTCATTAATTTTAAAACACAAATGACTTCATTTTGTCCTTGGATGACTTGATGTCTTTCGTTGAAGAGGGCTAGTTAACTATCGATGAGATGGTCTGCACTTTGCAATTCTTCCATACAGACATTGTACGTCGAGCTTATGTCCTTCCACTTGCTTAGGTGGGCTAGAAAAGGGCCATGTCAAGTGTGAGTCTCAATTTTTCTCTTCCGAGCTTGATACTCTTAGACTTCGGCATATTAAGTATGCATATGTTTCATACTCTGATCCTTCTATGGGTCACACCAATATTGATAGAAGAAGTCATGAATTACCTCCTTTATGTAGCTTGGGGGCGTCCCAATAGCTAACTGGTTTTGGCTCTCAATACCTCTCTTCGCAAGATGTACTGCAAATTCATTTCTTGTAATGTCAGAATGTCCTTTGTAACATTCCAGATGTATATTTTTCTCAATAATTCCTTTGATGATGTGGTTTCCTTACATTTTAAAACTTCTTTACTAGTAGTGAGAGGATTAAAGATAGCAGCAATTGCTGATTGGGAATCTGATCTGATTATTACATTGTTCAGTGTTTTTTTCGTACTTGAGAAGAGCTTCTACGACTTGTATTATGACGAAAATCTCTGCTTGAAACACAGAAGCCTCTCTATTCAATGAAGCCATTGAATGAAAAATTGATGCATCACAACCTTTAGTGATGGCTCATCCTTCCCAGTGTTTTCGTCTTCGTCTTTAGACCCATCTGTATAGATGACCACGTTAGGATTCTCAATCTGACTATTATCTATCTAATGCGACTACTTTTTATGTAATCACTCGGTTGATCCATTCCGACTTGATTAAGTATTTTATCACTATGGAACCGATGCCCACGACGTCTTGGACGATTACCGATCCCATCCCAGGTATCACGAAAGAAATGCTTCGTTTTCCATCTTTAATTTGTCGCTTGTTCCTTGGTGTATATGTCCAGAGGATTAATATTCAGAACTGCCTCTATTCCTGAGTGCCTTCCTTTGAATGGTGATTAATATTTTCCTCTCACTTTTCTTTGCAGTGATTGCATGTCCCAATACTAGACAACCATAGGAGACGATAGATAGGTCTGATCATAGCTTCATACAACCAGAGAACCTTGTCTGAGGTCAGTCCCCATTTTTGCTCTATGATTGCCTTTGCCATATTCCATATCCGAGAACACTTGGAGGATCTTTTTTCAAATACTCTGTCCAGATGAGTCCTTAATCGAAAGTCACATCTAGGTACTTCATATGTGTAGCATATTCCATCACTTTGCCATCCATTTCTAATTGTGGAAAGTATTTTGATCTAAGTTTATAGGATTTTGAAAAGACTTGATTTAGCGCTTGATTTAGATGAGTTAAAGGTAAGACCATTTTCTTTTCCCCATTCAATAACAGTATTGATTGCCCTTTGTATTGCATTGACAAATGCATGACACAAAATTTTTCGCCTTTAAGCTCGGCTGTGACCGTACGGATACTTAGTAGATTTTTGTACCGGGATCTAATACACTCAGGAATACCGAGTTTTCCCATTGCTGCATCAGATGAATGATATTGTCTATAATCAAATGCACCCGTGCAATCAAAACTGACAAGTGTGCATTGTTGTTGACTAATGTATTTTTCTATGGTATCGGTCACATGTGAAAGGGCCGTCTCGGTTGATAAGCCCTTTGTATAGGCATGTTGCGAGTGGAGTGTTTGAATGACTTTTTCAATTTACCAGTGTAAAATCTGCTCAAGTTCTTGAAGCATAAAGTTGGAAAGAATTATTGGTCTGAAGGATTTAGCCAGGCTGTAATCTTTTTTACCTGGTTTTGGCATAAATCTTACTTTCATTTCTCTCCAGCATCTTGGTGTATAACCAGTGATGAGGATGACTTTAAATAATTCTGAGATAAGGCGACGATGTTGTCCCCAACATCGTGCAGTAAACCTGGTTTCAATTTATCAGGTCCCGAACTTTTGAATGAGCCATAGGAGTTGAAGGATTCCCTGACCTTGTGGCTATCCAGGAAGTCTATGTTAAAATCTTTGATGGAGGGGTTTCATTAGTTGGGCCCTCTCTCCCTCGTTTCATAACGTGAGGGGCTTGCATTGAATCCTTCTTTTTTGTATCAGGTTTTTTTTTTGATTTTGGCCTCTTCCGAGTCCCTTTTTGGTTCCTTCTTCAGGACATTGCTTTGGGATCTAACCCTTTTCCCCCACTTGTTGTAGGTGATGGTTTCCCGCTTCCTACCTATTGTTGGGTCGATGTTAGTAACATTTTCTATATATATCCATAAAACAATTATTAATATTATCCTATATGTTGAAAGAGGTTGAGTGACTTTTAAGTCCGAAAAGTTCCACTTAATGTAATATAATTAAGAAGAATAGAGCAGCTGAACTCCCTACGGCCTCTTAAATCCCTTGACGACTTTCCAACGACGAAAGGAGAGATTTAGGCAGTAACACGACGAGCTTTTTGGGATAAAAAAAAATACACTGTATTCTCCCTTCAGCTTATTTTCATCATTTGACTCTTTTGATTTAAAGCAACTGACACTACGTGTTATGAACTCGTAAAGGGTATTAATATTATTCATATTATTATAATATATATTTAAGATATTTAATCAAGGATTGCGCGCCCTTTTTTGAATTTGAACATATTACAAGTATTAACAATTGGTTTGTGATTGGTAGAATTTATAAATATATAGTATATCTAAATAATATAATAATCGAGGTTGCGAGTGGACAAAAAAGCTCGACGTGTAAAAGGTCGACCAAAGTCCTCAAAGAGAATAAACAGTCTCTTATAACACTATTTAATCTAATAAATAGTTAGAAAAAGCACTTGTTCCTCTTGATTTATATTTGTTATCACAGATGTCAGAAATGACGTGTTCCTTGTTACAAATATGTTCAAGAATCCTGCACTATAAGGTGATTATTACATAGTTAAGCGTACTTTTGAGTAACTACTGGGAGCTTAATCCTTCATAGAGAACAAATAGTTAATATGTATTTATTATGAACCATACAAAGCCGTATTTTAAAATTCTTGTTCTTAATTTTCAAATAAACACGATATTTATTTTAGAAACTTATTATTGAACATTTCTAAATCATGTTATTTGAAAAGTAATTTGCTAATACTTGGGATCTGAGGGAATTATTTCCTATTAGGACAACACTTGTAAACAAATTGTTAACTTATTTAAGAGATGATGTGATCATACTGGCATTTATTTTGGTGTCCCAGAGTTGGAAAGCTGTAAGTTTATAGTTAATTTTCTCAAAGGAATTATCGTACATTCATCCAGGGATATGCACAAAGCCAATTAAAACACACAAAAATTTCTGTTGATTACAACACGCAAAGAAAATGTTAGTATAACCACTCAACCTCTCTGAAAAGAATGTTATATCATTTTTTACTTTGTTTTGCTAGCTTACCATCAATTATAGCATCGATTAATTTGGTTACGTGTAATCTTTCTTATATATATAAATATATTATACCCCTCTTTTTGTCGAGTCCAAATTCATTTTTAAAAGTAGTCATTAAAGGATAGTATTTCACCATTTCTAAGTACTTTATTGAATTTATGATTTATTTCATGTACTATAAACCATTCATTATCTAATAAATGGTGTTGATCAGTAAGTTACATCACATAGCAATAATGTTTGTTCCATTATATGACAATTACTGCTTAGACTACCAGGACTAAAATCACCGTTCAAAAAAATACGATGGGGAATGTATGCTCTTTAATTTTTATTAGATATATATTTTTTGATTAGCCTATTCTGGGGTCCTCCAATGACTGGAGTTATTGATAATGAAAATATCTCCATTAATAAGAGTTAATCAAATATTGATTCGTTAGTCTAGTGCTTCTTTTTAAATTCGATCTACAAATGGAGATGAATGTTGTATTTTAATATTCCTCGTGATCTTATTTTTTAAAGTAAAGAAAGGTAAAAATAATATAAATTACCAATTTTTTCCCGTTTATGACTTCATTTAGTTTATTTCTCCAGTATGTACAATCTGAGTATCAATCAGTAATTAATTATCGTATATATCATGTGTAGCGTTCAACTATGATTTGTTCTTATAATGAGCCATTAGGGTGGAGACTGCATTAGAATTATAAAATATTTTTGGTGAGTTTTACTAGAACCTGATTAAATAATATGCATTTATTTAAAACAACGACAATGTTATTAGTTGTTTTTGTTTGTCTTTTGATGTACCTATAACAAATTTTCCCATATAAAGATACCAATCTTAAATATTTAATATGTTATCCGTGAATATTCATATTGAGCTCTGTTTTCATAAAAAAAAAAACTAAAGTAACTACACTTGTCTGTTGATTATAATACACAAAAATGCCTTTTATAAATTGCGTACTCATAAATACACTTACTTGAGAATATTTAAAGGAAATAAACAGACAAAATATGTAGTGATGATTAAATACAGAAACTTTTGAGATCTTTTTTCCTTTTGAACATCGATCTGATAAAGTGAATCCAAGGAGGCCTTATTTTCACGGCGTAGATGTGGCTGTTGTCGATAATAATTTGAGGAAGATTGTCGATAGTCCTCTGATAAGTATTCGTTATTCCTGTAACAAAATAATCATAATTTATTACTAATAAGTACTCTGTAAATTTCAGCACATATTTTGAAAAATAATTACAATGAAATAAGATATCATTGTAATGATGTTCAAAGAAAATCCATTCCTTCTATAGTAAAAATAAATCTTTACAATCAAACTTCCAAGTGATAAGGCCATTTACATCCACAAAAGTCTCACAATTTATTTTATAAATAATAAAAAATAATATGTATAGTTTTATTTATGAATGTAATAGATCATTTACTCTAATTAACTGGAAAACCAATTGTGGACTTTTAAAATCATCAAAATATTTTTTTTTAAAATACAATATAATTTATCTTACGGTTCTCTAAAAGTATGCTTTTGAACGTTTTTAGCCTCTATGGGCCTCCAAATAAAATTCAAATAAACCTTTCCTGGATTTTTGTATACATTTCTACTTTTTATGGATTATGATTTGACTAATGGAGAACATATGGTGCATTGAAGTTCATATTAGTAAAAATACTTCAATTTATAACTATTTAATACTCTATTTAACAGAATTTGTGTTTAATAGGTTATAGTTTAGCAATTTCCTTAGAAGTTGTATAAATTCAATTATAATATATATCTACAAAGATATAACTGAGATAGTTTTATTATAAGGCCAGAGTTGAATAAGCTAAATTCTAATTATCTATTTATAATTGGCAATAATTGACAGTTGAAATTATTCTCAATCCATAATGTGCACCATTCTAATAATGATTACAAGCACAACTCTCTTCTCCATATAGGAATTTCAGCGCTTGTAGTCCAGTTTGTAATGGTGTTGAAAGGGGTCTCGTATAACCCTAAAAACAGCCCAATTCATTTTCATTGAGAAGGGATTTATTATGAGCCAAGTCATATTCTTGTCTGTTTTGAGTGAGAGGATACTACATTGAATACAGAGGTGGCCTGGCAGAGAGACAGTACTATTCCTTTGCTAAGAATATTTGAGGGGTTAGCAAATTTACAATTTTTTAATTCAAGAATTTTATTTTTTTTAAATATATCAAAATTTAGCTTATATAAAAAAATCAAAAAAAAAGAAATTTAAAGGAGCAATAAGTCTTATAAATCTGCTGTCTAGGGATGTGTGATATTCACACATAACCTCTGTGAAACTCGAAACAGGATCAATTCAGCGTATGATGATTATTCTGTAATCTTCAAACTGTATGAGACACCCTCTCAAAAGGCAAAAATCGTACAATACAAAATCATGGCTCTTGTCACGTCTTACCTCAACCCAAAAGAGTTAATGGTTTGCTTCATCCTAAAACAAAGGCTTACAAGAAATTTGTAAGTAATTTGAATTCTCTAAGGAAGAATTGGAAACTGGAGGGGACACAATTTGCATTTAGTACTAACCACGTGTAATGGAATAAAACACACTGTCTACAAATATAAATTAATCAATAAAATTCCTAATGTAGTTAACCTAGAATTCTTGATATAATATAATCTTATGATTGTTTTGAATTTGTGTATTTCTTCTTCAAGACCATCGATGTTTTGTCCAGCAAAAGGGTAATTTAATAGCAGATATGGTAAAACTGCTGACACACTAAACATTCATAAAATTGTCAGAGTTACCAGATTCATTTCCGCATTTATTTTTTTACATACCAGCAAAGCTTAGGATTTATTCGTTCAAATAAACTACTTGATATTGATAAATCGACATTTCTTAATTGTCAATTTTGAATTTCATTCAAAATTATATAGAAAAAAGATAAAAAGGACCCACAGAGAACATATTTTTGACAGTTTCAATCAATTCATATTTTTATCTACGTATATTTTCAACAAATTTTACTTCAAATGTAAACAAAAATATTTCTATTTTTTATGCTAGCATGTCTTAGCATTAAAACAACTAATTCATTTGCAAATCAAAAAACGAATTTTCTGTTAATTTAAAGCACAAGGGATATGAACTTTTATTTGAAAAAAAATAACTCAAAGAATATTTTGTTTTCCAACTTTAATTAGAAGTATTCCAATAAATAATAAATTAAATAAAAGAATCAAGGGAGCTCCGATTTAAAACAAGTTAAAGATCAAAAAAAGAAAATTCAAATATTTGGATATAAATATTAATTTATGGAATCATATTGTTTAACATCTTAATATCAATTAAAAATGTATACCTATAGACATTTTGTTGAGGTGAGTGTTCGTGCCGCAATTACTATCTGGTATCGGTGGAATGTATTATTTAACAATATTAAATAATACACAATAACTTATAGAAACTGAGAGGACTGAAGGGAATTTGAATGATCAGAAATCCAAGTGAATATTCTTTCTTCAGCATGATTTCTGAACAATCAGAAATGGATCTACTTAACATTATAGCAAGTAATTTCCTTAATGACACAGAGAAGAGTGAATTCAAATTGATTATGAAGGAAATAGAACCTACGGATATTTTTCTTTCCTTCTGAATATTCTGCCTATGTCTACCTATGAACATTTATGTGTAGCTTTTGAAATCACTTTTTTTTTTCCATTTCATAAGAGAACATAAATTAATGATTAGCCTCTACTTGTATAAAATAATAATTAGAAATTTGTAAATTAAGAGTTGGGGGAGATTTTCCTTAAAGAGAACACTATTTATTCTCAAGAGTAACTTTGTAGTCTATTTGCCAATCCTTCCAAAATAACTCGATGAAGTAAAAATTCCCCTTCAACTAAAAAACTTGATATTTATTGATGTCAACCAGTTTATGTAGTTTCATTCCTTTTTCAAAACCATTGAATTTCAATTTTCCATATTCAAAACTCGAATTTGATGGCACTAACAAGATAAAAAGATACAATTCTCCATATTCAAAAATTACAAATCCTGCCCAAGAATTGCTGGATAAGCAATAACTATGCATAAAGTAGATTTTTATAATATTCTTATGCTACACAACGATGAAAATTAGCGTAAAATATTTTTAGTGCATTTTATACACATCATACATTTGTTAAGCATAAGAAATACTATAAATAAAGAACACAAAAAATTATTGCCTCAATATATATTTTAATGTTGGTACAATTAAGTTTCATCAAAATGTATAAAAAAGAAAGAAAAAGAAGCTTAACAACTAGTACAGACTCTTAATTAATTTATGATATCATTAAATGCACATTTCTATAAGCACTTTGTGTAGTTTGAATGAAAATAATTAATAATTAATTAATTTCTCAAATTTATATCTATTTATGATTAAGAAAGTGTTCTTTTTATCATATATAATACATAAAGCAGAAAAGGAGGGAGAAAATTGAAAAAAAAATTGTACACTTTAATTAAGGATATTTGATATGGAATGATTCAATTGCATAGATTAAATTAATTGACATATATAAATTCTAGTTTTCAAGAGGTACAAAAATGTAAGTATGCATTAAATTAATTGTTTTTTTTTCTTTGAAATGACTTTTTTCTTTTCTAATTACATGTCATACAAATGCCTTTTTTAATATAGATATTATTAGTTAATCGAATCAATTTTGTATAAAAATTCTTTAATTGTAAAGCCTATGTCATCATTAATTAATATTTTATGTAAGCACCATACTCTATATCAAACTAAAGATAACGGGTGTTAATTTTGTCAGCAATTTTTTTTAAATTCATTTTCTTTCGTCACTTTTTGTCTCGTCGTTATTTCGTCACATTTAGTTTCAATCTTATTGTGTCCGGAAAAGAAAATTTTTGTTTAGTTAGAAACAATAAAAAAAATCATATTGTTCTCACGACGAGCTTTTTGGGATAAACAAAACACATTGTATTCTCCCTTCAGCTGATTTTCATCATTTGACCCTTTTGATTTAAAGCAGCTGACTTTACGTATTATGAGCTCACAAAGGGTATTATTATTATTTATGATTTTGATATATAAAAAATATATCAAATTGGACACCCTTTTTTTGAATTTTGAATATGTTACAAGTATTAACGATTGATTTGTATATTGATAGAATTTGTAAATGTATAGTATATCTAAATAATAATTCTGCCCAATATTAAAAAGTTGGCAACAGGGAAAATACAGAAGAGTAGCTACCAGTTTTTTTTCCAAAAATTTCCTTTCCCTTTTGTGAGTCGAGGTTGCGAGTGGACAAAAAAGCTCGACGTGTTTCATCCCGTTACCATCATAAAAAAGCAACAACAAAAAAAACATTAGTTGACGAATAAATTTCGTCTAGCCATTTTAATGGACACCTTTCCGAGAGCTAACTCAGTGTTACTTTACTTAACTTCATCAGACTATCGCATTATTTCATAATCTTTTTGTTCTATTTTATTAGTAGGCATTGTTTTATTCATGTAAAGTTAACGTGTACCAAATGTTAGTACGCTAAAATAAGCTGTTCATAAAACAATATGGGCACTTTATTTAAGCTACCCTACATCCTAAATTTCTACGATAACTATTACGGAAAGTTAATAACTTTATAATGATTTCAAAATTATTATAACTGTATTTAGACCATTGAAATTGTGTATCCAGTAAATTCAAACAAGTGTGAAATCTATCAATGAAATAAAAAATTCCCTCTTTTTCATGTAAAAAATGGATTTTTTCAAAGGGATGCATTTTGTAGTCTTTTTTTTAATTTACTCGTGATGTGATTCTCGAAATGGGTCTCGAGACCAGTTTTTGGTGGTTTTAGTATCGGTCCCTACACATTTGGTCTTGATTTCAAAGCCTTGGTCTCGGTCTCAACGGTCCTAACCTTGGCTTTGACTAATTATATTAACGCAAAAGAATATGTTTTCTGTATTAAAATAGTTTTTAATAACTGGTTAAAGATTTGTTCACTGGAATTATCTAATGAAAATAAAATGACTCAGATCTAACAATAAAAAATTATCCAACCAAACGACTATCTGTTTTTGTAACTCGTTATTTTATTGGATCAGAGCTCAAATAAGTAAAATAACAATGTAGTTTATTTAGTATCAACTACACTGTAGTATTAGATATTTACTGTATCCAGCTAATACAATCTTGACTAATTTTGAATCTTTTAAATTATATTTTCATTCATAACCAACAAAGTCTTGGTCTCGACTTCCATTGTTTTGGTTTGGGTAAGTAGGTCTATCAATAGGCCTTCCATTGTCAATTGTGATTGGCTATAAAAAAAATTACTCAAATTCTAGGACACAATTCTGTCTACATATAGTGGTAGGCACTAAGCATAGAGGAAGTGCAAAACTATTTTTATTGTATGATCAGGATAAATCTCCAAAAATAAGTCCTTTCTTATTGGAAGTTATTTATATTTTATATCAAATTTCACCCAATATAAGTGATTCAGTTGTAATTTAACCTAGTATTGGTAATATATGTCCTTCAAGCATCTATGGAATAAATATTATGCATTAAGGTGAATACATTAATGCATTACAAAGTATTCTTGAATTTATAGATATTTTCTTATTTTAAAAATACCATATGAGAACAATTTAGAAAAAAGTAATTTCACTGAATAGGAACATTTCTCCAATAATGTAATAAATAAATAAATTTAACTACATTTGATAACTATCCTTCAGATACAACCCTTTACTAAAACACTATAAAATACATCTTATCAACATTGGTGAATGAAAACAAAGGTATGATTATCTAAGAGACATTTGGTTAATTTACTTACCTCAATAAATGTATAGGAGTTTCCAATCTGCATGACAAGAAATTGTTTGTTCAATTGTTGAGAAAAGTGTTATCGGGTTATATCTGCAGTATTTTTATAAATATCAAGAATAATAGTCATTCTCTTTCATACATATAATATACTTATTTATAAAATTTTAAATTGCATCTACAAAGTATAAAATAGTTCGAATTGGAAATTTAACATATTTGATTTCTCAAATTAGTTTTTCAGACAAAGAAATTTGAATTATTTCTACAAGTTCATATATTTTTTCTTCTAGCCTCTAAATACTACTCATGTTGGTTACTGAATAATGGTAAATGTATTAGCCAGTTCCTATAGGGGTCCAGGGTCTTATTAGAACATTTTCTTCTTTTCTTCCCCCATTTCCTTCCAGAAAAGATAATTTATGTTTATAAATTATTTTTAATTAAACTAAGGAAATAGAAGTTATACAGGACAGGAATTTTAAAGGTGTGGGAGACACCCCCTAAGATAGTAAATTAATAGAAAAGTAGAAACAGGAGAACCTCGTAACTTTACACTAATTTGTTTTGGAAGTTGTGTCGAGAAGCGATTCAGTCGAGCTCAGACGCATTTTGCATTTGACTCCAAATATGTCAAGTACTGAGGCTGTAATGTTCCGGGGTTCTATTATATTTGATACTTCGTAAATGTATTATTTATACATTCTTATTCTACTTAAGAAGTTTTAAAATGTGTTCTCTGCAACATTATTTTCATAACTTTGTTTCGTATTGTTTGTATTATTGAATCCCATAAGAGCCTTTTAAATATCAACTCCTATAGAGCATAAATATAGAGTATAGAGAAATAAAATCTACGTCAGTACGTTTAACAATGTGATTTTTTTTCAAATATAAGATATAATATAAATTTGTATAATTCTATATACACATGTAATAACCAGACGTATACACAGTTATACGTCTTCATAAATTATCTCATTAGTAAAATTAGTTAATATAATCTATAAAACAGTCTTTTCATCGCCTTATTGAAGATAAAATAAATTCAATTTATGCTTCTATATAAAGTTAGTGTTCAGAGTTTTTTATTTTTTTAAATTAAACTTTTTGAAAATGAGGTCTTTATGTTCAAAACAGCTGAAACAATTTTCACTAATTTACAGAAAAAAGGTTTGCATTTGACATATTAAATATCTATTCACAACAAACTTACAATTTTTTACTACAAGTCAAGCCAATTAGAATACACTTGCATTCATTCATTTTCTTGTAATTTACATTGAAGTATGGTCAAATGTTTCAATCGTTTCCCAAGACAGGGACAAGCTTTTATTTTCTTTATCTACATAAACAGATATCACTAACAATAGGTAGAATTCAATCATTAAACGAAGTTCACCAACTCAGTATGAAATTTAAATTGATATCTTGTTAACAATATATAATACGAATTTAAATTATAATTATTTCGTACGTTTTTTTTTTAAATGGGCTCTTTTCTACGAAAATGAGGAGTATACAGGATAATTAAATTTATTCATATTAAGAACCAGCTAAATTTTAATTGCCAGGGAATATGGGAGTCAAATGCTATATAGAATAACCTCCCAGGGCTGTCACGTTAAGTTTTATCCATTGAATATAGCCATGCTATTATTACAACGCTTTCATGAATGCTAAATGTCTGTTTCTTAATTAAATAATTACATATTTAAATGTCATAGTGTGAAGTTATAAATTTTTTTGTCCAGTAACCTATCGCTAGGAGAGCTCAAAATCTCAGCTAGTTTTGTTTATTTTCCACTAAAGTCTCAAAATGAATTAGCTATTATAAAGGGTGAAAGTAAGGTGGTACTGATCGTGTTGTGTACCTCTAAAAGATTTTATGATGTTAAACATTATCAGTAAGATAAAAGAGTCCTCACTCAGAACTATTCATGATTGTACTCCAGGTCAAAAAAGTAATCACACCGGCAAGAATTTAAAACTACCGAATTGGACATAAACCTATACCATGGAACATACATTATTCAATACCGTTCCTATATTCCCTAATAGTCAATAAAGAATATGCAAATCAACAAAACATTCCTTCTGCAAAATGGTCTAGATATATATTACCTTAGTAAATAAAGAAATATGTTAACCCAGATTACAACTTATTGAAAAAGTGAAGTACTTATTGTAATCCAGCCTTGTTGGGTACACAGTTCTAAAATAGTAGGTACCCGATAATAATTTTCCAGTCTAAAAAGAATAAAAGCTATTTAAATACCGTAAATCTTCGAGTATAGTCCGCCCCTATGTATAATCCGCAGGGCAAGTATAGGAGTTTTTTTTGGGGAAAAACCTAAACCTCATGTATAGTACGCACCAGGGATTTTGACCTTAAAATTTCCGGAAAAAATACTCGAAGATTTACGGTACTAATAACATTAAGTAACAAAAACTTTGTTTCTGAGATCTAATGGTCTAATGTGCGTTCGGTGGTCATAAGGACAGCCTAATTGGATAACCTAGCGAGTTAGAGCAAAAGTGACGTATCTAACAAAAGTTTATTTGTCTAGACACTGTATTTCTGTATTACACTGTTGTTAGTCAATTATTACCAACTCATAGTGAAGTTAACTCTGCAATAATGTTTCGTAAGTACACTGAAGATAGTTAAAATGTTAGGCAAAATCTTTTTTTTTAATAATACATTGCTTTGTAAAATTCAGAGAGTGTTTTTGAGGTTCCATCATTCTATAGTTGCATTCACGCAATACTCACTGCATGTACACCCTTGTTCTAATTTGATATTAATTATGTGATGTACATATATTCATACAAATTAATTAATTGAAGAACTCCCTACTTCGAATTGGATGCTGTCGAAAAAATAGTACATAGTATTATGTATGACGTTGAGGCGTGTTAAGAAAACGAACATTCTTGCATGTTTATATATCATCAAGTATATAATCTGAAGAAGACATGAGGTCCATTATCCTCATGTATAAACATAATTACATACATTAAATCTTAGATAATAATATTTATTTTCTTATATTATCTAATATTGAATAGAGGGATTAATAAACCTCTTTTAGATTTTTTTTCTTCGTTGCGTTCATTTTTATTATGAGATTTGCTTTATAATGCTTCATAATTATTATTATTAATTAATGATTTCCATAACATTTCATTCTTAGGAAGTATCGATGGGTCTTAAATTGTTGCCTTTCCTCGTAGACAACATTTCATAATTGAGCGTTCAATATTACAAATCATTACAAACTAATATTCTTCTTTATTTCTGTATAATAAACTCAGAGGGTTTTCATGAAAATGGTCTAGAAGCATAAAAATATAAGGATGTAAATACAAGTGATATGTGTGTTCAATATCATCTTATTCAAAACCAAGACCTTACTAAGACTCATGAAGTCAAGACCAAGATCGTCTACAAACTTCATGAAAAAACACACAATAGAAATATATTTTAAATACAAAGTTCAACTTTATTCGATCAATTTAAAAAAAATATATCCAAGTATAGAACTCTATACTTCATTTTCAGCTCCACAATTAGTAATTTAATTTAATGGACTGTCAAAAGTGTCATTTAGTAAGAAATGGAACAATAAATAAGTTTTAATCATTGGAGTATTATTTTCATGTTTAATAGCCTTAATCAAACGTTATGGGATTCCAGAATAGGGGACCACTGCATTTCAAAAATAACAGTTGAATAAATAAGATTTGCCGATCACTCAGTTTTAAGGAAAAGATGTTGAAACTTCTTTTATGTTAGTTACTCTACCCATATTTACATATGTTACTTTGTAATATAAATATGAATATCTTTATTTTGTTTTTTTGAATATTTAAAAAATAGTGTATACTTCAAATAAAGTATTTTTCTTTATCCTAAAACTTACATTGCCGAAATTTAAATGTTCTAAGATCCAAAGAAGGAAATGGAAACATAAGCTACATTTGTTCCTTTGAATACCTCCAAAATTGAATAATGTATTCATGTCTATATATATTTTATACATATCCATTAAATTAATAATTTATTTATGTAGGTACATATCCATAAGTCTAGAAGTTAAATTTAAAAGGTCTATCTTTGAACAAAGGAAATGAAAAAAATATATTTTTTATATATAGAAAGATTATACATTATATGCATTTTTATAAGTTTAAAATGAACTCATCTTGCTAGAAGCAATCATCTATAAAAAAAAAAGACACTAAATATTCATAATAATACAAAAAGTTATTTCCTTACTCAAGTTTATAATAAAAAGTATATTTGTGCGCTATATTGGGCTCCTAAAAGTCTTACAGTAACTTCAAATCAGTTATTTTTCTATTCAAATGTACATATGAAGAAGAGATGGAGATAATAACTTCTAGGTAAATATAAAGGTAATAATTTACCTCTCAAGAACGATAATCTTTAAGATTAAGAGACTGTATCATAGAAACTGAAATATATTATTGTTATATATAGATGAAAGTCTGATATATCAAGGCAGACGTATTTTTGAATATAAATATAATTATAATTAGAGGGATGCAGCTGCTATAAAAGAATAGGTGAGTATCTATAGATAACTTTGTTTTTTAAGGACAAAGGTGAAGTATTCTGTGTTAACCCTACTCTGAATGGATTGGGCAAAACTATGGTCACGACAAGCTTTTTGGGATAAACAAAAACACACTGTATTCTCCCCTCAACTGAATTTTTAATCATTTGACCCTTTTGATTTAAAGCAGCTGACTTTACGTGTTATGAACTCAAAAAGGGTATTATTATTATTATCTATGACTTTGTTATAAATATAATATATTAAATCAAGGATATCGAACCCTTTTTTTTTAATTCTTGAATATTATTCAAGGTATTAATGATTGGTAGAATTTATAAATATATAGTATATTTAAATAATAACTCTACCCAATATTAAAAAATTGGCAACAAGGAAAATACAGAAGGGTAGCTACCATATGTTTTTCCAAATTTTCCCTTTCCCTTTTGAGAGTCGAGGTTATAAGTCCACAAAAAAGTTTAAGGGAAAGAAGGGATACTCGGAAAAACAACCACAACTACATAAATAAAAGAGAAAAACTATGCTCCTTTGCTACCTTCGACATGAATTGTTATGTTTTTAGGATCCAAAGACTTTATTTGGATATTTTTTTATTCAATTAGTAAAAAATATCTTCTTTCTTTTTCCTTTACTTACGAAATCGCTCAATGCAACAATGAAATTGCTTTTCAAGAAGTTCTTGATAATGCGGCTTAAAAATGGGTCTGTATAATCTTTTAAATCAAAGAACCTTGAATATAGACCTGTGTCACTGGTCTTTGAAATGAGAGTGCTTAGAAAATCGGATCAAGCAGACTGTTTTATCTAAATTTGATATAGCCATCAATATAATAAGAGTTATGGATAGCTACCATCTGATTTTGAGCAGTTCTCAACCTTCATTTTGAGGATGAAAGGTTGCAATATACAATAATGATTACGACGTGAGTGAAAAGTATTTCAAGCTTTTCTTCTTTTCTATGTATCCCTACTCGAATTCCTTGTGTGAACAGTTGAAATAATTCAAAAGCATTTTGCGCACTCCTACGAAAAAATGTTTCAAGCAATGAATTCCTTTCGCTTTCGATAAAAGGGGAACTGACTATACATGTTTTTACATATATATGTATCCAATTATAAAGCATGGTATATCCCATGATATTGCCTTTATATGTTTATATGTGTACTGAATATTTATACATAAATTTTTACACACTTACATTCTATCTGAGCTCCACGCATGTACATTATTTCGAGTATATGTACAACGCAAGTATGCTGTAAAAATATTGCAATAGCCATATAAGTTGTAGGAGATACTAAATCATCAAACCTAAAACCCTTAATGAATAGGCCAAAAAAATTTCTCTTAATATCACAGGTCAACAGTCAAAAATCCTAAGGGGTATACGTATAATAAAAGTTATTCAATTTTGCACGCTGATTTTAAATCTGTAAATTTTTTTTTCGAGAGTCCTAAGGTTTTCGAGTAATTGAACCCTACTTTTTTAGCTTTTTTGGCCCATTTTCCAATTTCAACTTCAATTTAAGCCTTTAATGCAAATTACAATTCAAGTCTTTGTTTTGACCTAAAGGGACTCCTGAAAGCGTAGGGGATGGAAGTCGCCCAAGTCCTTTGTAGTTAAATAACTCCTTGAATATTACTTGAAATGAATTAATAAGGAATGGATTAAAGAGCTGAGACCCACAGATTTCAAACGAAATGTCAAGCGCCACATAAGAATCCTTAATTAAAAAGACACCGTTCATCTAAATGTGTAAATATTCATCCAATTTCGAGCAGAAATTCGCTAGAAATCTAAGACTCACGGTAGAGCTACTTAAGTAGAAGTGCGCAGAAGGATTTCAGCTAGTTTCTTAATCCTCTCATCTGTTCAAGTCTCAACTCAGACGTGAACTCGTTTCCATGAGTTTCACTTCAGTGTGAGGCATTTCAGCGAGTATTTTTGGAAGCGAGTCTCATTTAAGCAACTTCTTCGTATTATACACATTGCAAAATCGTTATTAGATAAAATCAAACCTTTCATAAACGTTTTATTCTTGTCCTTGAGAGAAAAACAACCTATTTATTATTAAATAAAATGAGTTAAAGAGTGTGTTCTATCTAACATATATATTTATAATAAACAGTCTTTTTGGATTTGATTGACTCTATAAAAATGGTCTGAGGTTGAACTTATTTTCTTGATCATAATCCAAGTTATTAATATTATTATATAAATAATTAAATATTATCAATTAGATTTAAAATGACAAGTCCAAAATTTAGGTTAAATTTTTAAATACTATGTCGTAAATTAGAACATAAATTTGTCAATTCATAATCTTGTTTAGTTTAGCCATGAATTTCATTGTTTGATTCCATTGAGCAAACCCTAAATTTGATAGTCTACATTAACGCTTAGTATACAAATTGAATGATCTAAAATTTATACAATTTTTATTTAGGCATTGGGCAAATTTTGTATCACCAGTGATCGGGAAATAATAATATTTTGTTATTTAGTTTGTTCTTACCAATATCGAGGAGTTGAGTAACGACTATATTCCACATATTCATTGTCAGTAAATTCTCCACTTCTATAGCCTGTTTGTTCTGATTCTCGTTTCCGTATAATTTTTGAAGTTCGTCGTAGGAACGAAATACTCGCTAACATTGGTAATGCATAACTAGGGTATAAATAATTTAATTTCTATTAACGACATGATAGAATAATTTTAGAGAGAAAAATAATTAATACTTTGTCAAATTTAATATTGTTTGAGGAATCCATCATTTTTTAAACTAATTCAAATATTTATCCTATCCCTCATAACTGTGATAAAAAGATTTGTATTCCAATTTAACTTATTAATTCAAAATTTTAATACATTCTCCACAACACCAAACATGCTTGGACGCCTCAGTACTCAACATATTCAGAATTCGACGCAAAATGTTGAGGAAACATATGCAAAAAAAAAGAAAAACAATGAAACGTAACTTATTTTATAAATTAAATATACCATAACTCTATCTATGAACTAAGTAGTCAAATTATCTCTTGTCTACATATTTTAAAAATAAAATAATCGAGTATCAAATGTACATATATACTTTGAAATTATAAAATATACTGGGTTAAATTCTCAGCCCAAGGTTTTAAGGCTTTTTGTAGGTAGGAAATATAATTGAATTGCCCTGTTTCAATATATCCATGTATGTGTATTATTTCAAATGTTTTTTGTTATTTATTAAATTGTTTTTATCATTCGAACCGTCAAAAGTTGAGCAGAATATTAAAAATGAGAGTTGAATACTAGTACTATGAGAAGAAAGGGACTTTCATTTCCAGTAACATATTTTAAATAGTTTTCAAAAACAAACATTAAAGACATTGCCAAGTAATAGCAATAATTAGCAAAACAACATAAACAACATTTTAAAAAACAGCGTCAAAATACTAGGAGTTTGTATGCTAATAGAGATGTCATTTGTAGTCTAAATAGGGAACCGTTATTTTTTGTGTTCATGCACGAACTTTTTTTTTGTTTTTGGAGAAAGAATTTCTTCTTGATTTATTATTACCTTGGTGTAACCAGAATGACATAATAACACATGTCTCAGTAACATAACAATAAATGTATTCTTTTTAATCAAAGAATTTATGTAATTACATTTATTATTTTCCTTCAGTTATGAAATAACAACACTTTATATCATTAGAAAAAAGGAACAACAACGTTTCTAGCACACGAACAAAAAAGAAAAAGGATTAAACAATTTCCTAGGCAATATTAAAAAAAGTTAATTAAATATAAAAGAACTGTTTCATATATGTTGATACACCCAATATGGATTTATTTAAATAATCAATCTCTTTTCTTTTCTTTTTTCAACCGATTATTGTTGTTAAAAATTAACTTTAAAGTGACTTAGAGAGAAAAAAAAAGTGTCAAATCTTCAAACAAGAGATACCAACTGAAAAAATATACTTACAAATGTACTTAATAGAAGACAAAATCAATGTTTCTATCTATATGTACAGTTATTTGTAACAAATTATTACTAACGTAATAAATATATATCCGAATAAAGTCTTGAATTTTTTAAATAACCTCTTTTGGACCCATAAGACTATTTGTAAAATTCAAGCTTGTAAGGAATAGGAAGAGCCAAATATTTGGAGAATGATACATGTTCATAATAGATCAGAATAAGCCTAATCCTTTCTGCTCAAATTTACTTAGTCATTCGTATATGTTTATACAAATCTTATTTTTACTTAATTCAATAGAACACTAAATATCCATTTATCTCTGTCACATAACTAATTCGCATATATTAGTACAAATTGATAATGTAATGTTTTATATTATCTGAAAATATTTAGATGAATACTTTTTTCCTTCTTCTTGATAGGATTTCTATTTTCTGTATGTATGTATATAATGAAAAAAGCATTTTGGTTTTTCTTCCTATCTTATAATAATATTTACAATTTCCCCTTGAAATCATACAAATGTGTTGAATGGTCTCACGTTACTTTTGTCTATTCTTTTTAGAGAAGACATACATAACACTTTTCAACACATTTGTGTTATGTCAATAAGAACTTAGCACGAATAAAAAAACAAGAAGTGAAGAAAAATCAATTTTTCTTTTTCTGGCTATTTTCAGTTCATTAAATAAAACAAGGCTATTCTTCTATCACGAAATTTTTGTACTATTTGTAAAAATCCCCAAAAATAAATAATATGATATTATAGCTTAGAGTCTATAGTTTAATTTTAAAGTATTTTGTAGGAATAGGATGCTTCAGAAAATGCCCAAATGCCTCTCAAATATGTTAAGGACTAAACTTTAACTATATTAAGAAGTAAAATATTAGGTTGGTAGAATTAGGTTATTAACTCGCTGATCCCGAATGACGCTCTTTACTTTATTTTACTTTATTCTATGCCATTATTCTTCTGTTGAGAATCTCCCTATGTTTTCTTCTAAACGATCCTCATCTGTACATAATATTTCTGATATCCAAACTATTGAGTGTTCAGATGCAACATTTCGTAATGTGAATGAAGAAAAAAGTTGATATTTTTTTAATAAGTGGTTGTTCTTGTTCACTGGGATCCCAGAATAAATTTGGAGAACTAACGTCTTGTTTTAAATGGTTGAGTCTTGAAGAAGTTTATTATCAACAAGACCAATGCAAATAAATTTCTTCTATTTCTCAGTCGAGCCATTCTCCACTTTCTATACTTAAGATGAAAGGTTGAAATTTGTTATTAGCGGACATAAAGTTTGTCAAATAACATTATCTTTCTTGGCTACGGAGAGATCCATAGTTCTGAGACTCTATGCTCATCATATGGAAAATGGATTTACACATTTGTTTCATCCACTTTATCGGGTAAAATTAGATAACGAGCGCCAGCTATCCTGAGGGAAACTTTGGGAGGAACCAGCTACTAGATAGTTCGATTAGTCTCGCCCCTAAATTGGAAAACCATTCAATAATTGTCTCTTAACGTCTACATGGTTTACATCGATATCCTTTTTACCATCTACTATTCTACATCATCTATATCTTTAGAAATTGAAAAATTCGCTAGAAATATAAGACTCACGGTAGAGTTACTTAACTAGTAGCGCACAGAAACCGCAGAAACTTCTACGGACTACCGACACAAGTATTACTATGCTATTATAAGCAAGCAATATGCCCTGTGACCGGGCCTTAAAAAACGTCAAATGTACCGTGTTCGGCAGTTATTTTGCCATGGGTGTCACGCTTTCTATTGTAGCAAATTTTTGTTCGAAATTGGATGAAAATTTACACATTAAGATAGACGATTTCTTCTTAATTAAGGATTGTTATCGAGCGCTTGATATTTCGTTAGAAATCTGTGGGTCTCAGCTCTTTAATGCATTCTTTATTAATTTATTTTATGTAATATTCAAAAAGTTATATAACTACAAAGGATCTGGCCGACTTTGGGCATACTCCCGTCTTCTACGCTTTTAGGAGTCCCTTTAGGTCAAAACAAAAACTGGAATTGGAATCTGCATTAAATACACTAACGAACCATTATTTTTTTATGCACAAAATGAATATTCTTTTAGGCTTAAATTAAAGTTGAAATTGAAAAATGGGCCAAAAAAGCTAAAAAAGTAGGGTTCTACCCAACATTTATCAAACTATCAGGGTTAGCGTGTACATTTTATCTTTATACATTTTTACATAACGGCAGTTTATACTTTTTTACAGCTCTAGAGCCTGAGGAAAAAGCAGGAGTGATACTTCTGGTACTACTGAATTAAGATCCTCCTTAACATCAGCTGTCTTTATTATGATTTCCGAATGTAACGTTAGTACAGAAATAGTTGGGTATAGGTAAAATATTAAAAATATATATATTTAAACTGTAGTTTTATTATGTATTTTTAACTAAACAAATTACAATAAAGGTAGGTGGAAATTTTCTTCTTATTATTATTATTCAAATGTGAAGATATTTCCACTAACACCCTTCAAATTTCCAAAAACAAATCAAAAATCAATTCTACTAACTGTTATTCCAACATTAATCATAAAAATCTAAATGTCTTTTACAGAAATCCCATCCCTATTAGTTAACAATTTGCTGTACTATAATTGGTTTTTGTTTTTAAACCTCACTTTTATCTTTAATAAAATCTTTTTAAATATTTTTGTTCTTCAATTAATGAAATCAACTTGAAGGAAAATGAGTAAAAAACGACCTATTTGTTCAAATGAATGTAAAATCTACATAAATATTATAAAATTGTCCTTCAAAAGATGATTTCCTTTGAGTAAATATCAAGTCAAATTTAATTCTATTATTCCTTTTATTATACATATTTTGTTTTTGTACCAATCTATTTATATATATATATATACATATTTGAAATTGAAATTTGATGTTAATAGAATTTCCTTATATTTTTTAATTTATTTTTCCATTAATATACTTTTCTACTGAAGAGCATAAAAAACCCTCTCTGAAAAATTTCATTTCTATTTCGTGTCCTTTTTGACATGATATTAATACATTAAATATTATAAAAGTTGCTTTTTTGGATTAAAATTTCCCTTATTCAGACGTCATGTACCCTTCCACTTTTAAAGCTTTGAGCTAAATGTTGTCAAATTATTTTATAGTTCTTAATCTATTTTTAAAAAAAAGCTATAGTACACTCTACTTTAAAAATTCTAAAGTGTCTTAGAACTGTTCAAAGAGTATGTTGTTTCAAATGACGTTAAATACGATATTTCAGTTGTTTTTCCACTTTTCTTTTTTCATCAACTGAGCGGATTTTGTATTTTAATCAATGAAGTAAACTGTTTGTGTTAAAGTTATTTCAAACACCATAGTTTTTTTCCCTGAAAAAACTCTTTTTTTTGGTAGATATTTGGCCTATAGCTTTAAAATTTGAATGGTACAAGAGATCTATAATGAACAATTATTGACTCCTATTGTCCTTCATCATGATAAAATTTCCGGTTATTCTTTGGGTTAAGATAAATTTAGTAGACATTTAAATTATACTTAAAACTGATCATCTCAACTCTTTGTAAAACCAAACCTTATGCCAATAAATAATTCATTGGTATTATATGTATTTGAAATACAATGGATCTCATAATAAACTGCTGACCTCACAACAGTATTATTAAACAGGACTAATAACTAGAAGTAAAATTAATTATCATATCTTTATTCAAGCATCACTGAACTTCTAACTCGACCAAACTTATGTTTAATATTACTTTGCTTACATATGTGTATTTTCTATATTTTAAACGTTACACTTGCCTCCATCCCTAAAAGAATCCTGTTCAATCGATATCCTTCCACTTATGTACACACATACATTTTAACAACGTTATTTATACAAATGGCTAAAGTTCGTGAGAATTTTGAAAGTTGTTCATATTTGTATTTATAGAATTGAAATATTAAAAATAAAAAATAAAAACTATTCCCTCTTGAATGAATACATACATATATAAAAGTAGAAATGAAGCAATATATTTTTAAAAGTTGGATACCATCAAAGCTTCACTTGCTTTTACAAACAAAAAGTAAGGAAAAGCACAACAACAATTGTTGAAAACATAGTGAATGCCATACTCAAATTGTGAGTTATACAAGTTTGTATGAATGGATGATACATAGCACAAATATTTTATTGATTTACAAATTGGGATTTTGTGCAAATTGTAACTATGTACATACATACATAGTAGAAACATATTTTGAAAATTTGTATATGTGCATCACCATGACAAGCTTTTGAGTACACTCGCAATCTCGACTTTCTAAAAGAAAAATTTGAACAAAAACATGGCTAATGATAGTTTTGGTAGCAACACTATTTACTTAGAATGCAGCTATAATTATTTTCTTTCATCAGCTGCCACATTTTCATTTTATTTTTCAGATTCTATATTTTTATTTATCTATGTCACGCGTCTTAAGTATACTTTCATTTCATTTTTGTGTCCATTCACATTATGTTCCCATTTGTGATTGATTGATTGATTTACGAGTGATGATAGAACTCTGACTCCATGTTCTTTATAGCTCCGGCCTGATATACATATAAATAATAAAGGGTGACAGATTTTTCATGAAGAGTGAGAGTTCCAGTCTTTTTATTTGCCGTTTCTACAATTCATGAAATTCAAATGCAGGGTAGTAACTCACTATTTTCCTTAGTCTAAGGGAAAAATAAAACTTTTTTACTCTCAATAAAACGCTGAACTTCCACAGTTATGACGTAATGTGAATACATTCTATACTCAACTTCATTTACAAAGTCATACAAAAATTTCTTTAGGTAGTAAAATATATATTTTTTAACTTAATAGTCTATGTGTGTACATATACTTATGTCAAGGGTAATATATGTAAATATGTATTTGCTCTATGTATAGTATTCTATATCTTTATATATAAATATAAATCATTTGTAAAATATTATAACAAATGTCAATATACATAACAAAAATAAAAACTTCAAGAAATATTGAAGATTCTTCAATATGAGGAGTAAATATGTATATATACTTAGAAATGCAACTAATGTATATAAAAATACATTTTTATCACTAACAAAGGAAAAATAGTTGATACTAGTGCTCTTTTAAGGATTTATATTCATTTTTTAGTAGATCGATCTTTGGGGAGGAAACATCTCCTTCAAAAAGAGGAATAAAAAAATTTCCAACTACATCTGTTGTGAATTTTGTTAAAGGAGCAAAATAAAATTATAATACTTTCTCTACACCTTGTGCTATTTTTAAAAATATAAATTCATTTCTTGAGGCTGTAATAATGTAATTGTTTCCCTTCCTTCCCCCTCCTTCTCCCCTCCCTCCCAAAAAAATTATTTTTTTTATTATACAAAACCATTTTTATTCTTGTATTTGAGACTTAATTACTGTTTCTAGTGCAGACAAACAATTTAAGTGTAGATTCGAAATTGAATACTTGACTTATTTTTAGTACTTTATGTGCACATACAAATATAAAATTGCAAACACACACCTAAAAATAAAATCAATGCATTTTCAAATGATATTGCAAAAAGATAATAATGGTAGGGTTATTCTTACATGTGGTTTAATATGATTAGAAATGATAAATGACTTAAGGAGAATGCCAAAAGAGTGTAATCAACTAAAAATAATCTACAAACATATTCTTAGCAGCTTTTTTCTCTTCACTGATTGGAATAGATTAATTCATTTTACTATCTAAATAGATCATTTGAATTAACAGCCTTTTTGGTACTAGAATATAAAGTTGACCTAAAAAGTTTTATACAACGATAAGTATATACATAGAAAATGAAAAAAATAAGTTATAAGTCAAATATTATGTAAAATCAATTTTTTTTTTTGCGAAAAGTAATGATAAATGAAAATTTTACCATTGACTTTCTTAGCTAAAGCAAATAATATATGTCCCCAAGGTGTGTAAAATATATAAATCAAGGTTTCAAGGCTCAAAGCCCTATTTAGGTCATTTATAAGTATTTTTCAATACTTTATTGAAGTTAATATTTTTGATATATTTTTTTATTAAAAAAAATCATGTTTTAAATATACATCATTTTATATGACTGAACAAGAATCCAATACTATCTTAGCATCACTAATATGCACGGCAAGTATAGACTTCCAAACGGAGTTTAGAGCCAAAATTCGCTAAATGAATTGCAATAAAAGATGAATTCATATGTTGAAAAAGTCACCGTGTGCCATAAGAAATTGTTGACTCCTGTTATCAATATTTTAAGTCAAAATCTTTATTTTATATAAGTAAACATAGTTTTAAAATAATTTATTTTCCTTTTGTCAATTTCTTCTGTTCAGAGATCAGCTTACATTCGCTTGACTTTTAATAAATAGATATTTAATGTGTACTACTTACAAAAATACAAACAATGATTTAATATAGGTCGAAGCTTTTCCGGATAAACTAATGATACAAATTTGTCCTCCAACAAACTCAGAACCCAGAACCTAAAATTAATAAAAAGAAAAAAAATGAAATGACTTATGAACAAAAGATATAAATTATAAAAATAGATGTTAAAAAGGGCTAAATAAGTGCGCTTTGACCATATTTTCAATATAAAAATGGTATGGACAGTGATTTAGCATGTGTTTTCTTATAACTAAAACAAACAACTACAACTATTGTTTAGGTATATAATATGAGCATTGAGGAAAATCCAGGGTATTATGTCTTTTAAAAAAGATTGATAGATTTTATAAGCTTTTTTTTGTTTTGTTTTGTAAACTGCACCTTTCACAATACCGTAAACAAATCAAATTAATACATATTTTGTCACATGTTTAAAAAAAAATCATTATTAAACATTCTTCTTTTTATACGACACTTATAATAAAATTCACATGAATGAATTCTTATAGTCTTACAAGTTATTTAAAGCAATTTATATTCAATGGAGTCTTCTAGTTTTTGCCAAAAAAATCTAGTTCAAAGATTTTTTATTTCCATAGTATTATCGACATTATAATATTTATGAGTTTTTTGAACTAGTTTAAAGAAAAAATAAATAAATAGTACATACATACACGTTTGGCCAAGGACTTATAAGAACCACGATTAAATAAAAAAAAACACATATGAATAAACCTCTTCCTCCCTCCTTTTTTTTAAGCATTTGTACTTCATAGAATATTTAATACTACATTTGTAATCACCAATATTTGAAGAGGTCTTATTAAAATATTCATTCACTAAAATCAAACATCAATTAAATTTGAAATAACTGTATGTGATTAGATTATATGAATTCAGTTACTGTCAATAGGTAGTGTAAAATATTAATCTTGACATAATGGCTGTATATAAGGCTTTTTCAACATGAGCTTTACTGTTCTCAAGGGTGCAGCGTTTTTATCAAGAGAGAGAAAAAAACCACCTAACAATAGAATTAAATGGATTAAATTTTAACTTCTTTCAGTTAAAAATAATTTATTTTGAATGAAGACATTATGTTAAGCACATATACATTGCGTAGTTATTATTCTATACTAAGGTGTTACATACATAATTTTCTTTAATACGCTTTTTTATTATCCTAATTAATATATTAACATACAAGAATATATAACATTTTAAATATATTAATCATTAAACTTAAAAAGAAAATTGATTTGTAGTCTTTATCTTTAGTCTTTTATTTTTCTTCATAAAAGTAAATATTAAATATTGTACATAATTCCTGTTTTAGAACCAGTTAAATTCCCTTCTTCTTCCAATACCCAAGAGATAGGGATAATTAGGAATGTAAATAATATACAAATGGGGTGTGTAAAAGAAAAAGAAAGATAAAGTCAACTTGGTAACTCTGACAATTTGATGAATGTCGAGAGGAAAGCTGCTTGAGCTGTCATGACGTTTTACATAGCTACAAGCTGCTATTCTCCTTTATATATACAAATGAAGACTTCAATAATAAATAATAACATTATGTTTTTAACTAATAATTATCCGAGGACTTGAGTCCTTTTTGCTTACATTTTATTTGCTTTATTAACCTTAATGCATGTATTCCTTCATGCAAGATCTTTACTATCAGGTAGATGTTCTCCCCTCAGTAATAAAGGAAAAATGATAACAGCTTTGGAAAACAAAAAGTACTGTTCGAAGAGCCAACTCCACAAAATCTCGCACGCGGCATTTTGTATATTATTTACATTCCTAGGGATAATTGTATCATTCCAATTTTTTTTTGTTAAGACCAGGTCCTTAGAATAGGAGAGTCGAACAAACACAGGCGCCATCTGGCAATAAAGTGATGTATATGATTCAGGACACAAGCAGGGCAGGCTTTTTGTGATAAACAAAAATACTAAGTACTCCCTCTTTAGTTTTTCATCAGTTGACTCTTCTGATTTAAAGCAGCTGACCACGTGTTATGAACTTAAAAAGGGTATTATTATTAATATTTATGATTTGGATACATAAAAATACCTTAAATCAAGATTTGCACGCCCTTTTTTTTAATTTTTGAATATTGCATAAGTAATAACGATTGATTTGTAATTGGTAGAGTTTATTAATCTGTAGTTTATCTAAATAATAACTCTACCCAATATTAAAAAGTTGATTATAAGGAAAATACAGTAGGGTAGCTACCCTTCTGTAGGAAATTTTTCCTTTCCCTATTGTGAGTCGAGGTTACGAGTGCACAAAAAGCTCGACATGAAGACCAACTATTATAATGCAACTTCTTAGACACAAGTTTTATAAGCTATAGAATGTATATTTTGAATACAATTTCACTTATACACGATAACACGTGTAAACCTTTTACAACAGACTAATCTGTGTGTCTTAAGTTCAACTTTCTCGTTCAAACTCCTAATTATCGAATCAAACCTTAGATAATGATCTCTTTTATTTGTAAAGACCTTTTCATTATTATGTTTTGTCAGTACAACTTTATTTGAACACTTCTTTTATCCTTTTTTAAGGAAAAATCGTGTTCATACGAGGGGCTTTTTTATAACTACATACATTTATTTGAGAGACTCAAATATCAATTAGAGCCTACTTGAATTTACTTTTATGACCCTATTAAGTGTTTCTTCATCATAAAGAACTACTTATTTTGTTTTATCAGCCTTCATTAATCTTTAATTTATTATCATTAAAACTATTTATGTATACAATTCTCCTTTGAAGTTCTTTTTAAGGTTCGTAACTTTCCAAGAGAGCTGAAGACTCGCATCAGCAACTTGGACTCGATTTCCAAAACATAAGTTTCATTTCATTGCAACTTCCTATTCAACTTGACTCGACTCAAACTCACTCGAAGTGAAAAAGCTTGAGTCTCGACTAGGATTCGAGAATTTGCCCGTAATCACTCTGCTCCTAATTCATAATTTAGTTTAAGTAGTCAACTATAACAAGGTAGTATTTCCTTGGACAAATACTCTCGGAAGGACAACCGTACTTCGACATCTAACCAATGGATTACCTCCTCTCATCTAAGTTTTCTTTAGTTAGTGTATTTTTAAATGTATACAATAGTTTTATGAGGTCCTTTGAACTTTTTTTTGCTTTACATATTCTTAAACTCTTTAATCCCCTTAGATGTCTATGAAATAAAGTAGAATAACAAAACAAAAAAATATCGATTCATTGAGTTTGTATCAAAGCATGAATGTATATAAGTATGTATGTAACCAATCATAATTTTCGTCATAAGTAAATAATAAAATAATCTAGTTTTTTTACTAATAATTTATTAACTGTACAGTTTAAAAATGGATATTCATAATAATAGTACACCCAGTTTGGGTTGTAATGAAGGAAATAATCTTTTCATATAAAATTTATAATCTATATGAACCAATAATATAAACCTCCCTAACTAAGTATATTGATTTAATAATTCTAAATAGAGACCCACAGTACTTTTGACATCATTGGCATGTCTTTGCCAAATATGCATTAATATTTTAAAGGCATTTATTAATGCTATTTAGAAGCATTGTTCCTTTCTAACCATAGATATAAAATCAAATTTGAAACTGATGGTTTGAAGTTTTAGTTCAATTTCTAAAATTTAAATAGATAATATAATATAAAAACAATTGATAAACGCGTAATTGATGATTTTTATTATACAAACAGCTCTCACTCATGAAGAGAAAAGTTAGTTTGCTGATAGCATAATAAATACCTACAACATTGTTAATTTCCTTGTAAGTAGGGAAATGTCGTGATATATCGATAATATATCGATTTTTTAATAAAAAGATCAATAATGAATATTTGAAGCATGTATAGCATGACTAAAGACTTTTCCTTATCAACAACATATTGGGTCCCTGTTCAAAGGAAATATTTTTTTTCGGTACATAAGCTCTATAAAAGGCTTCTTTTGACTATTTTTCTTATTATTATTATTATTAGGGACAAATACAATTTTGGTGTTCTCAATTTATAGAACAATAATAATATATAAACATATTTTTTTTTGTTCATAAATGCGATTATATTCGTAACCTTAAGAGACTAAAAGTTTATTTTAAGAGCTCCAATGTGAGTTATCATTATTTGTATTCTTATTATTATTAATTGTGAATCTTCCTAATAAAAGTCAATAATGCTAATGTATATTCTTTTTATAACTATAATAATAAGAAGTCGTGGAACATATGTGTGTAAATTAATATGTCCTGCGTTACAGTTGATTTTTTCTTCACCAAAGGAATTTTCAACTGCAATTGGAACTCTCAAATAAAATCTGTGATTCTAATTATTCATGGATAGTAAAAACATATATTTCAATACTCACTATGTTTTTTGATATTTTTATAAGACCCCCTAGACTATATGTATCTTTTATGGACATTTTCAAATTATGTAGATATTTTTGTTTCTTATTTGTCATAAAACTAAAAGGAACAAAAAAATAATAATTCAAATTTAGATATGTGGTATGTTGTATGAAAAAAATAATCTCATATCTTTACAATTAGGACCTGCATAACCCTTTGAATGTAGCGAATTTGTCTCACAAGTTATTTTATCTTCAAATTTGAAATGAATGGAGAAGTTACAAAAATGACTTTTGAAGGCTTTTCAATTATAATTTTTAATCGATACGTTGCAGAAAATTTATATAAAAAAGGGAACACCTTAATGCAGTGTTTCTCAAACTGTGCGTCTCAGATAATAACTAGGTGTGTCGTCGAATTTCTGTTTCTGTTACTTATTATTAAATAAAATCAATAAAGTTGCTTTATTGCGGGCTTAATTATCTCATTCAAGCACTATGGAATTTAAAAAAGTTAGAGAAGTACTATCCTATTGCACATATTTTTATGTGATACAACTCTGACATGATTAAAATTCATACAGGGCAATCAGCATCCTAAATGACTACTAGAATATTTGCTTAACCCTTAGAATACCAAATAATGGTTTACAACATACTTAAATTCATGTAGTTCTAATGAAAACACATATACACATATGTATATTTATCTTATTTGTCAAATATCATATGTGTTAAATTTGGTCAATAGTTTTGATAAACGTTTTTCTTCCATAAAATATAGTGTACTAATTAATTCATAGTTTTTGACTGTGTCGATTAATTACAGAATAGCATTTTCAGAAATTCATATTAACACATTATCACTAGTTTTAATACTCCAAAGGACGTACAATGTCACTTAATCTTGGCTTGTTTAGAGCCATAGAAATAGAAAAGTCATGCATACTTTTTCAAAAATGGGTTCAATGGTTGTCCATAGGTAGTTACAGGGTTAATAAAGCACAAGTCCTTTTCGTTTGAACCCGCATCACAGTCAGCCAGAAGACCTATGAGGAGGTCAAAGATGAAATAATCGTAACATGACCCAAAATAGGATATAGGCTATGTGACTTTGACCTCCAAGGTCGCTGGAGGCTGATTTTGAGGCCAGAGTGCGATTTGAAGGCATAAGAGTCCAAATTTGAGGTTGTCTATGAAGTCGAAAGTTTCAAGATATAATCAATTTAGGGTATTCATTTGTCCCTTGCAGAGTCTAGTGTTAAATGGCATGCTACTAGCCGCCGTTTTAAGGCTAGTTTAAAATAAATATAACCTTTAGTTGATAGTGATATGCAGTACAATAACAGAAATTGAACCAGGCTTTTTAAACGAAACAAAGATGTCTATATAGAATAATTTCAAGACTATACAAGATATGTATGTACATAGAAAGAAATGCAATGTAGATTATAATAATCTACAAAGTAGGACAGCACTTTATTTCAATGGGTTTAATGCATATAGAATGCATGTATTTATTTAGATTAGTGTTGAATCATCATTTATCAGATTCCTTCTATTAGGTTGTACTTAGTATGTACACTATATCTTCATACCTTGCGCTTCATACATGATTAAATTTACTTGTTCCTATCTGTCTCCTAGTGTCGTATGTTCTACATAACGTATATAAAACTTTATACTATTTTTTTTTTTTTGCAATTTATATATTTTCAGATCATATCTTCTTCATTGATATTTATTTTCTAATAATGAATTTTTTTCATTAATATTACTACCGTGGCGTATATATACATATATATGTATATTTCATATAATATATTGTACAATTGTATCTTTATTTCTTTTTGTTTTTTAATATATACAATAAATTAAACAAATTCATTACTTAAGTATGGGGTAGGACTAAAAAAGAATAATTAAAAACTAACATCTATGAAGCTTAACATCGTATACATAATATGGATGAATTCATATCAAACCGTAGCTGGGAACTCAGATTCGAAGTTAATAACTTAAGGCTCGACTTCGACTCGAGGGTTTCTAAGACACAGACTCGTAAAACAAAAAGATTCATGAACAGTACAGAGATTCAAGTCGTACTACGAACCGAGTTGCATTGAAGTCATCTCATGAAGCTTCAACTTCTTAAGACGACTCAAGACTTGATTTTGACTCCAAATAAAATGAATCGTAAAACAGAGCTGAATATATTAATAGTTGATATTTGGTATGCAAATGTTTAGAATTTTACCTGGAAATATCAAATCTATTTTTTTTTTTTTGACCAATACTTCCAATAGTAAATAGCCACTGTATAGTAGAAGGCAACTTTCAGAAAATGAAAAAAAAAACTTTCTACCTATAAGTTGAAACTTTTGATCATTAACTGCCGATGATTGGTAATGTTTCATTCATAATAAAAATAAGTATGACTTTAGTATTTTGATTGAATTACATAATGTGAATTGCATACAAATATTGTAGGGAAGACCAGACACAGTTGCAATGTTTGTTTTGTTTTTGATTCAATTACTCAGAGCTGATTTGGCTTAGACTCGCCAAAACAACAACTGTTGTTCATTTTCTGAAAGTTGCCTTCTACTATACAGTGGCGGTTGTCGTGGGTGGTGGGAGTGGAGTAATTGTCGCCCCAGTTGCTACATTAATTATATATTATAACGTATGTATATACAAAGACTGTTTAATAGTATTAAATAGTATATAGAGTATATATATGCTCATTATTATATGATTATATTCCTGTCCATTTTGGTTATTATTAGGCACGTCTACAAAATCAAAATCAAAAAAGAAATAAAAAAATCATTAAAACATTTGATTGAAGATATTTTTTCCCAAATCATCATATTAATTTTAATAAAACGATACTTTACAAAACAATTTTCCTCATTTTTAGGTATACAATTACATGTCTTGGTTATGTTAAAGATATTGCTACTACGTTTTTGTTGCAGCGTATCAAAAATCAAGATGTATTATTTTAAAACTAATAGAAATTTTATATATGTAATTAAGATCCCAAACTAAAGTGTTTATATTTTTTTTTAAATGCATAATTTTCTCCATGCCTTGAATTCAAACAAGTATTTTAACTAATATTTACGAGTCCAAAATGGATAAAATTCTCAAAAAAATTTAGAAAATTTAAATAACAAAATTATTAGTAATTTTTAAGTGTGTCTTATGTAATTAAATTCCTTTCTAGTTCACTGACCAAGTTATATATTACATGCTTATATTTAACTTAGCTCTGATAAAATGGTTGAAAAAGTGACAAAAAGCTGTGTACAAATCACATTCATAGGCTTTTTATTTGTCGAATAACTTTTTCAAACTTTAAGAGTTAACAAATGTATGAAATTTTAATTTAAAATATATATTTAGTAAACAAGTTATTACAACTAAACTATTAGGATATCTTGTTATCTTTAACTCACTTCTAGATGAGGATGAAGGAGATTATTATCTGATTGTCGGACATAACAAACATGGCTTTTAATACTTGAATGTTGAACCTTTATCCACAAAGGGGTAAAAGTGTTTCGATCGTAGTTTGTTTGTTTTGCTGAGAATTTTGATTGCTAAGTGTTTATCATAACAACAATAGGTCTTGATATAATATGACGCTTTAATAAATGAATCAAATGATTCCCTTGATTCAATAGAGTAGGTGTAGTCATCTATCAATTGTGCTATAAAATATCTTTATCTTTGCTCAGACAAGACAATCTAAAGTGGTCCAAATCAATTGAATAGATATAATTAAATTTTATTTACTTTTATTTTTTTACGAGTTTTTTATTACAAGAGTTCTATTAAAGACACAGGAACGGGTGGGACATGGGACTATTCGTCTTTCATTTTTGAAAAAAACCAAAACAATCAAAATTATTGAAAGTCAACTAATGATGTTGCCATCAATATGTAACGACGGTATTTTTTTATTTCCCTCGAGTCATGTCTTTGAGATTGAGTCCGATTCGAGACGCAAATTTTTTTCACATTGAGTCAGAGATGATACTGTTGTCATGATTAAATGAGACTCAAGTGAGTTCAAGGTGTCGTGAGGTCAAGTCCCCAGCTCTGATTTAGTTATCGTATCAATATCATAAGTTCAATCAAATAAAATGATAAGTTGTGCTTAAATAATAATAACAATATATGAAAAGAGGAAGTTTATGAGTCACTAAGCCATGAATCTTTTGATTCCCCACTTTTTACAAAACAGTTCCAATGATAAGTTGTGTGATTATCGTATCAAAATATGTGACGTCATTTTGTGTAAACTAGCCTCCCACTTGTCAATTTGTTCCAGCAGACCTGAGACTTAGTCAAGTAAAGAGTCCTTTCACTTTGAAGAGTTCAATTTGAATCTGAAGTTGTAGTGTAATGTGACTAATGTGCGACTTGAGTTCGAATCGCGTGTACGAGTATCCATTTGAAGGATTATATTAGTTATATGTAAAAATAATTTTTTTATCAGCATACGTTAACAGGACAAATCAGTTCTTTAAAATGTTGTCGAAACGTTGATGTACTTCAAAAAGCCAATCCTCTGATCTTCCGGTCAAATAACAAACAAATAACGTATATTTTGACCATCATCTTTGATAAGGAGTTTTTCTTCTTTTTTAGCACGAGCATTTGCATCGCGCTCTATATATCTGAATTATTTGCTCTTTCAAACCTTTGTAAAAATTGTTTGGTACTCGCGCGTATAGATTGAAACTTTCAATCTTGTTTTATTTTTTATAACAAATATTTTTTGTGAAGTCAATTTTTTTTTCTTTTAAATTTGTATAAAGTAACAGAGTATAATACAAATAACAATAAAATATATTATATATTACCTATAATCAAATGCTTATAGGGTAAAAATGACGCAAACATAATATTCTTATTGAAAAAATAAAGTATTTATGCTGTTTTGTATAAGGAGGAAAAGAAACTATTATATTGATAAAATCAAAAAAAAAAAAATGAATTAAATAAAATTCGTTCATAATATGGAATTCTATTATCCTTCAAATAAATAAATAAGTGTCTACCTACGTATATAACCTTGACAATAAGTCTTTCTATTCATTATTTAAAAAAACTGTCTATTAACTATTGTAAAAATCACATCTATATACACTTGGGTAATTTTTCTATTCATATTGAATTTGATGTAATATGAATGATTTGTTGACCGTATATGCAAGTCTATTAAATTTAAATAAATTGAAAGTAACCTTTATATTTTTGACTTTCAAATAAGTTCCAATAAGTTTGAAATATTATTTTCTTTCATCAAATATTAATTTTGAAATTATTTGCACGTAAGTCTTTTGTATAAGTACGTTTCAACCCGTCTTATTTAACACAGATTATTTTAATTTTTATACCATACGTGGATACTATTAATACATATATCTGATTCATTGCATTCATTTACGAGTAAATGAATAACACTTCACACCTTTTTTGTATATTAACCAAGGAATTAACAATTAGCTATGTCAATCAAAAACATTAGAAATTACATCCCATATTATCTGTCACAAGACCCTTAAATTTAGTATTTAAAATGCTTCATCTCATTTTTTTTTTTATCTCATTATTTATTATAAAAAATTACAGTATAAGTTACGATTCTTTTTCTCATCATATCAAAGAGTTTTTCATAATTCTCTCTCACCAATAAGACAAGTCTTTCAAATATATATCTAGAATTAAACTTTATGAATACGTAAAATATTATTATATAATAAAATATTTTGATATTTTGATTGATTCTATCTTTTTTTCATATTGACATAATATTATTAAATTGAATATAAAGAAATTCGAATTTACTCTATGAATGCTTTGTATATCCCTACTATGAAATACCAAGTAGTTCAATAGAGTATAACCCATTAACCTACTAATTGGTTAGTTCTCAAATAATTTTATGTCCTTTTTTTAGAAAGAAAGGTTTGAAGAAAAGTGCATTGATCATTGCAATATATGAAAGTTTGTCATTTTGTGTATATATGACACATATCATGAATTGACCCTTCAGTTACTTATAATCAAAAAAGATATATATGTAAACACATAAATCATTTAATCATAGATATTTTAAGAAATAACTATGTACATCCACATGTCTTGTTCATTTTAAAATACCCATCACAAGGTCAAATAAACAGTTCATTTGTTTTAGTTGAACGCACTATTAGTGCTCATCTCACGAACGTCAACTGTATAAATTAATAGATAAATTTCTTATTTTGATATTGATAGATCCTCCTTTGTTATTCATGAGTATTCATCAGACATTTGACAGATACAATTAAAACTTTCAATATTTTTTGATATTTTCACCAATATCAAGTGTATTTCTTTTCTTTGCTTTTTGAACACAATACCATGGTAACAGTTCCAATTTAGGGGATTTATTTCTGTTATTTGTACAAAAACTATTTGCATTTATTTCCACATCAAACCTTTTAAAGCCTCTCAAAATATCTGAATTAATGCGATAGCTATATAAAAAGATTGATATATGTATTTTATATGGTTTTTGTAAATAAATAATTATTTAGAGTGAGATTTCATGATCATGAGAAGAAGATAGGAAAATTGCTTTGTGAACAAGTGGGCGGCCATATATATAACATATTAAATACAGTTGAAAATATATTCTTCTAGTTATATTTTATTTTACATACATAGTGATAAATGCACGAATAATTATTTATTATTTTGCTATCTTTGAAAAATTCAATTTATTTTAAAGATATCTAGATAGATGAGGGAAATCTCAAGTAGGCCCATGGGATTGTCCTTTATTTTAAACCCCATAAGAAAGAAGGTAAGCAAACTTATTGGGTATATGTGTATAATACTTAGGGTAAGTGGATACATTATTATTCTTTCTTTTATTATTGACGAAATTATTTAGTTTTTCTTAGATAAAGCTGTAGAGAGGGAGAAATAAGTGTGAAGGGAACAAGGATTTTGCAAATTTCCCTCCCCCCTTCTGTTTTTTTGCCCCCCCCCCCCCCAAAAAAAAAAAAAAAAAAAAAAGACATGGAAACGCATGGAAATATTTTTATGGAGTCATGTTTAATGCCTTTGTGAGTTGATCTTGTATTTGGAAATCATATTCCTCCAAAAATGCTATAGACCGGACTTTTAAATCACTTTTGTTCTCAGTTTTGAAATCACCGCTTCTGAAGCACTTAAAACACTTGAGATATCCCTTGTTTTTGTGTAATAATTAGTTATTTCAATTTCAATTTAAATATGCAATATTCCGAATATTTTGGATGATTGGGGTATACCGGATTACTTCATATCAGGCTCTTTGTCTCAACGTTACAAAGTAAGACAGCAATAATTTACATTTTCTTCCCAGGATGATTTTGCAACGCTTTTTTTCATTTACCTTACGTTCATTGTGTAAAACTTGGGCCATTTGAGTAGATATAGAGAGGATTATTACAAACAAATTTAAACTGTAAAATTTATCACATATATACAAGGGAAAAACATTATATGTAGATGAAGAATGTTGTGCACCACATTGTGGAGGGTAAAATTGTCTTGAAAAAAACCATACTTATTTTGGACTCTAAACATGAAAGGTCAGAACGAGGTAAAAATTTTTTTTTTTGTTGTTAGAGTTTCATAGATACTTTTTATTCTACGTAAAAACATATTGAAAGAACTAAAATTCCATATAAATACTTTAAATAACAAAATTATATTACAAAAAAAAAGCCAGTAAAAGTATATTTTATATATCTCTCTTCCTCTTATGCATTAACAACATTTTTTAATGATTATTAAAATAGTTAAATATTTTTTGTGTTTACTGTAGTGAGCTGCTAGCGTACAAACACAATGATTTTGCTCCTCAAAGGGACAGAGACAAACAAAACAGAAGCAAAATCCAAAAACAAAAAAGGCTTTTCTTGTGTAATGGAGTAAAATAATAAATATTACTATATATATTATAAAAAAGGATAGTTATGTTATCTCTTCGCTTTTATTTTTATTTTGAAATGGTACACATTGGAATATATCAACTCTCCCTACCAGGAGGGAGAATTGATACATTTGAACAATTTTTTAAAAATCTCTATCATACGTATTTTGATATATATATATCACAACAAAATACGTATATCGATATAGCTCAAAATATTAATTTCCAATTTGCTATAATCAAAGGGTAAAACTAATGTATATTACTGCAATTATGCAAGGAAAAGTAAAGTTTGTATCAACTATATGTATCCTATACATATATTTAGTAAATATTGACATTTTTTGAAATTATCTTTCCCTTTTGATGTAATATCATTGTTTTTGGAAAAAAAAATATTAACTTTACTACCCATCATATTTTAATCTAAAATATATATTTGTCATACAAAAAAGATGTCATTTGACCCATTTAGAAACCCAAAAATATGGTTACTATAGTTTTTGTCCACTAAAGTTCATACACCGTACCAAAAAAACATTCTTTCTGAAAATTTATGAATTTGTTGAGCCTCACTCCTATGCTTATATAAAATATTTACTTGAGCCTCACGAATTAATAAAAGCAAAAGTACCGTTATTTACGCATAAATTGAATAATTGTGAAATATCAGTTCGATCTATAAATATTAAATAGAGTTATTTTTATACAGTTTGATTATGTAGATGAATTCTGACTATGCATGGATACAAATTATAAATTCTTTGAACAATATCTTTTTTATTAATCTATAAATGTCTTGATCAAAAACCCTTCTACCTAGTTTCTCAATAAATGGAAGAAAATAAACAAAAACGTCTTCAAAATGTTCCATTTCTTTTAGCTTCGTAACAAATAATAATAATCTACCTAGATACAGATGGAAGTCCAATGCATATATATATTAAATAATATAAACCCAGATATACGAATGTATAAATCATATAACGAAAAAAGATTTATGCCTTAGGAAATTTTAACAATGGTTGATATTGATGCATATTTTATACCATGCCGAAATGCATGCATAAATCTAAAATAACGACCACAAAGAAGAGTATGTAACCTCTTTTGATTGAAATGTAATTGAGTGAATCAATAATATATCTTGAGTATAAGTAGGAAAAAAAGAAGCTATTACAGAGTAAGAAGTTATATACACTATTGTTATGTCGACTTGAGTCGCGTAAATAAATTACAAAAGAAAGAGGAAAAATACGGGTTGAGACCTGAAGAGTAAGCAAGTAGAAGGTCACGTCCCCGGCAGAAGTTTCTCCAGAACGAATGATAGAGCATATTTGAAATTTGTTGTTGAATCTACTATTCTGTCCTCTAACGGTCGAAATTGAAAAGAAAAAGGGAAGACAGTACAAGCGTGAAATATTACTTTTTTGTAGTCTTCGTTTGGTGTCTTCAATGGACATCTATATATATTTCCTGATGGATTAGAAAATTACTTTGCAAAAGAATACGAAACTCAAAGCATTTGAAGAGGTTTAGAGATACAATACCAAGTAGGCTCATTTAAATATGAAGTTGACTCGTCGCTTTTTTTTTAACAGGAAAATATAATCATCATTTATATCTACCATATAGTCAAAAAAATTATCGACTCGGTTCGACTCGACTTGATTTGATATTGTTTTGAGTCGAAATATATGTATATGTACTAGTTTTGAAAATTCTTTGAAATAAGTATTAAATGTGCTATTAAAGTTATCCAAAAAGTGAATATTTCCAGCGAGTGAAAATCCCTCCATATCATTGTCAGTTGGTAACTTGCTTATACATATTTTGTAAAAAATAGAAATACATTTAATAATAGTTATAGTGATGAATTTTGATGGATATGGTCAGGCACTATATAAATATTTTTTTAATGCTAACATGCAATTATGAAACAATTAGAAATGTGGAAAAGAGTGATTTTCGATGTGTAGATATTTTAAAGAAATTGAATAATCAAATATAACTGAACTCACGTTTATTTTTAGTATATTCGATAAAATTTATTATAGCCACCTATAAAAACATATTTGCTGAAGACTTTAAGTGTTTCAGAAAAGAAACAAACTACTAACAAAGTTAAAATTAAATTAAATTAATACATATTTTTGTATTCATTTGTTTTTTCAACTTAAGAATCTTAAATTTTCTTTTTATAAAGTAGGAAATGATAGTATGAAGTTAATATTTGAATTTTGAACAGTATCTTAACTTCAAAATCAATTATTACAAGTATTGACTTATACAATTTTTTGAGAGGCTCAGCTCTAATGTACTCTGCCAGAAATTTCCTGCTTTTCATCTCTGATGAGCAATTCCTATTTCATTATATTAATGAAAAACACCTAATCATATGAGTTGGTATCATATTCCAATTTTTGACTTGAACTTTTTAAATATTAAATTTTTCTTAAAACTCAAATATAAGACCATAGTCTTATTTTTGGATTAAAACCGTAACTAAAAAATTGAACTCTATTATTCACTTAAGTATGTCCAAAGTTTGAAAATGAATTTTATTTGTCAATCCCTGAACTTAGTATAGGTTTGTAATAAATGAATTTGAATAGCTAATTCGATAAAGCAACACTGAGCTTGAAAATGTATATGCTTTGTTCAGTCTCGGTCTCAAACTTTGAAAATATTAGCTGTTAAAGCCAAGATCAAAGCATCTTTCTCAAGTCTTAAGGGTAAGAAGATTTTGACCACTAAAACTCTTTTTTCACATCCCTAAGTATTTCTATGCTTTCAATTTTTTTAAAAACTCATTAAAATTGTTACCTTCTAAAAAAAATCATCAAACATTTCTTTTTTATTTCATCATTGATTTACATTTATTAGCAAAAAAGGCTCTTTTAAAGTTTAGAAATTCTACATTTTAGATTAGACTGTCAAAATTTTTATATGCATTTAGTTCCAGAACATTCTTTTGCACATAATGTTTTTTTATTACTAAAGTTAAAATCCTCTTATATTAATAAAGCTTTGACTTGAAAAGCGTTTTATTTAATAGTTAAATAGTTTTTTTTCTTATGGTTCTAAGCAAGCAAAAGTCTGGTAACTAAGTGTCCTTTGAAGTATTACAATTTGTGTTGGATACAGATACGTCAGTAATGAGTTTAGTTTGCATATAACTTTATTATTCTCTCTATTGGAGCTTATATAGCTACAATAATTGAGCAGTATGAGTCTTGTCAATTAGCGTACTCGGACTGGGCGTACCCCCCAATACAGTTGTTATTGAGTGTTATCAAATATCGGATATCAATTTGTTGTAACTATCTGGGTCATTTGAAGTGGCAGACTAATGACTCAAATGTCAGCCGACAATTTGAATTACAGAAGGAGGTTTTTGCTATTTTTAGTATAATGTAATTTTGTAATTGTGCAAACCAACAAACATAAAACGTTTTTATTGGGATGACTGTGTCTTTATAGTTTAAATTATAAAGATAAAATCAAATCAATAATTCCTAAATTTGTAAGTCATTAAAATTTTTTAAAGTTCCTGAGGTTAAAAGTATGAGACGCTCATATCCAACCCAATTGATAATAATTGTAACTATGAATATCCAAATTATAGTAACAAACGAGTCTACGAACGAAACACTTCCTTTTTTTATGAATGAAAAGTGTTCATACCTGGATATGGGCTAAATGTCTAGATAAAGTAAAGAAACAAAAGAAAAATATCAATTGATACACCTACCTTGATAATCAATTAATTCTTCTCTGTATTGTTGAGAAAATAACTTGCAACAATTATAAGTACCGTATATTTCGGCATATAAAACCTCAATAGTTGAAGTCAAAAAACCACCCTTAAAAGTTGTGGGTCGTCTTTTACGTATACAACCGATATAAAAGTTAGACCTTAAATGACATATGATAAATTCATAAAAGTTTGCTCTAATTTTATCTGACATCGCCTTATACGCCGATATATACGGTAGTTCAATTTCAGACTATTAAGAAATCGTAGTAAAGAAAGTGTGCCTATAGTGCTGGATTTCAAATTCCCTTCAGTCCTCTCAGTTTCTATCAATTGAATATTGTCATAAACAATCATCAGATGAAATTAAAAGGCACTGGATAGTATTTGCGACCACACTCTCTCACCTCAACAAAATGTCCATCCCTACTCATACCCTTAACCTCAAGAACTTTTTTTCTTTCATTTTCTAGTTCGTGTATAGGTGTTTTTAATCCGATATACTTTTTTTATTTTATGTTTTAGGTGTCAACTGTTCAATGCAGTAGTTATTTTCTCAACCAAATTATTTTGCCGAATACTCATCCTCTAATTTATTATAAATAATTATTGTGTGTTCCAGCAATGGGCCATCTCTCGTATGCTAAATCTTAAATTATTTGTAAAAGTGAAGTCTCTTATTTGTAATTAACATATTCATATTAATATAAAAATGTGTGCATCAACACATTTTTATATTCGGTAAAAAAATATCACAACTGGAGATGGAAGAGAGATCATCGTACTCTGAGAGGAGATGCTGCACATCTACATAGTATCAGTGATCACAAAAAAGGAAGGAAATAGAAGCCATGAATTTGAATCACAGAATGTAATTATATATTTTTGTAATCTATCTACTTAATCAGCAACGACAATGGGGCACAAATATATTTGATGAAAGGAATGACTTTTGTAAGAGATATAAACCAAATCTATCACATATGAGACATGTTAAATAGGTTGTATATATACGGGTCCAAAGAACCTAGATGGTATTTAGTGTGTAATAAATTGTTTGTTATTTTATGCGTTTATACATCATTTGCCTTGAATTTGTTAATACTATGAATGAATATGGCTTTAAATGATTCTTGTCTGAATTGCCTATAAATCATTTTTAAAATGTATAAATAATATAAATGGGTTTTTCTGATTGCTAGCTCAATTTTGTCGAAACTGAAAAGAGACCAAGACCAAATATGTGTCACTTGAATCTATTATCTGTTTGTATAAAAGTCACACCTGAAATATTACATCATAAAAAATACGATAGGCTTTATCACTTCAGCTGACATGCTGAGTATTTAATAAGGAATTTTCTATTACTTTACAGCACCATTCTAAAGCAGCTTTTATTTAAATCATTAAAGCCCAATGAAAGGATTCTTTCACTTTGGGTAAATGGTGTATTTTTCAGCGGTTTCTATATGTATATATCAAAGGATGTAATTTAATTATTTTAAAAGTCATTTTTTAAGTCAAAGTATATCATATTTATATCAAATATGTCACCTAGACAAATTTAGAAGGAAGGATGATAGTTTTGGCACTAGACCTGTCAAGGATTCATTTTGATTTTATTTCTTCATTACATGTTTATTAGTTGACTTGTGTTCCGTGTATTTTTTATAATATTTAATGGCATTTTCTATTTTTTTTTTGTTGATAGTGTTACTTGTATATTTTTTTAATAGTATTTTTTAAGATATCATTATACTTAAACTTATTTAGCAGTATTTTTGAGAGTAATATTGAAATATATATGAACACATTAACAAAACTCTGACACTACAAAAAAGACATATTATATAAAATTTAGATCAGATTCAATTATATATATATATATAAAATGTCGATTGTAAGCACCACCCGTTCTAAATATTTTATGGATTTTGTAGCTATAATTTCTGTAATAATTTGCAGAAAAGTTAATAATTAAGGTCATGTTAACTCATAATTAGTTAATTATTTATATGAGTATCTTAATAAATATAAAATTATGTCAAAAACCATACAAAACTAGTAACTCTTTTCATACGAGTTTAATCCGTTTTGCGACAGATCCCTTATATAAAATCAGTTATACCCATTTCAATGCATGATTGATGAGTCATTTTAAGTAATTTATGTAATTAATAGTTTGTTTATTTATATCCAGATAATACAGCTATCTTTTGGGTGCGATCGATGCACACTCGGACGGGATCTTCCTTCAAATCTCTCCTTATTGTAGTTATATCATAATAATTTCTATTTTTGACATGATTTTGAAAGAATTTAAATATGAAAAATCCCTTTTCAAACAAAAATGTGAATTATTTCAATTTTTCAAAAGAATATAATATAATATTTACTATAAGATAAGTAGGCAAGAAATATATATATATATATAAATGATACTTTAAGATATGAAATATACATTCTTTTCTTCACAGATAAGAATACGCTATAGAGTATTTCACAAATACAACATAAAAGCTATTTAAGAAATCTTGTAAAAATGCTTTAAAATGCTAGAAAAATAAATTTAGTTCTGTCTTTTATAAAAAAGTTAAGCGTTTAATACTTACAGATTTCGAGGAAAGTTTAATATAAAATGCGTTAAAATGTTTGTACAGTATTTTGATTTAATGCTTTCATAAAATTGAGATTAATTTAATATTTCCTTTTGTTGGTAGGTAAACTCCAAAAATATTCTGTTATATATGAAAAAAGTAACTCAAGGATTAATTAGTCAGAGATTTTGATCTCAAATTAGTATTTTTGTGGGTTGAGTGATATTGAAATAGAATGTTGAGGATCTTATAATAGTTGTTCCTTTGTCTACCGAGTGTTTTGTATTGACCTTCATTTGTATGACTGTAAAGGCTTTAAGAATAATATTTTTAATACAAAATTTATCAAATTCAATAATCATTATATGAATTGTTGAAACTTCTAGAAATAGATGTGATTGTCGTTTATCCATTTAGAAGGTGTAGAGGCTGCAGTAACTCATTTGTGCTTCTTCACTCATAAATCTTTTTTTATGGAGCAGTTTCATTTTTGCTAGTTGACGTAGTTCTTGTTTTGTAAAGCATAGGAAGCACACTTTCACATTTTGGACTCATTTTTTTAATCATTTGTTGTAAATACCCTATTATCCAGATTATACTTTTTATGACTGTCGCAATTCTTTTCCTTATTTTTTGTGAGCGTGAATTATTTGATGATAAAGCTGCTAGATGCGCTTTTGACATCGTGTCAGGATTTCTTATGCCAACATTTATGCAGTTACGATCAACTTTTAAGGATAAACAAACATATAATGTATTGTCTCATCAACTGTTTTCATCAGTTGACTCTCTTCACTGATTTAAAGCAGCTGGCTTTAAGAACATTAATACTCCTTGGCTTTACCATAGCATGACTAAATCATATGTACATAGCTACCAGCTATTTTTGCTGATAGAAACAGCAATTAGCGATGATTTAGAAAAAACAGCAAAGAAAATAAAAAACAAGTCCTTGTTTATCTCATGAATTTGAAAAGTTATTTACAACTGAATGCAGAGATGAAAAATTCAATGAAGTGTTGTTGCATTGAGAAGAAAATCTTTTTCCAGAATAAAAGTTATGTTTTAGACAGTTATCATAGTGATTCTTGAAATATCTATTATTTTGATAAAATAAACTCAAGTAAATTTCATTTCAAAAATGGATTTATAAATGTTTTTTAAAAGTAACAAAATTCGTTACATTAATAAAATTTAAGAAGTTTTGCATTAGATTTAACCAAATTATATTTATTTCTCCCAATGATTTTAGAAACGAGCGATTCTTTTCGATTGGCTCAAGTATGTATCACTCTATCAGGATACAAAATAAAGGCTTCATTGATAAAATCGTAATGGATTCTATAGATTATAGAGAATTTCCATAAAGGTGAAAAGAAGATTACATGAAGTAGGTATGTTTAAAAAGTATCCTTAAATTCAAGACTGTAGTCTCGAAAGACACACATGATACTGACGATCAAGGGACTTGATTTCAATTTCTTTAAAAACTTTAAAAGTAAGAGGTTTTCTGTTCCTTAAAAAAAATTAAAGTAGCATATTTCTTTTTTAAATCAAAATTAGATTATAATCATCATCACCCAAAATGAGAAAATTATAAGCTACAAAAGAAAAAAAAGATTTTTCCTCATTTATAAGCAATTTTTTTAATTCAGAATCATATGCAGCTATGGTGAGGACATAATTGGGAACTGAATATAAATGAGAATAATTGTCGTTAAATATTTTTTTATTTGATTTTCTTTCTTTATATTTAAAAATGAGAACGAATATTTAATATGGTCGATTTGTTGACCACAAATGCAAACATTTTAATTTAAAATTTTAATTTTCCTGTTCTTTAACATTAAACAAATAGTTATAAATTAACCATCAAAGCCATGGTACAAAAATGGTTAATTTAAAATTATATTTTGACGTTATTTTTCTCGTTAATCCATAATCTTCTCAACCAATTTCAATTTAATTGAAAGAATGTCAAACATTATTATTCTATATTATATTAAATTTTGGAACATGACTTGTAAGAATTGAACTTTTTGAAGCAAATCCCTACTAGCTAACCACAGTTTTTTAATGACATCAAAAGGAAAGAATCCTTTTTATTAATGGTAAAGAGGCACTTATAACCATTCAAAGCAATTTAGAAACTGCTTTTTCATCAAATTACTAGTTGTGTACATAGTTATCATTTATATAGTAACTTCATATTTTACTTTTTATTTATGATAAGTGAAGTTATCTAAAAATTATACAAAAATTGAAATAATAAATTATATTCGTCTACTTTTCATATCTGCAGAGATATTTACTTTTCAAGTATAAGAAATAAAAATACCAATTAAACTCAATCACAGGGATTTTTTTTTTTTTCTGAAGCTATCGAGGATCTCTTTAAACTGAGACAAACATACTATGCAATATAAATTACAAAAACATAGGATGATATATTCTTGTATAGCAAACTGAGAAATGTACAAAAACTCTTAATATCATTCACAGACATTTAATGCTAGATCTGAGTTCTCATCAGAAAACAAAAGTTTGACTCGGGTCTGTCTCTCATGACTTAACTTGAACACACTCATGTTAAAAAACTTGCGTCCTGACTTGAACTCCTATCAGAGATATTAGACTTGGGACTCGACTTGACATCATGATCGAATACATTAGACTTTTACTTCTAAAAAGTGACTCTTGAACCGCTATGGGAGTATTTTTTCAAAAAAATGACTATAAGTTATATTCATAATCGACTTTATGATCATTTAGTTATTTTAATAAACTATTCTCATAAATGGCACTCAAAAGGCATTACAAATTGCACATAAATTTTGCAAAATTTCCACTTGAGTGCCCATATCAAATTCAAATAAAGTTTCATAAATTAAATAAGGTCCTAGACTATAGAAAACATTCCTAAGTACCTCAAACCATTCCAGAAATTAGAATATAAGGCTGCCCATGGATGACCAAGATAGGTCATGGAAATATTTGGTAGTTTACATTTATTAAGTAATATATATATATATATATATATTCTTGTTTCCTGAATTTTTGTTTAAGATTACTTTTATGTCAAGGCAACACTTGTGACTTTTAAATGTCCTTTCTGATAATTAGTCACTTATGGTTACTATAATATTAATTTTAGGAATTAATTTGACTCATTGATCAATCATGATGAACCCCTGATCATATGTACTTTTATGAATCTAAGTAGTTTAAGTAGATACCTACGTATTTAATAATGATTCGCTTTGCTAAAAATAAATCATTATAAATGATAAGTAACTCTACTGTTTGTACTTTGCTTCTATTATAATTCTAGGAATTATATTTATGTACTCATAATTGAGGTTATATTCGTTAAAGGGAATTAGTCATTTCTCTAAATTTATCATTCATTTTTTTTTATTTAATGATAGATAAACTTGTTTAGCAAATAACGAGTTGGTTATATAATAAATATAACAATGATAAGTCAATCAGAAATAAATCTTTAAAAAAATTAATGATATAATCAGTATATTATTGTAAGTGCGTCATTTTTTATTGCTACGTTTCCTTTTTTGTAAATATATTATATTTATCTACTCTGTGAATTATTCACTAATATAGAATGAATACATTTTGGATTATCTTTTTGATATGCTATCAGAATAGAAGAGAAAGTAATCAATGGATTCCCATCAATCGAGACAAAGAAACATAGAGGAATGAGGTGTATGCATAAAAGAAGACTTAGTGATCCGTGAAATTCACCTGGCAAAAGGAAATTTCTCGAGTGCGATAACAAAACGTGTCATTGCCTGTTGGTCCCCCCTCTTTAAATAAATGTATTTTAGATCAATTTAGGGGGAAGGAAAAAAACGCGTGACTTTTTTGAAATTTGAATATGTTTTTATACCCGAACATTCTAAAATTAACAAATAATTAATATTACTTAGTTGACATTCATTAAAAACAAAACTTTTGAGGTGAATTTAATTGATGCCCTATAGGTGCTAGCAAAAATTATATATCACCATAAGGCATTTTGATAATTTTTTTTCATAAGAATAAATACAACTATGAATTATTAAATGATAAAATACTTTGCTAAAATACGTAATATGCAGTATTATTGTCTTTTCCTCAAAAAATTGTCCATAACATAAAGACTTTAACTTAGTTCTTTGATTGTAAAAAATTGGCTTCTCAATAAAAAAAGAGGAAAATTAATTAAATAAATTAGATTAGATTTTTTTAAAACGTCCTTTTATTGCTACTATTAATTACGAATTAGTTTAGTTTTTCAACTCTAAATAATAAAAGAGTAAATGGCACTCTCTATCTTCAATATTTTTATTTTTGATTTGTTGAAAATATTCACCATTGGAAATATTAATTCACATCTAAGTTTGTTACATTGTAAAAATTTACTGAACGTATCATAAACGAATGACTAGCAACACATGAGCAAGCACTCAAAATGCAAAGAATGTCAAAATATTAAAATCGTAATTTAAAAAAGTCATGCTCAAAAGATATGCTTATTCTGATGACATGTGCTTTTATATGTAAAATGTAAAAATTTCAATATATTTTGGAATATCATGAAGAGAATTGACACAAAATTTAAATACATGAAGGTAATTGTAAAAAAAAATATATAACTGTTATTCATTAGCAAATGTGCATTTTATATTTTTTGCTATAATTAGCCAAACAACCACAATATTTCCCAAAAAAACTTCAAAACTGTGAGGTACGTGTGTGTGTGGATCATCTAGTTCATACCTATATGTAAATATATATATTCCTGTACATACGATAAGAAGTAATAAAGTTAGTATTCACAAGAACTCTACATGGCACAGTCCGTCTAAAGCACCAAAATTAAAAAGGATCCAAAGACTCCACAAAAGCTCCAAGAAACGATGGAGTCATCTACTACAAACGCGTCGTCTTCCAGACGCGTCTACGGAGGCTACAAAAGACAAGTGACACGTAATATCAATTCCGCTACATCCCTCATAGAAGGCCTCAGAGCCGAACATGCCGGCTCATTACATTCTTCAGAGATAGAGCTCATTAATCGAACACAAGAAAAAATGGACACCTCTATAGATAAATTGGAGTGTCTTTCGTTAAAAATGTATGAGGGTTAAACACAGGAAGAGTTGGAAGAGGAAGCACATGAGATGGAGAAGATGGTAAAGGCAGTACAGGAGATCAGTATGAAATTTGCTGGTATGAAGAAAAGCTTTTCCGAACAAGAAGAATATCCCTTTGAAGAAATCATGTCTAGATCTAACAAAACTCTAGATACTTGCTGCTCAGCCTTGGAAGCTCCTTCTTTAATCTCTCTTTCTAATCTCACATCTGTCAATACTCAAACCACATCTACCGAAGATCCAAATATTGATCCGTTTGCGACCAAATCTAAAATCTCTATGGAAGATGATCAAGATAAATTCGGAAGATCCAAATATTGATCCGTTTGCGACCAAATCTAAAATCTCTATGGAAGATGATCAAGATAAATTCGAAGATCCAAATATTAATCTATTTGCAACGAAATCTAAAATCTCTATGGAAGATGATCAAGATAAATTCGAAGATCCAAATATTAATCCATTTGCAACGAAATCTAAAATCTCTATGGGAGATGATCAAGATAAATTCGAAGTCTCAATATTAGGCCTAGAAGTAACTCCAATGGATCCTGCTCTTCAACCATTAACAATCGCAGCAAAAGAAGATCAAAGTTATCAGGCTACTATATCTGCACTTATTAACAATATGGAATTAAAACAACTACCACAAACACACCCTGCTAAGGCGTATTCTAAAGTATGGACAAATATGCCATTCGACGCTTCATCAGGATTGTTATTTCTACACAACCACAGGATGGTGATTCCAATCTCCCTTAGACAAGAAATACTCCAAAAACTACATTCATCTCATCAAGGCATACGCCGAACACGAGAGCATGCAAGAAAATTATACTTTTGGCTCTGGACACAGAGGGGGAAGTGACCGGAGTCAGAGAAAATGGGAGGTCGTACGTCATATCGGTTGTTTATATGCTTGTGTTTATGTTATTGTTATTTAAAGGTGTGACTATGTCACGGGGGGAGATGTGAGGTACGTGTGTGTGTGGATCATCTAGTTCATACCTATATGTAAATATATATATTCCTGTACATACGATAAGATAATAAAGTTAGTATTCACAAGAACTCCACAAAAATATTAAAAAGATCTTTCACAAAAATAGCATATATCAAAAATGAATAAAAAAATAGGTTTTATTAAAACATCTTTACTTTTTCATTGTCATTGATATTCAAACTTTAATAATTTGAGCTTCCCTATCCATTTTTACCCAAATATCCCAAATGTATGGAGACATACATTGTCAGTAGAAGTCAATAGGTAACTGGGCGCGTTCCATACAATCTATCGCTCTCTATTCAATTATTAGTACATGAAACTGATGATGACGTCACATAAGTGTGATCGGTGTATCGGTGAGGTAGGCTCTTAACTTCATTTTTGTTTTGGAAATAAAAAAGAAAAAAAAGTATCCTTGCTTGGTTGAAGTTCTAATTCCGGTGGATTGCACACTGAATAAGACCTGTGGTATCACTAAGCCATAAATATACACATATACATATAATTATTATAACGATTCGTTATTTAAGATTGTCATGAAACTTTTTAAGAATCTCTTTTATTTTTATTTGTCTGTTATCTTTGTTTTGACATTCATTGTTTCCCCTTGATTTTTAGTATATTTATCTTTCATGCTTTATGCAAACAGAACATAGCATTAATGTATTAAATTGTATTGTTCATTTCAAACATTAAAACGTATACATGTAACTTCTTGGTAGCTAAAATAAAAACATTGTGTTATTGTGACACATAGTAATTAGTCAATTACATCATTCTTTTCAGCTCTTGCTGTATTTTTTACTTAATACATGGGATACTCACAACTTAACAAGAACTTAATTGTTCAAATTAACATTGTTCAGAGGAGCTTTAATGAGTAAGGGGGGGGGGAACACGTATATAGGACTTGCTAATATTATGAAGATGACATTATGATAAATTGTAGCGTTTGCATCATTGAATCAAACGATCTATTTGTATGGGTGACCAATCTATGGTCAAAGAGGATCTATATTTTAATGATATGTAATATATATGGGAAAGGATTATTAGATTTCCAAGGAATGCTTCCTGATAAAAAGTTAAGAGATGAGGAAAAATAAATAAATATTGGATATCGTATTATTTTCATTTGCCTATATATTAAATTAATAAGTTAATTTATTTCTCATATTACTGCAAAAATATTTAAATGAGTAGATTAAGGAGTAGTTATGTATGGTCCATTATTCGTATTCATATTTTATAACAAAAATCAAAAAATTCACATCCCTAGGCTACTAAAAGAAACCGACTCCGTGATTTGTAGATTGAAAAATTTGTGGACATCTTTTTTTCCTTTTATCTAACTGATTCCACATTGAACAACTAATGTTGGGCTTAAAATACGACGAAAGTTTCAGGGAGTAAAAATTAAACTAAAAAATTAAACACCTTCAGCTAAGTGGATGTACGTAACTTTTTTCCTTTTCTCTTCCTTACACATTCGAACAAACACTGCCAATTTTATTCAATGCCATGGAGTAGTAAATGCTATGAACAAATATTTTACATGTGTAAGTTGTAAAAACTGACGACGCATGGAGAAGCTTTCGTGACACGACGCCTCTCCTAACGCCACATGTAAACCCACCTTAAGGTATCAATGAATAACGAAAGAGAGGTTCTGAAGGTACAGAAAAAACTTCTGGCCCTATACACCCTAATCCAATTGGATCTCCATCTCTGAAGTCCTCTAATAAGTGATTTTTTGAAAATTTCATATCCAGCGCATCCGTAAATTTCTAAAATTATTTACTTCCATAACCACATTTTATATTTTCAATACATCACTAATGTATTCACCATGCCTATTATTATTATTTTTTTTTGAGAAATCTGATAAAGGTAGTCAGCTAACAAAACAATGATATTTAGTTTGTTCTTGAGTACCATGTAGATCCAATCAATTTTAAGTAAATGGAAATCAATCCTTTATAAAGCCTTTTTAAAGAAAATGATGTATGAACGTAATTTGAATAATATTTGAGCCAGTATGTAGTATTTCAAGGATTATGTACATTTATTTAAATATATCCAAGCAATATTTCAGATTCATTTTTGAAAATCAGTACAAGAAGTTATTTGTTCAGTGCATATATAATCAATGATTGATACAGAAAACCGAGTTATTTATGAGTACTGATTTCTCAATAAATAACTATTGTAAAAATTGTTCTCTAAAAAAATTTATTAATATGGATATATTATATATATTTTAGTAATATCTTAAAACTAATACTTATTAAGTATTATTCAAAATGAATTAAACTTTTAAAAAAATCTATTTTACGAAAATATAACAAATTTAAAAGAATATCAAAACATTTTGAAGTTTCTATCTTTAAGTTATTGAAGCATTAGTAATGTGGTGACTTGAGTGTCATTTAACCAAAAAAAAAATAATTAGTATAAAATGATGTTACGATTGCAAAACTCAATTGCAAACCCATTGAATCCACGAAATCAAGTCTTTAGTATAAACATTTCCTCTTTCAAAAAGAGAAAGAAAAAAGTCTCAATATCAGTTGGTAATTATTTTATACTTCTTTTCAAATGTAGAACTGTTCATCATTTAGTAAATAATATGGGAATGTTCATAGTCAAACAAACGACCAATCAACATTTAGAACACTAATGAATAGAGTAGCAGAAAAAAAACTAGTACACAAAATAATGTTAGAGACATAATGTCGTATGATTGATTGATGATAAAAATGCTTATGTCCTAAATTAAGGAAAAAAACGTGTAGTACTTTTGTATAGGTAAATTAAATTGATTATGCTTGGAGCTTTGCCAAAATATCAATGCTGAGTATGTAAAGATATTACTTCATTAATCTTAAGATAACTTTTTTTTCTATAGGATTTGATACTTATAAAGCACTCCACATAAAAAAGTACTCATTTCAAAACATTTTCAATATTATTGATATAGGTATCATGTATATAGATCTAATATAAAATAAATTAGGGAAAACAAAACAGAAAAATCTTTTTTTAGCAATATAACATTTGTTTAGTATTTTTGATGGCTCAGAGCGCCAAAAATACCTCGTATGAGCAAAAGAAAATAAATAAAGAAAAATACCAAGCTCAAATGAATTTACTTCATTTTAGTTTTTAACTTCTAATTCTATAAGAAAAATTCTTCAATCAAGTCACATTCAAAAAATGTTTCATATTACGATTTAGGTTTTGTATTCTTTATTAATCATCATTGATATATATTAAACGATTATGGTTTTTAGTAGGTAATAGTTTTCATTATGAGAGCCTTTAAGCATCAATACAAGAATATAAAATCCGTTATCTCAGTCATTTATAATTTTATTAAAGAAAAAGTTCTCTTTTTTTATTATTGTGAATTTATTAAATTAGATCAAGTTATCATTCATAAACCTTTGGTTATATAATTCTTTTTATTTAAATACAAAGACTTGGAACACATAGCTTATAAAAAACCTTTAAAAACCATAAATATATACGACGATTATCTTATTAAAATATTTTGATATATTATATCATGTACATCTAAAACTAATTTATTGTTTGGGTATTGTAAATGCAATAATATTTATTTTTGTAGTTATAATAAGCAATATAAGTAACTCTAAGAGGTCTATAAAGAAACTGGAATTGAGTTAATTCTATCAATTTACTTGTTTGACTATATACATAATCTGTCAATTGATATATATTTAACATAATTAAATCTAATTTGAAGAAATGTATCTTAACAAATGGTATATTAAGAAAAAGTATTTTACAATCTAAAAACTTCCTGAATTAAATAATTGATGGATCATGAGACAGGATTTTTTTTTCTTTTTTCTCATTTTAGAAATATAAGAATGGGTAATTCTGATACCAAATATGATATTTATAAAATGAAAACAATTTTCAGATGTGAATTCGAAGATTTGGTATATTACTGGTATGGTAGTTTCGGTGCTCGAGAGGAGAAACAGATGGGACGAGAAAAGTTTGTTCACACTTTTGGCCTCCTCTCTATGTATTTCTCTACCTCGTTTTTAGTTGGTCAATATTAAATCAGATATGATAAAAATATAAAAGAAACTCACACTTTAACACCACAAATGCAAATCTAAACTTCAATAAGTATCAGCAAATGTGAATATCTTCTATAAATATCTCAAACTGAATGTTGGTTCGTTTGTGCGTTCATCACACTTTTTTTGTTCTGAGTCAATTCCAAACTAGTTGCTTAATGAGAGCTGAAATTTTCCATAAAAAACTCTGAATGTCCAAAAAATGATGGTTAATAATGATTTCAATTACACTGGTCCACAGCCAAAAATCTTCTGGGGTATAAGAATAATAGAAGTTATTCAGTTTTGCTCACTGATTTCAAATCTGTAATTCTTTTTTTCAAGAGTTCGACGGTTTTCGAGAAATTTGCCACCACTTTTTTAGCTTTTTTGACCCATTTTTCAACTTCAACTTCAATTTAAGTCTAGAAGGATATACATTTTGGGCATTAAAAAACGATGATTGGCTAGTGTTTTTTATGGAAATTTCATTTCTAGTCTTTGTTTTTACCTAAAAGTACTCCTAGGGGCGTAGGGTGCCGGAGTAGGCCCAAAAGTCGATGAAGTCCTTTGTACTTAAATAACTCCTTGAATATTGCATGAAATGGATTAATAAGGAATGCATTAAAGAGATTAGACCCACAGCTTTCAAACAAGATGTCATGCGCCCGATAAGATTCTTTAACTTTGAAGAAATCGTCCATCAAAGTGTGTAAATTTTCATCCAATTTTGAGCAAAAATTCGCTAGAAATCTAAGACTCACGCTAGATCTAATAAAAAAACAAGTGCTATAGACTGTAGTAGTAGCGTGCATAAGAAGACTCTGACATCAGCTGAAGATAACCAAATTCAAAAACATGGATCTCTTATTCAATTACAAGGCAACTACGAGGAAAGAGTGGGATCGCAGGGCCATGGATATCCAATGAAATGAATTGTGTTCCTTGATGAGTCATGTCTCAGTACCCTTCATCTTCATCATCATGGATATGAACAGAACTGCTTTGAGGAATGCTGGATCAGTCGCCTTAATTTGAAGAAGACGGGATCGGAGTTTCGATGTGTTATAAAATCAGAGATTCATGTTCATGAGAAAGTATTTGTCATTTGGATCATATTTGAGTACACTAAGAACAATTCCCTTTTCAGATTAACAATAAACATCGCTGCTTGACATCTTGACAGATTTGAAATCAATGAGCAAAACTGAATAACTTTTATTATACTTATACCCCAGAAGATTTTTGAAAGTTCAAATTTGTTGACCTGTGTAATTAATTTGCAATACTAATAACAAAAAACATGAGGATTAAGGATTTTAAGAAGCCTTTTTGGCGAGTTTTGAGAACTTTTAAATTATCTTATTTGACTACGAACAGTTTGTATTGTATTTTTGACTTTTTGATTCACTCTTTCTTCAGTTTCATATACAACACATATGTTAAAAGAATATGTCTTGAAATTACAAATGAGGCAAAATAAATTCTAAATTATACATATATCCTTTGCAATGAAAATGAAAAAAATGTCACAAATATACATATTACGGGAAATGACGTCTTAATCTAGTTTAATATGATATACTCATGTGGCCTCCAAGAAGAATGATCTTCAATTCTCTGACTTCCTTGACTTAAGAAACAAATGAATGGAATCAAGAAGATTGGAACTTGTATTAAATGGATCGAATAACCTGATATCTGGGCTTTTCTTTACCAACTAGGTATAATAAAAGTACCACAAAAAGATTTATACTCATACAAGACACTTCATCAATGTGGAATTCTTAAATATATATTTTTTTCACTGGTCAGTTTGATGTTGTATTATCACAAAATAAACAAAGTAAAAACAAAAATGAATTCAGCAGGGCCAAATAATTCATTCACTGCTTTATATTTTGCTAAAGTTTTCTAATTTATTATACACACAGTAATTCTATATAAGTAAACATGTTTCTATATAAAGTGAATTATAATTTAAAAGCAAATAAGTTAATATGTTTCAATAATAATAAAATGATGTTGTCAACTAGTTCTTTGGTCTAATAAATTTGTTTTTTTTTTTACTTCTTACCACATAAACTCTTTTCTTTCTTTAATGAAAGTAAAAATATATAATTGAAGGGACATTAAATCTACTACTACATAAGTTTTTTATACTTTAAATATTATGTATTTAGGAATTGATTTATGTAGTAATTATACTTATCTTTAACTCAGCAAATTGATTCATTTTCTTTTTTTTCTTAATGCTTGTTAGATAATTTGATGAATATAATTTAATAACTATAGTTCATATTGATATAGATTAGAATAAAGGAACTATAACAAAATATAAATATATAGATAAAAAGAAATGTATAAGATATGAGTTATCAAAAAAAAAAAAAAAGAAAAGAAGTCTCCTTTGTAAAGTCAATATCAATCATAGCATAATAAAATCGAATCTTTACTTTCTATTTCATTTTTAATAGGTATGAAATATGTTCAAAACAAAAGGTGAATTAAAAAATTAAGTTAATATATGTTTAATTGAAGTAGTTATCATTTTCCGTCATTTTAATGGAATCCTTCATGCTCTAAAAAATTGGACAAAATTTATAAATATTGCAAGGAGACCATGTCATTGATTGAAAAGTAGCAAAAAATTCTTACAGATTCTTTAAATTTAAATGGGGGAATATTGCAAATTAATACTTCACGTTTAAGCTTAAAAAATGAGATTATGAATTCATTGGCATGAAAATAATTAAGATAAAACGATAACGTCATAAAGAATTAAAATTGAATTTATAAAAACCTGATTATTTTCTAAACAGTCAGATAATTTTATCAGCTCATGTGTTATACATATTTACACTTAGGAGAGTAATACATATGTTTATATCGATGTTAGTAAAAATCTCTTTGAACCCTTTATTACTCTAACATAAGAATCCTCTTTAACTTCTATTACAGACGACAAACCTATTTAGGGTTATTAAAATGAAAATATATCAATATGTTATTTATTAAAAGGGACAAATCGTGCTGTTAAAATAGGATCTTTTCTGGCTATTTAAAAATAACTTTTTCAAATAAATATAAAGACATGAAGAAGGAACGAGGAAAATATTACTTTTAACATTTAAAGTGAAATTGACCTCTAGACAGTGCATCAAATAAATGAAGATAGGTGATTTAGTTATTATATGTCAAGTTTTTATTTTATTTGATACCTTAGAGACATGTCTTCTTTGTATTCTATTCTTCTTGCTTTATTTCTTATTTTGTTTGTTTTATGAAGAAAAAAACGAAAAAATTTCGAAAGAAAATATTATAGATTTATTGAATTATTCTATTACATGCTATTTCGTAGTAGCTTCAAAAAAATAAAGAAAGTACTCATACATGTTCTACAATTAAATTGATGAACCGTCAATCAATTTTAGTTATTTCAGAAGACTTTTGATTGCTTAATAGTTAGTTTTTTAAACTATTTTGGGTTCTATGAAAAAACCAATTTATTTACAATAAAATGTCATTTAAAATTGGTAAAAGCCTTCATAGAATATATGGGTGATTGATAATGTGACTTATTCTTCATTCAATACATCACTCAATAACATTTGAAAGCTTCGATTCATTTTTTTCTTAACATACACAAATTTACTTTTACCTAAGTCAATGAAGAAGTTCTGAAAATAAATTTATAAGTGCTTTCAAAAGTTTTTTTTTCAATAAATGTACTTTATGTCCTACATGTTTATCATTAAGTGATGTACATATTATGTTACTCCTGTCTATTAACTTTCATTCTATTTCCTGTAATGCACTAGCTATCAATACTATAAGTAAAATAAATGCATTACATCGCTGTATCGATGTGATGTATTGAATAACTATATCTAAATGGAGTTATTTAGAAACTAACGGACGTGCATATTTATAAAATTGGAGTTTCATTCGTGGAATGACTGGTATAGTCGTTTGTGGAATAGGAGGGACTTTGATGAATGGGAGAGAGAGGAGTTTATTCTGATGTGGAATCAGATAAGGAAAAAAATGTGTCCCGATTTTGAAATTTCAGATTTGAATGTTAATAGATCGTTCAATACCCCTGATATGTGATTATAGGAGATGAATGCAAATATTTCTAAAATAGGGATAGTCTGACAATGTGAACAATCGATCTATTACTGATTACGGTCGGGTGAGTGCCAGTAATACTTTGGTGGTTGGGGAAAAAACTGGTTTGTTCTACCCCCATCAATATATTTTTCTCTTGCTTGCTATACGATGATATCTTATTTAAAGGTGGTTCAGATAGAAAAGTATGAAATACACTTTTCTTGTAGGACCAGTATTGATGCAAATATTCAATGTATCAATAATATATACTAAATAGAGATAACTTAGTATTATCTCTAAAATCGACGTATGTAAACCCTTCTTGAAAGTGATAAAAATGCTCATTCATAATCATTATATTTATAGTTTGATACGTTTAATTATCCTAATGTAATGTCAAACAAAAGAGAAATTTTGGCATAATTTTCTTAGTAAATGGATTAGTGTGATCCATATAAACCATTTTCCTGAAAAGTAGTGCTTCCAAGGTCTCATGATGTTTTTGACTTTTGGAAAAGAAAAAAAAGAAGGAAGCATGATTCTGAACGTTTTTGGACATATCTCAAAAATGTGATCTTTATATGCAGAAAAATAAAAATAGTTCTAGGACAACAACTCAGCCCCCCCCCCCCCCCCGCCCAATATATTTTTATAAAGTTACATTATTCTTCAATGCTCAAACTAATGGAATTCTATTCATAATTGTTAATTTTTTTTTACTTTGTCTTCTATGTTTAGTGTGATAATGATAACTGAGATCAGAGGTCCTAAAGGTATGTCAATTTATCAATAGCATAGCGTTTGATAGATGACATACCTTCAAGACCTCTGGTTGTCCAATATCTAGTGCATGAGCGTAGTTGCCGGACTGACCAACGACTTGGTCTCCAGTAACACGGAGCCAGGCCCTGAAAATATTTACTTTAAAAAAATATAGGCTTGTTAGGATTCCCACAATTTCCAATTCTTTAATTATGTATAATGTTTAAAAAAATATGTATGGGGTAATGTATTGTGATGTATGTATCTTTTATAACAAACTCATCGACAGAAAAAAAGATAAAACACAGATGTCTCAAAGAAGATAGTGTATGTGATAGCGTAATGGTATGAATCCTGTTTGAAGGGAAATCAATAGCTGTATATGAATGTACAACATTGTACATATATATAAAGAAAGGACGTTTCATAAAAATAAAGTAGTTTGATCACGTCCCTTTCCCTCTATCTCTACTCTTAATCACAGACATGTTATCAAAAAAAAAAACAATGAAAGAATGGTAAAAAGCAACTTCTTGTAATAAAATCTTCTTATAATCATATTGATAAAGCTCAAATCAACTTTTAATCTAGTGGCAATAACCTTTGTTTGGCTAAATAAAATCTTTTCAGGTTTATGTACGTCATTGTACTACATTGTCCTGATATGTTATTAAATGTTTTTGAGATAAAGTCTGGTTTGTTATGTATTTTTCATTTGAAATTTTTAAGTATTTTACACTTTTTATATAAATGTTTGGTACAACTTTCGAACAAGGCACCAAAAAATAATCCATAATTCACAAGGTAATAAATTAATATTTCCTATAAAATTCTGATTCCGTAAATGCGTTAATATTTTATGTGAGACGATCCTATTCTGAGAAGAAAAAAATAAAAAAAGAAGAAAGTCAAATCTAATCTTTGGGGAATAAATCCCAGTCTGACGTTATTTATGTATAAAGAGTATAAAAGAAATTCATTTAAATCGTATTGGTTACTTTTATTGTTACTCTTCTGCAAAATCAGTATACATTGTGTATTATTATTTTTTTAATCAGGTGTCGATGTGTTCGTTACTCTTGATCCTTATTAATGTTCTGAATGGAGATTTAATGAAATTTGAATTAAATCTTATTAAGCTCTGAATATCCTTAAGGATTTGAAAATGAATATTTAAACATAGGGAGTATATTTGGTTCGGAGTAGTTCGGTTCGTTTTCAAAAGATGGATCTGACTGTTATACATGTTTCATAGTGACAGCTGGTTTTCGTAGTTTCAATGAAGTTAGACTAATATTCAGCTTATGTCACTTTGAGTTTCAAACATAAACCTGTTATTTACTTCGTTAAATATGTCAAATCTTGTGGTAAACAAGCAGCATTTGTTGGAGGTTCTATGCTTCTACTTAAATTGAAAAAAAGAGCAGCTGAAACGAATGGAATGCTTGCATAAATTTATGGTGACAATGTTGTAATTATTAAATTATGTAGAAAAGGGTTTTGACATTTTAAAAATGGCTATTTTAGCATTTTAGATAAGCCTCGCTCCAAACAGGCAAAAAAATTCTAAGGCAAGAATTGGTAGCATTACTTGCCGAAGATACAAGTCAAACAAAATAGGAGCTTGCAAAATCACTGGCAATTACGTAACAAGCTGTATGATCAAAATCCATAAGTATTTTTCACAAGCAAAAAACCACAAAAACAGACTAAACTAATTTGTACTTAATGCATTTTAAGTATCTTATTATTGAGCAGTTCTAGATCATATTACTGTTCCTTGTTTCACTATTTTGATATGCCAATAATTAACATCTGAGATTATTCTTTTTTATTAATATAAGAAAGTAAGATGTTTTTACCAATTTACAGAAATGATGTGATCACTTCTGGCATCTATTTTCTAACCCAGAATTTGGAAATGATTAACTTTTATTTCCAACATAGTTAAATTATTTAAAAGTACTTTCTAACAACCAAGAAGTAAAAATTTGTTTACTAGTGTCATCACAATATAAAATAATTTCTTCAAATCCCGAAAATTAGCATATCAAACTGTTCAAATCAAGGAACAGTAACATCATCTTAATAGAAAATCAATAAAAAGGTACTTAAATTGCATGCTTTCTCGGATATAAAATCCTTGCGATTTATTTTCCTTTGGGCATCTATAAAGGAAGTTGTCATTTTTTAAAGTATTTTTTACTCCCTGTAGTAAAATACCATTCTTTTGTATGCCTACCCTTTTTAAGCGACGTTTACCTTCTATTAATATGGGGATCCCATGTTTAGGTCCGTGACTATGATACAAATTTTTGATGACTTTCATTTTTTTAAATCATTTTGGTTTGAAAATATAAAACCCAGAAATTATATCCTTATAGTAGAAAGCTTTTTATTACTACATATTTAGAGTTAAAACACGATTAATCTTCAATTATTGTAATTATTTTTTTTATTTTTCTAAGGAAGAAAGGAAGTCAATGATGCAGAAAATGAGTATTCTTCAGTCAAAACTTAGTTATATGTGTGTGCTTCTAACTAATTTTGCTCCTTCCCTTACCCTCAAGAATGAATTTCTTAATTCTTAATGTAAAATAGTTTGGTTATAAGGAAATAGAATATAAATGAAATAAATGAAAAAAAAAATTATAAAATAAATTACATTTCTTATAAACATTTCGTAAAATTTAGTAAATCTGAAAAATGATCAATAAGTAGGTTGCTATAAGTTGTCAACATGTATTGCTTTAATACATAAATTCAATGAAAAAAAAAAGAATTTTCATATGAAAATCTCAAGAATTATCACTTTTATAAAATCTAATAAGTTATGGTATCATTAATAACTAATTTATCAACTTTTAGTAATAAAAATAGTATAGATCAAAATAGTTTGATAATGGATTACACTATGGGAGCATCTTAATGTCAGAGTTTTAATCGTTATTTTATACTTGCTTGCTTTTATATCTAGAAAAACAAAAACTAACATTTTAAATAAATAAATTTGCTTTTGTGACATAATAATTGATTTTTTAAATGCAGAATCTATAAAAACAGACTCATTTTTGAACATAAAGAAAATAACTGAATAAAAAAATATTTTATAGAGATTTTAAAAAAAAACTCTTTAAAAAAATTTCAGCATTTTTATATTTTATTCTGAAGTTGAGAAAGTTGCTGGCAAAGGAGTAAAATAAGGAGAAAATAATTACTTTGTTATGGTGCTTATAATTTTTTAATTTGATTATGACAACGTTAATAATTTAACTCTGTATTATAAAATAAATTTGAATCTCGAGAGCACCTTCAAAAAGTTCATACTTTTATAGTTATTTCAGCTTTAGTTCTGAAAAAAAAAGCTTAGATGATATAATAAAACTGTCAAGATGTTGTAGACTATGTTTTAATAATGGGAACATTGGACTAAATATAGATAGCTTATCAACGTATGTAATGAACTAAACGCGAATAAATTTAACTAAATAATTTGAAAGCTGACTGTTATATCATCATTAAAACCATTTAAATATTTAAAATGTCAAAAGTAAATTCTTGAATATCAAATTTATAAACCTATAAGAAAAGAGTAATTTTTTCCTCATTTTTAATTACTTGTAAGTAATTTTTTGAAGACTATTTGAATAAGTTATTAGAAACTAAATACATTAGTCTAATATTGCTACAGTTACTTTTTTCTTCATTTTGAAAAATGAATCTTTGATATACATTAAAAAAAATCAATTTGATTGCCAAAAAAACCAAATCCTTAGTTTAAAATATCTATTTTGTATATTTCGACATGAAAGGAAATATAAAATAACTATTAAAACTAGGACACCAAAAAAATGTTAAAACTCTTTTGTCTAGTATTATTAATAATGAATTTATTAGTATAAGCTTCTTTGTTGCTTTAAAACTACTAAGAAAAAGCTTATTTATTACCTTAAAAGCTTTAAAAATAAGATTTTTAATCCAAAACTAGTTTACTTGTCATAGGTAGCCAATGTGTTAATATTGAATTAAAGAATTGTTTTTTAAAATTACATTTTAATCAATACAATGACAGAACCAATGACAAATAGTTTATGAGTTATTTTGTTCAATTATACCAAAATATGATTCAAAACCGGCGCCAGAGGTTGACAAAAAATCACATATATGTTCTCTCCCCATTACTCAAACCCATATATATATATATATATATATAAATGTTAAATTATCTTTTTAGCGTTGTCAAAAAAAGATAAATAATTATGACAATCTTGAATGTAGATAAATCAGCAAGTTCATCCTACATATATAGAATCTCATTCTTTCGTCTAGAGGGGAAGATTCCCTCTAAATGTGTTTGTTGTATCCTGACAGAGTAATATCTGCTCTTGTCCGATCATGAAAGCCGCACTTGATATTCAGAACAGAGGATTTGGGGTCTAGGCTTTTATTGAATGTCAGAAAAGTGGCTAATGCAAATACGACGACAATAACAACGACATTTTCACTCAAAAACCATTAGATATCGTTTTTATCTAACACAAAGTCATTCTAATCTTACAATCCTTATTATGTAAAAAAACATATATATCAAGTTTTTTTATATTCCGTTTTAATAATAGAAGCATATACATTTCTTTTATTTTTGTATAACTCTAAGTCCTATGTATATTTGAAAATTAAAACAGCCAAAAGAGATAACCTTATTTTTAAACACATTTATATGAAAAATAAAGAGAAAAAAATTAAGAATCTTACACATATGCATAATTAATTTATACTAATTGAGTTTGCTTGATTTTTAATTATTACTTACCTATTTTAAGCAAAAAAAAAGTACCGAAAACATAAATTCTTATTTATAAATATTTTTATAAGAAAAGTAATTTCATTTAATTAAATTTTAAATAATTTAAAGCCTTTTTAGTTTAGTAAAATATGCATTTAATTAGTTACATACATAATTGCACACAGGTACTGAAGGAAAAAGATCTATTTAATACAAATTAGGCATACGTAAGTACGTATGTATGAGCAAACATACATATTTTCAAGAATATATTTCAAAGAGCAAAAAAAAATCTTAAATCTCAAATAATAAAAAAATAATAAAATGTATCTTTGTTTACTTACTGAGAGATCAATAAACACAATATATCCGATATAAGGCAACACTAAAACAATAGAAATTGCCCAAGTGAGTCCAATTGCCCATCGTACAGATATATTTCCTTTTCGAGGATTAAAGAGAAAGCGTCGTCGGTCAAAGCTTATCAATGCCATTGTCATCATGAGACAATATCCAGGTATATCCTGAAATAGAAAAATTCGAATCAATTTGGTAAAATACACGTGTTGGTTGGTTTAAAAAACTTTAAAAAAACTGTTGCTCTTTTAAACATTATAATAGGTGTGTAGGTTATTTACTTTCAATTTAAAAATTTTAATTAACTTTTGTTTTGCCTTATTTTGATGTGGTAGTGACATACTATACAATTAGTTATTTTTATCCAAAAGGGCTCATAATTTAGAATGTGGTCTATGTATATATATATATATATATAAAATTAATTGTCATAGTTCAAAATATGTTTGATAATTTTTTCTAGGGTTTCATGGGAGGACTCAACTAGTAAAGGACAAATAGAAAATGGCACAAATATTCTATCAATTTTCCAATACATGAATGAAGGTAAAAAAATGTTTTTTTTAATTAAAGACATAGTCTAACTAACTCCTCTATCATCATGTTGTCATAGGTAGAATTCAATTAAAGAGGGACTTAAAGTATACAAATGAACCAAAAAGAGTTATACAACGAATAATGTTTTTTATAAATATATATATATAAAATAGTCGACTTTGAGTTCTAAATATTGATATAGTCAGTTTTATTTATTATTCTAAGCCCTTTATATAAAATTCATTTCAATTTTATCTGAAAGTAAAATTTTAAAAAATGAAGAATCATGACACAAGACTCTTTTCTTCTCATATAAAACAGATTCTATATGTTAATTTTTTCTTTATTTCAAAGACTATAAAATTAGAAACATTTTTCAGAATGCTCGTCTCAAAACTTCGTCAAACTTAAATATATATATACATTTTTTTGACTGCTGTGAATTTGCACAAGAATTAATTTTGATCTTTTTTTTCTTTTTGATGGAAAGGTTCAAAGAGAAGGGGTCATGAGGTTTTTTGAAATTTGAAAGAAGTTCTTGATTTTTAAATAATGAACATCCAAAATGTTTTTTCTTTAATTCTTATTACAAAATATATTTTCTTTAATTCTTATTACAAAATATATTTTCTTTAATTCTTATTACAAAATATATTTTCTTTTGAATTTTAAAATTCTCGCCATCCTCCCCCCCCCCCCAAAAAAAAAAAAAAAAAAAAATGTTTTCCTCCAGCATAAACTGTCTTAAAGTCAAAGTATTAGATAATTTGGGCTACTTCATATTCTCTTAATAGAAAAAAAAGACTTTTTAGTGCAAAAGTATATCGTAATTTCTTATATTAATTAAAATAGTTTCATAATACGTACAGAAAATTTTTTTTATTACTTCATATTCAAATGTAATAACTTCATCTTAATCACATTTATAATGGTTGACAAAAACTTTGTAGCTATAGTGTACATATCTTTGATTTAAGTACATACATTGTTGTTGTTTTTCTCACCAGCAAGGTCTTTATTTGATAAAATAATACATACAAGTTTAAATGATGTATATGTATATAAAAGGAAATTTGCATTTCATAAAAAAACATATATAAACATTTTAGTTTAAAATTAATTTCCTTTTTGAGACCTCAACACTCTAAAACCATTAAACAAAAAATTAAAACATATAATCAATAAAAGACTAACAATACTCTTTAAAATTCGACTTAAAAACACAGAAAAAAAACACAACAAAAACGAGGCCCAATAAGAACATCGAAAGATGAAAAACGAAATCAGTCCGTAGTATTATTCTTGTACTTCTTGTATTGTTTGATGATTAGTACAAGCGACTTTGCAAAGACAGGCTAGAGAGATGGAACATATCTGACCACCTCAGCTGCATGATTTTATCCTTGGTTCTTTAACTTGGGGATCTTAACAGTTAATGCTGAGTACCTGGCTGCAGCTCCAATCATGATGGCTCTCAGCCTTTGTTCTTCTATCAACTTGTCTTCCGAAATTAGTTGAGCAATATAAGCTTTACAGTTTCTTAATGCAACACTAATCGAACGTTTCTCAGCTTTGCATTTACTTTCATTTGCAAGTATACCAAACAGAATGTATCCTTGAAGATATTCGTTTTTAAATTCATTTATGTGCGCAGAGTTCACTTGTTCACTTGTAGATATTCCTTAACGATATTAAGGGCCGGACAGTCACAAAAGGCGTGTGACAAGCGACCACAATCCTTGCAATGCCTGGAGAATGTAATAATATTCGTCCATATTTGTAATTGGCACGTAAATTTTCGTCCGTCATTAATGCCCATCATGGACCTCATGATTCTGTTTTTCCACTCATGTGGTAATTTTAATTTTTTTAAGTGTTCTTCTGCCGTGGAACAGGCAACGATTGATTGATTTTCTTTGTCAGTTAATTTTAAGAAACAAGGAGTAAGAGGCATATATTGTTTCGCTCCTCTCTAAAGAGGATAGAAAAACCTTCCAGTCTTGAAAATGGAGTCGCTTCGTAAATCACAAAAAGTATATATGCCTTCTGGAAGAGCTATTTTTTCTAATTATTCAGATCGTTGATGTTGTAAGTTTCTGAAGAACGGCTTTTTGTTTGTGTTTTGGCGAATGATGTCTATTGTGCTGTTGCAATCGAAAATTGGGGACCCTTTCCCAACAACCTCTGTGCAGCTCATCGGAGAATTGAGTCACTGCATCGTTTGAAAAGTCCATTCCAAACAAAAGAGTCATATAAATATTAGAGGTAGATATTTAACCTCTCCATTCGCCCGCAGGTGCTGCTCTTATTTCCTTAAATATTTTCTTATATATTTTGGGTACAATACTACTGAGGAGTACCAGTCCGCCTCCATGGTGAGATCGCCGTCTTTTCAAAGCAGGAATGTAACGACGACTGAATAATGTGTTCAGCCAACACTCCTCTACCTCCATGAGACGTTCTTCAATTGTGGGCGAGGCAGTTGCCATATAGATCATATGAGCAATAAGCTTTGTATTATACAGATCTATGCTTTTCTGCAAGTTAAAGCCCCTCCACGCCTGACACCACCTAATTGCTTGAGGATGGAGCTTTATCAAAATTAGAAAGGGAGGGTCCATCACTTTCCCACTCCATCTCCAGTATTCTTACCGACTTTACAACCTTGCATCCCTTGATGTCCATATGCTCCGAAGGTGTACAGCAACCTATGGGAAGAATGGACGGCTTATTCTTGTTTATTTCCATCCCAGACCTTCTAAAAAATCTGTTAAAGAAGTTAAGAATAACTTCCAAGCGTTTGATTAACTGTTTTTCTGAGTTGCCTTCTATCGTCAGGGTTACATCGTCAGGATACAAATCGATGAGATGCCTTTCTAGACCAAGTTGTACACCAAAACCTCTATACTTACGGTTCATTATGTTATTAACTTGCAGCCACAAAGAGTAAAGGAGACACTGGACCCCTGCCTGCAACTTTTGCCTAGGATAATAGGATCACTTTGAAAACCGTCGGTGTTAATTTTTGAAGAGCCATTAAATAAGAGAGCCCGAATTGGATTAAAATAGCGCCTTGGGAAATATTTTTTCACTGCTTTTAGAATGAATTCATGTGAAATTGAATTAAAGGCTTTGGCAAAATCTATTGCAATAATATCACCAAATTTTCCTCTATTCTTCATAGAGTTAATTGATGCATTAATATTCCTTGATATGTTTACTATATTTTGCTTTTTCGGGAATCCTTTTTGTTCAATACCCAACCTTTTATTCAGAATTGGTTCTATTTGTTTTGCAAGTACTCCCACAATGATTCTATAGGATTCATTCAGAATGGTTAATGGTCTCCAGTAACTTATTGACGTCCCATCGACTTTTTTAGGAGTGAGGGAGATTCGATCTCGAGTTAGGGCAGCTGTAAGAAATCCTCTTTTTTCCATTTCTGGACCAAACCTTAATAGGTAAGGAATAGTCTTCTCAGGGCATAGAGTAAAAATTTTCCCTTTTATAATGTCAGGACCAGTAGCTTTATCATCGCAATAATTATTCCGAATATATTCAAATATATTTTTGTAGGTAAAAATAGACAATGTAGTATTTTTTACTGGTCGAGGAAAATTCGTCCTTGAAATTCCAAGTACCTCCTGATAGTTGTTGTGGAAGATATTCAAAATTGCCTCTGAATCCGATATAATTTCATTATTTCTGATAATCTTCACTTTTTTTTTTTCCAAAAGAGTACTTTTTAACACCCAAATTCTGCAGTTTTTTGTGAGGGTTTCTTTCCACTTCGACCTTTCTTTCCATTTCTTCCTCGGCGACTTCGATTACTCCATGAGTATTGAGAGTTTCCGTAGTGATTTCACGTACAAACAGCAAACTCTCTTTCATGATGTTTTTCAACGTCTTTACGAAGCCTATCATTTTTATTCCACTTTCGACTCATACTAGCTAGTGATGTATCCCTTATTGTCTTGTTAAATATTCTTAAAAGTTTTTTACACGTTAAATTAGGGTTGAAATTAGCTGAAAGTTTCTTTTTCAGTTGCTCTTGGAACTCTTCATTTTTTATGAGCCAGTTTGGAATCCTAAAATTTTTGTTGGAACGCGTTATGAATTATATATCAATAATTTTGTGGTTGTAAGACGATTCAAATATATATGATGCTTTTTTTATTTTTGAAAGTATCGAGAAGGAAACGAAAGAATGATCTATTCTTGAAGTTTTTCCCACACTTCTCCACGAGTAAATATCGTTTACTTCATTAAATTTAATTAAAACGTCGAATAAATAAAGTTTCTTAATTACTTCTTGAAAAAAAAAAAGTTTATCTGAATGGATTCAGGTCAGGAGTAAGTCGTGGACGTCACATATTGCATAAAAATTGCATAAAAAACAATGAAACGTTTGTGATTTTAAATAGTTTTCTTAAGGGCATAGACATCAGTGTTTAAATTTTTCTTACTGTGATGTGTTAATAGTGTTGAGAAATTGCTGGACTACTTCGTTTTGGCACTTTTTCAACTTTGGAGGGTCGCCATTGGTTGGTCTATCCTAATGATTGATATTCCTCTTTGGAAGTTGTGTGATTCTGGGTAAGAATACTCCGATATTTACCTTATCTAAGATGGGCGTTACTTCTAATGGGAATACAACATCCAACTCGGATTATTCACAAGCGTTGAAGAAGAATTTAGATGCGAAAGCTTATTATAGATCTGAAATCGTTAGACGATGGCCAATTTCCTAACAGGCCTACCGATAAGGATGTAGAAAACACTATATTCGAAGTCCTTAATCTTGATCAAAGAAATGTTCGGGGAATTCGGGTTTATCCAGGACATAAGAATATGATAATTGTAGAGTTAAAGGATGCTATCAATGTTGGAGCTGTGTTAGCTTATTTATGGGATGATTTTATTATAAGAAGAGCTGGAGGAAACTTCAAGGGATTAAAAGGGAATATGAGAGGTTTTATGGCCCAGCGAAGAGACAGTGATGGAAATCCTATTATTTTTGAAAAGAGCGTATTTATACACTACCCGCATGAAGATGTTTCCTTTAATGATATTGTAGAAGCTATTAAGAAGTTTAGAGAAGTATTATTCCCTGCAAAAGAGTGTTGTTTCCAGGATGGAAGACTTAAAGGAATAAGTAATGGGAATTTTGTAACTAAGGTTACTTTGGTGTCCGAAATTCCTGGTTTTATTCCAACTAAGGGCTTCAAAACCAGGGTTACATCTGCAGGACAAGAAATAACTTGTTCAAAATGCTATAAGTCAGGTCATTTTGCATGAGAATACACCAATGGATTTGTTAAGTGGCTAGATTATATACAGACAACTGAGTATAAAAACCTATCTCCTTCATCAATATATACAGATAAGAACTGTGGCTCAGAAAGGGGTACAGCAGTAGAGGAAGAGGCGGAAAAGCAAAGTGTGACTGAAGAAGATAATACTAATACAACGGAAAAAATATGCGAAGAGTCTTCGGCTAATGTATTAAAAAAAAGATGGGGGAAAAAATACAATCAGCATGTTCCATTACGCAAATGAATGAAAATGATATTAATCATACTGATACCGAAGTGGAAACTCTGCCTTTTAATATGGTGAAGGATGGGGTCGAGGAATTCCCAAAAACCCCCAAAAAAGAAGAAACCTGTCAAAATAAGTGATTACATTTTATCTACGAGAAGCAAGTCAGGTTCTTCCTCTAAGAGGTCCACTCCAGACTCGGGGCTATCGCCCGATGACAAAGAAGCTCCGCTCAAACTGCAAAAAAAACTAAGGTTATCTATTTTTTGTGGCTCTTCTAAACCTACAGTATGTCATCTAGAAGTATTTACAATGATAGGGAGGATCAACTCAAAATAGACCATTACTTAGGAAAAAGGCTTTCAGATGATATTAAAATAAATATAGGCATGAGAAGAATTGTATCTATTAATACTAGAGGGGGGAAGATCGAAGATCGAGACACGCCATGATGAAGAGTATAATCGCCTTAAAACCTGCAATTGTCTATAATCAGGATATTCGGGCGTTGGTTTCCTTATCGTGCCTAAGCTCTTGCCCTTACTGCCTTCCAACCAATTTCTACGTGTTCTTTACGGGATGTGGTCTGCGTCGAGGTATACTTACTTTGGTGTCTAAGACAATTGCTAGTGCGGAATGTACTTGAGAATTTTCGATAGAGAGTCAGTGGCATAGTATCAAAGTGCGTATTAGATCGAACAACTACGAGTTTTACATCTTAAATGCATATGGTCCAAATAAAATCTCCTCTCTTTTCTTTGAATCTATTAATAATCATTTTGCGGGTGACCCTCTGCCTAAAACTTTTAATTGTAGTTGTAAGAAATATCTTTAAGGTTTAATAGATTTATAGAAATGTATTTAACAAAAGAGAATAATAAAACATCATATTTACTTTTCTTAAAACCGCTTCAAAATAATAAATATTAAATAAACTTGAGTATTAAAATAAACAATTGGATTCAATATTTTCAAAAGAAAATGTATTTACACTACACTGTGATTGAAAAAAAAACATTCTATAATTCTTTATTCATAAACTTTTTTGCAAACTTATATAAATTTCAGCTATTTTAAAATATCATTGAAATAATAAATTGTTAATTAAATATTTGATATTTGTAGTGTTGACAGATTGATCGATTTTCAGCTAAGATTTTACCACGTTGGTTTTAGTAACAAAAATCATTTAGCTGATAACAGAACAAATCGATTGATGTGTATTTTGAATTAGACCTTTTTTGACCGATTTTTAATTATGTGATCATTCATTAATATAATTTGATATTTAATTTATTAAAAATGAGGATTTTCAATGTTCTATATCTTTAATTACAGACTTTAATTTCTGATAAATATGGAAAGCCAAAATATTTTTTTTCAGATTAATGGAAACGAAATCTGCATTAAATACACTAGGGAATCAACATTTCTAATTCACAAAATGAGTATCCTTCTAGGTTTAAATTGCAGTTGAAGTTGGAAAATGGGCCAAAAAAGCTAAAAAAAGTTGGAACTCTCGAAAAAATAATAATTATAGATTCGAAATTAGCGTGCAAAACTGAATAACTTTTATTAACCCCTAAGGATTTTTGACTATTGACCAGCGTTATCAGTATTTCAAATATATATTCAAAAGACACAGAATGTTAGACAAAAAAAGTCAGAAGTTAAAATAAAGACCTTAACAAAGGCGTATAACAAATACTTATAATTGCTAGCTGAATACTAGTTACAAGTTAAGTCTAGAGTCTCTGAGCTATTGTCTTCCAAATCGAGTTTTAAACTTTTTAAATTCAGATTAGTGTTGAGTCTAAAGTCAATGTTTATGGTTGAGGCTTAAGTGAACCAGGGCTTAGATATTCATATAACTCTGCTTTTGTTAATTCTTCTTTACAAATTATGAACACATTTTATCCTTGTATATATCATTAAAAGGTCCCCCCCCCCTACTCCATGAGGAGTAAGAAATTAATGGAAAAATTTTATCATTAACCAATGTAATGAACTTTTTGAGAAAATTGGGAAATAATAAGGAAAGTAGGAAATGGAGTAGAACACTTATACAATTGTACCATAATAAATAGTTAGTTACATAACAAACTTAGTTAGTCAATTTCTCCAATAAAAAAAACACAAATTCCATACAAATATCATAATGATGTAGACTTCTTGTGAATTACACATTACCTAACATGTTTTTATGAACCAAAAACACTTTGATTCCATGGAACTCTACATCTATTTTGATAAACTCATTTATTTTTTATAAAACGAAAATATTTGTTGATGAAGTCAACCATGGAATTTCTTTTTTCTTTTTTACTTCAAGATATATGAATATATAATGACAATAATAATAAAATGTAATTTTGGTTAGTATATGGAAAGAAAAAAAAGAAAAAAATATGTACATACATAGAAGTATATAATAATATAAGTATGGTAATATGTTCATAAATTTGATAAATTATAACAAAACTTAATAACAATTGGAAAAAATATGTTTTCTTTAAAAAAATAATAATAACAAGGTGGGTAATAAAAAGGAAATTATTCAGCCTACACATTTATTATCCTTTTTAACTAAATATTTTCTTACATAAAAAAAATTCCTCAGAATGAGGTAAAACACATGAAAGTTAATTCCTTTGATTTTGTAAAACTTTCTCCTTAAGCAAATACTATTAATTTACTCGTGACGAGTAAATTAATAAAAGAGAAAAAGTTAAAATTCACGCTAATAAGCCTGATTTTTTAACCTTTTTTCACTATGAAAGTCCTAATGAGTCCTTTGAGTCAAATTGACCCTAAATATATATGCTTCCAATTACATTCCTAAAAGTTATACTCCTTTTCATTTTTAGTTATTTCACCAATTTCATTGAAACATCTAATTATATAAATAGATGTTTGTATAAAATGTAGATTTGGCAAAAGACTCCAAATGATGAGAGAATCTTATAAATATGCAGTAGTAAAAACATATTGGGGCTTATATGAAACCAGTCATTTTTTAAAAATTATTTACGGACATTTCTGAATGGAAAACTTTAACATATATACATATTTACACCCTCAACGCAAAAGCAATCTTGGACAGAAATCAACAAAAATGAGACATCCCCAATTGATTTTTTGAAAGAACAAAATATAAATGACTTCATATTTTATGAACATATGGTTCCAGTCAACTATAGACTACCCAACAGAGGGATAAATTTTGGACTGTCTGTGTTGTTCTTAATGAATTAAATGAAGGATAGTACAGAGGAATTTTTAATAAAGTATCCTTGGATGCCAAAGGACATCATTTTTCTCATTAGCCCAAATCTAGCTATGTCACGTTTAATAGAAATGAATAAATTATTCAATTATTTCAACTCAGTAATGTAGTTAATATGCATAGATTTGGTACAGTACATCACCAAATGTAATTCTACGTGTGTGATCTTGAATGACAAAATTAATATTGAGCATTTCTGGGTTTATAGGGTGATCATTGGTATTTTTAAGCAGATAAAAATAGTGACAGATCTCAAATGTAGGAATGTGAAATTTAGTGACAATTGGAAACTTAATCAGAAATTGATTCACCCAAAAATTTTATCTTTATCCCAATAAATACACATTCATTAAAGTGCTAAATTAGTAGCACATGATAATTTGGCCCATTTATAAACCTTTGAGAACCATTGGTCTAAAACATTTATTTGGAAATATTTTTTTATTTAATCTTGACTTGGATTTTTTTGCAACCCTTGAATCAAATTTTGCATAATTTACAAGGGGTTAATCAGAAAATGTATCAATAGATAGTATATTAGTTGAAGAACACAAGTATAACAAATGGTCATTTTTGCTACCTTTTTGTGTTAACAGACCATATACTATGTGTGATCTTTTTGAAATATTCTTAGTCATGAATTTACCATTCTTTTGTTATACATACACCCATTGTAATTCTCTTAACACTTGTGGACTCATTTGGTTTTTTGTCTTGTTTGGTGTTAGTAATCCATCTCATCTTGTTAACCAATTTTAGATCTTGTGAGTACTACATAACACGTTTAAATATTATATATGTATGTAGATTTTATAACTTGTAAAGTTATATCCTAGTATAATTTCCATAGAAAATATGTACATATATACAATTTCCGTCTAAATTAATTTTTTTTCCATTTATTAATGCTTGTGACGTGTTTCTATCACCTTGTCAATCTTTAATTCGTATTAAATTATCTAAGGATGAGGAAGTTTCTATCAATTATTATATCCAGCAAGATTTAAACCTTTAAAAAATATGCATAATATAAATGTATGCAAAGAAAACAATGTTTCAGTTGTGGAAAGAAAAATCATCGACGTTCAAATTGCTGGTTCCGGAAAAAGACGTGCAGTACGTGCAACAAGAATGGGCATATTTCTTCTGCTTGTGCAAATGGCCAAGCCTTTCGTACACGATCCAAATCCGATTCAAATGCACAAAGGACTATAAAATCATGACAAATAAAAACATCGTCTATAAAGGTCCACAACACAGCGTCACTTAGGAATTCTACTCCTCTCCTCACGGTTCAAGTTTACCCACAAATAGGTAGTGCCTTCGAGATGATGGCACTCCCGGACACAGGTGCATTTGAGACCCTCATATCCAAAGACCTCGTCGACATGTACGGCCTGTCAATCGACACTACAAAGAAAGTAAGCATCCAAGCTGCAAATAAAATGGGGCTGATCTCCTCGGGGTCCACGGAATTCGATATATGCCTGGAAAGTAAACTAAAAAATAAATTTAAAATTACGGCTTTTGTCACTCCTGATCTCCAAGACGAATTAATTCTGTCATGGCATCACTTGACTTCACTAAATGTGATCCCTAAAGAATTCCCTAAACCTATTTATTGCAATGCTATCGTAGAGAACAGTTCTAGGACTCGTAGGGTGAAGTTTGCTGATTCCTCAACCCCACCAGCCTCTTCCCAGGTATCCTCAAAACATCAAGACATAGTAAAAATGGAAAAGATTTTTCAAGACTTCCCTGAGGTATTCAATGATTCGGAGGAATTATGTCCAATGAGTGGACCACGGATGAAAATTCACCTAAAAGATACTGAAAATATTACGCCGGTTCATCAATTTACGGCTAGGACAGTTCCTTTAGCCTATCGTGAAAAACTAAAGGAGGAACTAGAATTCATGGTCAAGTCCGGGATAATTAAACCAGTGGACATACCAACAAAGTGGGTAAGCCCTTCTTTAATAGTTCCAAAAGCAAATAAGTCCTCCATTCGACTAGTGGTTGATTATACAGGCCTCAATAAATACGTTGTCAGGCCCGAACACCCCTTCCCATCCCCCAATGAAATATCATCTCTAATACCTTCCTCTTCAAAGTATTTTATTACCCTAGATGCTACAAAAGGCTATTGGCAAATACCACTAGATGAAGAGTCTAGCTACCTTATAACCTTCATAACGCCTTTTGGTCGGTTCCGGTACTTTAGGGCACCTATGGGACTCAACGCATCAGGTGATGAATATTGTCGGCGTGGAGATCAAGCATTATCAGATATCCCAGGAGTATTGAAGATCGTGGATGACATCCTTATTTTCGCATCAACTCCAAGTGAACTCCTCTCACGTACTTATGACGTTCTGGAAAGATGCTCTGCCAGCAATATGACGTTATCCAGTACAAAAACTACATTTGGCACGTCCGTAAAATTCGCAGGATTCATTATCAGTTCAGAGGGAATAATCAAAAACAGAAGCAATAAGTAAATTTTCAACTCCTAAAAATATAACAGATTTACGTTCATTCATAGGATTGGCATAGCACACTTTGTCCCTGACCTAGCTCACGCTGCGGAGCCTCTCCGACAATTACTGAAAAAGAAAAATGAATTCATGTGGCTAGAAGACCATCAATGTGCTTTTGTGAAAGTTAAAGAAATTCTCACGTCTCCTAATGGTCCTGTGTTATCAGTTATCACATTTTGATCCAGCAATACCTTTATCTCTACTGACGGACGCATCTAGGCTAAAAGGACTTGGATTTGCTCTAATACAAACAAATAAAAAAGGAGAAACAAAATTAATTCAATGCGGATCTCGATTCTTGACAGATGCAGAAACAAGATATGCTTTATGCGAATTAGAAGCCTTAGCCATACAATGGGCTATGATAAAATGCAAAATATACCTGGTTGGAAATCTTTTAAAGTAACTACAGATCATAAACCTCTGCTGGGCGTCTTCAATGGGAAAAATTTAGAAGCCATGGATAATGGACGACTTCAAAAAATAAAAGAAAAATTAGCTGGATATACCTTCGATGTAGAATGGACACCGGGGAAAACAAACTACATATCCGATACTCTTTCGCGTCACCCTGTGTTTGACTCTCCTGAAGAGGCTGAAGTCTCAATATTAGGCCTAGAAGTAACTCCAATGGATCCTACTCTTCAACCATTAACAATCGCAGCAAAAGAAGATCAAAGTTATCAGGCTACTATATCTGCACTTATTAACAGTATGGAATTAAAACAACTACCACAAACACACCCTGCTAAGGCGTATTCTAAAGTATGGACAAATATGTCATTCGACGCTTCATCAGGATTGTTATTTCTACACAACCACAGGACGGTGATTCCAATCTCCCTTAGACAAGAAATACTCCAAAAACTACATTCATCTCATCAAGGCATACGCCGAACGCGAGAGCATGCAAGAAAATTATACTTTTGGCCGGGGATGTCAAATGATATTAACAATGTGGTATATTCATGTTCCCAATGTGCCACATACAAACAATCATTACAAAAAGAGGCATTCAAGACAACTTCGGCGGTGCGTCCTCTCTCGTCAATTTCAATGGACCTCTTCAAATGCAAGGGAAAGGACTACGTCGTCGTTGCAGATCGGTACACTGGATGGCCGTTAGTTGTACCTCTTCGTCGCCTTTCCACAGAGAGTGTTACATCAGTCCTTTCTGATTGGATTGCAGAGTACGGATATCCTGAAGTGATCCGTACAGATGGTGGGCCTCAATTCCGGTCCTCGTTTAAGGAATTCTGCAAAGAAAATAATATCATGCATGAACTAACGTCACCATATAATTCACCTTCTAATGGGCATGCCGAGTCTAATATCAAATCTATGAAGTTACTCCTGACAAAATCTCCCGACTGGAAAACCTTCAAGAAACATCTCCTTGAATGGCGAAACGTCCCTCGTGATGATGGTCTTAGTCCATCACAATGGCTTTTCGGTAGAAGACTAAGGACAACGGTCCCGGCTTCACCTTCAGCTTATCACCGAGTGAGTGATGAAGACTTCCTCGTGGCTCTCGAAAAGAGAGAGGGAGTGCAAAAGACGCGGGAGCAGAATTACAACATCAACAGTAAGGACCTACCTGCTCTAGATGTTGGGACCAAGGTCCTCCTACAGGATCCTAGATCAAAGCTCTGGGACACAGAGAGGGAAGTGACCGGAGTCAGAGAAAATGGGAGGTCGTACGTCATATCGGTTGACGGAAAGACATTTCTACGGAATCGTAAATTTCTTCGAAGGCGATGGAGCTCTCCCCCATGAGTGCTTGTGTTTATGTTATTGTTATTTGAAGGTGTGACTAAGTCACGGGGGGGGGGGAGATGTGAGGTACGTGTGTGTGGATCATCTGGTTCATATCTATATGTAAATATATATTCCTGTACATACGATAAGAAGTAATAAAGTTAGTATTCACAAGAAATCTACAGTGGTCAAGACTAATTCACCCAAGACCAAGGCGATAAATTTTGATCTTGCTCTAAACACCAAACTTTGACAGGTAAAGAGGAAGGCCTTCAAAAATTGCTATTGAGACGAACTGATCTCAAGAAACACTTCTTGGATTATATATGAAGCCTATAAAATTGTGTGCTCTTCTTAGCTTGTGCTAACATTTTCAATTTTTGTAAATCTCAAAAATAATTGAATGTTAAAATGATCAATATTTTACTATTATAATCTTTTAGATATTTTATGGTATGTTTATATTATATAGATATATTATAACTTTATTCAGAGAATTAAATATATATCTAATATCAAATAATAGAATATTAAATGTGCTTGGTTAAAAACACATTTTTATAAACCAATGTTATCGCTTTCGTCTTTAAAGTAGATTTAACTTTTTTTCCCTAACCTTTAAAAAATAAATCCTCTATTAATTCTAAAACTGATTGTGAAAAACACAAAATATAAATCAAAACAAACAATCAATTTGATGACAATAATTTATTTCTATCTTGAACTTCTATTGGACTTTTAAAACAAACACACTACATATGTATATGTACATACATAATTAAAGGGTATTTGTAGATGTTAATAAAATGCCTTCAAATTAAATAGCATATATATGAGTTATGTAAAACAAAAGTTACAAAGGAATTAAAGGCACTATAAAATAGACTTTTTTTTTTACAAGTATTACATAGCATAAAAAATATACAAAGATTTCAAATAACATACAAGTGGTGCTTAATTTTTAAAAAAGCAATAGTTTTCCTAGCTATTTTTAAGAATACTAATTATATTAAGATTAAAATAGATTATTAAGTTAATTAAAGCAATATTAAAGACACATAAATGTAATTAAAAGGAAAGTTTTATCATAAATAATTAGTTCCTTTTCTTTTTTTTTTTAAAATGCTGTATAAATTTCATCTTGAAAAATATTTTATTTTCTTCATCAGCAAGTTAGTCAAATTTTGAGAAAATATGAAACATTATTTTATTGAATTTATTGGCTCTTACCAAAATGTTGAATGTATTTATTATTCCTGAATCACAGCTGAATAATTAGCAAAGAAATAAAGGAATACGCAAAAATTGGGTTTATTAACCCACCATAAAGAAGTTTTTAATTTAGATGATACTTAAAGAAAAAAATAAGCAATAATGCATAATCCACTCCTGAGAAATATCTAAAAATAAATTTAAAATTATTGTGAATTTTTATTTTAAATTATTTATTTTATTTTTTTATCTAAGCAACAAAAAGGTGCAACGATACTTTTAATGATGCCTTCATTAGTATACATATAAAAATTGAGTATCTACACTAGTTGAACTAACATACAACATTCATTCAATTAAGTGCTCTTAAAGCCCTTATATTTTTGAATGGATAATTTGAAAACCATTTCTAAATAATATATATCTCAATATTGTATAACATATCATTGCTTTCAATTTAATAGACGAAGGAGTACTCTCCTCCATTAGCAAACCTTTGGATTATTTATTAAAAAACTTGTTTGGTACATAACTTCATTTTAATATTATCTTATTCAAATATTTTAATACAAAAATGCTGAGTAATGTGAGAGTCTATCTTTGAGTAAATGTACTTTATTTGATTCTAACTTTTATGCTAATTTACTCTCTGTTGAAATTTGGTATGAATAGTGTAAGGAGATAGGTAGGGGCACATAGGTGGCCATACCAACTATAGAGAATATAAAAAAAATATTTTTTCAATAGTTACAATCAGTTGAAATCTATTGGATTATACTAAAGTTGTCATCATCCTTTATTAATTTTCTTAGAGAATTTATTTAGTTGAATAAATAAACCTATTTTTCAAATAATTTGGACTTTAATAGCTGATTTATCCTAATAAAAACATCTCAGGTGAAGTCAAAAGCTCAGTGTTGCACATACCTTGTCGTCTCTGTGTTTTTATTTCTTTTTCCATTGTTTCTACATGTATAAAAAATGAAAATATCGTAACATAAATTTATGATATGTATTTATCAATTAGGCAAAGTATTATTATGATTGTTACTCATTTCGGCGGTTTGCATGTTGAATCTGAGCCATGACATCATTATTCCTAATACACGCTCAGAGAGACATTTTTTTTTCTGGTTGAATAAAATGGAAATTTTGAGAAATCTTATAATATTTTTGTAACCTTAAAAAAAAGTTCAACCCTTTTTTATAAATAAAAAGAAAAGAAAATTTTTGACAAAAACATATATTGGTTTTGGCTTGCTGAGATACCTTGAGGTAAGCAAAGAAGTATTAATTTTCCTTTCATAATACATAGAGTCCGCTGTTTTATATCAGAAAATAGTCAAACTGATGAAAACAGATAAAGAGGGAATTTATGATTTTTTTCTTTTTGATTTTTAAGTAATTTATTTCTTGCACTCGTGAGTTATTCACTAAATTTCGTTAAAGTTAAAATCTACATCTTTGATTTAGGAGCCAATTAAATTTTAGAAATAGTTATAAAATTTTTTTTTAAGTTGTTGTGTTGAATTGAGACACTTAGAACATATGTTAAACAGTATAAAGATTATAAAAAGATTTCATTAAATCAGTATTTTGGAGTTACGTTCCAAATTTACTAATAATAATTTATATTATAGTATTTGAACCAACTTGAATATTAGTTATTTGATACTATTTCATTATTTTCATCATATACCTAATGTAAACATTGCTGGAGGCACGGTTTAATTAATATTTAACCATAGATGTAGAGATGCCTAATATCCATCTCTACACAAGTATGAGTATGTGGCAGTACTGTTATAGGATAATGGCTTTGAAAAATATGAGTTGAGTAAATAATAATAAACAAACTTTGTATTCAAAAAAGTTATTTAAAAGACCAATGAGCTTATGAGTCAAAAGAACTAAGAATAAGGTGTCTAAAAAGCTCTCCAAATTCATTTTACTTTTTAATTATGCTTTCATATTTGTGTATGTAGTTTGAATAAATTATTATCATTTTTTAAAAACTTTTTAAACAATAGATATTGTGCTGCTATGTTATCAAATGCAAATAATAAGGACGTGTACAAATGTTTTATCATTGGAGGGGGAGGAAGAGGTGGGGGGGGGGGGGGGGGAATGATATAAGAGAAGAGAAATGTAAAAAAAATAAAGAAGAAATTTACTTCACTTGACATATTCATATTCAAGGGATGATACTTAATATATGACATCTCATTTGTTTTTGAATGATGGTTAGTTGTTTCAATTTGAATATTCATTCATACTCTGTTCAGTCTGCATTTGATCTGTCCGAATTTCGTTTTAATTTCAAAATGATTAATATGCAATAATGAATAATATGCAATAACATATATCCATAACTGTTAGGGATCTCCCAGTATCTTCACAATTATAAACATATATTTACCTTTTCCCCAGTTGAATTCATGAGGCAAAGGTTTTTAGATCAATAAAGTGTTTTCATATGATGTCATCATTGTGTACGTCATTCATCTTAAACAACTAAATTTTATTAATAATAATAATACAATTCATTTGTTTAAGATTTAGGAAAATAGTGAATATCAGCTGTACATTTGTATGTCACAATATATTTGTGGTCTTAAGATGCATTTAAAATAAGTGAATACATAGTGTAGTCAATAAATCAACTAATACTTTTGCAAGGATTGAATATCTTTATACAATAATTATACTACTTTTCTGGTCTCTTATTTGATCTAAGATAGTTTTAAAAATATAGTCATTTCATAGGGATTTTAAGTTTAATTTTATTCAACTATCATTATATCTTTAGTAATAATGTTATAAACAATAATCTTGTTGGATATAATTTCCTTAAGATTTTTGGGTAGTTTGTCTATTTTATTTACTATGCAATCTGTGAGGTCAGTGATACATGATATTGATCTCTGTAGTCTAAGATTAAGTCATGGTATATTTTGTATTTTTTTTTATTTTTTTTTGGCTATGCATGAATTTTTATAGAAGGAACCGATAAAAAGTTAATATTGAAGCACTCAGGAGGTATAAATCAATTTTCCATGACGGTAATTAGCAAGCAGAATAAAGAATAACAAAAATTAACCATTTATGATTATGATTTTCCAAAGTTTTAAGAATACAAAAGTGGGAAATTATTTCAAATATTTGGGTTTTGCCACACTCAAAATAATGAAAATTGAAAACAAAGTACTAACAATGTGAGAGCATCATTAGAACCTTTCTTCATGTTAATAATTATCAAATGATAAATCCTTCTCAACAACAGATAATACATCATAACATCGGGAAAAAAAATAGATAGGTGAATATTTATCTTGATTTCTAAGATTATTTCTTGATTATTTTAATTACTGTCAGAGGCACCCAAAAGGATGCAAATGTTTGTTAATTTTCTTTAGAAAAGTGTGTCTATGATGCATACTCACTGCTTAAGAAGAATGATTTGAGTTCAACAAATCTGCATTCAAAATACTAAGAAGAGACGAGAGAAGACAAATTTAAGGAAATAACAGCAGCACCTGCGGGCGAATGGAGAGGTTACATATCTACCTCTAATATTTATATGACTCTTTTGTTTGGAATGGACTTTTCAAACGATGCAGCGACTCAATTCTCCGATGAGCTGCACAGAGGTTGTTGTGGAAAGGGTCCCCAATTTTCGATTGCAACAGCACAATAGACATCATTCGCCAAAACACAAACAAAAAGCCGTTCTTCAGAAACTTACAACATCAACGACCTGAATAATTAGAAAAAATAGCTCTTCCAGAAGGCATATATACTTTTTGTGATTTATGTAGCGACTCCATTTTCAAGACTGGAAGGTTTTTCTATCCTCTATAGAGAGGAGCGAAACAATATATGCCTCTTACTCCTTGTTTCTTAAAATTAACTGACAAAGAAAATCAATCAATCGTTGCCTGTTCCACGGCAGAAGAACACTTAAAAAATTAAAATTACCACATGAGTGGAAAAACAGAATCATGAGGTCCATGATGGGCATTAATGACGGACGAAAATTTACGTGCCAATTACAAATATGGACGAATATTATTACATTCTCCAGGCATTGCAAGGATTGTGGTCGCTTGTCACACGCCTTTTGTGACTGTCCGGCCCTTAATATCGTTAAGGAATATCTACAAGTGAACAAGTGAACTCTGCGCACATAAATGAATTTAAAAACGAATATCTTCAAGGATACATTCTGTTTGGTATACTTGCAAATGAAAGTAAATGCAAAGCTGAGAAACGTTCGATTAGTGTTGCATTAAGAAACTGTAAAGCTTATATTGCTCAACTAATTTCGGAAGACAAGTTGATAGAAGAACAAAGGCTGAGAGCCATCATGATTGGAGCTGCAGCCAGGTACTCAGCATTAACTGTTAAGATCCCCAAGTTAAAGAACCAAGGATAAAATCATGCAGCTGAGGTGGTCAGATATGTTCCATCTCTCTAGCCTGTCTTTGCAAAGTCGCTTGTACTAATCATCAAACAATACAAGAAGTACAAGAATAATACTACGAACTGATTTCGTTTTTCATCTCTGATGTTTTTGTGTGTTTTTAAGTCGAATTTTAAAGAGTATTGTTTATACAACATTAATGGACAAATTTGATAAAAAGGATATAAATAAATATTTTTCATGCAACGTCAATTTCATTTATATATATACAAATGCATATACTTGAATGTAATTGTTTGGAAAGCCTCTGAAAGCCTAAATTCTATAAGAACCTTATATAATTATCTATCAGAATTAGTTATAATTTATTCTTGATTAATATCATCAAACTATGAGTTGCTTAAGTATAAGCCCTTGAGCGATTTTTTACTGAATAACTATATTACTATTTAGGTGGAATAGTTACAGTTTTATGATGAAAAAGGGGTAAACGGTTGATATTGTGTTGAATGTGTGTTCATTCTTTATGTATTAAATCAAAGCATCTTCCTCTATAAGAAAAACACTTTTTGGGGGGGATTTTCCTATGAGTTTACAAAGTGTAATCAAGCATTTAAAACTTAAATTATATATTTTAAATGTTGAAAATAATCATCTCAATGTTGTTGTGGACATTGATTTTTGGAGATCTTAAGCCTCATCTTGGTCTCAACTCCTCAAAATCTTAGATTTGTCTTGGTCTTGGGTAAGATGATATTGACTACAACACCAGGAATAATATATTTTTATTCCTCCAATATCATACAACAGATAAAAAATGTTAAGATAAAGGGGCTTTAATAAATTAAACCATAAGCAATCCCTGTAGAGAAAAATAACAGTTTTATGATTGGTAAAGGAAAAACGGTTCGTGTTTTTGTTCTTTCTTGAAATTATGTTCATTCTTTATTTAATCGCTGAGGAGGAAACATGTTCCTCTAAAAGAAGAGTAATAGAGTTCTTGTCTTAATTGTTGTAGTTTTTATTAAAAGAGTATAAAACTATAACATTTCTATAATTATAATATTCTCCCTGCACTTTGTGCTATTTAAAAAAAAATATGGTCCTTTCTGGGGTAGTAATACAAAAAATTAAATTCCCCCCCCCCCATCACCACAAAATTATATGACAGACATCTGATGTTAACAAAGGTCCTATTTCAATAGCACTATAATTCTCGCTCTCGCCTTTTCTTCACGTTCTACAAAAGTCACACCCCTAGTCATAGGTACCTTTTCCTTGCTCTCCACAGTCAGTTACGGTTTTAAATAATTTACTAGGATTTATAAATTTAACAAAATTTTCATTATTCATTTAAGACATAAGTTCTCATTTTTTTTTTTTTTCATTCTTCATTTTGATCTCTAACAGCTGGTTCAAGGGAATTTAAGAACCCCCCCCCCCCCTTCCATCCCATATGACCCTAATAAGGATATCAGTGTGATGTTTTGTTAAAATGGATGATGCCCCTTGAATGAATTTTAATCTAATACAATTTTATTTAAATTAAAAAGTCAAATAATCAACAAGCACCTTATCTTAAAACTATGTATGAATCCTTGATTGGCATTGCTGTAGTTTAATGACTTGAATAATTTATCTATATAACACACATATGTAGTCCCAAATGAATTATAATCTATGGTAAGCATACAAACCGTATTATTTAAAAGGGATTGCTTAATTAAATTTTCATATTTTCTCTGGGTATGAAACTTTTAATTATATGATCCAAACATTAATTATATTTTGAATAAAAATGAATGAACAACTTCCTATTACTTTGTGGTAAATTAATAATAAAGGGCAGAATTTATACTTATATTAATATGGTATTCTCAAAACATCAACAGCTCCTACTGTAATTTTATTGCATTGAACCCTAATATTAAATGGGGAAAAAGATAACTAATGAGGAGTCAAATGTATTTCCATTAAGAGTTCTGCTTAATTGGACAACAACAGTAAATCTAAAAATTTACTGTGTACCAACTAAATTCAGCTAGGGAAAGGGAACAATAGATAAATATAATTGGAACACCCTTTTGAGTCAAAATTTGATCAATCTGAATTTTGTTATATATACTTAGTATATATCTTTTCATGTCAAGACCCTTTTTCATAATTTACAATTTTCTATCCTCTCAAACAATCTGGTATACCCATGGATGGAATCAATTACCCGAACTGTTTGAACTATGATCGGTCGTCCAGTTTGTAACGAGATGAGTCTTTACAAAATGTTCTACATGTTGGTTACAGATACAAGAGTAATGTGAGTAGGTTTAGTTTACATCTCACTTTATTATTCTCCTTCTTGGAGTTTAATTAGTTACAATATTTAAGCAGAACATAGTTACAAATGGTGAGGCAGAACGAGTACGTGTACTATTGCGTGCCCCTTGAATATAGTCGTTTATAACATTATCATTTATCAATAATGTCACATGTTTGTGATCTTAAATATGTGTAGATCTTTAGAAGAGAAGATGTACGTAGAATGTCTACCCAACACTACCTAATGAGCAAGTTTAAAAGTCCCACGTGTTTTAATATCATACTTTTTAACATGGGAAGTTCTCATGCGGTTAGATATCAGCTGAAGGAGAACAATGCAGACTAAGCAAATCTGTCAAGAGACCAAAAATTCTGGATCGTTCATAAGTATTTAATACTTTTTATGGGAGAAGGATAAGAAATAAGAGACATAAATTATAATCAAATTGGTTAAGAGCATGACCAATCAATGTCCCTTGCCTTGATCATAATCCAAGTAATAAATATATCTATTCATTTTAAAACTGATATAAAATATATAATTAATTATATTAGCCAATAATTTGAATTCTATCATTTATTTGTGTATATTAGAACATGATTTGACTTGTCAAGGGATGTACTTGGTTAGTTGATCGATGAATTTGATTAGGTATTTCGACATAATGTCATGGGTTAAATTAATGGTTGATAAAAAACTCTAAATTTTTAGTCTTTTAGTAGTAACAATACTCTTTTATTAATAAATTTACAACATGTAGGGAAATAGAGAGCCCATCCGGATTCTAAAATTAGTTAGTTATGTACGCGGGAGATAAAAAACTTGTAATCCACTACTTTAAATAATGTACCGTAAATCTTCGAGTATAGTCCGCCCCTATGTATAGTCCGCAGGGCAAGTATAGGAGTTTTTTTGGGGGGAAAAACCTAAACCTCATGTATAGTACGCACCAGGGATTTTGACCTTCAAATTTCCGGGAAAAAATGCGGACTATACTCGAAGATTTACGGTATGTTTGCTATCATGCATATTTTAGTTTATTTCACGTATTGGCAAAGTTGTGCTAGAGATCGGAAAACAATATATGAAGGAACGTTATTAGAACTTTAACTCATCCATTTATACATGTGTGTATTCTTATTTATTTCAAAATAAGTAAAAACAAAAATCAATCAATTGTTTTGAGACAGCTTTAAAACATCAAAGAACATGTAATTTAAAATTTCAAGGTCCAGAATGATTTTAAAGCATTGTCAATACAAAATTAGTTGCTTTCTTTTATCAAAGGATTCAATTTAATTTATAGTTTGATGTATATCTTATCTTTACAAAATTCCTAGGCCATTAAAACTTTTGGTGTTGTATACTATATACCTGCTCAAATAAAGAAAAAAAACTTTCACCTTTTATATTTGCTTTAAATTCTTTTCAAGAGTTTCTGACAAATATGTATTTTGCCTGAAGTATGGAGAAAAAGTCTTGGAAACAATAATCAACAATTTCTTGTATATATTATACGTATATGATGATAAATTTTTAGAGTTTCATCAATTTGAACACTATTTGATCAAAAGATTGGAATCTTTGAGTAACTGTTTGTTCATTGTACCATGTTAGTAGTTAGTTTATTCTTTTTAAAAAAGCGACAAAAAGCTAATAAAAATATTCATGGAAAAGAAATTTATTGTATAAGTAAACATTGATAATAAAACTTTTATCAAAGTTTTTAATTCACTTTAAAAATCTTATTAATTTTCAAAGAAATCAATACTAAGTACAATTTGACAAAACAATAAAATGAATTATTTGCCTCAATATGGTTCTTATTTTAAACATACCTAGACATCTACAAACAACTATCTAGGGTGTTTGTTATTATGTGAAGTTTTAATTTTTGACCAGAATATTAGTGGAAATCAGACTTTTGAAAATATTTTCAAAGATTTTTCAAAAGTTTAATCTCATCCATTAACTTGGTCAAGTATTATCATATAATAGGCCTAAGTGTCTGTATATAATAGAAGGTGATTAGTTTTAAGAAAATAAAAGAATTATACTTATAAAATAGTAATTTTTCCGGCCAATAATAAACACAAATGTCTTATTGAGAGCTAATATGATTAATTAAAATTTGACTTTATTGGAAGATCCTTGACCATAAATAAATAATTATGTATAGTAAGTAAGCCAAGATATTTTTCAATAAACATTTTTTGTCAAATTTTATATTTACATGTATAAAAATTTATACATAAAAACCGAATACTAATTTAAAATATGATATTTATTATAAATATACACATAGATTGTATTATTGATACTTTTCAAATAACTCTAAATAAACATTCTTAACAAAGTGGATTCAATAATTTGAATTTTTTATATACTTATATATTTATATAAATATATGTATGTCTACTTATAAATTCCTATTAAGTAGTTAAATATTATTAAATTTATCTACTTGTATGGAGCTTTTATTAAATATTCGAAATATTTGGCGTATAAACGAGTGTTGTCATGATACAAATATTTCTGTACTGGTTCCATATCAAAATTGAAATTGGCATTTTGATACTTTTTTGAATAAAAGTATAAAACAGAAATGTCATTCTTAAGGGCAACTCACATGCACTTACAAAGGCGGCCATATGAGTTTGTTCCCTTCTTTTTTTGGGGTCGGGGTTAAGCTCAGATATTTAATGAGATTATTTTATTTTATGAAAGACAAATTTGATATGCCGGTTCTAGTAACAGTTTAGTGTATAGTACCGTTTGTAATGCGTCAGTATCCTGACACTACTTTAGTACTGGGGTACCAAACAACACAAGGGTCAAAATAAAAAACAATGTTAAATCCAAATAAAAAAAAATACACTTTTCAAAATTATTTTTATACTTCATAAATATAACCACCTTAATATTTCCTTTCCATTTCGACCCATTTAATGTTTTAGACTCATTGCTCGCTCAAATTATAATTTACGTACTTGTGGATTTTATTAAAAAAGCTATCAGAGGTTCAAGAACTATATTGATTTCTTAACTTTAACCCGTGCTATTAAAAATTTTAATATACCGGCTGTAGAAGCACTCAGTCAGGTATTCACTTGCCAAATTTGAGACTGATTGGTTTTTCCGTTTGCCCGTTTATACTGGACAAGAAATGATAATGTCATATAAAAGTTTAATACATCTATATATGTAAGTGCTATCTAACGCAAAGAATTTCCTTGAAAAAGAGCACCGGTATTTCATATATAAAAGCATGCAAGTAAATACAATTTACAGGCAGAAGATAAAAAAAAATCTTTCTAAAAATAAATCCCTCTAGAACAGGGGTGGGCAATTATTTTTCTTCAAGGGCCGAATGATAAGCAGAAAATATTGTGGAGGGCCAGACCAAAAGTTTAAAATCTACTTTTAGTTATTAATTTTATATCTACATTGGCATCTACAATTTTGATATCTCCCCTTCTGGTTATATATATATATATATATATATATATATATATATATATATATATATATATATATATATATATATATATATATATATATATAAATATCGTTTTATATATATAATTAAACTTTGTTATTTGATCTATCTTATTTCAAAATATCAACTGACTATAAAAAAAGTGGGCCTGCGGGCCGTAAAATGCCCGGGTCTGCTCTAAAGCCTTTATTTAAATCCGATTTGCCCTTACAAAATATAAAATTTTTCTTTTTTTAATTTAAATTTTAGCGATCTCCAAGTGCTAAAGCCTTCAACGGATTAATCAAAATAATTTATAATGGAAATTGAAGATAATTATAAGTTGATGAATAGAATTAATGTAATTTACAATCTTTCTTGAGAAAAGTTATTCGGTCTTGCTATTATATTGACAAGTCACATATATTTAAAAAGAATTTGTCAATCATGACATTGAAATTCATAGACTACCATTGGTTCCATGCGGAACCATTTTCGTGTGGGTCTTATTTCCCCATTGTGTCCATGCTGACCGGTTTGTTTACATGCTTTGATTTATTGGGTGAAAATAATATCTTAAAATGCGATACTACTTTTTTTTCATTTTCTCAACCACCTCCCGGGGATACGCAGCAAAACAACAGATTATTGTTGCGGGGATACAAAGCACAGAAGTGTCGGAAACGTGCGGTAGTCTATGGGTTAATGAGATTCATACTTTAATAAATGTATAAACATAGTCTATAATTGTTTTCAAAAATACTTCAACTCTTTTGCTACAAATCCCATTAGGCAGAGACAAACAATGAGAAATAATCTAATGACAAAACGAGCTTCCATATCGTTTTATCATCATTAACTTTGTTCAACTAGAAACTTGACCATTTAAAAAGTTTTATAGATTTCTGAAGCTTTAATTAACAACATATATAAATTTAGTATAAGTCCTATTGTATAAAGATTTTTTTTAGCTTGAAGTTTTTTAATCGTTAGGTAAATTACAGATATATGAGACTGACATTTTCTCTAGATATAAAGTAATAACATCCAATTATTTTATGAATCAAACACTTTTTTTATAGTCAATTGATATTTTGAAATAAGATAGGTCAAATAACAAAGTTTAATTATATATATAAAACGATATTTATATATATATATATATAACCAGAAGGGGAGATATCAAAATGAAATAAGAAAGATAAAAATTACCTTATAAAAAAGTTTTACAGCGACCACATAAAAGTTACCGATCTTCAATGCCACTTAATTAATCTTTTTAGCCTTTACAATCAATGTAATTTGGGTCATAAATATGTAATAACTATTAACAGTTTTAATTTTCATAATTTCTTCAAAATTGTTTGATTAATAATTTATTTTACTCTAGGCACTTTAGCTATCATCATTCTTGGTCTAGAGCCCTCATTTAATTGAAATGACTTTATTTGCCTCTGATATGCCGTTACAAAATATGATCTATGTCGTTTATACACCATTCAATAAAAAAAAATTAATCCAAATCTCAATAAAAAAAATGTTGAACGTCCCAAAATCTTGTTAATACTATACTATGACAATGAGACCAATCATATAGGTGCCAGATGGACCATGCAAGAGGAGTTACCGTTCAATTATACCTAGAGGGATTTTAAGATTATAATCTTCTTCTTTTTTTTGATGAATCGATTAATAAAAATTAATTAATTATCGTGTATTTTCTCCCAGAAAAAATTGGCTTTAATATCGCTCGAGTCTTACTATTTAAAAGTACATACAAGAGCTACGTTTGTCAATGTGGCTGCTTCAAACAAATTAGTCCTAGCTATGATAAAATATAATGAGTTTTCAAAAGATTTATGCTTTATTTAAAAATATATTATACTTAGATCTTTTATCAAGTAACCTACATATTTATAGGTTACTTGATAAAAAATATATATATTTTTTCTAAATATATATATATATTTAGAAAAAAATTATTCGTGTATATAAGCATTATAAGCAGACCTAAGAAAAAAATAATACTATTATCAAATAATTTTGTATATAAATTATTATTATTTGAGCATTTATTATTTCCTTCAAGTTTTGAATTAAAAGGGAAAATTTATATATCCGTATTATCTATTGTGTATTTTATATTATTTACCTATATTAGAATACGAACATTTTTCTTGCAGAGTAATGGGGATATAAACGTGATGATAAACATATCAAGGCACCATGGTCCTTGCTATAAGCTAGTATATTTTTATTGTCAATCAGGTTGAGATGCATAAATAGTGGATTACCTTATAGCTATGAACCTTTCTTTTTAAATAAAATAATTATAAAAAAGCATCTCATTTTAAATCACAGAAAAGTTGACCAAGAGGACTCTATAAAATCTAAAACGAATTAATATTTTATATACTTATGTTTTCTAGAAATTACTAAATCATGACCTCATTCATTTTTTTAAAGAAAACAAATAATTTTTATTCATTTTTGTTCATTCTTATGTTAAATATACAAATAACTAATTTACACGGAATGTATGTAGTTTTTACAATAGAAAGGAGAGCTTAATTGATTATATTGTAGACAAAATTGAAGGAAAACTTATTTTTAATTTCATGTTTAACAAGATGAAGTATATATTAGTAAAAAAAATAAAAATAGTTAATGTGATCTGTTCAGCTTAAGAATTATCTACATACCATGATATTTAATTTTTTCTATTCAAGTTATTTCTAAGACTTGCGATACCAACAAGAAGAAATTGGTATTCTTTTATCGATTTTTAATAAGTACAAAAATAATTATAATTCATTTTTCATATATAAAATAAAAATAAATTAGCTACTAATGAATCACAATGGATTTGTTTAAAAAAACATTTCATATATGTATGTGAGTTCTATCCATGGGTGGTGTAATCATATAGCAGACAGCTGATGTAAAAAAAAGTGTTGATTCAATAGTATCATACGTCTCTCCCCCGCCTTCTCCTCCCTCTCTACAAAAATTGCATCCCTAATGGTAAGACAATTCCGAATTTAACATTATTGTGGATGAACTTTTCTCAAGATGAAATGAGTATTGTGAACGCTCTGTATATAAACACAACTTTTCAAGTAATCAATACGACAAATGAGTAGTATACCTTGTTTTTAAGTAAAAATGACAATAGTTATATTCTTTTTCTAACTATTTTCCATTACTATTAATTGAATAATCTGATTAATCCTTCTAAGGTTAAGTGAATAGCATCTACAGATCCCCGTAAATTATATATTAGACAAAAAAGAAAATGGTAGATTCTAGGAATTTGACAGCCCAAATCAGAGACAAATAACGCTTCTTGAATTAAAATAAGGTTCTACACGATAGCTCTAATACTTTTGAGTACCTCAAACCATCCCAAAAGTTAGAACATAAAGGTCATATTAATTGATCAAACTTTGCTGAAAGCAAAGAAAAAGTTAGTTATAAGTTTTTTTCGTCAAAAAAATTAAATACCTTACAAATCATGACTCTTCATCTAATGCTCTACAACCGTTATTGGAATTTTTTTTTTAATTAACTTATTCTGGACTCTGATTATTATTTTTTAGAATTTGATTATAGATTCTTATTTATTACATACATGCTTAAAGCCTTTTTTTAACTAAATCTAACATATTAGAGTTGAATTGTGTATTTTTAATATTCTTCTTGCTTTATTATTAAAAAAATGACAAAAATATAAAAAAAAACAAGTTATTTACTTTTCTACGTTTCTGTATGTTTCTTCCTGCATTAAGTATAGGTCTGTATTTATTTATGAAATAAGAAAATAAATTAAAAATTCAAGTTGAATATTTCTATAGGATTAAGGAAATGAAAATGCATGAAAAAAATGGGGGAAAAAGGTAAGATATCAGCTAAAGGACATATGCAGGGACTTCATTTCTATTCTTTTGATTTGATTTTTTTTTTCATATTAGAAATAAAAAAGTTATTATTATGAAAAAACAAAATTAGGACCAAAATGTGTCGAAATAAAAAAGAAAATAATTGACATATATTTAAATGTCTAATAGACGTTATACATTTAAAAGTCACGTTATTGAAGGATATTTCAAAAGTAATGTGCGAAATATCCACGCTTCAAACTTTCGATAAAGCATTTTTTTTACATTAGTTCCAAAAAAAAGTCTACCGTTCAAGATTTTATCATATTTTATAATATGTTAGTACAGGTAAATCTAGCTTTATTAAATAATGGCAGGACATTGCTTACTTATGAGTGATACAATATATCATTTGTAATGACCATGTTTATTACTTATGATACATTCCAATTAGTGTTCCTAAGTTAATCAAATTCAAAGTATAATCGGTTAGTTGTATGGTTTTCAAATCGTACCGGGAAATTTGATTTTTTTTTTTTTTTTTTTTTGGTGGGAGGGGGGGTTCCGATAGGTATAAATGTCTTTGTTTTTAAGTTGACTGTGCTATTATTGAAATCTGTGCCAAATATTGCTCGAAATATTGATTAGTGGTTCGAGATACGCGTCCTTTTATGAACAGCTAAAATCGAACATATCGTTTTTTAAAATGTCTGAATGACTACATTTTGAGAAATTATGTCAAAAAAGTTTAAATGAATATTCCACAATGTATTCTTTTTATGTTTTGAGAATCCATGATTTATTTCTTGAGATACATAACCTATTACTCAAGAAACCTACCCTCCGATTTTAAATTTGAATAACAGTTATTTTTTTGTTGTTATTGACTACATTGGGAAGTGGGGGGGATTACAACTTTTGAGGCGGATAAAATGAATTTATGATGATTAAATAAAGATTTTTTTATTCCCGATATTTTTATCCATAGTGGTAATTAATAAAAAGGTTTTCTAGCATACAAATTAAAAATTGAGAATTAATGCTTGTTCAAGAATATTTGGCTTTTCATTAAGGTTCTTTGTTCATCATTAGATTTAAATAAAATGTTGCTGGTAGACATAAAAATTACTAATGCTAATTGGGACTAATCTGGATCTCATTGTCTATGTTCTAAAGGAGAACAAATTTAACTCTTTTAGAATACAAGGCTTAAATGTCAAAAATGAATGAACGAATATATCACGAATGAAGCTAAAATAAATTGTAAACAGAGAAGAAAATATTAAAAACTCTAATTAAATTTGCAATATAATTAGCGTTAAAATAAGAAGCACTTAGGGTTAATTTTTCTAAACAGAAAAAGAAAAATATTTTAAAATACCACCCTCGATGTTAGCTACAATATTTATGAAACATTAAATGCGTCATCATGTCATGTCACAAATACCCAACTGATTCAATAATTATGAAACTGAAATTCCTGGTCGAGATTTGTCACTCCAATTAGAATACTTACATTTCCAAAAACAAGTTATTGGTATTCTTGTATTTATTTTTAATAAGCACAAAAATAATAATTCATTTTATATATACATATATTAATAGACTTGCTACTGATGGATCACAATGGATTTGTTTAAAAAACATTTGATATATGTAAGTTCTCTCGAGGGGTGGTATAATCGTATTAGTTAAATCGATTCGTGTCACTTCTTTGTTGCAATTGATACAATCCACTTATACAAGTTACAACTTGAATAGAACATGAACAAATATTATTAAAATCCTTTTAACAAACGTTTTAATACGATTTGATTTATAATTACAAAAAAAAAAAAAACTACTTACTTGTATTTTGTTGTCTCTTTATATTGTAAATATAAGGATACAAAGTTGTTACAATTGCCTATACTTTAAAGTATATATATCAATACATTTATCATTCTCAATAAAATGGAGAGGAAACTAATGGACTTATAAGTCCATGTGCAGCCTTCTAAAATAGAGATTGAATAATTTTCAATCTCTATTTTAGAAGGCTTCACATGAACCAGACTTCTTTCTGAAATGTTGATAAACACCTCGTTCTTAGAAAGAGGCAAGGAAAGTGTCATTTACAACAGAGGGTTCATATTGCTACAATATCAAACACCTGTCATGATGCTAGTTCTATTATGTTGAGACTAAGGTCTTTAAAAGTTGGTATTGACATCACTGACGCCTGATCCTGAGTAGAAGCCAAGAATTCACGTCCTATCCCCCTTTTGAAAAGCAACAGCAATGAAAAGTTGATGGTGATATCAATATGTAACGTCATTTACAAAGAAGCTTAAAGCTCGATACCCCGACTAATCTTAAGAAAAAAAGGGAGATAATGTTATGTTCCGAAGCATTTTTGGTTTACAACATGATATCACACGAATGCCATCGACATAAAGACCCTGGTATTCTCGTCTTGTACCAACGAGGGTAGACAGGCGCATGTCATTTTGATCAAAAATATTGTGACCTGACTTTAACATATTGAGCTTTCCTATTTGGAAACAAATATTTACAAAAGTACTATCACAATAACATTACTATCTAAACTACTGTTTTGCTATGAAAGCTTTTCATATACATACTAATACGAAAAAGGAGTTGATAAGCAGAGACGTCAATTTTAGTCTAAAAAATAAATTGCTTTTACTTCTTCTTTTAAATAAATTAATATTTATTTTACAAATCAACATAACTGATAATTACAGAAATACTCTTGTTAATTACAATATATTGATTGACTGAGCCATCTAGTAATTCAAAGATTATAAATCAAGAAATCCTTCTTCAAGAAAAAGATAATTACATGATGACCGGATATGATGTTTGTATTTAATAAAATACGTCATAATGATGTGTGCCATTCAAGGTGACAACTACACAAAAATTAATAATTTAATTTTGTAACTAAAATCGACATATCTAGTGATAAGTCAATTTGTTTTCTCTATATTTTATGATTTAATGATTGTAGGTGGGTTTTTTTTTTTCAAATTGCTTATTTGTTGCACTAAAATTAACAATTAGAGTAGTGTTAAAACCTTTTTACAAGACCTCTATGCTTGTAACACATTTTGGTACTTTATCTTCTTTTTTTTGCCCTAGAACCATGTGAAAGGAAAATTAATCTCACAACATTATTGTTTTAAAATCTAAAAAGCTTTGTTTAAATAATCAAAATACTTTTTCTTTGAAATTGTATAATATCTTTTGTTCGTGATGAAAATTGCATAAGTTAGTTATTAGAAAGACAAAAGCTATATGTTAAATGAATTATAATCAAAAGTTCAGATCTAGCATTAAAATAAAATATTTGCTTATATTTAGTTAATTTGTACAATGATAATAAACATTGTCAATCAGTAATTCGTTTTTTTAAAGCCTTCAGAGCTTTGAAGAACATAGAATGGATGAATGCATTTATATTTTATTAACCATGCTCTAATCAACTAGTAACTCTTATTGGATTAAATTGTTATATTGTTTAATGACTATATTCTTTATGTACTCATAGAGGATTAGAGTTTTTCACTCGTTATTTCCTACATAGTTAAATAAATTAGCATTACATTAAATGGTTTTTTATAACTACTACAAGGAACTAACATATTTGGGACTATATTAGTTTGAGTCTTTACGTTATTAAATTACTAGTTTCTTGTTGCAACTGTAAAAGCGTCTCATGTAAGGCAATTAAATTGATATGTGTATATGACTAAATATGGGATAGAAGAGCAAATGTGAGAAAAAGACATAAAATAAGTTATTTTACCCCCTTACCTTCCCCAAAAAATGCTCTTTAATTCTTATTGAATATATTTTACATTATATCTATTCGTGGCTCCGATAATTAATTAGGGCTACCATTAATCATAAAAATATATATTTAAAAAAAATAGAAGTTGAAAAATGTATTATTTTTCATCAAATTTCAACCGAATTGCAACCTAAACACTGCATCTAATTAGTAAATACGGGATTCGAAATCAATTATAATATCTTATATGTACATAAATAAAGCAAATCTCTCTATTCTACCGTTTCTTTGACACAACATCACGGTCAGCCAAGAATACTAGGGAGCCAGGATGGTTCTAAGACAAGGCATATGTTATATTTAGTCAACCTCCGAGGTTACTAGAGGTCACAATGCCATTTGAAGGCTAGGAGGGCGAAATTTGAGGTTACCTATAAAATCAAAAACTTCAGGAAATTATCGTTTTATGAAGTTTGAGTCGAATCAAATGACCTCTAACATGTCATTCGAGTCTTCGGTTGTTTTTTTATTTGAAATTTGATCTATTAGAGCTGAATTTTATGATTAAATATTCATTTTGCTTTTTTGTACCTTCTTCCCTTTCTACATTTTTCATTTAGGTTTGTTCCTTGTGTGTAAAAGGTTAGTTTCAACAATTATATATTTGTGGTATTTAATAGCTAATTTCCTAAAAGCATTCCATCAAACTTGAGGAAATGAAACGTTACAAATATCTTTTTTAAAATATGTACAACATTTGTAGACTAATTTACTATGTACCTACATATAAACTTAAAATTATATCTATGAACACTATAAACCCAATTACTTGTGCTTTGAAAATGATGTAGATACTTATAAAAATAATGGCATTCGAATGTGAAAAATACGTTTGAATAAATTATCATAATACTAAGTAGATGGAGTAGGAACTGAGTATGCCATTTGTTTGAACTATTCTTTGAATGATGTAATTGAATGTTGTACTCTACAAGTGTAGATCCTGGAGTGGAGTAAAATTCCATTGGATGATAGTCAAGCTGATAACATTTTTGACTTTTTTTAATGTATTCCCTCGCGCAACATGGAGGTCCAAATGAAAAATCAGTTAACAATTGAAATTATGTAACTTTCTTATCTACAAACATCAATTTTGAGTTCTTGTATTTTTTTGATGAAGCCATGATCGGTCCCACTCAAAATACATAATATTGCAAAGCTGTTATTATTTTATTGTACTGTATTTTTGATCAGAAGTCGATTTTTTTACTACTCACTCATGTCCCTTGAGAGTATTTTGAATGTTGACTGGTTGAATTTGAATGAGGGTTTTTTAAAGCTCTGAATAGTTGTCTTGTATGTATTATTAATAGTCTATGAGGTAGAAAGAATTAGAGAATATCAACTGATTTTGTGTCTTTATTTTTAGATCAAATTACTTTTCCTTGATTTGCATATCATAAATTACTAATATTTTGTATCTGAGGGAACTATTATCTATTAGAATAGCAGGAGTATTAGAATATTTTGCGTTGTAGTACATAAAGAAAGGATGTGATTCTACTGGCTTCTATTTTTTAACCCAAAAATTGGATACCTGCTTAATGTAACTTTTATTTGCGAGATACATACAAGGTTATTATTATCACAAAACCAGAGTGTAAAAATATCTTTACAGTTGTTATCCTAATAGTAACTAACTCCCTCATATCCTAAATGTGTGCGTTCTAAGATATTCTTATAATACATGTATTTATTGATAAATCTGTTTGGCGAATTTAATAGACTAGTAATGATTATTTAACTCATAGAATGTGACGTTATAATTGGTTATTTTACCTTTTTACAACCTCTCAAATTCTATGCAACATATAAGTATGGTATTATTTTTTCGTTTAATTCCATCAAGATGATAAAATAATTGATTGATTAAATTCTACTCTTTAAATGGCATATTTATTTAGGTATCTTCTTTTTTTTTTTTTACTTTTTATGATTTATTTAAAAAGTTAGGTCCAAAATTTCCTGGCTGTTGTGTAGCATGGATGTTGATGTAAAACGGTGAACGTTGATAACTTGAAGGATATATATATATATATATATAATATTTTTATACATTGAAATATGGTTTGTAGTACTTCCCTCTGAATGTATTGTTTCAGATATTTGTTGCGATGGAAGTTCAATATTTCTTTATAGAGATAAAAATACAGCTTTTGGTTTAAAAAAGTGCAACTTCTATGGTATAACATTTCTCAAAAAAAAAAAAAAATCGAGGATCCTTAGCTATGATATATTTATATATTTTTTTTGGATAATAAGAGTTTATTTTTACATTATGCGAATTCCTATGTTCGTTTTTATGAAGTAAAAATAGTAAGAACAGCAGAAAAAAATTATCAAGGTCTTCTTTTTTTATTCTAGTCTGCTTTTATATTGATATGTCACATAAGTACACTATCTACAGTATTTAATAAACACATTGATAATGTGATTAAAAAAATAATAAACTTTTTCATATACAGTCATACACATGTCTTGCATAATTTTGCAACAAAATGCTAAATTCTAATTTAAATACATATAAAAAAATTTGTGCCCCATATTTTTTCTCTATATACAAATTTGAAATTTATTACAAAATAACTTTTTAAATATCTTAAAAAGGCTTGTTTTGGAATAGGTACATACCTCTTTGTATTTCCATTGCAGGAAATAATATTGAGGAAATGAAGAAAAAATAAATTAAGTATAAGATTACAAATTTCAAATAATATATTCAAATATTTTGTGTTAGTTATTGATGTTACTGAGAGGATGATCAAATAAATATTGTTCATCGAAATGTAAAGTTTCGAATGAATAAAAACAAAATCCCTTTTGATTGAAGTCCCGTTTAGATGAGAATTTTACACGTAACAAACTAGATTTCACTCAGTCCCACCAAGCTAATGGATCAAAAAAGAAGGCCAAAGAGAGAGTTGCTCTAGTTCATGTGATCAATGGCACAATTCCCCCCTGCACATTGTATAAAGTAATGTATTCAACCACATCTCTGATTCTTTATTTAAAATCCTGCATGCCAACTTGAAACAATCTGTCATCTAAATATGCAATATAGGTAATTAATTATTTTACATACGTATATAACAAAATCAACAGATTAAAAAAACCTTTCAACAATTTCATACATGGTAGCACTTTTTCCCGTTCTCTATTAATTTATCTCCTCTCTTTTGGCAACTTAAGAGAAAGTAGAAAATTATCTACTCATTAGTATTAAAATAATTATTATTTGAAGACAAGACATTTTTAATTAGTAGGAACTTAACTTATAAAGTCAAGAGTTCACAATTTTAACCCAATCAGAAAAAACCAAAATAAAAGTACTTTTTTTCAATGAACTTGCATATATACTTTTCCTTCCTTGTGTCTTTAACAACAAATCTAGCTACATTCATAGAAGTTACTTTTGTACAGGAATGGGGAATCAAGGCTTTGTTTGTTTATTTGTTTGTTTTTGTTACAAAAATCCATTTACTTAATGGCTATTATATATAGATTCAAATATTTATTAGCAGATTAAGCAACTCTTATTCTTCTCCAGTTTGTAAGAATTATACTTGAACTTTAATATATTACCACATTGGATTAATTAAACAATCAATTAAACTTTCAATTTCTTATTCAATTATTGGGAGTATGAGCAATTTCGAGTGGGTACTATAGGGTTCAAGAAAAATTTGCCAAATACATTTTCTACGCTATAGAATGATTTTATACTGAGTCGACATTTTGTACACATGGAGTATAAGAGCAACTGCATGTATGTACAGTAAATACAATTACAGTAATTAATTTAAAAAATATATATATTTGAAACTACAGGGGGTGTATTTCTCTCTATCAATCGCTGTAAGCGATGAACAACTGATTGTGTAACATGTATAATCATGTGAGCTGGTATCCGTGCAATCTCCTTTTCTATAAACAACTTTAAAGACGCTATTTTATCAGTCTTCTTACCATAAACGCTAATTTTTAATATGAGCCTCTATGATTAAATTTTTTTATGCAGTGGTAATGACTCATTTTGTCGTTACTATTTTACATATAACCATTTTAAACCCACAAATGATGATTAAGAACTTTAGAAGTTCTTATGATGATATATAAGAGCCATTTGGTAAATTCTTGTAATTTTACTTGTGGGTATTAGAAATTAGATTATTTTTTATAAAGACACTACCACAACATCAGGAGGGGTAAGATCCGGAGATCTGTCTGACCATTCAACTGGACCACGGCAACCGATCCATCGTTGTGAAAAAATTTCATCCAAGAAATCCCTGGCAACATGAGAAAAGAGTGGCTGGGCACCGTTCTGTTGGAAATACAGCTTAATCTATTTTTTTATCCATTTGAAAGTTTTCAATGTTTTTTTGTATCATTTCCATACTACCAACACTTTTCGATAATTGACTCTCAGGAGTCCACATCTTTGTTTCTAAACAAAATTTGGCTCGAACGAAGTAAAAATGAATTTCCTTACCTCTCGTTATGTATGGAATTGACGGTATCTATATTTTTCCATATAAGTTCATACATAATACCAACTGTTATATTTGTGTACACAAGAGTTTATCATCTTGGTTTTTTTTATTGTTAATTCCACATCTTTTTTGTTTAACATTGTATACATACGGATAAACTTTTGACAGATAAGAAGAAAGATAAACATTTTTTATAAAGTTTTACATTACAACAAATAACATGCAGTCATAACCTTTGTACAATAAAATTGACTATCCGCCTTTGCCAATAATGAGAATCAAGATTTATTTAATTTCATATTCAATTTAATATGATGTACAAAGATTATTTTTATAATGATGTTGCCAAATTATTAATAAAATGATCACCGAATTCCTTTCTACACATTTATAAGTTTGATAAGTTCTAATACAAACTCATTAATTCATTTTTTTTAAATGAAAAGAAATAAAATTTTTTGTACAAATAATTAATTAGTAAAACTTAAATGATAGAGGCTTAGTAGAAATAACTAAAAGTTGATATTGTCATACCCATAACCACATTTTTAGTTATTTTAGTCATTACCAATACTAGTGTAATTGATAAATTATAGCAGTTTTTGGTTCAAATAATCATTTGTGAGTTTAGAATGATTATATGTAAAATAATAACGACATGATGAGTCATTACAACAGAATAAAAATTTTCAATCATAGAAGTTCCTATTGAAAATTAGCTTATATTTTATAAGCATCCAGCCACAAAACTAAAAAAAAAAAGGTTTAATGCAGACATTTACTCAGAGAAATAAGTACAAAAAGGAGAAACTAGAATTTCTTGCATTTAGACATTTTTACTTCATAAGGAAAATTGATACTCTACAATAGATATTCATGTACGGATACTTACGATGCCTAGCTATGGAATATAATTTCAAATCCTACAATAACGATAGCACTATATACAAAACCTAATAATACAAATTGAAAATAATTTTTTTACTGAATACGCTATGAAATAGCTCTCATCTCATTTTTACAAAATACAGCATGATATACAAAGATTTTTTTATGATCTAAAAAAATATGTATGTATAAAAAAATGAAGGTTCTTCTGAATTATCTATTCTTCAATTGAATATTGTTACAATGTATATATATATATATATATATATATATATTGAGATTAAGCTTAATAAAATATTTTTTTATTAAATTAGAAAAAGTTGATTTCAATAAATTTTATTAGGATATAAAAATAATCATTAATCATTTACAAGTGAAATTCGTTGCTAGGGAAAAAGGTCTCGCGATCAAATGTACTCACATAAAAAAAATTAAATTGAAACAGCTATGGATTAAAGTAGTTATACAACGAACATGACACTGCTCTCCTTCCAAACATTCATCAAATTATCAGGGTTACCAAGTGAACTTTCGCTTTCTTTCTTTCTTTTTTTACATTCTGGCAGAGCTTAGGATTTACAGATCTACTAATCATACTTCCCAAAATTTCAATCCCTACTTATGACAATCATGCCAATCTGCAGTCGCTATCAAAAAAAATTGTAAGGTGTAAAAACTTTTATTTATGTATTATAAATGTTTTTTTATTGTGTTGAACATATGTTCGTAGATAATTATAGACTCACTCACATAAATACAAATTACAACGTAAGCAAAAAATGAATACTGAATGTATTATGCTTTAATCCATACTTTTATTACTTCTTATTTGTAAAATTATATGCAATTCTACTCAGTTTTCAAGACAATTAAATATTTTGCTAGTATTTATTTTCAGAGTCTAACATTTGTTCATTTATGGTTACAGAGTATTGCTTGAAGAGCTTTTTCTTTTGTTGAAATAATTTTGCTACTCAGTGAATAGAAAATTTGTCTGTACAAAGAAACGATCACAATGAACCTATGTATTAGAAGCAATTTACATTCATCAGTATTATTTTCAGAAGTAGAAATAAGAAATAAATAAATATATATACGAATACAACATATTTTCAAGACATCCAATAAACTTTCAATATACCAATCCCATTAGCTCATTTCAGTGGGTATTTCTTTATCTTTTTGTCGAACTACCTTCCAACGTGTTGTTCATAGGTGTACAAGGGATGAGCAATTTGTTGAAATGAGAGAGATAGCCCGCAATTTCGATATGGTATCAGTGCATTTTATCGGCAGATTGTTATTTGTCATTCTAAATTAATGCTCAATAACTAATAGAAACTGAGAGGACTTAAGTGAATTTGAATTGTAATAAATCCAGGAGAAGTATTATTTCTTAATAATCAGAAATTAAACTACTTAATATTGTAGCAAGTTCTTGACTAAACGATACAAAGAAGAAGGAATTCAATTTGATTATTATAGTAAAAGTTCTATCGGATATTTTTCTTTCCTTCCTTAAACTCAACTGTATCTCAGTATTTTGCCCATGTTTAGATATACTTAATGAACATAGAGAGATCTTCCTTTTTTAAGTAACGGATTCTCTTTCTTTTCCCTTGTTGACCTAAGATCATTTGACTTCAAAATGGATTATATCCAATAATTACAAATATATATATACATATAATTCAACTTAGTACTTCAGCTCAACTTGTAATATGTAATATAATCCTAGCTCTAAAGTAACATGCCCATGATTTATACAAAACATCGTAAGACTACTTTATTATGTAGATATAATCTAACATTTCATAGACAATGAATGACAATCTAGAGCATGCTCTGCATTGTCAGTATCATGTACGTTTTTCCAGATTGCAATCTTGAATTCAGGGAGCGTTTTTTTGTCTTCAGGGGACGTTCTCCCATCCATAGAACTCATTTATCTATAGAGCATTATCTATTATGAATCCTGATAGAGTAACGTATGTTCTTGTGTGGTCTTAAATGGCACGACTATGTAAGGTTTGAGGCATATGTTCTTAGTAAACGTTTATAGACTGTTTGTTTCATGAAAAACTCAGTAAAAAACATACTAGTCATAAGTTTTAAAATCATGGTAAATCTTTCAAAATAAAATAACATTACTACAATAGAGCATCTTCATTGATGTCTCAGAATAAACAACAGTCGAAAGCATAGTTGTTGATATAGATAAAAAAAAACAAATTATTATATATAATCATTGGGAAATTTCATTCATTGGCTTTACAAATGAAAAAATAAACTATTTTATAGTGTATGATTCGTAAGAATGTATTATATATATATATATATATATATATATATATATATGTATAAGAAAACATTTAATTAGTTACAACGCAAGTTACATTTAGGAACAAGGGTTTTTATTATAATCAAAAGTTGATTTTAGGAGTACAAGTTTGATTTAAAGAGCTAGTAGTTTATACTAAAAATCGAAAAAATACATTATTAAAAACATTAGTAAATAAATCCATGTTTTTTATGAGAGGACCCATCTCCATCAACTCGAACCATATGCCCAGAACTTTTTTTATCATTAAAATAAATAGGGTCTGATTATATATAGAAATTAGTTATCAATCTATTGACGGATTCTGAATTAAGTATTAACTGCTCTTTGAGTCCTTGTCGAGTTGAGTAAAAAAAATACAACTTAAGTCGCATTCGATTCCGAATCCTTTGTGCCCCCAGCACTACAAATTATAAATATATTTTTGGGTGACTAATTCACTCAGAGGTTATACACCAAGAGATCCTCCCTTAATGAAGAAAAAAAAAGTAATAGACGACTGTATATGACGTAGGTATTTCATAATATACTCTTTAGTAAGTTGCAAGTACAATAAAAAAAAATGATAATCTGCTTTTTAGATTACAACTGACGTCTCTAATAATAACTAAAAAAATATGCTCATGCTAGAGATAATGTTTTGGATGAATACAATGAAGTATAAAAAATATCATATTGCATTTTTCAAGAAATTAAATATATTATATTTTTGGTTAAAATCAAGAAAATAAGTAATGTAAGAAATCAAAGATTATCTCTTTCTTGATGACTAAATTTTCCTTGCATGTATTAAAAACAGGTAATATGTTTACATTAAACTATGGAAAAAGGTATAAAAACATAAATTCATAAGATTTTAATTTATTTTTGCACGGAAGTGACATTGAAAAAATTAACGTACTTTTTTATTAAGTCTTAAAACAACGCAAGATATAAATTTATAGTTGATTTATAACTAGTTCATTAATGTTTGAATTTTCTTATCATGAAAATTTATAAAGCAAAATATATATTCACACACTAAAGCTATATTGAGCTATATCAGAAAATTGATTTTAGAATTATGAACCAATAATCAATTGGCTAAATTTTGTCCTTAATTAATTAACAGTAGTTTTTCTCTTAAAAGTCAAAATCAACGGTTAAAAAAAAAGACACTTCAAAAGAAATGTCCTTAGAAATTGAAAAAACCAGCCGTGGTTCTATTTTACTCTTAATGGATCATTTTGTCCTTAACAAAGCATGTAAATTAAGACGTACATAATTACGTTTCATGATGTTTGAAAATAGTTAGTGTAGATCCCTGGAGTTAGTTCGCCTCAGTACTAGGTGTACTCAGTATAAAACTTCGAAATTCAGCAACGCTCACGTAATTTTTGTTAACGAAAAATAGTTTGTGCTTGTATTCCGACATTGGTCTGAAACATGACTGCATCTTTACTCCTTCTAGAACAAATTAGCCTCGAGTTCTAGTGTTCTTCTCTATTGGATCATTTATTGTCCAAAAATAAAAAAACTTTGATACAATTTCAGACATGGCTACACTGAGTATCAACAAATTACAGTCTCTTTGTGCTATATACCAATGTTTCTTAATTATCTTACCTTTTTAGAGTTTATCAAAGGTATGAACTTTTCTTTGTTTTCATATCTCGCACAATAATAAAGTACTTTGATTAAGGTGAAAGAGAATTGAAAACATTAATCATTTTGAAATCACTCTAAATTAATTTTGTTATCGAGTGATGCAGTAATAACATACAAATTCCAGATTTAAGGATTAACCAAAAGTCTGTCGATCTCCTACTTAGTTGCTTGACTTGACGATCAATAAAAATGAGCTGTTGATCATAGGAAAATATGGGTCTCAGACCATGACTAGTGGAGAGTCCTTGTGCTATTACAACAAATGGATTTTTAAATATATGTACAGTATTTGGAGTTACTCTGCTTTGGCTTTTGTGTGAATATTGTTACGAGGTTTTCAATGACTGCTTAACAAAAATTCAAAAGGCAATTGGCTCTTTCTCCTCGTAAAGAATATTAGCCCCAAAAAAATATTATCCGTTGATCTATACTATGTATAATCTCATATATCTATTGTGCAAATCAGAAACAATTATTTTGCCTTTTCACCCCATGATGTAAATTCATATTATGCAACCTCCCCCCCCCCCCTCGTTCTGTAAATCTGTTAAAATAAAAATCGCTTTAATAGTGAAAGCCATCACACTTAATTATATATATACCCCTTATTGCATCCTAAACAATTACAATATGTAATTAATATCAAAAAATATATCGGATAAGTGTTAAAAACTGAAAAATACAAATACAAATATGTAGTATCACAAACTGTCTTACCTGAATCATTGGTAAAAGATAGCACAAAACAGATCCCATGACCCAATTATCCACAACAATGACAAAAAGAGTCAATGGGATGACAAGTGTAAGTTGAATTAAAAAAGCGAATGTCATATTCAGAACGCAGGCCAAAGTATTAAATTTCCTGTGGGACCCTCTTTTCCAAATAACATAAAAAACTGTTCCATTACCGAAAAGTCCCACAAGAACGAGAAGTGAATAAAAAAATATTGTAAACACTAAGGGAAATAAACGATCTCGGAAAACGGGGCGTAGTTTGAGTGCACGGAAATCAAATCCTGAATCAGATGTATTCATGTCTTTCAGATAATTATATACATCATTAATATGTTCTTTGGAAATGGCATTGAGGACAGGGATTGTATGTTTTGACATGTTGTATCCTAAAAGTAAAATAAAAAGAGTTAAAGGAAGGATTACACTGATACCAACAGCATGAAACAAACCAATTATCTAAATTTAATCAACACGACAACATTTAATAAAATAACAATGAATCTATTTACATAGCTTCATTTGTCCGAGACGTAAAAACTCGAAAACTACAAAATGGATTCAGATGATTTTTGATAGGTGATTCTTTTTGGATATTGCAAATGATCATAGGTTACTTTTTTTCAGCCCCGTGTGCCAAACATCTACAAATTCAATTTTTTTGCTTTGTTATTCTTTTGGTATTTCAATAAAAACTTATTTCGTTAAAATATTAGTTATAGGCATATTTGGACTCTTAGCCTAAAATTTGAACAGTTTAGCCTGAAAAATGGGGTCTTTAGACCATTATAAGTAATGTTTAAAATCATCAATGAATCTATTTTAATCTTTTGTACTGAGATTCATACCAAATCTGATATCAACAAATAAATATTGTGTAGTATATAGTTTCAATACACACTTTTATAAAATGTTTGTAAATTCAGTTTTTGTTCAAATTTAAGTCATACCCTATAAATCTTGCTTATGACGACATAACCTCTAGCCTGAATCATGAGGTGCCCATCATAAAAAGTTTATATGTATTAGAAGAGAGGACTAAATGTACTTTTCAATATTATGATAACAGAATGAGCTAGAAAGCGCAGAGGATGAAGCTATATATCTATATACACACATAGTATGTAAGTTTTCTTATGGTATTTACATATAAACCCCAATTAATTGCTATTACAAAGTGTTTTGTAGTATTCGTGGAACATATGTTAATATTCTATGATGGCTTGTATTTGTTGGGAGTTTTTTTGACTTCGTGTTAAATTTTTATTTTTTCAGAAAAGTTGCATATCTTTTTTAGCACTCATTAAAAGTTACAAACAATGTAACGGAAGAGAAAATATTCATAAATATATGTTTTAAGAATAATAGACTTTTTCTAAGAACATCTTGAATGAACACCATTTACGGTTCAACTAAATATCCTTAAAAAAAGAACTTTTCTTTATATACTTTCATTTTCCACAGAGACATACCAAACCATACAACATATTTTTATTCATCTGCTTCCGTCGAATATGTTAATTAGTTTTTTTTTCTACGCTTGTACATATATCTGACTTATTTAATTTACAAACACGACCTTTCCTATTTTATTTCAAATTTTATTATTTATTTTTTTTAATTATTTTTTTGGTAAGAGATGTAAAAAAGAAAACCTGAAAATACTTATAAACACATAGTGAGTTAGTAAGCTGAGTACAAGGTTGTCTAGATAAAATGCAAATTTACTTTATTTGTTGACTAATTATTAAAATTCAAAATTGTGTCAAATACTCATTCAAACTTGATCACGATTAATAGTTATTTTATAGAAGTTTATAGAATCAAACAAGTTTTTTTACAACTATAATGTACATAAAATTCATTTGTTTACTTTGATATAACGGAAGAGTAGACAATTTATGAATATAAGAAATGTGATTTAAAAAAAAAATATAGTATAACAACATAGAAAATCTTATTATATGAAAGATTTGACTCTGATCTGATGGTATAAATATCTGAAAATAATTGAAAATTACTTTATTCGTGTATAAATCATAACTACATATGATCTTGCAAATTAATTTATATTTACGTATGTATTCCTACATACCAAAAATATTGTTGCTTATATTTATGTATAAGTATATATATATATATGTACTTAAAATAATAGCTTAATATTTTAACTTAGAGCCCTGTAGAATAGAACATCAATGAATTATTACCTATATCAGTTATTCGAACATAATTTTTGTATAATTTCATTCGTATTTACATTTTTGCTTGCCTTCGAAGAAAATGGATCCTAACTCTCTTAAGTATTTAATAAATATTTGAAAAACTCACAATTGAATTAGTTGGTACTTATAGCAGTTGATAGTTTTAGGCCAATCAGAAAAGACAAAAAAACAAAAGTACCCTCGTTTAATGTACTTGTCCATTCCTTCCCTTGAGTCCTTTATGACATAAGAGTATTATATGTTTGTTTTTCTAATGTATTATATTTGTATACATATAATATATGTGACACCCAACATGAGTTTATACATAGAAAAAGGATTTTATAAAAAGAAGGAATTTGTAGTTAATTAGTAAAATTGATGCTCTACTAAATATATTCTTGAACGAATATTGTAGTTGATAAATGAATACAGATTTTTGACTCCAGGATTTGTATTCTAGCCAAACGCAAAATAATTTCCAATTCTTTTTTAAGCCTCCAACTGCTACTGCAATCTCTTGTTTGTTTATTATTCCTTTAGAATTGTTATTATCCCATGTCGATTGAATTCAAACATTATGCAGAAGAGTTGCATGACGTCACATCATCCACTAATTAGTTAACTAGCACTAAATTTGCGAATCCTTTAAAAATGAGATCACTATGTGCAAAATAGTAAGAAGCAGCTCACATCTCATTTTTAAAAAAATGTCGTTGCAGTACAAATTAATGCAGTAGAGTCACATATGGGAATTGATATTGATAAATGATCATGTCATACATTTTCTTCCAGCAACAAAAACATTATAAGTTCTAATCTCATTTCTTAACTAGTAATTGATCACTTTTTCCATATTTGAATATAAAAATGTAATTTAAAATTGATTTAACATGACTTTGAAATAAATTGACTAATAAGTAGGAAATTCAATTTGCAAAATTATCATTCAATGAACAAAAAACTTTTACATAATATATAGCATATGTTAGGATCTAGAATCAAGGCAAGTTCAGAGCAATAGTAATTCCTTCCACGTCATCATCGTTCTCTTCTGCAGTGATTATTATCAAGAAACCTATTGAATTATTCCGCTTGTGTTAATACTTCCATCAGCTCAATAAAATATCAGAAATAGTCAGATATCCACTTCCTAAAATGTCAAACTCGTTTCACATCGCGGGCCACATACAAATCCTAGCTAGACTTCGTGGGCCAGACCATTAAGATTATAGCATAATTAACTATAAATAACCCAAATATCATCATGTCTACCTTTTGTTTTGATTTAAAGAAGAACAAGGACATTATTAAATTTAACTAAAAATTTAAAAATTTATTGAACAACACTTGTACAAAATATTTCACAAAATTGTACAACTTTTATAGAGCTGGTATCGAAAATTATAATAATGAACTTAACATGAGATTACAACATGAGACTTATAAAGAAAGAATAACATGTGCCCCTAGCGGATAATACATGAATTACATTTAATTAAAAAATTCAATCCATGTCTTTTATGTATTTTTTCCACTTTCATATGATCCTGTGGGCCTGATTGAACCTCCTTGCGGGCCAGAGTTCAAGGGGATTCAAAGTTTCCATTATAACTCTGGTTGAGCTTTTCAAGGTTGCAAGAGTTCCCTTTGTATTAAAAAATGCAACTTATTCATTCCAAAGCTTTATGAACTTCATTTTGGCGTGGTTTATCTAGATTATATGTCTACTTTGACGACAATAACTCAATAACTTAAAGACAGGTGCAGATCAATAATTATTAATCTTACTCATTTTACATTAAAAGAACTTTGAAATACACTCAGTCTATGTAAGTAAGACTAGGAGACGTGTTCCTATAATTATATATTTAAGAATCGAATCAAGGTGTAGGAGTAATCATTTAAAAATATATGAAATAGTGTATGAAAGCTTTTATTTACTTTAACTGTAATTGAAAAAAAAAAGGTTTTATTGAGTCTCAACCCTCAAGTGTAATTCAAAATTAATTTTTTAGTGTATATTCTAAATTAAATACTCTAAAGTTCCAATTTAAATCTACTTAAGTTCCACTAGAGAGTGTATATTTACAAAAATACTTCTTTGTATTTTGCAAATATTGGAACAAAATATTAATTGTTAAGGATGCTAAATTAGGATGTCATACCATTTTTATGAGTAATGACTGATGAGTATATGCCACTTTAAAAATAAGTCAAACAAATATGTCTTTGGTATAATATTTATTTTGTTAACATTTGCTTAAGGTTAAAAATATATACTATAATTCTTAATTGAAAAAATATATACTCATACAATCAAACAGAGTGTAATAATCATCATCCAAAAAATAATAATAAAATCAAATGACTTTATTATTAAATCTAAATAAATTAACTAAAAATCATAAGCTTGTATCATTTCATTTGTCAATGTTTTATTTGATCCAAAATGTATTCATTTTGATGACTATTTGTGTAAGCCTCCATCTTAGAAGATTGACAAAGCTCTAAAAATTAACATGCATATTTACTCAAAATTTGTTTCAACTTTATAACTTTTTTTTTTAGAAAAAGTCTATAATTTGCTTAATTTTATTGTGTGGCTGTCAATCACTTAAATGAAAAAGTATATATTGGCAAAAATTGTGAGTTAGTTAACAAAATATGATTATTTATGAATCTTATATTTTTTACAAATGTTCTCCATAGACGCCCGTTGCTCCAAAATACATTTATAGGAAACATCCATTATAGAAATTCAGCAATTGCCTATAAGAAATTGCACCCTTTTTAATTGGCCGCTACGTAAGTTGGTCATAGCAAGTTATTAGCATGACAAGAGTTTTGGAATAAACAAAAATACCATGTATTTTCCCCTTCAGCTGTTTTTCATCAGTTGACTCACTTGATCTAAAGCAGCTCACTCTACGTGTTATGAACTCAAAAAGGGTGTTATTATTATTTTTTATTTTGATATACATATATGTTATATTTAATCAAGGATTGTGCGCCCTTTTTTTGAATTTTGATATACATATATGTTATATTTAATCAAGGATTGTGCGCCCTTTTTTTGAATTTTTGAATATTATAAAAGTATTTTGTATTGATTTGTATATTGATGGAATTTATCAATGTATAGCATATCTAAATAATAACTCTACCCAATATCCAAAAGTTGACAACAAGAAAAATACAGAAGACTAGCTACCAAATGTTTTTTTTCTTCAAATTTTTCCTCTCCCTTTTGAGAATTAAGGCTGCGAGTGCACACAAAAGCTCTACGTGTAAAGAGAGAGAAAGAGATAGTATCAAAAGTATTGTTAAATCAATCAATTCAAAGTGATGATGTGGTTCTTGAGATCAATTTTGTGCTGAGATGCCACCCCTTGTAAGGAATTTAGTGTATTGTAGTGATAAGTCATCATATTATTGAAGAAAAAAAATTACACTATTCCTACGTTTCCTTACGCTTTTCACTATATGTGAAAGGAAAAGTAATGATTTTTAGTGGCAAAACTTATCCAGAGACTCACTTTTGAATGTTTTTGGCCTTTCTTTGGGTTTCGACAGGTCTCGGAATCACCCTAGAAAGTCAAGACCAGACTAAAACTACTTCATTTGTATAAAAAAAACTTTTTTAATCAAGTCCGCGAGTCGACTTTTTTTCCGCAAGATGTTGGTTTTGAACTACACATATATGTTTGTCTTCCCTTGATATAAATCACCTTCTTTTAATTGAAGTAACAAAATAAATTCATAGAGATTGTGTAGTTAGTTATAGAGTAACTCATGACACCCTCAGTCACTTATTGGACAAAAAAGTTGTCTTCTAAGCAACCATACTTGAACAAAAACTGTTCACGGGATCTTTGTTGCGCTACTTTGTTCCATAGTCAGAGTATGGAACAAAGTGGCGAAACGACGATCCCTCCATCCCTCAAATTATTTATTCCAGCTTCTCAAAGCCTTGGTTTTGTGTAAGGTAGTTTTGAATTCAGCAAAAAAAAATAGTCAAAAATGATTCAAATTTCATTTGTTGGTGTGCTTTAAAATAACTTATTGCGTAATATTCGTATACACAAGTAGAGATTTGATACCCTAATAGTATTTCCAATTTTAAATTAAATATTTCAATGTATATTCTTTTAATATTTTAGAGAGATGTTGTTGTTTTGAGATATATCTTGAATATATTATTTTTCATATTTAGTTATTTATGTATTTTAATATATCTAGGATAACTGCTTGATCTACATATATACATAAAAAGAATATTAATAATAAATGTGCATAAAAATGAAATTAAGTTGTGTAAACATCATTTCTCTACACTTTTAACTTCAATCATCAAACGCTTTCAAATACATTAATAACAAGTAAAGTGATTCTTTAGATCTTTTTTAGACCCCTCAAAGACGATCTTTTGGCTTTAAAGTCTTGTTTACCTACTTGTAGACCTAGTAGGTGTAAAATAATAGGAAATAGATTAAGCTTGTCTTATATTTTAATTTCTCTAACCCTGTGCTTTCCTTTCTACTTTTGTACATACCAAAAATAAAGTATTGTAATTTTACTTTTCTCTAAGAAAATAAAACAATTCCTTTAGTATATAATGAGATAGGTGTATTAAAATTTTCCTTCTTATCATTATTTTATATATAGGATTGTCACGATATTAAATTTTCCAAGTCACATAACACTATGGGGGGAAGGTGGAGTCGTGTAAATGATATAATACATTTTGACAAGCTAAATTTCGTATGAGTCCAATTGATGAAGACACTTTACAAAAGGGAAAACAACATTTAATAAAGGATGCATGGGAAATATTGAAATAAGGATAATACGTTTATCTAGTTCAGCTTTGTCATTAGAAAAATAAAATTGAAGCGTTTTCTTGTAAAAAAACACTGATTCACAGGCAAACTCCAATTCCATATTTGATCTAGCCTCCTTCCCTTTAATCAAGATACGACAACAATCTCAGTATCTCAGGATCGTAAATCCGATATTGGAGGGATCCATGGAATTGATGGTATTTTTCCATGGTACTGGTTACATTTTACTCCTTTCTGAGCCGAAGTAAAAGGCATGAATATGAATCCCTGGACTTATTTCCCTCCTCCCCTCGAGGGAGGTTTCTATCTTTATTTTATTCTTTAATTTTTCTTCCTCTATGAAAGAACGTATCTTTTTTTGTTCAAAATTATGGGACCCATCAACTAGTAGAGTGCTGAATTCTATTTTTCACTTAGCCATACATCAATAATTGTGTTTTTTTAAAATATATTTCTTTCGTCTTTGACAATAAGATGTGATCCTTATTGTATTTTGCAACCTTTCCCTCAAAAAGAGAAAGAAAAAAGGCAAATAAGCCCAGACTCAGTTTGTAATTTCTTTATTCCTTTTAACTGTGCGACTATTCTCTTCGGTAACACTAAGGAGTTGTTCACAGCTTAACAACACCTCATTAACTAATTAGAAACATGATAGGTATATAGATAAATTAGACATCTGACAAAGAAATACTTTTGATTTCCACTCCGCCCCTATTTTTGGAGTCATGCAACTAACGTAATGTGCTGCATCATTTCTTTTAAATTAATGGCCAATCTCTGAATGTCTCAATTTATCATCAGTGTTTCTAATTAGCTACAAAGATCATATTCTTTTAGAGAAAGGACTGTTCTATATAGGCCTTATAGGTATGTATTGTGTTCTCTCAATCTTTGATTCAATATATACTATACATATTTATTACCTGAGTAAACGAAATTGAGAGAACTGTCATTTTTGCTTATTTCATCAAGTGATAATGTAATCAACTGTTATTTGATACATACCAATACAAATTGTTTAAAATTGGAAAATAGGGAAATAATATATATTGAAGTGTTTTTTTTTTTTTGTTTTCTTTCAAGGATATTTATCCTTTTAACGAGTACAAACAATATAATTACATATGTTAGCTTTCAATCAGAAAATAACTTCTTCTAAAGTTGATCGTTAGCCTTCATTGTTCTGTACATTTAGACAATTAGTTTATTATTTACATCTATATACTTTATATAATTACAATTTTTATTTTTGCTTTGAAGGAAATCTTAATTTTGGTTCATAGTACATAGTATAAATATCTATGTATCTTCCACTGTACCTATGTTTAGACTCAAATTAAAACATGTAGTTTATCAAATCTTATTCCATATTAATCAAAAGAGTTTTATACTGCAATACTTTTAAAAAATATCAAATTGCATCCATTTCTTAGATGCCCATAATATTTACTTAAAAGTGAAAATGAAATGAATACATTTCATAGGTAATAGATATGTTTAAAGCAATGCACATTAAGATTTGTAAGCTACAAACAAGAATGAGGCACTGGGGGTTAATAGTTGTGTTCACATGCATTTTTTGAGTAAAATAAGTAGGGAAAAATTTGTTATGTTATCGACTTGAAAATAGTTATTCATACCTATTTTTCAAAGAAACGATAATATTGAATTGATTAATTTTGTTCATATATATAAATACAATATGGTTACATACCTATAAATATTTGTATTTACTCTTGAGATTATTAAGTATAATAAAGTATACTACGTACACACTTTAAATTGATACACTTGGATTATGTCTTTTTCTAAAAAATATGGGTCCCTCAAATCTAAAATCATGGCTTGTTTTATTGAAAAAGTATGTAATCAAAGGAATCTGAATAAAATTTTGAAGTAACTTGAGCATGGATGTCTAAATACTCTAATAAATCAGTTTACAATGTACAGATGTAGAATTAAACTACTAAGGGAGGCCAAATAGTTTTTCTACAATTTTGTATGAGGTAACCCTAAAGTTATTTTCTCGTATTTTCTACACTCATAAAAGTTGTGTGGAGTCTCTTTCATTTCTTTCAAGTGTCATATAAAAGTGATCACTGATGCATAAACTTTTATATAGCTTATGATTGCAACTTTATAATATATCAAAGGATGTATACGACAGATTATGCTCAAAAATGCAATCTACCTAAGAGATATTATATTTATAACGAAATTATAATATTTTAATAATAGTTAAATAGAAATCATACTTAAATCAGATTGAAGGAATTTATTATGAAGAACAAAATATTTTAAAAACATTTCAGAGCCATGTTATTCAAAAAGGTTGTAAGAAGTAAATTTAGATTTTAATTAATTGCAAAGTTTTTTTTAGATTGAATAATTTATAATTTTTTTTCTATATTAATTATTTTCAAAAATTCAACTGACAGCTTCTAATTTTACAAAATTGATTAAAACTTTATTTGTAATTGATTTATTTAATTGTTAAAATCAATATACGTAATGATACTTTTTTTAAAAAACAAAAAACTAAATCAAAAAAATCATTTTTTTTTTAATTTATAAGAAAACTAATCAAAATTTTATGAATATGCCTTTATATGGATATGAAGTAATGAGAATTTTTTGCTTTCATTAGAGTTTGAATTTTCTTTTAAAATGTGTTTCAGCTTCGATAATTATTATTTAAGGTATCGATACTATTTAATATAAAAAATACCGTATATTGTAATATAATATTACTTCAATTAATAGATTACAGAAGCTAAAACTCAAAATAGTGAAATATAGGGTCCTAAAATGCGTTTTTATATCTAAGGGACTAAGATTTATATATTTTTTCCATGCTTTGACCCTTCAAAATAACTCACCAATTCGTGTTATAATTCTCTAAATAATAAAATTGCTATTCTAAATTATTACGAGTCAACTATTGTTATTATATTATTTTTGATACTTTTTAAGTACATTTTTGTCGAAAAGTGTTTTTTTATTTATAAATTTTACAATATATAATATCTAAGATGCAATTATTTGATTTTTATAAATATCACTCGAGATAATTTTAACTGAAGATTTTAATTAGTTGATGGTAAAATAATTGACCTACTTTTTTCAAATATTAATAAAAACATTGGCAAAAATTTACTTAAGTAAACTGGATCAAAAAATTTTGATCATTTTTTGCATTGAGAAGATATAATCTTGGTTTTTTTGTTTTTTTATTGATTCAAAATTTTGCAGCGAATATAATATTGTATATTTGTCTTACCAAGATGTATTCTCTAAGGGAGTTAAAACAGATCATTTTAAAAAATAATTAATTTGTATGTTGGTAAATAGAAAAATGTGCCTAAACAAAGACTCCTAAATAATGTATTAACAATTTTTTAGGAAATCTTTATTGTACCTTAAATTTATATTTTCCAGTAGCAAATTGATGAATTTAAAGATCTATAGCTATAAATACAACATGTCAATGAAATTGAATGATCATTGTCAGAAAATAAATTAATGTTTTCATATCCCATTCAGTTTGAAATATTTAGAGCAACGTCATTATCATATCACTAATTATAAATGTATAAAGATATGTATAATTTAGTTTGAAAATGTTTTGATCCAAGTCGTTCTCATACAATAAACTTTAAAGCTTTAATGCGATGTTGCTTTTCGATTTAGAGAAAGTTATTTATAATAAACAAAATAAATGATGTGATCTTTAATTATGTATTTGTTTAATTTCCTTGAAAGAATAATAATTATAACTAACCCAATGTATGTATGCTTGTCCTGGATAGAATCTGTAACCATGAGACAAATAAAAATCGACCATAAAATAAAAATGTCATTCATTCGTCGTAGGCTATTTAATATTTGATTTGTCAGCCAATCGTTGCCGAAAACTTGTTTATCAAGAATTGTAAGGATGAAACAAATATGCTTATTAATAAAAACTATAGACATGTACATAAGAAATAATTTCTGCTTTATAAAAAAAATAACTAGAGGGCTCTAGAAGTACACAATCGGTCAGTCAAATTAATGAGAATCAAATTTCAATTATTTTTGCATGAAATGGAAGACTTTGTTTATCATAGTTAGAATAATCCAATTGAGGTCAAATATGCAGAGTTTTGTTTGATAATATATTGCCATTTTGAAAGTAATTCCAAGAAAGTAACTCTTGTCGTTATTGGCAAAAAACTAGGAAGAAATATTGGGCATAGCCTACACTGAACTCCTAGAATTTAACATATTGAAAAACTAGGCCTATTTTCTATAGTCAAATTTCACAAACTTCTACTGAGGCGCATTTTTCACAAGCAAAATCATATGCCATAGACAGGAACAGATAGTAATCACAAGGTTCCAGGTCTAGACTATAAGGTGGATGTATAAGAATCTCCCAACTTAGCTCCTGGAGCTTCTGACAAGTCACTATCGATGTGTGTGGCCTGCCAATGTCCTGATGCAATACAATTTCTCTCCTGTTGGCCAAAGCTGACCGCTTTTGGGCGATTGGGAGATTCTTATGCATCCACCTTATAGTCCGGACCTGTCACCAATTGATTATCACCTCTTCCTGTATATGGCAAATTGTAGAATAATTAAGATTAATTTTTTTTACCTGTTATGTTCTGTCACTTGCTTGAAATTATAGTTTTGATGAGAGATGTCAGAACCATCCCACTGGATGTAAAAAACTACACCTGAGAAAACGTCATAAAACAGAAATACTCTATTCCAAAACAACTTTTATTTAATCATTTGATCACATCACAACGAAAAACGAAGAAGGAAGTTAATATCCCCATAATAATTTCTGTCAACTTGTCATTGTGAAGGTTATGACTTAGAAATTATAATTTAGTATCAACCGTTTCTTCTTTTCTAAGCATATAACTGTAATTCTTCTATACTGAAGCCCATCCCTATTTATATACAAATTTTAATGGCTTCTGTCTTAATAAAAATGCAAAATAATATTTTGTTCCCTTCATTCAAAAGAAACTTAACTTTTTTCTTCTTTGTCAAATCTTAAAAAAGTAGGAATAATTAAGAATAAAGACTCAAAAATGTTTGGAACAATGACATAAAAGAAGTAATAGTTTGACTTTCTTCCCCTACATTATGTTATCTGCAAATATAAATTCCCAAAGTTTATTAAAATGAAAATAACTTTCATCATAAAAGGTTATGCTTATATGTAGTATTCTATTTTGTTCTTCTAATGGAAGGGAAAAATACAATAGATTGAATAACTATATTAAAAGCAACAATACTAACTCCTTTATGTAAGTGTTAGTGATGGCTTCAGAGCCTAAAGAACTTTTATTGATATGGGACTGACCCCTTTGTTCTACCTCTACTCTATTCTAACCTTTCATTCAATCCTTAGTTCAATCTAAGAATCAGACAAGAAAAAAGGCCTTGTTCAAAATGAGAATACAAGAAGTTGTAAAATTTGATACTCTGTTTAAAGTACATATGTGTAAATGTCTATAAGAACTGAGCGTGAATCAAAAAACACGAAAAGGAGAAAAATCAATTTTTCTTTTTCTAGCTATTTTCAGTTTATTAAATAAAACAAGGCTGTTCTTCTAACACGAAATTTTGGTACTTTTCGTCAAAATTTCGAAATATAAATCACATGGCATTATAACTTACAGCCTGCAAGCCAAATCCAGCCCGTGGAAGTTTTTCATCCGGCCCGCAAAGACCTATGAAATCTATAATTTTTAAAAAAAATCATTAAATCATTAAATTATTAAAGGTTACCCATCAATAATAATTTGGCCCACAAGTGAACAAAGGTTGCCCATCCATGGCCTAGAGTCCATAGTTTTATTTCATATTGTTTTTTAGGCATAGGATGCTTCAGAAAATACGTATACGCCTTTCAAATATTTTAAGGACTAAACTGTAGCTATATTAAGGAGTAAAATATTAGGTTGGTAGAGTTAGGTTATTAACTTGTTGATCCCAAATGACCCTCTTCACTTCATTTTTTGTTATTCTACGACGCCATCATCCTTTTGTTGAGACTCTCGCTATGTTTTCCTTTAAACGATTCTTATTTGTGAAAAATATACCTGTTATCCAAACTACTGAGCATCCAGATATAACATTTCGTAATGTGGATAAAGAAAATAGTTGATTTGTTTTAAAAGTTGTTCCTATTCTCTGGGACCCCCGGATAAATTTGGAGAACGAAGGTCTGGTTTCAAATGGTTTAGCCGTAAAGAAGTTTTTTATTGACAAGACCAATGCTTAGAAGTGTGTTCTATTTTATCAGTCGAGTCAATCTCCACTTTCAATACTGAAGATGAGAGGTTAAAATTTTTTATTAGCGGACGGGGAGTTTTCTTTGTTGCTATGGGGAGATCCATAGTTCCGAGACTCTATGCTCATCATATGTAAAATGGATTTACTCATAAACCATATAAACCGAATAAAACTCGATAACGAGCGCCAGCTTTCCTGAGGCAAACTTTGGAAGGAACCAGTTGCTAGATAGTTTGATTAGTCATTCGCCCCTAAATTGGAAAACCGTCCAATCGTCTCATTACGTCAACATATTACTTTTTACCATCTACTGTTCTGTGTCCTCTATAAGCTCCATAAGAAATTGTGTAACATTTTTATCACCATGAACTATTTTGAGATGATATCTTCATTGAGGATTCAATGAATATAACTACCTTCTACACTTTTTATTATCACTAAACTTATTAAAATCGAAATAATTTGTTTGTATAACATATTAATATACAATCTATATTTTTAATAATAATATATTGAATAATGTTATCAAGGAATATAAATCAATATTTTGAGGAATCAGAAAGTACGGAAGCTAGTTCTACTGAAACCATAAATACATTAATAATCTAATTTCTCGACTGATTAATTTTTATAAGCTTCATTTACGTTTTATTACTCCCAATTGCAAATATGGAAGACAAAGAAATTATTATTAAATATCAAAGAATTGTTCAATTTGTATTTTTATATATTTGGAATAACAATTACTCTTAAATATTTATCCCTGTGTCATTTTGTTATTATTAGTATTTATCCTGTATATCTTACTGTATCTAGATGTTGACCGTAATAATATGAAAAATGTTAATTCTAATAGTAATTTCTTGTTCATTTTTTAATTAACGAAAGGTTTTTTTACTTTTAATGCAGGGATATACCTACAAAGAGAACTGAAAAAGTAGTATTGCTTACATATTTGTTCTGGTTAATTTAGTTTTACCCAATAATCATTTAACAATTTACAGGAACATAATATCCATATATCTAAGACAACGTGTTATTATTCCCACAATTATGTATTAAAATTTGGGCTAATGTTCTAAAAATTAAGCTAAACACAAAACGTGTCAAAATTGACAAAAACTATTATCTTTTCAACCACATTTTGAGATAAGTTTGTTGTAAAATCGAATGATTTTTGACGATAAATGAATTTCGTTTTTAAAATTTACTCTTCTGCAAAATTCAGAGCTGTCTCGGGGTCCTTTGTCTAACAGTCAAACTGTTAACCTTACATTATTAAATTTTAATTAGAATTATTAAATTTTAAACATTCAGTATAAGGATAACACTACTAGCTTATGAGTGAGTACCAGAAGTTAAGAATATATTTTTCTAAGACATAATAAGGTAGATGACGGTATATTATATAACTGACTTGGTGCCAGGAGTACAGGGCATTATCCAAAATCCTAAGAGACTAGAAGAAAAGTGATGGGCAAATATATGTAGAAATCTTGAACATTGATACAAATTTTCGAATAAATGCTTGTAGAAGTTTATAATGGCAATGTTCTATCTAATAAATTATGTAGAAAATGATTTTGACGTTTCAAAAACGGTGATTTTAGCGTTGAAGACAACCCTTGCTTTGGTCAGCCAAAAAAATTCAAGGACAAAGAATTGGAGACATTACTCAATAAAGATTCAAATCAAAAGCAAGAAGAGCCTACAGAATCATTGGGAGTTATGCAACAAGTCGTATCTGTACAATTGAAATCCATGGATACTATTCACAAGCAAAAAAACCAAAAAAATAAGAAACAAACTAATTTGTACTATTACAATATGTAAACTATATTACGATTACAAAGAATAATTTAAAATTATTATCTTTAACATTTTGATATAAATCCAAATCATAGAACCAAAAAATATACTTCAAAACAAGGAATACGATTTTTGTACGTTGTAATTACTATATATTATTTATAACTCATACTTGTTGTATTTGTAAAAACATTACAATATACAATACAAGTACTTCATGTCTTAACAAACAAAATAAAATAACATTTGACAGGTCGCATACAAAAATACTGTAGGCTAATATCTGGCTCGCAGCCCCTAGTAAAGTCTACTTTAGTTCAACTAGGAATCATAAAAGTTACAAAATTATTGTACCAGTATATAGTATAAATGTAATAAAGTGTTTTTTTATTCTGTGCATGCAAACATCGTTTCTTATGTTTGTATCAAAAGCATATACGTACGTATTTGTTCATGTATTGTACATATATGTATATATATATATATATATATGGTTTAGTAAAAATAAAAACTTAGTAATCCTTTTAGAGCAGTCAATATTTTTTCTTTCAAGGCTTTATTAGAATTTTAATTAATTTATAGCAATAGTTTATAAAGAAAAAAATTATGTATGTACATATAAAAATAAAGATATGAAAAAAGCATTACTTTAATTGAACTTAAATTTTCTACACATGATGCCTACAAATTATGAATGTTTATTTTAAATACTCCTTTTCCTATAGTTTTGAATAAGAAAATGTACAGAAAAACCAGGTACTAAAATAACTTAAATAAATAAAACAGAAATATCATAAATCAATATATAAAAAAAAAACATTATTTCCGCTTTATTTAAGAGTAATTTACGCATTAAGTAGGGTGTAACAGTATTTTCCTTCTTAATAAAATATAGAATAATTAATCGACCCTTGGTTTCTCGTATTTTATTTTGATTAAAGCAAAAATTTGTTGGATGACATTCTGTCTTACAATAATGATAATTGGCCTTTTTAATAATTGCATAATGTTCTTACTTAACCTTATTATCAAGACAAAAGTTCTACTCCCTCTATGTAAGACTCAAAATCATCTTCTTTTTAAAAGAACCCAAAGACTACAACTCAACACATCAGAGTTTCAGAAAGTGTAATTTTTTCCTCGATCCTGACTTTTCTTAAATAGAAAAGGTTCCTCAAATTGGTGGCTGATTCCCCCCTTGAATAAAGTAAATTATTATTCATATCAATTAACAAGTTATTTGTATATATTTCAACAAGCTGTCTCATGAAATGGCTATTTAAAGGATTAATTACCTAGGGGCATAGGCGTACGGAAAGAAAAAATGACTGGTCAAAATTTGCCCAAATATGTAAGAGATAATTTAGGTTTATCGATGTTCTTTAAAATTAACTTTCAAGTTAACAGACACTTCATGATTATTCCTTGTTCTCCACTTTAGACATAAAGAAGGGGACTCTGTACTGAGAGACATAAGCGGTAAACTAAGGGACTTTCAGTAACGTGACCGGTACATGAGTGTAAAAAAGTGTCCATTTGAATGAAGATGTGTTAGTAGACTAGAAACGGCCACGATGCGCGAGTCCAGTGTATACAAGAGCCGTCGTAGCGATATAAGCAATAACATCGGTTTAAATTTTGAGATGAATGTGGAAATTAGTTTTTTCTATACAAACATTGACTCCTAAATGGAGTCTTCATTTCTTTCCCCATTCTTGACTTAACAGCGATGTTTATTGTTAATCTGAAAAGGGAATTGTTCTTAGTATACTCAAAGATGATCCAAATGACAAATACTTTCTCATGAAGATGAATCTCTAATTTTATAACACGTCGAAACTCCGATCCCGTCTTCTTCAAATTAAGGCGACTGATCCAGCATTCCTCAAAGCAGTTCCGTTCATATCCATGATGATGAAGATGAAGGGTACTGAGACATGACTCATCAAGGAACACTATTCCTTTCATTGGATATCTATGACCCTGCAATCCCACTCTTTCCTCGTAGTTGCCTTGTAGTTAAATAAGAGATCCATGTTTTTGAATTTGGTTATCTTCAGCTGATATCAGAGTCTTCTTCTGCGCTCTACTACTACAGTCTATAGCACTTGTTTTTTTATTAGATCTACCGTGAGTCTTAGATTTCTATTGAATTTTTGCTCAAAATTGGATGAAAATTTACACACTTTGATGGACGATTTCTTCAAAGTTAAAGGCTTTTATCGGACGCTTGACATCTTGTTTGAAAGCTGTGGGTCTAATCTCTTTAATACATTCCTTATTAATCCATTTCATGCAATATTCAAGGATTTATTTAAGTACAAAGGATTTCATCGACTTTTGGACCTACTCCGGCACTCTACGCCCCTAAGAGTCCTTTTAGGTCAAAACAAAGACTAGAAATGAAATCTCCATAAAAAATACTAGCCAATCATTATTTTTTAGTGCTCAAAATGTGTATCCTTCTAGGCTTAAATTGAAGTTGAAGTTGGAAAATGGGCCAAAAAAGCTAAAAAAGTAGGGACCGATTTCTCGAAAACCGTCGGACTCTTGAAAAAAAAAATTACAGATTTGAAATCAGTAAGCAAAACTGAATAACTTTTATTATACTTATACCCCAGAAGATTTTTGGCTGTTGACCAGTGTAATTAATTCTGCCCGAAAAAAATGTAATTTTGCCCGAATTTTTTAGATCTCTCACGTACTGGGGGGGGGGGGGGGGTCTGCAGCCCCCTGCCTCGTACGCCTATGCCTAGGGATCGAGAAAAATGCAATATATGTTCATTTATTTATCGCCATCATGAATACAACTAATCTATGAATATAATATTCAACATAAACACAACACAAACAAATAGAATCAGTATAAATATTGATTATAATAAGCATTCAAGAATAAAATGTCACCCTCTGGCTCTTGTCACTAACTCTTCTCAAAACAGTAGACTGGTCGAATTGTCCTCTTTTGGTGACGAAATGCCATTTTCTACCTTTAAATAGTCGATCTAACGATTTTTCACCAAGATGACTTGCCAAATTCACTGGAGGACCATTCCTATGAATGATTGACTCCTTACCGACGTCCTCAATGGACAGTCCTCTCCTTTTATCACTGTGGAAATCCATGACGCTCCCCATAGACTCGGCCACTCCCTCAGCGTGGGTTTTAACGGCACACCTCGAGAAAAGTTCCTCAATTTCGATAAGTTTGTAAAAGTAACGAAAGTTCCTCACGATCCAGGATCGCAGGATCGAAATTTTCTGAAACTCTGCAACACATTGTTATAAATACGTAAATAGAAAATGGAATGTACAAATGAAATTTAAAGACCCCCTAAAATGACAGTTTTATATTTTTTAGAGCAGTGGTCAACAACTCATTAATCACGAGATATTTGCATCGTTTCATTCAACAAAAAGAACCTTATATATATATATATATATATATATATATATATATATATATAAAACCTGACAATGCGGTCTATGTTCACAATAATCTATATCCTCATATTTGAAGTGTACACTCTTCTATTATCCCACTTTCAGTCGGAGGACATCAAAATTGCAACCAATTTATGGAGAAATACGCCAATAAATCCGTCTCTTCTTGTTTTCTCGTAATTTGCCCTTTCACTTTTAAAGGTTGCAAACCCTTGTTTTAGAGCAAAGCTCTATGATAAATCATTGACAGTGATGGATAAAAAGGGTCCAGCTGACACGCACGCCCGAGATGATGTCATAAATAAACATGGTACCCTTGAAGTAAGGCAGAATTTAAGCCGATCACATTTGAAGGGGCGGAATGCATGTTATTATTTTGATGTTTTAGAAAGAAAGAAAAAGAAGTTTGAAAAGACAAATGTTGCCAATAACCGTCCTTTTTTTGCATGTCAGCTGGACCCTTTTTATCCATCACTGATCATTGATAATACTACCTATAAGTATGAATGTAAATACTATGCAAATCGGGCTTGTAAGACAAAAAGAAAGAGAAAATCAACCTGGTAACTCTTACAATTTGATGAATGTTGAAAGTGAAGCAGCTTGAGCTGTCATGGCGTTTTACTGAGCTACAAGCTGCTATTCTCCATTATATATACAATAAATAATAACATAGATGAGAGGCAGAAAATTTACTGAAATCAATGTCAGGAAATTATATATTTTAAACTAATAATAATTATACGAGGACTTGAGACCTTTTTGTTTACATTTTATTTGCTTTATTAAACTTAATGCATGTATTCCTTCATGCGAGATCTTTACTATCAGTTAGATGTTCTCCCCTCAGTAATAAAGGAAAAATGATAACAGCTTCGGAAAACAAAAAGTACCGTTCGAAGAGCCAACTCCACAAAGTCTCGCACTCGGCATTTTGCATATTATTTACATTCCTATCTATAAGACGCTTCAGCATGAACTTAGAAAATAAGAAGAAAAGGAGGAACAAGGATGATTCCCGTGTCCAGGAGTTTCATTAAGAAAGTTGATACTCTATGTTCATGGATATTTTTTTTTTTTAAAGTTAATCACTTTCAAAACCTATATATATATATATATATATATATATATATATATATATATAGTTGTGGGTTTTGGATTTACATTAGATGTAAAATTATTCTCAATTTTTCTTCAAGCTACCTTGATAATCATAAGATATTTATGCACAGTTAATATAATAGTTCGTTGTTCTTAATCAAATCCCTTGTTGGATTGTAATTACTCCTTCAGAAATATCATTAGCATATCACATGAATTCAAACATGAAACGGAAGATATGTATGATTAGACATGTCTGAAATGTTGAGATATTTTAATGAGTTTAAGGAAGAAATGAAAAATATCATCAACTTGATGATCAATTTGAATTAATATTAAATAAAACGCAGAGGAACCACATAATAATTGAAAGCACACTCACTCACCTTAACAAAATGCCTATCCCTATATATGACGTAATATAGGGAATTGCAGAAAAACGAAATTTCATGTACCTCACTTTTCATTAGTACAAAATGTTTTCGCAGTATGGATGCATACTAAATCCACATATCCATATACTATATCCTAAGTATATAAGTGGTTATTGACTATCTTATATAGTAAACGCGTTAGCTTAGTGATAGGCATTAATATTTTATCTTTGCATATCCAATTCATCATTTTTGTTTAGAATTTCTTATTTATTAGAGTAGAGTACGTTGGTCTTTCCTTTGCTTTGTTGTGATGTTATTTGTTATTTAAATATGGGTAGATGTGTAAAACAAGAAGATGGATGTCCTCAAGTTGATTTTTGTTTGTTTGTTAGAAAGTACTTTTGATATTTATTTACATTGTATAAAAAAGTAGGCAGAGAGTGAATGAAAAAATATGAAAATAATTTGTTTATAAAAATCCACTTCATTAAAAAACCCTCTAACATTGAAAGGATTTTAAAAATAATGTGATTATTTATGTATGTATATACACATTACAGGTAAATAAATTGAAGAATTCATATAACCAGAGCAAATATATATATATATTTAAATGTATTGACATGTAAATATACAATTTTAAATATATATGCATCTGGTATCAAGGATAATTCAAAATACCTACATGCCAATATACAAAGTCATATAAACATATTTGATATTAAAAAAAAGACATTAATCTTTACAAGGTAGATATATATGTATATATAAAATTGATCTTTTATATGCATGGAGAGTAAATTTACCAAGACATTTATACGAAAGTAATCTTCTTTTTTTGTGGCTTAAAAAGACTTACCTTAACGTCAAACGAACAAAAAAAAATCCTATTCCTTTTATTTGAAGGCTTATATAACTCGGATTTCTTTGACTTTTGTTACCTTACCAACTTTCTTTGGCTGCTTTTTTTGATATAGGTATGTACATTTATAAATATATACATATATTTGTAACATTGTAAAATATGTAAACAATGGACTTACATAGGTAGTCCTCATCTCAAAAGTCATTTTTATTCCATTGAAACACGAAATAGTATATTAATATATCCCCAAAAATTTATCTAAGAAAATCCATGACTATAAATTGGCTTGCAGCCATGATTCTGAACCGTATCTGCTTTCCTTGTAATTGTATTTTCATTCTCAGACACATTTTCATTCCTATTTACAGGAGAGCGGATATTTAGTGACGTTATAAATATTTTAAAGTGTGTAATTATTAGTTTTTATATAATGCTGTACATGGAAGGGCTCAGCACTCGAGATTACTATCTATAGGTGACAAATATGCATAGAGCTGTAAATAGTGACGTGGTTCTCGAGACCGATCTTAGAACCAATTTTTGGTAGTCTTCGTCTTTTCTCAACTCTTCAAAGTCTCAGGATCGTTCCTCATACCTCTTGTCTGGGTCTCGACCTCAAAACATTGGTATTGATTCAAGTCTCGACTTTTAAAAGTTTGATCTCGGTCTCGACGTTCAAAATCCTACCTTTAATTAACTTAACTAATAAAGGCTATTTTTTGTGTTAAAATAGTTTTTAATAACAAGTTACAGATGAAGCCACTGTAATTATGTAATGAAAATAGAAATGACTCAGACCTGATAATAACTGATTCTTAAAAGGCGCTGTCACATATTTCAATCAAACAATGAGAAATTACTAGTTCAGAATACGATTTGTTTTTGTAACTCGTTATTTGATTGTAATATATTAGAGATCAAATAAGTATTAGGACAATGCCCATAGTTTATGTAGTTTCCACAACACTGTAATATTACATACAATTTTGAGTTTTGAGTATTCAACCGAAGACAGTCAGTAATAATAGTATAGATTGCATTGTTTAGAATGTAAATAATATGCAAATGGGGTGTATAAAATAATAAAAAAGAGAAAATCAACCTGACATTTTGATGAATGTTGAGAGGGAAGCTGCTTGAGCTGTCATGACGTTTTACTGAGCTAAAAGCTGCTATTCTCCTTTATATATACAAATGAAGACATCAATAATAAATAATAACATTATGTAAGTATACCATAGATGAGAGGCAGAAAATTAACTGAAATTAATATCAGGAAATTATATATTTTTAACTAATAATTATTATACGAGGACTTGAGCTCTTTTTGTTTACATTTTATTTGCTTTATTAACCTTAATGAATGTATTCTTCCTTCATGTGAGATCGATCTTTACTATCAGGTAGATGTTCTCCCCTTGGTAATAAAGGAAAAATGATAACAGCTTTGGAAAACAAAAAGTACCGTTCGAAGAGCCAAATCCACAAAATCGCGCAAGCGGCATTTTGCATAATATTTACATTCCTATACATAGTATACTTCAACGTAAGAAAGTACCTATATATATATCCTCCAAACCTTGTGTTCTTGTGCAGGGGCGTACTGGGGCGAAAATTTCCACCGGGCAAATAGTAAATATCTTGTACGATAAAGGCGCATTATGCTAAATCGAAGGGGCGCCTAGTAAAGATTTCAGAGGGGCGCACCGGTCATTGACCGGTTGACCGCCGGGCCAGTACGCCCCTGTTCTTGTGTCTTGGTTAAAGTTTCATTGATTTTTCAAAGTAATGGCAGTGTCGTGGTCTGAGGTAAGTTAGCCTTGAACATATGACTAGCTGTAAATCTCAAGCGTTTACTTGCGTATGAAATTTATAAAGGGTGGCAATCTGTACAGGATTTTTTATTTTATAAATATGTCATCATTATTCCTTAATTCTTGAGGGAAGAACACGTAGAATTAATCACGTGTAATGGAGAAATATATGTACACAGAGTCAACAAATATTTATTAATCAATAAAATACAAAATCGAATGAAGTTAGAATCCTAGATATAATATCTATTTTTTCATATATATGAACTTGTTTCTATTTTTATCCACTCCCTATCTTGTAAAAAGATAAAAGACTAACTACTCGTACCTAATGGAGAAAACGTCATGACAGCTAAAGCCGCTCTCCTCTCAAACATTAATCAAATTATCAAGGTTAATGTGTCCATTTTTGCTTTCTTTCTTTTTTTTACATACCACCAGTGCACTTTATTTACAGCTTTACATAAATATGCATATGATTTATCGGCGTCTTATGTTCTATATGAATTTAAAATAAGTCTTTATTGGTAAGAAAGAATTAAATCTGTGTATATTGTAATCTTGGTAAATTGAAGATAATCTCATCATTAGTTCCTCTCTATCATCTATCACTCACACACTAACATTTGCATCTTTCTTTCCTCTTGTCACAGTTTAAATCGACGAAAGGTATAAACAAATTGTTTGAACTACTAATGACCTACACCAGGATCCCTCTCTGTCAGTTCTTTTAAATCAAGTCACGCAACACAATGGGAACGAGGATCATATATATACATAAATACAGAATAAGTTCTACCTTTTTAAAACCTATTTTAAAAAAGATTGGACCTTATAATTCCCACAAAATTATGATTCTTAAAAAAGAACTTGATATATGTACGTGTATACTAATTTTAACTATTGTTTTTTTAGTTGATGGATAGACGATAATATATATCTCTTTTATTAATGTTTAAGTATTATTTAATATTTTTATTCCAGAATAACAGAGAAAGACGACTTTGGATGTTTATTGTTTTCATGTTTTATATGAAGAGGAGTTTAAAATATCACTCCAGCAATTAAACAATATACAGTTCACATTTAAAAAGATTATTTTATTATCATATTAAATTCTAAAATGCGCACAAAAGAATAAAGTATAAGGGAGAATTAAAGCTAAAAATAGTGCAGAATTGTGTCATCATTATCAAGTATCTTGACACTCCATTATTCATGGTCTCAATATGATTTTTTGCTGTACCCTTACATAGCATAACGAGAAAGAAAAAAGAAAAAGAAAGATAAATAGGCACTCTGACAGTATATTTAAACAAAATAAATATAACTCTATTAGAGGTAGTGTTCACACTAAATGGTCTGTTTCATTAGACAGTCATTATGTGTTAAAAGATTGTTAAGCTACTCTGAATAATCCTTCACTAAATTTCTAAAATATCATACATATGTTAGTAGAATTTATCTTTGAAAATTGCTCATTTGCAAAGAAGTTGTGTTGTTGTTCGAGTCAACAACAATCTTGATTGTTTTTAGAAGGGTGTAGATGCATATATTTCACTTTAATGAAGCAACTACTTTGTAAAAATGCTAATAGATTATTCTATTAATAGCCCCTCCATTTACAAGGACACAATACTCCAACAAAAGTCAAGTATTTCTTCTGAACGTATTCCATTTACATATATAATGAGCCGTAAGGATATGAGAACTCTGTTTATAACATGTTATGTTAGTCTAAAGATAGTTTTAAAGGCATTGAGTAATATGATTAAAATAATGCATAGTTTTGATATTGTGCTTGCCTCTTTGCTTCATTCAATTTGTAGTTTTATAATTTTTATATAGTCTATAATGAAATAATAAACATACATTTATACACTAATAAATTATGGGTATGGAATAAAATTATGTGTATGTAAAAACGTCGTATGTCTTCCATGCACTGTAAACTGTCCCGTTTTCAGAGCCATGACACAGATCAAAAACATTCAATTATTTTCTGATACCTATGGATGCAAAAATATTTTTTTATATATTTTTTACCGTACTTTGGACTTAAAAGTGCTAAAGAGGTATGAAGAATAGACTCAAAGATTATTTTTCTATGACTTATTTTTGCATCCATAGAAACCAGAAAATAATTGTATGCCTTTGATCTGAGTCATGACCCTGAAAAGGGAACAGTCTGTATAGTCAAGGAATAAAATGATTTATTGAAAAACTATATCAAACAAAAATTATATGCAGTATTTTCTATTTATAAGTTTTTATAAAATATTTATAAGAAAAAAACTGACACATCTGAAGTGTGTGTAAGCTTTTTATCTTGGGCAAAGTTACTCCAGTGTTTTTAGAACTTTTATAAATTTAGTTGATCTTTAAATCCCCTTTAGAAGTTGAGAAAATAGGCAAAAATGCCTAGAAGCAATAATTTCTTTCTTGTGTTCAGTTTTATTTTTTGAGCGGGTGGTCATTATTTATGGAAGTAAATTTATTACCGTGAGTCGTAAAACGGACTTTTGCATCTCTAACTTTAAAAAAAAATGAATAAGTTTCATTACATAATCACACAGCATTGAAACTTTCTTTAGAACAAATTCCAAGACTTAAATTGCACAAATCTCAAAAAAAAACTTTCAGAATTGGATGATCTCAAGAACATGATTCTGTGATGGTTCGAAGTTAATCTAAAAAAGCTATTCATATATAAAGGGATTCCTGTATTCATTACAACTTCTCCATTTTTTCCTTTCTAAAAATGTGGAAATACAAATGAAATTAACAATGGAACAATATGAAACTCTTCATCAAAAGAACGTCAATTGAAAGAAAATAGCAGCATTTTTAACATTTGATAATAATTTCAAAACCACCAAGCCGCTTACGCTGGTTATTTGTCTTATAGACAGTATTTTTTTCCCAATTAAAATGGGGGTAAATACTCCTATTTTATCTTCCTTTTTGCAGTACTAAACTTAATGAGACTATGTAAAGAAATTACATTGTCCAGAACTCTGAAAATGAGTCGGCTGGGAATCTGTATAATGTTTTGTTCATAAATTGTTGCCTTGTATTATATATTATCGAAGAGAATACATTCAGCGAAATGGATATTCAAATTCATTGTAAATTAGTTTAAAAAAGTTTAAAAAATAATATTTCATATCGCAATTTCGCAATCCTTTTCAAAAAAAGAAAGTTCTCCATATAAAGTAAAAATACATCGACTGGTTTTTATTTTTTGACGTATTTCTAATTGTGATATATGACAAACTGAGAATCCCTCTTTTTTCACAGATAGCGAAACTTTGATTTTTTAAATTTATTGTATTAACAAAAATTTATAAACCCATGAGAGAGTATCATTAGTTATTCATTTATCAAAATTTTGTCTACTCTAAAATCTAAAACTATGTATACTAAGTCCCGGGCAAAGTTTTATATATTTTTTCATTAGACTATATTGTTCAATATATTTTTATTAATCTTTTATTTTTCTTTCTTAAGTACTAAGTAATTTATCACTTTCAGATATATTTATGTATTCAATTTTGTCACACAAAATAACGTGAAAGGAATTCATTTTTTTGACAAAATGATGAGTTAACATGAATTATATAATATTAGTTATAAAAAAATGTAGACAAAAATAAAATTTATGTTTTTAGTAGTTCGGCTAATCTTTTTATTACAATTTTCATGAGTAATTAGAAATATATTATTGCATTGTCAATTGACCAAAAATATATGTAGAGATGGACATTTTTTGAGATGAGGGAGTGTACCCTCAATTACACTCTGGTACCCCTGCATTTTATCTGCTGATTGTTATTTGATATGATTATCAAATATACAATAGCTAGCTCTAGACTCAACGACACAGGAAAGACTGAACTGAAATTGATTATTAAGGTAGTGGACCCAACTGATATGTTTCTTTCCTTCCTTTAACCCAAAGCTATTTCTACATTTTGCTCCTATCTAAATATAAAATATTGAATCAATTTAATAGGATATTCAAAGGGATAAAAATGGAAAACACATAATAAAAAGTCAAAAAAACTTAGTATATAACTATTGCGACAGTCAATTTGTGACGTCACATTATGACGATATCATTATTTAATTCTTCATGAATATGGAAATGCACAATAGTTAATTGGAATGATATTTGTATGTTGATCACGTCTTGCGGTAAACCTATTCATGAGTTAAAAGACCGATCAAAAACTCACAACTTTAATCAATCATTTGTTTCTTTTCATTGAGCAACATTGTAAATTGTATTTTATGGTAATGCCATTGAATATGTAAACAATTTAAGACGGTTATTCATTTGAAAAAATGATTAAAACTGCAATGATGTATTAAGAAAAATAATTTCTTATTTGTTTTTTTTTTAAATAACTTTTTGGCAACTCATTATTATCTATTATTTTAAGGGCAAGATAGTAAAGAGAACATGACAATTGTTAAACAAAGATTATTTTTTTTGATAGAGTTATTTCTTTAATACAAAAAAATAAGGATACAGACGTGATAGTAAGTAAGACATAAAATGAAAAAAATGATTTTTCACTTTTATAAAATAATCATAGGGCATGAAGAGTAAAGACTTGTAAGGGTGCTCAACTTTTAGTAAATAAACTTCTTTTTACTTATCAAAATTTAATAACAAATTTTTAACGCAATCTCTTGTTTCATTACTTAATTTTATTATTACTGCTATTTTAGTTAATAGAAAAAGAAACTAAAAGTTTTAAGATTAAAAAGAAACGTACTTTCATAAACAAAAAGTTAAATATGTAAGTTTGTACTCTTTTTTATTTACGAATCTTCTTTTTTATAGCACCGTGTATTTGTATTAATTTTTACATAGAAAACTAAACAATGAATAAATAGGACCAAAAATAAGCTCATCACTTTTTTTTAGCTCAATTACTGAGAAGAGGTTTAAGCCAAAATTTACAAACATATTTATATTTTATTTGTTGTAGATTGAGTTTATTTAAAGAATTTCATAAATTGCATTTGAATGCAAATGCTCCAGCTATCCCCGTAGCTGTAGCTAAAGAAAAATCAAATTTGAGTAAGAAATTAAGAATATTAGATTTGAGAATAATTTTTTTAGTAATAAATAACTACAAATTGAATAATTAATTATTAATTTTGAATGGATTATTGCACATTAAGATATTGTAAGGTTTTTTACAATTTAGATAATTAATCGATATTCTAAATCGAAGAATTTCACTCCCGTTTATTGAGTGCAAACACCTTCAAACACACTTACCCGATTCAGGGCTATGTAGATTTATCTATATAATAATCCAGAAGAATTAACAATACCTTGACAATTGCATCCTGACCCCTCTTGTACTGAACGTTACACTTTCTCAAATATCTCCCCAGTTATTAAGCTTTGAATTTTAATAAAAGGATAAATAATTGAAATGATATAAATTAAGGGGAGAACAGTAAAAAAATGACTTAACTTTTATGCAAATATTTATTGTTCCTTCAATATCAGTTTATATCCAATATCTCAAAGAAAAGTGTTGAAAAAATTATACAATTGTGGTGTGAATTTTATAACCTTAGTTTTTATGATGTTCCAGAAAAAGGTGCTTGTTTCAATTGTTCCTAGCAATTTAATAATTAAAATGCCTCAACAATAAAAAAATATTCTTTTATGAATATATGTAGTTTTCTTAATTTACATTTTATTAATATCATTTGAACAAATAAAAAAGGTAATGTACAGGTCTTAAAGCTTATATGTACATACAATTTACGTAATATATAATTATATAATTTATACATAATTCCATTCTGCGTATGTCATTCGAAAAGATGTAGTATTTTCATCATTATATACATATATTGCCTAATACATTTATTTTTTCTAATTCAAATGTTCAGGGTACATATGAGTTCCTAACGAAATAATTTAAAATTGAATTTTACATTTTTAATTATTATCAAAGACTTGTGATTTGTACTTGAAGTGACATTATTTTACGTTTCTTCAAATTTCATTCTATTGTAAATAATGAAAAAATCAAAGGCATAGCGAGTCAAATATTATTTACGCTTTAACACGTAATAAAGGGGTATTACGACGAAGTATTAATATATAAGAAAAGTTATAAGAATATAGTGGATAAACTATTCCCAACAGTTGTCAGTGTCCTTTTATTCAAAAAGTCCTTTTCAAGTGTACTTACTCCTATAACTTATATAATAGGTTAATCAAGAACAGACAGATATCAGTAGATAATACTAATTTTGAGGCCTTTAAGTCAAACCAGCAGTCATTAGTTGATCCCAAAGCAAAAAGTGTTCAACTTGTCCCCGGTCTTCCCTATTATAAGATCAATATGACGAGAAAAAACAAAAATTATGCAGATACCCACATCTGCTCATCCAAGATGAGGGATCTATCATGGATCTGATCTCAGATGGTATGATTATCACTTGAGACACGTGTTCCAAAAGGGTTTTAATCCATGAGTTCGATTGGATAGTTCAACTTAGTAACACTAAAACACACAAAGAAGAGTGCTTATGATATAATTAATATTTGTACATAGCATCGATAAGGCCATTACATTGAAAAAATAGGTAGAGTAGATCATATCATACACAAATTGTTGTGTACGAAAAATAAAAGGAAAGAGTTAACGTACGTCCACTTAGCTCAAGAAGTCAAGTGGATGTATGCATGACTTTTACTCACCTAAGTGAGTTTGTAGACGTCTGATGAAACTTTGCTATCATGACGCCCCCCACCTACGTCGTATTCCAAGCCCACCATTATGTATGCAACTTGTGCGTCATGCTATCTTTTTATATTTTAAACTGTTCAAAAAACTGTAATAACTGAAGAAAATTTAAAATTTGAAGCTTACATACGTTGCGAACAGACTTTTAAAATATGATACTATTTAATAAAACTATGTCACTAATGTGACTTAAGTGCCCTTTGTCAACCTTCTACATGGTTTAACTTTAATGTTTCTAAATTATCTCATTCCCCCTGGTAAGCAAATCATTTTGAAGGAGACCCATTTATCTCTTTTTCAATCATATCTCAACAAAAACTAAATTAAATTGGCACATATATATTAGGTGTATCAAAATTATTTGGGATCGTTTCAGATAACCATTTTATTGGTAGAAATAAGGCATTGTGAAAAATACCCCAGAGCCCACGTATACACCTGCGCCTATTTGTTTAAACATGCAAGTGAAATATGAACAGTCAAAGTATTTTGCTAAGATGGCTATTACTCTCTTATGTCTTCTCTTCTTTCCAAGAAAAATTTAGTATCCTGTTTTGAAGAAAATAATTTCTTTGATTTTATTATTTCTTATATGTATGTTATATTAAATATCCACTCCTTCAGCCAAGTGCGTCATAAAGTATGTAAGTCAAACGGCTTATTTAAGTTTTTATTATTATTATTATTAACATAGATTATTCCTCTTTAGTATTTCCATCTTTTATATGCAATGAAAAAAGGAAATGTAAGGATTATTCACATGAAGGGAAATGCAAAAGTTAGAAAGGACCAGCAGGTGTGAGCAAGAAGATTAGGCCATTGACTTCAACTGACAAAAGGAGTATGTTTAGGGGTACTACTTTTTTATAAGCCCTTTTGTTATCATCAGCCCTCTATTATGATTTAGGCTCATAGAAAAATGTATGAGCCCTTTTGAGGAGAGAACCTTCTATAATTAAATATTATTATTGCTGAGAGAATATTTTGATTTCAGCATTATTTATAATGTATTTTCTACAAAATCTACAACAAATGTAGACAGGGAAATTTTAATTCCTCTTTTAGAGGAATATGTTTCCTCCATCATATTTCTAGAGATGCTCAATGGATGACGTCACCTTTTTTAAAATTGTATTTATACTAACAACATGAATACTTGCCAATAACTTTTTAATAAATTTTACTCATTTACATATATAGAAAATGCTAGTTTGTAGTAATCACACACTTCTTTACTCATGGATTAAAATTGTTTTAACCTCAAGAAAAACGACAATGATATTTATTACCCGAAATTATGTCTTTAGTGGCTTACAAATTGATTTATTGAAAATATTTTTTTCATCATTTAAATAGATTATATTTCATCTTAGAGGATCTACATAAATATAAAACTAAAGAAAAAATGTATATAAGTTGAAGATATATTTTTCCAGGTTCTTAAAAGATTCTTTTATTTTTTTTCTCAAATAGAGAAAATGCCTTAAAAGCGTCAAAAAAGGCAAAAAAATGAATCCATTTATTTTATGCTTATAAATTAATCATTTTTGATTGAAATCATACCAACCATTATTTGGTGTGAAGTTCAAACACGAAACTACAGTTTTAAGTTAAATCACATTATCAAAAAATCAATATTTTTAAAAATATTTAAAATTTTGTTCTAGGGAAAATATATTTTTTATATGCATTAAATTATAAAGGTTGTTTGATAAATAAGTCAAAAGTCTATAATTAAGATATACAATTGATTACTTTTTAACTTTTATTTGCTTTAAGGTATACAATTACTATAATTTTTACACTTTTTTTTATGAACAAATCCTAATTTCAGTAAAGTATTTTTTTGTTTGCTTTAACTTAATACAAAATTTCAAATATTTTGAAGGTGCTTTTTTTAATGCATTTTTAAATTCAAATTGATCTTGTATTTAGAACATAAAATACTCTCATTGATAAAATGAATTACATAAAATCTGTAATAGAAAAGATCTCATTAACCATTTGAAAATCAGCAATTTTGCTTGAAGCTAAAAGTAATGAGATGTTGGTTATATATTGAATGTTAATTTGACTTGTCTTGTGTGTGCTTTATTTGATACTCAGTAACCTTTCCTATAGTTATTTTACTGATAGCCATTGAACCTCTTATTTGTACTTTTTCTTAAAAATAGTACTTTTAAATTATTATAGCGACCTAGAAATGCTGAATAGTCAATTTGACTTCAACAATATACATATAAAACGAGGTATATGAATATAATGTATGTATAAATATAAAAGTTGGTCATTTGTCTGACACATTCAAAAATACTATGTAAGTATGTATTTTTTTTATAATTTGAAAAAATCTGAGATAGATAATTTAGATCAAATGGTTCAAAAGTAAATTAATAAATGGTGCAATAATAAATTATAGGGAGGTCAAATAATGAATGTTAATTAATATTAATTAACAAATTAATCAAAATAAAATAATACCATTTATTTGCATCTACATCAAAAAATCAAAAAAAAACTACAACCATTTTATGTAGTTTATACATTTAACTGCTCAGGTGTTAAGTATCTAATTGTCAATTTGGATTGATATTTGAACAAATATGCTATTTTTTGTTTTTATATTACATCTTGCTAAATAAATTGTTGTCTAAAACCAGATGAAACTCTCATGTCCATTGATTGACTTTTAATGGCAAAAAAATCTCCCAAGGAGCAAAGAAAAAATAATTTTATATATAGTATATCAGAATAGAAGCACCTTAAAAGACATTTGACAACTATACAGAAAATGGTTTAGTATAAAAATTTCAGAATCATTTCTTGAATTGTAACATGTTTATCAGTTAAAAGAATACAGGAATAAAATAAAAATGAAGTTCATATTTACTGTATTTAAAATGGAATATGTTTAGTTAAATATATATGTGCAATTCTTCCGTCAATTCTTCCCGATAGTTGTACTATTCGTCATTAAATAAAAAATTTTATTAAACATTTAAAACAGTTTTTTAAATATGAAAAAACAGAAGAAGGTTAATATTTAGTTCCTTTATAGTATATTTAACTCAAATATTGCGTCTTTATTAGTTTTATTGTTGTCAATATCCAATTAAAGTTTAAACTGATTTAATTTTAATGAAATTAAAAAATTATATGTATTCTAAATTTGAAGAGTCACTAATTGTCCCATGAAAAATAAAAAAATATTTTGACAAATCTTTTTTTTTACAAGATCACTGCTTTATCGTCCTTATAAAATGCATCCATTTTAAAAAAACTAATTTAAAAAAGAAAGGAAATATTTTTTTTTACTTCAATATTGTATCGATGTCAAGTATAATAATTAATCATCTTGATTAATTGAACATATGTACAAAAGTTGTCAAAATGACAGCTTTGGTAGTTTCAAGTAGATATATAGACTATCAAAATGAGAATGAGCTCACAAAGGTCATATTAAAGACAAACCTTCCTTTAAAATTTGGTAAAAGATTACAACAGAAAACATTTTTAATTAATTTTATATTACTCTCATTATTATCTTAGTATTATGTTTTTCATAACAAAAAACAGTTTGTGGGTGACCAACATAGGTTTTTTATTGCATTTATATGTTATAACTATAAAAGATAAAATTGAAACGTATGAAGAAGTTCCTTAAATCTAATCTATGTTATATGTACAATTTATTTTAAGAATTTAAATTGTAATAAAAGTTTTATTTGAGTTTTTATTTTATAGCTGTCCGGATGTATATAATTTTATGCTAAAATTTAAATGAAAGAAATTAAAATGATATTTTCTTTTGTTAATTTAAGTAAAAAAGCGGGAAATGTGCAAGATAAAATGAATAAATTTCCTCTCCAGTATTGTTTTTTGTTTTTTTTATAATCATTTTTATTGAGTAATTCGTTATAAATATATATATATATTTAATTTAAAAAAACTGGTTCAAAAAAAAAAGTTTAATTGATATTTTTTCTTATACTCTATATATGAGGTGATCCATATATATGTATTTGATCACTACTGGTACCAATCCTGTACTTATATGTAATTTGAAACTAATTATCTTGATTTCAGTACTGGAATATTTTCAGTTGTGTCTTTGATATGAGAAGGGGGGCTGTTCGTTACATAAGATAACCCACCTTTGTTAGGTTTAACATTTCCAAAAGAAATATGCAATTTTAAACTCTCAAATTGGCTAAAATAATAATTGCTAGATAATCAATTGTAAGGCTTAAAAAATTACAGCTCATTTAATGTTTGCTCCTTACAGATGAAGCAATATACAAAAAATATTCCTAATTAAATTATTAAAAAAACCTTTTTTTAGTAATACAAAAATTTAAGCTTGCTTCAATCTACATTACAATTATAATAATGAAACTGCATTAATTAAGTCATAAGATATCTAGAGCTTTCCATTTATTTTAATATATTTTTTATTACATAGATATTTAGATTCAAGAAAGTTCTACACTCTAACAATGATCTCTTTTGAGCCCATGTTTGATATATAAACTACTATATGCTTAAGTTCTACAAAAAAAATCTTCGTAAAAACAATGCAAAGGATAGATTAGGAAATTCAAAAAAAACTAAATTCTCTTTGTTTCTTCACGAGAAATTTGTGTAATAAAAAAACAATTTAATAGGATAAATATATATTTGCAACAAAACTAAAAGTGTCACTTGTTAAATAAGTAAATTAATTAAATATTTTTCATCCAAATTGCATTTAAATTAGCCATTAAGATAATTAAAATTAAAACAACAGTAGGAAATGAGCAAAATTTTGCCTTGTTGACATTTCCCCCCCCCCCTTAGTTTTTAAATCTACGATTAAATACCATATAAAATTCAATATTATTCGGATAAAACTATATCAAAATGTTTTTGTTTTTGTAAAAAAAAAAAAAAAGAATTTGTCGTTTCCTTATAAAAATCTCTTTTTTTTCAAGCATTGTGAACAAATAAATTAAATTGATAGATTAGATTTATAAAGAATAATAAATTTTTATTAAATTCTTATTATGACACATGATATTAATTCATGAGTTCATACAAACCATTGATATTCATTAGTCTAATAAATTTATACCATACATTCAGTAGTTGTAACAAGAATATGTATTTTGATTTTTTTTAATTCATATAAGTACCATTGTCAAATAATAATTATTTCCAATGTTAAACAAATACTAACTACTATCGTAGAGCTTTTCTCGGCCTGGAAAGAGAAAACTTCATTTTTTTGTTTTGTTATATGTAAGTATGTACTTATATATAATGTTTATCGAAGTCAATATTTTATGTGTAGGCATATACAGGGTGTACCATATGTTTTGGAACGACTTTGTTGATGCGTAGAAACTTTTTAATATCAATATTTTTGAAGGAAAAAAACCATCATCTGATTTATCTATAAAAACATATTTTCTGTGTTATGATCAGTACAAAATCAGGAAATTGAGAAAAATTATAAAGCCATTATAAGATCTCTTAGGACCAAGGGGAAACAACAAGGAATAAAAAGCATAGATTGAAGTTCATACAGGTACATTCTTAAAAAAATGTACAAAGAGACAAAAATATAAAAAAATACGACCAAAGTCGGCTTTCCAATGACCACGAAAAGTCAAAAATCTTCTCATGATCACACATAGTATTTGTAAATCGTATATTAAAGAGCGATCAAGAGGTCCTCATTCCCACTTTTCATTGTGAATACAAGTTATTGTGTCAATACACATAAAGTTAATCATTGCTAGTATAGATATTTGTTTTTTTTTCTTTTTCTTTGTTTAAGACGCACCCTGTATCTATAGCATTGATTCTCCAACAAAAACTTTTGTTTAAGATTGTTACAATTTTTGTCAACTTTGTTTTGCAAGAATCAAATAACTTCAGTTTTTCTTATATATAAATACTTTATTTTTTGGATAAGGAAATTTTGTATTATATTTAAAGAAGAAAGTAGATAGCAATCTTTGGGGGGATCATTGAAAATCATATGGCTTCCTTTGATGACAAAATAGCATAATGTTTACATAGGAAATCACTGTATAATGGTTTAATTTATCATTTAAATTGTTGGGGAATAACATATATTTTTTTTCCCAAATTAATATAAGGAAAATGATTACCTATAAATTCAAGTACACATGAACTAAATTTTCATTCCCCGCATAATTTTTTATATTATACTCATAACTTCCTAAAAAATAAAATCAGGAAAAATATATTAGTATTATTTAGAAAATTTTTGTATTTTTATGCAATTGAGGAACAAACAATAAAGAACAAAATTATACAAATGTGCTATTATTGAAAATCAAAGGTCATGAAACTTCAAACAAAACTTCAGATATATATATTTAAAAGTTTAGAAAGGATATTATACTTTTTCATCTAAATTGTAATTGCTTTATAGAATCGATATATCTTTATTTCCTTTCTCAATTATTTTTATCCTTAGTCTTTCAGATATTGTCAAATGCTGGACTCATATCTTTAGGTGAAGAAATATATAATATTGCTATATTTTGACATTAATCCCTCTGCATAATTATGAGAGTCTAGCAACTTGTACAACGAAAAAATCATTCAATAAGAATAAAAGCACACGAATTGAATTTCTTAAGAAATCAATTCAATGTCTAGGAAAAAAAATATTTTCTAGACAATTTTTTAGTAATTTTATCGACTACATGTGTATTTTAGTATATTTATAGATATTCAAGGAAAGGAATAAAAATTCCATCAACTCGTGTTACGTATACTTGAATATACATATATCTATATATTACACCTCAATTTATAGGTGTATGTAATTTACATGTAATTGTACATAAAGTAATCCTGTTTTTGGCTCAATCCAATTTTTTGTCTGCTGTTAATGAAAAAAAAAAAGAAGATAATTAGAAAGTTCTAAAAAATAGCTGTTTTCAATGAGCTTAAGAAGTCTGAAATTTAAAGCAATCAGGCCTAAAAAAATTCTGTACCTCTTTTGAGATCTTATTTTTCAAAAAAAAAAAAAAAAAAAATGGTGCAAACTGACAAATGACATCAATTTGTAATTTTGGGCCTACAAGTTGGCCTATGAGGGGCAAAAATAAGTGTTTACAACTTTTTTTTGAAAAGTACAATACAAGTTTAGGTATATTTTTTTTACTTTATAGCTATTTGTTTAAATTTGAAACATTCACACAGTAAATAAATTTCAAGTCAAAATTTGCATTGTTTGTAATTTTATTGGACATTTTCCTGTCAATTTTATGCATTTATTTCAAAAAAATTACTTATAATGCGCGAGATATTTATTATAAATATTTTTTGAATGGTGTAATAATATATAAATTACATTAGTTTTTTAGAGGGGCTCAAAAAAATCTCCCTGGATCCTGATTTTTGTACATATTATATGCTTACAACAAAAAAAGATATAATAGTTTAGTGTTTTTTTTGTTTTTTTCATTCATAGTGTATTTGAAAACAAATTGAAGAAAGATATTTGCTGTAGTTATATAGATATTTACACGCTCAACATATTCTTTTCTAAAACTATTTTTGAAAAACATAAAGAGTTATACTTATATAGTATTTACCCATCATTGAGAAAAAATCTTCCAATCATTTCAAAAAGTTATATCATTGCTATTCAAAAATTTGCTATTTTTATGGATTTGTTTAGGACGCAGAGCAACTATATATAATATGCAGCTTATTAATTATGTATAGCATAAAATTACTTAAATAAATACATTTGTAAGAATAGACAACATATTTAAACAAGTGAATGACATACTTTTAACGTCATTTTACATATAACAATTTATTATATACAAATAGTGCATATTAAAGAATACAAACTTTACCATTGATTTTCATAGTTATATATTATACCACATAGCAAATGAAAAAAACTCCAATATTTTGGAGCTAAAATTTGTTATGGGCAAAGAGCCCCTAATTAGTTAAAATGCAAATTAATAAATACATGAAATGTACTACTTTTGATTTTTTTTTAATATTCGATGACAATAATGTGATGATAATTTTTTTGATAAATTAAAAAAAAGTAAAGCCTATTTTCATTTCATTTACTCACAGGCTGGTTTTATGCTGTAGATATTAGGGGAAAATATATATAATTATTTTACCATTAGGTGATTTTTAATTTGGTTACGCATCCTTTTATGTAATTTTAAAATTTATACAAAACAATATATCTGAAAAGTATGTAAAATCAAGGGAATTTGTTGATTCACATCCGATTTAACACAAGTTTTGTCAAACTATTATTAATTTTTTAAATATTGTGAGAAATAAAATATTTTATTTCAAAAAAACTTTCATACAAAAACATCCAGGTTTAGGTTGACATATTTTTTTAAGTATCAACAAATTTTTTTTTACTTTTTTACTTTATGTTATAATTGTGTGCTCATAATTTATATTTGGTTGATGAATTCACATTAAAGGTACTGCGTTTTATTTAAAAACATGAATGAATATCTAAATAAAACTTACCAGCTCTTGTTCAAAGTAACTATACAGCTATAATTCTTCGAGAAATTGACTTAGAGATTAATCATGGAATAGCACTTCCAAACGGTTTAAAGTTAAAAGTTAAACTGATATTATAAGCATTTTTACATGTAAAAAAGCTTCAGTAAGAAATATATTCTTCCTCTTCGTCTTGAATAAGAAGGAAGAGACGTAAAAAAAAAAAAGGGGGGGGGGGGAGAATGATTCCTTTTCACTTTATCTCCTTCTTTTTTCCTTTCAAAGACAAAACCCTCAACTCACCAACAGCAAACGGGCTGCTTGAGTTATTTCTATGTCTATCTATGACTGCATATGTATGTATGTAATGCTCTTTCTAATATTTTTCTTACCCATTCTTGACCCATATTATCTATAATATGTAGGTATTGTGTTTAGTTGACTTTTCCGAAAGTACTTAATATGTAAACAGGGATATTTTATACATAAAATGTATTTTTACCACAAGCTTTTTGGGATAAACAAAAACACTATATATTTTCCCTTCAGCTGTTTTTCACTCTACCTGTTAGTCAACTGAAGCAGGATATTATTATTATTATTTATTATTTTGGTATATAAAAAAATATATTAAATCAATGATTGTGAGGCCTTTCTTTGAATTTTTGAATAATATACAAGTATTAACCATTGATTTGTCCAATATTAAACATTTGGCATTTACCATGGTAGCTACCATATATTTTTTCAAATTTGTCCTTTTTTTTTTTTTAGAGAGAGTCGAGGTTGTGAGTATACAAAAAGCTCGATGTGAACAAATATATGTGTTTGATTAATTAATACACACTATCATGATGGTGTTATCCCATGCAAGTTTATTTTATTCAGAGTGAATAGGAATGAATCCATATTTGTATATAAAAATAAAGATCGATCTTGTTGCTCATAGTGCTTATATTCAGAGGTGGGTGAAATTCCTTATATTGAAAGTGCAAGGAGAGTCCATTAACATATTATGTAGATCGAGAAAATAGCTTTCTCTTCTCTCTCAGCCCTTTTGGTATTTCCTTTCATTGATACATAACTATTCTCAGATACTCTTGAAATATTTTCATTTATCAAAATAAGTATCACAGTCATTTTTGACAAATATATTAATATTAGTTTAATCATTTGATTAATTCAATGGTTTCATCCGAATTTTTCTAATCTCTTGAGGACAAAAATTTGTTCCATAGTCCAAAAAAAAGAAGATACATATACGTAATTGTTGTTTCATCACTTTCATTTATAGCTTTTTGTTTTCAAGTGTTAAAGTAGATGAATCTACGTAATAATCGATTCAAAAGAGTAGTACCAATTATGTGCTCGCTTGAAGTTACTTTGGCAGGCCAAAACAATACCTACGTAGTTGCCATATTATGAAAAAAAAATCAAACTTTTTGTTTTTGAAAGATGAGTTTTCGACTCAACAAAAGGGCACGTTGTGCTTCTTATTATTATTCTTGAATGCAAATTTGTCAGACTCAAACGTCATTAAAGTGCGATAAGGAAAATGTCACACACAATTCTTAATTCCTGTGATATATTTTCGGTATTATTTAGGCACTTTACTAGTTGATGAGTCCCATGATTTTGAATAAAAAAAGGTACGTCCTTTCATAGAGCACTCGGGAAATAAGATAGAAAGAGAAACATCCCTCGAGGGCAGAAGAGAAAATTAGTCTTGGGAGTCATATCCATGCTTCAGACTCTGGCTCGGGATGGAATCGAATGTAACCAGTGAAGTGCGATAATGCAATCAATCCCATGGATTCCTCCAAAATCGGATTCACGATTCTTAGTTCCTCTATTCGGATTCTAACCCAAACCAAGGAATCCTTTATAGTCTCCCTGAGTCCGAGGGGGCTCCAACTCATTGTGTCAGGGAATCATGAACTATCCAAAGAAGTGCTATAATTCTCTTATTCCTCGAGTGCTCTATCAAAAGTTTAAGGGTCATAAATATTCATGTAGAGTTCATAGAAATAATATGATCATTACTCAAACACGTCGTATTGTGTACATTGTCGTCAAATGTGAGAATTCACTTATACATAAAAATGTACTCAGTCTTTTTTTTGTAGTTATTAGCTGTCGATTTTTCATTTACTCATGTCCCTTGTTTTGTTAATTGTTTGGTTAAAGTTGAATTAGCTCTTACATAGCTGTAAAAATCTACAAATGAATGAAAAATAGTTCCACAGTTGGTGAAAAACCGGCCAATTACATTCTTAACAACTAATTTTGGGATTTGTATTAATTCTTTATTTTTGGAGGAAAGTTTGAGAAATACATACACTAAAGATCACATAGTGTTCTACTATTTTTAAGAAATAGTTAATTATTGGTAGAAAGTGACGTAGTTGACTAAATATTTTTTTATTTTTCCATTAGGAAAAAAGGTTAAGTGATTAATGAAAGACACTTTTTTATTCTAATTCTGAATTTTATTTCTCCCTGAAGTATTTCTAATTTCATTAATGAACTCATTGAACTTACAATGAATATTGATGTCTGAATGTATATTTATAAATTTGACAAATTGATGCAAAAATATATTTATATATATATTTAAAAATGACTTCAAATATAGGAAACATATACATGCATAAATACATATATTTATCTTTTTGCTAAGAAAAATAAAAAAAATATTACATACATATAAGTATAAAGAAATGTTTTAGGTAGCATTATGTAACTTGTAAAAGTTTTTATTCTAAAAAAAAGCACTTAAAATACAATTAATTATGGTTGGCTGAGTTTGTCTTTCTCAAATCTAATATAGACATTCTTAAAATTTTGTTGAGCACAGAATGGATATGACAGAAAAACAACAACATTTGAGTATAAAAAAAAAATATTAATAGAAGAAATGAGTGGAGTTAGTAATGTATAAATAAATCAGATGAAAGGTACAAACGTATCTATGTATTATCTGCTAAGCCGATTTTTGGCATATAAATATCCCCCTTGGGACAATATACTAAACAGAGAATACTTTTTTTCCGCAATAAGCTCTCTTACTTTTTAAGTGTCTGTAAATTCAATTTTTATTTCACATGGCGTTTATGTAGAAACCTATTTGATACAAATATATGAACTTTGAGGCGTTTAATTTGAAAATATGAGATAGATATTTAGGCCTTAATGAGTGAATATGAAGATCATTTATATATCTGTGTAACTTTCTTGGGTTGAAATTCGCACAATACAGAGCAGGATTGGGGATACCAAATAAAAGTTCGTCAATCTATTGTTTCATAGGCTAATCGTTTTTCTGCTTTAAGGGTCAGGGTAATTATATAGTCAAACTTTTTATACAAAACAATTTTTTATAGAAACACAAACAAATTTAAGTTCTTTCCTCACATTGTTTTTTATGTCGATTAACCACATACTAGAAGCCTCCAGAGATTTGAAATATTTCATGGATAACGACAAATGTTACAAGATGGGTTATAAGTTTAAAAGAATAATAATAGTTCAAGATAATTATGCACTGTATAAATAATACTGTATAAGTATTTTTTTATATTGGTATAATCTCAGTGAACATACAAAACAGACAAAAGATGATGTCATAAAAAATATAAAAAAACTAAGTGACAGCATATTTGCTGATAGAGATCATTATAGTGCTTGTAGCATGCTGATGAGAACTGTCGAGGTCTCCTGATCTAAGTAACTACAATTTAAAATAAAAAAAAATAATAGTCAAGCTTCCAAACGTCAATATTTAGTCATCTTCACGTTTAAAAATAAATAATTTTGTTCATACACCTACAAATATTGTATCAATTACATCAGGTTTTAATAACATTAGGCAATTTGTGAAATGTACATATACCACTTTAAAAATAAAGGAGATAGAAAAATAGAGTTCAACATCTTCAGAATTAATTTTTTATCTGAACTGCCTTCTAATTTAATTATAATTGTAATATATTATTTCCTTTAAGTATCAGAGCGATTTTTACAGAAAACAAGCTCTTTAAGAATAAAAGACATACAAATATAATTATAAATAATTAATATTTGATTATATTAATTAATGGTATGAAAAAAAAAACACTCTAGGGTCCTTTATTATTTGAACTTATTCATATAAAACTAATTATGATTTTTTTATTTTCTCACATACAAATGTACATTTATTATAAGCCCGAAGAAGTAATATTATAATTATGATGAAATTCAATATTTTCTTATGTATAATTTAATTACTATTTTTTTACTTCATCAATTATACAACATTCATAGTATTAAAATAAAAAATATGATGATCTGTTATAATAATCAAATAGTGGCTTCTAGAAAAATTCACGAAAAAAATATTTTTCTAATAAAAATTACTACTAATGTGTTACAAAACTCGTCTAGTACTTCTATATTTTAGCTTCATAATTAAAGTTGTCGAAAAAAGTGATTTCTTTGCGTGTAGAAAAAATTGCCCTCTTCATAATTTAGCTTAAAAATAATTTGGTAATTACCAGAAATGGGCATTTTATTGAGCGTGTACGCAATTACTATATAGTACCTCTGCACTTTATTAGCTGATTGTTATTTGGCATTATTAAATAATAATTAGTAGCTGATAGAAACTGAGAGGACTGAAGGAAATTTGAATTGTCAGAAATCCAGGAGAAGGAGCTCACTTTTCTTTAGCATAATTTTTTTAAAATTGAACTACTTAACATGGTAGGCAAGGTCTTGCTACATCGATAAGGAGAAGACTGAATTCAAATTAATTATCAAGGTACCATCTGTTATTTTTCTTTCCTTCCTTGAACTCAACACTGTTTCAACATTTTGCCCATGCTTAATAATCACTAATCATGAGGAAGATCATGTCCACCAATGATGTTTGAACCCTGACACTCACATACTTTCTCTTCAAATCCCAACATGAAAACTTTCCTGGAAGACATTTCGTCACTCTAATACATAAAGTCGAATTATGACGATTAAAAAAAAAAGATTTCTTCTTATTTTAGATCAGTTTATCGACATCCATGACTTCAGAATGTTCGATTCTTGCTGAGAATCCCTCTTTTTCAACCACTCTATTCATAGAAAAATGTATTGATCGGAAATATTTTATTTCACATTATGACGGGTGCCATATTTAAATGTTTTAGTAGTATTTAAATGGGCTATTATTAGAGTTGTCAAAAAAAAAAAAAAAAAGAGGGAATCCCAATGGATTCTTTCATTTCTATTCAAATAAGATTATTCATTTCGTATTGAACTCCAATGAGTTCCTCACCTTAAATTATAAATTCTTATTTTCTTCAAGTTAATTTAAACTATCTTCTGTTGCATCTAATTTTACCGGGAGTGTCATTGTTATACGGTTCCCTTGTTTCAATATAAATATATAAAAAGTAAGCATAGAGGTACGTTTATCTTAAATAACCGAGTAGACAAAGATGTTGCAATAGAGTTGACCAACCGATATTTTTAAGTTATCTTCGTCAAACTCAACCCCATATCAACAAATTTCCCATCTCTGATGATATGGTTCTCGATGTGGTCTTTCTCTGATCTTCTTCAAGTCTTAGTCTTCTTTTCCTATCAACCCTGAAATATTTCTACCAGAAAGATGAAAGTGCAGCTGGGCTCATTAACAGGGACTTCTTGAAAAGCAATAACAATGAAGATTGCATGGTTATGATGGCATTCATATATAACGCCAATTTTGTAAAATTTGCTCCTTTCTTATGAATTGATTCTAAAGTCCCTGCCTCAAATAGAACCAGTCAAAACCGTACTTCAGGTCAAAAAAAATATATTTTAGTATTATAGTAACATCAAAAATTTAAAACTACTTTCATTTCAGACTAAACATATGTTGAACAAATGATTAGTAATTAATTTATGAACTTTTGTTTTGGTTATGAAACTAAAATACTTTTTTATTTTAACTATTTCGGAAAATCCATCATTTTTAGATCTGTATTGAATTTTTTTTTAAATACATTCATCCAAAATCAATTTGTATTCCAATAGTTACATAAATATAAATATTATTCAATTAAATCATTTTCCGTTATAGATGAATATATCATTAAGACTCCTTTCAAATACACGCATGTCTATACAGTATACGCTTAGTATATATCTGATTAAAAATGATTATAACAAAATACACGTAGAAGTTTTCAAAATATCAAATTCTTATATTGAAAGAAATGGCCTTTTGTCAAAGAAATATCAAATAAATTGTCATAATGTATATTTATAGAAAGACTCAATCAAATTACATAAATATTTGTGTTCTATAATAATAAAAATACTTACGGTTAATAATGTCATGTCAAATACTTACTTTGTCCATTTATATAACTAGATACTATGTGTCTTCAAACATTTTATAAACATATTCAAATATCTAAAATATTTTCAAATTCGATTCAGTAACATGAGCAGATGAAAGCTATACTACAACTACATCAAATATAGTTTTTAGAACATCAATGATTATGCAAAATATACATGTATTCACAAAAATAAAATAAATAAATTGATTATTTTAAAGCATAATAGATATACTGCCTGTGGTTTTTTTATGTGGAAGTTTAACTTTAAAGCAAAAAAATAAAATAAAATTATATATATATACATATATTTGAGATAATGCCCTTTGATTTTGTCTTTTACTTGAAAAAGAATGGACTAAAAACTTGTTTCTAATATATTTTTATTGGCTTCATAAGTTTTATTAAATAAAATATGGTGCCATTAATTTTTGGGGGTCATATATATATATATATATATATATATAGATAGATAGATAATTTATGAAAGGACTTTGTTGCTCAAAGCTTCTTGTTTGAATGTACAATACTTTCTATTATACAATATTAAAAAAATACTAGAGAAACAAGATGTTACAATGAATTATAATCACATTTATCTTCTATTATTATATAAGATTTTTAATTTGATCATTCAGATCAGATTCTAGTTCGTTGATAAGGTAAGTAATATATTATTGTACGAACCACTATGAATTTATCTTTCTATATAATATATTAATGTATATAAATTGTATTTCTACCTATTTAACTATTTATTTGGTACCTGGAGTAGGTATAGAAAGCATACTTCATAGTTGAAGGATGGGACAATGTATGAGTATAAATTTTTTAGAAAATAGTTCTAAAGGGATAATAGATGTTGTATGTCGTTCCTGTATTTAGACTCTTGTATTATACCCATGTTATAACCATATATAATATGTATGTAAATATAAAAGACACATTTTAATTTTTATTTTTATATACCAGGAAATTTGAATTTAATTTTTTGGAGGTTCTGATAGGGATAACTGTGTTTGTTTTGAAGTTGGCTCACTTATCAATTATCACATTTGTGCCAAATATCACGTCGAAATATTCATTGGTTTAAATGAATATACCAGACTCTATTTTTGTAAATTTTGAGAATCTGTGATTTATTTCATGAGATAAATAGCCTATTACTCGACCCCAGTACTCGACATATTCGAAGTTTGTTCCACACAAAATGTCTAAAAAACTTTACTTCAAAGCTCCAACAAACTTCAAAATACGACCAAATTTATAGGACACCGGTGTTAAGAGGTTAAGAGGGTGAGAAAAATCGTATGACGTGATGAGGCCCCTTTGCCACCAGTCCTGGAAAAATACAAAGAAAGTTTTTATGTTAAGAAAGATGAAAGTTTCCACAATATTTTTAATTTATTAATACTTTACTTATTGTAGAGCACAAGCTCTAACTGATATGAACAGCAAATTGTACATGTTGATATCAAAAAGTGAGATAAAGCATTTAAAATACCGAATTCAAGGTACTGATGATAGTGGTAACGCAATTATTAAAATTCTATGGGAGGTTTAAGGGTGTAATTTCTGATTGTTTTGATACAAATTACTAATTAATGCTAAGTATTTTGCCATTCATTATATAATATAAGCATCCAAGGCACTTTCACGTGTAAATAAGTCATATGTGAGTAAGATTAATAGATCAAAATATTTAAATTCTTATTTTTAACTTTTGTACCCTATTATACACAGATTTAACGAACGTTCAGTAATGCATTTATGGGTCAATATGTAGCTCAATCGGGGAGTACAATTGAATTTGAAAGTGTGGAATTAAAGTTTTCAAAAAGAAAAAGAAAAAAGACCCTCTATTTTTGGAATAACCAATTATAAATTAGTTTAAGTGTTTATGTCAATGCATCCTCGTGAATGAAAAGAAAGCTAGGTACACCTATAAAAGTCTCAAACACATTTGAATCAAACATCAGTACACAATTAGCCACCAAATCCATTGTATCCACATAAAGATGTCGAACAAGATTATTTTTGCCTCTTTTATTTGTCTTTTTCTCCTCTCCATGACACTAAGTGCATTCTCTTGGTCGGATTTTGAGGGTAGCAAACATATGGATCCAATGGAGAAATTTGACAGTCTGACGAGATACGAGGAGGGAAGAATGAAAAGAGATAGTAAAATGGTTCTTTGTGGACATAACCTATTCAATGCTCTAAGAGTTGCATGCTTCTCCATCCGTTCAAAGAGATCTACAAATGGCTTTTCGGAAGAGATGAGTGACATTTAAAACAATATGAAAAAACGAGCAGAGCTCACGGATCAATGTTGTGCTCAGCCATGCTCTTTCCAGACTCTTCTTAGCTTTTGCTAAGGAATCATCTTTTACTTGTCCAAAGTAGTTGATTTTTTGATTCGCTTTAATTTATTTCCATTTACTCTATGTATCCATCCTTTCTCTATGTATCCATGTACTTGTCTAGAATTTATAATAACTACATACATCATTTTTTTTATGTGAACGTGGAGATGATATTTTAAGTATTTCATCAAAGTGTTGTAACTTTCCATTTGATCTCTGTGTGTCCTCTCACTCCAGAAAGATTTAGTTAAACAGAACTCGTTCTCTTTTGATTCAATAAAGATTTTTCAAATTTATCGCTAGTTACCCATCAATAAAAAAGTGGACATCCAGATAAGAGGATGGTCCAACTGGTGCTCATTTATTTCACATTCCTGATAAAGTGATATAAAGTGTGGATAGAGGAATTAAAGATGCAAAAACTAATATTCCAATTTGGCTGTGATAAGGGTTTTTTTTTCAAGTGAATAGAGGCTTTTGACAAGAAAATCTCATTTCTCCGGCTCTATTTCGTATTTCTTTAAATCCTTTGGTAAAGGAAATCAATAGTATATATATTTAAGTACGTTGGTGAATAGGTGATTTTTTGTGGACGACATCGCCATGATTTACTCAAGGTATAAATAAATCATTTAGGCAAACATTAAATATTCTAAAAATCAATGGGAAATATACAAAATAATAATGGCTGATATGACTCCTTTAATGAAAGTTTTTTGAACATTCATTGTTTTATATGAAAGTGATGTTTTTGAAAATTTGAAAAGGATGAGCAAAAGCTTTGAACGACCATAGGAAAATTTGCAAATTTTTTAAGAAAAAATATTTCAGCAAGAATTCTAATATAGAATTCACTGACTGACAAAAACAACTCTTATTTTAAAATTAACTCGTCTCATGAAAACGGATGATGAGAATGATAATAATGGATTGCATAGAATTCTAAAGTTATCTGAAAAGATGAGAACATTCGGAGTGATAATCACAAGTCAGTAGTGAAATAGTTGAAAAACTATAGGAAAAAATGGAATTGCAGGAACTATTGAGGGAGAATAGATGATTGTCAAATAACTCAAAAATACCCTTTTTAAAATAATTTTTTTATTACAAAAATAACTTTAAAACTTACGAGATTTTAGAAGAAGAAAAAGGTTTAAATATATTTGTTTTTAATATAAAATAAATCGAACTGAGGGATGACATTTATGATTTCTTGAAAATAACGGAAACCTAGAGGCTCAAACTTATTTTAGTCAATAAAACCTCAAGCAATCATTTTTTTGGTTCAAATAATGAAAAAGAAAGGGAAATTTGGATTGAAGGCCTCGGTCAATTATATTTTCATAGGGCTAGACAAAAACAAGTTTAATTAGTCTTTATTTTGATTGAAATACAGTATGGTTCCCAACACTTCCTCCTTGGTTAGTGTGTTTGACAGAACATGGAAAGAGATAATTTGTTTCTTTAGTTAAAGATCAATGTCAAAATAATTTTTATATAATTGTCTGCATATACTAAATATTTTATAACTTAACTGTCGTAAATGATCCTTCAAGGTTTTCCGTAAGTATTGTCCCTGGGTAATTTTTATCCGGTTATTAATGTGCATTTTGTATCACAATGGCACTGTTTTTGGTTTTTTAAAAAACCTATATCTTTAGACTACGTATCTAATTGTAAACATTTTGGACAATGTTAAACTTATCTACTTTATATATGTATATAACTTGAGAAATTTATATTTTTACCTTATTTGATCATTATATAATATACGGATCTAAATTTTTAGTACTTAGCAGATATTTATTTGAAGATCATGTGCTCATCATTTGATTTTACAAAGTGTCGTTAAATTTGGAACTTTGGAGAAATTTTACTCCAAAATTTACTATAAAATGCTGCAGAAATAACTAAAGTAAGGGAAGAAAAATACGTGATATCATACAATAATACTATTTGAGACTTATTATATTTTTGTCACCTAATTTCGTACAAAAAAGTAGAATTTAAAAAAAAAATTAGATATTGTAATAAACAATGACACTAATTCAATTTTTTTACAGATAGCAAGGTAATAATAAGATAGGAGATAAGACCTTTCTCCAAAAAGTTGATTAAAATAATAGTTTTAAATATGTGTAACCCTTGCTTAGAGTAAAAATGCATAATCTTGTTTATTCCTTATAGCTTGGGTAGAATTTCGCGAAGGTGTCACTCTTGCTTTTTCTATTCCATTTTTGTGGACCTCTTTGAGTTTTCAAAACAGACAATTGAAGTATAAAGAAAGATTCAAGGGGTATAAAGACTAAACTGTTCCTGGTCATAACTCATAAGGAGATACTGAGTCTTGGAGGAGGAGTTAAATCACGATTCTTTTGCTCTTAAAGCCACATTTTTAAAGAAGTTTTTAATTTATAGTCTTATGTAGCGTCAAGTGGACTCAGAGTCGATCCGTGGACTGGGGATGAGTCCATACAAGAATGAATAATTTCTCATTGATTTTCCCTCATTATGAAATTTAATATGACTGATTCTTGTATTCATCATGAATCGTAACAGCATAATTATTAGCTAGTAAATAATATGTTGTCAAGCAGAAAAAGTATATATTAAAACCATGTGTAAGTCAAATTGCTTTCAATCTTTTGCTCCATAGTAACGAGGTAGACTACTTCCTCAGAATATAATTTGTTTAATGAAAAAAGAAAAAAATATATTGGTTTAAAATACTTTTTTGACAACGTATATATTCATATGAATATAGGAGCATCATGTGCATATAGAAGCAAAAAGATTATAGTCGAGATATTGAACAGCATTCATGTTCTTGAAACTATAACCATATTATGCATGGTTTGCAATTTTTTTTTTAAAAAAGTTCATTCAATTTTACAATATTGATAAAAGGTTTCGAGACATTCATAACTGCATATACATATTGTGTAGCAATTAGGATAATTAAATGTTTAATTCCTTTGGGAGTCAATTTTCAGGGAAAGAAATTCATAATAGGGATGTGTCGAATATTTAAAAATTCGGATAATTTAGAGATGTCATAGCAAATTTAATCATCAAAATTCATTTGATTCCTCCCCCCAAAATTAGCACCCATCCCTCCCGAATGCAATGTACATGTTCCAGCGTTTTTTTTACAAAAATTTTTATTAGGTCAATTATTACAAAGCTTTTGTTTCAACCGAACTGTGAACTATTGGTGTACAGTGTGTACTACTGTACTGTCCTAGCTCTAATATAATTAGAGCAACTTACACGGATGTGTATGTAAATTGGTGGCAAATCAAGAAAAAACACTCAATCACTCCTTAAGTTACATAATCATTCGAGGATGAATAAATCCCACTTATGTTAAGGATTTTATTTATTAAGATGTTTAAAAATAATTATAATATTCTCGTTGATATAGTGCCACACAGTAGCCCCAGAACCATAGGAGCAAAAGAGCTAGTGCCCACTTTTTGAAAAAATAAAATTTTGTGATCAAGTTATATGAAAATTTTTACAAATCCATTCCGTATCCGGCTGATGCTCTCTTTCCTGGAGAGTAATAAATTTATCTCTCTCCAAAGTCATGGAAGAGACAATTCCAATGTTGACAAAGTGTCTTTAAGCAGTAGACAATGTTAAAACCATATCTGAACCTTCACATTCTCCACGTGATCTAAAATATTCAATTCTCGACGAATATTTCTTTTATGTCCCAAATGGATATGTTTCTAAAATGCAGATAATAATCTGCGGATATTAATACCGTCAATCGGTACATCACTATTTCATAGTTCCTCATAATACAGTTTAAAAAAAAGTTCATTAGTGATTATGTTATTATAAAAGTTGAAAAGACTTGTTTAGGCAACTCTTCACAAAGTTAATTACCTTTTTTATAAAACATTTTTTTTGTTCATCGATTTCTTGATGTTGCACAAAGATTGATCTGGAATATCTTCTAAGGAGAAATCATTACAAAAATGGGCATTATGACTTTATGTATTGGGGTGAGGAAAAAAATCCAAAGAAATTTTTCACACTAGAATTTGAAAGAAAATCAACAAAGAGTTAAATATTTGTTAATGAAGCATCATGAGAATAGTTTATTGATTAAACAGCGGATATTATATCTAGCTTTCAGTGTGGCATGCATAAGTATTTTAAGGAAAATATTTATAAAATCTTATTTGATACACTTCCATGCTTCAAATGATTAATGGACAAATGTTATATATGTATAATTATAATAGAAATTCAAGCTTGAAGTTAATTAAATTATGACATAGGTTATTAATATTCCAGTTTAACATTAGAAGTAACCACATTCGTCATTTTGACGATTTTTAAAGTTTACTGACCAATTAGCTTGAGAGATTAACAAGTAAATTCATACTTTTATTAAAAGGGGTCTTGAAATGAAAAATCGTACTAATGCAAAAACAAGACTGATTGAATCCGTACTAAACAGGATATCAATATATCTATTATATTCTGCATTTTAGTAATGTGATTTCCGAGATCTTTTAAAGGTCTTGATCGTTTCTAGGTCTCAACTACTCAAAGGCTTAGTTTCGGTGTCAAAACCAAGACCATAGCAACTAGTTTAAAATGTGTTTTTTTATTTTTAAAAAAAAGATTTTTTTTGTATTTAAAGTCTTGATTTTAAAACCTCAAAGTATGGGTCTTGCCCTGATCTCAGCTACACCAAACACTAATATTTATGACTCGGACATAAGATTTTAGACCTACTCTGTCTTTATTATATGTTATATATTATTATTATTATTATTATAGCCAAAAGATACTTGAAACCCATTCGACTTCTCTTTTGTTGTCTTTTTATCTCTATGACCGCACGTAAAGCAATTACTTTTTTGAGGACTGAATGATTTTCATATAAAGTCTAATTAATTTTTTCAAGTACGATTGTAAATACTTTTAAAAAGTATTGTAATTTTTAAAAATGAGTTCCTTGTGAATTAAAACAAATTAGGTCAAGAAAAAAATGTGTTTTGATATATTAACCAGTGTTTCCGTTATCTGAAATTTACCAGACTTTGACTGGTTGAATCTGCTGATGACCGGTATTTTGTAATGATCAATAAAAAACATTGTATGCATCGATATATTATTCTTATATAACCTGTATATCTTTTCATTATTAATTTAAGCTTATTAAATCTAGATAATATGTGACCGTAATTTCAAACATTTTTCCGGTAAATTGAAGACCCCCTGGTCACGTTTTCCGGTGCCAATTTTTTCTAGTGGAAAACCTTTTATTAGCTCTTCTACTCATTTATCTCATTTTATTACAAAGTAAAGGTTTGTACATTTACATATTACAAGGAAAAGTCTAATAAAAGTCGTAAAGCGTAAAATCCAAAATATGATAATAATCTTATGTCAAGAGGCTTTGAGTGGGTTATATTAGAAAAAAAAAAGTCTTTATTTATGCATAATTTCCCTCCATTTTATATTATTTCTTCATATCCTTGTGATCCTTTTTTCTCTATGGTTCAGAATGTATACGAATCAATGCCAAATTATGAAAAATGTAAGTAAATATTATGCTTAATTTTGTGTGTCCTTCATTGATTTCAATCATTGAGATTATTTATCTTGAGGAAAGATTTAAAATTTACTTTTTTGAAAATATTACTCAACCAAATAATATCTGTCTTGAAAGTTATTGCTTCATTCAAAATTAGATAACCATTATTTAAATATAATTAACAATTATATTAAAATTATTTTCTATATTTATTTAGCTGTTCTTATAAAACTAAAAATTAATTACTTGTTCTTAGGTACATACATACTTAAGACATTCTTCTTTTTTATATCTGATTCACCAATGAACTAAGGTAAGAGTACTTAATAGTTGGTATTGATTAGACGGGGCAATAATTTTCCTAATCAAGAGTTTATTTAGTGGAGCTGTGGAGTTCAAGAGGAAGCATTTTTTTTATTTTAAAGTTTTTCTGTTTCCATTTCTAGCAATATTTTCATTATTCGCATTCCTATTTTTAGGAGCTGTCACCATCATTTTTACACCCTACATGCCGATGATGTATACAATGATATTAACCAAACAGTTATAAACCTCCATTCTTTCAAATAATCACGTATTGAATAATTGTAGTTGTGTATTCCGTCACATTCATATTAAAATATACTATGTTGAAATAATTTAGCGATTTCTTCAGCGTTTTTACTAGACCAGTACTTTTGAACCTTTTAGTACCCAAGAAAATTCTTTCCTAGAAGTTGGAACCCTTTACTAAAGATTTATCACTTGTCTTTTATGTAGATGAAATAAACATTTTAAAGTCCCTATAATTTTTTGCTATGCGACTTACAAGCCAAGTACTCCTGATAATTAAGAGGGTCACAACCTACTACGTTAGGAACTAGACTAAATGGACTAAATGCTCAAGGAGAGAGAATAATGGCTCACAAGGGAAACATATTTTATTAAAAAAAGAAAATGTAGGCTCTACGAAATGCAACGAGTCAAATTTGTCCCGCTGGCCATCTGTTGAGATAACCTCCGAACTACGGCATCATCGAAGGTGACTTTAAAAGAGAGGAATGTAAAGGCAGAAAAAGTTCCTCCCTCTTCATACACCAAAGTTATCATTACTTTTGACGATTGTGCTGAATATTTACATTATTATCCACGGATTCTGCATAGTATCTGGATTTTTCAGATATTGAATACGTCATTAATTATATATATGGATTTTTTTAATACATCTATCATATTGGAAAAGATATTATTTTGAACAGAAGCACATCTACAGCGATATAATTTGTCAATATTGAACTACACATAATTTATATATATATACATTTTACATTGAGAAGTTAGAAAGCCCTTGTCTGAGCAACGTTTTTGTGTTTTTAAGTGTCTTGTATTTGTAGCAAAATTAGGTTTATGCTCTTTTAAATAAGTACAGAAAAAATAATTTTATTTTAGGAATAATTAAAATATTACAACGTAAATATGTGCAATAAATATAAATATCGACTAATAGTATTATACAAAACTATCATGGTATGATGTTTATTGGCTCCAATAATCAACTAATTGACTATGCATTTTTATATCTACGCGTGCCAGTGTCTTTTTTGTTAGAATAAGGCTATTATTACATTGTAATTATGATAAAAACCTTTTTTCAATCATGTTAGCTTAAATATAGTATATGTATTTATATAGAAGTAATAATATTACTTTGGCATGAGGACAAACCAATAATATGCTCTACTTGTCTTTGTGTCACTTGACATTTATATATTTCAAAAATTAATGTATAAAAAATTAAATCTGTAGAGATAATTTATAAATGTACACGGAATAAATTACCGTATTGACATACTTAAAAATAACAAGAGCCAACCAATTTGTACACTGAGCCAAAGTTACTTATAGAATAGTCATGGTGAGATGTAGAGCTGTAAGTAATATGTATATAAAAAAAGCGAAAATTCACCCGGTAACCCTGATAATTTGATGAATGTTTGGGGAGGAGAGCAGCATCAGCTGTCATAATGTTTTACTACATATTATATTAGCTATGCCCTTAATCTTTTATAAGGGAAGAAATTGTCGTTCATTGAGTGGATGTAGAAGGAAATAAAAACAAATTCTCATACCTATCAGAAGATTATATTATATCAAAGATTCTTAGTTCACTCGATTAGGCGTTATTTGTTTAATTATTATTATTTGTATTACTCCATTATACATGGCTAGTACTACACGTTCTTCCCTCTATAATTAAGAAATGATGTTCAATAATATTTGGAAAATAAAATATCTTGTATGGTAACTACGAGTAAGCGCATAGAACCAACAGCTCAAGTGAGTTAGTGTGCCATGATTAGGGACGGGACTTTTGGAGAGTGCAATGAGAAGACAGGAGCTAGACATATGGGTAAGGATGTAGATATCAGAACAGATGGACAAAATGTTAAACAGGTCTTGATCAGCTACAATATTGATCTAATTTCAATTTCATTGAGACGAACAAATGAATGTATTTTATTTTTACATGAATGTCCTTAATATTTTAAGGGTAACAAATCAATCTTATAATTTTAAGTTTTAAGTTAGTCATTTTGTGTATTACAATTATTTTTTTATATTGATATACACTTGGGCTACTACTAGACATTACTAATTAATTTTTAAAATTTTCTGAAGAAATTATATTTATCAATATGATAAACTAATCAAACTGATCATGCTAAAAAAATTTACCTAAAAACCTTCAGGTAATTTTTATGGCCAATTTTTTTTTTTACCCATAGACCACCTCCCCTTCTACTATTTATTATTATTTTTAAGTTTTACTCCTTCCACCCTCTCTATTAGGATTCCCAGAGTACCTAAGTTTGAGAGACAGAGATGAATTCGATATGAAGCATTAAATATTGTTATTAGTTCATACGTGAAGCCAAAAGCTACGTCAAACGTACACGAGCTAGAAATTAAGATCACCTATCGAACCCTTACAAAACTACTTGGAGCCAAGTGCGTCATGAGTCGATATGAATTATGTCAAATGAGAGATTGAGTCAGAAAAACAATGTGATACAATTAATAAAAGAGAGTTAAAATTGAGAAAACATCATTAAAGGGTCCTATTCATTGAATAACTAAATTTTAATTTATTATTCCCTAGCATTTTTAAGTCAAAGGAGTGCAATGTTGAAGCATTGTTTGTACCTCTATCTTACAAATTCGGAGCAGTAGGTTAGCTAGAGGGTAGGGGTGGTAATGCCCCATAAGAAACTTTTATAGGGGCGGATCTCTTTAATTATTTTATTTCAATTACATAAGAGTGAAAAATAAGCATAAAATTTTTATTTTAATAAAAGATTTATATTGATTTAGAAATATCCATAGAGAACAACCGTCGACCGGAAAAGAAGAAACCAATATTTGTGGAAAAGTCAACCAATTTTGAATTATCACATGATGTGGAATTGAAAAGGGAAATGTTTTCTTCTATAAAAGAAATAATAATTAGATTTTAACAACTAAATGAACTTGCTCAAAACTTTCTTTATCCAAAAAACCTATTAAATTTTGAGTATGAGTTCAAAATAGAATAGCAGAATGAAATTAATCAAAAAGAGTTTTACAAAAAAAAACAACAACAAGTATTCAAAATTTTCTTTTGGCTGCTGATATAGGAGATGTTCAGCCTTAGAATGAAGGATCCCTTGAGGTTTTACAATTCATATAAAAGTACAACTTTAGTCTTACTATAAACATAGTTAGAACTTTAAGAATTTTCTTTTGGAATTAGTGTTTGTTGCGTGTGAGAGAAGTTTTTCCAAATAAAAACTCATTAAGTATTAATTAACATCAAATATGAGTATTTTAAGATTAGAAAATCTGGCAATATTGTTTATAAAGCAAGAATTGACAGATATTCGATGGTAATTGAAGAATTTGCCCTGAAGAAATCGCCAAAAATTTCGTTAAAAATTACTGTTTTATAATTTAAAAAACATACATTTATAAACTTTTTATTAACTTTTTTTTATAGTCTTAATAATATATCCTAGTTTTGTGTGATTGCCAGTACTTTTATGTTACAATTATTTTAATTAATATGTAATTTTGTATCAACAAAAGATCCTCGGATGCTGTGAATGTTTTATTGACTTTTTTTCCAAAAATTATAGTTTTTCAGAAAAGCTAACATGTTTAAAAATAATAATGGTATAAAATATTTTATTATGCTGTGTGCTACTTATTTATAGAGAAAAAAGGCTCACATTTCAATACACTCCTCTGGTAATGTTTGTACGCCACTATATAGTTTGGAATTGTTATTTTATAACAAACTAAAGAATTTATCGCTTATTGAATCAAATATTCAATATATTATCCTTAATAATCATTCATTTATTTTTATCCGATTCATTACAGTCTCAATTGTAACAAATAGGATAAGAAGTTAGTAAAACTTTAATAGTTCTTTACGTGATTATCAATGATACTTTAAATATTTTGAATTAAGTCAAAGAATTTTAAATTAATCAATTAATATATTATATAACATTTGATGAAATACTTAAATTAACAAACGGATAACTTTTATATATGTATTTTGAAGATTAAAAAATAAGATAATCAATGATTAATGGTCCCATCCTTCTTTACAATTTTGAATCTTTCCATTGGATTGGGTTGATAAAACGTAGTTACTAGTAAATAAATATTTAGTATTTACTGTAAATCCATCGATAAATGGATATTTCTCATAGATAATTTGCATCAACTATTTCAAAAAAAAAAGTTTTTGGGAATTTAATTATATCCAATAACTTGAAAAATCCATACAATCTCCATTGATTAACAAGGACTAACCATTTTTATTAGAATATTTATTCTTAAAAACACCAACTTTTCCAGTCATATAGTACATTTTATACAAATTTATCAGTTGACTTTGACTGTAATCAAAATGAATCTCAATAAACAACGTGTTCATTTCTTTCTTTCCTACTCGAGTCCGTATCATCTAATCTTCAAAATTACTATTTATATATACATAATCATTAACTTCTAACTCACGTTATTTCATGAGAACAATGACTGTCTTGAGGTGAGAAAGCTTGTCCTAAATTACTTTCTGGTATCCCTGCATTTTATCTGTGGATTGTTATTTGATAATATTAAAAAATACACAATAGCTACTTATAATTGTAGCAAGCTCTAGACTCAACGATACAGAGAAGACTGAATTCAAATTGATTATCAAAGTAGTGGTATGAACTGATATTTTTCCTTTCCTCCTTAAATTCAACGTTATCTTACCACTTTGCCCATGTCTTGTCTCGTCTTCTTATATTATCAATTAATAATTAATTATTATTAGTTTTAGATTCGAATAATAACTATCTAGTTCAAATTAAGGTATCAGGCAAAGAAAAATCATTTTGTTCTGATAATTAATTCAATTTAAATTCGACAACGAAGTCTCTTTGAGTATCAATAATTCACTAGAAATCAAAGGCTCACGGTAGAGCTACTAAAAAACATGTGCAATAGACTGATATAATAGCACAAAAAAGTATTTCAGCTGATTTCATAATCCTTCTGGGCGATACTACTTTAGTAGGTCTTCCGTGAGTCTTTCGATTTTTGATCGAAATTGGATGAAAATTTACACATTTAGAGACAATTTCTCTTTAGTTAAAGATTATTATCGGACGTTTGACATCTCGTTTGAAAGCTGTGGGTCTTTAATGCGTTTCTTATTAATCCATTTCGTGTTCAAGTTATTTAAGTACAAACGTTTTAGTCGACTTTTGGGCCTACTCCTACTGCATATGCCCCATGAGTCCCTTTAGGTCAAAACAAAGACTGGAATTGTAATTTGTATTAAATGCACTAGCAACATTTTTTGATACATAAAATGAGTATCGTTCTAGGCCTAAATTGAAGTTGAAGCTGGAAAATGGGCCAAATTAGCTCAAAAAGTAGGGTTCAATTTCTCAAAAACTGTCGGACTCTCGAATTTTTTTTTTACAGATTTGAAATTAGCGTGCAAGACAAAATAACTTTTATTATACTTATACCCCTTAGGATTTTTTACTGTTGACCAGTGTTATTAATCAAATAAAAAAGAACTTTAGAAAATATATATTTGTATAGTAAGGAATTATTTCTAAATGTTTTATCCATTTATAATCACAACAAAGCATAAATTAAATTATTTTAGACTGCCATGTATAATTATTATTTATTAATGTCGCTTCCAATTCTATTTCTTCTTTTTTGAAATTATAATACTAGCGTATTAAATCACAAAATATGACTAAAAATCCTCCTGAAGATACTGTTAGAATATTCTTAAACTGAAAATAGAAATGTTCAGCTCCATCTTGAAACACAATTTGGTTTAATAAAATTTATTCAAGCTTTGTTACAACTTGTACATATATAAAAGAAAAAAAATAGAGTCTTAAATGAGAGCAAATTTGACATTTTTTATCTGAAAAATCAACATATGCATCAAATTCTAAAGATAAATTTAAGGAAAAATAAATATTTTTTAATAGAAAACAGTATTTACTCAAAGTTTTATAAAATCTACTGACATATATTATAAAATATTAGAAAAATGGAAATAGGTTTTATAAAAAAGATCATGTGGAACGAAGTAACAATGTAGTTATGTATATGTAATTGACATATAAAATATTTTCAAAACCAAATACGTATATGAAAATGTTTTTTTCCTTAATTAGTGTAATATTTTGTAACATCCAAAACCTTATTAAACATATGCCATTAGCATGTTGTTTTTTTAATTTTATTAAAATTGAAATTCCATTATGACCGAAATAGAAATTAAATTGATTTTTTATTAATTAATCTTTAGTCGTGACCAAAAAAATAAATAAAAAATACCACATATCAGGGATCACTTCAAGATATAAACTTTTTTTGTGTGTATGATTTGTTTGTAATTAGACTTTGAATGAATTTTAACACAAACAATTCCTTTTAAATTTGCAAATGTGAATATTTAATTTGATTTGAGTCACAGAGTAAAATGTAAAAAAACAAGACCAAAAATTTTCTTTTCTCTTTTTAAGCAACTTTAAAACAAAATTAAAATGTTTGGGTTTATTTTATTTTAATACCACAAAGAATAAACTGATTCATCAATAAATAAATATACGTGACTATGATGAAAAGAAAAGAAAAAAAAAAGTCTCATCTTTTTTTGAACTTAATTACAAAAATAATTTACTCATGCTTGTATACAAAATCTAAGTTTAATGAACAATGAATATTTGTAATAAAGACAAATACATTTGGGAATAAAAGAGTTAGTATTATACTATTTAATCATATTCCTTACTTATTTGGTTTTCAAATTGTTATACTATATGTATGTAGATATGTCAATGTAGATAACAAATAAAAAAAATTAGACAAATATCTACAATGTAATTACTATACTGGGATGGATAGGGAAAAGACAGGGTTGATTGTCAACAGAGGTGCCGGAATGGATTTGTAAATGAGGGGGGAGGAATTCATAATTTTGACGTAACGAGCTTATCTAAAATGACATATAACACACAACACCCTACAATGTTAGCATTTTTATTTCTTCTTTGTAAAAATTTATGACATCCGTAAATTCAATGATAAGCCTATCTGGAACAGGTTATAGAAGGATCGCCGAGTTGAATTTGGGGCCTCTACTCTAATAAAATTGTTATATGTAAGAACTTCTTTATTAAGCTTTCAACAAATTCATCCTATATCCTACAGATCTTCATTAAAAAAAACACCAAAAAAACTATAATACTGGGATGGATAGGTAGAAGACGGAACTAGTTACTCTTTATATGGGATTATTATGAAACCTAACTTAATACTTTTATGTAATATAAAAAGTTTCAATTATCCCAATATTTTACCCCTGTTATCCCCAATCAAAGAAAAATTATTTTTCTTAACAGTAATAATCTTTTGATTAAGAGATAGTTAATGATTTTCATGAGTTGTATACCTTACAAAGTGCAAAGCTTTATTCCTTTCATTTTTTTGAATTATTTTTTGGTCAAAATGTAGCAAATCAACATTACAAGCAAATGGTTATGGGAAGTTGAAATGTGGTTAGATTGCTACATTTTGTATTCTTCAATAAGGAGTATGAGATAAATTAAAAAAAGGTATTCATTCTTATATATATATAAAAGTATATTTAATTTAATAAGTATGGATATTCATATCATATCGATTAATTTTTTAATTGATATTAAATCGACTTTTAACAAAGGGAAGGATTTTTTTAATGATCTTAGGTAAATGAATAGATTCTAAGATGATAGTAGTGAATTACATATCAATTCCTATTAATAAATCGTATGAACATAAATTATTTCCAGAATTCAATTAATAATAATTTATAAAACAATAGGATATTGGTCTACCTCTCACATAGTGTGAGAACCATCTGAGCATAATTTATAACATTTGAAAAAAATAGCAAAATAATATAAAATTAATTCTCCATGATGAATTTTTTAAAAGAATTTATATTAATATCCATGACACAATATATATTTTTGAATTAGGCTAATGTCTAAAGTACAAATATCCTTTACAATACTTTTTTTTTTCTTTTACTTTGTCTCATAAAATTTGTAGACTTATATTTGCATGTCCAAAGTATCTAATATTGAAAAAGTCACCAATTTTTTTTACATGAATAAAAAAATTCTGGGAAGATTTCAAGTTACTTTTGTTCAACCAATATTTGATTATGTTCTCAAAATGGGCTACAAAATTTCAATTTGAAAGAATTACTTTATTATATTCAATATGGAAATAATTTATTTACAAAAACAGGGGTATAAATTTACAAAATACATTTTTGAAAGGAGTTCATTTTTTAAGGAAATATTTGCGTTAGATGGTGCTCAGATAGGTCTACCAATAATTTACATTTTATGATATAAATTTTGAAGGAGAACCATTAAGTGAATGCTAAAATGTAATGATTTACTCAACCAAATGGCAAATATAAATTGGGAATTGAAATAGTCATTCTTTTTATCCCATGCCCATATCATTTAGGGAAGTTGTTGAATCAACTTCAGATATTGTGTTAATAAATACAGCCCATTAATGACAATACATTAACTACCCAATCGAGTAAACTCATAATCGTTAATATTATAATATTACTTAATTCCTTTCATCACCCCCCTTAAAGAGAGTCTTTCTCTGTAAAAAGAAATAAAGACTAGAGAAAAATGAACATTCTTATTCTCAATTTTCGAAATACTCAAGAGCTACGCGGACTAACGAGGTCCTAAGGACATTTATTTCAAGCCAATAAAAGTATAGTATTAATACAATAGTTTTAAAATAAGGGCATGAGAAATGACTTAGATCTCGTGGAGGATAGAAACCTACGCTTAGATAAAGACAATCAAGAATTCATAAAAAGAATGAGAAGTTTAAAAAAAATTATAAAGTACATAGATTAGGGACAAGTGCTACATACATTGCAATTATAAGCATAATCTTAGGGAGAAGTTTACAATCAGGGTTCATCTGGCTAATAAACTATAATGTTTTATATAGTTAAAGTAATTTGGTACTATTTTTTTTAATGACAAAGAAATTATAATCAATCTTGCAAGATCCTCATTTATTTATCAATTAGGGGGAAGGGATTTTTGTTAGAGAGCAGTGATGATAAGCACGTCGTGCTTTTTTGTGACCTCACAATCTCGATTTTCAAAAGGGGAAGGAAAAATTTGAAAAAAAAAACAATCATAAGAATCCAACTCTTCCGTTATTTTTCTTGTTGCAAGCTTTTTTAAATTTGGACAGAGTTATTATTTAGATACACATTAATAAATTTAACCAATATAAAAATCAATAGATAGTACTTGTATGATATTCACAAATTCAAAAAATCCTTGATTTAATATATATATATATAAATCAAATTCATTAAATCTTATAACCTGCTTTAAATCAAAAGAGTCAACTGATGAAAAAAAGATAAAGAGAAAATACATAATAGTATTTCGTTTATTTCAAAAAGCTTGTCGTAAAAAACGAGGCACGCAAAAAATAAGTGAGGTTCTACCTAACTAACTATTATAAAAGTACAAAATTAGCTTTTCTCTTCGTACATTCCTTTCTTTGTTCTATATTCTATTGTGTGGGCATATTAGTATACAAAACCCATACAATGCATTTATTAATTTTTATTCCACACATAATTAAAAAAAAAATATGGGTGTCTACATATCAAGTTTAACAACAAATGAGTAGGTTAATCACTTTTTTTTCTTGCATGTCAATTTAAAAAATCAAATTTATTTTAGTAGCTAATTAATGGTATCATATTAATTATAATTAATTCAACTACAGCCACCCACACAATGTTTATTTTTATGTTAGTAATAATTCACGAGTAATTATCATACACTTTGATGTAAGCATGGTGCACTGGTCGGCGAAGAAGAAAGCTCTAAAACCATTCAAGACCTTGATTGTATCTAGAGCTTCTTCTACTTAGGAAGATTTTACAATAAGTTTAAAATAGTTCATATTAGTTTTGAATGTTTCTTTATCTCCATGTGCCACCCTATAAAGTTAGTTTCCCTGACTGGCCACCCCACTTTCAAAAACGGCTTGTAATAATAATTATTTATATCATTATATATGTCATCATATGTGCGTTTGTGATATATCGTATCAAAACATGCCAATTTATAAACATAGTTTTATTTCTATGTCAACATTATATTACCCTCAGTAATAATGTTATATGTATAATATTCATTTTTTGAAGTGAAAGTCAACTTATTTGATCAATATTGAGAAATACGTAGGATTTTATCTTTCTTCATTTATATCAATTAATTACATATGTACCAATTTTGGGTAAAAAAACCCAAAATAATTCAAGTTCATATTGTGAATATCTGTGAATATTTTATTCATCCCAAAATGTGAGATTCAAGAAGTGACCGATTAGATGTTCTTCTGTTGAAGCTATAAATATTAAGGGTGAATACTAAATTATGAAACATATTTAACAAATTGATTCCTTTAGTTTAAACTAAAGGACTCAAGGAGAATATGTTTTTTTCATTTTCTTTTCTGATTGGCTTAAAATTGTTGGCTACTATATGTTCCTCTCTCAAGTGTGTTGCACATGTTATTTATGGTAGACAAAACACTTTCATTAATTATTTATCATAATTAGCAGACTCTTGCAAAATATTTTTCTTTATGACCATGTGTTGTGCAGTTTCGTGTAAAAATCGATCAATTACAGATAATAAGTCTCCAGGTTTCTCGTTCATAAAAATGTTTAACATTCATGAAAGAAAAAGGATCTACTAATTATGAATATGATAATGTCAAATACTTATTAACCTCTTAGATAATTGTTGTTCTTTGTTATGTTTTTTTTTTAAGAAATTACCTCTTCATTTCAATAAAAAAACAGTCCTAACTGCAAAATAAACATATGTTTTTTATTATGTTGCTAGTTATACAAAATAAAGATAAATAAGCATGTTTGGTCTGATTGTCTAATCTTTGTCATTTTTTAAAGACCAATTATCCAAACCCATATTCAAACTCCAAGAATTCACAAAACAGTATTTATGTCGCTGTATCAAGGACATATTTGAAAAAAAAAAACCATTGTTGCACAAACCAAAACATTTAATGTCTCAAAATGTATCTTATATCCTCCAAGATATCCTTAGAACAGAAACATCAATATGTTAGTCTATCAGACGTCGTGCTATTGATAGATTGACATACCTTCAGGGCCTCTTGTCGTCCAATATCTGATGGTGCATGAGTGTGCTCGCCGGATTGACCAACATCTTGGTCTTCAATAACACGGATACTAGCCTTACATTGCTTGAGGTTGCGTTGCATCATATCACATAATAGGAAGATAAAGTAAAAAAATATATTAAAAGTTATGATTTCAAGGGGTAGCATTTGCGTTGATGAATAAATTAACTTTATAAAATTATATAGGGGGGGGGGGGTATTTAGTAAATCCAAGTAATTGTGCTTTGATTTTACAAAAAAAATATTAATTAAGATTATCTAATTTTAGGTACAATATGTGTTGGTTATCCTAAACATTTGTTATCAATAGTTAAATATTGCGTTATGACTCTTAAAACTTAAAATTTGAAAGGAAATTAACAGATAAATAAATGTTTTATGCGTGTTATACGCGATACATTTCCTCCCTTCCAGTATATTTATTTCTAATTTTTGAGATGTGATATTTTTTTTAGGGACAGTCTATTAAACAATTTTTGTAGATATTACCCCATCACACTTTAGCGTACAACAAAATAATTTGAGTTTGCTTTTTGATTTCTTACAAACAACATACTCCTTTGACAACATTTTTCAATTTTCCCTCTGGGGAAGTCACAAAATTTACTGTCAATTTTTAATTTTTAATATTTATTAATGAAATTTTAATATTTGAATAGCTGAGATGTATACCTATCATATTGTTGCTTAAAAAAATAAATTGTAAAGTCCCTATTTAATACTGTAATTCATCCTTGAATTCTTTCTTAATATCAGCAAAAAAACACGATACATCAAGATAAAACCTTAATTTTCTCAAAAACTGTACGTGAAAAAAAGTTGCCCATTTAGAAATGTAAAATCTAGACTATAGGAAGTATGAAAATGGTTTCAGAAGTTTTGAAAACTCAAATGAAACCTATATATCAGTTTTTCTACCGTGAATGTGCATATTCTTATGTTATAAGAAATAATGTACGCTAATCAGTTCTTTTTTTAAAAATTATAAATCTTCTTCAAAACAGTTATTTGTCAATCTCTCAGTAGTTAATTTATTTTTATATTGTTGCTTGTACAATTTGCATTGATGAATAAGGAAACTCTATAAAATTATATAAGGGGGGGGGGTCTTTATTTAATAACATTAGGTAAATACTTTATATACTGGAAACAAAAATTAAGATGTATAAAATAAAAATTTAAACTTACATTCATGTAAAACAGTTTAGCAAATGTTATGTTTTTTGCAATAGACCTTTGGTGTAGTTAGTGGGAGGATGAGCCTCCTCCCCGGATTTTCTGGGGGAGTATGGGCAATGATATTATAATGAAATCATTTCCCCGGACTTCAAAGTTAAAAGTAACAAAATAATTTGAACATAAGTCAATTTTAATTTATGAAAACTACGATTTTATCTATATTAAATGTATCATTCTTCATTCAATCTTTACAGATTCAAATTTCATAACGTGAGCGGAGTTCATAAAACCTACCCTAAGGGAAAGTTCAAAGTCGAATCCTGTTTTTTTTTTTATATTCTACAAAACTTTTATAAATACTGAGTTATTGTACTATCAAAAGAGTGATGAAATGTCAAAATGGCAAAGTTCTAAGCCTTGATTTTGTTTTTGTAATAGATGTATATAAATTCGTTATGCCTTTAAAGACCTTAAAAATTCTAGGCTTTAAATCCTGTTGTTACCCTTTTGGTACTTATTTATGTATACTAAATGTCTGGAAAAGCTTAGGAATAGGTGTCTTAAAAACTATCCTACTGAATTGATAACTATCCTCCCCTCCCTCTGTCTCAGGTCTGAAAACCGTACCACATCATATCAAACATACCCATACACAAACGGCCTACACTTACATACATATATTCAAGTAGTAGTTGAAGGCTTTTGAAGCCGACGAGGAGGCTTACGTGTGGCATGACACCAAGAGACAATATAAATATATAGGTTTATATATATGTACATAATTAAAGAAATAACTTAAAAGCTCGTCAAAAGAAAATACTATTCTTTAGATATTAAAGGAATATCATGGAAATAAATAAATCTACATAGTAATTCATTAAATGTTTATTTTTATTTTAACTGATGGCATATTAATGCAATTTACTTTTTCTAATGAATAGATTTACCAAATTTAATGTATCAACATAATTCCGCTTATATTCGTAACGTCTCCCTTTATACACATATCTTGTAATTATATCTTCATAAAATGATGAATTAAAATAAGTAAATTATATGCTTAATTGAAATACATTGGTACATTGCCATATGTAGGAACACATAAGGTTATATATTATATCAATATTATAAAATTATATCAAAGAATTATCCCGATACATATATTATTTACAATCTTTAAGGTGTGAGTTATTCCTATGTGATGTGTAATAAAAGTAATATAAATTCAAATATATACCTATATCGATGCATCTTCATATATGATAATATATTTTGATGTACTATAGTCTCAAGGTTTGAAGCATCTCTACGGAAAATAATATTAATAAATATAAGCATTAATACCTATCTTTTCTTGATGGTTTAAAAATATAAAATACATGCGTATTTCGTATATACCTAATACTGTATATAACCCTTCTTCACAATCAATATGATAAATTAATAACATTATAATTCCATACATATTTGAACTAGTAAAATTCTTACTTGAGATTTAAGATAAGTTTTGTGCACATACTTATTTTTAAAGGCATTTAAATCATAGAAGGGTAGGACTATTTAATTATGTGTTGTTCTGAAGAAGCTTTTAATACTAATGAACGCACAATGCTGACCGTGTCCTTTCAAGTTACTAAGTTAATATTAGGTAATGAGAAGGTCACCCCAGATAAACTAGGATGTCTGCAATGGCCAGAAAAACTTTCATTTTTGAAAAGAGAAATTATTGTTGGTGTAAACTTTATTCAATGAATTAGTATGTATAACTATAATATTGTTATATGGTCGATAATTTCTTCATATTTATAGCTATGCTAATATGTACAAGTTGGAATTTTGATCAAGTTGTAACTGCATACCTATATGTATAGTATACAAGTTTTAATTAAAAAATGGGACGAAGCATTTTAATTTTGAGCTACGCAACGTGACGTTTCCGTACGATTGAAATCCATGGATACTAGTCACAAGCAAAAAACCACAAAAACTTTATATCATTAAAGTCCAAAAATTATTGCAGATACCTATATAAAAATTTATCGTTTGTTCACCCTACTCTAGTAAAATTTTCCTAGCTATAAGTTATTTTGATTAAAAAAATGATTGTTATAAAAATGTAGTCTGTATCAATTGTTGTTTTATTGTAAAAAAATGATTTTTTTAAATTGTATATTTGCTAAGAGATAACTTATGTAACACACGAAATTAATAAAACTATAATGATAAAAAAGAGACACATTAATATATTTGATTAGATTTAGAATAAGATATACAATTAAAACTTAATGCTTTATGACAATATTTCATTGCAATTGTCAAAATTTATTGCTATTAAGATTCATTTAGGTACAGAAAAGTGAAAAAACCAAAAGTTTTTTCAAGGGGTATGAAAGGAAAAATTAAACAAATGGGTTAATTACGAAATATATTCTTGATGATTTGTCGACAACAAAGAAAATTATTGAAATTTTCTAAAGGTGAACTTTCCTTACGTGGTGAAGTTTCTTAAAGTTGAAATATCTTGTCATTATTAAATTGAGTAACTAAACATAACAACTCATTAATTTATGTAAAGAAGGGTCTTTTCGGCAAACATCGATTTCTACAAAAATTTATCAGATTGCTTGTCTGGTTCTCTATAATGAAAATTCACCCCAAGGATTTTAAATTAAAGTCATGTATTTTACAAACCTTATCATTGAGCATTTCTTGATCATGTGTACAAAACTAATTCAAATGAACTCTAGTTTGCACAATATAGGTTAACTACACCAATTAAAACCGTTTGCATAGTCTATTAATTTCTTTACTACGAATTTCCTTTACATAAATTATGTTAACAATCCATTTAGACAACAAAATCTTGACAAACATAAGTTTAATTAACTCTATACTAAAAAGTTAGACTTCAGTCCATGAAAATAGTGAAGAGATTTGATAAATACTTTAATTCCCTAAAATTGGGGGGGGGGGGGTTAAATGAAAAATAATGATCAAAATCTATTAAAGCTAATGGAGTTCCACTAAGTAAATGTATGACCACTACGTAATAGAAATGACAGATTATTAAATAGATGTGTACATATCCGCTCTTTTTTACTCGTTTATATGCACTTATGCAAGGTAGACCGAAGATTGGTTCAACACTTTACTGCTTTTGGCTTAATTACTGTGAGGAAGTTTAAGCTAGATCCACCAAAATTTAACAAAACATTTTATTTTATTTGTTATAAATTGAGTTAATTTACAGAGTTTCATAAATTGTATTTGAATGCAAATGTTCCAACTGTCTCCGTTGCTGTAGTTAAAGAAAGATCAAATTTGAATCAGAAATTAAGAATATTAGACTTGTGAATAATTTTTGAGTAATAAATAACTAAAACTTATATAATTAATAATTTATTTTGAATGGATTATTGCACATTAAGATATTGTAAAATTTTTACAATTTAGATAATTAATCGACACTATAAATCGAAGAAATTCCCTCCAGTTTAGTGTGTGCATACACCTTCAAACACACTAACCTGATTCTATAGATTTATATAATATATAATAATTCAGAAGAATAAACAACACCTTGACAATTGCATCTAGACCCCTTTTGTACCAAACGTATAAATTAAGGGGAGAACAATAAAAAATTGACTTCAATATTATACAATTATCATTTGTTCTTTCAAAAGATTACTTCTAACCTTCAAAATCAGTTTATAACCAATTTCTCAAATAAAGATATTGAAATTTCTAATTTTTTTCTCTCAAATATTATAATAACTGTGTCCAAAATTTAAAAAATGGCAAAAAGAAAAGTACAAAAGGGTAGCTACTATCATGTTAAGCTTTTTGTGCGCAATACAACATCGATTTTAAAGAGGGAAAGGAAAGATTTGGAAAAACATATCTGTATTTTCCTTTTTGCCAACTTTTTAATATTGGGCAGAGTTATTATTTTGTTATACTATACATTGATTAATTATATCAATATACTAATCAATCTTTAATACTTGTATAATATTCAACAATTCGAAAAAAAGGGCGCACAGTCCTTGTTTTAATATATTTTCTACATATAAAAATCATAAATAATAATAATACCCTTTTTGAGTTCATAACACGTAGAATCAGCTGATAAAAAACAGCTAAGGGTAGGGAGAATACATAGTATTTTTGTTTATCACAAAAAACTCGTGGTACAAGTGTTTTTTGTTTTTTTTTCAAATTTATCCTTTCCCATTTCAGAACCGAGATTGCAGGTGTACAAAAAAGCTTTGACGTAACTAGTTTTGAGATTTATCTAACAATGACATTACCACAGATGTTTGCACTTCGTCTTAGTTTTGTGTTGGGTTGCATTTAATTACGCCAAAAAAAAAGCGAATGTCAAGAAATAGTCTCCCAGCATGCTCACTAATTAGGGAATTTTATATCCATCATGAAAATGTTCCATTCTCATTGTCTAACAATGAGTGGACTGCCAAGTGTGCATTCTTTGTGATCATTTTTTCACTATAAAATAAACTTAAGGACATCTACATACACTATGATATTATAAATATCAGACATAAAATAAATGTGCCTTAAAAGAACATGTTATATAAATTAGCGAAGGAGAGAAAGATGTGTTCACAAATTGATAAGAATATATTTACCATTATTATAGTCCACAATTCCTTTTACACCTTCTACTCAATGTGTAGCATTTGCAGTTTCGAATAATAGAATAATATTTGGTCAGATATTAGAAAAAAACACACTTAACAGATGCAGATATTGCAGTTGTAATACTTACTTCACTCCTAATCAAGCAATGCTTAGTAGCAAGTCTCATATTTTTGAGATATCATTTTAAGATATCTGTGTTTAAATTTTTCAAGGTCAAAATTTTCATAGCTATGTTACATTTTTTAACGTAGATTTCACAAAAATAAACAAACAATGAATATTTCCTTTCAGTATTTGTAGTATATAATATATAAATTTGCATAACTAATCTGACATAAAGAACTTATTTTTGACTCAAATTTATACAATGATAAATTCTACGAATATACAAATAATCAATCGTTAATACTTGTATAATATTTAAAAAAATGGGCGCGCAATAACACGTTAAGTCAACTCGTTTAAATAAGAAAGGACAACGGATGAAAAAACAGCCGAAGGGACTATTTTTGCTTACCTCAAAAAGCTCGTTGTGATTATACTACTTTTCTGGTTCCTAATTGATCCCAAACAAAGTGAATTGTATTTTGTTAGTTTAAAAATATTCCTACTGATAATACGAAGAATAGTGCAACAAATGTTGAGAAGAATGAAGTCAATGGCTGACAAACACAAATGTAATTTCGACCTATTTTTTATTTCTTGTTTTGGAGAAGAAAAGGTGTAGAGATGCAATGTAATGTACGTATTACAAAAAATATATTTATCAGTAAATATTTTTTAATGAGTCAGATGTATCGATGTATTTCCCAGAAAAATGATAAATATACTCTCAATTACTTTTTCGATGATTATTTACGAAGAATACTAGAAAAGACAAAGGTGAGTGTACATACAATAAGACATCGCAAAGCTTCATCAGGCACCTTCAGACTCACAAGTTATGGTCATGTCTACATAAATCAAAAAAATATCTAAGTGGACACGCGTAATTCTTTCTTTTCTTTCTTACATAACCATTTGTACATGATCACCTCTTCCAATTTTTTAAAATACAGTGGCACCCTGTGCCACCTTCTTTACGTGTGTAAATTTTGAACCCGACGACACTTGCAGAAGCTTCCATCTTCCCTTAAGTCGTATTTTAAACCAATATATTGTCTTAGTAATTATAGGTTATTATACGCAAACATTTATACATAGTAACAAATCTTTGATAATTTTTTTTTATCATGGAAACAAGTTTAATGATGTACATAGTTATTTCTTTGGATATATCCTCTATATTATTAAAACTATCCTAGAGCCAATGGGGAATTAATTGTAAATGAAAATTGTTTCAATTACCTACAAGCCAAAAAGATGAACATCAACGTATGTTCGCCCTGTTTAATTTTCTTTAACATTGATGTCGTATAACATTGTTCCAATACTATAACAACTATTAAATTTGGAGGACATCTCTGTATTAATTTTTAGATGATGAAAGAGCTGCAATGTTTTCGCATTGTCGTCGGATGAATGCTTGTGAGTTATAGTGTTTCAACTTTAATTTACCGACATATGTTCATTCAGTAAATATACATCAATATAGAACACTTTGATAATAATAGTACAACTTTTTATGAACACATTCTCATTTTAGTCACCTTTCACCTGTTTTAATGATGATATAAAAATACAGATAAATAGATATATATTATTTTTATGAATGAAGCAAGTTTTTGTATCTACGTATGTACAAAAATAGCCTCTCATTATTTACTCAAGTCTGTCAGATCTTACAAATAAATCTCAAAATAAGTATGATGAAATAATTTATTCTTTTTACATGTAAATTAACGTTCGCCGCTCTATAGATATGTTAGAGAAATTTGCAAATATGTTCCAAATTCATAGTAATTATAAGTTATTATACGCAAACATGTTTGTTAAAAAAAGGTTTTGTAATTATACTATAGAAAAAAATTATTCGATTCCTGAGAAACATACAGCATTAACCTATTAGTAATAGAATTTGATTTTTGTAAAAAAAAATATATTTATAAACAATCTTTGACAACCAAATTTACTCTTTTTAAAAACTTAAATATCTCAAAAAATAATGAATCTATTTTAATGAAGTTATCACCATTTGAAAGCTGGATTAACATACTTTATTTTTATTTAATAAAATTGCCACTAACGGCAATGATGGCCTCGATCCTGGTCCATAATCTCAAGCATGTCTTGATGACGACGTCCTTCTTCAAGGCCTTGAATTCCTTCGTGATCCTTTTGATCAGCTCCTCCTTTGTGTTGCATGGAGAGTTGTTAGTGTGTCGCTCAACTACACCCCACACAAAATAGTCCATGGGGTTCAAGTCTGGGGAGTTAGGGGGCCCAAAATCATAAAAATTGTCACTAAGCCACTTTTAGGTAATTCTGGAGGTATGGCATGGAGCAGAGTCCTGCTCCCACACATATGGACGCCCGGCGGCAAACTCTATTGATCCAGGGTAACACGTGGCTCCTCAGGACCTTCACATACTCCTCTGTGTTGACCATCAAGCCCGTCATTCACGCAGTCCCGGATAACCTTGTTTGATACCCCCATTTTGCGTGCAATGGTCCTCATGGACTTGCCTGGATCAGCGTTGATCTTTTTGTAAAAACTGGCAATAAAATGGAGGGTCCTGAAGCAATCCTAACACATTTTTAAGGCTGACCTTGATCCAATCCCTTCATATTCTTCTCCAGACTCCTTCAACTCTTTCCTGACCTTCCAGACAAAACTCCTGTCCAACTTTAGGAAGTAAGCAATTTCTTGGTTGTCTCTTCCGGTGCGAATCGAAACAAGAACACTTTTTCTTTTCCAATCTTGTGGCACTTTAAATTCTTCGATTTTAGCAATTTTGTTAAAGATGAAACCAAAAATATTCAGCTGTCGAGGAAACAAAAAATTTAATGCCTAACTGCAATAACCATGCATCTGTGCGCACCCGAAGATTGTTATCAAAGTGGGCACTCACCCTGTATATATACTATATCATTGAACCTTAATGTTGTTAATGAAAGGACCTCATATTTATGATTTAAGTAGACTCAAGTCTCACTTCAGTCTATTTAAAATGCAACTTTAGATACAACTCGGACACAAACTTAAGAAACTCTGGGCTCGAGTAGATCAAAGACTTAACTTGAGGTCATAAAAGTGATTTCCAAACCTATAAACCATTTTCATAGTATTCAAACATGAAATTGCAATTCCTTTCAAGGATATTAATACAAAAAAGCCCTCACAAAAATAAGTGTAAATCAAGGAAAAATATTTTTGCTTTGTGGCAATCATTGTATTAAGAAATGAAATGTTAATTGATGGGATGATATGTAAAATAAACAAACAAATGACATTCTATGCTCAAAAATCTTATTTGTCTAAAGTATAACATTCTTTTAAGATGACATTGGATAAAGATTTTTTTTATTGCAAGGGATACAATTTTTTGATAGCTATTAATGAAAGTTTCATAGTGAAATTATTATTATAAATCTTTAACTTTGTATAAAAATGTTTTTATAATTTAATGAGCACAATTCGTAAGATAATTAGTAAGACATTCGATAAGAATTTAAATTAAATCTAAAAAACAAAAGAAATGTTTTGTGAAATTGTACATTTTAGGTAAAAAGCAAACTTTTTTCACTTTTTCATGATTGAATTTGAGTAGAAGTAATTTTCATTTTATACAATGTAGTTATAATTTGTAAAATTATAATAATTTTCCAAAAAAAATTACACAACCAGATCAACGTTGTGCATGATACTCGGAAAAAATAAGTAATTATTATTTATTTGATCAAAAAAGTAAGACCTTAGCTGCATACTAAAAGTACTCATAAAAGTAAAGGTTTCATTTCTTAAATAAATGCTATTTTATTTTTTTACTTGATAAAAAAGAAAGTCAAACACAAAAAAAAAAATCATAATCTTGACCTTTCTAATTTAACATATATAGACACAATAAAATAAAAGATTCTTTGTTCATCGAGCTAGAAACAAATAAAGATGAGGTATTAATCAAATTATTAAAATGAAAGTGTTTTTTGTTTTTTTAAAGTTTCGGGAAAAAGATATTTTTTTTGCGTAGTCACGAAAGGAGAAATAATCAAATAAGCTATTCTGTTACTAAAAATAAATATATATATTAAAACCATACTCAAAATTCACGAAAATTAGACATTCGTAAAATAATCTTAAACATCAATGTCTTAATTTAAAATAAATATATTGGAATATTAGAAAGCATTGACATCACGACATTGTATGAAACGTATACCTAGGATTTTTTTATTATTTTTATATCATTTTATACACATATATATTTTATATGGAAAATAAGAATATAAAAGGTTTTTACCCAAAAGTAAGTCATTACAAAAAAATATTTGATCTCTTACCGCTCACTGAAGATGAAATCATGAGTATAAATGACTGTAAGAGCGGAGCACGGTATATTATTATCACACTTAAAAAAGCAACTAAAATCCTTTCAAAATTTGCGGATATTGGTGGAAAGTTAGAAATCGAGGATGGAATCTTTTGCCAAGTTAGAGGGCTTGAAAATCTGAGAAAAACTCAAAGGCCTGTCGAAGTGATGATTAAAAATAAATCTGAGACTAGTTCACCTACATTAAAGGAAATTATATCTCGGAGAAGTGGTTGGAAGTATAGAGGAAGTTCTATATTCATTCACACCAGAAAAGGACGAGGATTTGGAATATGCCGAAATTTTTAACAAAATTATGTCCGGAAAATTTAAACTTAAAATCAAACCCAAGTGAAGACTACTGGTGATCCTGCCTATCAAGGGAAGGAAGGTTGAGCTTTTATCTGATTTGCAGCAACTTCAGTGTTTTAAATGCTTAAGATTTGGGCACACAAAAGCGATGTGCCCTTTTCTTAAAAAAACAACATATTCTGATTTTGAAAGATATTTTCGTATGGAATTGGATCTCTCAGAAAGAATAGGAGGAGCTGAAGAAAGACTGTTGACTGAGAAGACAGCACGTCTGGAAGAGAAAGAAGAAGGAGATGCGAAAATACATTGGATCGAGATACTACACAAAAGGAGATTGAAATTAATGGAGACCAAAGAGATGAAAAAGAAGACCTTGAATTTGTTTCTACTAAGGAGTCGGATAATAACCAAAAAAACACAGAAATTTCATGTATCAAAGTTAATCAAATGGTCTTAAAAAAACTAGAAGATGTAAATTTAAAATCGAAAAATGAAAGTTATTGCCGGGGAAGACAAGGAAAAAGAGAACAATAGAAAGTCCCAGAGAGAAAAAACAAAGGAAATCAAGGTAAACAGATCCAATAAGGATCAACAAACATGATGAAAATGACCAATAATGAAAAAAATGGACAATAATTATGAATATTTATATTTATTAGTTTGGATATTCTACCACATTATTTTAATTATCTCCTTAATATCTTATAATGACAACCATTATAATCCCCTCAGAAGGCTTTTAGCATGTTTTTCTTTCCTTTTAGTTTTATTAGTTTTTCTATAGATTTTACACGAATTTGATTAACTCAATTTGAATGAATTATTCGTTTTATGTAAGTTTCTTTCAATTTCAATGAATTTAAAAATGTCAAATGTGAAATTAAAAATTATATCTGCAATTGTAAATTCAATTGCTAATGGAGCAGAATTGTTGAACACATATTATATCAGAACATTGGCGAGAGTTTAGAGGAGGAAAAAGCTAATGGTTCAGGTAGAATTTTAAAGTTTGTGAAGGATATAAGTATATTTTGGGAAAGAAATAATATAATAAATACTGAATTAGCAGAAATTTTTTTAGAAAAAATGAAGTGGCAGGAACCAGTCGTAGAAAATAAAAGGTTGATGTTTTTATTAAACACTTCTATTAAGAGAAAGATTTCGTTTTTGGGAGAAGTTTTAAATAAAAATAATTTTTTTTAAAAATTTAAAAAAAGAGACATTGGTCCTAGAGATAGTTTTTTTAATTTTTTAAGAATGATAAAGAACAATGGACTTCTGGTCTTTTAGTTGCTAAAAATGGTAGAAATCATTTTCTAAATCAAATACAAAGGAGACAATGTAGGTAAAAATAGTCAGTGGGCTAAAAAATAAAATTTTTGATTATAACTTATTTTGGGTTAAGTACAGAGTGGTTACCAACACACTACCCTTAAGCAGTATATACGGTCGGACTAGCGAAGAGAGGTTGTGTTTTTTTTTACTAAATTAGCATTGGAAACGTTAGGTCATTTTTATTTGAATGTGTGCACATAAATTTTATATTGGACCAATTAAGAGATATTTTTTATTATTTGTTTGGATTAAGCCTTAGGTCAAAAGATTTTTCCTATTTTTATATCGGCCCCAATCAAAATAATATTAATTATTTTACAACAAAGATACAGTTCCTTTTATATAAATTTAGAAGTGTAAGAATACCATTATCGGAAGACTTTAATGTAATTTTAAAGAATATTATTGTTATTGTTTATAAAGATTGTGTTTAGTAGTATTGTTAATTGTATATGTACAAGATTATTAGATATCACATAAGCTGAATAAAGCTGTACTTGGGGACAAAAAATAATAATAATTTGAAATAAAGGATGATTGTATGCGAGTCTCAAGGCTCGAGTTTGAAGTTTTTCACTTTCAGTTGTGTGTTTTTTTTCTTCAAGATCGAATCAATAGTTGCAGTTCTATGAGATTTTATTCAGTACAAATAGATTTTTAGTGAAAAGTACGCATGAGTCCACATTTCTAGTACTTGTATATCTTATAGTTTGTATGAAGTTACATACTAAACAACTAAATTATTATGACTGATAATAATATTTTTGTTGAAATGTATAATAATTATTATCTGTCTATTTTTAAATACCTATGTGCGACTTAAGTAAAAATTGAGTGATGAAATCTGTTTTCGATATTTTTTTTAATACATCATTATCCATCTAAGAGATCTTATTGCAATGATTGACAATTTGTGATAAATATTGAATCCATTATTGATAAGGAGCTGTCTGTTTTATAATAATAGTGTCTCAATATAACAAAAATTGTATATGTCATAAGCTGAATAAAGCTTTACTTGGGGACAAAAAATAATAATAATTTGAAATAAAGGATGATTGTATTAATTTTATTTTTACGATCTTAATTTCTTACAAATACCAAAAGCAAAAATAAAGTGTTTTTAAAAAAAAGAAAAGAAAGAGAATTGAATAATAACTTGATTTGTGTTAGTTATTTGTCACTTGAGTTGGTAACCATAATATCTAGAGAACCTAAACCTTTTATGTATTTATTTAAATGAGTTGTCATTGTGAATGTTTTCCTGCGTCAGTTATTATAGATGTGTGCTCTTAAGGAGGGGGGCGGACATTTGATTTGTTGTAATATTGATATAAGAATGAGTTGAATTAAACTGTGCTCTTAAAATAATAAAAAAAAATGTTGAATATTTGTAGGCTCTTGGTAAATATGTTATAACTAAACTAAAATAGTAATTGAGTGCTACACGCCATTCTAAAATGGCTGCATGACGTGAAATAATGTTTTGAATGACTAAATAAATCAACAACTTTGGAAATCGTAGAAAATTTTAAAAAAATCAATTATGAGCAAATAACAACTATAAATAGTAGCTGATGTTATCTCTGGAAAATTAATATATCAAGATTTGGAAATCCAAATGTTATAAAGAGTTATTTTAATTAAAATAGCAGAAACTTAATCTGTGAAGATCCACAAAAAACAAAAAAAATTTCTTTTATCACTCAATTACTGCTTAAAATGTTCAACTGCTTTTAAAATGCCATTAATTTTATCGCCATTTAAGTAGTGTTAAATGAAAACCATTTAAACCATTTGTAAACCCATATTTTACTTTAAAAAATACAACTTATGTATGTTCAACATTTGACACATATCGTAATGCAAATCTTATCTTTTACGATTTGATTTACTATACATCCTTTTTTATTTGAATTTTTGAATATGATACGATTACTAATTATTCATTTTTAAATTGGTAAAATATATCAAGCTAGAGTATATAGTATAGTAACTCTGCCCAAAATTAAAAAAAGTTCTACAAGAAAAATACAGAAGTTTTAAATATAATATGTTTTTTAATATTTTTTCCCCCCATTTTTCAAAGTCAAGGTTGTTATTGGACAAAAAACTCGTCCTGTTAATGCATTGATTCTTAAATTGTTAGTGTGATGGCAACATGAATACACAGTTTTAGAATGAATGATCTCTACAAAGTACATAATTGTATCGTCATTTTTTTTTTGTTATATTGAGACACTATTATTATAAAACAGACAGCTCCTTATCAATTATGGATTCAATATTTATCACAAATTGTCAATCATTGCAAAAAGATCTCTTAGATGTATAATGATGTATTAAAAAAAATAACAAAACAGATTTCATCACTCAATTTTTACTTAAGTCGCACATAGGTATTTAAAAATAGACAGATAATTATTATACATTTCAACAAAAATATATAAAATATTACTGTATTACACTTTCTCATATCAAATACGATTTTTGAGGATTTTCAACTAATCTTTTAGTATTTTTACATTTTTTAATAAATTTAATATCTGATATCTACATAAAAAAATACTTAAGCAATTTCAACAAAATTTGATTCCTATTTAAAAAAAACTCCTTACTTATAAAAGTACATTTTGCACTTTAAAAAAAAATAAAAAACCGAGGTTGCGAGTCTATAAAGTACTGAGGGGTTTTGAACAATTATTTGAATTGAATTGAATGGTGGTATCCTTGAAGAGTTTGATCTTTGATAATCTGGTTGCCTTAGTCCCAAATGAAGCCCTTAAATATAAATCGCCAATTGGAACTGTTTTAGAATATTCTGTTGAATTAAAAAGTTTCAAAACGAGGATTATTGATTCGATGTAGAGGTAATTTACTCAACTCATGTTGCAAATTTTCTCGAACAGGGTCCCCCAACTCCCTTTTCTATAGCAATTGTAATAGCAATTCTCAATTAAGAAATAACTTCATGCTATAAAATAACACCACGCTTATTGATGGCAAGGCTTTAAAATAATCTTGAGATACTATGTACAGGAAGAAATCAAGTTCAATATAATAAACGGGAATCCCTTCCAGGGATGTTCTGAGCTTATATTTTCAACCGGTTTTTATCCAAGCAAAGGGTGTTAAAAGATGTCAAGGAAGGCATTTACTTCTCAAAAGGTTTTCCTTCCTTAAACAAATTATCATTTCCTGACGGTAGAAGTGGTTTTGCCATAGGTTGGTGACATTCTCAATATACACCAATAAGAGGAACACTGTATGATATTTCTGTTAGAGAAAATGATACTTCAATTTACTTTCTAGATATACTACAAGATATATTCCCCTTTATCAATGGTCCAGAAAATAGAATAAGATAGATTCGATGTAAACCTCAATACGTCGGACAAGATAATATCAATTACTCTGAGAGAAGAAAAGGATTTCAATGGGGAAGCGATAATATCAAATACTCTCTTGATAATGGGAATTACATTTGAGACGCTGGAAAGAAACCTTTCCAGTGAGCCTCGATCACACCAAATCATGTGAGTTGACAGAATGCATATAATATATTTATTGATATATTTTAGTGGATATTTAATATAGGTATTTCCCATAAGGTGCTCTCTATCTGAAAGAATCTATATTCTGAAGTAATTTTGAATGATATCATTGTTGAATGCCACATGTGTTTCTATCATAGAGTCGTTTTTCAAACTCACACTCTCCAATTTAGAGTATGACACAAAACTTAAACAAATGGAAGCAATTCATGAGTATATAAGATCAAACTTTTCTCTTATCATATCAGTAACCAGTGTAACTATTGATAAAGATGAAATTTCATCAATTCTTAACATTTGTTGTCTTTACATTTCTCCTTGACGAAGGTCAAGGCTTGACAAAAAAAGAGTACAGAAAATCGAAGAATATGATTCGATCCTACATCCAAGGGCAAACAACAACAATACCAGAGCCTCATCTCAACTTAATACCTGGCCTTGTAAGATTGGTATTTCATGATTGCTCTGGTCGCAATTGTGATGGATGCATAAATCCTAACCATGTAAGTATACAAGTCAAAAAGTATGTAGATATAAGTTCTTCAAAAGGGTTATTTCTAGCCTTTCAATGGTCGAGTTGTCCCGGTTGTAAATGCACTAGAGCCTTTGTATAATCAAGTTTTGCCTAATGGATTTAGTATAAAAAATGTGATGAGTCGAGCAGATTTTTGGGCTTTAGGATCGATTGAAGCTACGAAAATTGCCGTTTCTCTCAATAATCAACGCTGTGCAGCTTCTGGGAAAAGTAATTGCAGAACAAAACGGTTAAGATTGCCTTTTAAGTTTGGAAGAAATGATTGTCCAACAAGTCCATTCTACGATGCTCCAATTGCTTCGACACCAGAATTACCACCTGCATTTTTAAACAATAGTCAAACACTTGACTTTTTTTACAGAAACTTTGGATTCAGTCCAAAGGAATCTACTGTCATAATGGGAGGACATTCTCTTGGTTTTTCAGGGAATGCTACTCGACTACCTGGAGTTTGGGAAGTTGGAAATGCCGATGGCTTTGGAAATCAATATTTCAAAAATATGGTGGATAAAAGTCTGGACTGGCATCAAGTAAGTAACCCAACTCCCACGGGTGAAGATCGATGGAGCTGGAACGGATATAATGGAGCATTTGGACTAGATACAGATATCAATTTGGTCAAAGTAACATTTCCCTTTATATACTTAAGGTTTTAAAAGTAAAATTATTTTTAACTATATAGGATATATCAGTGAATACAATTACGGGAAAGGCATCGTCCTACAATGGTTCCCCCAATTCACGAACATACTCATTTGTAAAGAAAATGACCAGGAAAAGATATTTCTCAAGGAATTATGCAAAAACATTCATTAAAATGATTTCTCTTGGTGCAAGTAACCTTTGTGTGCCCCACTAGGGACTCTTAATTATAGATATGATTGTCCAAATATATAAATTAAGCCAATAATAATAAATATGGATTTATTCCTATCAAATATATATATACAGATTACTTTTAATTGTATAGATGGATACATGCCACGTATGCAGACAATAATATATTACAATGACTAAGAGACAAAATTACATACAAATAAAGGGAAATTACTTTTCATTTAGTGTATAAATACTTGAACACATATGTTCAATTTTTAAATTTGCGTTTGAATGAGCCTCATATCACCACTATTCAATCATGATGGATATTTTTTCTATGTATACATATTAGAAATCTTATTTAGTTTAATAGCAAAGAAATATTTTTGAAGCCGGGTCTGTTGTAAAAAAAAAAAAGCTAGTTGATCGAAAACATATATTTGATTGCGTGTATCATTGTTAATTGTTTCAAATCATTGAAATTATTGTTATATTGTTAATTAAGACATAATTTTCTGATATCACTGCTTTAAACAAAATATTATTGGCAAGTAATTAATTTGATATCACATTAATTACATGTTACTCTAATGATATGTACTATTTCTAGGGTCAAATTGACGAGTTGTCTGACGTATAATTGTATCTCTAGAAGTTCTACTTATTTAAAAACCTCAAAAATTGAAGATGATGAGGACTAACACCATTCCAAGATCAACATGATAGTAGTAAGTTATGGAAGTCTAGACATATGAAATGCTTTTTTTACATTCCTTGATGAGGCCGTGGTAGATAAAAATCAAAGAAACCTGTCCTTACTCAATTTTATACATATACGAATATTCTTTGATCAGGGAGCTAACGAAAGTTATTGTTATTTAATATACCGACTACTGAACTTATAAAATAGAGATAAATAAGTATTATATCTGTCGTCTTATCAAAGTACCTAGTCAAATAAGAGACCTACTATAATACAAATAATTTATTTATTTGATGTAAGCTTAACAATTGTTCTTTTTTGAGAATTATTTTTGCCTGAACTATAACATCTTTTTAAATTGATATCATCAGTTAGTTTTTTAGATAAATTTTTGTCATGACATTAAAAATTTGAATCAATATATCATTAAATAAGTTCTGAAATAAATGACCATTTAAACATTTATGATCTACTTCAATATTTTCAAAGTCAATTCTAGTTGAACAAATTTGAGAGAATACCCTCCTAAGATTATGGTGTTGAAAAAAGTATAGACTTAGCACTTTCTGTCTTCAAAATTGACATGGATGTAGACATGATATATTTGGACAACTATATAGAGAATCTCAGTTGGAGTATGAAGTCCTTATCTGTTTATTTGATCAAGCACTCAATAGTTTTGCAATTATTATCTATAAGTTCATAGAAATTTACAGGAAGAAAACCCTTTGAATTCGTGAGATGGTCATAACAGTAGGTTCACAATAGTCAAGAAGACTTTAGTTTGAATACATATCCTGAACAAAAAACATCGCCTAAGATAGATAAAATTTTACAAAATTTCATTTCTCATGGATGAATTTTCTGGCTATTTTCAGACGAATATTTCGTATTTCATTTTTGTTTTGTTCAAATCATTTCATGGAGTAGAAAACCATAAAACACAATACTAGATAGGAGTCTTGTTGATGGTGCTACGCCAACTATATTTGACTTTCTCGAGTATAAAATACACTTTTGGAGCATTACTATTCTTAACCAAATACATTGTAGCTATTAGTCAAGACAACAAAAGGGTAAGGATTCACATAATGACCCTTGAAGAAGAAAATGTCAAACTTTTAGAAAATTTGAAGGCCTTTAAATAAGAAAAAAAAGTACTCAAACAGAAAAATCGCTGTCTTCATAAGACTGATAACTGGAGTCAAGGATTTATGTACCCATATAAAACATGTTAACAATTATAATAAAGTATATTTCATTGAACAATCTTTTAATTTTTTCCATTCATCGTAAAGGGCAAATACTTATTCTGGCCTCCTGGTAGAAGCAATTTCTCAAAAGAGCTTTATTGTCAATATTTTTTTAAGTACCCTTGAGAACAGTTTTCGGTTGTGATTGATCATATCAGCTTTGAAGATGGACTACGAGTAACATCCAAACAATAGAAGAAAATCTTTCGAACTTGGATATATCTTATTCATTATTATATCTAGATGTATTTGGCGTCCTGGTAGAAGCAATTTCTCAAAAGAGCTTTATTATCAATATTTTTTAAGCATCCTTAATAACAGTTTCCGCAGTTGTTTAAGATATATGTATAATAACACACATTTATAGATATACATATTTATATATTTCTAACATTTATTCATTAAAAATAATTAAATATTTCACCTGTTTAAGTAAAATGAGACAATTAATGAAGTTATTTGCACAACAGGTGTGATATAATTCACTGATATTTGTCTTTACTTCCATTAGTCATTGAATGAATATTAACAAAAATAATAGCCTATAATAGAGTGTTTTCCCTGATCTCACAGATTGCATAATAAATCGAAGTGACACCATATTGGGGGAATAAGTATATATAGTTAATATATTTACTGAATCAGATGCACAAATTTACAAAATTTCTCATGGAAATTTCATCAAATGAAAAAAGACTAAATATCTCTGTATTATTGAATATTACTTGAATAAAATCATATAAATGTGTGCTGAAAGTCCCTATGAAATGACTAGACTTTTATAATAATGTTTGATCTGTATGGGTAGGATAATTTGAGAAAAATAACTTATTCTTGCACAAGTAATAGTTAATTTATTGGCTACATTATGAAAATATATAATGATGTAATAATATATTTTTTATTTATATAATTAGGGTCTGATGTTTAATAAAGAGAGAAAGACATTTATCAATCGATACCAATGTGACATCCATTTGCACCGCAGTAGTTTACCCCTTTTCTTATATATAAATAAACAATAATTATTATTTTTATAAAATTCAGTTGTTTATGCCCTCAAGATGGCTGACTTTCACAATAATCACGTCACATAAAAGCGCTCTGTATAAAAGGAGCTCATTTTTTATGGAACTATTTGCGTTAGATGGCGCTCCCTATTGTACCTATGAATTCATATAGTTTTTTATTTAAATAATATTTGATATAAAAATGCACACATTTTAAAGCGAGGAGTACTCAAAATGCAACTCAGTTTTCATCATTCATAAATCATCAAGCTAAAAGTTGCGATAATACCACAAAACCTTTCTTTCAGTTTTGATTAAAATTTTTCTTATTGTTAAAATCTCTCGGAAAAAGTAACATAAATTAGTTCTTAGTAAAATACTTATGCTTCTTTGTTATAAAATGTTTCATTTATTGACAATTTGAATATGCTTTTTGTCATTTTCTTGAGTTATCGAAAAGGTAGAATAACTATAAATAACATTATTAATTCTTCAACTATTGTTTTTAAAAAATGAAAATTTCTAATAACCTAAAGCTAGAAAAAAAACCAAGACTCCATTTGAAATCAGAAATAAAAATACATTATAATCTGTATAAAAAATCTCATGCAACAAAAAGGTTGAAAAAAATTGTTGCCCAGTATAATTAATTCGTGCCATTTTGACTTATTAAAAAACAATTGATAGTGAGAATAAATTAATATTCTGAATTGCCGTACATGGAGGTTAATTGTGATGCTGAAATAGTGTTTTAATGGACTCTTCATAATTAATTTTTATTGCCTCGAAATTAATTATAATAAGTAGATTTATGAAAAAAAGCAAAATCATGACCTCTACCTACATTAGCTCCTTTCAATCTCTAATATGCTGTCATTATTCAAGGGTACCATATTCTTAATAACGTCATCTCAGTCGTGTTTTTTAAATTGGCTCTTTTTTCACATTCCTTGATGTTAAAATGTATCTTAGATACCCTATAACATCAAGAGATCTAACAATGACTCAAGCTCAAGAAAACATTAGTCGCTCTAAGTCTTTTATTTAATTATTGTATACTCTTATAAGAACTGAGTAGTTAAGTAAGGATAAAGAATAAATAACCCTATAAAATGCTCAGTAAGGATCAAAGAAATTTTTCACTTATCCTCCATCCGCTGCTCCTTCATTAAAACTCTTGAGTCTATTGAGTATTTCTTCTAAAGTCAACTCAAGTCTTTTACTCAAAAAGAATTTTTTCTTTGATTCGAGTACCTTCTGTATCCTTGATTTATATAACAAACAAATCGTTCATCTATGTCACATTCATATCAATTCCATTTATAAGAATGAGTTCGTGCTGTACGGACAATGATACATCTTGGACAGTACAAACTTAACCACCAAATTCATTATTACTAATGAGCCATTGAAAAAAAACCACCTAGACTCTCAAAGAGAATGTCCTTCCTAAATATTTTTTATCTACAAAGCCACAATGTATAATTTATTTTTGATATTATAGATATACAAACATAGTACAAGACAAATGTTAAATTGTATAATAAGTAAGTTCTTAACTTCAATAGTTGAATTCTATTGGAAAGATTGAATATCATTACTATTTGAGAACTTAAAACAAAAACACTTAATTGGTTTAAATGCATGTACCTTGATGCTTTATTGATTTAAGCTTTTAATCTTGTTCTTCTTGAATTGGTTACATTCACAAATTATATCTCTCTGATATATCTATAGTGGTGTAAAAATTGGGCATCCAACATATACGGCGCTTAGAAACGCCGTAATATCCAACCTTGTATTGTAAACTTATATAGTAAAAGCATTCATGATATATTCATTTATCTCATATCTTAAGCCTTCTCTTCCTTTTAGCTTTAACATTGATTAGTTTTGGATATAATTTACTTATTACTTTCTTATGTAATATTTTCTACAACAATCTTTTATTATTAGTTAACATGTCAAATTATTTTTTTATGAATAATGTAGTATAAGGAGGGAAAAGGTTTAAAGAATAAGTTTTTTAAAATGTTGCGTAAGTATGAAAACATATTGCATGGTAAAACATTTTTTTAAATTTAACAAGCAGTTCATTACTGTTAAGAATTATATTGACGATATAACTAATTGTTTTAAATAATTTGAGGGCAATCTACTCCTGATCCCTTGCAAACTTTGCTAATGTCTAAATATATTAGGTTCATTTTAATTTCTTTGTTCAATTTGTAGGGGTTTAGTTTCATTTGAAAAAATGAATAAATGATTCATAATTGAAAGTTTAGACATATTATAATAAAAAGTAGATTATTTTAGGCCTAGAGTACAAAAGAAAAAATATTCATAGCTTTAATTAGTTATTTTAATGTATTGTTCCATAGATATTTCTTATTAATACATTTTTCCTCCCTTAAGCTTCAATTTTAATATGATAATTTAATTAACTCATATATTTAGTAGAAAAATGGTATTTTATTGAGTTGAATGTTTTATTTGGTCAAATAGATCATAATTTCATTTAGCAAAAACTAATTTATTTCATTATCAAATATTATAAAAAGATATAAATTATATGAAATAGCTGTATTAAATTTTTTGAAGAATCAGGCAATAAGATTTACTCAAAATATTAGAATGATCCAAAAATGATGACTAATTATCTCAATAAAATGTATTTTCAAACCAGTTAATGTCCCATTGACCAAAAAAACCCCTAAAGTGAGAAGGTTCTTCCCCTTGTTTCACTATAGTGATCGGTATATTCAAATCTCTTTCTGTCGGATCAGTAATAAGATATTCTTCCGCCATTGATAAAACCTTTTTTCTTTCTTCATCATTTGATTGAGAGCCAATCCATATATAAAGACAGTCTCCAACATCTAAAAGCATCACATCATCAGGAATCAAGTCCCTTTGATTGAAGTCAAATATTTCTTCCATGATAAATTGACCACTTGCATTAGAGCCCTGGAATAGTCTTGGTTCTGGGTTGTAGTTTCTATAATTTACTTTAAAATCCTGTAGTTTCTCATAAGGCTGTTCACCTCCAAGAAATTCCCAAAACTCTTGACTTTCATGTCCTTCGAAAATACTTTCATAGTCTTTAGGGTATAAATAGCCTTTTGCTATTTCTCGTTCGTCTCCAATGGAGCACTTTCCATACCATATAAAATTTTTACCATTATTTGTTTGAAGAATGAAACAGTCATTAGTATTGAGGGACAGAGAAAAGCATTCTACCTCTATTGCCCTAATCAATAGCCTATGTGTTCCACGTATATGAAAAAGTCTGTGATGATTCTTATTATTATTTTGAACTCCCTCTTCACCTTTATCGAATTTTGAAGAAATACCACCCATCAAAATTTTAAAACGTCCTTGAAACAATGCAATGAAATGTGGTGGCTCTTTTTCTTGGATGACTCTAATTTGAACCGGCTTACCACCATATTTATCATCCAATTCAACTGTTTTCAATGCAGCTATTCCTCTTTCATCCTGAGAAGAGTGTACGCCAAGCCAATAGTAAATCATGTAGCATAAGCGATTAAATTCATAGTAAGAATATAAAATGACATAACAATCTCCAGAATAAAACAACCCTTGATTTTCCTCCGATAAGGGCACTAAATTGCCTCTTTCGATACGAAACACTTCTTTGTCTCCAGAAGCGTCATCCACCATTTGGAAATAAGAAGCCATTGATGGCCTATCATGAAGTACTTTGGTATCAAATTTGGGGGGCAAGGTTTTAAATTGATCATATCTTATGGTGTTAGGACTAAGAGCAATCTCTTGAATTTTCCACTTCTTAAAAAATATTCTAAATTCCACAGGTTCTGTGTTTTGAACTACTTTTGTAATAGGTATATTTACTGAATAATTTTTCTCCTTAATAAATCCTTGACCAGCTTTGAGTCCTTCGTTACGATAAATAAAAGGAGACTCTTTTCCAACCCATACCCATATTCCAGAAAATAAATGATCATCTATAATATATGCTTTCTTTGACTTAAGACAACTTTGAGTAAGTTGATTAAAATTGATTCCAGTCATTATCATTTCTTCATTCTCTCCTTTTTCAAGTTCATACATAGCCACTTCCTTTCGTCGAACATTTTGCACTTCATCATCTGAAACAGCTGTTTTTGAATCACTAAGTTTTTTAACTTTTTCATTTAGTGGAAGTACTGACTCGAACATTTCTAGTTCTTCCTGCGAGAGATGTTCGGTTTCTTCTTGATCATCAAGCACAACCACCTTAGACGATGCTATCTCTTCCTTTAAATAATTAGCAAATTTTATCCCATTCAACTTTTCATAAAAGTTGGAAGTACGTCCTCTCCAAACGAAAATACAATCAGAAACATCCTTCGAACACACCTTCAAAACATAAACATCACCTGAGTTCATTTCAGACCAACAATGAGGAACAATTTGTTTGATAACCATGGGATCCCGTTTTCCTTTTATTAAAAATAACTTTGGAACCAAGGATCTCTCAAAATGACTTAAACCAGTATCAAACCCTCCGTTCAAGTAATGTATTCCTTTATAATTTTTAAAATAGGATATAAACCTTTTGGATTCGCATCCTTGAACTTCACGATGCTGAACAGGATATCCATTCAAATAATTATCCAACTCAACGGTTTTATAGACAGCGACTGTTGCTTCATCCTAATTAATATGAAATGAATTGTATTTATTTTTTGGATATAAATTATGTATACATAAGTTAATAGCAAATTGTATTATGAAAGTACAGACTAGGATTAATTATGATACATGGAAAACATAGGTGTATACTTACTTCACTTGAAATGATTTAATTGACTCGAAATTAATTAGTGTTTATTTACCATTAATGACAATTAAACAACAATAATAATTTAAATTCGAGACTGGATTCTAGAGTTCCTATCACAAATTTGATATTTGCTTTCCAAAATAATATACGTTTCTAAGAAATTTTTATAGCTTAGTAATATATTTGATTTGATAGCATTTATGTTAATCAATTGTCTATTTATCTAAATGTACTTTTTAAAAACAATATTTACGAAGTTATTCTCTTTTTACCTTCCAACCTTTCTACCAGAAAGAAAATAACTAAAAAGGCCTCAAAATCACTAGGTAGTTTGTCAATTCTGACCAACTATGGGATTATTCATCAATAATTTAAGGGAATCGTTCACAGTTTAACAAAAGTTAACCCGAATTCAACTTCTATTTACTTTCGACTATTCTCTTGTTTCTAAACATTGATTGGTTGATGAAATTACAAATTAGCTGATAAATATTCCTCACAATTATATCAATAGAATTGATAATTTCACAGTTGGGAATAGTTTTCCAACTACCTATCCATTTTGTGCCTGTATATATATAAATATATATATATATATATATATATATATATTTATATATATATATTTATACAGCTAACACTGTGTATTTATCAATTTCTACATAATTTATAACAAGGGATTATTCCATACTAACATCGTATGTTTATTAATTTCTACATGATTATTATCATTTCAACACTTAATTCTGTGTAATTTACGTTTATAGCATGTGATTATGGCGTTTATATCATTGTAATTAAATCAGTACTGCTGTTTAACTAGATTTCATAGAAACATTTTTTTTAGCGTGAGCATTCGCATCGCGCTCTATATATCTGAATAATTTGCTCTTTCAAACCTTTGTAAAAATTGTCCGATATTGCCAATATAACAATGTTATATAATTAGTAATTACTTGATTTCAAAGTCAATTAATAATGTAATTATTTAAATAAAAAAACAATTATAATTCACACTTTTCTTTAAAAAGAAGAAAGATAAACATATTATTTATGTCCAAATAAAGTTCTTCACACCTTAACAAGATATATGTACATAACTTGAATCAAGTGATGATAAAAATAAATAGGAGGTGTAAATGTTTTAGGGATATCATAGTAAAGTGGATAAGAATATTGAGCTATTGTATTTCTCAGATCGAGGTAAAATCATCCTCAAAATTACACTAAAAACTAAAAATTTTCAACATAGTGAAACATTCTTAAAGGAAACTTCATTTGTACTCACAGTGCTATTTTAACATAATGAGTTTAATCAGTGACAGAGCTCCTGACTCAATTAGCTCCCAAATTAAATCCCCTATTTAAAATAATATATATACCTTTAATTCCTTCCAACCCCTAAAATAGACCCACAAATACACACAAGAAAGAGAATGGAAACTATATCCTATGGATTTATTTGCCCGTGTTCTTTATTAGTGTTCTGATTGTATATATATTGAGCTCAAATAATATCATATCTTTTCTTATCTTATCTTGTCAAGACATTCCAGATATTTTTTTTTCAGATAGTACCTGATATTTAGCAAATATAAACGTCATTTTTATAATGGCCTTAATTTGATATTTGTATGTTTTTGTGATGCAATAAATAGATATTATTGAAGCTTGAATTTATATAGAATATAAATGCAAAATGTGTGGAATAATTAAAGAAATCGTGATTTAAAAAAAAAAACATCATAAATTTATATAAGGTTTTGTAGTTTTGTTACTTAATTTGTGTGTATCTAAATTTCGCTCCATATTTTTATAAGTTTGTACATCTAAGACTATAAATTATTTAATACAATTAATTGTACTCACTATTTATTTTTTCCCCCACAAAATCCGATCAAAAAGAGGCAAAACAACAAATAGACTAGGTTCTATAATAACATCTGAGAAAATGTCATAAAAATAATGAATGGAAAATATTAGGAATTTTTTTCTTCAAAGAAGGATAAAAAACACACAATGAACTATCAATATACACGTTTTTAAAAAAAGTAACGGAGATTATATACTTTTAGAGTATTTAAAAGGATATTAAGGTAAATATTTAAGGCAACTTTTTAGAATGACTCTGAAGATATGGATTTACCTCTAAAACTATTATTCACTCGAAATGAGATCAATGAAATCTTTAATTGTTCATTCTTCAGCCAATTAGTGATGACATAATAAGACTATTCTAATACATGCACGTTGGAATAAAGTAATGTTGCTCCCCCCCCCCCCAACATTACCCAATCTGGATAATGATTCTCAATTCAATACAATTCATTATTTTTATAATTGATTTAAAAAGTTTAAAACTTGATAGGTTTTTTGTGTAACCCTATCTAATGGGTTTATATATATATATATATTAATCATTAATCAATGATATCCTTTTCAATAGAACATTTTAATAGAAATAAAAAAATCTTAATAATTTTATATCAAAGTTAAATATTATACCTTATCATACATACATGAGAATTGTCACCACTAAGATTTTAGGCCAAATTGATTGTTTTACCATCCTTAATGTTGTTATTTATTGATTTTTGTACGTCAACATTTGGATATACATATATGTACCCCAATTTCCGTTTATAATTAAATTTTCCACTTTTTCTTTTTCCTTCCTTACATTTTTATGAAACATATCCCAAAAATAAGAGTAAGTACATTATTATAACATTAATGAAATAAATTTATGAGGAATGTCTAGCCTTAGATAAAAGATCCATACTGATCCCCTCACACTCTCAAAAACTATACCCTGGCTATTCTACTTACATTTTAATTTCTAGTGAAGTCTAAATATATAAAATAATAAAGAAAAATCAACGAAACACATGTTAAAACTAACTTCTGCTTAAATATCTTATCCACCAGTGAGTTTTAATAAATTGTATTATAAAATATTAAATCATAGTAAAACAATTAATATTTTAAATACCATAAGTTACTGTAAAAACAATTAAAACTGAACGTATTAATGCAAAAAAAATGTTTCTCCAAAAAATAAGCTTTACCCTTTAAAATCAGTTTTTATGCAATATGTATCTCAAATGTAAAATCGACAAAGATATCCCATTTTGGTTGTCAATAATTTTCATTTTATTTATTACATAACTGTGTAGTAAATTGTGTGTCTATAGCTTTTTGTTGTTTGAGAAAAAAGGGCCAGTTGCAATTATTTCCAAAAATATTTTGTTTTGGTCATTTAGCTTAACTAAAATCTATTAGAAAATGCTAATTTCTCTAGATTAAAAAATTTGAATGATTAAAAACTGATCAATGATTTAAAAAACCCTGAAATCGGCGGATTTAATTGGCTCACTGATTTGTCGGTCAAGTCTTCTATCTTATTGTAGAGTCCCTCAGGGATGTTCCCCACTCATGACTACATATAAAACCAATAATATATGAAGTATTTGTGTGAGTACCAGATGTTGTAATCATATGATCACACAAAATATTCATATTTTTCATGGGTGTAAATAAAAGACCCATTAGTGTTTTGATCTTCCATACAATTTCTACTTTTTATAGTAAGCATTCCATTCAAATCTTCCATTTATTTTCGTAAGGATAATATATGACTTGGAAAATATTGTTATGAAGAGCCAAATTTAGTGTTATATGCTGCTAAGGGAGCTATTATACTCGAAGCTTGAGAAATATGTTTCAATTTATATGTTAAAACCTATAGGAGTTGTAAGAGTCACATGCTTTCCTTCACTCTAATTATAGCTAAGAAAGGAAGGAGCAAAAAAAAAAAACATTAAAAAAACCACTTCCATTTATTAATAGCAAGCTTCATTTTTAAACAGTAGAAATTAAGTAATATTCGTCCCAAGGTTCAGGGTATTCCAATCCAGTTATTCTATCAAATAGTGATTGAAATACAATTTCAATAATAATGTAAACTCCCCCATATCTCATGAACTAAAATTGGCAAATATTTCTTTTTAACGAGTAACTCTGTTGTGGAAATAATAACTTTCTTTGAAAAAACCAAAAGCAATGCCATTAATGTTTAGATAGTTTTTTTTAATGTTTAATATAATTAATAAACACGTCTTCAATACTCCTTTTTCTCTGCTATTTTGTATGTTAAATTTGAGAGCCCAATTGAAAATACATTAGACTAAATCTCAATCTATCAGACTCAAAACTATCATAGAGTCTTACATGTAATGAATGATGTCCGAGGTAGCAACAACATTTTCTGAATATTAGAACTTAAAAACAGCAATATTAAAATATAGACATTCAATAGGCTAGAGTCTACACGTGTATCATATATATTTGATATATTAATAAATAATTCTTGGAGAAGAAAATAGGAACTATGGATTGACCTAAAAACTCACACAATATTTATGTGTCTGTTAAATGATTACTAAATTGTTTCATATCAACACAAATATTCAGTATTTGAGATATAATATGTGTTTCTGGGATATTTCAGATGTTATATACTTTTATTATAAAGAGTTAGTTAGATTGATAATGGTGATGTGTTAGTGTGTGTGTGTGGGGGGGGGGGGTAATTTGTGTTTTTTCCAATTACAGCTCCACCAAAAATTATCTCATCATCACTTACAATTAAAGCTATTTTTTTGTAAATTGAGCTACTTAACTTTCAAATGGAGGAAACATTAACTAATTTTAGACTTTTCAATGATATACTATATTTTTTCTTAAATATAGATGTATAGATAATATAAATACTTAGAACTTCAACATTTCCGGGAAACGAAAAACCCTAGCAATTGCATGGGTGTTTAAATTAGAGTGTACTTCTTCTTTTTTTCCAAAGGTGTCAATTTTAAAGGTTTTAATATTTTAAAAAAATTAATAAGATATTTTGAAATACAAAATTTCTTTATTTTTTGATTTTGAATATGCACAGTTTGTCACCATTAAAACTAGTACGCACGCTCCAGGTATAAAAAGAGGACATGTCCGGGAAAAAGAGAATAATCTTATTCCACATTGAAATAAAGCTTCATTGGCGGGCTAAAGAGATATAAAGATAAGTGGAGTGGAGTCAGAATAAGCCACTTGACTGCATAAATCACCTGTCCAGTGTTGTATCAAATATTTGCACCTGAGAATTAACTGCATTTGAAAAATATTTGTATCTGCAAATTTATAAAATGGATACTAACATAACTTCATTTTTAGATATTAGATACATCACTAATGTCTACTGAAACAGTTGTCTTCATTAAACAGTAATAATGTTTTTTTAAAAAAAAACCCAAAAAGACCGAGTTTAATTAATATTTATAGTTAATTGTTTCTTTTAGCTGAAACTTTTATTTACATCTATAATTTAATTGTTCATGGTATTAATCTATATTTCTATACCCATCATATACATATATATATATATGCCTTAAAACATCAATTTTTAAAGAAAATTGGCAAATAAATAAATGTTTTATGCGAGTTATACGCAGTACATTTCCTTCCTTCGAGTACTTTTATTTCCATTTTTAACTAAGAGATACTTATTTTTACGGAGAGTCTATAAAACAATTTTTTGTATTATATTTTAGTGTACAATATAATAATTTGAAGTTTTTTATATTTCTTATTTACACTTTTTTTACTACATTTTTCAATTTCTTCTCGAAAAAAGCCACAAAATTTAATGTCAGTTTTTATTTTTTAATATTTTTGAATAAAATTTTAACATATAAATAGCTGAGATGTATATCTGTCATATTGTAACAATAAAATAAATTGTAAAGTCTCTATTTAATACCGTAACTCATCCTTGAGTTTTTCCTTAACGTTAGTAAAAAAAACACAATAGATCAAGATAAAACCCTAATTTTCTCAAAAAACCATACATTAAAAAAAAGTGCCCATCTGGAAACGTAAAATCTGATTATAAGGCGTATGAAAATAGTTTCTAAAGATTAGGTACCTCAAATGAAACCTATATCACGGTTTTTACCAACATTTATATATAGTATAAGAAAAACTTATGACTAAAAATGAATATCATATTTTTGAAGGAAGGGGAGTTAAAATTTTAAATGCACATTTCAATTTAGACAGATTCATTTGAATAATTTTGATATACTTTATCTCATTAAATTACATATGTATAATGCCTATCTACTTAAATGCAGGATATATGTAAGGTATGGCAATGAATAGTTGAATAATGGTTCGAAATAAAGTTGATCGTTTTAGTTTCATAATGTTAATTTAAAGAAGCTTCAGATAATTACAATACCTATACATATATTTATTTCATACTCTATCCTAATACTCAAATTAACGTTACTTGAAATTCTATTTATGAGTGAAGGTCTTTCCCATTCAAATTCTAATGTAACGATTTTTTCTTTTCTTTTTTGGCTTTTTTGTCGTCATCTCGAAGTTGTATTATGGCAATTTTTAAATAGATTTCTCCTTAGAATATATAGCAATTTGAGGATTTTTTTAACTTTGTACCTATTTCATTTTACGATAACAAAATGGAATGAATTCATTCTAGTGTGTATTTAAAAAAAAGTGTATTAAAATATAAGATCAACGTCATCGCTATTAGTTATGGCCTAATCCTTCTCAAACGCTCATGTTTTAACTTTTTGGGTGAACAGAGTCTTCCTAACTGTTGAAATATTAGCCATTAGTAATACATTTAATGAAAACAACAATATGTGCACCTTTCAAGATCCCACGATGGTATGCAGGATACAAAATAAATGATTTATTGATAAATAGGGAATAATTAAAATGATACAGCTTTCTCTTAAGATGAAAGGATGAGATCCAATAAGGAATGAGTATACATCTCTATTTATATTCAAAATGATGATCCAGAGAGACGTACAAAATAGTCACACAGAGGGTAAGGTAGGGGCAAAGCTTAAGTATGCAGTCATGTATGTATATTATTTATACACTTTATTATATGAAAAAGTTATTGAAATGAGGGGACATTATATTTCAAGATCTTTAGGATTCCAAACTCTTTGAAATATTTACACTTTTTATAAAACTAACATATTGAGTTCAATAGCTACGAATTTAAAAAATAGTTTCTAGTATATCATTGATTAAACAATTTATAATTAATGCACTAATAACTTCTATTGTGAATAATTTACTATTGTTTTCATTTAATTGATCTATAATCATGAAAGATCATTGATTAAAAATGAGCGTTATAATTTAAAATCAATTTCCTTTTAAAGACTTGAAAAAAATGCATAACAACTATGAAATAATGATTCAATTCAAACGAATAAAATCATAAAAATTGACTGTAAAATATTAAGAACTATATTTGAAAAAAAAGATGAGTGCTTTTTAATTACAATTTATGGAAGAATAAAAACCAATTCAAACACACAAAAAACTTAATTTTTCTAAATATATACAAAGCTACATTCCTTTGTTACTTATATCATCTTATGAGTTTTTAAATATCTTGCAAAGCTTGTAGAATAAAATTTTACTATCTTGCCCAATCAATCTCACTTTGAACCATCTCTCCTCAAAAAAGGCACTCTTATTTATAGTTGAAATCAAATAGATATTTAAACAAGATTGAAAGTTTCAATCTATACGCACGAGCCAATTTTCACCAAACAATTTTTACAAAGGTTTGAAAGAGCAAATAATTCAGATACATAGAGCTTTAGTCAATAATAATATGTGTGTACATAAAATATAAAAATAAATATAAAATCTGTCAGTTCTTTTATATATATATATATATATATATATATGCATAGACACGCAACCTCTCTCTTTCTCCCTTTTTTTTTTTTAAAAAAGAAAGAAAAATTACAGAGGTTTGAAAGATTAAATAATTCAGATATATAGAGCGCGGCGCAAATGCTCGCGCTAAAAATAGTGTCTTTTTTAACCCAACACTTTGTTTGATTTGATAGATGATTAATATATAAATGTCAAATGATGTCCCAAATTTAGTTTAAAAACTTCTTTTTTTTTTTACTATATTCCTTTTCTTAGTATTTTTTTTTCATGTCATTTGAAGAACTAATGACGATAATTAGGAAAAAAAAGATAAAAGTGATAAACTTTTTTTTCCAGGAAAAATAACTTTTTTATAATTTAATTTCTGATAAATATGTACATGAACCGATTAACGTAATCATTAATTATTATTGGTATTTACTAACATAAAAACGGTTCAAAAAATATATATAATATCTTGATGAAATAAGAAAAAATCTCTTAGAAATGATAGTTAGATAAGTGGGTACAAATATTCCTTTTTCTATGTAGGTTACATATTTGTGATAAATGAATCCTGGAAATCTATTTCTTTCTATATAAAATGTGATCAAAAGTTTTGTAAATTGAAGTCGTCTCCAATAGAAAAACCATGGTCACTTCAAATACAAAAGTATTCTTTAAAGCGGTAGTTCTCAACTGCTACGTATCCATACCAGTTTATACACACAGATTTAAAACAATCATCCGTCTTTTTGGAATGAGTGACATTGCTTACCTGAGACGTATAGGTTCCAAGCCAAAAGTGAATGTGATCTTCACGGTTTTTTCTGTTAAAAATGATGTAGGAATCACCATCGTAGAACTTCCCATAGGACTTCTTTGGTAAAGATATCAATTTAAGTTTCTGTACCCTCCATATCTCTAAAGTGTCAGAGTCAGGATTTGAAAAGAGGAGAGATGAGAAGGCAGGCTCCATTTTGATTCCACAATAGGTCAAATAATAAAATTTAATCTTGTTTTAAATAGTACTAAAGGAACTCTATAGATATCAAGATTCTTCTTCGTTTCGGAAACTATGAGCAAACATAATTAACAGAAGGGTGTCCTATATAAAATTAATATAAATTTAAGCACCTTATCATTAGCAATACGGCAGGTATGACTGATCGATTCTTCATTGAGTGAGCACTAAACACTTTGCAATAATTGATAAGCTTTATCAATATCAAATAAGTGTACATTTTTATAAGGGAATATTTATTTGCAATATAAATTCTAAATTAATATGGATAAGATTAATTTCTTATATTCTAGATGTAACTGAGTTGAACTCATACTGTTCTAGTATTATAATAATACATACATATATAAATTTAAGATTTCAAGAGACCTTTGATACCAGATTCAAAATAAGTAAAGGAGTCTGGGAACAGTTGTAAAACAAAATTGTTGCAACAATCTGTTTTTCTTAAACATAAAAAACAAACAATAAAAACTCTTTTTGACAACTTTTTCACCAGATATTTGATAAAACTGAATTTAAGGTGTGAAAGTAATTTTTTAGAAGATTGATATTAGGGTAATACTGACATTCGTTTCTATTGTTTTATGCTTTAATAACTTAATTTATTGGATTTTTTTGCATTCATTATCGTTCAGTTATTTATTCTATTCTATGCTTACACTTCATCAGAATAGATCCACATAACAATCTTCATTGCGTTTTCAAACTTCTACAAAAAGAAAAGAAAAAAAAACTTATAAGGTCATAAATTAAGTGGAAGCTAGCCAATGACGTCACTCTCTTCAGCTGTTTAAAGAGTATTTTTACTGACGTAGTAAGTAAAGTGAATAATAAATACAATAATAAAATAATAAGTAGAAGTGATGCCATGTTGGGGGGCATAGGTATCTCTAGTTAATGTATTTATTAAATGAATTGGAGAAATTGCCTCCAAAAAAATCTTAAGGATACTTTATCAAATGGCTCTAAAAATGAAAAAAAATAAACACTTCTATTGAATACAACTTAATGTCAAAATAAAGCAGTGATAAATATTTGAATGAAATCGAATTAATATGTTTTACCTAGTTGTGCAATGTACATCCACCAAGCAATTTTCAAACAAAAAGATACAGAAAAAAGGCCTGAAATTAGTTGGCAGCTAACGAATTACGTTATTCCTGCCGATTGTAAACCACTAGGCGTAGGGATATTCATAGATTAACAAGATTTAATTCAAGTTGAATACATTAACGTTTAGAACACTAATAAAGATCAAGAGTGGACAAATCGAGAGTTTTTTGTTTTTTTTGGTATGGGTCATTCCGCATCTTCAATTAGAAAAATATAAATCTCATACATATCTCAATGTGCAAAAATATATTCAAAGTTATAAAATCAACAGTCGAAATTCCCTCAAACAATTGATTAAGATCGTTTTAATTCTAAATTATTATAACTCTCCTCAATGTCCCTTTACATCTGTCCTCAGTCTCTCCTACTAACCAACAACTAATTTTTTTTTTGTATTGATTGAATAAATAGATAAAAAACACTTTCCAACAATTATTGTCAATTTGATGAACGTTAAGCTAGATTATGGTAAACATAAATATTTGATTGACAATAATTAATATAATAATTGTGAAAAATAATTAATATAATAATGAAAAAAATTAATATTATAATTGTGAAAATAATTAAAAATGAATATTATTTATTTAAAACATTTGAGATGACATTTTGTTTGCTCTTGCTCTGATAAGTAAATGTAGACTTTAGCTTTGTACATATGAAGATTGTAAATTGTAAGAAACAAAGAATGTTTATTATCTCGTGGCCTATTTTTTCGGATTAAAAAATTATTTGATTAAAGATTTTTCCTTTTTCCTTATAGAGTTGAGATAAATAAAAAACTATTGGTCAAATTTCAGGTCCCTTTAACCATTTTTCCTCCCATTGTCATTTAGAAGATCAAAATTACTCAATTGCAGACGTTTTGTACTATCTCAAAGCTTTGAAGCTTTGAACAGCTTATTGTTGTTATATTATGTTTTACTATTTAGGCGCTAGTCTATTTACTAAACAAATAATAAAAATTTAAGAAATGTGCCTGAGAAGCGCTCAAAGAATATGTTACTCTTTAAATGACGTCAAATATACATAGTATAAAAGCATATATTAAATGTTTGTCTTGGTGTGTAATTTAGCGAATGCATTATCTAGTGATGTTTTCATAAGCAACGCATCAATGTTTAAATTGAGTCATTATTTGTCAAATTGTAAATGCAGAAATAAAATATGTTATATGATGAAATACGACTTGTCCATATTAAATTATTCACTTCTTAACAATGTTGTTAAGTGTATCTGTGACATTGTCGTTTAATAGGCTTAAATTTTATTCTTGTTTTTTTATTACGTCATCGGTGTGCCAAATATTTTATGACGTAATGTCAGTATAAGTACCAATTCGAATATGCAAATCAGTATAGTACCATTTGTAATATGTCAGTTTATTTGTGCTTCAATTTGAAAGTCTTGAGCCTCTGCTTATAGGTATAAACGTCAGCTGCCACAGTTGATCTTTTTAGATAAAAAAAACAACTAAAAATAAGAACAAAGTATAAATAAAATAATGAATAATTGGCTTGTAAGAAGTTTCTAATTTTTGACGGTTCCTCCTAGTTTTATGGGGTTTTCTTATGGAAGATTTTGAGTAGATATTCCTTATTAAAAATACGTTTTTGTGATGAACAAAAATAACGATATATGTGACTAAAGCTTGAAGTTTATTTCAAGAGTTCATCGATCGTTATTATTGATTATTTTCTTATAGAATTACAAGAGTATTCGGTCCTCGAAAAATTGTTTCAAATTTCAAAGTTACCTCTACATGGCATCATTATCACTAATATTACAGAGAAGTACTTTAGTTTACCAATTGAGTTTTATGAGAAAACTTTTAATACCTTCTATGAATGTGAAGAGTTTCCCATTATTCTTAATCAGGGCTTTTAAGTATGCATTATTCATACTTTATCAGTCATGTTTTGTTAAATCAGTTTGAGGCCTTAATATGCTTGAAACCCCTTTCAGCTTTGTAAACCCTAATTGTAATGACATTTTTTTCTTCAGATTGAAGTGTATGTATTTCAGGAATTAAACCATAAACTGTTCAAATACTGTTCTCTCTATATGAGCACTAAGATGGATTGAAAACTAAAAAGTTAAAAAAACTGAACTTAAGTTAGATATATTACAATGATATGCATACAAATAAGCATATCTAGATGAAATAATTCAAATAGGATAAACTTTTTTTGAAATTTCAATCTTTTTTATGGGTAGTTCTAAGACAATTCAAGAAATGGAGATCCTCTCTGACCATCACAGAATTCAGAAGCTCATATTCATTAAAATATAAATTATGTCCAATTTTAGCTCGCTAAAATCTATTGTTCCCGAGATATGAGCATTTTATTGAAACCCTACTCCGGTCAAAAATTCTACTTATCGAAATTAACTTTTACTGACAAGTCCTTACACGCTAGCTCCTATAATTTTAAAACTATAGAAGTAAATCTCCTGAAACTTTGTAGCTAACTAGTTTAAAGGAATTGAAAACTAAAAATTAAGTCAAAAATTAACGCTTTTTTATTTTTTATATGAAAACATGGGTTAAAAAAATATGTTTGTTTTTTCCTTATGGAAAGAGTAGTGTCTATTTCAACGGCCATAAAAAAAGTAACCGAACTTTTATGTCTATGAGACTTAAACAAGATCTTGTAAATATCAATGGGCTAAAAATAAATAAATAATTATTTTGTTTTAACAATCAGGAAGAGCTCACAAGGTTTGAGAATGTTATTACACTTTACTTTTTTGAAGTTAAACATTATAATTTAATTAAAATTGATTTACATGAATTCAAATATACTTTAGACATTATCTGTGACTCAAAATTTGAATTGACATTTAAATATCATCCCAATTTTTGATTATTTAAAAAAAAACCTTTATAATAACAGTCTTTTTAAGTGTAAAAATTTGCTTTTGGTATGATTAGAAAGAACAGATTTTTAATTATTATTTTTTAAAAATTCGACTTGATAATCTTTGCTTAAATAAATAAATATAAAACCATTTAATGAATGTAAATATTATTCAATATTATATATTAAGTGTTTGATTAATATTTTCCTCACAGTTTATTTCTAAATGAGGTAAAAAATATATAAGTGCAATTTATAAAATTCAGTAATAATGTATATAATTGAATAATATCATAAGTCGTCACTCTTTAGACCTTTGAATATTATTATGATTGATAAGGGCTGTTGAATACTGACCAAAAACTTTTAAAAAAATGAAAAATAGTTACAATCATTGCTAATAAAAATATCAAACTTTTGGAGTTCATCCGAATGACTAGAAAGAAAAAGGTCATTCAATTTTTTTAATGAATTGATACTTTGTTATGTATAAGAGAACTTGTTTGATTGCTAAAGTTAGGTAAATATGATTTTAAAAATGAAGAAAAAATTGCATTTTTGTTTTAACTTTGGTAACTATATCTTTCATTATTGTATTGGAACTACAAATCCGTTGTGGTTTTTTGCTTGTAAATAGAGCATATGGATTTCAATCATAAGACAACAGCTTGTTGAGTAACCCCCATGGTTCTACAGGATTTTTTTGTATTTGACTTGGATTTTTATCAAATAGTGACTCCAATTCTTTGTCTTAAAATTTTTTGGCTGTCCAGAGCGAGGCTTGTCTTCAATACTGAAATCACCATATTAGAAACGTCAAAACCATTTTCTACATAATTTATCAATTACAACATTGTCACAATAAACTTCTAGATACATTCTATTTGTTGAAACGATGAAAAGCTCCCGTTTAGATTATATTTTTGTATCGGCAAAATTGACTCATAACATAATTGATTATCAAACGCTAGAACCTGTACAGTCGGATCACAGACCTATTCTGCTTACTCTTAAAGATATTAAATATAGAGCCAGGAAATCGTGGAAACTTAATGTTAAACTACTGGAAGATAAGAAGACGGACAAAAAAGTTACCGAAGTTATTAAGGGTATTTTAAGAAAGCTGGAGGAAAAAACAATCAGAACCCCTTCCCATGCTCTGAAATTGATTTTGGATTGTTTCCGAAGAGAATACATCAAAATAGGCGTTCGAGAAAGCCAGATGCTGAGATAGAGAGAACAGGAGTTGGTTGCGAAAAGAGAAGCAGGTTGCAGGGACGTATCTACAGACTAAAAACTCAAGTATGTATATTCCATTGAAAATAAGGGACGCTTGATAAGAACTAGGCTCAACAATATTACCAAAGAGCAAGTTATATGGAAGAGGATCCAGGAATTTGAAAACAACCAGAAGTCTAAGAAGTGTATTTCCACATTGATTGGCAAAAATCAAAAAATATTAGATACACCAATGGACATAAGTCAAGAGATAACTCAATATTATCAAGGAATATATCGATGTGAGGACTGTGATACAAAGGATTACGGGATAATTTGTAGGAAGTGCTTGTACAGTGAAGCAAACTTTGCCGAGGAAATTGGTGACGATATGACTAGTTACAATGAAGACTTGTGTCCTAAAGTACCGCAAAACCTGAAGAAGTCACTGGAAGCAGAAATTAGTGTGGAAGAAATTAAAAAATATATCATCGACTATAAAAAAATGTACAAATCCCCTGGTCCTGACGGTTTTCCTATAGAATTTTATAGGAAATACTGCTCACAAATAGGCCCATTACTACAAAAAGTATATAAAGAAGTAGTCTTCTGAGGGAAGTTTGATCAGAGCATAAAGTTGGGGAGTCTCGTTTTGATTCACAAGAGCGGGAAAGATCCGCAGTATGTACAGAACTTAAGACCATTGACGATGCTGAACTCCGTATTTAAAATATACACTGATATACTTTTAAAAAGGATCCAAAAGGTGCTACCACATATAATTCATGAGGCACAAAAAGGATTTGTCGGGAGAAGGATCATGGAGAATGCAACACCAGAAATCATAGATTCGACTTCTAAGAAGTTAAATCACGAGGAAAATGTTGCAATATTGGCAATCGATTTTAAAAAGGCCTTCGACAGTGTTTCCCATTAGTATATATTGAAAACCCTGAAAAGTTATGGTTCAGGAGGGATGTTTTTGAGGATGATAGCAGTAGGACTCAGCAATCTTCGCACAAAGTACGAAAACGGAGACAAAAGTTTTGAAGTTAAGCGTGCATGCCGACAAGGAGACCCGATATCCCGAGCCTCTTTGTATTAATCATAGACCCCCTAATTCGGGAAATAGTGAATCATAAAAATATTGGAGGCATTCAAATAGGGAATTTTGAATACAAAATCGAAGCCTATGCCGACGATCTGACAACATTATATGCAGGCTCAGAATGTCAAATCCGCGAATCCGTAAAAGAAACTTTACATGTACTTGAAAGGTATAAATAGAAGTCAGGGTTAGAGGTTAACAAGGAACAAATCCAAATCGTTTCCAATTTCTCAAACTACTACGACATTGGAGGCGTAAAAGTTGTTCAGTAAGTCAAAAGTTTAGGATCAAGAATGTCACTGGACGGTAGACAAACGGATAAGAATTATAAGGACATATAAGAAATAATACGGAATAGTTGCATAAGATATGCATATCTCATTGGAAAGAAATTGCCTGGAAGAATCCAAGTATGGAACTCTCTGATTCTTCCCAAAACAATCCACCTCTTGAAAAATTTACCGTATGAGACACAAGGAAGCACGATAGATAAAATTTGCATCAAATATCTTTCACTAAGTGAGAAGGAGAAAACGATGACATGGAGGAGAATATCATGTCCTAAAAAGTACGCAGGGTTAGGTCTTCTTCCCATCAAACCATTTTGGAAAGCATTGCTATTCTCATGGTATAAAAGAACTTTCGATGAGAGCTCAGTTTGGTATAATTTTCTAAAAGAAAGCTGGACTGAAGGGTTAGGAAACTACAGAGTAACAGTAGAGGAAGAAGGCCCAGACATCGTTTTGGGAGTACTAGCGAAGATCATTTCATTTTGGTAGAGTGTTTCAAATATACGTGAGCCTATTTCTTTGGAGGTTCTTCCCTTAATGGGCTGGCAAGAACCTATACAAAATAATAAAAGATTTCATAGTTTAAGGGATACTTCTATTAAACGAAGACTGCAATATATTAGAGAGGTCTTCAATATTGGATAAATGAACCCAGAGCCAAGATCTTGAGAGGAAAATAATTGTAAAACACATTAATTTTCATAAACGGGAAATAGGGCCTAGGAATTCTTTTTTTAAATTTGCAAGAGGATTCAATAATACGGCAATAAGATTTTTACAAGTGGAAGAACGGGATAAAACCCATTATATAAACCAGATCCGTAGAAAGAAAGATTTGGTGAATGAAAATTGAGTGCACTGTCAAATGCTAAATTCGACTACTTTATGTATTGGTTCAGTTATAGAGTGGTGACCAATACGCTCACGACTGGAAATATCTATGGCAAAACACCAGAAGAGAGACCCTGTTTTTGTTGTAAGGAATATAAAGAAACTGTGCCACACCTACTGGCGGAATGCCAAATAACTAAAGATATAAGAGATCAAGTGTCGATTGCTATCTATCGAAATTATGGCATATTTTTAAAGTCAAATCATTTTTCTTTTATCCATATAGGCCAGTATCAAAATGAAATTAATATTTATCTCATAAAGATTAGTATGATTGTATACAAGTTCAGAAGCACCTGTTGATATTTTAGAACACGACCAAAAATCCTTAAAAGCCCTATTCAAGATTGAACATTTTTTTAATGGTTTTTATGAATGTTTAATCTCTTTGTCATAGTTAACTCTTTTATATCTATGTATTTGTTAATGTGTTTGCTGTTTTACCGATTGTTATTTTTCTCTTACTAAGAACATATGAGTTTTCTAATTATAATTTTACTATGTAAACTAATGATATTAAATAAATAAGTAGCACGTTTATGCAAAAAAAAAAAAAAAAAATTATACAAATATTCAATTCGTTTCAGCTTCACAGTTTCAAAAATTGGACATATTCAACTATGTAAAAAACAAAGTATTTGTTTGAAACTCAAAGCAATATGAACTGAATATTATTAACAAATGTCTAACCCTTCTGAAACCATCGAAACCAGATATCATTTAGAAAGTATTAGGAAGTTTATAAATATATACTTCCGATATTTCTTAATGAAATATTTAATTATTTGATAGGGATCTGTTTGTTTGTTAAACGATTTTACATAACCCTAAAAATATTGCAAATTTTTGGTATTAAAATAACCTCTGTTATAAGAAAAGTTAACATTTTAGTGAGTTTGAAAATTAAAAGCTATCGATTCTTGGTAACTAAATAAATTTTTTTTCAGAGCTGAAATTTTGATCTTTTGAACTTTTCAACGAGATGTAATGTTTTTTTGGCACTAGTCATTTATCAATTTCAAAAATGATTTTAACTCTAATCTCTACTATCGTTCACAGACAATTACATATAATATATAAAATTATTTTTCAATTTTTGAGAGATTAAAATCCCTTGTGGCAAAAAGTTGAAATTCTAAGATAATAAGTGATATTGTATTACAAAATGAAACAAATAAATTCAAATACAAAAAAGTAAAATATGAACTTGGAATAATTTTTGACATAAATAAATTCGAGTATATATACCTAGAGAGATATACCCTTTAGGGACATACACTCTTTGGAACTGATAAATAAATTAAATATATATGCATTAAAAATTTTTCTCTTGCTTTAAAAAAACCAAGATGTTATTTATTTATCCCTCAACTAAAGCCTTAACAAAGAAAAGTTTTATTTTTTTTTTACTATTACATTGCATTTTTGTTTGTTTGGATCGTCTTGCATAGAAACTCAACACATTTCTTAGAATAAACAATATCATTGTTAAAAGATACTTGAAGTATATTTCTACAAAAATGAGATCAAAAATACGAATAAACTCACACAGAACCATTTTTAGTTAAAATTTAATATATTTTTTTGATACTCTTGGTTACACTGTTTTTTAAATGCATCATAGCAATAAAATCATGGAAAAACATCATTTTCTAATTAAGTATGTACGTATGCTTAAACCTTAATAACACTTCATTTAACGTATTTGGATTGAAGCACTTCACACAAATATATTTTTATTTATCTGCGTTATTTATGTGTTATCATATTTTATCTTTACTTATTTTACTAACAAGACCTTACTTTTTTGTTATCTATTTTTAGATTATATAGTTTGTGTGATAAAGTTATCTGTTATATATAAAAAAATCACTTATCAGTTGCTATAGTAAACGAATTTATCAATAGTTATTAACATAAATATGGTCACACCATTATTTGTAGCTAGTTTATAATGTCATTTAGTCATATTTTTATATAAAAGTTTGCCATCAGTCACTGATTTCATCATCTGTAATATACTAATGAACGCATTTGCAAATTATTGATTTATCAATATATGTTTTATAGGTAACTTATTATATCGCTATGAATATAATAACTTACTTGGATGGAAAAATATAAAATGAGTCCCTGGTTTGTCTTACGTATAATAATTTCATTTCTTTGGAATGCAACTTCATTCATTATAAAAAAACAACTATTAACTATCACTAGATATTACATTTTTTGATTATTATTATGTAATACAGAGCCATCGAAACTTGGAGAGGCAAAGTAGACCCTCTCCTCATAATAGTGCTAATATTAACTATATTTATCTTCTTAAGAAATAGAATTCCCCCTTCTTTCAAATTTACTGTATTATTACATTACTAGGTGTAATGCCTAATGCCTCACTCATCATAACATATATGCAGCTCAAATTACAAAATTTTGACAAAATGTTCATACAAATTATCTGCTCAGCTATTTAGCAGTTCTGACAATAACACCACGTTAAAATGATTATTGATTTTATAAGATTTCAGGAAATTAAGAATTTTCCTATGTTTATAAAAATTCTAAATTCGAAGGAGGGTTTTTTTAAGGACCCATCTTTAACCATATTTTACTCCTTTTACATAAGACTACGCTATCTTGACACCTTTGTTATGTTACTTTGGTGGTAATGGAGTATAATAAAGCCCAAAAGTTACCTTCTATGATCTCAAAAAGGTACTATTTACTAGTAATAAATATTAAAATAGGATGAGCTTTACTGAATTTCTAATATTTTCATATATTTTTTTCTACATAGAAGTCTAGAAAATTAGGACAAGGAAAATCTTAATTCGAGAAAAAGTCATTCAAAAGTGATCAAAATTATATTTTTTTTCCAAAAAGTATAAATATTCTAGATAAAGTTGTAAATTTAAGAGAAGCACCTGTGTGACGGTAACCAGTACTAATGTATCCTTATGAAAGCAGACAAAAGGACTTAGCTCAAGGAGTCAACTGTATGTAAGCATCATTTGTACCCAGGTAAGTGAGTCAGTAGACGCCTGATGATGTCTCGTGACGCAACACCTTTCCTTATATTGTACTGTAAGCCTCCCTTAATAGCAAAATATGCAAAGATTGCAAACATGTTTCCTCGGTGATTTCTTGTTCTTGAGGAACCAACCTGAGCTTATATTCAGTAAGCTTACACAGGTACATTTATAAAAATGTAAATGTACGTCAAAGGCACACACTTATAAAGAAATGAGTTGTAATAACGCACGTTTACAAATAAATATTTTAAGCTAAATATTTGGAACATTTTTTTTTTTTTGATGTTGCAGCAATGTGGATTTGTTTTTAAGTGGGATATTAAAAAATCAAAGTACTATTAAAAAATTATAAGGCTTTTTTGAGTTCAAAGAATTATACATCTTGATGTCTCTAGATACAATAAATATTTATTTATTAATAAAATAAAATAACTGATTGAATGTTTAGTCAAGTTTTTTGAGGATCCAACTTGAAATGGGTTATTTAGAAGGTGGATTGTAAATAATTTCCATGTAGAATAAAAACCTTTCTCATATTACATCAATTTATATATCATTCTTTGCAACCATTTATATGTATAGGTAGATGATAAAAGACTAATATACACATAGGTAGTAATATGGTATTTTATTAAGTGATTTGGAACTGATGATATATCCTTAAGTGAATGCATGCATTCTTTGAGATAAATATCCTTACAAACACATGTTAGAACTATATCTTAATGGTACAAACAATAAAACAAGTCCAATTTATAATAGAAAATATGTAGTGTAGAATGTCCTTATTTCAGTAGTTTTTTCTAATATCTTTTCAACATCTTATTTAACCTAACAAAACATTTTTGCTGAAATGAGGCCATAAGGAAAAATACCCATAGAAACAATTAAGGAAGCCTATTAAAAATAAAGAGAGCTTTTAGTATTTAGAAAATTAATTTTTTGATATTACATTCGACGTAGCTGCAAGAAACATAAAATATGCAGAAAATTTATCAAAACCTCTTTACGTTCAGAGTAAAAATAATAAGGAGATGATAGCTCTGAAAGTGTATCATGACTAAATATAAGTAATGTGATACAAAGAAGAGCTATGAAGTTTGAACCCAATGACCATATTGTCCTATACTAAAGTCTCGTTTGTACGGAGCTGTAGATTATAGTTTAGCTTCAACTTTTTTTCGATTCGAATTCATATTATGCTCATAATTATTTTATGATAAATCAGAAAAATCGATTGACATGAGTGTAAAAATGCGTGAACTCATTTCCACACATATTTTTATGAGCTAAACATCTTTTCATGGATCGTTAATTATGTACAAAGTTTCATTCAACGGAGGAACTAAGTCGGCTATAGAACTCAAAATATAAAAAAACAAACTAATAACCGTAACTACGAATGTTTTATGACTTTTTTATCAAGATAGTACCTTGCCTAATTTCCGCGTCAGGTAGAAACTTGAATGAGATAGCATTCATTGGAACTTAGAATATCTCTAATGATATTGCTCGAAAAATCTCTAAATTTGTAGCTAGTACTCGAATAGTTACATTTAATACATCAAAGATGGATAAAACCTCCAGAATTTTAAATGATCTCCATTTTTAAGAAGAGTAGCTTCCTCATAGTTAGTTTATCGCCCTGTAGGTTATAATTAGACTATTGTCTAATGTGCGTAATCAAGAGCTACGGATGGAACAATAGCTCCGAAAAGAAGAATATGGTTTTTTTACAATTAAAACAGATATTTTGGTGAATATTTTCATTACATTGGATGAAACGATGGAATGTTATGTGAGGATGGAATGTAGGTAACTGGAGATCATCATATTTGTTCTTCAGTAAAAAATATATACATTGATCTAGGAAGAAATTATGATGGATACTCGTACCAAAAGCAAGAATATGCGACAAACTTTTGTTTTATACTTTATTGCAAATCGAAATAGAAGCAAGAAGTATACGTCTCCCCTAGTTTTCTTAAGCTTGAGTGCCTAAATAGTATACACCATGGATGGGCAACCTTTGTTCACTTGTGGGCGAAATTATGTTTTTCAACTCTGACTGCGTGTCAAGAGCCCTTATATATTTGCAAAATATGTATACATACATAGTTATACTTATTTTATAATAATTTTTTTTAATAAATTATATGATAATTATAGATTTCAAAGGTCTCCGCGAGCCGGATTTGGCCCACGGGCCGTAGGTTGCCCATGCATGGTATACACTATATTAATATATATATTATTTACACTTAACAAACTTTTTAAGAAAATTACTCTGAATTCTATAAGTTTTTTTTTAGTGTATGTATTTAAACACTAGCTTCATTTTCTCCCATTTTTTTCATATTCTTTTACTCACATTATACATAGTCATCTGTTATGAGTGCATGTTGTATACTATACTAGCTTTTAAAATTTTGCGTTATAGCCTTTTAATCAATATTTTGTAGTTAGTTTAGTTTTTGTTAATTTGAGTGCTAGTAAAACTTCCTCGAACTATGGTTACGGAAGTTCAACACAGCCTTTTTAATTTAGTTAACCCAATTATCTTAATCCTGTCATATTTCCATCAACCTAAGATGCATTTTTATGTTTGTTAAAAGTGTAACAAACTTTTAATGAAACTCGTTCTTGGAAAGAAAAAAAAAGTTGAAAGAGACTAATAAACCACAGATCTAGTAACTTAGGTTTGGAGAATTTTTCATCTTTCAACAATAATGAAATACGTATCGTTTAATTAAAAAAGATACAAAAAGGCAGATACGACTGTTGATAGATTTTCAGATGAAGGTGCCACCACCAAATCAAATGCCCTCTTCAAAAATTTTCTTAAGGAATGTGATGATATATTTGATATATATATATATGTTCATGACAATATTATTATAAATAACTCCTAGAAAAAAGTACTGTTTTGCTAAAACGATCCATGTGAAAGTGAAACAGGTTATTATTAGCATTTATGGGGGGGGGGGGGGGAATAGGACAGTGATGATAGGAGCCATTAAAGGATTGTAACTAAAAAGATCATAAACAAAATTTGAAACGAATAATTAATATGAGAAAATGAAGCTAGTGTTTAAATAATGAATTTAAATAATGTTTAGATATATAATGAAGGGATTTTTTTTACGAATGTGATTACTTGAAAGCTACTTTTTCTTAATGAATGATTGAAAAGAATGAAATAAGTTTTTTTTTTTTTAAAGTAGAAACTTTTGTAAGTGTATTTTATTAAATAGACAGGAGGAACACTAACATAAATCGCTTTTTAAAAACTAGAACAACTATTTTAGAAAAATGGTTTGAAATAATATTTTGATGCTTTTTATGCAAAAACAAATTTATTCGTGACTTTTTTTGGTTTTACATCACAGGAAAAAAGTTTTACATGATACGGAAAACTTTGCTCGACAAAAAGGATAAATCTATTTATTCGGAAAGATCTCTTTTGTCAAAAACCAACTTTTAAGAAGGTTAGAGGTCGTATTTTAACAATTTTTTGTTTGAATAATACCCCTTAATACATATACAGTGTATGCATATTCAAGAATAAGTATACCTTTATTTATTAAAGTATGAAAACTCATGTCAGATTACTGATTGAATTCGTTATTTTTTATCTAATAAAACACTGTTTGATTTAGTCCAAGATCTTCTGTCCTTTCACTTGTGATTCGAGAAAGGTAAGATATTGAAGGAAAATATAACAATCCTGATATAATGATAGAGATTGAAGAAGTTATGAGTAGTGGTAATGACTACTTGTGGGTTTCAAGCGTAGATGAAGAAATTTCTTTTCGTGATTTATGAAATTCAATAAGATTTAAAATAGCAAAGACTTTACAAAGTTTTTTTTGTTGATTGACTTGATTGATATTAATATTGATATTACTTCATATATCAAAGAAAAGGTAAAAAACGATTTAATTATTAAACTTGATAATATTTTGGAAACATATACATACAAAGATGAGACTTTATTTCTTCTTTTTTTCAGATATAACACCTTCATTTGGGAAATTTTCGCATTGAATCTTTTAAAAAGCTTCTTCCAATGTATAAATATATATATATATATATATATATTCTTATCAAAAACTCTTATTTTAACTCACTTTGAAGTTCTTGACTCCTTATATATTTTGAAGAAGAAGAACAAGCAGTATTGGATGTTGTGTGAAGATTTATTTATCACAATAAATGAAAAACCAGGTTTGAAAATACATGGGAATGAGCTAAGTATCATTTTTTTTTTTTTTTAATATTTCCAGATAAAGTTGCATTTGTTCTTTTCACGTTCTTTCGAGTAAAAAAGCCTTGGTTCTCTTTATTAAAATTATCAAAATGAAATTGATGGTCTTTTATAAAAAATAAATTAAACTAAATGATATAAAGTGGTTCATATTCTTAGAGGACGTACTTCAAGAAGATAATATAAGTCCTGGATACAAATTCTTGTTCCTTTAAAGTGTAGAAAAATATTGAACATAAAAGGGCTTAAAGTTTACAGTTTATCAAAAATCTATTTTTCTCTTTATTACATATATCTCAAATCATAATAATATGTCTTAAAAATATGTTTGCACATAGTTGATGGGATAAGAGAGGGAGGGGGAAATGAGTCCATTTTATTTAAACAAGGCGTCACTTTGGTTTATTATGATATCTGCTACGTCAGAGAAAACGATGGATTTTAAAGCATGGAGTAATGAAGCTATGCAATAGCATGCAACCTTTTTTAAAGCCATGTCAGCTGACGAAATAGAGATCCAATACTAACAGCACAGATTATGTACATAATAAATCAGTAACTTTTTAAATGGACCTTTTTTTATTTTTGACTTGTCAAAAATAAAAATATAATTTAGTTAAAGAGGGCTTGTAGATAATAAATATTTTAAATAGAATGACTAATTAATTAATTTACGCATTATTTATAGCATTGTAATTATAAAAATCAATTACAAAACAATTAAACTCGGTCTCCATTAGACAAACATTTCACATTCTATATATATTTGTCCGTCTCTAGTTAGTTAAAGTCTAACTTTGTCACATTAAATTTCCCTATTCCTCAATTTTTCTTGTTTTGGTCCAAAAAATGTTACTCTTCATATACCTTTATATATATACATTATGGCAACGTACATAATTTATCTGTAGAAATTATAAGGAGATAGACTAAATCAAAGTTGATGATCAGGTTCAAAGTCATTTCTGTTTATTAAGCTGTTCTGAAGGGGTAAAAAAAACTATCAAAAGGATGGATAAATAGTTAATAGAAGTATGTACATAAATATATATAGAGAGAAAACAAGAATTGTATTAGTAAAATATGGAGTTGCTTGATGTTGTATTGCATGTACATAAATCTATTTAGAAAATACAACATAGTATATGTCTTTAATTATATAATTTTTTAAGTATTAATGTATTATTAATGTCATTTTCTGAAAGAAAATGCAAGGTTTATGTAGACATAAAAAAAATAAGGACTCCTCTCCAAAACAATCAGAATGAGGCGATTATGAATAAAATATTCTTTCATATAATTGAATTGACTTTAGGGGTACATATGTATGTGTAGGTATTACACTGGTATTGGAAGTTTGTATGAAAAATGTGGGAGCTTAGGTGGAAGCTATATTAAGTTTAAGATAATGTGTTGGTTGTACAAATTAGTTTGATACGTTTTTGTGGTTTTTTTGCTTGTAAATAATACCAATGGGTTTCAATAGTATGATAACAGTTCCCAATGAAAGCTCTACTTGCGTTTGACTTGAGTAATTCTCCAATTATTTGTCTTTGTATTTTATTTTTTGGCTGTCCAGAAAGAGGCTTGTCTTTAACGTTGAAATCACCATTCTTGAAAAGTCAAAATTGTTTGCTATATGATGTATTAGTTAAAAGATTGTCACAACAAGCTTCTACAAGCATTCAATGGTGCTTCAACTGCACTTTTATTCCAACTAAAGCAGAAACATAAAACATCCCGCAAATGCTGCTTAGTTACCAAAAAATTTGAAATATTCAACAAAGTAAAAAACAAGGTTTAAAACTCAAAGCTATACAAACATAATATCTTTGAGAGTATAACCTCTCTGAAACCACCGAAATCAGATGTCATTATAAAACATTCATAACAGTTCAGGCCATTTTTGAAAACGAACTGAATCAATATGTATATCCTATAACAAATTTACTATAGTCGACTTATTTGATTATTTTATAGCTGTTCTCATTCTTTCTTAATTCTTGTTGAAGTTGTTTTCAGATAAATAAAAATACATTCATTTGTTGCGAAATTTCATATCAGTAAATAAAATATCTGAAGTTTATACTTAAGATTGGATTAGAATAAGCTGGTTTGTGATACGGCAGCAAAATGACGGTTTCTTTTATCCATATGATAAACGGATGGGTGCTATGAAACATCTAAAAAAGTACCTTCTATACGACTATGTATGACTCAAAGGCAAGAATCGTTATTACTAAAAACAATTTAAAATTGTATCTGAGTCAGTTGATGACCTGTCTCATCTGTCATATCTTTCAATTTATATCTGTTTAGATGAAAAAAATAAATTCCTGCAACCCTCAATCAATCGAAAACAAATACATTGGCAATTTCCATTCTACATATTTGTCTTTTTTTTGTCTTTATTCTCTCACACTTTTAAGGCTCAACCGTCATCAACTGTCTCTCAGATCTAAATGTTTTTTACAAGAATATTTTATCACAGTGTAAAAGCATAGGCATAATATTACAAGTGTTTTAAGGTTTTAATAATATCCCATTTGTCCCTTGGTAGTCCTTCTTTCTAGGAGGAGAGCGGGTGGGTAGAAAAAAGATGATATCAATGAAAATTTAGGTAAAAAAACATATGTAGGAATGTAGAAATTTAGTCATTTTCACAATAAAAGAACAATTTTCTTAGTTGGTCTAAATTATCTCGAGAGTAACAAAAAATTAATACAATATCCAACCATGACTTTTTATTAAAAATATTTGTAATGATTGTAAGTAGATGTCTTGACACTGCTGAAAGTACATGTGAGCAAATTTATAATTCACTATTAATGAACTTTGACTATATATAGGCACATAATATATGAATAACTTCATGTAATAAATTAATTTATTTTTGCTGTATTAAATAGACTTAATTTGAAAAAGGTTTCAGTATTATATAATTATATTTATAAACTTGATAAGCATAATACTATATTATTCTGAATGAGAAGTTTAAAAACTCAATCATTTTTCACATTTCTATTTTATTATGAACTTCAGTGATTAAAAAGTTAACCTTTCATCAGTAGCATGAAAAGCGCTTTATGAAGAATCTAAAGGACTCTTAGGGGCGTAGGGTGCCGGAGTAGGCCCAAAAGCCGATGAAATCCTTTGTACTTAAATAACTCCTTGAATATTGCATGAAATGGATTAATAAGGAATGCATTAAAGAAATTAGACCCACAGCTTTCAAACAAGATGTAAATTTTCATCCAATTTTGAGCAAAAATGCTTAATTTGAAGAAGACGGGATCGGAGTATATTATATATCAATCTGAAAAGGGAATTGTTCTTAGTGTACTCAAAGATGATCCAAATGACAAATACTTTCTCATGAAGATGAATCTCTGATTTTATAACACGCCGAAACTCCGATCCCGTCTTCTTCAAATTAAGGCGACTGATCCAGCATTCCTCAAAGCAGTTTCGTTAATATCCATGATGATGAAGATGAAGGGTACTGAGACATGATTCATCAAGGAACACTATTCCTTTGATTGGATATCCATGGCCCTACGATCCCACTCTTTTAAATTTAAATTGTAATTAAATAAGAGATCCATGTTTTTGAATTTGGTTATCTTCAGCTGATATCAGAGTCTTCTTCTGCGCGCTACTACTACAGTCTATAGCACTTGTTTTTTATTAGATCTACCGTGAGTCTTAGATTTCTAGCGAATTTTTGCTCAAAATTGGATGAAAATTTACTCACTTTGACGGACGATTTCTTCAAAATTAAAGGCTCTTATCGGGCGCTTGACATCTTGTTTGAAAGCTGTGGGTCTAATTTCTTTAATGCCTTCCTTATTAATCCATTTCATGCAATATTCAAGGAGTTATTTAAGTACAAAGGATTTCATCGACTTTTGGGCCTACTCCGGCACCCTACGCCCCTAGGAGTCCTTTTAGGTCCACACAAAGACTAGAAATGAAATCTCCATAAAAAACACTAACCAATCATCATTTTTTAATGCCCAAAATGTGTATCTTTCTAGGCTTAAATTGAAGTTGAAGTTGGAAAATGGGCCAAAAAAGCTAAAAAAGTAGGGACCGATTTCTCGAAAACCGTCGGGCTCTCGAAAAAAAGAATTACAGATTTGAAATCAGTGAGCAAAATTGAATAACTTTTATTATACTAATACCCCAGAAGATTTTTGAAAGTTCAAATTTGTAGACCTGTGTAATTAAGGAAATTATAAATTTCTTGAATTAAATTATCCACAATTATCTACAAAAAACAAGCAAGAAGTTTATTAAAATTTTATAGTTGACTTCTTTCAGATAGACGCAGTACGTGTTTGGATTTTTAAGAAATTTATAAAGTTTTGAAGACAAATGATTTTTTTAGATAATGGAATTGTGTTTTTTTATTATTTATACCCAAGTAATTTTCTTTTTTTTTCAATTTAATCAATAAATACAAACAAAATCTATGCGAAATATAGAAGCCTTAAGCAAATTTCAATCAATAATATTTTTTACAGTTAAAAGAATAAGTAAATGACTATATAAATAAGTGAACTTTTTTTGTATCTCTAACTGTTTCTAGGAATATAAGCTGCAAGGATTTTAAAATGAATAAAATCCTTATTTTAAAGCATTATCAGACCATATTACTGTTTCTTGAAATTTGTACTAAAAGATGAGGGGAGAAGCACTAAAAATAAAAATATTTTAAATATTTAACACTAGTTGACAAAAGTTTCCCCATGGAACAAGAACTGCACCTTTAGACCAGTTTTGACTCAAAAATTAAGATAATATTATTTATAATAAATAATATCTGTTTTTAATGTTCTAACTTATAAATTATGTAAAAAAAGGTTTTGATGTTTCAAGAATGGTGATTTCAGCGTTAAAGACAAGCCTAGTTCTGGACAGCTAAAAAAAATCAAATACAAAGAATTGGAGACATTACTCGATGAAGATCCAAGTCAAACGCAAGAGAAGCTTCCAAAGTTATTGGGAGTTACGCAAAAAGCTGTCATCCTACAATTGAAATCGATAGGTATTATTCTAAAGCAAAAAAACAAAACCACAGAAAACGAATAGAGCTAATTTGTACGCCCAATATCATTTATTCATATATTATATATCAAGGAATTCAAAAATGTTTCTGTTATTTTTATATCTTAATCTTAATTTTGATAAAATATTAATTAAATATGCAAAAACCAAGAATGGTGTGTTTTCTTACTTGAAAACATATGAACAAAAGTATTTAAATTTGAAACTCCAGATACATGTTCGTTCATCTAGTAAAATAAATAAAAAATCAATAATGAATTTAAATACCAAATAGAAATAAGAAATGGAGAAACTTTTGTGTCCAATTTTAGCTCTCGAAATACTCCAGAGTCTAGAATGACACTCATTTATTTATTAGACAGAGGAGCAGCTTGCTTTTTAATTCTAAAAAAAAAGTTGGTAACCAACAAAATAAAAAGTTTTTTTACAGAGTCAGCATCTGTTTGAAAGTTAGCGACAAATTTCATCGTATCTCTAATCTCATAAAACCCCAAAATTAGGAGTAGATTAGAATGAGTAAATTAAAAATTAATCTTTTGTGATTACTCTATAAATGAAAAATAAAATTTTCAAGCACCAAACAAAAAGAATCATGAGAACCGGGTAATAGTGATTAGCTACACAAAATATCAAGTAGAAAATGCATTTCCAAAATTGTGTCAATCAAAAGTTATTTTACGGAGAGTCGTTAAACATTACATTCAAACAGAAGTAACAATTTGCTGAACAAAAGCCAGAAGACTTAATAAAGCAATTACTTTTACTCATCAAGATCAAATATCTTAAAGAAAAGTTGAAAAACTTTTATTTTAACTTTTATTTAGATTAATTTATTTGTAAGTACATATAATTGTATAGGTTTTACAATCTACATACATACCTTAGAAGTACTTTAAATTTCAAATATATTATAGTACTTATGTAAGACATATATTCCCAAATTTTTGCCATTTTTAAATAACAATACGATATATATTTTTCAATATAATTCTTTTGATGCTAAAGTTAAACGATTTGTTTAAATTGGGTAAGGTTGATAAAAGTATATAATTTAAATAGATTTAAATCTACAAAGTGTCCCATTGAAAAAAACAAAACATTCTCACTCTTTTATTACCCAGAAAATCTAACAAAATGTACAAAGTGTGAATGAAAATAAAATCAAGAGGAAAAACGATGAGACTATAGACAGAACAATTAATTCTTATGATTGATTCTTCTATTTGGCTCTGTCTTGCCTTGAATCTGTGCCTAAAAAAAGGTCATTAACATAGGTAGAATATAAATACCTGGATGATATTATTAATTACTTATTTAGACCTGGAGGCCTCATTTTTCAAGCAGGACGTCTCAAAGTTCAGAGAAGAGCCTAATACGATATGGTCAGTACGTTTTTTATTTAAAACAAATATTTACAAAAATGGCAAGAGTGCACTGGAGCTTGGAACAAAAACTGAATTTACAGACGCTCTGTTCCTGGTATGAAAAATAAAAAGAAAAAGTGTTATAATGATGAATATTTGACACGACTTCAAATTTGGCATATGCTCGTTAATGTGTGAACCAATCTTATAAGGATGTGAGTACGTTGACTCTTAAGTTTTTTATTATAATTTGTTAGTGAAAGCTATTCTTCTCAAGAGTGTTATTATGAAAAACATTTTAAAAAAGTTATCTATCCAGGGACTTTGAATTTATCTTTTTATCAAAAAAAAAAAAAAAAAAACTTTATCTAAAGCTTCTTTTTTCAACATTTTGGCAAACTCAATTAGAATATATTGCACATCATTCAATTATGTATTAAAAGACTAAGACTCATAAAAAAATACATTGAATTATATATAAAAGATGTAAAAGTCTCTTAGAGAGGAGTGAGATTTTGCTCAAGGTCACACTCTTCAGCTCCTTGTACATATTTAAGATAATATCCTATATTACTAGTTGATTGATCGAGGTTTGGTCCACCACATTTTAAAGGTGAATGAGTTAAATAAAAGAGATGTCTCTTGATTATCAAACAATTTCATGATTATTGTTTTCAATGCTCATACTTGTTGGAAAAGAACATGGGTCAAATTTTAGTTAATTAAAATCACCGTTTATTAGACATGGACAATAAATTGATGCTTTGTTTTCTTGATAAACCGAAATAGAGGTAAAAAAATCAATCCCTATCCGGAAGCGTAAATGTTAGAGAAGTATCGGTTGCAAAATTTCACATCTTGACTTTTAAGTATACGTCCGAATTCGACGCATAAGCCATGGTATCAAAGAGTCGAATAGTTTTACCGACTAATTAGACATAAGCATTGTTTACTATAACCTAATAAATCTGTGCCATCTTGAGGCTATTAATTTGCTCATTCTCTAGGTTGTAATTGTACTTATTACAGTATGTGTGTTGTTTACCTATTTATTAGTTTACTGTAGCAAAGTAAATCTGTATATATATATATATATATATATATATGTTTTTTTAATTTGTCTTGTTCTATTCATAAACCGAGGAATTTTACTATATTTAGGAAAATGATGTCTTGTAGAGAATTTGGGCCAATGAGAAAGACATCAGTTATCTTTATTTGAGGCAAAGAATCTTTATCTTATTTTTAATTTATCCCAAATTAATCTGTCATAAATTTGTAGACATCGTAATTAAATTTTATTGAGAGTCGTTACTTTTTTTATCTATTTCAGAACCATTCAATGCAAAAGTTTGAAATTCCGTGCCCATCTATTTGAATGGGTGAAAAATTCATAAATCAAGTCAAAAATATACATGAAGAAAACTAAACTATACTTACAAAACATTTAACAGCTTAGAACACAAAATGAAGACTGTCATTGAGGCTAATAGTGTTAAAATTCACACAACATACATAAAGTGTGTCAAGATGTTTAAATTTTTTTTATTTTTGATGAAAGTAATGGGTCCTTTACTTGTGCGAGTAACTAACTGTTATTTTTTTTTGCTATTTTTAGTAACGAGTATCCATTACTTTTTCCAAATAACAATTCCAACACTTTATTCACATGGAAATTGATACACAATTATAATTTCTGAAATGCTTTGGTGATTCATATACATCATAGTTTATATATGTATTCATAATTTATAAGCATATTTTTTTTTTTTTTTTGCCAATTAACATAGAATTTACATATACATATCATAAGAGGACATTCATCTTTCTCTTTCCATTTATTATGGCTTTTATTTCAAACATTATGTGATGTAGTTTATCTCTCAGGGCTCTTAACTTCATTAATCAAGCTTACTTATTGTATGCATTCAATCTCTTGATTTTGAGATTTCAGATATACATACAAAGATATATATACTCAAGTGCATTAGATACATCTTAATGCATTCAAAAGATCTATGGCCTCTCCTTTATTATATCTATTGGATCATGTACGTATAATATAATTCATTAAATAAAAGTTTGTTACTAAGAAGCAATAAAGAAATCATATTTATTAATTAGTTAATAATCTTCTTTCGTAAATAAATATATAAGATTTTATCATGCCAAGTTTCAAGTATTGAAGATCAGGTCTATGTTGAAGCAAAGTTTTCATCTTCAAATCTGGGATGAGTGTATGTAGAAGTTTAATGAAACTCAAGTCCGAGTACCAAGTACTGATATATACGAATATTATCTAATATCCTTGAAAATATAAGTTGAAATAAAACATTAAACACTAACAAAGTGATTATGTATTCTTAATTAATCAAAGGTTTATAACATAATATATGGAGAGTAGAAATATTTTTTTCGGTGGTTTTTTGCTTGTAAATTATACCCATGGGTAGGAATGTAAATCATATGCAATTCGGGTGTGTTATAAAAAAAGAAAGAGAAAATCAACCTGGCAACCCTGACAATTCAATGAATGTCGAGGGGGGAAGCAGTTTGAGCTGTCATGACGTTTTACTGAGCTACAAGCTGCTATTTTCCTTTATATTTGTATACAAATGAAAACATCAAACCACAAACATTACAATACGTTACTCCAGATTCATTATTATATTCACAAATATTATTAACTCCATTCCCCTCAATGAATGATATCCATTTTTTAATTTTTCCTTTGTTCCTCACCATGATATAATCTTTGCAGACTGTTCTTTTCTTGTAAAACATTATGTTGAGGTAAAGTTGATGTTACCTTCTTAAGGGAAAAAAAAATGATAACAGCTTCGGAAAACAAAAAGACTTGTTTGAAGAGCCAACTCCACTTTTTTATCACACGCCCGAATTGCATATGATTTTCATTCCTACCCATGGGCTTCAACTGTACGGAAACGGCTTGTTACATATGTCCGAATGATTTTACAAGCTTTTCTTCCATTTGCCTTGAATTTTCATCGAGTAATGTCTCCAATTCTTTGTACTGGATTTTTTGGCTGTCCAGAGCGAGGCTTGTCTAAAAAGCTGAAATCGCAATTCTTGAAACGTCAAAACCATTATCTTCAGAATTTATCAATCACAACATTGTCACCATAAACTTCTGCATACATTCAATTTGATTCAGCTGCGCTTTTCTTCCAATAAAAGCAGGAATATAAAACCTCCCAAAAATTATGTTTAGTTACCACAAAATTTGACATATTCAACAAAGTAAAAAAACTGGGTATTTGTTTGAAACTGAAAGCAATATTAACTGAATATCATTAAAAAATGTCTAATCTCTCTGAAATCACTAAAACCAGCTGGCATTATGAAACATTCATAACAATCATATCCATCTTTTGAAAATGGACCGAACTAATTTCCTTTATGGTTTAAGGTAGCAGACTTGAATTCCGAACAACATTTAATTTTAACCAATTCTGTGATAAATCGATTATTTCCAGTAACTATTTACCTATAGCAGCTTACAACAGTCCAGTATTAGAACCAGTATGATTGTACTTAAGTCAACAAGCCCAAATTTTATCCTATAGAGGATAATACTGAAAATGGTGTTAATTGTTTGAAATCGAATTCTGGAACCTATGCAAATTGTGAAAAAAGTACTTATCGAAAGTAATAACCCATCCGATGGACTTTTAGTAAATCTAAGTTTATTTTTTTAACAATTCGGTATAACATCTCCGAGTATATAGATTCTTGATTAAAAATGCAAAATATCGTTTTATCTCTCCTTTGTCTCCTCGGAGCGGTATTCAAATATAAAAGATTCAAAGTTTGCGTAATATGAAGACCTTTTTGATATAATGTTCATACTAATTATTTAGATAGAATCACAAATAATGTGTATATATTATCTAATCATTGTAAGTAATTGAACAACTACTTATAATTTAGGTCTGGATATTAATATGTACATATGAATTATTAAATTCAATGGTTTGATATCCTAGCTACAATATAGACTCCAAATAACAACAAATTAAATATTCCATTCTAGTAAACATATGCTGCAAACATAGATGGTACTTCAAAAAAAAAAAATTCCGGTTTCACTACATATTTGGTTATGATGGAAGATAGTGTGTAAAAAACTTCAGATTTACCCAGATATATAGTGTAAAATAGATATTTTCTTCTTAAGTTAACTATTCTTGAATGTATGTGTGACAATTATTAATTATAAATGGTGAACAGTTTTCATAGTTTATTCTAAATTTGAAAAATATGGGTTTTGATCGTTTCTAAACTAGATTCTGGTCCCTATTTTTAAGTAAATAGTCATTTTCCTTAACATTTCAGTTTTTATTTGGATTGATGATTGATGGGGCAATTTTGTTCCCCTATGGAGAAAATTAGCTCAAAATATAAGAAATTAGAAAATGAAGTTGAAAGTTTGGAAATGGTGACGTCATAAATTTTTCGGAAAAAATAGAATGACTCCATTTATTTCCAAGATAAGTAGTAATTTGGAGAAAAAGTTTACTAAAAAATGTCTTTTTTGCCCCTGCTTAGAATTAAGTATATATGATATGTCAGCATGAAAGAAGGCAGAGATGAAAAAGAAAAAATGGAGAAAAAAGGATTTTCTTCTTCCAGCTATTTAACTTAATAAATATTAAAAAAGAATAATAGTTCATAGGATATAGTATAGACTATTATGGGCCCAAATATCACCGTAATATTATTAATTTAGATGTTTACATAAAAGCCAAGGATTTAAGCTTTTTGATGAGGCTTCTCATGTATGATTTGATGCCTTATAAGTTGAAGGGTTATAGTGTTTTCTTAGTATCTTTTAATCAAGAAATATTGAATTTCAAAGATCACAATTAATTTCTAAATACAGAAATTAATCTGAAGATTTTTTTTATCAAAGTCTTCTATTTCATCTTTCATAAGACGCTATTTTGTTTCTCATCATCTAAATTATCTCCAATTTTGTGTGCATCAACGTCCACATTGTTTAAAATTGTTCCAACTGTATTCCGTGATGTAGTAGATAACGAAAAACAACAACAATACTTTTAACTGTTCTTTAAGTCCTTTGTATGATTCAGGAAACAATTTTTCTTATTTCAAGTGGTTTAAAATAGAACATGTATCATCATATCGAGGAAACAAATGTTTAGAGATGTCTTTCATTTCTCACACAAGTTTTAAATCTTATGCTATGGGTATTTGTACGGTTAAGTATTGACAAAATGAGAGAAAGGAGTTCAACATAACAGAGCAGAGAGGTTGACTAATTACTTTTTCCTTGATTACGAATGTATTCAAATGTAAATTAAACAAAATTCATTCACATTTAATTCATAATGGATTTACTGAACTAAGACATACATCAATTGAAGCATCACTCAATTAGAACATTCTCAAGAGAAGGGAAGAAATTCCACAGTTTAAAAAAAAAGAATCTCATAAAAAATGATCAAATTTTAATTCCTGAAAGAGTTCCACACATAATTAGGAATGTAAATCATATGCAATTCGGGCGTGTGATAAAAAAGTGGAGTTGGCTCTTCAAACAGGTCTTTTTGTTTTCCAAAGCTATTATCATTTTTCCTTTATTTCTGAGGGGAGAACATCTACCTGATAGTAAAGATGTCGCATGAAGGAATACATACATTAAGTTTAATAAAGCAAATAAAATGTAAACAAAAAGGGCTCAAGTCCTCGTATAATTATTATTAGTTAAAAATATACATATAATTTCCTGACGTTAATTTCAGTTAATTTTATGCCTCTCATCTATGTTATTATTTATTGTTGTATATATAATGGAGAATAGCAGCTTGTAGCTCAGTAAAACGTCATGACAGCTCAAGCTGTTTCCCCCCTCGACATTCATTAAATTGTCAGGGTTGCCAGGTTGATTTTCTCTTTCTTTTTTTATAACACGCCCGAATTGCATATGATTTACATTCCTACACATAATGACATCTAAACCATCTGTTTTAGAAATCATTGAAACAAAGAGTCTCTAAATAAAAAAATATGTTCAATTCTTTGTCGATCATTATAGTCTATTTTTTTATAAATCTTGAGAAAGGCGTCCACAGTTGGAAATAATGAGTCATTGAAGTGATGTTTACAAAAGATGTATTTTTTAATAAAATTAAATAGTATTATTTTTGGATTCAATTCTATATAATCTTGTATGTGATTGAACTTTAAATGTGAGTGAGTAATAATATTATAAATCGTCTTTACCTTCTACAAACCGAAATATAAGATTATAAATTAGAATTCTTAATTTATATTGTTACTCACAATTGACTTTTTCAGAGGCAAAGTTAATTCCCTACTCTTTAATTCTATTGAACAAAAGTCATTTAATTTCCTATAAAAAGGTGTAGTAGAGAATATGGGGACTGAAGCAGTATAAAAAGCCCTGAAAAAAATGTTGCTCAAAATATGATGAAATCTATGACTACTTGTTTGAAATCAATTTTGAGTTGAAGGACTGTATCGTTTCAGAGTTAATATATTGTCTCGAGCAGTTTTATTTTATATTACTGCCACCGTGATATAGATACGACAATGATATAGACCATTTAACGCAATCTATGATCAATTCATACAAATTTATTTTTTAAAATGTCAAGTGATGCACTTTATTTAAGAGAATGCATCTCCTCTAAAGAAGAAGGGTGTGACTGGAGCAGAGAAAATGAATAAAATAAAAGGCTGGATGTGACATAAAAAGAAGTAGGTACTTAGTTCTTAATATGATACTTAAGTTAAAACAATAAAATTTAAATATATGTATATAATTAAAACAAACACTAAATGACTGAAACAATTGAATAAATTGATGCAAACATTTTAATGTATTTTTTATTTGACATTTGCTAAAGCCTAAGATCACATTTTTCAATTTTATTTAATGAATTTATCAATTCTACACATACTCTTAACATGGGCGTCATTAACTATACAGCTTGTGACAAAGTAAAAACGCTCAATACATGATATTAATCTACGTAGCCTTAGATTAAAAAATGATATTGACTATGTGTTTAATTTTTATATCTATGTTATGAACCAACTCTAATTTTGACAAGTTGGTTAATTATTCTGACCAAATGCACAAACCTCATTAATATTCGTACTTCTGATACAGGTAAATACTTGAAATAAACGTATTGTTGAAGCCAAAATTTGGTTGTGCTGATTCTAAAAACAGACTGAAGATTAGAGTTTATGATCCGTGACCTGTTCTTTAATTTTTTAATTTTGAGCATAGAAAATGTACGCTCACAAATGTACGTTGATGTAAATATCACACCCATTTCTCTTGCATATCTTTTTAGGTTTTTAATTTTATCTGAGTGAAGAAATACATAAAATTCAATCAGTGATTTGATTTCAATCATTTTCTTCAAAGAGTCATCAGCATACAAATCAATCAGTTCTACAGTTCTTCATTTGTTGTTTCAATATCACAAGAAAAAAGTTATTATACTTGCCAATTTACAGAAACGTAATTCTGATCTAATTAAGTAGCTTATGACGCTATTGTACAACACTTTTTCCAAAGCTGTTATCATTTTTCCTTTATTACTCAGAGGAGAACATCTACCTGATAGTAAAGATCTTGCATGAAGGAATACATACATTAAGGTTAATAAAGCAAATAAAATGTAAGCAAAAAAAGGGCCAAGTCCTCGTATAATTATTGGTTAAAAATATATAACTTCCTGACATTAATTTCAGTTAATTTTCTGCCTATGGTATACATAATCTTATTATTTATTGTTGATGTCGTCATTTGTATATATAATGGAGAATAGCAGCTTGTAGCTCAGTAAAACGTCGCTCAAGCTGCTTCCCTCTCAACACTCATCAAATTGTCGAGTTATCAGGCTAATTTTCTCTTTCTTTTTACTTTACACACCCCATTTGCATATTATTTACATTCCTATAAATCATTTATTTCTATAATATAATATATCCTAATTAGCGTGATGCAACGCTAATCCCCAAATAAAAGTGAGTATATGAAAGATATCGACTCACCGATCACTGAGAGGGAAATCCTGGATTTTATTCTTGCATATCGAAAGGCGCTGAAATCCCCGGGTCCTTCCGAGCTCCCGTTCGAGTTCTACAAAGCCTTCGCTTCACAATTGGCCCCAATTCTTGCAAGAGTTTTTCAAGACATCTTTAAGCGGGGATTTGTCCCAGAGTTCATGAGCACCGGTTTCCTAGCTCTTATTCTAAAAAAGAACAAAATGGAGAAAATATTAAAAACTACAGGCCAACATCACTTTTGAACACGTCTTACAAGATTCTGACAGAGATTCTTAATAAAAGACTGGCAAAGGTGCTTCCATACATTGTCCCCCAAGAGCAAAAGGACTTCATGGCTTCGCGGCGTTTGGAGGACATCCCCTCGTAGCCTTCAGGACGCTATGGACGATTGCGTCAGTCGAAATACTCACTTTGCAGCTCTACTGGTGGATTTCGTGAAGGCTTTTGATAGCCTCTCTCACAAATTAATTGTCCAGCAACTGCTGAGAGAAGGATTCCCAGACCCCTTTATAGAGATGATATCTGCTGTTCTGCGCAGCGCAGTCTCGACAATTGAAGTATCTGGGCGGAATTCGAAGTTCTGGATCCAGCGGGGGACTAGGCAAGGGGATTTACTCTCGCCGTCTCTCTCCGTACTCTGTATAAATCAATTATATAAGGATATTAGTGCCGAAAAAAAAACATAAAAGGTATAGAGATGGACAAGAAATACCTCAAGGGAATGCTATATGCGGACGATCTTACCCTTATCGTGGAAGGCTCTGAGGAGTCTCTATCTCATTCTATTTAAGCAGCGTTAGTTGTGTTGAAAAATTTTGAGGAGTCCGGCCTAGCAATCAACATCATGAAAACGGAAGTCATCTCCGACTGCGAAGAGGGTCTTAGGCGACTCTTCCCTCAGCTTAAGTTTGTTGACTCCGCCACTCTCCTGGGAATAGAGGTCTCACGAGATACTTCGCAGGCTGCAAGAGTTAATGAGGGAATAATTATTAACGCTCTGGAGGCTAAGTGTGGGCTATATAGAATATTTCCCCTTTCAAAACTCGAATTTCTCACGGCTTGGAAAATTAACGTGCTACCAAAAGTGTTCCACCTTCTAAGTTATGTCCCTTACACGGATAGGCTGTGTCAGAAAATATATTCGATTAGGGAAGGGCATGTATGGAAGAACTCTCGACCATACATAAGCCGGATCCGTACGGAAACGGCCATCCAGTACTGGGGACTTGGTGCTTCAAACATCAAAGCTGTGTGGCATACACTGAATATCTCCTGGTTGAAAAGGCTCCTATCTAATGATGATTTCTGGTCATGGAAAATTAAAAATGATTTTTTCAAAAAAACGGGCTGCTTTTTCGCTCGGAGATAGTGTATGGATCCCTCTGAGATATTCGACATCGTCAAATTACGCGGGCGTTACTGGAGGCACATGTGCGCATCATGGGCCAAAATAATGCACGAGCTGCTCCCCTTGATAGGTATTCACGAGCCCTTGAATTATAACGCCAGGCTCGGGAGTTCGGACGAATTCATCAAGGAAGCTGAACTCACCTTTAGAGGCCAATTTCAACTTTATAAGGAGGCAGGTCTCAAAAACTTCATCCTGATGCACAAGGCAAGGCGTACGGTGACTAAGGATCCAGGACACGTCGGTCTCGTTGGGCCTCACATCCTGTTCTTTGCATGCTTAAGTGGCCTGGAAAACAAAAAAAATCAGAAGCACAACCAAGATCAGTAATAAAGAAATTGGTGGCCCTGCCCTTCTTATGGAAAAAAGGCTGAAGAGACTGGGGGTGGAGCCGACCAAAAAAAGAAAAAACCCTCTCGTCATATTAAAAAATCCCTTTACCGACCTTAACGATAAATGGTTGCGTTCTAGGCTCGCGACGTCGTCTATCTTCACAGGCAAGTCTCAGAACAACCCAGAGGATAGGCGATGCCGGCTCTGCAAGGGGGCGGAGGAAACTTCGTTTCACCTCTTCTATGACTGTACTCGGATCTCGCCACTCATACGAGCTGTGGAGGAAAGGATTCAGGAAAACTTAAGGGGAGGTATTGGCTTGTCGCGGCCGATCCTGACTGTGAGTGCATTCAAGATCGAGTGCATCATAACCAAAGTACAAAGGAGGATTTACGCTTCGACCATCTGCGGTGGAACGGCTCCATGTGTATTCATGTGCCTTATCGAAAGACAACTGGGATACTAAATGACTTCACTAAGGACGGTAAACAATTGGACTTGTTTACTCACGCCATGTCTAATTAACGAGTAAGTCTTAAGAACACGAGTGGGGAGCAAGAAGGAAAAAAATCAAATTTAAGTACTCTATGTGCATTGAAAATTAGTATCGTATAGGGTTTTTAAGTGAGTGTTCCTACGTTTTCAAGAAGGGGATTTTTACTCTAATTCCGGACACAAATTTTTCAACTTATAAACGCTTATTATGCATTTTCGTTGTTAAAAAAGATACTGACTTGATATTTCGTTGGAATCCCAATCTTACAAGTCTAAGAAAGCTGTATTCAAATTTATTCAATCTGTGAGGTTGGGTATCAAAATCCAAGAAAAAAAAATCTGATGAATGTACAAAAACATTTCAATACTTTTTTTAACTAGAATGTAAACATATGTAATACATACATTTTGCTTAAATATGATTTTGATATTCAATAAATGTTTGAACATATGTAGTATATGTGTTATAAATAATATGTACTGCCATTATTATATCTTATATATTTTTTCCACAGCACCTGTGAGGATTTTTATCTACCTGTATGGTATGTTGGTCACTTCCAATCCAATAGAGGAACATAAAGATTCCTCCATGTTACTGAACTGCACCTCTTTCAAAAAAAGTGCTAGTGGGCCAAACTTGCATTAAACTTCCTTGTTTATGATGTTTCATATAATAAGATTTCCCCTTTAGTTAGTTGGAGCCATCCAAAAAAGACCTCCTTCTAAATCTTGCAAAGAGCTTCAGACACTCCTAGGAAGAATTCAGTATTATTCTGGATTTGTGCCGAACCAAGCCCAATATACGGGAGAGAGGCATCCTCTTCTACAGAAGTATTCCAAGTTTAAATAGCACTTAACATGGAACCTTGCCATTCAAAATATCAAGACTGAGGTAGGCTTTGCGGAATTTGTTGGGTTTCTGTTGTGAGGTACTCTGTTGGAACACAGAACAGATGTTTCACTCAATGGAATGGGTGCCTCACGGTATTTTTTGCTCATAGTAGTATACCAAAGACCAGAGGAATAGAGAGATATTTATTCCATACTCTTTGCTTTTAGTAAAATTTCTTCAATATGTACATTAAAGTTTTATTGTATATTGTCTTCCACAAATTTTTTAAATGTTAAGGATGGATTTTGCGAGAGGGGTCTTCATACGAAAAACTGGTCTATAGCAAAACCTGGACAAAATAGATTGTTATAACTTTATATATATCCTTTTCTCGAGTGACTTTATTATATAGATTGACTGTTGTACAATAAAGCCGAACGGTCGATGAAAAAAACCTTTGATCTTTGTTTTTCTCTTTCACAGAATGGAAAGAAAATAAAATTCTCACCTCTTCTGGCGAAAAGCAACTGTATTAGCATTAATTCTCAATTCCTTCCTAATTTAAACCACGAAGAATATTGCAAAAAAAATTGCCAAAATTTTTTGTCACTTTGTATGTAAGAATTAAAAATAAGTAGAAGAGTAGGTAAACATAAAGCAGAAATATTATATAATGTTATTACACTTCTGATTACAGGAATAAGTAACCCATAGAGCCTTTTGAATACACACCATGTCAACTACTGATTCTGTTTTCCAATAATTGAACTACTATTTAATTTTTTGTGGTTTTCTTATTAATTGGTATTGGAATAATGACTTCATTTTTCGTATTGAACATGTGGTAGCTATGGTAAAATATAAAAAAACCCGTTATGTAATACAATTTGTACTTGACATCTTTTTTGTACATTTTTTGCGTGCCCATTTAATATAATAAACAAACATTTACTTTATATTTAGGGGATAAAACTGTTAAGGCTCATATATTTACATACTCTATTTTTATAAAATAAATTTTTGGCATTGGAGAAACGTAATATTGCTACCGTTATCTTGTTGATAATAATCATATTTCTTTATTATTAGAGAAAAAGCATACATTAAGCATTAAACATTATTTACAATTTTGCCAACATTCGAAGATTTGTTGATTCTTTTTTCATTTTGTCCCTCTTCCTAATTTATTAAATACAATTATATTTCTGTAATGGTCTTTCCACGATTTGTATTTATGTGAAACATGGGAATTTAAAACAAATACATTACAAGAAGAGGGCAAAAGAAGTAGATAAAAGTGCATTTCAATTGTTAAATATTAATTGCTTTTACCATTTCATTTGGATATTATATTAATATTACTCATTTATTACTAATTTACAATAGAAAAGACCGGGGACCCACATTATGCTTTTTTAGTAAAAATATTTTTCATCAAAAAACTAGAAATGACATCCTTGATATACAAGTATCTTAAATTTGGCATTGAAAATGCTCCATCTCATTTTTAAATTGTAAGTTGAACAAAACATATAATATAATATATATATATATATATATACAAGGTGGTAAAAACTGGGATATAGATATTATTTGAGGTCTTAAAACTTCTGAAACCATTTTCATACTCCTTATAGTCTAGGTTTTACGTTTCCGGATGGGTAACTTTTTTTTAATGTACAGTTATGAGAAAGTGAGGGTTTTATTTTGATCCCTCGTGTTTTTTTGCTAACGTTAAGAAAAAGTTCAAGGATGAATTACGGTATTAAATAAGGACTTTACAATTTATTTTATAAATAACAATATGTTAGATATATGTCTCAGATACTCAAAAATTAAAATTTTATTGATAAATATTCAAAATTAAAAAATGAGTAGTAAATGTTGTGACTTCCCCCGAGGGAAAATTGAAAAATGTTGTCAAAGAAGTATGTTTATTATAAGAAATCAGAATACAAACTCAAATTATTTCTTTATACGCTAAAGTGTAATAAAGGAATGTCTACAAAAAATGTTTTATAGACTATCCATAAAAATAAGTATCTTATCTCTAAAAATGGAAATAAAAGTACTGGTAGGCAGGAAATGTACCGCGTATATTGCGCTTAAAACATTTATTTATCTGTTAATTTCCTTTAAAATTTTAAGTTTTAAGGGTCTTAACACATTATTTAACTAATGATAACAAATTCTTAGGATAACTACCACATATTTTACCTAAAACTATATAATCTTAATTAATATTTTTTATAAAATCAAGACATTATTACTTGAATTTACTAAATTAGCTGATATAATTAGACTCAAAACCCTGTTATCAATTAAAGTTAGAAATTTTTTTTATACACTTAAATTTTTATTTCCCAAGTATAAAGTACTTACCTAGTATTATTAAAATAATATTTATTAATGACTTGCATTTTACATATTAAAGGATCTTCAAAAACGCTGTTCTTTTCTATTTGATATCTTAGGTATATTATTTAAACTTTAAAAGTTTTCCCAGTGTTTTTACATCAATTAAAGTTCCATTTTTGATACACAAATTCTGAAGAACCTATTTATGTTCTATTCTGAAGATTGCCATTCTCTGTTTTGAATGTATTTTTGTGTGTCGTATAAATAAAGCATTTGTAAGTCCCAATGGCATACAAATGGCTCTTAATTTATTTTCTTTGCGATATTTTTATGTGATTGACAAATGATATTATATTATATGAATAATATTATTATAGTACAAGTTGATCGTCCAGTTTAGTTAAGGCGGTTTCTTAGAAACTCAAGTGTTACAATTATAATAATCATCCTTCGAGTCACTTCCTCATACAAAAATTATATGCCATTGGGACTTACAAATGCTTCATTTATACGGCACACAAAAATACATTCAAAACAGAGAATGACAATCTTCAGAATAGAGCATAAATAGGTTCTTCAATCTATCAAAGAGATATCCATCGATAGAGACATATTTCATTTCGTCCTCTACCAAGAACGAATCTATTTTGCAGTTATAAGGGAGCTCCCAAAAAGGGGCCTGTCCCGGGAAATGTCCTCCTAGAAAGAACAAAATACATTCAATTATTAACAAAGTCAAAGATGGCTCATTAATCCAAGGTTTACAGTCCAAACCATAAACATTAACAAGGAGAATATGTAATGGTACAATCTTTTTGCAACCATTTGTGCAGGGAAAGGTTTAGAACAGAGAAATATCCTACTCTATGGGGACATATTGGTCGAAGTGCTGAGTACCATCACACTTCATGAATTCTTGCTGTCACAAAAGCTAACATAGTTGATATAAAATTTGATAAGAGCTTCGGTTGCTCCTCCAAGCTTCATCTCATTTGATTTAAAATACCACTGGAATGAACAAAGACGGCCTATAATGACGTCATTAATGTAATGTTTATTCTATATAAGTGTCGCAGAGATTAAATTCGATGAAAAAAAGCTCGCTATATTGAGCGGACACGATATATTAGAACTAAAACAATACGGTACAAGTCGTAATTTAGTATTGGTAGATAGTTCACGGTTCGTTTCGGTACTCATATATAAATAAATTTAGATTTGAGAACTATTTTCTTTTTCAGGGAAATCATGTACTTTACATAGATATTAGACCTAATTATGAATTATGGCATTTATGTTATTTAAAAAAATATTTTGATTTAAAAAAGTGGTATATATATATGTATACTATCAAAAAAAAGTATTCTCTAGGCATTAAGTAAAGAGTATAAATCACGAAATATTACTTACAAAGTAGTTAAGTAATTAAATTTTCTATTTTTTGTTGGTAAAACATACTATATATGAAGCAAACAATATATAATTACCTTTGTAATATATCTTACCGTGTAGGAAATTATTTATCTTAAACAAGATGTATCTAAGAAGCAGCTTTTTGTAATGAACTATTAAAAAAAATAGTAAAAATACTTAAACAAAAATCACTATGGCTATTAGTGGTTCTTAACCTGGATTCGATTCGAACCCCAGGAATTCGGTGGTTTGGTTCAGCCCACTCGTATGATTTGTGACGTCAAGCTCCCCTTGGATTTGGCAAAAAAAGTACATTTTATTCTTCCAACAACAAAGGGTTTTTATAAATGCATGTGGGGTTTAGTACCTCCAACAAGGCTAAGAACCACTGACATAGAAGATCAATTATAATACTATACTCACTATTTTAGCCCTCCTCAAAATTTAAATAAGAAAGAATCAAAATAATCAATAATCGTAAAAATAACTCCCTAGACTAATTGAAAAACGAGAAAAAAAGCGTAATATAGAATAACGACGACAAATTAGAAATTTACGCTGTACACAGAAGGACTAAACAGAAAAATACACACGTTTTCAAAAACTCAAGGAAAGTACATATATTAGAAGGTTAAATTGTGGAATTCATTGCAGTATTTTGTTTTATTTTGTTGATGGCCCCTAGGGGCATATCTGGGATTTTTGTCGAGTTTTTACTTTTCTAACAATAAATTATCAAATATGTAATAATTATTATCAAAAAGTCAAGAAATTTGTAAGATATAAAAGTGATGTTGTAGTGGCATTAGTTCAGCCGAAGCTAAGGTATTTTTTCCATGAGTTCAAATTATGGTGGTGGGCATAGCCCATTGACACCGCTCGTCTTAAATTACATTGCTTATAATAGGTAAAAAAAGACTAAATAACTTTTGATTTTGTTTTTAAGAGGGGTGGATATCAGCTATAATTGGTAAGCTTTGGTCAATAGATGATAAATTTCAATTTGAAAATAAATGACCCTTTTAACCAGTGTACACAGATCTATGTATAAGTTGAGCATTACTTTATTACTAAGATTATTTTTGTATTTGTTCGGAGCAAAAAAGATTGTCTATTAAAAATATACAAACCCTATCAAGTATGAATACGTATGAATATCTTGTAGATCCCCTTATGGTGCATAAGATAATTTGAAATCATAGTTTTCGGAAAAATATAAAATTTAATATGCAATACATTTGCTGACTGTTGTAAATTTACAATTATTCTTTAACATGCGTGTTTAATATATACTCATAATATTAGCTCTATAAAAAGTGTTATTAAAAAACATATTTTCTCCAATATCCACTCGTCTTTTTATGATAAAATATTTGATTGAATATATAAATATATTGAAAAATTTTATTTCGATATTATCAATAGATTAAGGGGGGGGGGCTTTTATAAAATCATAAATGACCCATAAAAAACAGCCAATAAAATATTATTTTTCTCAATCAAAAATAAAACTCAAACTCACTCTTGACACATACGCAACTGCATGTCTTGTTTGTTTTTCTAACACTCCCAATAATGAGGCAGATACTTTAAAACATCAACAGCATTCTTTTTTGCAACAAAGTATTATGTTTCTTAGTGAAAAATTTACATATTTGGAATCTTATAATAGGGCTTACGGAGTAAAAAAATATTTTGTAACATTGGGTTTCACTCATTTAGTGACTAATTTGAGCCTGATAAATTATCAAATTTGACTAAAAGTATGATTAATACAGAGACAGTTAAATCATGGAACAAAGAATTTATTCTATCATAGACTAGATGGAATCATAATATTTATACTGAATATATTTAAATTATTTTAGTTTTTTTTTACTGATTTTTTCAATTAGTTAAAAGGAAAAAAATGGATTTACAGGATCTATTTTGAATAGTTATGACTATTTTATTGATTTTTTTTTACTACGAATTACTCAAGTTAAAAAACAGATGAGAAAAATAGTTGAGTGAAAAAGAAAAGTACTTAATATATGCAAACGACGTATTGATAGTTAAACTTTTGATATTAAATAATAATAATAATTCATAATCTTCATCCAAAACGAAAATAAATTCAAGAACTAATTTGTTTAAATGTTGTTGAAGACTGATATTTTTAGATATAAAAGGGTTCTTGGTGTCAAAGGCAAAATTGCAAGCTGCAAATTTTTTGCATGAAACACTTTGAACATTCATTGATAGTGTTAAGAAATATTGAATAATTAATTTGCATAGTTAGTTAAATAAAAAAATAGTTTTAAAATTTCCAATCAGCCAGCGAGACAGCCACAGCCAGCCCAATATTCAATAAGACAATAATTTAAGGTAATTACCATATCTTTTATGATGTAGTTTTTGCACACATCAAAAATGATCCCATAAAAATACGGTTGCAAGTCTTTTGACTTCGAGTCTAAATTCGCAGTTGAATGAGACTTACGTGTAACTCTAGTCCATTTTACGAAGTAAGAGTACCCAGCTATGCACTAAATAGTAATTATTGTAGGCTTGTGATATTTGAATCTTCAAAACCGGAAAAAATAACTCATAAAAAGCATAAATTTTTTTTCTATTAAATTATCGCACGCAGGGATTCTTCCAATATTCACATCTCTAGTAATCATATTTTGAAAAAATATTTCATATTGAGACGGTGAAAAATAAGGAATCTTGATGTAAAAGTAAATTGCCTCTTAATTTTTTCAAAAAGGAGAAGGTACCATGAAGAAAAGTATTTTAAAAAAAAATCATTATCGTATATTAAATGCATGCTGTATTCAAGCTCTTGTAGATAATAGGATGTGTTTATACTTTTATTATATTTGGTTGTCACACATAAATAATTCCCTCACTGTTAAAAATTAATTCGAAGAATTTACATAATAAATAAGAATTACCATTTAAGCTTATGGAGAATTACATATGTAATTTTGGTGATTAGGAGAAGTATAGATAAAATTATATAAGCCTTTAATTAAACTGATGTATGTACATGCATACATAGTTGTATATATAATTCATACCTATAAACAATTCCGTCAACTAATATAGATCATTACTTGTTTTGTTTTTTTCAAACTACTGTTTAAAAATAATTATATTTCATTTGTACTTGTTAATTATATCGTGTCCTATTAAATTAGCCTTTTATTTAATTAACAATGATCTGACACATAAATTAACTTCATATTCAAATATTAAAAGCATTCCAAATGCAAATGATATAAAGTCTGTTTCTAAAAAGGTTCTGTAATAGGCAAGCTACCGGTCATTGAATTTGAGAGCATATCTGACAATTTGATTTGTTTAAACGGGTCTATCAGTATAACACTTTAGATGTGAGACATTTAGAGGCCATATTTTGTATTAGTTATGGATTTAAATAGTTATTGGGAATAATACAATTGGAAAAGATTTTATATCTCGTTTAAGAAATACATAGATTTTTAACGTTACTCATGCTTCAATTCATGTCAGTATGACATTCCCTACTATTACTATGTAGTTATATTAAAAATTAATATTTTCACTAACTTTAAATATATAATACTGTACATGTATGTTTAAACTTGAAATGATGATGTCTTTTATAATACCAGAAAAACGGTATCAAATATATTACTACATGAGCTAATACCTTCTGCAATTTTTTTTTTTTTCGTTTTTTATGTTGATAGTAGATAAATTAATCAAAAGTTTTATTTTATTGAATCCATACACTGAAATAATCTTTCTTTCTATATATACTTGCGAAAGTATATCAGCATGCTTCCTCAAAGTTATTCTTGATTGATGTAATTCAGTTTTGTATACATAAGGAATAACGTTATTATAAAAATTATTGATGTTCTTACGTCACGTCAGTTTGTAGGCTCTAGACTCAACGCATCACAGATCTTAGCGAGTTTAAAGTAAACTTTTAACGGTTTATATCCATGTCATATTTTTAAGAACAATTTGTGGTTCGGATAAGGTGATCAAGCTTGGAAAATTAACTAAAATTTACATGTGGTTCATTTGAGTCATACACTATGGTGTATACATGTTATGTATATACTAATTATCTTCAATATTTCAATCTTTATCCAATAAATGGGGCTAAGAATCAGGACTTTTCTACCCTTTAAAAAATCTAAAATATGTATATTTATTACTGTAAACCGAGTTCATAATAAATATTTTTATGTACAATCTACAAAAATTAAAATTAATGCAATTTTGAAATACATTTTTTCTGTATTTTATAACAAAGTGCAGTTACATTTTTTTTTTTTTTTGCAAAAGCCGAAAGACTTATAATTGACCTTGTTTGTATGCACCCCTATTTTATATTTCAATATTTTGGAGGGATATAATGTTTGAAGAACAATTTCTGGGTCCATATTAGAGTCATTATTATCCTCAATATCAGTGTTTTGAGAATACACAATATTTTTTGAGTTGTATAATTTTTTGGACATATTGAAGAGGGTTTTTTTCCGAGTACATTAAAAATAGAACAGAAATCAATGAATTAAACATTTTATAAGGGATTATCATAAAAAATTATATTTATATTATTTGTATATACAATGGAGATACCAAATGTTCAATAAAATTTAATGGAACTTGAGTGTGCCAGATTCACTTTATATTTTATAATGGTGCAAATATGTATAAAAAAACACATAAAATATACTTGTAATAAAGACAAAGCCAAAAAAGCCCTCATTTAATATAAACAATTCAAAACAGAATAATACTGTAGATAAAATTATGTTGACAGTTTTATTTAAATCATATAAACTCAAATATGTAAAATTATAAATATTACAGAGGACAATTCTCTTTTTTTTCTACTTCAGAATCAGAAAGAATTAACAAAATAAGTCAGCAAGTTTTTTGAACATTTATATTGCATAGATATCTACTTTCATTTTACAATGACAATTTTGAATGCTTTCGACAAAAAGAAAAGAAAAGAGACTTATTTATCTCTTTCAAGGGCTAATCTATTCATTTGTAAAGTATGTCCATTTTTTATTGTATTCTTGAGGAGGATACATCTTCTTCTAAAACAAGGGTTGAGAACCTATGGTTCGCGAGCCAGATATGGCTCTTTCGATGACTACATCTGGCTCGCAAATGAATTTGATTCGACATTTCATAACTCGTTAAGTAGGCTAAAAAAATTTCACTGTGTCGTTTTAAAGTAAAACATTTTATACAAATTACAGTTTTAAAAATAAAGTTCAAAATATAAACATTATTATCCATTTTAATCTGTCTACAGTAGTAGTCTACGACACGTGTCGTTGTTAGGGCAACAAATACACTTCTCTTCTTTTAGTCAGATAGCTAGTATATCTGCAACAAGCCCTCATTACAAAGAAAATGGCTAAAAAAAAAGATGAGGACTACTGTACGTTTCAGGCCGAATAGACAGAAGAATTTCCTTTTGCGGAGAAAGCAGGTTTGGTGATGTGTCTAATATGCAATGATATAATTTCAATGATGAAATGGTCAAATTTAAAGCGGCAATTCGACACACGCCATGGTTCATATGCATCAAAATATCCAGCGGGGGACAGCAGGAAAAAGGCAGATACTGTGGAGAGTGCAAGCCAGTCAGCAGCAACTCCGTGTATAGACCAGTAAAGGAGACTTGAATTCGTCTAGCTTTGCTGGTTCTTTAGCAATTGTAAGGAATGGGGAGCCATTCACTGATGGTGATTATATCAAAGCATTCATGCTTGATTTGGCCAATAAACTTTTTGATGACTTTTCAGATAAGAACAGGATAATCAAACGAATAAAAGATATGCCTCTGTCTCAAAAACTGTTCACGATCGTACCATCATGATGGCAAATCAGGTCGAGGAAACACAAGTTAAGGACATAAACGCAGCAACATACTTTTCACTCGCTATAGATGAGTCAATAGACGTTAGCCATTTATCTCAATTTAGTGTAATTGCGAGGTATGCTGCCGGTGACACACTGCGTGTTGAAAGTCTTGCTGTTTTGCCAATGAAAGGGACAACAAGAGGGGAGGATTTATTCAAGTCTTTCTTGGAGTTTGCTAAAGAAAAAAATCTAGCAATGGATAAAATGTGTGTATTGATGGTGCTCCCTATATGGTTGGGCAAAACAAAGGCTTAGTATCGCTTCTTCTACAAGTAGACTCATCCTAAGTTTTCATTGCATTCTACACTAGGAGGTTCTCTGTGCTCTGTGCTCTAACGTGTGGCGAGAAGCTTAATGAGCTGCTTCACAAAACTTGAAACGAGCTTCCCGTCACATAACACACAATGCAGCGTGTGAGTAGGAATGTAAATCATATGCAATTCGGGCGTGTTATAAAAAAAGAAAGAGAAAATCAACCTGGCAACCCTGAAAATTTAATGAATGTCGAGGGGGAAAGCAGCTTGAGCTGTCATGACGTTATACTGAGCTACAAGCTGCTATTCTCCATTATATATACAACAATAAATAATAACATAGATGAGAGGCAGAAAATTAACTGAAATTAATGTCAGGAAATTATATATTTTTAACTAATAATAATTATACGAGGACTTGAGCCCTTTTTGTTTACATTTTATTTGATTTATTAACCTTAATGCATGTATTCCTTCATGTGAGATCTTTACTATCAGGTAGATGTTCTCCCCTCAGTAATATTGGAAAAATGATAACAGCTTTGGAAAACAAAAAGATCTGTTGGAAGAGCCAACTCCACTTTTTTATCACACGCCCGAATTGCATATGATTTACATTCCTACGTGTGAGTATTGCCTTATTGACCATGTTTGGGCGTGTGAGCAGTCTTTCTCAAATCTGTAAATTATCTCAAAATTATAAATAATATTGAACTTCAATTATTCAGAGACGTATTATACTTTAAAAATGTTGGTGTTAATTAATAAAATATATAAATATTATTTACCTACATACGACTCACGAGTACTATTTTGTTACAAATAAAAAGACTTATTTAAAGTGAAGCAATAACGTAGATAGGTGTTAGGTATTTGAAAGTTAGAGTTCATATAAAAAAAAGGGCTATTTAAATTCAACCGTGACATAGTTTCTCTATGTTTGTCTCCTTATTGTGTAGAGAGTTGAGTTAATTTCAAACCCAAAAAATTGAAAGAATTGCACAAATACATACTTCCAAACAGTTAGTTTTTGCCAATGTGGAAGAACTATTTAGTTTTTAGTAACTATACAGGTGGGAACAGCAGTCGGGCTTTGATTATTATAATTTTAGCATAGATCAAATACGAGTATACAAGTTTATTTATATCTCTCAAATGCAATCGAGAAATACAATGTCACTCGAAATATTTATTAAATAACATTGTTTTTGTTGTAATCAAGTGTACAATTTACGTACTTTTTCATTTGAGATCAAAACTTAACTCGAAATCAATCTTTCCGATTATCTCCAGCTGAGTTACAAATATAGTTTATTATTAAATGACTCTCAAGGAAAAACGTTTGAAAATATTTGTTTTTTATGGCTCTCCCAGCCAAAAAAGTTCCCGACCCCTATTCTAAAAGAAGAATAAAAGAATATCTGCCAACATTTTGTAGTAGATTTTGTTAAAAATACAGAATAAAATTTAAATTATTATCACTACAACTAATGCTACTTAAATAATTAGAGAAGGTCCTACTTCCTGGAGCACAAGGAAATAATAATACACTATATTCCCCCCCCCCCTTCAAGAAAAAAATTAATTATTTAACAGACAGCAGACCAAAATAACAGTTCACTAGTACCATAAGTCTTTCTCCCGCACTATATTTGCATTCTACAAAAGTTGCATATAACTGCATTTTATTGTAGTGAACGAGTAAGATAATTCGTTACCGTTCTTTTCTCTTTCAAATGAACTTAAAAAAAACTTTCTTAATTTTGACCTGACATCTTGTTTGTTTGTAACACAAGAATGAGGAAGACAAAATTAGATAAAAACGTCACTGACGTCTATGTTAATATTCAGTCGCAGGCTATATGTAAAAGTTCTAGTCCCCCTTCTTTTGATTAAACGAGCATTAAACCCCAAATTTTTAACAGCGAATGAGGATGGCAACTTAACAGTGACAACTATATCTTGGATGGGTAAAATTATAAGGGTCATATGCATTTATGGTCCAAATAAGGACGACCCATAAAATATGAGATTATTTAGCACAGTCATTATATTCAAAGTATCATATCATTTTTATTATAAGAAATTGTTGTTTTATTTATAACGTTTGTAAAAACAAAAAAACAATTTTATTGTAACCAAGATACAATCTATTTGATATAAGTTTAGATCATCAAGAACACTTCTGTCAAATATGTTATTTATAAATCTTAAAGGATTTTTAGATGTGTTGTTAAATTTCTAGACTATAATTGATATATATTTGTTGTACCTCCGTACAAAAAAAAAATATGCCCCAAATCAAGAACTTCAATCAAAATGGGAGAGGGTCTGTCCAAGATAAAAAGTTGAAAAAAAACCCAAGGAGACAATTGAGACAATATCAAAGAATTCAAGAATATGTAGGCTTCATTTCACAAAACATGACTTTATTACCAAGTCAGTCGACAAGAAACATGGCAGTGACCACCAACTCAACTCACCAAAACTTCCGAATTACCTATTCTCACCTCCACCACCCACTTAAGATTCAACAAGCTGTCAAAGACTCCGACTCGAAAATGAGCATCAAGACGCAATCGAGGTTGAGATGTTCATGAAAGAAGAGGAACAAATAGAACGAGAGCTATATTAGAAGTTGTCACAGGAGACACCACTATTAGAATTTACCCAAGTTATCTCTTGTCAAGCTTGAAACTACTGAGAAATCGAAGACAACTTTTCCTTCACAGTTTTTCAAGGACATCATAGGACCAGCAACAGTGTAGTCTCCCATTATCTATGCATAGCCTCACAGGATAGCATCAAATCAGTAACCGAAGTAATCAACATGTCTACTACATATCTAAGATTGAAGGAGCATTTGAGAAAAGATGGGAAGTAGTCATAAACCTGAATTTTATGTATACAGTTGTGCATACAACTAGAATCTCCAGACTTTTCTTTGATTACAGAACAGATAGCATTGTCTGTAAAATGACAGTTTAGCATATATTTAACATATTGTCATTCATTATTCCATTTTTATATCATAATTTTTAATTAGTGACGATTAATTATTAAATAAAATATGAAAGCATACCCGCAATTACTATCTAGTGCCTCTACATTTTATTTGCAGATTGTTATTTACTTAAATAATACAAAATAGCTGCTTCTGATTCTAGCAAGTTCTCACCTCAACAATACTGAAAAGACAAAATTCAAATTGATCATCAAGGTAGTGCTACCAACTGATATTTTTCTTTTCTTTATTAAACTCAACGCTATCTCAACATTTTGCTTATGTATAGTAATAACATTGTATTTCTATCATCCTTGATTTTTTCTAAACAATAGTCATATCCCTTGGTGATATATAATAATAAGAGCAAACCTACAAAAGAACGGAAGGTTATTCAAACCTCCGTCCCTTCTTTTTACTTTATTTTTTTTCTTCTTCTCGTTGTCGTCTTTTCCCTTTTTATATTATATTTAGGTATCCTTTTTTATGTATATACTTTTGGGTATATATTTATTTGTTTGAATCATTCAAAAAGAAAAGTAGTTTCTCATCAGGTGTGCTTATGAAAGCATCATTGAGTTTTTGAAAATACAATATTTTGTGTTAGATATTGAGACGTCACTTTACTCCTTGCTTATTTTGGAGAAATGTAAGTTTACGTACAAAACTTTTTTTTTTTACAATTATTTTCACTTTTGTTCAGTAAATGTATTGGCGGGAACAAAGGATTTTTCTCAATTTCTGTGATGTTATCCTTCTGCTACATCCAGGTTTACCATTTTTTTAAATTTTTGGATCTCAGGAAATTCTGAAATGAGATATTCAATACTAATATTGTTAGATTTAAGTAATTTGTCATACATTTTAGGAAGAAAAAATAAATTTTACGAGAGTCTTACCCTTACATACATGTTCACTCTATATTTGTACTAAGAATCAGGCAATTCCTCAAAGGGTTAACTCCAGTAGTTAATAATTTATACTCGTAATCACAATATATAAGCATTTAGATATTACATAAGACTCATCTAGGATTTGCACCTAACTCCTTTCATTAAAATATGGAACGTGTCATACTTCTTCAGACACATAAACAAAGTATCGAAATACATGAAAGAAAATTGTTTTTTATATTCAAAACAAATATCATTGAGTATCATTATTTGTCGATGCACATAAATTAACATTTGCACAGGATAAATCGTCAGAGACCTTCCCAGAAATTTCTCATAGTTTTAAAATCACGAGAGAGAAACTCCAGTTGTTACCTATCATACGATGAGGATAAATACAAAATAAATACTGCTAAACGTTTTAAAATTCAAGAATGCTTTCACCTTTTTTTACAACATTAAAATACGTGTTGCTATAAAAACAAAACAGAAAACCATGTATAAAAATTATTGATGAACTTTTTTTTATGTTTAAAATGAATGATTTATGGAACACTTTATGAATGAATTCATCTAATAAGATATTAATATACATTAAAAAAACTATTCTTTATATGTGAAGAAAAAAACCTCACATATTAATCAAATTGGTTCATTTCTTATTTTTTTAATCTTGATTAAAAAGTTGAAGGCTTTTATTTGGAAATATAAATTACATAAATCTCATACAACTTTTGTATAGACTATTGAACTGTGGTTTTAACTCCTTGACAAAAAATAAAAACTTTATTATACAAGTTTTTATATAGCTCAATTATTTTGAGCTGTCTTTAGATACCTTAATCCAGAAATATTCATCATTTAAAAATATAAACATCTTTTCTATTTCATTTCATATAAGTAGACTTTATCATCAATTGATGAAAATATTCAAGGAGTGAAATTCTATGTACACGGCTTACTAGTCACAACTCCTAACTATAAAATTTATTTTAATTATCATAAACTATTTATTCAACTCTAGGGTTTTTATCAGGATTTTTCAAAAAAAATTAATTTTAGATATTCTTATTAGAACCACCCAATTGATATAATTTTTTTAAAGGACGAAATCAATAATTTAAGATGTAAAAAACGGATATCCGATTAATCTGTCGATTTTTTCCAAAATTGACCTTGAAAATCTCAGTAAAAATTGTAATAAAACAAAAGCCAAAATGTGGATATTTCGGCAATTGTATACTTTTTCTAATCACTGCAAATAATTTTTTAAGACTTTGAGAAACTACAACATACCCATTTTTCTTCTGAGACTTTTAAATTGAAGATACATTTTTATTTTATTGCGCATAGGATATTTATCATATGTATAAGACTTTAAGTTTTTTGACAATTTCTACTTTTAAAAAACTCATTAAAATTATGGCAGTTCTAAGTAATGTTGCAAAAATTTATAATTTCATAGATCGTTAAAGTCAAAAAGATAATGAAGGCCAAAATAATCATAAAAAATGACACAATATAATAGGTTCTAAATGGTTAAATATTTAAAAACTTCTAATCTCATTTTTTGATTAAAAAAGTAGTAAGTTTGTTTTTTATTTTTAAAAAATCGAATCTTTGTATATGTGTAAAATATATAAAAAAAATTGGCAACTTAAATCTATTTAATCAACTATCTAATATATCAATGGAGCCCTAATAGGCTTCTATAAGTACATAATAAACACATGGGCAAATAAATTTTGGGCTGATAGGACAATCCAAGAGATTAAAAAATTAACCATCCTTTACTTATGCCAAAATCCTAATAGGAAAACTTTTTCTAGTGATTTTTTTAGCCAAACGTATAGATGTATTATGGGAATTTTTAAAAGAATTTCATCTCACAAAACCTTTCAGATCAATGTATACATATGCATATATGTGTATTGATGACCAATTTGGGAATTTTTTGAATTGGTATCACATTCATTTTTTGATCAATAGGTTTTTCAGATGAGTAAATGAATAAGGAATATCCTTTATTATTTTTGCTTCTTTCTGATGAAATTCATAAACTAATATTATTTAAACTAGATCCATTACTTTGAATAGAAAATAGAGGCAAGGGTTTTTTTATTTAAAAAATAATGCATTCATGTATTAACTTATTGTGTTTGTGGTTGTGTCGATCATAGTTTCTTTAATCTGGTCCAGTTTAGTCTTAAATTAGTTCCATTAGTTCTGGGAGACCAGTCCTTACAATTGTCAGTTCTTAAATTGCTCAAAAAAATGTCAATAGATGGAGCAAAGTATGAAAATATATTTTAAAGAAAAAAGAAAAATCTTAGTGACATCAAAGATTTTATGAACGATTATTATGAATCGACTCCGTTCCTTGATCCTGTAACTCATAGGTTCTAATTGAATAATTACATTGTTCTATCCTTTTAGCAATATATCACTGGTCATAAAGACTCCTCGATTTTAAGGCTTAGGTCTCAAGAGGGGTAATTAATTCTTATTATCAATTTGCAATCGATTGCTGTTTTCAGATGTATTGAAATGATTAATTTGCATATTAAGAGCAATTAAAACTAAAAAAATAGGGGAAAATATTAGAAAATACTATCAATAACGTCACCAAGGTTATATTTTAAGGAATGACGAGTAGGCTGAACTGAACTCGATTGGACCACGGTACTCTGTCCTAAATGAGGATCGACACAACAGTAGTTTGGACGTCATTGTACATAAGTATATTTAATTCCTCTTTCTTTTTTTAAATTACTACATTTAAGGTCAACTATTCAATATTTTCTTTCCTCAAAATCTCACTCAGATAGAACCAAAACAATGAATATTCGAGAAAAAACCAAGTATATATACATAAAATAATAAAGAAAAATAATTGTTGATTTCGGTCAATTGGCGAATAATCTAAAACTACCGACAATTGTCTGATTTAATTACATGTTTATATATCAACAAAACTATATAATAATTATATCTACTTATTACTAATCTATATAATAATTTTTAATTTGTTATATTTATATAAAACCATCAAAATATGCACTAAAACTTCAATTTACAACTGTTTGATTGATAGCACACTCATTAATAAATTTAAAAATAAAAATTGACATTACTGGTATTCAATTTAAATTTAATTGATACATAGTTTTGACTCTTGAATGAATTAGTTAAACATATTATTATAATTTATAAAATTCAATTGAAACATACTATTTAATAATAAAAGTAGGTATACGCCCTCTACTTGTTAAAAAAAGTTTTATTTTCCCACACTAATGTAGAAAAAAGTACAATAGGTTTTTTTTTAAATGTACCTTATGCACCTTGAATATTTTAAATTAAATTAGTTGAGCACGAATTGGCTTGATTTGATTTTTTTAAATTTTGTGCTTCGCTACTTGTCTTCATAACTTATTTTTTAAGTGATATGAACACACTTTGCAAAGTTTCAGCTCCAAAGAAAACGATTTACACTCTAGAAGATTCCACAAAGCAATATATTAACTTTTTCTAATAATAGGATTTTTTAGAATTCAAAATTTACGATGATTACTTTTCAAAAAGCAAACATAACTTCAAATTACATACACCTAATATATATGAAAAACAATTTTTAAATATCTTTTAAATGCATGGGAAATGTATTGTAAGTAAGTTTTAATATGTTTGGTATTGATTTTTGAGAGAAAAATTTAATTATAAAGGAACTGTCAATAATTTTCTTATAATAATATTGTTAAATAGGGTAAAAAATTTGCTATGTGAATATGTAATACTAAGTATGAGCATAAATTATGTAGCCATAGTTAGAAATAAAACATGTCAAGTTAAAGAAATTTTCAATAAATGATCCTCAAAATAATAGTTTTACAAAATATTCAATTCACTTGTATAACTTCAAAATATTTTTTTTCAACTAATATGAAATTTGTTTTGTAGTCATATCCTATGATTTAAAAAGTTTTTTAACAAGCTATTATTCTTTTTCAATGTATTTGTAAAAAAAAAATCTCTAATGGCAAGAGATTATTGTATTTGGCTTTGGTTTTATCATGATTTATCAATTATTTTATTATGTCACCATAGGTAACATATTAAGGTCTTGTAGCAACTCCGAGGAGCTTGAAAATATTTATATATCTTGGTTTTTTTTTTTCAAAAGCAAGATGAGTTTTTTTTTCTTTTCTTTTTTGAAAAGCCTATATATATATTGACAATACGAGATTGAAAGTTCCATATTTTTAGAAAAAAGGAAAAAGGACACAATTGTTCAAATACTATCTACAGGATGGACTCAACTCAAAAAGCTTGAGAATTACTGCCCTAATGTCTTGATTACAAATTATATTTTTTAGAATGGTTTAAAAAGGAAATGAACTACGTCAAAGTTTTTATTTCAGTTTAGGAGTAGAAGGAACTCATTTGAAGTAAAACTACATAGAAACTGTGAATAACTTGAATACCTAAAAAAGAAAAAATGCCCTTTGAGAATTTAATTAAATAACAAATTTAATTATGAGTTTTTTTATAATGAATCAAACATTTATTTCTATAGAATCTATTTATACTTTTATAGAGAACTATATATTCTAATGGTAAGCAACTTGGCCAGACCATTCAAAATAAAGTTTTTTAATAAGAAAATATCCATTACTCTCAGTTTAGTCACTATTTCTTTTTTTTATAACTAAAATCATTCCGTCGAATTAAATACTAAAATATACATAATTTTGCTGTTTATCATTTGTATTTAAACATAATACAGTTGATATTGGTTTATTTATCTCAATAATGGGAGAAGAAGTCATCAAAACTTCTTTTCATAATGAATCAAACATTTATTTCTCTTAATTTTCTATTTAATTTGAATTATGCGTGCTTTGGCATACTGATAAGCTCAGATGTACTCACATATATATATCAAGGGGTCACCATAAAAACATATATGAGCAGCAAGTTGCCTTTTTAAACATTTTTGGCAGTGTTTTAGATCCATTTATCCTGTCGAATATTATTGAACTTTTTATTATGATCAAATGAACAAAATATAGCTTTTATAAAGTACCTATACCTGATAAACAGACAATTTTAGAGAACCAAAACTTTGCTCACGTAGATTCTTTTCTTATAAGTAAGAAAGAGCTTTTTCTGTTCCAAAAATCATCAAATTCCTTGACAGATGATTTAAAAAAAATATATAGTAAAATTTTACGAACTTCAATTAAAAACTCGGTGAATCTAAGCCCTTTAGCTTCAAACTTGGCTTAGAGTCTTAAATGTGAGGTAAGAACAATGCTTGAAGAGCTCAACCTTGAGTAAAATTTAATTGCTCACATTGTAAATATAATATGTTGTTGAAATCATTTGTTTTTAAAGATAAAATGGTATTTAATGGTATGTTACTTATTTGTGTAAAAACCCCTTTATCTCAAAAAGATGAGTAGAGTTTAGATGATGCTTAATTGTAAACTATATACATTTATTAATTACAAGGAGTAATTATCCTATTAATTGAGAAAATTAATGAGGATTTTTTTTCTACTCTAATTGTAAAGAATCTGAGTTAGAGACAGAGGATATAACGATATATCATAATGAAATGGATAAAAAAATCATTTTAGGGGTTAATGAATGGGGTACACATAACTATAATTTATAAAATAGACTTTCCTCTTTCTCGATTAATTGTCAAGTGTTATGAATTACCAAAAAAGTTGTGTCATATTGAAAGCCTATTTTTGAAAAAGATTGGATCATAAAATCCTGGGTTTGAATTAGGATTCTAAATAAGAACTTGATACTTATGAATATTTCTTGCTATATTTTTGTAGTTGCTTAAAGGAAGATAAGAAGACTGATTTTTCCGAAGTTACAACATAATTATTTTAATTCCATTTTACAGTGGAAAACAACTTTTAGATAGTAATTATTCATTGTGATATTATGTTTCTTTGCTCAAGTAGAAGGTATGACGCCACAGCAAAAATTACTTAGATATCATTTCACGCAAACTAATAAACAAAGGGGTACAAATTAAAAATACAACTTTGGTGAAATTTTGATCTCGACTCACTTTTTGGAATAAACAAAAATATCTCTTTCATCAGCTCTTCAATCAGTTTAAACTACTTTTCTGATATAAAATAGTTCAATTTAGTTATTTTTCAGATATGGATACTTTGAAAAACTATGTATTGCTTATTATGAAACTATGTACTTCACTCTCATTTATCCAAAAACCGTCTCAGTTTGATTTCTCACTGACCCCTCACAAATAATAATTCTGTATTATTACATTTTTGGATGTAAATTTGGAGTGTTTTTTTAAGGATCACTGTTACTACTTATTTTTCTTTGAAGGGATAACCTAACATTTTTATAGGCAAGTTTTTTTCTAACAGTCTACGTCTTGTAAAGTTTTTTTAGCATAATTTCTCATAACTTTTGTAAAACGTAGCTAGAAAGTTTTTTTTTATATTTGTTGTTATAAAACGTAAAAATAAAAAGTTGTCCACAGAAATATGAACTATTTCAAATCTGTAAATAATCATAATTCCATAGATATTTTGACAACGCTCCTCTTGTCATTTTTCTTCAAAAATATTAAATAAATTAATATATTTACATTTAATTATTATGATTCATAGATCACTCATTACCTTCAGTCAAACATAATTATCTAGTCAAATACGATTATTAATCATTAATCTTTATTATTCTCCTTTGAATCATTTCATAAATCATTTATTTTATTGACATCAAATCTATAATACATTTTATCCCTTTGTGGACCATATATCCATTTCTTAGATGGTTTTTTCATTGTAATTCTTGTGAAATACAAATTACAAACAAAACTAAGTAGAAAGAATGGAAGACATGGACAGAGTAAACCTTGAAAATATATACTAAATTTGTGAAGTATCCTTATCTTGAAATGAGTCAACGATGAACAAACCAATAATAGCAGTTCGTTGTAAAGTTTGAGTCAAGTCCTGAGACTTTGAACTCAATTCTAAGTTGATTTGAAATTTTTGAACTTCCAGTCAGGTCTGAAGTCGCAAGGAAATTGAGATATAAGTGTACTTGTACTTCATAGAACCTTTTAAGACAGAGAAGGTTTTTTTGAAGATATAGCTTTAGATATAACAGGTATTTTTTTTAAATGAGGTGTACAGAAAAAAAAGATTTAAAATAGTATTGACCAAGTAAAAGAAGGAAATTGATGCATTTAAATAATTTATTGCATTTTGCAAAAGAAATACTAGATTAAATTGTTTGCAAATTAATCACATAATTCAAGGAGGAAATATTTTTATTTATCTTTATATATATATTTTTATCTTTTTATAGGGCAAAAAATCCCTTTCCATTTTTTTCTTTTGTATAATGTTTGCAAAAACTTGTAATTTGAGAGGGTTTCTATACAACTTTGCACTCGAGTGATATTTTTAACAAGTTCAATATTTTTATTTTTACCTGTAGGCCTCTATGATGTCACTTTCCTTAAAAAAATAAAGCGTAAAACGACTAACGAATCATTGAATTTATAAAAGTTGGTTCACTAGTGGAAGCAAAAACCAGCTTTTTACTTTTCCATTTTTTAAAATTATTATTATTACTACTCTTATCTGATATAATAATGACTGCTTTAGACCAGTGATTCTCACCCTTTGGGTTACGAGTACTTGATTTGAAAACGTGAGGCAAATGAATACTGAATTTTTTAAGTTGTTTCTTTCCCTCTCTATTGCAGAAAATAAAGCAGATAATTTTAATTTTTAACTGTTGAGAACCCCTTAGGTTTCAAACTTTAAAGAAAAGGGTCACGGGCGGTAAAAAGTTAGACACCACTGCTTCAAACAACCAATATGGCAATGCATCATGTATATTTATTAAAATACTATATGCTGGAAAATTTGAATTTAAACTTTATTTGGGTTGCGATAGGGATAAATGTTTCTGTTTTTTAAATTGGCACTACTGTTACTGACATCTGTGACAAATTATGTGTCAAAATATTGATTAGTTTTTGAAATACGCGTCCTTTTCTAAACAATTGAAATTGAAGTTTTCGATTTTTTTAAATGTATGAAAGATGAAGACTGTATTCTTTAGAAATTTTGAGAATCTGTAGTTTATTTTTTCAAGATACATAACCGACCTTCCCATTTTAAAATTTAATAGCATATTTAGTTATTGTTCTTATATTATTGACTGAATACAAATTTTGAAACTGTCTTAAAAAAACTTTGGCACATGTGTTTGTGTGTGGGAAGGGAATGAAATGCATTTTGATGGTAAATTAAGATTTTTGATTGTCGAATTTTTTTGCACAAAGTAGTATTTTCCCCTTCATAGAGTAGATAAACGTGAAAGTTAGAGTTTTTTTTTTTTTTTTTGGGGGGGGGGGGGCTTTTTTCAAAGGTTTATCTTTGTTTCTTTAGTGTGTGTATGCTTCATGAGCTAAGTACAAATTCCCATTTCTGGCCATAAAAATTAGTGATACTTTATATGAATATAATTATATTTTAATGCAATTTAAAATGATAGTGCGATAAAAATTAGCTCTTTTAACATTACGTATTTATTAATTAACAGTATTTTAGTTATATTCATGTTAACACAGTAGAATTTATATCACGTAGTTCGAATCTTGTTGCTCCCTCAGTAACTTTGAATCCAGTTGCTCTCAAAAGTTCATATAATATATTTATATATATAAATGTATATTTATAATATTCACACGTTTGACATTTTAATGTAGAATGAACAAATTATTTACGTTTTTAAAATATTGATCTGGCTGTAACTTATTTCTCATTATGAAAGCTGGTTTCGGTGATTTCAGAAAGATTAGATATCTATTAATAATATTCAGTTGATATCTCTGTAAGTTTGAAACCAACATCCTGTTTTGTCTTTGTTAAATGAGTCAAATTTTGTATTAACTAAGCAATATTTTCGGGAGTTTTTTTATTTCTGCTTTAATAAGAAGAAAAGTGCAGTTGAATCACATTTAATGCTTGTACAAGTTTAAAATGACAATGTTTTAACTAATAAATCATGTAAGGAATGATTTTGACATTTCAAAAATGGTGATTTCAGCGTTTTAGAAAAGCTACTAGACAGTCAAAAAAATTCAAAGACAAAGAATTGGAACATTACTTGGTAAAGATCCAAATCAAACCGAGGAGGAATTCCCTTACAATTTAAATCCATGGTTATTATTCACAAGCAACAAACTAATTCGTACTCCCAATACATATAAATACATGCGTTAAATCCGTTCTCTCAACCTTTTCATCATTCCAAAAATATTATTATCCCATGCAAATATGCACTGTCAATCAAGAACTTCTAAAAAATTTGAATTAAATAGTTATTTAATATATATTTGTTTTTATGTTGAGACACACAGACATTATAAATTATATATTTTGTTTTTACAGTTATTCAACTTGATTTTTCATTTTGTTGTTCGTGTATGTATGTACAATCTATGTACATACTCTATCGTGTAGGTTTAAACTCATTTTTTAAGATAAAGAAAAGAAGTGAATAAAAAAAACATACAATTTATTGAGAAAGGTCTTTCATTTTATAAAAAATATTTTAAAAATTTATAGACCTATTTTGTTCCTGAACAAAGTTCTTTAAAAAAACAATTTACAAGTGAGAAAAAATAACATTTTTTTTTCTATAGGGATTATATATTTCTCATATTAAACGATGATAAGGATTAATACCCATTCTTGCTTCAAAGAAAAACCCAAGGGCAAAAATGTTGTCACATATTATAATTAAATCAAATCAAAGAATACAAAAAAAGGATCTAATTTAAAAGCTTCTTTTAAAGTAATAAGGAGGTATTTATCTCAATTTCTAGATAAAAAGTCCAACTCTATTATCAGTTACTTGAACACATTTAGATCTTTTTGATGTTCAATATCTATGTAAAAAACCACTTTAAACGATTTAAATATATATTGTGCAATTTTAAAAAGAAAAATAGAATAATAAATCCACTTATGATTTTTCCCTTCTACAAAAAGCAAAACATTTTTTTTTAAATTTATACTAATTATGTATATATAGGTAATATGTCTTTTTATTGTAAAAATTTAGTTCTATTATTTCTGCTAAATATTTTTTTTTAAATCAAACATGAGCTATGATACTTCTTCATTCATGTCATAAAAACTCAGCCCTTGAAAACTTTGCTCCCCCCCCCCCAAAAAAAAAGTCTTAGAAAAGATTTTTAAATAGATATATAAACAGAGAGAGAGAGAGTATGTGTCAGCAAATCGTGGAAAAAAACTTAGCTGAGTTCAATGACTCGTGGAGGTTGTGAGAGTGGCAAATAAATCTTTATTAACGCCGCTAATTATTTACAAAAAAAATTTCTTTTCTTCATCTCATAAACAAATATTTTTCTGCAAGGGACAATCTCACAAATGGAGGGTATGGGTATGTCAATGCAGAGCAAGTAGAAACACGTTGTATTTTTGCTTTCATTTCAAAACACTTGTTGTTGTCTTATTTGATCAAAACAAATATTATTTGTAAGCTGAAATTCGGAACTTTAAAACCTCTGTCTACAAAAACTTTGAAAATTTACTTTTTTTTTAATCTTTAAAGATCTTTCCACGATTTAATGACGCACGGTGTGTATTGTATATTTATTTATAAATCAATGTATGCATATTCTCTAAAAAGTAATTTACTAGTGACCTGGGAATGGTTTTAGACTATTTAAAATTTAATTTGGCGGCAAATTGAGGTAAAAACAGTCAAAAAATCTTTTCCTCTAAAATTGTGAGATTAATCAAAAACATTTTTACACATTAGGGCTAAGGGGTATTTAAATACCCATAGATATAGTTCATGATACCTCTTATATCTTTTGTTCTAGTTCGATTATATTCAAACACGTTTTTCTTGAGTAATCTACGTCCATAAAATATGAGAGAAAGGTTGTGATTCGGTTAGAAAGTCTTGAGAAATCTATCATGGTTACTTACCATGGACTTAATGAATATATTAATATTATTTATATTTTATAATATAAATCGTTTGACCCAATGTCATTATCATATCATTTATGGTGCATTGAGTGTAGTATTTATATTTCAAGTAATATTGTTACACATCTGATGATATTCAGGTATTGTTAGATTCTGTCAGATGTCCATTTGGATTAAATCAATTTTGGATTCCCTGAAAATGATATACCAGATAAAGATTCAAGAAGTTTAAATGAAGATGACAGCGATATGAATAATCTTAGAGAGGGTGTTCTGATAATGTTGAAGGCACAAAAATAATTCCAAAAAAAATGTAGAGAAGATAGTCTCTTCTCTACATTGGAGATTATATAAAATAGAGTAAAAAAATGAGGATTTTTTTATTTCAACATTTTTCAAAAAAGAAGCACCACCTTTGGAGTTTTTTTTTTCAAATGTATTAGCAGCAGCTAAGATGCAAAAAGAGCAAAGGTCTTCCTGCTAAAAAGTGGAAAAAACAATGATAATTTAATTCTTTGTGAGTATCAAACTTGGAATCAAATAAAATTTCATCAAATAAAAGATACAATGGAGTACAAAAAAAGTACATGAAAGTCCCCGAACCTGAAAATTTCTACTAGTATGATAAATATATATCTGTTTGTAGATGGACCAAAAAATATTCATGTACCGAATAAAAATATGACAGAGGAGATGGAGGTGAACACTGTTTATTTACATGTTGGGTCTAATGATGATTAATGTAATATAATCATGAGTAAAATTGATAAAAGAATAACATTTCTTTAACTCGAATGTATGTATAGTTAGGGAGTATCTAAACAACCCATGAAACTAAGAGCCTACAAGAAAAACGAAGATAAGAAAATGTAGAAAGTATTATACAATTTGATTATATTGATCATACAGTTGTTTGTAAGAAGAATAGGAGGAAAAGATACTAAGTGAGCTCAACAAAAAGTAAATTTGTATGTGAAAAGTGTGATGTATTTGTTTAACCAAAATGTTCTAAAAATTATTATCATTGTCTAAATTAATTATGTGAATTAATTTACTATGGGTTATTTGTGAGAAAACGGGTGAATAGGTAAATATACATTCGATATCTTAAATGGTTCACAAGACCATGATTTTTTGAGACAATGCAATTGATAGTAAGACAGACTTATGTACAATATTAATAAAAATATTCAGTTACATATAAATGACACAAGTCATTGATTACGAATCTGAAATTATATTTTTTTAAAAACATATCTGGATTTTAAGAATTTTTTGCGAACTTTCCCACCCTCTATAGATTTGAGCTAACTTTTAAAGTATAAAAATATCATAAATCTACTTTAAAAAACTGTTTCCTATTCCACACATGGGTAGATGACATTAAAGACACAAGCAGTCGACAAATATATGTGAAGTTGGGTTTTTTTATATCTAGTACAATTGTTGACGGCCTGATCAGTAATGTCACTCCAAATTTTTTTTATGTAGGACATTTTGCCTTGAAACAATTTTACCACAAGGTCATTTTACCGAATTTTTTATATTAATAGGACTTGTAGTTGGTTAATTAGTGTATGCAATTAACTATAATTTAATTATTTGATTTTACCATCTTAATATGTGACTTATATATATATATATATATATATATATATATATATATATATATATAAATCATATAAATATAAAATCGTATAAAATTGCCTTTTTAAGGGACGAAATGACCTACCGCAAAAATTTTACAGTGAAATGTCTTGTGGGAAAAATGTTTGGTACGAGATTACCTTATACCGTTGAGGGTTGATGAGCAGTCGTAACAACGACATACATACTATCCCTTCAGCTGTTTTCATCAGTTGACTCTTCTTTGATAAAAAACAGTTGACTCTGTATATTAGGAGTTCAATGCTTATATAATTATATAATGCTTATATCTTACTCTTTTCATGTCAAAACTATACAAAGATATAACATGTTTTTCTCAAATATTTCCGTTTCTTTTCTAAAGTCGAAAAATCTAGTTGTGAATACCAACAAATATCGTAACAGCAAAACATTTTTTCTAACAACGAAGATGGTTAGTTTTGTGCTAAATAAACAACATTTGTAGAAAACATTCCTTATATATTTTAACTTGAAATAAGGTAGCTGATACACTTCATTAGCTTGGAGAGGCCTATAAGTGATAATATCGACTCTGAGAAACGGATCACACTGGAAGACCAATAGTCAAATTGCAAGTGCTATTTGATGAAAATTATGACCAATCCCAAAATCAACTTGCAGAGCGATTCATGTGACTCCACAAAAACATTTCCTAGAATGTATATTTTTTATTGTTAAAATATCTCCGGAAACTTAGTTATACATCTGGCATATAATTGTTATAATATTTTTCTTCATCTATAGTGTACGAGGTAAAATCGTGGACTTGAATTTAAATCAATCTAAATTACTTTAGGGTTACTATTTTAAAATATTAGGTTGCGTTATTAAAAGCTGGGACTGTTCAGGTAAATAAACAATAATAAAAAAACTTACAAAAATCAACAGTTGTGTAAAGGGTGTCTGATTTGCTCCACGCTCAAGTGAGTGTCGAGGAGATCATGAAGATCGTAAGGTGATCCCAGAGCCTTGTTTACATGATTAAAAGCATGGTGGCTTCAGCTTAGAACCTTGAGAGGTCCCTTGACAGCGGTAGACGCCAGAAAATCGGGATCAAGGAGGACATGGACACTGCGATCACCAGAAGTCCGACAAAGTCGATGAAGTAGTATGCTAAGGTTCTCTATGTCAGTATTTGGACTATGAGGAGGTAGAAATAGATTTGGGGAAGGTCTCTTATGTAAGACGGCATTGTCAATGGATATTCAATGGCAACCAAGGCCAAGAGTGACCAAAAATTATTTACTTGGTTAAAACATAATGGGTCAACAGTATCTTTTCAGGAACGAAGTTATGGACTCTTGACCAGGCTAAATTAGGGTTTTTATTATTTTATTGAATTGCTTTTAATTCCATTTTATCACTTGTATGCTTTTGTAGTATGCTCAAGGTGTTTGTAACAAATAATAATCAGTCTACATGTAAGCATAATATTTTGCTAATGTAACAATACTGTTAAGCAGTTAGTATTGAAAAATATATAGACTATGTTTTTATACACATTTCTTTTTAATTATGATTATTTGTGCATTGTAACTGAAAATATTTCAATCTCGCTCCTGAGAGGCCACATATAATTTACTATTGTATATACTTATATTTTGTTTCTAAAAATGACATTGGAGGTCTAATTTGATTCTTATTAGGAAGTACAAAATTAATTTGGTTTTGGGTGCTGAAAACTACATGAAAATGGAGATTTTGAATTAACAATTTAATTTTTTTAAAATGATTTACATGATAATTAGATACTAAAAATCCCTATAATAGCTGAACATTTACAATTAACTTTATTCTGGATCGATCAAGGAATGCTCGAAATAACCGCTACTTAGCTCAGATACCCAAGAAAGTCCCTTGAGTCAATACGACCAAATATCCTAAAGGTACCATGATGTTGGGCGTCGTGGCTTCGGACGAGAAGGCCATGCCTACTTACTAGTTATCCTAGGGACTCAAAATAGGGCAAAAGGTGTACGTAGAGGTCCTGCCGATGGTTGTAAAGCCTTGAATTTATATGAATTACAAGGATCTCAAATATATATTGCAGCAAGACCGGGTATCTGGTCACACGGCCAACAAGTAGCAGAAGTGATATGCCGCTAATTTCAAGGCCTTCTAGCCGTCGTCAGTTTGGCCACCATCCTCTACAGACTGTTCCCCCTCGACTACACCATCTAGAGTGTAGTCAAGAAGAGAGATTGTACATGCCCTCACCAAAACTTGAGTGACCTCCAAAGCCTCCGTCAAGTAGAAGTGGACGGGCATGTCCGAGACCTTCATCAAAAACAGCTGCACCGTTTGTAGGCCATGATTACACCTAAAGGAAATAATTTTGAAAAATAGAAAGATATATCAATAAAGAAGTCTTTGAATAAGTATCAATGCTGTACTTCTTTTTATTCTTGCTAAAATTACCCTATTAGTTCGTTATCAAAAAGTCCACGATTTTACCTCGCACACTGTAGTAACGAGAAAAATAATGATCTTACTTTACCGAATGAATTATAAGTTTATAAATTATTTTACTTTGTTTGGTTTTTTTTACATAGTAAAAAAGAAAATATATTCAATTATTGTTCTATGTATACAATAGATGTGAAAAAGAACATTAAGGAACTAGTTAAAAATACGGAATAAATTAAAGTAAATGATTCAAGGTAGTGAGTAAAGAAGAATGCTGGTATATAATATCTGATATATCATCATCAAAGCAAGTTATATTTCTTTTTTGGTGAAAATCCATCAAGATGTTGTAATGATCGATTAAATCCTGCTCTTTGAATTATTTTTACAATTTTTTTGATGAAATAAGTGTAAGCTACGCTTTTTACAATTTAATTTGAATGTTAAATTTTCTGATGAATCCTTCGGAGGGGACCGGAAATTACAATTAAAATTTCCCTTGATCATAATTTGAGCAAAATTATATAAATGAAAGACTATATCTGAGCCAAATGACGTATTATAACTCAAGTAAAGACTCTTGAGTGTGAAAAAGATTTCTGAATATCTCAATCTATCCCAGAGTTTTAAATATATAGCTAAAGTTGAACGAATAATGTTACTCAAATATTGAGGCGTTCATATTCATAAAGTAAAAATAATAAATATGAAATATATCATATTCTTGATTTTTGTTGTAAACTGTTTTTGTTTGGAATTGACATACATCTGATTAGCCATGTTTATATATATGTATACATATATATTTTAAAAAAAAACACGGTTGCACATACCACATACAAACAAATGTGTGATAGTCAAATTATTTAAGTTTAATTTACAAGGATTCAAACAGAATATGAAGGAGGCAAAGGTAATGTAGTATCTAATAATTCATGGGCAAAATGTACAAATGGCGTTGAGTATAAGGAAGAAAAGGAAAGTATCAGTTGATACCACTACCTTGATAATCAATTTTAACTAAGTCTTCTCTGTATCATTGAGTGTAGAGTTTGCTACAATTATAAATAGCTATTGTGTATTTTTTACTATCATCAAATAACAATCAACCGATAAAATGCAAAGGTACTAGATAATAATGTAGGGTACATTCACTCCCCTCAATCTGGGAAGACATACTTCTCGTATCATGGTTGCCAAATAACTATGCATATTACTGTTCAATATGTAATAAGTAGCTTATTACATGTAACAACCGATTTAGTATTATGCAGCCAGGGAGTTGCAAATTTTTCCTTTTTACTTGAAAGAAATCTGCGTATAAAGAAGATCCCTCCTTGAATGAGGACATAACTAGAGCATTTTGTTCCACATGGCAATATCTGCCCAGGGGTTGTTCAGAATATAGACTACATGGAATATTATCAAAAGAGAATAGAGACATGGCCGATTCTACAAAAAAAAATATCCCGAATGAAATAACTAAAGATGTAAAATTTGATGTAATCCGGTGAGCGTACAAAAAAGACCTGAGATGATGTCATAAAAAATATATTAGTACACCAGATACACTCGAATCTTCAAAATACGAATGAATAATTGATACAACAATAAATACTTTATGGATTGCTGACTGGCATTCTCTAGAAATAACCAAAATCTAGGAGTATACTATTGAACAAAAATTGGGATCTTATTATGATTACTATCATTATTATTATATATAATAGAAACAGGAATTTGTCGCACACCTGGAAGCTTGTTAGAGATACACTACTCCATTGAGTAATTCTTCTCAATGATTGAGATCAATAAAAACAAAAAAAAAATGGTGTAGTTGTTTTGGTCATGGTATTAATAACGAGATCTCTGACTTTCAAAAACTGATATTAAAATTAGAGATTGACCAAATCTCCCTGAATACCACTCCCTTCTATTCACTCACTCACTACGGCTCTAAAATAAATAACCTTGTGTCGTAGAAGATTGATGGAGGAATGCGTATGTGTATGGATCCAAAGGTATGTTAGGAATGATGACTAAAAAAAAAGTTACTTTTCTATTTGAGTCTTCATTCTATGATTTCCTTTAATTACTTAAATTATCGGGATGCGCAATGACACTGTCAGATAGATTCCATCAATCAATGAATTTATTTTTGTAGTTCTTTATGAAATTGTTTTGGATCCCCAAAGTTTTGGCCTCATCTTTATAAATTTTTTCAAAGTCTCACTCTCCATTTTCAAAGTCTTGATAGTGCCTTAGTGTCGAGTAAGATGACCTTGTACATAGATACCTGTAAGCTTACTACTAAACTTTATTTTAGAGTTTTTGATACATCATATTTATTATTTATTCAAATACCGATTTAAAGTTTTGTTTACTTGAAATATTCTTTAGTCAAACTTTTATTTTACCACAAATAAATCTTTCTCTCAAACTCTAATATTAACTTTCACCGTTTATGAATGTTAGAACATAATAATATAATCAATATTGCAACATATCCATTTTATCCATAGCGTTTCTTTGCGAAACCTTCCTTATTCTTTTAAATTGTTTATTTTTGAATGGCGTCAGGAGTTGAAAGTAATCAAAAGTACAAGTGTAGTTCACGAGAGCAATTTTCTGAATATCTTCGTCTCATTTCTGTCTCGAACCTTTTAAGTCTTGGTCTTGTCTTAGTCTCAACCCCTTTAAAGTCTTGATTTGGATGCTAAGAGCAATATGCTTTAAAAGTTTTATTTTCAAAAAGTAATAGAACACTCTTATTTTTCTTAATCTAGATACATCCTTGTCTTCGTCTCAGGTCTTGACTTCATTACTGATAGAAGCCTATCAAAAAAATAATACTATAGTGAAATGTTTCTTTTTATTTTTGTAATCAATGGTTTATATTATTTTAGCTTTGATCACAATCTATGTTACTAATATTATTATATTTATGTTCACATTATCCATTCTTCAACCTATGTAAAATATTATCACTTGATTTCTGACATTTAATCATGACGCTAAATTGAAAGTGAAATTTGAACTTGGCTAATTAATCCATGAATTTGATGTGTTATTTCCATAAGGAAACAAATAGACGTGATTGGGTACATTAATGTTTAATAATAATTTGTTAATCGTATCTATACATAGATTAATCTTTTTGTTGTGTTTCACGAGCAATTGGGAAAATCAATATTCGTCATGTTGTACCAACATCCTTGTCCAGTTGTGCCCAATAGATTTAAATATAAGTAAGCTTGTATGCAGTGATGTAATAAGTTCCTAGTTTAAATTTAAGTCGAGTCGATCGGTCCATGAAATATAAGGCAAATCTTATTGTTGTTTTAACCAGACAATTATATATTATATATACTTTTTTAACATCTTGTTAATTACAAAATATGCCATTTTCTAAATAAAAAAGAGTTAAAAAGGCTGAGAAAGAATAAACTAAACAAAATTAGAAACAATGGCATGTTTAATTAAAATAAAATAAAATAAAAACTGAGAAATCAATGGGGGGGAGGAGGAAGGGTATCATGAGAGTTGAGTGCTTTACAAAGATAAAGTTGATTGAAAAAGTAATTCACTTTAGAAAATATTTGTTTCCAACATTTGAAGAAGTACTTTTTAACCCTTGAGAATTTGAGAAGTTACAAGTTTCTGATTCTTCTTCAGAAGTTATTTGTATATCTCTATACTGATGATAAAGGTATAAGTCAGTACTTAACTTAATCTTATCGAAAACTTTTTGTTGTGATAATTCTTTAAAAAGATCATCATGAATTATATTTGTTTAATGTTAAAGTAACATTTCTTAAAATTATGACTAAACTAGTGATTTATGTATATTAGCATAACTCGAATAATAGATTTAAAACTATGAAGGTATGATTTTCTATTTAACACACAAATGTGTATAAGACTATCAAGTCTCAGACATTAGACATGTGGGACACTTATTTTTATCTGTACAGATTGTATATATGATTAACTAGTTACGGGTTTAAATGGTTATTGGAGTTGATGTAAGCAAAATCTTCATTGTTCTTAGACAGAGGCTCTAAAAGTATTTCCTCAGAGTCTTCACTATACAATTTCTTAATTTATTAAAATATTTATCCGGCCAATTTTATAACTACCATATGAGTAGTATAATTATTTAAAAATTACCAGAACATGGAAAAGTGGATTAAAATATCACGTGATATAGTTATAATATAACAATAACGAGATAATTTTAGAGTTATATAATTGTACAAGATTTATATTGGTTTACAAACAAGAATTTATCTTATATAATCTCAACAGGATGATAATTTTAGCTAATGCTCCTCAGGGCTACCATGATCAATGATCATGATCTTATTAAGGAATTCAGATAATAAAATAATTTAAGAACCCTTACTCATAGAAGTTATAGACTCTCAAACTTTTTCATGTTACAACTCCTCACTTTCAATAGAGTATAGATACAGTTTATTTGAATTTACAGAAATTTGATTAACCTCAATATAAAAACGAGCTACTTTATCATAGTCAATTAACCATGAATAGAATTGTAAATCCTTTAATCATTAACAAGGTTTGTTATGGAATACTTGTACAATATTTCATAATTATTTGTGCGCTAATCATTACAAATGAACTTTTTCTAGGAAACATTGTTTTAAACAAATGTTTATTTCAATCTACGAGTAAAGAAAAATAAAAAAGTAATTTTTGCTACCATAAATCAGTGTCGTTTGTATGGATTATTCCATCTGTAAAAACCTAATATTATATTAAATTATGTATGCATATATGGTATAAAGTCGATTTAGAGAGAATAAAACCATCAATCAGTATCAAAATATGTTAGTAATTTGGATGATGCCCAGGATAATACGAACATTATCATCAATAGCACAATATTTTTTTTCACTTATTTTGATTATTGTTAAAGAAGGGATTGATAAGTATAATTGTAATTGTATTTAAAATTTCTTTAATGTAAATCAAAAGTAATATAATAAGAAATGTCCTGTCTTGTTTAGAAAGAAATATTCTTTTAAAATAAGATATTTTGAGAGGCAAAACACATGAGTAAATATTTTTCTTACTTCAAATTATTGCCATAAATGAAGATATCCATTTCAAAATATTGCTATTGTAATGAGATATTTTAAAAAAAAAAATAACAACACTCACACATTCTCCTATACTCCCTGTCCAGTCGTTTGTTTGGGTAATTTATTTAAGTAGTTACCTTGTGGCATACTGTTTTTGCAGCACTGTAAACTTTTTTGAAACTCTTCAATAAAAGACAGAGTAATAAATAATTTTTATTTATTTTATTTAAGTTGTATACATAATCTACATTATTGTAAAGGAATATAACTAAATAAACATAATTAAAGACTTCAAAGTGAATCATAAATTGTTATGCTATAATTTTTTTTTAGGAAGGGGGGCTTTGTTGTAAGATTGACCAAATATAATTATAAATTATATTTTTGTAATTATTTATTTATACTTCAAAGTAACATAATTAGATTAATATATAATTATGTAATAAGTCTTCATTCTGATGAAGGTATTTTTGTGAGAAATAAAAAAAATGTTGATACTCCTAGGATCAAACACTAAGCAACGAAGCTTCATCTTCCAATTGAATGTAGTTTGTATTCGTAACTACATATATACTACTATGGGTAAAAAATATCGAGAATTTGTTTTTAAATCCAAAAATCGTTATTTGATCATCAAAATTGAGGTTACTCAATTAGGTTACTAGAATATCTGATGGGAACAAATTTACCGCCCAATTTCAGATCTCCACAGACAATTTAAAATTTTACTACCCATGTAAGGACTGTGGTTATATTTTTAACTGCACGCTACAAGCATTTGTGGATTGCCCTCAGTTGAGGGTTGTAAAATACTTTATCCAATTGAACGTTCACATGAATGAGGATCTTTTCTCAAATCTAATCAAGGCATGTATTTTGTTTGGAACCTTTAAGGGAATCGAAAATATCTCTCCGACACACAAAGCGGTGTAGTTTGCATTATTAAATATCAAGGCGCTGATTGCAAAAAATTAACTTAGGACATACCGTTAAGCAGCGAAGAATTAAGAATTATAATGATTAGTGCTGCTGCTCCTTATTCGGCCTGAACAACCAAAATTTCTTCATCTTCTCATACACCGTGGGATTGGGCTGGAAATCTCATCAAATTTGCTCCGACAGGGTCTCTACAATATTTTAACCGCATCAAATCTGTGATAAAGAGATTTCGTCGCTTTGTGATCTCTCTGACCAAGAACCAACAAAATATTCAGAAGGAGGCAGTCCCACCATCGGAGACCTCCTGATCATATTTAGTGCAATTTTATATTTGGTTTTTTTTTCAGGATTTTAAATTGGAACTTCAATGTTCATTTATGTTTATTTTTAAACGTAATTTTCCTCTTCATATGATAACTTAATGTGTGTTTTATTTACACTGTTAGTTCTGTAGAGTATAAATAAATGATTTTTAACCAAAAAAAAAAAAAAAAATCCCTGTATATAAGAAAGAAAGAAAATGGATCTGGTTGTGTCGAGTGATAGGGTGCTACCTTGGATGAATGAAATTTTGAGTTATAATCTTATTATTTTTCAATAACAAAATGATGATTGATTTTTGTATCAAGGAATTATTGAACTATATTTTATATATTTATAGTTTTGGAGAATATTTAAAGGATCAATGAGGTGATCACTAGGGCTTAAAAATTGTTCTTAATTTTCTTAGAGGTTTTGACAACAAGACCAATACTTTCAAGTGTTGAGATGGTCAAGATTCCAGTACTTCGAGGGGTCAAGATCTAGACTACCTTTAAAAATTGGTCTTTAAACTAGCCTCAAGACCAAAACTAAGATATAGAGAATCATACCACTACGTCATACAATGCATCGAAATTTAAAATTTAAAGTAAGCCTCATGAAGTAATTTTCTAAAAATCTTTTAGGTGTTTGGTTACTCTTGAGACTGAAATGAATTGAGTGTATCATGATTTCTTTGCCCTCAATTTAAATTCTTTATTTATAATATACTTCCTTTATAGTTTATAATATCCCATTTTTGAGGGGATGATACTTCATTATTTTTTGATCCAGTTAGAAATTCTAGAATTGATTGTCGGGGTTACAAATGATGCTATATATTCATTCTTATTATTTATTTATCCCCAGGATAAAAATGAAAAAGAAATGGGGAAATGTAAGAAGAACAAAATAATAGTTTATTGATAGATTCTATCATTCATTAGTTTTCTTCATAAATTATATTTGAGTACGACTCGTCAAGATCAAGGAAATAATCTTATTAGTCTCACATTTACAAAAAGGGTATTTGCTATTTAACAGGTCTGGTTTGACAAAAATATTGATTTGTTTTCAGTTTTATTTAGACAAAAATGAATCGAGGTTGAAATATTGATAAACAACAATTCCTTACTTTTGTATACATTTCGTATTTATTTATCCATTATCATAGAATTTTAAAAATTAAAGTCAGTCACCAAGTGCAACTCCTGCCTCAAAGAAATTGAAATCAAAGCAATATTACTTCAGAGCTAGAATAACATGAAACAAATACTCTCCCAAAACAGTCGTTTATCGTAACAAACATAAGATATTCTTTTCAAAAAAGGTATTCAATATTATCACTCATGTTTATCGTTTAGAGTGGATAGACACTCAGGAGAGCAATCACGTTAGGATTTGAGGGGAGTTAATAGAGAGTTACAAACCATAGATGAATAATGTGCAATCTAAGTAGATAATATATTTATTTCTTTTTGTAAGAAAATACAATATTAACTTACATTAATAAACTCTAACAACATAAAAGCTTATAAATGTCATACAAGAAGTTAAGGATAAACAACTGTATTACACAAGATTTAAATAAAATATGAAACTAAGGTGTTTTGAGTATGTGCTATTTAAAAAAAATATATACGAAAAACATTTCTTATTCTAAAAAAAGAATCATTTATCTAAGTATTAGAATAATGATAATTGGTTTTTGAGCTAATGGCTTGAGATTTATTTAAAAAAACAGATTAATGGAAATAAAAGCAAAAACACACATTATATACATGAATATATATAAAAATATTTAGAGTATCCTTCAAATTAATGATGACTATTCAATAAATAAATGAATGAATGAATATCGATTAATCAAAGAGGTGTTTAAAAAATGCTAAATGGATATCATAAAAACTATTGGGATCTTTGACATACCTACATACTACGAGAAATAGAAATGTAAATTAATTTGAATGATATATATATGCAATTTTCATATCATCAAAAGATATTCTTTTATTAAGACATGACCTTGGTAATTGCAGTGTCGAATTATATGTTGAACTAAATTTTATAATCGAAATTTGTTGAAATGTTATGAAAAGTTAATTATTCAAAAATTGTTTTTAAAAAAATAATTTTATTGTATTTTATTTATAAATATATTACACGTAGCCCAGTCTCGACTTTTGGATAAAAGTCCTGGAAAAAGGTACTTACATATATTGTAAGTATTACTTATTTTGAAGGAATGTATTTCATTCATTTGAAATATCAGTAGATTAGAACGCAATTTTCAAATTCAGAAAGTGTTTAGTGGATACTATTTGCGATTAACTTAATATATTAAAAATTTAATGTGTAAAAATATATTACCTCATTATTATTTAGAGCTGAGGTTATGAGTCATACGATACGTGGGTAGGGCCTGAAATTCAGTCGAGAGATAAATTTACACCATGAAAAAATCTTTTACTCTATGTAAATTGACATTTGTGAAACAGACTGAAAGTTTTTCGATGAAAATTATCATGAGAAATCAAGAAATAGGTTATTTTTTTAAAATGCTATCGGAATTTGATTTTATTAATACTATTTCTTGAGTTTACTTGTTATTTTATGTATAAATACGTTGCACACAACCAAAATAAATGCTTTAGTCAATATTTTAAAGAGCATTAAATAAACTACCCAAATTAAGTATTTGAAACTTTACATAATATTTGTTCTCTCTATTTCCAATTAAATTCTTATTGGTGTATAAAGTTATAAGTAATTTTTTTTTATGCGGAGCAAAAGTCGAACTTTTGAGTTTATTGTAATTCTTTTAAAGGGCTCAAAAATTATGAATGACTTATATCACAAAGGAAAATCTTCTGCATGTTATGATATACCTATGAGTAAAAATCAGTATAAGTACTCTAGGGTTTCTAAAAAAAGGAATTCCCCTTACAAATTTTTGTTCGATAATTAATTAATCGTGAGACAAACAATCATAAATTTTATGATTTAAGACCCAAATCGTTGAAATGGGTCAGTAACTATAATTAAACAAGTATGAAGTTCTCAGTTTTTTCAAATGTTCAAAATATTTATCCTACACAAAAATATACAAAACTACAGATTGTATCACAGTTGGATTATTGTGATTGAAACTTTGATAAAGCAAATCAATTAATATAAGAAAAATTTACTTCATTTTTTATATTTGAAAAAGTTGAATGATGTAAGAAGAAATTTTAAAAAGTGGAATGGGTCTAAATATTTAAGCTGTCTGAGTTGAATATTTTTACATAATATTAAAATTTTAAACCTCAAACTTTTTCTGGTACATGTAAATTGCTGTAGACTCTAAATATTATATTTGTCACTATTGGAGTACCTAAAGTATGAAAAAATGTCTTAAAAGTCGATATAACTATGAAATATTCTTTATTATAAGTCAGGCTAGAACATGTCAAATACAGTCTACTGTATTTGACATGTTCTAGCCTGACTTATAACACTGATGTCAATAGTAAGTTCATAAAAGTTATTATTTATATAAATACAATTCATAAAAATATTTGAAATTTCTTCATTGACTTGAATTTTGATTTAACAATTTTTTTATATATTTTATTTTTATCTACTTTATGTAAAAAAAAATTCTCAAAAAAAATCCTTATTTTTACTTCAAATTTCTTAGCAATTTTTATTTGTATCATTTTTGTAAGCTTTACATGCTTTGAGATAAAAACTGTTTGCATAGAAATAAAATGATTTATATGTATATTTGTATGTTCACTCGGTCGATTTAATATTATTTTTAGATTATACTTACTTTTATTTGATGAGGAATAGAATGTTGCAAATGCATCTCTACAAGGAATTTTATATTTATTTGCAAAAGGCAGATATAAAATAAGGAAGATAGATATTTGAAGTATTATTAAACAATAATATATTATGTATTTCGAATAAATGAATTTATCAATCATTATATACATTGACTCCACTTAAATACTGATATAAATATTTTGAAAAATATATCATTTTTAAAATTTGATATTTGGTTGACTAAACTTATTTCAACATTCCCATATTATGTTTTATTGATGTATATACAAATATTTATATTTAATCTAACGGTACAAATACATCTGTTCTTGTAATGTCTTTCATGTGCTCTAAATATTTACATTCAATAATATTATATTATAATCTATAATTACAAATATTTATTTGAATAAAGTGATTGTCAATTTTTCTGATCATGATGGTTTTTTGTTGATTTTTTTATATTATTATTTCGAAGAATTGATCAATATTTTTCAATTTTTTAATAAAACATTAGTTACGAATGTTTTTAGTCTAGTGTTGATATGAATTAACATTTAATTAGAAATTATCTGAATAAATCTGTACTTTCAAATACATATATATAACTACTCTAATACTCATCCTATGTAATCATGAATTAAATGGATTTAAATCTGTATACATGCAGAACTGCTAAAAATATATAAATAATATAAAAACTGAAGAAGTTGTTTCTTTAAAAATTTCAATTTACTCTAATGCCTTGTAATAAAACACATTTACCGTTTTGTCTCTGGGACTAAAAGAAAGAGACTTATATGATTTGCACGTCTTATTTGTACATGAGAAAGCTATTTTCAGGCAACTATAAAATTCAACCTATGTTTATGATGATTCAAGGACGTTTCTCCTTGGAAATTATATGGTGTTTAAAAAATACTATTAATCTGACAAAAATCATTTTAATAAAATGCAGAATATGGAATGTTTGAGAATGGTATTTTTTGGCAACTAAATATACAAATTTACACCTTTAAAAACGTTTTTACCCCTTTTTAGACTTCTATATGCAAAATTTCAGGTGTCTATTGGCTGATAGTTTTATGTTGAGACAACGCATACATTGATGTCACAAATACTCAAAATTTAGTTATAAATATATAAAATAGCTCTCAAGACACAAAAATAGTATCCAATTTATGAATAATTTTTTCACAAAATCCATTATAACTAACCAAGGATCATAATTAAATTGTTCAACGTAATTCTACTATGAACATTGTTAATCTCAAAAGCCAAGCTTATTTATTTAATCCTTTAGCTTGTTATATCTCTTTAATTGTTAATTTCAGAATCAACATAGTTACTAACAAGCTTCCAAAATCTCTTTTTCCATGCAATATCACACTTTTAAACAAGTCTTAGCTATTGTCTTAGAACCTCTTCATTATGAAAAGGAGAATTGTGTATCCGCCTTATATCAAATACCGTGCTTGTTGTTAAGCTTTCAGCAATAATTGTTCACTTTTAAATTAATAGTAGTGCCATACTTGGAAAGAATTAGCCTTCCCTCCTGATTTCATTGCCTTTTAGGAGGGATGGTTGAGAGATGAACAGAGAATGTACACCTGAAAAAAACAAAAACAAAACAATTGATGTCGAAGAACGTGTTAACTGTATTTAGTTATTTCCAAAGATATAAGAGTGAGATTTTTTTAAATCATTCAGAAGCTTTATGATAAATGAACTTATGATTATCATAAACTACTATTTTAAATTTGAACTAATACTCATACATAAGTAGATCAATGAATTGTATGACTGATAGCGATGAAATGTTATCATGAGTATAACTTTTTTTTAATAGGAAATAACAAATAACCATTATCAACTTCATCCATTTGTCATTATAGTATTGGAATTATGAATAAAATAAGGACTATTCAAAAGGCATAAGTAGCTTTTATCTTCCAAAATAACACAATGCTAAAAAGAGATATTATGTTCATATTTACGTGAGTATATATAAAACGTCATTTTACAACAAATTAATGCATAATTTTTCATACAAAAAATAGAAGGGAATAAAAACCGATAATTCCGAGAATTCGTTTTTTGATTATTCCTCTTCAATATTTTATCTAAATTTCAAGGTAAAAAAGATTTGTTCAAAATTGCCCTTGTTAGCAAATATCTATTTCCTCTTTTTTTACTAACAAATATCTATCTTCTTGAAAAGCTAATACAAAAACCAATAAATTAATACATAAAATTCAATAAATGTTTTGTGAAAAGTCATGGAAGATAAAATAATATGTTTTCACCTTTTGTATAGTCACAAATATATATCAAGTATGCTAAAGCGTATCTTACAAGAAAATATTTCCCATACTTTACTCTTCAAACTTATTTTAAAATTTACAGTTTTAACAACAAATATATGTAAATATTTTTTCATATTTAAAATTGTCTATGTATGCATACATAACTTTTTTAGTTTGTTTGAAAATAACATACATCATCAATAACTTTCCTTTAATTTCTATGGTAAAAACTTTCCAGGTATGTTTCGTCACTCACACACATGAAAACATATTGGGATAACCATTTTTATATGGATCCCTCTTAATAAGATATTTATTATCATCAATTGTTTATCGATAAACCATTTGAGTATTATTCTACTTTGTATCCCGTCCATTCTTCCATAAAAAAAATTTATCAGGCTCTATTACCCAGCAAATATAAATGAACACCATTTTCACAATATTTTTGAATAAATAGATATTATTTAAACTACTAGAGGATTTATCTAGTTCCAAATTGTGTGGGAGATAAAAATGGTGCTAAAAATATTTACACTCACATACAATATTTGATAAAATAATTCTAATTTAAATTTTGATATTTACTTATGGTTTTTTTTCATTTTGTCAAAAAGGATGTCTTTAAACCTTTTACAAATCTATTTGTACTTATTTTAAAGGAAACCTTTTGTGCCAATATTTATTTGAAAAATCAAAATAATTTTTGGTAAATTAAAAGTTTTGAACAAAAGATTTAGAAACTTTTTTTTTTCTATAAAAATCGAGTGAAGAAAAGATGTAAAGATCCAAGAAAATTGTGCAAATCAAGGAAAAGTATGTATTTGTGAATACAAACTGATGTTGTTTTGATACCAACATTTTTCTATCGGTTCTGGCACCAAAAATGACATTTAGCACTTTAGCTCTAGTATGAATAAAAATCATTCAGAGTCATCTAACATTTAGTGTTTAATGTAGGGATCCTTTTGTTGATCCTTGGTGTTCATAATTAATTATATTGAAAAATATTTATATAGAGTACATACATCAATGAACACATATAATATTGATGACATTAAAAAAAATGGTTTAGGCCTCACTTTTTTCAACTTTTTATTCATTTTGAGCAAATGTTAATTAAGTGCTGTTATAGGAAATCATTTTTTATATGAGAAGTCAATAATTTATCCCCAAAATGTTACATAATATGTCATTCTTTATATTTGATCATGAATTAATGTGTATTTCAAACACTTCACTTCAAGTTCGATTATATTAAGTGTATTTACCTGGCTATACACAATTAAAAAAATAGGCTCATTTTGCTTAAATACAAGTTGTCGAAATTCAAATATTTATCTTATTTATGCATTTATTTGCATTTTTATTATACATATATATAAATGTTTTGTTGTATATATATATAAATTTAATTTTATATTTCATCAAGTGCTTTACTACATAGGGATTACAATAGTAAAATCACGACAGTGAAGATTTCTTCTGATTTTTTTCTCCCCCCCCCCCCGCCTAGTTATTTCATAGAGTAAATCATTTCAAAACTTTGGAACTCTTAATCAAAATTACCTAATGTTGGGTTCAAGGTCCTTGTATTGTGGGTATTTTATGAGACTTTGAAGATTACAATTTTGAACTCAGGGATATTTTTCTCTTTGTTCATGAAGTACAATTCTTTCGTCTTCAGGGAACACTCTACTCTGTAGAGTTCCCATGTATCAATATAATTATTTTGTGTCTTGATAGAGTAATCCATGTTTTTGTGCAAGTCTTGAAAGACGTACATGATAATGACAACGTAGGATATTTACAATATCGGAAGGGTGTCTAATCTATCAACAGACAAATGGCTTTATAAATATTTAATTATATTCACTAAAAATTCATTGACCTTATATTATGGAAATGGTATTCGAAGACCTAAAACATGACCGTCCAGATTTTTCATTTCTCCTCATTTGGAGGTTATGAATCTATTTTTTTTCTTTCCTCCATCTATCTGAGGTTATAGTCTTATGTTAATGAGAGTGACTTTTGAATAAGCTGCGAATGAAAAAAAAAATAATTGACAACCATGTTTTAGGTCTTCAAATCTCAGCCATAGATTGATTTCAATAAGTATATGAATTGAAACATGCAATTAAGATAAATAAATTTTTTTGTTAGTGCAAGAAAATAAATTATACTAAAATCAAGAATTAAGACTTTATGAAATAAATCACGATATGTACTAGTTATGTTATATACTAACTTTTGTCCTTTAATATATTCAATTATATTTACGTGGTTGATCATTCAATTAGGATTAAATATCTACTTTTTGAAGTAAACATGTATTTACTGGATTAGTCGCCAAGATACTAAAGTACAAACAAAGTGCTTCAAAACCATAGTTGATTAAACAGGCTTATGCCGTGTAAAAGATTTATATAGTGTGAGAGAGTAGTTAATAGATAGTTGAGCTGTATTTAGGATCACTTAACCAGAGATCAAAACTTTGAGGGATAATGTGAGTTTACAAAATAAGATAAGGAGAGGCAGCACGTCTTGAAGCTTCTTCAGGTTCACTTGACTCCTTAGCTAAGCGGATACACATAACCTATGTTCTTTTCACTTCCTTACTCAACCATTTGTACATTTTCTTTCAATGTAATGGTGTAGATCAGAGGTCCCCAACCCCCGGTCTTCAGACCAGTACCGGTCCGTGGATCAATCAGTACCGGGCCGCACAAGAATTAATGAATTATTACTGTTTTATTTATTATCTAATTTTGGGACGATAATAAAGGGGTACCTATTACTTCATCTTCAGATTTTAGGATAAGAAGAAAATGTGATGCCTGTTCTCTTATAATCCTAAGCCAATCCGGTTAGGATAGCTTGTAGTGTATATACTGTGCTCTTTTACTTATGTATATATCTTGTATTATTAAAATCAAAGTGTTTTAGTATCTCAACAAGGAAATACACTCTGCATAAGTATTGAATATTTAGTATTATTAGTTACTTCCATAAAAGCGACGAGGCTGGATATTAATTCATATTTAATCTCATAGGTACAAGACATAACAGAAGATATGAAGTATAAATACAAATTACAAAATAAATTTTGCAGGGTAGTTGATAATTATTTTTGGATAGACAATTTTTAATTGACTCATCAGATTTCACGGGCCTTATTCTCCTCATTTGTGTGCCAACACAGTGACTCGGTGCATCGAAGAAATAGCAGAAGATAATGAGGCTCAGTTGTTGGAGAGGATTGATAAATCACCGTGGTATACACTCCAGGCTGATGAATCTACAGATGTTGACAGCAAGGCGCTACTGCTTGTTTATGTGCGATATATTTATCAAGAGGATGTGCACGAGGATATGTAATGTGCACTATCATTGCAAACCAACACCACAATGCTTCAAACATTAGCGGGGATTTTGTGTGAGACTGAGCCTGCACCCTCACTCACCAAGCTGGTGCATGATCACCTGTCTTTACTGTAAAAAGAGTTTTAGCACTACTTCCCAACCTCAAAGGACCCACAAACAGCCAAGGAATGGATACGTGACATTTGTCAACAAACCAGCTGAATCCAGTATTTTCTGTACAAGAGGAAGATCAACTGCTGAAGATCGCAAATGACGCCGGCCTCAAAATAGTGTTTGAGACAACAACTCTGCCAATTTTCTGTATTAAAATCATGGCAGAATACCCAGAGATCGCTAACACAGCGCTGAAAACTCTGTTGCCATTTCCGACATCCTATCTGTGTGAAGCGAGGTTTTCTGCAGTGACAGCCACCAAAACAAGGCTTAGGAGTAAAATGGATAAAAGCAACACATTTCGTATGTCTTTGTCTATCATTACTTGTAGATGAGACCATCTCGTTGCAAAGAAAAAAGCTCATGGCTCCCGTTGATTATCGTTACGAATAGTTTTTGATGTTGTATTGTTGGAGCAATGTACTAATAAAGTTCCATATAAGTACACAGTACATTCACGTTCACTATTAATATTTCAACCCCCGGTCTGCAATAAAATTGTCAAATGTTGACCAGCCCGCAATTAGAAATAGGTTGGGGACCCCTGGTGTAGATGATGTTATGTACAAATATTTATTACAGGCGTTTGCAGAAGCTTATTTTGATGAATCATCGCGACGCCTCACCTTACGTTCTATGTATTGTAAAACAATCTGTAGTGACTAAATTTTAATCTAGTTTCTTGGATCTTAATTCTACTAATTAGACCAAAACTTTCAAGGGATGTTTTTTTAGTAACAAGCCATATAAAAATTGTATTCTGTTATCAAAATACCATTACATAGGAGAGGACTTAAAGTTTTTTATTTATTCATGACGTTCTTTTTGAACGACCCCATATATTTTTCAAGTAACAAGTATGGATACAAACTGAAGTTACATAAAATATAGAGGTATGGTGCTCTTCACCCCCTCCCCTCCCTCTGATATATTGTTTGATGAACGACACATCTCTATTATACGTCATTCAATTTGCTTAGACCTTATAAATTAAGAAATCCTTCCTGCTGACGGTTATGACATTTGTATTTGGTAATATATGTCATGTCATGTAGAGACTAGCGTCGACATTTTTATCCATTAGAGCACTGATATTCTATTTTATTTCTTAATTTTATTTCTTATAATTATGAAATATATTCCTAGCCAATTTTTATCAATTAATAATTTTAATTATTAATTCAATACCTGTTTCCAAAATCTGAATAGGATCGATAATATTTAGAAAAGATCTACATATATGTGTATCTACAAAAGTATACACACAGTAACAAAACACCTACCCCCTGGAAATTTACCCCCCTCTTCTTACCCCCTCAAAATGATACTTGGATATTCTTTCCATTTTTGTAACTTTCGAGAAAATCCAGATTGACTACTAATTATATTTAACGCGAACATTGATCTAAAATTGACAAAATGGCTATATACAATGTAAGCCGGTGGCGTTTTAAAAAATCATAAGCTGACAAATTAACCTCGACAAGTAAAATACGTTGGTTCGACGATGAACGACCTAAACAGTTGGTCATAATGATAATTTTTCCCTTACTTAAATATAAACTCCTAGGTAAAAAATATTTGATCAATTTGTATAATACTATATATGGTATTTCAACATGATTTTGAACATGAGAGCCTATTTTTGAAACTGAAAGAAGATCACATCTTTCACATTTTGTAACATTACATTTTTGTAGTAAAGCGATTAAATTTTCGAATTTTACCATTTATTTTTATAGACAAAATAAATAATATGGAAACAAATTTCTTCATTACACTTCTTTATATTTATTGCTCCCTCTGTAGTGCTCCAACAGCTATGGAAGCACAAGTATAAACATAGAGGGCACACACTTCATTTTGATTAATTTTTTTCCCTATCATTAGAGCTGTAAATTTTAGACTTTGCGGGTATGTTGTAAAAAAAAAGAAAAAGAAATTGAAAAAAAACCCTTGATGAATATTTGGGAAGTCTGCTGTCATGACGCTTTACTATATCCACAATTTTCTTTCCCTTTTTAGTGGGTTAAACATTGACGTTCTTTAACAGGGGGAGGAAGGAAATAAAAACCCATTCCTACCTTTCAGAAAATTATATTTTATCAAGGATAAGGATTAGGTATTTTATTAATTAATTAATTACACAGGTCAACAAATTTGAAATGTCAAAAATCCTAAAGGGTATAAGTATAAAAAAAGTAGCGCACAGAATGAATTTCATCTGATTTTACATTCCTTCTGCACGCTACTACTTCAGTCTATTTCACTTGTTTTTTAGTAGCTCCACGGTGAGTATTTGATTTTTAGTGGATTTTTCATCAAAATTCGATGAAAAATTACACATTTAGATGGACAATTTCTCCTTAGTTAAGGATTTTTATCAGGCGTTTGACATCTCTTTTGAAAGCTGTGGATTTCAGCTCTTGAATGCATTTCTTAATGATTTATTTTATGTGATGTTCAAGGAGTTATTTAACTAATACGTTTTGGCCAACTTTTGAACCTACTCCCGCCCCCTACACCACTAGAATCCCTCTTAGATCAAAACAAAGACTGGAAATGGAATATGCATTAAATACACTAGCGGATCATTATTTTTTAATGCACAAAATGATTATCCTTCTAGGCTTAAATTGAAGTTGAAGTTGGAAAATGAGCTAAGTTTGCTCAAAAAGAAAAGTTCGATTTCTCAAAAACCGTTGGACTCTTGAAAAAAAAAATTATAGATTTGAAATCAGCGTGCAAAACTAATTAACTTTTATTATACTTATATCCCTTTGGATTTTCGACTGTTGACCAGTGTTATTATTATTTATTTAAACGTCTGTTTTAATTCTCAAAAGAAAAGTTATTTTTATGAATTAGTATTTAGTAGTCCGTGATTTATAATTATGATCTATGCACAAACAGTTAAATATTTTTTGAGTGTACATACACACTAAACATATTATTGTAGGAGAATGAAAATATGGTATTAGTAATAAATAAATATAGGTATTAAAACAAATATTTATAAACATTGAAAGCAATTGACAAGGGAAAACATATATTACATGTATCAAAAGAAATAAATACATAGCTAGTTTTTTTACTACTTGAAAACATAATATGTAAAAATAAGTGTTATTTACAAAATTTTGTTTCATCTGAGGTAATATATTTAGGTACTTATATATAGGTACAATTAGCGAGGAAAGCAAATAAACAAAAAAGATGAAAAGTGGATCATGTCTTTTAAATAAAAACAATGCTAAATAAAGCTCGAATTGATCGAATTTCAAAAACATTGCATATGATTAATAAAAGTTCATACTTTAATTTGAGTCACTTACCTACTAATTTGATGCACTAGTCTGCAATATGCCTTTTAAATTTGATAGTTAATGCATTTCTTATTCTTTATTAATTATGAGGATGTTTTCATGATTAATTAATAACCCTAGTCAGAGTAGCTCAGAATTTTTATTTGCCTCTCAGACATTTTAGTCTCGACCAATATTGACTTTTTGGGGCCACAACTGATATAGTAGATAGAAAAAACAGATAACTATTTCAAAAATGGTCATTTTGCCCACTCTATAAGTCATTATAGGAGAAAAGGTCTTCATTTGCCAAGATTTTGTGGCATCCTATAATTCTTTTCATTAAATAATTCTGGAACTCTAGATAAGTTGCTGTATAGAACAGGAGTTATGAACTACCTTGTATTGCACTGAGACCCACATGTTTCCACTCATTCCGCCATGAACCATGCAAAAAGTAAGAGTGTCATCTAGAGATAAACCGACTTTCCATTATGTCTAGGCATTTGAAATTTTTACGTCTATTCGTAAAATTTGTTTAGTGTGATTTTGAATAGTGAGTGCCTGAAAAAAATATATTTATTTTTTCCTCTTTTGACATCTGGATTGGGATAGATCTTTATTATTGTACAGAGTGTATCTTCATTTTTGATGAGCGATTCACGACTCAACCATAAGATAATCCCAGAATCCACTATTTGAGAAACATTTTGTATAGAGCACATGAGTGTTTTATTTATAATTATAGCTGGTGGGCTATGCCAGGGATTGTACTAAAGCTTTTAGCTTTTGAATTATACCTAAATGATCAAGTAATGGTTAAAAAATTGTGAAAATGATGAAAGTTAAAAGTGATTACACATATTATGTTTTATGTTGATTGTCCGAGTAAAAGAGATTAATTTAAGGGTACAACGAAAAGGGAGCATTCATAAATGGTTGCAGCTCCGTCCAAGTCTGGGTTGTCAAAGGATAAGTACATAATTTAATTACTTTTAGTCTCCTTTTTGTTGAAAATAAATGTTGATTTATTTTTTTAATAAATAATTATTTGATCAATGTACGTATATCGATAAACATAAAATTGACAACTTTGACCGATTACCAACATTCTCAAACAGCCAATAATTGGCTCACACATAAAAAAAATCGTGGTCTCATATACCTTATCTTGCTTTGCATTTAAAATTTCCGGTTACATATATTAGAAGAAATAATATGTAGGTTCTATGAGTTTTCATTTTCTTAATGATAACAATCAATCAACTCATTAATGAAATGATAGCATTTGTATAGAACTATCATAAAGCTATTTAATATGCTTACTCTTTTAATGTCTAGTTCTTAAATATCAAGATTTAGGTATTATTCCTTTCAAGATTTTGCTTTGATCATATTTTTCTTAGATCTTGATGGGTTTTCATGTGTGTAAATAAATAAACAAATAAATATAAACTAAATATTCTAAAATCATATTTTGTGTTCATAACATACTACTTATATCACAGGTGGGGTTATCCCACTATATATATTCTTATCAGCTGTCGATTTTCTACTCTTAATTAGTTGAAATCGAATTAAATCTTGTTAAGATGTGAACGGTTCTCTATTACTATTAAATTAAACATGGGTGGTCTGTAAGAATACGTTGCCAATATATTCTTAAAATCAAGTGATTTTAAGCTCTCACTCTTTAATTAATTTACTTGTTTTAGTGAAAAAGGCTGAGAGATATAATAAGAATTATTCTCTTGATGCAGATACCCTTCACAAGAGACGTCAATTGCAGTCTAAAAAGCTTTACATTTATTGTATTGGTTCAGTTTTTTGGGGGAGTCAAATTCTTTTTGTCCTCCCATATTTAATTGAAATATAGCTTTTAGAGTCAGTATAAATTCATATTAGAGAGTCACTTATCTATATGTGTAGATGGTAATCAAAAAAAAAATATTCAAGAATCATTAGACAAATGTAATATCCACAATCATTTATTTAACACAATTACGTACTCCCATATTGGTGTTCATAATTATATATACTTCATTTCCTTTAGGAATGCAATATGTTCATTATAGATATATGACTTTGCATTTCTTCTGTGTCCATGAGCTACATACACTGTACATAAATACGTACTAAATCAATAGTTGATAAGTTTGTAATGAATATATCAACTTCTTCCATGGCCATTAGAATATAGATAAATAGAAAAAAATATGAGGATGGAAGTCTATTTTTTGTTTTTTGTTTTGAGCTGAGTAATCATTATTCTAATTAAGAGTAATAGAATATCATCAATTGCATGAAGCTGCCTATTTGTGAACATGTTGTTAATTGTATATAGGTGTATATGTGTGCAAGCCTATATTCAGCAATTTGTTATAAATAACCTAAATTGAGTATTAGACAGGTCCTTCCTATGTATACATACTTCTTCCTTTAATCTTTTATTTGTGTATATATATCTAAAAAACGAATTTATCAAATTGTACATATGTAATAAGACAAAAAAATACATAAATTATAATTATATAGGTAAATTTCAGTAGGAATGAAGTGCTTTCTCTTTTTAGTAAGCATTTGTCACAATTGCATTAAGAAAAGTCAACTCCTTTGCGTCTCAAAGTGCACCTCGTTTTACCACCTTGTATAATTTAGACATATTATTTTTAGTGCCGCTTTCCCTTGGGGTGTATTTAATTATTTAAATAAATTATTTAAATTTCAATACATAAATCCAATCGTGTTCACAGTTGAAAAATCGTTTGTAACTATCAATGGATATTCACAGACTGTAGTCCTTCCCCTAATATAGTACTTACAATTAAATCTATTGAACAAAAATTCCAAGTATTAGAGTTATGCCTATAAAACCTAAGTATAGAAATTAAAATATACTAGTTTCCTGATGCATTTTTTGACATTATCTCTGGCGTATTTTTTTTTTTTTTTTTACACACACATTGTGTGGATTCTTTCTTTCTGGTGGTACATTACTGAAAGTGAGAAGTAAAAGAAAAAATAAGAAAAAACACATATTTGGGAGCCCAGCTTTTGATGATTTACACATCATGAGTAAAAATATTATGTATAAGGTTAGTTCATTAAACTCATCAACAGTGGCAACATGACAAAAGGGGCGAGTCCCTCTTTGCACTGATTATTTAGGCCAAATTTGAAAAAAATATATTTATTTCATGGATCATGATACAAGATCAAAATTTTTTTGTAAAAAAAGAAATAAAAAATTATATAGAGGGATAGGAAATTTTTTAATATTTACTCATATACATATTTACACATTACACTGCTACGGCTCAAAACTCTATGTTTGTCTATTATAATCATAATGAATGTGTTTGAATACTGAATTTAAACGAATTAATGCATGAATTCTCAAAGAAAAAAGTTAATTAAAAACCTAATATGTAAATAGGTTTTTCTTGCTTAAACTTAAAATGCACTTTGCAACAATCTTTTGTTTAAGTACCAAAGTATATATTTTCAAGCATATATACATACATATTTTAAGTACATATATATCTGTGTAGGCATACCATAAATACTTTTCTAACTAACTATGATGAGTAGTATTTCCTTTAAATCTAATGAAAAAGATGGGAAATTTCAAAAATATTATTTTTGAGAGATTGAAAAAAGTTGAAACAATCCATCTTCCTCGAATCACAGACAATATAAAGTCAGGAAATCAACTTAAAACATTCAATATACTCATAAATCAAAATATCAAATTGGTTCATAGCTTTTTCCATGAAATAGTGTGGAAAATGTACTTTTTGAAGTATGATAACTATTTTAAAGTTAACGCTTCTTTGCTTCCTCATACATATATTTATTTATCAGGTGAACCATATAGCAATGGCACATCGTGTAACTGCAATCTACAAATTTGTTATCTCTAGATGTGTGCAAAATATTTAGGTAGTGTTGAGATTAAGGAAGGAAATAAAATTATCAAAAGGTACTTAATACTCTTTTAATCAATTTGAATTCAATCTTCTATGTATCTTTTAGTCTGAAGCTTTCTAGTACTATAAATTACTCGACTTCATACTATTAAGAAACCATACTAAAGAAAGTATGTCCCTTCTCCTGAATTTCTGACTATTCAGATTCAGGAAATCCTCTCAGTTTCCCCATAGTTATTGAGTTTTATTTAATATTGTCTAATAACAATCAGCCCATAAAATGCAAAGGCACCACCTAGTAGTTGCAGGCACTGTCACTCACCTCAACAATCTGTCCATCCCTAGCCTTAAGCTGAAATATGACGTCACAAATACATGTATTATAAAACTGTAGCACTGAAATATCTGGGAGAGCTTTGAAGTTGTACGAATTTAGCTTTTGTTTTCAAAAATACATAAATATTGTTAAGGGGGCAATAAATTATGTAGTCAAGGAGTGTGGTGTATAATTTATTCATTTTAAATTGAAGCTATATTTTTTTAAATTCTTGCAACTGTTCCTGGTCTCCCCTACTTAATGCATTAATCACAAATCTGTTGTTAGTTTTTTTATTTCAAATAGAGCTTTTGAAGTATTTTCGATTGCACTTTTTCATGAGATAGTTACCAATCATGCGAATAATTCATGTGAGAGTAATTTTTTTTTGTAATATGAGACATTCAAACACGAAGAAAACAATTGTTAATCTTTGTACAAGTAAACGAGACTCATTAATATTATAACATAGCCCTGAGTACTTTAAATCAAAGGGTTCATAAAATGATTTTTATAGGACTAAAAAATATACACTATTTATAAATTAGAAGTTTCTTATGAAGAATAAAAATACAAAGATACTGTGGTATGCTTTGTATATTTTCATTTATAATTTATCCATCTACCGTACATAATGTATTTAAAAAAATGCTGAATAAAGAAAACTATTAAAACTTGAGCCATTTCAAATAAAAATAAATTTCCACATTACTTATTAATAATTCTGTATGTTTTTCACGAAATAAAAAGTACACTTTATTTAACTAACCTTGAATCTTATACAGAAGTATTCTCAATCTCCAAAATTTATGATATATTTTATAATATTATCTGAATTAAATTGCTTCTTATCGCTTATCTTAAGAATGATGAGCTTAGGAATACTTTGGTGAATTATTGGAGTTTTTTTTTGATAGGAATAATATTTCTTTCAAAGTAAAGGAATTATACAGATTTTAATTACTGGAAACCGATCACAGGGATAAATTAATCCTTTATAATCTTCTTTGGAATCATTCCAAAAGAATCGAAACTTTATTAAATATGAAGCAAAAAAAATGGGAGTAGAAAAAATCGTTAAAAAATAAAAGTAAATTCTTATAAATATCCAATGTGCTATAGATTCTTTCCAAAAAAAAGTGACCATTTCGAAATTTTGTTTGCTTTTGATTCATTTTGTCATTCACACATCTATAAATAAATAACAAAACATAATTTGGTAATTTACTACAATTCTAAACAGATATATTGCTTTCAAATGGATATTTCATTATCTCTATTGGAGGATACTAAATTAAGCCAATACAAGTTTTTAAAAAACTTTAGACAAGATTATATTTATCAAAGCAATAACTGAATTAACAAACATAATTAGGGGGAACTACGAAGGATTCAGAATTCCTTTCCATAGTTTTGAATAATACAATCGATCTTTTTGCCGACAATATCACATTTATAACTTGAAGCAAACACAGAATCTTAGCTAATTCCTTTGATATAGGTCTTATTAATTTATAAATAATATGTTAGTATATAGATATGAATGTAAACAAGATAGCAGGTTGTTTTTTTTACGAAAATGGGCTCCTTTTTCGAGCTTTCTCTTTTTTTAGCTCATCTAATACATTGATTGTGTCTTGATCGTGTTGTTAATTTGATTAAAAAATTTATTTTTCATTACAATCCATCAAACTCTTAGACTTGTCCCGGAAGTCTTGATCCCAGATTGGATAGTTTTGAACACAAAATAGTCAAGACTCACATTATGTTCGACTTATACGCTGAATAAGAAAGACGTTTTCTAAAGAGTGTGAAATATTCAATTGCTTATATAACTGGTATTTGGAAACATAAATAAATCGAGAAGTATCCAAATAATTTAGTAAGGAGCATCTTTTAAATATGTTCCTTTAATTACGTCTCTTCTCAATTTTATTAAGCCTTATATAGTTCATAAATTGAAAATAAATCGTTTAATTTTCGAGCTAATACAAAATCACTTAATTTAAATGTATTATAATTTCCAAAAATTTAAAAATGTTAATGAAAGAGATTTGCATGCATTGAACTAAAAGCTTGATTTGTTGAATTAAGTAAAAGACTATTTTCTATTTATAAACTAAGTCAATTTTTTTGAATTTATTTTCAGTATACTTTAAAACAAAACCCTTAGCCCACAGATATGAACAACATGATATGAAGTTTTTGAAATATTTATGACATGTTTTAAACCTGATCTATAGTTTTTGTTATTCAACTTTCATAAATTTGAAAAATAAATACACCATTATGAGAGGAACTTGATAGTCTCGGGTTGAAGACCATTGCTCTAAATCCTTGTAAAAAACATTGTCTCTCAAACTATTTGCCACACTGCAAAGTTATTTATCTCTAGTCCAATTAAAATTTTAGTCTCTTGACTTCAAGTCTTTACTCTATAACTTTCAGTTGATGAATAATTAATTGTATTTTTCAAAATAACATAAAAATCGGCTTTTATTCAACTAAATATCAATTTCAAAAAATAATAACATGATTTATTTAACCTTACAATTCATAAATAACAACTTGATATATATATATAATATAAAAGACAAAAAAAATATTCCAAAAACTTTGTCATCTTTTTATTATGTCTTTGTATAAAAAAGTTTGATGAATTCTATTTTCTTCAAAAAGTCTTATAGAAAGCAGTTCTATATATATATTAATCCATGAATATATAATAAAAAACTTTTTAGACTAATTTTGAATTTCATTTTTTCTCGTACATTTTTATGCTTTTGAAATCTTTTTACAACATGGCTTCTTAGCCTCTCTCAATATTTTTTTTTTAATTTCCATGAAACTTTTTAATGATATGAATCAGATTAGTTTTAATTAAGGTTTTTTTTTCTTTTATATACGTAGAATTTACTTAACGAAATGGAAGTCGCTTATGATCAAAACGAAACCTTGGATAATGTAACCTTTGGCAATCTCTCAGAGGCAGAAATACTCGAGAACTTTGTTAAATCTATGGTTGAAGGATGGAGATATCAAGCGCGAGTTGGGGATGTGGCCTACGCTCTCCTTGTCGTCTTATACGCCTCATTGATTTTATTTGGATCTATTGGAAATATGCTCGTTATTGTGGTGGTCATTCGAAATGCTGCTATGAGAACGGCTAGAAATGTTTTTATAGTTAATTTGGCTGTCTCGGATTTAATGCTATGCCTCATAACAATGCCTCTCACCCTTGTTGAAATCCTTTATCAGACCTGGCAGGTAAGAAAAAAAAGTAGCTTAAGTCATCCAATTCAATATAAGCAATTAGAAAAGCTTTTTTTTTTTTCATTCGAATAATTAATTTTTAGAGCAATTTGATTATTTTCATCAAGTTTACATAGATTACATATGACTGGGCCTATCTCGGTGGAGTAGCTCATTAGACTTAAAATACAATATTAAAACGACTAACGAGTAAATATAGTACTATTACTTTACCAAAATAATAATAACTAAAATAACATAATTAATTTTTCAAAGAAAGAATTTTGTCAAAAAACGAACATTTGATGTTAAAATGTATTATTTTAAAATGTATCTCATTAAAAAAATAGAGGAACAACTATTTTTCACTGGTCTTTAAAATAATCCATCAAATTTCTTGTCAACAACTTGTTCCAGCAATTTTTCACTTTAAAATTTTTTACTACATCCCAGAATAATAATAAAACTAATAAAGTAAAGTAATATTATAGGACCTTCAGATCGCTAACAATACTTTGTGAAATACGTAATAAATGAATTTGTGAGGTACGTGTGTGTGTGGATCATCTAGTTTATACCTATATGTAAATATATATATTCCTGTACATAATAGTAATAAAGTTAGTATTCACAAGAACTCCACATGGCGCAGTCGGTCTAAAGGACCAAAATTAAAAATTATCCAAAGTCTACATGGTGCAGTCGGTCTAAAGGACCAAAATTAAAAAGGATCCAAAGACTCCACAAAAGCTCCAAGAAACGATGGAGTCATCTACTACAAACGCGTCGTCTTCCAGACGCGTCTACGGAGGCTACAAAAGACAGGTGACACGTAATATCAATTCCGCCACATCCCTCAAAGAAGGTCTCAGAGCCCAACATGCCGGCTCATTACATTCTTCAGAGGTAGAGCTCATTAATCGAGCACAAGAAAAAATGAACACCTCTATAGATAAATTGGAGTGTCTTTCGTTAAAAATGTATGAGGGTTGGACACAGGAAGAGTTCGAAGAGGAAGCACATGAGATGGAGAAGATGGTAAAGGCAGTACAGGAGATCAGTATGAAATTTGCTGGTATGAAGAAAAGCTTTTCCGAACAAGAAGAATATCCCTTTGAAGAAATCATGTCTAGATCTAACAAAACTCTAGATACTTGCTGGAAGCTTCTTCTTTAATCTTTCTTTCTAATCCCACATCTGTCAATACTCAAACCAAATCTAAAATCTCTATGGGAGATGATCAAGATAAATTCGAAGATCCAAATATTGATCCATTTGCAACGAAATCTAAAATCTCTATGGGAGATGATCAAGATAAATTCGAAGATCCAAATATTAATCCATTTGCAACGAAATCTAAAATCTCTATGGGAGATGATCAAGATAAATTCGAAGATCCAAATATTGATCCGTTTGCAACGAAATCTAAAATCTCTATGGGAGATGATCAAGATAAATTCGAAGATCCAAATATTGATCCATTTGCAACGAAATCTAAAATCTCTATGGGAGATGATCAAAATAAATTTGAAGTCTCAATATTAGGCCTAGAAGTAACTCCAATGGATCCTGCTCTTCAACCATTAACAATCGCAGCAAAAGAAGATCAAAGTTATCAGGCTACTATATCTGCACTTATTAACAATATGGAATTAATACAACTACCACAAACACACCCTGCTAAGGCGTATTCTAAAGTATGGACAAATATGTCATTCGACACTTCATCAGGATTGTTATTTCTACACAACCACAGGATGGTGATTCCAATCTTCCTTAGACAAGAAATACTCCAAAAACTACATTCATCTCATCAAGGCATACGCCGAACACGAGAGCAAGCAAGAAAATTATACTTTTGGCTCTGGACACAGAGGGGGAAGTGACCGGAGTCAGAGAAAATGGGAAGTCGTACGTCATATCGGTTGTTTATATGCTTGTGTTTATGTTGTTATTTAAAGGTGTGACTATGTCACGGGGGGAGATTTGAGGTACGTGTGTGTGTGGATCATCTAGTTTATACCTATATGTAAATATATATATTCCTGTACATAATAGTAATAAAGTTAGTATTCACAAGAACTCTACAGAATTAAATGCGAACATAAGTATAAATTATTATTTTTCTGCTTATGGGGTGGAGGTTGGGAGCAACCTTATTGAAAAATTATACTTAATTTAAGGGAATGAAATTGGTTGTCATATTCTAAATTCATACAGTATGTATGTTCAAAAATGAGTTTCTTCATCAAATTTCAAGTAATTAAATACGATGTATTAGGTGTAATTAAATTAATAATAATTCATATTTGAATATAAAGCAAAATGAATATGGCGTCAAAAATTTGAATTATGTCATTCATTTATGACGTATGTTAGAACCTGAATATGATTAACTAATTACTGAACTCCACGAGTTCATTTGAATAAGCAACGTGAATATATTCATATTTGTAAAAAAATTATAAAAAAAATAGCTTATAGATAAATAAAAAAATTATATTTTAATATGACTTTAACTCACTTATTTGACAAAGTACCATTAAGGATTGGAAATTCCTATATAACCTTTGTTTTCTAAATTATAATAACTACTAAAACGATATTACTATTCAATCGAGTAATGTGTTACTATAAGTAATATATCACAAGAACTACCAAAATTTTGTCTTTACTTAATTTTTTACTCGATAATTTTTGATACCTTATAATTTAGTATTTATTGTGTTGCATTAAAATAACGATTAAATTTCATTTGAATGGTTTTTAAGTTTTCAATATTTCAGTCTCTTTTATTACATTTACCATATATTGATATCATTTTGAATTAAAAAAATACAAATAGTATCAAAAATTTTGTTTTTAAAAGATAATTGCTTTAGGGTTAATCTGTTTCCATTGTTATCTTTCGATTATCTGGAGTGCATTAAATCTTGTGAATTAATTGTATTGCAAAAAGTATTTTTGCTTGAGCAATTCTATGTCTAATAATAAGTTTAACTATAACATACAAATAAAAGACGTTGAAATTTCGGTTTTGGTAGCTCAAAGTAGATTTTGTCAGAACCCTCTTGTGGTTTGAGGATTTGTATTATTTTTATACTTTAAAAATAAAACTAAAAATATTCAGGAAATGTTAAAAATTTACATCTAAGTACTTTGATTTTATTATAACAGAGTAATTAGTCAGTAGATTTAAGAAAGCATCAAAATTGATGACTGTGGTATTTTTAATGTTAAAAGAGCTTAGTTATGATACTTTTAATGAAGTTAAAGTCATTTATCTTACAACGTTTTAAGTTGGATATATTTACGCATATCACTACGCTATTCACTATTACTCATATGTGTACGCATATATTAATGCAATACTAATATTGATAGCTTCAATACATGTTCATTATAATTGTTAAATTTTAACATAAAAAAATATGAAATTGAAGGGTACTAATATATCCGACTACTTTGTATGATAAGAACTACCAGCTTACCAACCATCAGTTGTGTTTAACTCTATATTTGATATGAGGATTAAGTTTTTATTTTTTGTTGTACATATATCAAAATACAACAAAACTAATTTCAGCAAGAAATGTCAAACAAAAACTTTAAAAAAAATTGTTCATTTTCATAAATGTCTCAATTAAAATGTAATGTCATGGATACATAAACTTTTCTCTAATGTTAAGTTGCTGTCAAGACATCAGCTGAAACTTTTGAATTTTTTTCTAACCAACAAAAAATCTTTTGAAAATTTGACAAAAAATCCCCTTTCTCTCAAAAACGTTCCGTTAAACTACCTTCTATTAAAGTTTTAATGCGTAGAACTTACGAATTTATAATCTTAAAACCTGCTTTAAAAGCTTTGAAATTGGCTTACAAATCCATTTCACCCTTTTTACAAAGGTTTTTGTATTTATAGATCCAAACAGATTCTAACACTGCATCCAAGAACCAAAATGTATTAGAGTTTAATAAACTGAAAGGAGCAGTCAATTCCTCTTCGGATTATTTCACCTGTACTCCTGACTCATAAAGAGTCTTAATAGTTCCATTGATTCATTCATATCAACACTCTTATTTGGTAGAACTTGTAAACATGTATGTACAAAAGGGCTTTGAGGAATCATGTCGGTGCTTAATTATTTTAGCAGGGAAAGCATAAAGTCCCATAATGAGTCTAAATAACTTCACTGATAAGTTCATATTAATGCTCTTATTTGACAATACTTGTAAATATGTATCTACAAGAAATGATATAAAAAACCATGGCATTGCTTAATTATTTTGGCAGGCAAAGTATTTATAAATATATATATAATTTAATATTAGTTAAATTAACAGATTAATGAGTTGATTTTTTAAAGATATAAATTAAGAGAAAAATTCCATTTTTGAACTTCTTATAGTTCGTTTATATGTATATAGTTTAAAAACCTCTGTTTTAGACAATAAAGAATATTTCTAATTAATGGTTTAACCAGTTTTTATTAATCGGCAATAATAAAAGTCTTTGTTTTACAAATTAAAAACAAACAAAAACTTAAGGTTAACATTCTTCTTTTTTTTTAAATTTAATACATTGCACATATTTAAAGTATATATTAAATATGTAATAATTACTTAGCCATGTAGAGTAACTATTAACTGGAAGTATTTGTACACGAGTAAATATGTATATTCAATATTTTTTTTATTCAATAATAAGTCTAGAGGCATGGTATATTTGATGACATATCTAAAAGAAAAACCAACATTGCTATCTACAAACACACATATGATGATAGTAATCAGAGGATTCGTGCTATTTAATAATTATTAGATAGCCATTACCTATTCATGTAGTTATACATAGGGTAGAATAATGATTATTAACGATGTATGTATGAATATTAGAAGAATTAGATATGTGAATATATGTATTTATAATATTCAATTATAATACCCTAAATTATGTAGGTTGTAGGAAAATAAGATGAGAGTTGGAATGTCATTACTATCCGATCGTGTTATGTTTATACACTTATCTAGAGAACTTTCTTATTATTTCGTGATATTAACCTATCAGTGGATTTCGAAAGGATAATCATTATAAATATTTATTTATTGTTGGCCAGCTATTTAATCAAATACTTGTTCAAACAGGTTTCTAGAAATAGCCAGATTTATAATAAAATAACTAATTTTAATTTTCTGGATCTACACTTGTGGATACCGATTCTCATTTCATAAGCCATTAATACGTGTTGGAGTTGTAAATCCTAAGATCTGCTTTTATGCAAAAAAAAAAAAAAAAAAAAAAGGAGGGGAGCAGCGTCAGCTGTCATGATGTTTCATTGTATCGGCTATTATCTTACCCTTGTACAGGGGAAGGCATTGATGTTTATTGAGAGGAAATGGAAGAAAATAAACAGATATTCCTATCAATCAGAAGATTAAAATATTATTTAGCATTTTACTATTATTCTGTTATTACTTGATATCTGAGGGGACTGTTTAATGTATATTAAGATAACACATCCAAACAAATTTTTAATCAAGTGAAGAGATGATGTGATGTCTATTCAGTTAATCCCTGGGCTCTACAAAATTTGTATCCTAAAATCGAAATTGCTTAATTATACAGTATAAAGTCTGACTTTATAATGTATAATATAAAAATATATGTTTATAAAACTTTAAGTTATGAAAATTATTATCTCGAACCGCCATTGGAAAGCAACTACTTCAAAAGTCAAATGATATTTCTTGTGAATTGAAGATGTCTAGAAAGAGATACCCTAATTCCTACCAAAGTACGAATAATTGGTAGGGTTATCAGTTACTAGTAAATATTTGACCAATCATAAAATATACTAATCTCTGAACTCAATGCATGATCATCTTTCATAGTTATTGGTAAATATTTTATATCTCTACCTCGGGAATAGAAAATTTTTTGGTAGCATGTTCACTTCTTTACTTAGTAAAAAAATTTGTTTACATATGTTGTATAAATAAGTAATCAATGATTAATGTAATAGGTCAAAATTAGGTGACAGCATCCATAAATAGTTTGTTATTAAAAATGCTAGGCTTATAAATACATGCAAAACGTACAAATTGGAACTTTGCAATCTACTTATACAAATCCTTCAAATCACTTCCACTCTTATACTTTAGTCTGATCTATCGGTTCAAACATAATTTCCCTTGCCATAAATAACATCTAGAAGTGGCAGAACTTTATACATGAGCATTCTTTTGTACATGGGCCCATATATTGTTCTAACAATCCAAATTGGTGGAAAAGCACTCTTGACATTACCAAGCATCATAGCTTTTGCTAGAATTTTGGCAGCAGCCACATATCTTATTGGTAAACTGGTAGTTTTAGGAGACTCAGAAAGATATCTGGAGTTCATTTTGTTATAGTATTTCTTCACATGGAAGCCCTTTCCGTCACTGAAGACAATAATCTTTTCAGCTATGTTACAGTACCATTATATGTATTGTTTAGCACTGAATGTGTATTTAAAAAATAAAAAAAATGAGTAAGAGAGATGATCATATGTGGTTTTATAAATTACTTGTTTTTAAAGAATCTGCTCGGAAAATAGTACTCTTTCATTATAATTAATGTTTAATTATTACATATTTAAAGTTTATTTAAAGCTAATACGAATAATGACTATGTATATTTATGTGTGGAATCTATAATTTTTTATATGTAATTTCAAAATCATCAATATTTTCATAATGTAAATAAATCAATTAAGTGACCTGAAATCCCAAAACTTGAATATATTCTTTTCATAACTCTTATCAACTCATTTATCACTGCCATAAAAAGCAAGGGTGCCAATGGAGAGCTTTTCTTTTAACGTTTTTTTAAAAAGCTGATAGACTTACAAAAAATATTCTATTGTCTAAAAAATCGATGCCTGATTCAAAAACACATAATAGGAATAAAATATCATTTTGTAAGAAGTCTTTTCATTGTTTTGAAAATGTGAACATATGTATTTGACAAAAAATGAAGGGCTTTTTTAAAGTCAAACGCAACTTATGCACACAATATTTGCTACTTCCTTCAAAAAAATTACCAGACAGAATGATTATTTTTTCTTATTTGAATGTCAAGGATTTCTTTTATTTAATCATGGTTCTATTTCTTTTGTGACCGTTTAGAATAGAGTCACAAAAAATTGTAAAGGACATATTAAAATTAATAAATCAATACTTCAACGAATGGGGAAGATCAATATTACAACCCTGGAATAGTTTTAATAGTCATGGGATTTTACAAACTTAAATGGATACCCACTTTTATATTTTTACTTTTAATACAGGGCATTATATATAATGTACATAAATATGTGTGCTTATATTCATTCATTTTATCTAAATTGATTATTTTATTCATATAATGATGACTGTATGTGCCTTCGGCTAGAATCGGAGGCATAACATCATTAAACATAAATAATATATATTTGATGTATCAACGGATGTCTCTTTGATTAACAAACCAAATGAAATTACAAAAAGCAAAGAAAAAAGCATCCATGAGCACCAAAAAAAATATATAATAATAAATTAATAAATAACTACATCAATAGAAAAATATCAAAAATTCAAATAGAATTAATGGTTTTTAAATGTTCTAGAATTTAATTAAAGTTTTTGTAATACACCTTCAATATACCTAGTGTTACCATTCTCCCTCTTTCCAATTCAGTATGTCTGCACAATTTTTTTACCTTTCTTTTAGAACTGCTACTGATATCAAATAAAAAATATAGGGTTAAAATAGTTGAAAAGTAAATTTTTTAAATTAAAAGGTAAAAAACGAACTAAGTTATAAGCTGAAGCAATGATATGTTATAATAAAAGCATTATAAAATATGAATAATAAAATGTTTACTTGTAAGATATTTAATTGATTACCAAGAAGATATTTAAGTTATCATTTAAAACAAAAACAAACGAAAATCTCTGTGGCTTTTGTTGTTTTTTTGTCAATCTATTAAACTAACTTATTTACATCAATGTGTATCATATAAATATTGAAATATTGTATTTAATTGAATAAAATATTGAAAATAGCTCATCTTCTTATTGAATTCAAATATAAAACTACAAACTCATTACTTCTTTTATGTTAGAGCACATTATTTAGTCCATTTTCTTCTAATTTAACCTAAAGTATTTTTTGACAAATTTTAATTGCAAAATTATATAGTTACTTTTATATTTAATGGGTCATTTAAGCCTTTAAACTTGTATACTTTGTTATATTTGATATAATGTATGTATATATTACGGAGTAGAATGTAACTAAAATAGAAAAATCATAAGAATAATGGAGTATACATTTTTTTTAAAGGAAATATCTTCCATAACAATTAAAACAGTAATACAGAGGATATTGATTTGTTTTTTAAAAGCTTTGTTTTTCCCAAATCTGTTTTTTTATACCTGTCAGACTCAAGCAAGTTTCAACAGAATTTAGGCAATTATTTTTTTACTTTAGAAACAATATAGAATCAGTACTTAATTTTACATTACATACACTCAGTAATAGCTTTTACAACATTCAAGGCTTCTAAAGTATAAATTGTAGATTTATAGACTTGATAAGAAGGCTTTTTTAAACAATATGAAAAAAAAACACAGTGAATCAAGCCCAACTAAGTTGGCTTATTGAATTTGAAAAATTTTGTTTACCAAAATTCGATCAATAAGTTGACTGTTTTCATACTGATAAAGTATTCAAAGTAATATTAACTTTCCTTATACTCTCTTACAATCTATGAAAGAAATTGGATATTAACTTTCCACTAAGAAAAATACCTAAAATTTATTCTTGTTGTGTACAATTGGAGTATCCATTCATTTCTTTGATGGAAAATGAAAAGCTAACTTCAAATGAAAGACTACTTTTAAAGCTTAGTTATATAAACTTACATGATTAGAAGTCATGTCCAAGTAATGCATAAAAACAGAGCTGGAACTGCAAATTAGGAATAAAGAACAAAAATGGTAATTAATCCCACAAAATAGAATGTATTTAAGCAAAAAAAAATTCCATTTTTTTTTCTTTTTTATTCGAGCAGGCCATTATTTCACTCAATAATCATCTGGTTTCTTAGATTGTTTCCGTTTGCCTGTTCCTCTTGTTGGCGATAAGGCTCTCTTGAAGTCCACAGATGTCATGGCAGCGTAGCTTAAGCTCACTATGATGTTGGGGTCCTCTTTTCAGGCTGGCACATTCTCCTCAGAGAGCATCGAGCCAATCTTACTCTTCTTTTAATTGACTGGATTCTTTTTTAGCATAGGATCTTCTCCAGCTTGTCAACAAAATTGGGGATGGTTAAGTACTCAAGGATCTTCTAAATGATCGAGAAGGTCTGGACAGGAGGTAGTTTTTACTCGAGTTAAGTGATGCTCGCCTTCAGAGTTGGCTTTCATGAAGGTGTGGCCTTGGGCTCATAGGTTAAAAATGTAATTAATGCATCAAAATGCCAAAAAATGCAATAAAAATGCAAATAAAGGTCAAAAAAAAAAAAAAACATAATTTACATAATTTGGACAAATGATTAGTATTCCAAGAAAGGATATCTGTCTTGAATATAAATATGCTTATCTGATCATGGATGTAGAAACAAAGGAGTAAAAAGGATATAATTACATCTACATGTTTTCTGGATTCTTTTTTAACAAACTACGTCAATGTACATTTATATCTCTGTAAAGTGTAAAGAAGTTATAATGTGCCCCATCAAGTGCTCAACGTGGGAACTCCTAATCTTTAATTAATGCTCTTTATTTTTTTTATAAATGACAATTTTTGATTAACATATCTTTTCATGATTTGATTTATTTATTATGAAAAGATCCCAATAACTAATTTGAACTAATGACATATTGATCCATTGTCACATTTAATATAGGAAAATTTGCCTCAAAGATTTATAAATAAATATATAATATGTATGATTTAAAAACTCTTTTATGTAACATTTCTACATGGATCATACTAATATCCCTTGATTTGAATATCTTGATGACATGCCAATATTTGGGATCGGAAGGACATATTTGATATCTAAAACAAAATCACAAGTAAACAAATATTTTTGAACAAGGACAGAATATATGTAGTCATACAAAAATATTCAATGTAGGTATTTCCCATTCCAAAAGTTAGAAACTTGAAGCCTCTTAAAACTTTTATTTTCGAAGTAGTTTGTTAATGGTAATAGAGTATACTAGCTTTGACACCTAGGGTGTGCACAAACCCTAATTAAAGTACAGTAAAATATATTGAGTATTCCTTAAAAATGGAATTTTTTGTAAATTAAAGATAAAATTTTAATTTAGTTGTTTTAGTCTATGTCGGAGATGTTTTACCTGAAGTCCACGGACTGCGTTGCAACTCACTAAATATTTTTATGACGCATACTTATTGGTTCAATGTAAAGTTGTTGTAAAGTAAATTTTCTTAGAAGGATTTTAAAATAAATAAATAATTTAGGTACTTTAAAAACCCTACAATGTAACATTTCTAAATCATGTTATTGTACTCTTAGAACAACAACTAAAATGAGCTTTTGACTTTATACATGCATAAATGAAGGTGAAAAAGTATATTTACAAATTAAGCTACATAAAGAATGGGACTATTCTTTTGTTTTTTTATATGGTACAAAAACCATTAAATTATATAGGATAAAAATCCATTTTTCTCTCTTTTGTTTTGTTGATCACTTAAACTCAATTAATCTTTTAGTATGTACTTTGTACCAAGTTTAACCTTGTTTTTTATATCATTAATCTAAAAATAAGAATAATGATTGTATTTGATGGTGCTATATGTTATTGAACAGTTAATTTTTGGCTTTTTTCCCTCTTTTTTTTGACATTAATCAACTTATATGTAAGTAAATTTATTTAATACTTTAATATTCTTTTATGATTTAAAAATGAATTCAACTATTGAACTAATGAGAAAGAAGAAAAAAAATCCTTTGTGAACTTAAACAAACCAAAAATCAAATTAAATGAATAAGACTTCAATTTTTACTTATTAATCTATGTTTTGAACGTGAAAAATAGTTGAAAAGTAATTAAAAGTACATAAATAAATAATCATACTTTTTTTTAGAATAATGATTTTTTTGACTTTTTTTTCTAAATATTGTAAAGTTTAAAATTAATTTTTTTTTCATATTAGAAAAATATGTATTTGGTTCGTGTTTATAATTAAAATGTTACGGAATTCATTCGTTTGAATACCATACATTAATATTCTTAATTAAATTATATCTTTTGAACATAAGTAGACTGGTTGAGTCTTTCTTTTAGGTTACATTGATTCTTTTGTGTTTGTGGAAAACTCTGCTTTTAGAAATATGAACACATGATGAATAACATTTGATCATTAATAGCGCTATTTTACAAAATAAATGTTTATAAAGGGATTCCATTGTCAACTGTAATATGCATCATTTTCCCATGAGCTGAAGATGCTAATTTTGCTCAATATTCTCTTCAACCTCTGTATAATGTTACTCAAATATAAAATAACAATAAAAGTACTTTTTTGAAAGGCAACTTTTAATGAATGATGATGACTGATATTATATTTTTTTCATCACAAATATTTGTTTTGATATGCCATAATAAACGTCAACATTTGATACCAAATATGATATAACGCTTGACAAAAGTATATAAGCGGAGTTTTTTTTAATTTAACCTTCATGTTTTACCTTGATTAATGTGAAACATATTAAAATACAGAGCGTAGTTTATTCAAAGAATATTTAAAGAGAAACAAGAATCCAAATAAGATACCTTTATTTCTCTAAAATCACGTCGTTCTCTACAGTTATCATGTATATATGGGGTTTATGCGCCTGATTATGCCTTGTGTTCATACTAAAATCTATGGCTGGGTCTTCAGCATAATTGCTCTTGACACATTTCTTTACAAGTCCGAGTCAAAAGTCTCAAATCTGTAGGTCCTAGCCCAAAGGTCTGAGTTTTTTCATGTCAATTGTTAAGTTACAATTTCATTAGACTGGACCCTTAAGCTATTAGTAAAGATTTGTGCATCTGTTCAGATTCTGGAATTCATCTCACTACATAATCAGCAATAATAATGTTTACATTATATTTTAGGGGGAAAAACTCTTCTAGATGAGACTTTTCAAATAGAATATATATACATCAATATATGTATAAATAACATACCTATATGTGTAGTAAATAATTTGGTTTAAAAAGATAAATGATACAAAATAAGTCAAAGTAATTTTTGTTTTAGTTGGTAGTAAGTTGGTCGTACCTTGAGTCTTATTCAATCTTCGAACTTTGAAGCTTTGAGTCGAGATTGAAGTCGAAGTTTCATAAAATTTAATTATGTCTCGAGGATCTAGCAATAAAAATAATGTTCATAATTAGTACTGCAAGTTACGATTTGAGGAGAATGATTTTGATTAGCTTTTTTGTCTTTTGCTGTATCTATGTACGAAAAAAAAAAATCTTTTACTTTTCGATTGAAATTTCGGATGAAACATCTTTAAAAATGGTAAGATACAAAAATTGTTTTAAAATAATAAAAGTTCAATGCAAAGTTTTAAAATTTTGGACAGAAGAAGTCTTCAATAGATAAATTGTGTATATTTCATATATGGTTGTAGATACTTATAGTCTAAAAAATTCACTCTCTTTTCTCATGAATAATAGCTTTCAAACAAGAAATTTTATTTTAAAAAATCAAGGATATAAATGAATTATATCAAAAAAGTATTTTTTATTAATTAAATGAATGTATAAATGTATATACACACTAGAAAAAAAAAATGACGAAACTATTTTCATGCAATAAAATGAATATATAAAAGTTTTTAAATTTAATTACAAAAACAAATGCTCTTTTAAAATAAAATAAAAAGGTAAACAATCTTAAATCATGATTGCAAAAAATAATACTTTTAAATTAATTTAATATATATATATATACATATCAGGTATGTCGTAATGATTTCAAACAATTCGAATCAGAGACTGAAAAGATAGAGTGTTCAGTGAATTTTTTCCTCCAACATTCAATGATGCACGATGCTAATGTTACTTACCTATCTTAAAAACGTACAGAGTAATTCCAATTTTTCAGATAAATTTTTGACGTTCCCTGATCTAGACTTTCATTTTGTTTCTGTACATTCAACTTTATTTTCATATTTCTTATGTTATGAACGACATCAAATCCATGTCAGTTAAATGAATTGAAAGCTAAAATATTAAGTAGGTGAACAGCTTCTTGAGAATAGTGATAATGACCTGTCTGGAAAGGGTACAAAGGTAATCATGAATCAAAATTTTCAAAATTAAAATAAACTATGAAAACGGCAGAAGGATTCACAATTCATTAATCGAGAATTGTCTCACAGATCGATCAAAAGAGTCAACTGAAGAAATAAAAAGTGGTTTACACAATATATCAGAAAAAATCTGTTGTTTTTCACATACTTTCTTCCTTTAAAACCAAAACAAGATAAACATTTTGAAGTGCCCTCTATATTTGCAACATATCTAATATTTATATTTATTGTGCATATGGAAAAATGTCCTTATGTTATGTCATTTTGACTTCAATATATATAATATAAAATAACGATAAAAAAAAGTTATGACTCAATTATTATGATATTGGCAGTTTAGATACAGTGATTTGATTATATACAACAAAAGTAAGTTGCAAACGTTAGTCCCACCTACTGTTTTAAAATATTTAAATTAGTGATAAGTAAATTTAATAATAATTTACAGATAAATCAATGAATTACTTTATAATTATTAATTTGATTTAAATAACAAAAATAAAATAGTGTTAATTAATTATTTGCATCTATGATATAAAAAAAATCTTACCCAAAGCAATTTTTGTTTAAGTCAAAATGACTACCCATTACACTCATACGTACGCGCATTGATAAATTGTTTTCTTCAAAAATTAAAGATTTATATATTTCCAAAGATAATTTTTTGATGATTCGATTTATATTTAACTTAATTTTGAATTTACTTCATTTTTTAATATAGCATTGTATGGTTTTTTTTACAAAAAAAAATCTTTAGATATTAAATAGATTGATGTATATATATTAAATTTATTTTTGAGAATACATTGGATAGATGTAAACATAAAATGTACACTAATAAAATATCATCAATATTTTTTTTTGATATTAATTAATTATTAATTATAATTGTACACATATACTTCATTACTATTTGAAGACAAATTGCGATTTTTTGATATCAGTGTTACAAAGATTTTAATCATTTCGACAAAGTCTTTTATTGAAATACTTTGTAAATAGTGAAGAGATGATGTAAATATATTAATTGATAAAACTAAGATATTGCTTTGAAAATTAGACTTTTTTCAATTCAAATTTGATGTATTGTGACGTCAAGGTTCCATCATTGGTATTTTTATTTGCGTGCCAGTCAGTGTCATAGCATCTCGTATTTTATATCTTACAATTCAAAACGTCATTTATAGGTGAGAATAACAGAAACAAACAGTTTATTTAAAAAGTAACATAATATTTCTCTGGCGTAAAAAGGATGAAAGTGGAGGAAACATGACGTCAAAAACACCAAACTTGATTTGTAAAAAGACTATTTTTTTAAGGAATGAACTTTATATAATCAATTATTAAATACTTATATTACATCTAGTTGAACAATATATATAAATGATATTTGTAGAATATGAATGAATGGTGTTTTATTCGATAAGAATAAAGCTTATACTTTACATATTTTGTATTTAACGAATTGGATTTTAAAATATGTTAGTTTTTACATATAAAAAACACAAATATAATTTCCGGTTTAGAAATTGGAAGATCACTTCCTAGAATCTAAAGTACTAGGTTTTTTTTTGTTAGTTTTTTATATGTTTATTAAGAACAAAAACGTACATCAATTATCTTTTTAATCAAGTGCTGAGATTATTTATTACGAGTCCAACTTTAGACCTTGTTTTGTATACATACATGGAACAAATAACGTGTCAACATAAAAAATGTTAACTTGAATATGATTGCTTTTCATGAATTTTGAAACTTCTTCCAGAGAATCCATAAGAAATTGAGTACATATTCAATTTAATTAAATAGAAACTGCTTGTCGGACAAAAAGTAAATTGCCGTATAATGTTTTTAATAAACATCATAAATAGTTAAATTTGCCACCAATTTTAAAATGGAGGGATAGAAAATGGATATTCCATGTTTACAAAATACTTTGAAAACTGTAGTTACTTTGTTTATACATATTTTGAAATGATTAATTCAGTATTGAAACATTTCTGATTTTAAAAAAAGTCTTCAAAATGGAAATAAAAAATAAAAATAAGATAAAGATATTAAAAGCTTGATACTTTTCATTAAAACACTTAATTATTTTTAAATACAAATCTATTTTAAAATAACTTGATACTAAAAAAATATCAAATGCCAATTAAAAAAAAAACCCATTCTTTATTTTTTTAATTAAAAAATAGAAGAAACTACCGACATAAATACTTTGTATGTTTACGATGCTTAAAAGAATAAGATACATGAGTATACACTTTTTTTATATTTTTATTTTGTATAATAAATAATATTTAGAAGTTTTCTATCAGTTTATATATGTATGGTAATCATACCTTCATTTTCTAAAAAGAGAGCATTTGACTGATTAGTTGCAACATGGGGTTAACATATGTAATTTATAAATTTAAATGGAGCCCCACATGGTCAGACAGTTTGGCTTGAATAGATAGATATAGCTCTCCTGAGTGTGAATATATATATGACTTGTTAAAGTTAAAAAAATAGATTTATATCTCCTAAATTCTCAATCTGTAAAATTAATTTTCCTTCAATTTCAATTTTATGACATATATTTCTTATTTATGAATTATTGTTTTTTTTTGTACAGCTAAAGGCCATGGTTTGGAACTTATTTCAATTTTATTTGTAATTGACTATCCAGGCCAGGCAAAAATGATCAAAATTTATAAACTACTTACCTTAAAGAGCGCTAACAGTACGTTAGACAACAGTACGTTTGTCTTTGCCATAATGTCTACAGTTTTATCCTAAACAAGAAGGAGGGTCACATGAAAAGTTTGTGATACCCTTTATTTAGGACGATTGATGAGTGTAATGAATCAATTAAACGTTTTGATGTATCTGAAAGTATTTACAATCAGAACTTTGTTGTAAAGCCTTTGTTTTTTAATCATAGCCGCTCTATCAATAATATTAAGTTTAATTTATGTGTGTTTTTAAGGGTCTTTTATTTGTAGTTTAATTGCCAAATCTCTGGAATTATAATCATGCAAAAATAAACTAATGAAATATAAAAAAATTAAAAGTCAAAGTGAGCTAAGATATTAATAGATTTGTGTATTCATTAATTCTCCGAGAAAAAATGTTTTTATAAATCATAAATAGACACGGCTATAAGCAATATCTATATTTAATGATTTCTTCGAATAAATCATTTCCTTCAAAAGGTCATTAGTATATCGGTTTGGTTTTATTGTCTTGCTAAATCCAAGAAAAAAAACCAACACATTTTGTATTAGTTTTTCTTGTTAAATATCTTTAGGGTATCCAACTTTTTTCCCAATTATTATTAATTCATTTAACATGATAACGATTTGGTACTTTTTATTTTTAATGTCATTTGTCAGTTATAGTTCTTATAAAAACAATCTCAAGCATTAAAATCTAATTAACTTGAGACAAACAATAAGGATTTCATATTTCGATATACCTACAAGTATTATTAGTAAAAAAACAAATTAGATATAGATCTAATTTATAATTATGAGACCCGTTGACACAAAAGTAACTAAAAATCTCTAATATTCTTCATCTTATTTTCTTTCTAGTTAAATTATTCTGATTAATCCTATGCAGGTGCCTCAAGTTACAATGTAGTGTAATATAATCATTTGAAAAGTCATATTAAAGCCAAATAAAAGTTTTGGATGATAATTAACCTCCAGGGTACATTTATCTCAAGAAATTTGAATTTAATATCCATTATTGACTAGAATGTTTATGTTTATTAAATATTGGACCGCGTATATGAGAAATTAAATTTATATATTCTTGATTTTTGTTCAAGATTGCTTTTATATATACGTATAACATATATCTCAAACAGGAAATATTATTTGTAAATAAATTTTAGTTTCATAAATTTTGTTAAAAGTCGTTTTAATTTATGCAGTTTTAGCATGTATCAGGTAACTATGTCAATTTTTGTTTAACCTATTTGAACAACCGTTTGTTTTATTTAAATATACAGTACATAATAAAAGCCATGGGTAAAGAATATGAGTACATCTGAAGGCAGAAGTGTATTAAAATTAATGACTTTAATTCAATATCTTTTAATCCAAGGAAATATATTTTTTCATAATCAATTATATAATAAGTTCAAATTACAGGGGTTTTTGATCATAAAGTAACAAAACAAGTGTCAAACTAAAAATCAGAAACCTTTTAATGACGTCTTGTCGTAATTAATGCCGAATTTATTATATCAAATTAAATAAATAAGAAGAAAAGAATGCACGTTATGCAGGATACATTTATTTTTTCTTCTTTATTTCTCCTTCCTTCTACGTTGCTAAAAATACATTACAGATAAAGATTGTATAAATAAATTTTAAAGATTTTTATTGAATTAAAAAAGATTATTAAAATAATAATAAGTTCATGGCACTATACTTTTATGAGAATGATTGAAAAAGATGAAATTTTCAAAAAAGAGATCATCATTTTTCACCTTTTTTAATTGCAATATTAATCTAAACGACAAAATGAAAAAAAAAAAATTGAGAGAAAGATATTCAAAAAATATTATTTATGTTTACTACATTTGTATTGACATCCTAATACTTATACATATATATATATATATATGTATAGAAAGAGAGAGAGAGAGATGTTGAAAAGGGGTCTTTCTCGGCGAGAGCCGATCCCTCCAAAAACCTCACTGCTGGCAAACTGTATTATGTATTTATTGTTTTCTTAATTCTTGTGGAGGATACGTGAATTAAATATATATAAGTTTTGACATTATTTACAACATAGCTACAAATCCCTAAATCCCTTTACAATGAAAATGTACTCTAAAATACACCTTTTATGGGGAATGAATGGCTTGAGTTTGAAATTTATTCTTTATTGAATTCTTTCTATTCATTTGCATATATTTATTTTAAGTACCGAATTAGGTTTAAGCTAGATATCTTTTTTTTATGAAACGACCATCGAATATTATTATTTTTTTAAATTTGATCGAATAGAAATTTTATGTTTATAAAATATACTAGAGGTTTAATTTTTTTTTAATCGATGACAAAAATCACATATGATATTTGATGGTACAGTATGTCTTTTATTTTAATATCAATTTAAAACACAGGTCATTAAATCTTTTTTATTTGTATTTTGGGTATAAATGTTTTTAAATACGATAGAATGGTTTTCATCATTCTCATATATACATTTAAATTAATATAATATTGTATAAAACACTAGAAAAATATTTATATTTGTACAAAGGTTATTATTGATTTTTAATTTTTGATGTTTTGATTACAAGCATTTTTATAATAACACTGGTCAACAGTCAAAAATCTTAAGCGATATAAGTATAATAAAAGTTACTTAGTTTTGCACACTTATTTCAAATCTGTAAAAAAAAACTTCGAGAGTACAATAGTTTTTGAGAAATCGGATCCTACTTTTTTAGCTTTTTTGACCCATTTTCCAACTTCAGCTTCAATTTAAGCCTAGAGGGTTATTCATTTTGTGCATTGAAAATGTTGATTCGCTAGTGTATTTAATGCAAATTCCATTTCCAGTCTTTGTTTTGACTTAAAAGAACTCCTAAAGACGTAGGGTGCCGGAGTAGGCCCAAAAGTCGGCCAAATCCTTTGTACTTAAATAACTCTTTGAATAATACATGAAATGGATTAATAAGGAATCCATGTATACCCTTAGGAGTCTTTTAGATCAAAAGAAAGACTGGAAATGGAATTTTCATAAAAAACACTAGCCAATCATTATTTTTTAATGCTCAATATTTGTATCCTTCTAGGCATAAATGGAAGTTGAAGTTGGAAATTGGCCAAAAAATCAAAAAAAGTATAATCTGATTTCTCGAAAACTTTAGGACTCTCGAAAAAAAAATTACAAATTTGCGTGCAAAACTGAATAAATTTTATTACACTTATGCCCCTTAGGGTTTTTGAAAGTTTAAATTTGTTGACTAGTATAATTTAAAAAAATTTGTTTATCAACTTGTTCATGATTACATTACATGACAATAAAAATTTAATTCTTTTTTTTAAATCGCCGAATATTTTTAAAAAAATGAACGATTTAATTAAGTGTAATAGGTCCAGTGTCTATAAAAAATTTGTTACCTATAATTAAATATTATATTTGCATAAAATTTAACCTATAGAAACTAATTTTTCTTTTTTTATTTCATATCAAAAGAAATCGATTTTCCAATTTTAAAAAATTACATGGAAGAAAAACATGGATCAAATATTTCCATTCCTAAAAAATATTTATAATTGTTCAAAGTTTCTTTTGTTTTCTCTCTCTCAAAAAAAAAATATAATTAATTAAATATGACATTTAGCTTCATCCTTTCATTTTGAAAGTGGATTTGTTTTTCCAAAACGTCGGTTTTTAGACAATCTATAATTTTTCATTTAAAGGACATGTATGAATTCCATAGCATTTTGATTAGCCTTCAAGTCTTCCAAATTCTTGCAAAGAGTTTCATGGGCTCTGCTTTTAAGAATAAAGCGCATAATAAAAGTTAATAGAAATAACAATAAAATCTTGGCTTGATGTGAGCCAAACTCTCTTATTGCAAAAACCAGTCTTCTCTTTTTCTTTTTACCTCTCTCCTTGGTTTCTGTTAAAGAAAAGAAAATTATTTTTTAATACATATTTATAAATTAGTAATTCCTTATTAGAAAAAATATAACAAAATTTTCAAAAAATGTAATGTTAAATGTCTAATAAAACTATAGGTTATACAGAAGAAAATGTTATTACATTCTATCTTTCTTTCTTCATTCTATTTCGTACAAATGAAATTACTTTTTTTGATTGAGCTATTTTATTAATGATGTCTGATATGTAATTTTTTTTCTATACATGTGCTTAAACTCTGTCAAAATAACTTTCTTCAAAGCAATTAAAAATAATGTTATTTGCCAAAAAATCAATAAAACACATCTTGCATCACACTTCTTCAAAACTAAATTAAATAACTATTAATTTGAACCATTTCAGCATGAAACTGTGTTGCTTTAAAATCGTAATTTAATTAATGAAGGGATTTAAATGTTTACAAGACATGTCAAATAAAAGTATATGTATTTTCAATGCAAAATATCTTGACTACATGTTCGTTTTTCTATTAAAATAATATTACTAAGATTTCAAATCATCCACACAAATAGCAATGTTTCTCTTGTATATTACAGAGAGATAATAGCCAGCAACTTCTTTTAAACAAAAGATTCAAACCAAAATAATATAACACTTTTTACTATCATAAGGAATAACTTTTTGATTAAAAGTTGCATATTCTTAAAAGAAATTTTTTAAACTTCATATATTTTTTGATTAATGAAATGTAGTCACCCCTGATAGCAACTTTAAAAAAATATATAGTATAACTTAGAAGAAAGTTTCTGAGTATTTTTTAAAACTCACAATTTCGAAACAATTTTCCTTATTAAGAAAATTTAAAAACTCTTAATAATTTAATGAAAGCTTAAACATTTTTTAATTATTAATGTGATTCTTGAGATCAGTTTTGAGATAATTTTGATTAAGATCTTCCTTTTTCTTTATCTCAATCCCTTTGTCTCTCTTTTTTAAATTCTTGGTATTACATATGCCAGAATTTAAATGTGATATGTCAAATTTTACAATTGTCTTTGTAGCTGAATTCGAGAAAGAAATTAAGAAAAATAGATTAAAATATATTTTTTGGGTAATAAAACACTAAATTTTTCGAGGTGGTGAATTAACTAGTAACATTCAATTTATTATTGCACATTTAGGTATTGTAAGATTTTTTCTATTGATCACTGATTACTTTTATTAGTAATTATGAACATCACTTTAGTGAGTGCATTTACTCTCAACTATCCCTAGATAGGGCCCTGTAAGGATTAAATAGTACCAAAAAATACACAAAAGTTGTAGCAACTGACCCCCTTGACCCGAATGTTATACTTTCACAATTATTTCATCAATGAACAACCTTTAAATTTTAATAGCGTACATCAAGTGATAGCAAAATAATCAAATGATAAAAGTTGAGGCAAAATCAATGGAAATTGTATTACAAAAATATTATTTCCTCAAAACATATCTTTTACCCATCAATGTCAGTTTTTTGCAATATCATAATGAAAAGTTGACAAAAATGTCGATTTTTGATGTTAATTATTCTCATTTTATATTATTGTTTTGGACTTTGTGACTATTACTTTTTTGATGTTTGATACAATTTATTCAAATCTTCTCAATTTCATATATATATATATATTCATCATATATAAAGAAAAAACTCTATAAAGAGTTGACTTATTTGCTTAATATAATTGAGTTAAATACTAACACATTAATTTTATACGCTATTAATATAATAGATTTTACAGGATGAATGAAGTTATTTGCAATATCTCAATCTAAAGTTGACAAAAAAATCAATTATAAAAGAATATATATATATATATTTTCAGGAGAAGACTGTTTGACTGAGTCCAAAAATCTTCAGGGTTCATTTCTTTGTTTAAAATATTCCTGTCAAAATGACTGCACATCCGTTTCAGGTTTAACCATGAATAGGTATAACTAAAAATACTATTTTCTATAAAATATATAAATAACAGTTTCAATGGATAAAAATACAAATAATAGTAATAATAGGAAAAGTCACAAAGTATCAAGTAGAATGCATCAAATTTAAGTTGATTAATAAACATAAAACGAAAATAAAAGTCAAAATGATATACTTGGTTGTTCTATGTCATGTTAAATTGTGAATAAAGGCATGAAATTGTAATAATTGATGAAGATTGAAGAAGACAGGATCAAAAAATAAAAATATTTGTAATCTGTATTTGACTATAAAATTTCATACTACACTATTTTATAAAATTTAAAAGATGTTTGTAATTAAAAAAAACATTTATTGATCTAATTCTGTATTTCATTATCCTTTAGACAAAATACATTTTTACATCTAACTCCTATGATATCATCTAATAACAAAATTTATTTAATATGATTTTTAATAGTGAATGTCATCACAATCCACTCTAAGGGTCACGACCCACCTAGTGAGAAGCATTGTATTTGAGTCTCTCGTTTTTAGTGGGTTTTTTTTGTGGATACAGCAAAAAAAGTTTCTTCTGAAGACAATAAAAAAAAATTTTTAGTGGCAAATTTGTGAGGTCTATCAGATCATTTTTGTTGGTTGTTGGCTCACAAGAGTGTAGAAGAAGAAGACACTAACATCATGTGACAAAGGTAGGTTCTTGATAAGCACGACGAGCTTTTTGGGATGAACAAAAATATTCTCCCTTCAGATGTTTTTCATCAGTTGACTCTTCTGATTTAAATCAGCTGACTCTACGTTTTATGAACTTAAAAAGGGCATTATTATTATTTATGATTTTGATAGGTATAAGGAAAATATATTAAATCAAGGATATTCTATCTTTTTTTTGAATTTTTGTACATCTTACAAGTATTAATGATTGATTTGTACATTGGTAGAATTTATCATTGTATAGTATATCTGAATAATATTAAAAAGTTAGCAACAAAATATGGAACGGTGGCTACTATATGTTTTTCCAAATTTTTCCTTTCCCTTTTAAAAATCGAGGTAGCAAGTGAACAAAAAAGCTATTCGTAAGGATGTTCAATGGACGACGTCACATTCAATTTGAATACTTTCAAAATTATATCTACATATTCCCCCCTTACTTCAACTAAATTTTTAAAATTCTGTGATAATGAATGATGTTGTATTAAAAAAAAGGGAATAAATATATATGCAAAATATAAAATGCTACGCAATGTTATATTTTATTATATCAAGCTCGAGTGATTTTTGCCTCAATAAAGTTGAAAATAAATCCACATAACTGCTGAACTGTACCATTTCTAAGTATATACTTTTTTTCAAATAATACATTAATAATTAATTTATGCTTCATACTGATTACTTTTTATTTCAAAATAATGAAAAATCTTGATATTCAACTCTGAACAAAGCCCTTAAAAAAGATGTTTCTTTTACATTTATTTTGGATTTTTTTCTAAATTTGATGGTTTCAATTGAAAATAAAAATTTATACTAGAAATCAGTATTGAATTTTGCCACAAAGTTGATCTGTAGAGTATCCATATTTTTCTTACTCAAAAAAGCGTATAAAAAAACTTAAAAAAATCAATTATAACATTCTCAAAATCAAATCATGAGATCATTCCATCAATTACTAATATTAGTATTAGATATACAACAAAAAAGATTTTTGTTCTTTGTTGACTTCCAAATATGTTATTAAGTATTATAATTAAAGTAACTATTTATATTGTTAATAAAATGTGCAAGATATAAAACCTCTGATAAAAGTTATTTTCATTACAATGTAGCTTTTGAAGAAACCTTTTTATATTTTCTATCATTACTTATACAATTAGATTCACTGAATAAATTTAGTTGCGGAATAAGTTTTTTATCAATTCTTTTTTATTTAATTAAATCAAATAATTATTATTCAAAATAGTATTTAATAGCTATTTTTGTGTTACAATATATGAGTACAGAAATACTGAGGTTGTTTATCACTATGTATATGGACTTTAGTCACATGACTCATACTCTTATTTTACATTATATATGTAGTGTAGTCTAGTTAAACAAATGCTACGTCGGTTTGTAAGAAAAGACAAAAACTATTTTTTTTTCTTACAAAACAGATTCCGATGACTAAAAAATGGTTTATAATTGTTTGATACTTATGTCATGTACCTTTTCTGAAAAAGAAACCCCAAATAAACCATGAGATTATCAATTATGCACTTTACAGTTTCATATAGAAAATATGCAAAATTGGTATATCCATTAGAATTTATCAAAGATCAAATTGTAAGGGGGTTTTGTATAGCTTCATCCTTTGATATCGGAAGGGAATTTTTCCGAAAACCAACCTTAATTTCGTACAATTGAGTGCTTCCATTTACATCTGCAGTTTTTTTGCGTTGGATATATATTCCCATAAATGTTGCTATTACTTGTAATATATGCATCAACGCAGGTACTGGAGAAATATTTATTTTTCCTATCGAACTAAAAGCAGATATAATAGTAAAGAAAATGGTGGAGAGAGAATAAATACGTCATGCTCACTTGAAATGGTTGCATAGTAATGATAATGTAAGATTTGAGACATAGGTATTCATTCAATGTCAAAAAAATGTCTAATCTATCAAGAACTACGAAAAACTTTGTCCCTTCCCTACAAGACAAAAAAAGATCGCTTATGAAAGATTTAATTATTATCAAAAATATCTTATAAATCTTATCATATGAAAAACTCGCGAAATATTAATATATATAGTAGTATATATATATACTAGTTTGAGAAAAAATATAAGGAATCAAAAAATCTTTATTTAATCACCAAAATTCATTCCATTCCCCTCAAAGTAGTCTTTCCTGATGCAATGCACATATGCCAACGTTTTTTCCAATTTTTAAAACAGTTACAGAGTTTTTTTTTTACAGAACAATAACTGCTGAGCTTAGATATTCTAATAAAATTAAAAATCGAATACTATTGAGCAATAGGTTATTTATTTCGAAAAATAAATTACGGATTCTCAAAATTTCAAAAGATTAGAGTCTGAAATATTTTCATTTAAACTTTTTTGGTTTCAAAAACATTTCTCTAAACTACATTTTAGTCGTCATATATCAGATATTTTAAAAAAACGAAAAATTATATTTTAGTTATTCATAAAAAAAATGGGTATCTCAAACATTAATGAATACTATGACTTGTAGTTTAACAAAAATGTCAGTAACAGAAGTGCCAACATAAAAGCAAAATCATTTATCCCTATTGGAGTTTCGAAAAAAAAATTAAATTCAAATTTCCTGGTATTTTTTGCTCATAGTAGTATATACATAATACAAAATCATTTTCCTTTTTTTCATGCTCAAAAACCTTTTAATCACCTTTTCTTTGCAAATCGTAAAATCTTCTCCATAGATACAAACATACGATTTAAAAACCGTTTGTCATTCCTAAGTCGAAGAAGGCTTGAAGTAAGGAAACAGTGGAGTATTTCCATTTTTCCAAGAAAACAATTTTGCTTCAATTTGGGATCTACCCACTTCTGCCCTAAATTTCCTTCACTTTTTGACTAAACATCCATCAACAAAAGCAAAAAAAAAGAAAAGGTTTTGATGGTATCTTGGGGAATATACAAACCAGTGCCTTTAAATTTTACATGATTTACCTATTTTTGAGATTATACCGCGTAGAACAAATGTCTTTTATCTTTGTCATTTGGAAAATTGAAACTTTCTTTTAAGTCTGGCTGATAAGAACCTACTTCAATTAGAGCCTTTATTAGTACCACCCTTTAGTGGCTTGTCTTTAAAAAAGAAATGATCCGCAGCATTCTTCTGTAGTAAGATCATTTTAAATTTAATTCGTTACTCGTAGCATTTAGATTATACGAATAGTTGATCAAATACATACTTCTCTAATTTATGTATATGCTAATCAGACATGATGGAATAATTCTCTTCAACCTTTTCAGTTGTGGGTTGCTCATTTATATTGGTGTTACCAAAATCACCTAACAAAGTGCCTTCATGAAAAGAGTTGCACTGATTTTTGACCTCTTCTTTCTCACATGCAGTCCATTATCTTTTCTTAACTCCAAATGTAAGATGGAGATAAATATGTTTAATTCTTCTCCTAAAGCGTTCAAAAATCTATCATTATAATTATCCATATTTTCCGTATGTCCTATACAGTCATAAATCGTTTGGAATCACCAGAGTTTAAAATGTGCCTGCATTTATCAAAGTAGTCTTTGAGATTTTCAAATAAACAGGATTATTTAATTCTTACTTACTTCAATGTTATATAGATAGGTATTGCTTTTTAAGAATCAAGGATATGGTGGTATCTTTGATATGTTATCTCAATGTAACTTAGAAAATGACATCATTTAAGTAGTTAGAAGATGAAGTTAGCCACTTTTTGTGATACATTTCAACTTTTATTTGAGACAAAATATGAATATCCAGTATCCATACTCCTTTGCTTATTCTACCAGAAGGTTGGCTAATGATTTCTTAATGTTTTCTTCACAAACATGATATCCCATTTCTCATTTTCATTCAATTTAATTTACAAATATTATAAGTTGCATTATGGGATCAATATTATTTCACGAATCTATAGGATTATCTGTTTATTATGATGGGGTGTGTGTGCATAGGTACACTATTAATAGACATATATATAGTTACATACAAGTAATTAATTTACTATGTGTGACTTTTTATTTAACTATTTACTACTGTAGGCAAAAAATATCCGAAATCAAAAATCTTTCTTTAATCCTCAAAATTCATTTCATTCCTCCCTAAAGTAGTCCCTCCCTTCTGATGCAATGCACTTGTGCCCGCGTTTTGTTGAATTTTCAAAAAAATTACGAAATTGTTATTAAGTCAATAATTACGCAAATCGGATGCTCGGTTTCTTGAGTAATAGGATTATGTATCTCAAGAAATAAGACACAGATTATCAAAATTTCAAAAGAATACATCCTGAAAACTTTTCTGAAAATCATTTCTCTAAATGTTATTTTAGTCATCATCTTTCATACATTTTAAAAAACGAAAAATTATATTTTAGCTGTCTTCAAAAGGACGCTTATCTCAAACACTAATGAATATTTTGATAAGTAATTTGGCACAGAAGTTTAAAAAACTTAAAAAACTTAAAAAAACATATTTATCCCTATCGGAGTTCCAAAAAAGTTAAATTTAAATTTCTTGGCAATTTTTTGCTCATAGTATTACATATGCTTCAAAATACTGTCATCCCAATATAAATATACTATGCATAATATGTAGATTAATAAAAAAATACATATTATATCCTGTCATGTAAAAAAAAAGAATAGAAAAGAATAAAATATGTCTGACACTCATCCTTCATTAACCCATAATGGTGAGATAGATCTCCACATTATTCATCTAAAAACCATGCACTTTGAATAGTTAAAATTAGAGTTGTATGTAAATAACATACATACATGCAAATGAATGATATAATGATAATTATAATATGAGAAAATGAAATTAATGAAGATATTTAGTATCTAATTTATTCATTATTGATCTGTCAAAGACGTCAAATGGTGATAGTGAATGAACAGAATGTATCCTCAAAACATCAACACAACCATTATGTATTTTTATATCAGCTATTCTAGGGAACATTGATTTATTGAACTTGAATTTTGAGTTGTTAAGCTACTATTAAATAACAGTAGAAGGAAAAAAATAAAATATTTGTGACTAATGAAACTTTTAATTTAGAGTACGTTGATTTTTTTTTTTAAATCCAGTTTCAAATTTATTTTTTTGGTTACCTTTATAATAATTTTGAGTAAGTGTAAAATTACTAAAGTAAAGGACCTGTTACTTTTACTAACCACTTTTTTTTTTCCACGGTGTTACATTTGTGTGCTGTGGATAAGTAACTCATACTCCTCACCGACACTCGTCCATGGGACGAATTAATATCAGTCTACAATATAAATAATTAACCCGTCAGAGGTATTACCAAAGAGAGTGTTATGATGGTAGCTTATGAGTCTCAGCAGGCAAATCAAAAAGCAAAAACCCGACAAAGTCTTGTAATAATATGCCCTGCTATAAAAAAAGAAAGAAAGCAAAAATGGATATGGTAATCCTGACAATTTGATAAATGTTATTATGACAGCTATTATGACGTTTTACTGATCAGCTACTAGCAGCTATACACTATTCCAGTGATTCAGTTCAGTAAAGTGAACTGCCGTTCACACCAATAAAGAGAATAACTTTGGGAAATTAAAAACCAATTACAGATTACTTACTACTAAAAAATTGCGCGTGAGTAAACGCATAGGATTTACAGCTCTACTTTGAACTATGACCAAGGTGTGTATATTTTGTTGAGGTGAGTGAGCGTGCACAAAAACTATCTGGTTCCTTTGCATTTTATTTGCTGATTATTATTTGACAATAATACTGGTAGAAAAGTTAACTAGTAGAAAGTGAGAGGACTGAAGGAAATTTGAATTTTGATGATTTCTTTATAATTGAAAATTGAACTACTTCACATTATAAAAAGTTCTCGTTTCAACGATATGAAGAACACTGAAGTCAAATTAATTAACAAGGTAGTTGCACCATTCACTATTTTTCTTCCCTTCCTTAAACTCAACACCATCTCAACATTTTACTCATGTCTTGCTACGACACAATCCTCCTCTAAATAGCTTTTCTACATATTTTTCAATTTTGTTATTCACTTTATATACATTTTTTTTTCAAACTATAAGAAAACACAATTTATGAGCTATTAGAAATTGATGACCCGTTCATTATATTATATTAAACTTATGAATCATATTAATATATGTACCATATTAAAAATCAAAAATCCCATGCATGAGTACATATGGTCTAAGAGTGATAAAAAAAAACAAAAAAACTACCGGGAAATTCAAATTCAAGTTTTTGTAGAATTCTAATAAGAATAAGTATTTTTGTTTTGAAGGGCTCCCCAGTTACTGACATCTGTGACAAATATTACGTCAAAATATTCATTGGTGTTTGAGATTCGAGGCGTCATTTTGTGAACATTTTCAATCGAATTTTTTGTTTGATAAATGTCTAGAAAATGATAACTTAAATGCAATTATTTAGATAAATATTATATATACCAGAAAAGTTATAGTGAGTATTCTCGACTGTGTTCTTTTGAAGTTTTTGAGAATCCCTGGTTTATTTCTCGAGACACATATATCAACTCAGCAGATATTCTTTGTAATTATTGACTTAATACAAATTTTGTAACTGTTATAAAAAATTTGAAAATTTTTTTGGCACATGCGTATTGCATAGGGGGGGGACTACTTTTGAGTAGAAAGGGATGTTTCTTCAGCAAAAATGTTAAAATAGGAAATAAGCTTTTTTTATTAGAGTCAATTTTATCTTTTTATTGAATGTAGAGGTTATAAACAAATATTTGATGTAGATAAAGATAATAATTGGCAGAAGCTGAATTAATTTAACCATATTTTATAAGAGAGCAAATATTTGAATATTCAATTTTCTACGTTTATTAATCATAATGATTACCTACTTTGATGAAATAAAAATGACTCTAAGTGAAGTATGGAAAGCGTGATAATGAAAATTACTGAATTAAAGAAGGAAATTAATAAATAAAATTATGTTTAAACAAATATAATTACATCAACATCGAGCGGTTTGTACTTGAATGAAAAATAAAACAAACATTCAACATTGCTCCTGTACTAAGCCTTTTAGAATTAAATACTTTTTAAAATTAAAAAAAAAATCACAAGCAATTAATGAAGCTTCAACTGAGAACATCTTTGACCTAATAACAAATAGTTGTTATTTTCTAACTAAACTTTTAAATACCCCTTCATTCCATTCAAAATATAAATCCACATTTGTAATTACAAGTAAAATTTTGTCTAAACTCTAGTCGCTTTTGTGTAAATATTTTACTTGTTTGTTATTGTTTTTCCTACATGAAAAGTTGATTCAAATATACATACCGATTAAAAGTGTCAAAATACTCAAACAATTCAAGTTGAAATTTCTTGAAAAACAAATTTGATACGTAAAAACTCGTTATTCTTGATGTATGACTGCTATTTGAATTATTCATGAAACTGAAAAGATTTTTTATACATAGTCATAGTTTTATACATTTTTTAGTCATATAAAATATATACCATATGGTTGTGCTACCAATTTATTTTTATAAAAAAAATCATTTAGTATATTTGTGAAATATACTTTCTTTGTATTCTGAATCAGAATAGTAACATATGTAGTGAATTTTAATAAAGGGTTTTTCAATAAGAGCAACGCATTTAGCTTTTTTAAATAAAATTAAAAGGGATTGAGATAAAAATGGATTTCTTTTTAAGTATTGAAGTACATTCAATTACAATGAAGTATAGAAATCAATTTGTTTTGCATGACCACCACGGGCATGTGTGCAGAAGTCCAATCGTTGAACCCAGTTTTCTATTACTTTTTCGCATGAATCGACCGAAATTACAGTAATATCGCGTTCAATATTTTCTTTGAGCTCATCTAGTGTTGCTGGCTTGTTGGTGTAGACCAATGACTTTATGTGGACTCATAGAAAATACTCCAAAGGCGTCAAATTGCATGAGCGAAATAACACGTTCACCGAATTTGCTCTTCAATAAATCGATTGTATTGTTTGCTATGAGGCAAGTAGCACCGTCTTGTTGAAACCACAGGTCATTTAAGTTCATAACATCCATTTGAGGCCAAAAATAATCCGTTATCATGGCTCGATATCGATTTTCATTTACAATAATTTGGTAATAAGATCACAGAAATGCCCAATTCTTGAGAACGGCGTGTAAGAGATTGATTTGGCTCTTCTTGAATTGATGCACTAACTGCTGCGATATTTTTATTACTACATATATTTCTTAGTTCACTGGCGCTGGAACATTATGTAGTGAAGATGTAGATTTAAATTTTTTCACTAGACGTTCAATTGTTCGACGGGTCGAACTATTACGTGACCATAAATTTGCCGCAAGTCTCGCAAGTTGCCACGACCGAACGTGAATTTTGGTAATAAATTTGGATAATTTGCAAAGGCTGCTTATGGTTATACTCCTCCATGATTATTTGTTAGCTTTTTGTTAGTAGAAATGTAAACAAAACAAACAAAAATATAACGTAGTTCGCCGTCCCTAATGAAATATAAATGCGTCATCCTTGTAGAAAAAACCCTTTATATTACTCTGATGCAACAACATTTGTATACTTGAGTTTTATTTTATAGATAATTACTTTGATGTTTAAAACTTTCCTTTTAAACATCGGATTAAACATCGGAACATCGGTTAACAAATCGGATTTTTTGTTTGTGTATATTAATGATTCAGGTCGTTTCATTTTTAAAATGAAAAAAGTAAGAAAATGAAAATAAGAAACCATATATTAATTATGAAAGAAAGTTCTTAGGTTGTAAATTTTCTTTCAACATTTATCTTTCTTGTTCTGAAATGGGAAATATATGACCTTTTGATTGGGGTTTTTTTTACATTTCCACCTTTGGGGATAACGACTATATACTAATTTTGAATCAAAGAAGAAATATATCATTTCAATTTGAAAAAAATGAGAACCTTTGAAGTGTGCCTTTGAAGATTGTTACCTGGAGTTTACATTGAACATTTAAAAAAAAACTTTTCTCTATCATTTTTATTCAAAGTTAATCTGATTTCCTTCCGTTGTTCATGCTGAAATACGAGTTTGAGTAGAAAAAGTTCATTGCTAGACCACAAAAGTAACGTTTTTAACATTGGCTTTTGTTATAGTTCGTAGATAGATTGATCCTAATTAAGGAGTAAAAATAGGGTGGAAAGAAGCTTGACTTAAATTTAATTACAACTAATGGCATATACACAAAAAAATACATATATCTAGTGAAGGATTAGCCTTTTGAACTCTTTATAATTAAAGTCTTGATTAATTGACCTTTGTGCAAATAGTATCCATTTTGTTTGTTCTTTTTACTTATTAAATCCCTCCTCCCCACACGCCCTAAATAAAAACTTATAAAAGGTTTATGCAGATAAATCAATTAGCAATAATTTTATATATTTAACTAATATATTTTGAATAATAATAATTAAATATCCACATACAAAATTCCTTATATCTATTAAATTTTAATAGATTAAACTATTTTCAATTTAGAAATATTTCTCTTTATTTGAAAGATTACAACTTCAAATAAAGAAAAAGAGAGTTTTTAGAGTATTTTGTATGTTTATACACATAATATGTGAATGGATTACATATTTACAAATGTATTTAAATTTCTTTTAAGTCTGTCATCTTATTTTCTTTTTTTTTAAGAAAAAGAAAAAGTTTTAAAGGAATGACATCAGAGAAGCTATAGTCTTCATTCATCTTATAAAAATCTATTATATTAATAGTGTATAATGTTAGTGTGTTAGTATTTAACTCAATTACATTAAGCAAATAAGTCAACTCTTTATAGAGTTTTTTCTTTATATTTGATGTAAATATGTATGAAATAAAGAAGACTGGAATAAATTGCATCAAACCCTTTTTTTCAAACAACAAAAAAGCATTAGTCGCAAAAATTTACTCCCGAATCCATCAATATAAAATGATAATATTTAACATATTTAAATATTTAAAATAATATAACATAATATTTGACATTTTTGTCAACTTTCCATTATGATATTGCAAAAAACTGATATTGATGGGTAAAAGATATGTTTTGAGGAAATAATATTTTGTAATACTGGAGTCAATTTCCATTGATTTTGCTTCAACTTTTATCATTTGATTCTTTTGCTATCGCTTGATGTACGTTATTAAAACTCAAAGATTACTTACTCATTCATGAAATAATTGAGAAAGTGTAACATTCTGGTCGAGGAAGTTAGTTGCTACAAGTGAGTAAATTGTCTAACTATTGTGTATGATTATTTTACCTCTACAAGACACTAAATTTGGTTAGGTTAAGAGTGTGTGCACTTATTAAAGTGAAGTTCATAATTACTAATAAAAGTAATCAGTGATAAATAGAAAAAATCTTACAATATCTTAATGTGCAATAATAAATTGAAAGTTACTAGTTAATTCACTACCTTGAAAAGTTCAGTGTTTTATTACCCAAAAAACATATTTTAATCTATTTTTGTATATAAGTATTTTGTGTTTAATTTTGATATACCTTACTCAAACATACTCCCAGATATGAAGCAAAATGTGTTACAAATTTTCACGGTTTTCCCTACTATAAAATAATAACATTTACATATAAATGTTCTTGATGTAAAAATAATGTAATAAGAGAAAGGACCCTCTACATAATTTAGTTAAAATGAAATCATTTGTCGTTAAGGTATATACGCAGGTAAGTATACACAAGTGTAATGCATACAAATGGTTATTTACTGAACCATCATTCATAGAGCGTTTCATTATTGTGCTTTAAATATATGCACTATGTATAGTTGAATGAGGAGAATGAATGGCTTCATCATTTATCAAATCAGGGACTTAACAGAGGGAGGGGAATTGCCCACTCATTCAAGTCTTATAAATACAATTTTTCCAATGTTTTTCAGAGGCTATAGGATCTCAAATCCCCATCCCAAAAATTGTTTAAGCCATTAATATAGAAAAATAAATACTATAAGGGTAATAGCATAACTTTGATTTTTTTTTCCTTTTTTTGAGGCAATACCAATTTAAAGGAGTACCCCTCTGTACGTCTGTATAAAAAAATATAAGACTACAACACGTCTTTGACGCACTTTTTTGACCCTTTAATTATTTAAAGTATTTTTTTATTTTTTTTGAGGAAAATAAAGAAAATTTAGAATGGATTTAGAGCTTTACTCAAACTGTTGGCTAAAGAAATTGATTCTTTCCCCCTTAATAGTTGTAACATGACTAATATGCGCTTATGTAAGATAACCAAATGCCTTGGTTTAATCACGTCAAATAAATAATAACGTCCCAAAAAACCATTCTTTATTATTAATATTAAATCATGAAACAAAATAAAAAAAATTAATGAAGTATAAATATATTTTACAAAAATTTATAATTTTTGAAATCATAGACTCAGTAAAACTTATAAATAAAGAATTATTTATGTGTAAGAATGACCCAAAGAGTCAATGTCACTTCTTGTAATGAAGTCTCCCTCTTTGTTTCCCATTAGATTTATTACAATTATGAGATAATATTTATATAGTGGCAGCATAAAGAGATCCTGGAGTTTGAAAAAGAAAACTTCATTTTTTATTCCGGTGATATTTTTATTGTAAAATGTCTGAATTTTTTTATGATTTATCTTTTTTTTAATTTTATTATTACAAAGCCACACAATTTGATGTTTGAGACATCATCACATTAAATACACTTTAAAAAAAATTAAACAGTAAATCTGCAGTGGACTTTTTCGATTATTTTACATCACATTTCCATTTACTATTGTCTATATAAGAGTTATTGAGTAAGTTGAAGGAGTGTCTAAAGGAAAAAAGTTATATAATTTATTATTAGTGTTCAAATGTAGCCCTAAATAGCGTAGCCCCCAATTAGTTAATAGTAAAATATCACGAATAGAATTTAAAGAAAAGTATCTAATAGAAAAAGTCAATTTTAAAGAATAAGTTTGCACAAAAAGCATCTTCAGGATCTTTTGATGCTGCCACTACACATTCATGCATATATTTACGAAATCAATTTCATTAATCGGTTTTATCAAGGAGTGAACATGGGGTTCTAGTAAAAAATAACAAAAAATAAAATGCAACATTTATGCAAAAACAAAAAAAAATCTAGAAAGAAATAATAATTAAATTTGAAAAAAACAAATAATCAAAAATGATGTTCATATTTAGCAAAATTAAGCTCTTGATTTCATGTTCTTTACTTTTTTAATACTTTCAATTTAAGAATGAATGAACATATTTAGCAAAATCAAATTATATTGCTTTTTATATAATTAAATATCAATTTATCAAGATAATAATATGATTTAATAAAAATTAATAAAGATTCAAGTATATAAAAAAACGAAAACAATATACAACATGTGTCATAAATGAAAAATTAGGCTGTCTATATACGGCTCTGATGTATATTATACTAAATGAGAGTATCATTTTTTAAATGCACATACCAATTGTTTATTAATCCATTTTTTTAAGAAAGCTACAATGAGAAATCACTATATAATAGTTTCAATACCCTTTCTTAAATAGTTAAAATACATTTATTTTAATAGATAAGTAATTTATATTGTCACGTAACCTGATAAAAAGATAAATGAAACATTTATATAGTGAATACATTTTTTTATCGTATTTTGATTCATTTTCAAATCATCAACAATTCATATCATGTATTATTTTATCACTGTCGATATATTTGTATTAACCTTTTATTAATAGAGATGTAACAAATGAACCAAGTGTATCAAAACTACATACTTCAGGTTCAATATATTATTAAATATTATCCTTTAAGGGAATATTAAAATAACAGTATCATAGATAAAAAAATTATAATAAGACAAATTCCCTTGTATAAAAATGACTGCTTAACTGTTCCAGTGTTAGGAAAAAAATGAAGAAAGCTTTTAAAAACAAAATAAATGGATTATAAAGCTTACTAATGATATTTGAGTGAACGACGATCACCAAGAAGAGCTCTTTTCTTACATCTTTACTTATTAATGTCGTAGATTGTTTTAACTCAAATTAAAATTTGTGAAACTATTTTTAAATAAAAAAAACAGTCAAACAGTTGGGGCAAATATTAATATTGGACCGCACCTAACGTAAAATCTATTTCAAATGAAAAATTCAAAATGAATAAATTTATTTACAAATCTAAATATGATTATGATTCAAGGATCATTATTTTCAATTAGAACCAATCATTTATATACTTGAAAACCACAATGATTACCCTTAATTATTCTCTAATTAAGCACCACAATAAACCATTTGTTCTATTAAGGTCTAACCTTTAATGGATTAAATTCTGAATGAATCATATATGTATTTATATATCGGTTTATTAAATGGTATTATCATAAAATACAAACCATAAATATCGATAAATGGAAAGAAAAGAATGATTGAATAAGGAGCCATGAAGAGAATTGAAAATAAATAGGAATTTATTTCCTCATCATGAAATGAATGAATAATGATTACTCAAAAATTTCAATTCGTGGTGAATTACTATGTGGACAGGTGGTTTTTTTCATAATCGTAGCAACATGAAAGAAGATCTTAAATGCCTTGTAGTAATGCTTCATGAATCAGAATCAACTTTTTTAATTTGACAAAAAAATGGCAAACAAATCAAGAACCACGATGTAAAGTCCATCCTAAAAACTAGCTCCTAATTTATTATTCACAAGAAATGGCAACAAAAAAAATGTGATCTGATCAAAATATTGATCAGACAAGTTAACTCAATTTTAATTTTTCATTGGGAGATAAATAACACTTTATTTTTCTACTGTTTTGAGCGTCAATAATAATTGATTTTTCATTATCAAAAGAGTATTTGACTATACTAAGTAGATTATTTAGTTCTGAAATAATTTAATTTATTTAAGGTCATAAATTGCTTGAGGTGATGTGTTGATTTTTTAAATTCCGTACTAATGAACAGTATTCTACTGAAAAGATAAGCACAAAATGTAAATTTGTGAACAATAGAATAACATAATCATTTATCATTGCCTCGAAAAAAAATGAAATCAAATCAATATGAACCTAGACCCTATAGAATCAAATGTATACTCTTTTAACAACTATTCACACTTTAAAAAATTTCATTACCATAATAAATATTGAAAACTAATATATCATTCACTTCCATGGAAACAACATTTAAAAGCCTGTTTTTTTAACATTATATTGCATGTTCTCAGGATTGACTGATCTCATATTAGATATAAATCTATATTTGGAAGTATTTTTTTTGTTTAAAAAGAATAGGGCTTCTTTTATATGGATCATTGATTATTATAACACTCAAAAAATAGCTCAAATTTATAAAAAGTATAAAAATGCCCAATAAATTCAAATTCAAAACTCAGAAAAACTAGATATGATACGAAAAAGTTAATTTGTAATCAGCGATTAAAATACTATTAAAACTAGATATTGCATCAAAAAAAATTTTAAAGTTGTACTTGACTTGTGGTTTCAATTAGCAATTGAAAAAGAAAAAAACTTTTAAAATAATTAAAATAAAACTTTCGATTATTTTGACTTCATTTAAGTATGTACATTTCTGATTAAAAAAACTTTGTCTTAAGGTTTTTTTCTTTAAAAAATTGTACCTATTATCAAAATTAGGATAATGAGTCAGTTATGAGGACTATAAAGTAATTTCAGTGGCTTTCTTTGAACTTCGTAATTGAGTTATAAAAGAAGAAGAATACTAAGTTGTCTGGTTAGCTTCTTTTCATTTTTTTTCTACTTTTAATAATAGCTATTGTTTCAAAAAGTTGGAGATTTGTATAATTTAAAATTTATGTAAATCCCTGTCTTTTAACTTGCTAATAAAAAATTAAAGTTAACTTTTTATACATAAATCAAATATTTTAATAAAAATCTACACTTTTTATCCTTTGTTTAACAAAAAAAATAATATTTATAACATGTTTCGATGTATATTTATAATATTTAATCAAATACAGATGTCATGTATTCAAAATGGGTTATTAAAAGGATAGTGAAGAAAGTTCAAACTATTTTTATATTTGATTAAAATAAAATATCCCTGTTGTTATTAGTTAACTTTAATCAATTCATAATTTATGAAGCTATGGTCTAATATTTAATTGTACTGAAGTAAGGGATATTTACAAATTTTCTGCTCAATATCAACGGTGACAAAAAGAAACAACTTCCAATATATATGACATATATATATTCCAACATTCCATGAAACAAGAACATTAAGAAACGATGTAAGAACGGAGAATCAGATGATATAATTCGCAAAAATAGAAAGATTAATACGTTATTTTGTTTGCACTAAAAAATTTTCTGCTGTCTATGGATGCAAAAAATAAATATTAGAGAGTTTTAACCTTCAACAACTATTTTTTTATCTCTCAAGCTATTTGAAGTTTAAGAATGGACCTTTTTTAGGCAAAGAAAATTAGCTGTTTTTAAAGAGCCTGAGGGGTCTAAATTTTAAAGCATTCAGGCCTAAAAAATTTTTGAATCTCTTTTAAAGTCTCATTTTTCACAAAAAAACAAAACAACTTTAGTAACAGTTGGAAATGACATCTAATAGTTTTGGGCCTACAAGTTGGTCTATGAGGGACTAAAGTTGGTCTTTACTGTTTTTCCTCAAAAAAAATACCCTAAAGTTTTGAGTACAATTTTTTTATTATATAACTCTTTGTTCAAATGTGTTACGACTAGACTAACAGTAAATTTCAAGTCAAAATTTAAATTGGTAACAATTTTATACGTCATTTTGCGGCACATTTGCCTGTTAATTTTATGTATTTATATTCAAAAATGTTTTTATAACAATACAGTGCATTGTATTGACTCTTGATAAAAATAAATATTTTAAAATATTTCAAAACATCTGTATGCACATATAGATAAATTTATTACTTAACTCTAAAGCCATCATTATAAAAAACATAAATTGATAATTTTGAAGTTATGAAGGACAAAATATTTTAGATCCCTTGTTTTAATCAATATCTTCGAATTATATCATATTTGTTAGAAAAATAATACCTTTCTAATATTAAATATTTTATCACTTTGCTAGTAAAAATATTAAGTATGTTCATATTTCATTCAATGAATAAATTTGCATTAATTTTTGCTATATTTTTAAATTACAGAGCATAAATACATAGGTATTGGTAATTATACTAAGGTATTTCGTCCTTCAACAAAACATAATCTCAGTTTTAAAAAAAATCTATAGGAATATACCTTCTAGTATGATATTTGATTTGATGCATGTAAAACCAATCCCTACTTTGAGGTTTAAATTAACTTCTTTGAAAGTATAGTAATTGCACGAGTTGACAAAGCCTTCACATGAATTCAAATGATATTTTGATGATTTCTTTTAAATATTTTCAACAAATCTCCTATTATTTAATAATACTTTAAAAAAATAATTTTCAAGTCTTTAATTTTTTTTTTAGTTTTATAAATGTGTGTTTTTTTGTTTTTTTAATTGCAACTTAATGCGGTTGTTTGTAGAATTGTAAATCAAAATAATACAATTAAAAAGAAAATAGTTCCTTTTTTTGGTCTCTACAATGTATTTTCTCCAATTCAGATGCAAAAATATTAAAGCAGTACAATATTAAAACCTAAAATACTAATTGATGCTTTAGTCCTGTAATTTAGACCCGTCAATGATAAATATAACGATATTTAATGTAGATGGCGTGAAAAAAAATCAATTTATATGCCATAAAAGAAAAAACTATTATGTGGACAAATTTATTTGACTAGTTTTATTGATAAATTACTTTTTCAAATTCATTGTTTATTTAAATTTCAGAGCTTTTAAATATGATTAATATTATATAATGAAGAAACTCTACATGTAAACTTAAATTTAAAATCAAGCATTAATTAAATCGAAGGATAATGTTATCTTGAAAAAAAAACAACTACAACAATCAAAATTATAAGTTGAGATCCTCATAAAGTCACATATACAAATTGGTCTACATATTTTTAAAATTGAGACTTCTTAAACTCCTTTTAAAAATTATCAATTTTGACTTCTCTCCCTAAAAAGAAACGCTTCATTTTTTAAATTTTTAATATCTTGAAAGGTTACAAAAATGGTCTTTAAAGAGTATAATTTTTTTTAAATTATTCATATGCAGTGTTGATGCGGACAAAATGAGAAATTATCCACCAAATGCGTAGTTAATTGAGAATTAAAAGTGAAAAAAGAGTCTTTAATGCAAGGTAACGATAAAAATCCTTTGTTTCCTATAATTCTAAATATTTAATATTTTTAAGGTATCTGAATTAACAGTATTAACAAATAATTCACATCTCCAAAAAATGAGTATTTTAGTCGGTTAACAATTCAAATTAGTGGTAAAATGTTTGGTTCTAAGCAAATTCGTGGCAAGGACTTGTAAATAACTATTACCTGCACATACTTTAAAGCCTTACTATTGAGCATTTCTGATATTAATTGATTCAACTACTTTAAATCAATGCTGATATTATGGATTTGAGGAAGTTATTATATATTTTGATAACAGTAGTAAACAACGGTTTTTTTGTATAACACTTTTGAAAAATTAAGAGTCTCGGAAATACAAGATATAATAGTTTACAAGTATCTAAATTCTGAGTTAGAAAATGGATATTAGCATAATCATATCATTTATCAACTTATGCAAAACTTGATACTAAGATATTATCTTAATAGGAAATCATTATTTCAGTTCCCAAATATTAGCATATCAAGATATTTAAATCCACGAGTATTAATAGGTACAATTTAGAAATAATCAATAATAAGATTCTAAATATGCATTTATTTATTTCAAAATCCTTATAGAGAATTTTTGCATCTGCAAATTTCCTTGACACACTTATTCTCTATAAAGAAGAACTCAACATCTACCTACCTACAGCAATCTTTTCATATATTTCAACTGTTTTGAGCGTAAATAATAATTGACTTTTCATTATCAAAAGAGTGATTAGTTGAATAATTTGAAATTGGTAGGAGACTTAATAATAATTTAATTATACCTAGGAATGTAAATAATATGCAAAATGCCGCGTGCGAGTTGGCTCTTTGAACTGTACTTTTTGTTTTCCAAAGCTGTTATCATTTTTACTTTATTACTGAGGGGAGAACATCTACTTGATATTAAAAATCTCTCATAAAGGAATACATGCATTAAGGTTAATAAAGCAAATAAAATGTACTCAAAAATGGACCAAGTCCTCGTATAATTATTAGTTAAAAATATATAATTTCCTGACATTAATTTCAGTTAATTTTCTACCTCTCATCCATGGTATACATAATGTTATTATTTATTATTGATGTCTTCATTTGTATATATAAAAGAGAATAGCAGCTTGTAGCTCAGTAAAACGTCATGACAGCTCTAGTTGCTTCCCTCTCAATATTCATCAAATTGTCAAAGTTACCAGGTTGATTTTTTCTTTCTTTTTATTTTACACACCCCATTTGCATATTATTTACATTTCTAATTATACCATAGTTTTCCTTTAGAATAATCACATTCTCACATAATCTAAATAGAACATTGCTTAATATAGAAAATTACAACAAGCTACTTATATATAGATGTACATAGAGCATCTATTTTGGGTGTAATATCATATTTATTTCATAATTAATTATGATAAGGAATGCATTTCTGTATACTTCTAGCAATTTATATAATTTAATACACACTTCATGATAATTAGTAACTTATTTACAGTTTTCCCGATGCACTTTAGATTAAGTTCATCTAAAATGTAAAAAAAGAATATGATACAACAATATTTCGCTGCAGAAATTTTTTGTGATATCAAATTTAATTTATTGTTAGTCAACGTTCCTTTCAAAAAAAAAAGAAAAGAAAAAGAGTGAATAATTTGTTCTTCAATAATTATTACTATTTTATTTTTTGGTGTTACAAAAAAACATACAAAAAGACATGGCTTACATATGTTAATTAGGAATTAGGAGGCTATAGTAACATTCAGAGAATATATTTAAAAGTCATAATTTTAATATTATCATATTGAATTGTTAAAATTTGATATTGTTCTACAATAAATATGTAACCTCAGTGGGTAAACCCCATGTAGAACAAAATACTTCGATTATCTTAGAGATATTGCAAATGACTTAGTTAGTCTCACATAGACTAACCGCTAATGTTAACCTTAATTATTTAGGGAAGAGCATGTCGATAATTGAATAATGCACACCGTCTACAAATGATAACTATTAATCAAATTCATAATCGAGTGAACTAAGAATTTATTTCTTCTAACCCTTCTCAAAGAACATCAATGCCTTCCCCGGTAAAAGGATATGAAGATTGATGAATATCATTCATGAAACTGTTTTTGTTTGTTTTTTACATACCGACAGAGCTTAGGATCTACAATCTAATTATTATAAACAAATAATTAAGGGATTAAAGGAACTGATGTTCAATTTCCTTAATCCATTTTATCTTGACTTTTTTTAGTCCATTGGATTTTTTTCCTATGTCCTCACATCAATATTTCTTGTTTGTACAAACTAATTTATATATAACCAACCAAAATCGCTTTTAATTGAAAACTGAAAGGTACATTTGAGATTAAAACTATGTTAACTAAATTACTTAGTTCAGTATATGCCTATGTAAATTTATTATTCATAAATATCTTTAGCGGCAGCATCAAAAGATCCTAAAGATACTTTTATACAAACTTATTCAATAAAATTGACTTCTTCCATAAGAAACTTTTATTAAGAAGTTATTTGCGATATTTTACTATTCACTAATTGGGAGCTACGCTATTTAGGGCTACATTTGAACACTAATAATAAATTATATAACTTTGTTCATTTAGACACTCCTTCAACTTACTCAATAACTCTTATATAGACAATAGAAAATGGAAATGTGATACAAAATAATGGAAAAAAGCCCACTGCAGATTTACTATTCAACTTTTTATCAAGTATATCAAAGGCAATGATGTCCCAAATATCAAATTGTGCGGCTATGTATTAATAAAATTAAAAAAAAAATGATAAATCATCAAAAATGTCAGACTATTTATAATAACAATATCAACGGAATAAAAAATAATTTTCGGACTTTTTAAATTTATTTTTTTATCCTTAAAATTTGTCATGGTTATTTCTTATGAAGTAAAAATAGCAAGAGATGAAAAAATGAAGTTTTTTTCCTTTTTTTTTCAAACTCCAGATTCTTTTTATGCTGCCACCACACATAAACGAACAATACAACTTAATTAATTTCTTATTTCAATTTTAAAACAACTCATTATGTAGTTCAATATAATTAATTATCCAGTTTATGGAGAAAGAAAATTAATTTGTTATTAATTATCTTTATGTAAAGCGATATTTTAAAGTAACATATGTACATAATATATATATATATATACATATATCGCAGTTTCGTGTCTTAATATTTTCTTTTGAAATTATGGGTTTCTTTAATAATCGATTTACTTAGGTAACACAAAGACTCAAAACGCTTATCAGGCTAAAAATATGATTAATTTTCAAAAAAATTCTATTATATATTTGTAAAGATCCAAAGTTGTTTGTTTGAGATATATAAACTACAAATTTATTGAAGGAATTGACCTGATTTTTGGCATTTGATCCCTTCTGGAACACTGGTTTTTTTTTTCAATAAAACTCGTTTTTCTTTTAAATGTATATTATACCGCGAGCATTTCTTTAAAATATATTTTATACAAATTTTTTGGCCATATCCTACAACTTGTGGCTAGCTTAAAAAAGTATAGTTATAAAATCTAGGTAATTACAAAAACCACCAATGTATTTTTTTTTGTACTGGGGTTTACGCCAAATTAGAGAGTTACATCAACAAATTAAGATTGTTAAGTATACATAGAGACTCAATATAACGTGTTATGTTATTTTTTTGTGTTTTCCTTGATGACAATCTATAAATAAATGTTCCAGATGTAAAAAACAGCCCTTGATTTATTTAGTTCAAATTTAATCTTGTTAAGTAGTGAACAATATTTGTTAACTTAATAGTTCAAATTTGATATGAATTGTTCAACTACCATATTATTCCTCCTCCAAAAAAGCAAGAAAGAAAGAAAAAAGGAACAAATCAGCTGATAATTTGACAATACTTCCTTGTATTGGAATAATTATTATTAAAATAATACTAAGGCATCATTTCTTCATATTATATAACTTTAAAAAAAACTAATTTGAGTTCTACGAATCAAGGTTCAGTTTATTAATTAGGAGACATGATTAGATAGTTGGACTTTTTTCTTGTCATTTTTGGAATAAAGATGTAGAAAATATCATGCAACTTTGGACATGTAACATATTTACAGATATAGTATCTTTTATGGTAAGCATCAATGACTGTCATGTACATTTCATGCCTACCTAATATATTGTTTATGAATTAATAAGCTTTTGTTATTATTATTTGTATTAAAGCCAAACAATAATAGATACTTTTTTTCTACCAACCAAATTAATGTAAGTGAATGAATATTCATACAAGAGAATTAAGTACATATTTAAATACATTACATTACTATACAGAAGGGAATAAAAATTATTTTTTAATATGTGGCCCGTCAGCACAAAAGTAAGCTAGAATGTTTTTTCTCAATAACGAGTCTGGATACTATCATATTTTGCTTTCTTCAACTAACTTATTATTATCATTAATCTCTATGTCTAAATTATGCAAATGAATAGAATCTGAAACATTCATTGTAACTTTTTGGATTTGAACAACATTTCTCTAGATGTCATTTTATGTTAGTCATAATCTTTCAGACATTTTAGAAAAGGAAAAATTCGATATAAGCTCTTCACAAATGGGTGTGTATCTTAAACAGTGATTTTGACGTGTAATTGGGAATAGATGTCAATGAGAGTAGTGCCAACTTAAAAAACAATAGCATTTATTCCTATTGGAAACTCCCTAAAACTAAATTAAAATTTCTCGAGTTTTTTTGGCTCATAGTAGTATGTTCAAAATCGTTTTAGCGTTCACACACCATAAAAATATAATGTAAATTAAATAAAAATGGATTTTATTTGATTTTACAAAATAATTTTTTTTCTACTTAATGGAAAATTGCAATGCAAAAGAATGATAGTGAGTTGATGCAAAAAGTGATCAATATAATTAAGAAGACAATAGAAATACATATTTATGAAAGGGGGGGGGGAAAGAATTATTTATTGAAGTGATGAATTTTCTTATAATATGTACTAACAAAAGTAGATTTACACAAAAGTAACGACGTCATAAGCAAAACAAAATACATGGATCTTAGTTCTCTTAATCAAATACATGTACGAATGTGTTGAATCTTAAGTGTTGATAAAATAAAATAAAATAATATTATGTTTAAGTCTAAATTCGAAATATGTAATTGCATGCATAATGGAATACTCTTAAAAATATTTATAAACCTGCAAAAGTTAGTTTTCTCAGTAATCAAGTAATTCATGAAATTTTTTCTCTTAACTTTTACCAAGTAAGATAAATACGCTGCTTCTTACTCTAGTAGAAAAGTTTCGACTGCATTTTTGTAATGAGAAAAGTACAAAATTAAACCAAGAGAAGAAAAATTATTTATATGTTTTTAAAATGTTAGATTATATTTCATTTATTTTTAAGAACTCTTAGGCATTGAAATGGAATTCCTAGATTTTTGTTTAATGATGTGGTTCTTTAGGAGTTAAAAAAAAAATATTAGATTCATTTTATAGTGAATAATATGAAGCCTTGCAGGAACAAATGTTTGGTGATACATTTGACAGATTTTCTATGATTTGACACCAAATTATCATTCTTTTTTATTGAAAGACATTTTAAAAAAAGGACATTTTGACAATAAGCATTCCTTTTTTTGACAAAATTATTACTTTGTAAAAGTAATATCTTCATATTTCTCGTTATAACGCAAGGATTAATATTACTGATATATATGTATTTGAGATTAGTCTTAAAAAGGTTTGCTTTCATCATGGTTTTCTTGTCATAACCTAGACTAAAGCAACTATAATAAACAAATTATTTTTCTATAAAAAATATATAATTATTTTACCATGATATAATCTTTGCAGACTGTTCTTTTCTTGTAAAACATTATGTTGAGGTAAAGTTGATGTTACCTTCTTAAGGGAAAAAAATGATAACAGCTTTGGAGAACAAAAAGACCTGTTTGAAGAGCCAACTCCACTTTTTTATCACACGCCCGAATTGCATATGATTTACATTGCTATGTATTATTAAGAGAAAATATCAAGTAAATACATATTTAAATTCACCACCTATATCCAAAAATTAATTGATTTAACTCAATCTATTTGTCTAGACAAAATCCAGCAGATGTAACATAGCAGGTCAATCACTTCCTTAGACTACAAGCTCATAAAACACACCTCCCTCCTTCATGCAATTTACCTTCCCGTAGTTGTCCGGAAAGTAAATTTTATAGAATCCAGATGTAATTGTGTGCCTCCTTACTGGTCTTTAGGTAGATATGGAAGAGTAATGCGCAGTTTAATCATTGTAGGAATAAGTGATGGCTTATTCCGATTCCGGTATATACATTGAATTGCTCTATTGAATATGTCAAAAACAATATGGCAACCTTATCAAATTGCATGTCTGCTGATGACTTTTGAATCTTAAAAACAGGAGGTAATTATATATTTGTCTATAAAACAGTCAAATATACTAGAGGCTACCAACTGACAAGATTTTTGAGTGATTAGCGCTCAACGGGAATCTTTCATTTATAACAACTCTAATGAAAAGGTCAATTACTTCCCCCCCATTTTAAGACTGTATAACAATTATTTAAAATGGAATTGGCATCTCCAATCGAATGATAATTGCTTTTTTTGACTTCCACTATATATATTTTCGACCAAACCTGAATAGATTCCAAAAATTCAACTTTATCAATCATCATTAAACTACTATCAAACTTACATATCTACCGGGGGGAGGGGAATAGAGTACATCATCATTAAGTTTTTATTTGTAAATATAATTGTTTCTAATAAATTTGTACTCTTTGGTTAAATCTTAAATATTTACTTTTTGTAGAGTAGGTACTTAGATGAAGATGAGAAAAAGAAAAATGATTCATTAATTGTATGTATGTATGTATGTACAAACAAATAAAAGTGGATCTGTTTGTGATTTGATTTGACAGGAGACTTAATAGGACAATACTTTAATTATATAACGTTACTACGTGTTCTACTTTTTTCTCATTTGATATAACATTTTTTTTAATTAATTAATAAAGACATGTTTATCATATTAATTTGTCTAATGTCTCTGTTTTTCAAAAGTTGATTCTACTCTCAACTTAAGTCACTCACTTTGTTCATACATGTATTGTTTAATTTAACTTTTTTTTTTCAGAAGTACAAATTTATTATTAATTCCATTTTTTCATCACAGTACTAAACATTTATAAGCATAATTAATTAACACAGTAATTAAGTAGTGCAAAACAGACATATAACATTACAATTAAACGTAGTATGATACTCTCTAAAATTTATTGAGGCAAGTTATTTCCTCCTCCCCCCCTCCCATACTTTATATTAAAAATAAATAAATTATAAAGTTTTAAAAAATGTACACGAGCTTTTTTGTCCACTAGCAAATTCGACTCTCAAAAGGGAAAGGAAAAATTTGAAGAAAAAAACATAAGGTCTTCTGTATTTTTATTGTTGCCAAATGCTAATTTTGGGAAGTTTTATTTTTTAGAAAATTTTATCAATTTAAAATTAAATAGTTACTACTAATATAAGATTAAAAAAAGGGCCTGCAATCATTAATTTAATAAATAAACCAAAATCATATTTAAATCCCTTCTTCGAGTTCATAATATTAGTCAGCTACTTTTAATTAAAAAAAAGGGGTCAACTATTGAAAACAACTGAACGGAGAATATAATGTATTTATTTATTTATTCCAAAAAGCTAGCCATAGTTTAAAGCAGCGTTTCTCAACCTTTTTTCCCTTTCGGAACCCTCAAAATATATCTCATGTCTCATGGAACCCTTGCGCAAAAAATGATTGAGCGAAGTTGGGAATCCCAAATGTAAACGATTAATTAGTTCTCTTAAGAGCCTGGCTTAGCAATAGGTCACTATAAAAAAAGTCAAAATTCTGGTGACAAAATTTTACCACACTGTAGAAAAAGACTGAAAAGTGTAATAGCTTATATAATCTCATTTTTTTCGCAGAACTCTTAAAGACCGTCTGCGGAACCCCGGTTGAGAAACACTGGTTTAAAGTAACAACAGTTATTTATTTTGTTCTTCTCTTCCTATACTGTTCTTAAAAAACCTAAAGGATGACATTTTATCAGACGACACCATCAAGAGCCTTTTTTTAAAGAGTGTAATGTAATTTAATAGTTTAACTAAGAGCAATCGAAGAATAGTGGTTGTTTCAGCAACCTTTTTCCAAAATGAGCACCAATTCCTCTCTTCATGTTTGTAAAAATAGATCCGATTGCTAACATACTTGTAGTTAGACAATTTTAGATGAGAGTCCGTGAAGAGACTCAGTAATAAGAACTTTGCATTATTTAAAATCAGGGGGCCTTGTTACTTTAAGTATTTGTCGTGCAATTAAAGTCCAAGAGTTGCAAGGGATGATTTTGTTGGACATGGCATATCTTATAGTATTGTTGGTGACTTTTCCCAGGGGTGTATGGTTCGGTACCCCCAATATAATGATTGAATCTGCGGTAGATAAATAATATTTGACTTCTTACCAAGAAGTTGTTGGCACATACATAGTCGTTCACACAACTGAAAACTTCTCCTCACCTGCAAAAGCTTCCTTAGTTCTTAAGGCTTTTATAATACTTTTATGTTAAAATATCTTTTGATTTTTGATAATTAAATTTTCTTACAAAAATATTTTTTTAAGTACATCTATTTAGAATTTTTATTAATCAGGGAATATTAATTATAAACTGCTATGGTTGTGTACAATACATAAGAAAAGTTAATTTTAACTAACTTTATTTGCCTTAATTATCTTAACAATAATAACTAATTTGCCTACAAAATGGGGGTATTCGAGTGAATTTAGTACCAATTGATCCAGTTCCTCCATTGAATTGGTTATGTTTTCTTCACTTTTAGACGTACTTTGTTATACTATATTATAATAATTTTTGAGAGTTTTTTATGCTCTAGTGTAGGAGTATCTAAGTAAAAACGTTTGAGAATCAGAAAATAATATGTAGAGGCGAAATATTAGGATAAATTTTGTATATATATGGAAAGTTTGTTCTGATATGCTCAAATTCGATGAGGAAAAGAAAAACATCAGTTGACAATCTGTATTGTAACATTTCCATTTACTCCATAATTAAAGCAGCATGCCTTTTACTTATAAATATATTTATTTACACAGGGACATAACCTATGGGCGGAGAATTCGCCAAAAAATATTATATACAGTATATATACATATAGAACATATAGAGTTGAGAGATGCCATCCCCTGGAAAAAAATCAAATGTGTTTCCAAGCAACTCTATTCGTTCTTCAAATGTTGGAAAAGGAAATAGTTTATAAAACCTATATTTGACTTATACAGACATACCACTGATTGAATATTTTACTATCTAAAAACAGCAATGTAGTAGCCATTTCTACATCTGAATGAAAACTTAAGTTTAGTTAAATAAATATTCTAAGCCAACACCCAAATTTTCTAGAAATAAAAAGCATGTAAACATTGCCCCACCACTAAAAAAAAATATGATATAGACCATATTTTTACATAAAACATTGGATTCAGAGTTCGTGAACTAGCAATCAGAAATCAAGAACCAGTAAACGGGACAACAAAAACATAAGTATGGGAGTCTTTGTGACCCCTTATGAGAAACTTTATGAAGTTTGTTTAGGTGCATTTTTTGTTGCAAAAAAATTTAAAGTAAGAATGAACTTAACTTTATACAAAATTTATATATTAAAAAGAAAAATCTAAATCGAAGCAGTCTTAATGATGATCTCCAAGTGGAATTTAATTCCAGATCGTTCACCATTGCCATTATTTTTTAACAGTCTCATTAAACTTTATTAATCTTTTCTTGTCATATTATGTAATTATATTCCATCAAACTTTTTCTGATCACAACATGAAGAGAGGTGAAAGGGGGGGGGGGGAGGTTACAAAACCCAAAAATACTTACAAGGCGAGGACAGAGAGAGTGCGGGTATAAAATTTGGTGCTACTACTCATGTTTTTTATTGACAATCTTTTATGGATTTGAATATATGAACAACTTCCCACCTCAAAGAAATAATTTCTAGATAAAAAAATTATCGCCCTCCCCATACAAAGTACTTACAGTTTTAACGCAATACTTTGTTATTTTATAGTTCAATACCATATAAATTAGTTAATATTTTGTTAACTAATTTATATGAACTATTAATGTGGATTCCACTATTTAAAGGAGCTCTTGATTATATAGGTTGAAAATCAGTGTTTAGAAGTTACTAGGAGTTGTAAAACCTTTTTATAATCGCCATCAATAACCTACTGGAAAAAAAAGTTATCTACTCGGACTCATCAGATAACATATATTCTTCAGTTATCTTAATTTTTGAGATCCTATGATTATGCTGAAGGAAGTTGGGTCTGTCAGTTAATCAGAAAAAAAAAAGGTAAACGTACTCATTTCCAATCTCAAAACATCAAAAGCATTCCTTATTTGTATTTTCTTATAATCGTTTTCCATCATGTCAAACATATTATTTCTTTGCTTCTTCAAATAATATCCCATTAAATTAATGATAATGTGATTATTTGACTGACAAGCATGTATACACAACACATTATTTATCAAGTTACTTATACGCTAGCTAAACATAATCTTGTGCCCTTAAGAGTCGCTCTTTTGTATGGCTTATGCAATCTTCTCCTATGTTTAACAAGAAAGAAAAAAGAATTTGGACTCAAGTTCGAGATGCAATTACTTCAAAAAAGAGCATTTAATTTAATAACCATAGCATAGTAATACAAAACTATTACTTATAACTCTCTAATTATCTGATTAAACGGTTATATATTGACAGTTATATGAGTTTGATAATTATATTATACATTTCAATTAAATTTTAAAAAGCGAAGCTATCACCAAACTAATAAAAAGATTGTAAATATAAGTTTAAACAACAGTACTTAATGGATTCTTTAAGCACTTTAGATGAATATTTGGGAAAAAGTATATCTGCTTGCTTTTATGTTGACATGTCATATTTATGGATTTATTATTTGAGTGCTAAATTTATTCCTAGCTTTTCAATAGTGAATATGATGGAACTCTCAATTTCTTTTGTTTAATAATAGTTAATTTCTAACTTTCCTTTGCGTTATACAGATTTCATACAAACCCTTTACCTTGCATTTACATGTTTGTAAAACTTATGACCAAGACGGCATAGATGATATGATGAAAGGATTTTCCTTATACTATGTTTTTAATATACATTGTATACGTAGTTATCCTTCAAAATCATTACATTATCTATATTTCATTAAAATCACTTTCTCTCTTTCTAATGTCATACACATATTTATTTGTTTGCTTCTCTAAGTAATATCCTATTAAATTAATGATATTGTCAATACATTTTCCTTTTTAAAATAGTTTTTGCCTTTTATTCAACAAAGCCATTCAACTTACAAACTTCCTAACATAAATTTTATTTTACTAAATATACTCTTAATATATAAAATAATGTACTACAACAAAATAATGGCCTTAAATTTAATTTATACATATGTACATTGAGCTATAATATATGTACTTCTTACTTTATATATTGTTACAGAACAAACCAAAATGTTCTTAGATTTAAATGTTTTCTAAAACATTTTACTTTTTTTCTCTAGGGGAATAAAACAAAATCATAAATCGATTTTTCATCTAATTTATAAAATAATCTAATACTTGAATATACTTTTATACTTAAATATCGGTGTGTACTTGGAGGATTTCCCTCTGGATCTCGTTTCTCTCTGATTCTCTCTGAGTTTTACATCAACAGGAAATACCATACTTTATTATTTCATATAATTAATTCTTTAAATGAAAGGTTAAATAGATATTGAAGATTCACTCGGTTTAAAATTTGTACTATTTATGCATTGGAAATGATGCAGTATACGCATTGATAGTGACTGATGCAGAACAAAATACCAAATTGTCGGAACATTGGAACTTTACAACAACATTACACGTTCCTTCTCCCTTTTTTCTTTTTATAGATACTCCATCATAGGCTATGGACAACAGTCAACCTGTGCATCATATTATCTAATATATTGATACTTGGAAAAAGAAAATAATTACCAGAAATCAATGTAAAAAAACTCACACATTATTTAAGTGTTGGGTAAATGATTTTTAAACGGTTCCATATATAACATATTTGTGTATTTACATAAACTCACAATATGTTATTTGTGTGAATCTTATTCAGACAAGCGTATGTATTTATTTTTTTGTTCCAAATCCAAAACACAAAAGAATGGTGACATTTAACTCAGACATACATTTGATTACTACAATTATCAGGATTGATAAAATGATTTGCTTTTGATATTTACAGAGCAAACAGATGGATGATGCGTATCTCTACTTTTCCCCAGAGGTGACCACATAGATACCTTTATAAATACCTAAAAAGCATTATCCCCCTGGTATTAACCAACAATAATATATTATGTATAAATAAGTTAAATATTTGGTGCTAAATTATGTTTATAAGATTAACTTACTCCAGGCTCTTTAAATTTTCATTGCTACTACTCAAGGATTGGAACTCTACAACAAACATATGAAAATGAGCAAAAATTGCGAATAATTAATTATATTAATTTTTTTTATTCATTTTTGTGGAGGAAACGTTAATGTAATTAAACTATTATTATTATAATACGTAGTACATATACAATAATGCATCTGTCAAACCATTGTTTTTCATTCGTTGAGAGTAAAATACGATGAATAAACCTCCCTTACATATGTATATAATTTATCCTATGAAGTAAATGAAGAAAAACTTGAATATTACCAAAGATATCCATGTTTTAATAGGAGATTGTTTAAGGAGATGCATAAAACTGTAGGTATATGCCTACACATAACTTGTATAAAATGTATACCTAATTATAAATACTAAAATACATTGTATGAGTGTGCCTCTGGAGGTCAAAAGAAAAAAGTACTTTATGCATGCTCTAAAACATTGATGGATAAGTAGCTTTAAACCTAAAGCAATCTCTAAAAACATTGCATCAATGCATTCCTTGAACTTGATCGATGCATGCTCATTCGAACAAAAAACATGCATATGGCAAATGAAACACATAAAAAGTTGATGAGAGCCATCAATGCAATATTTGAACTTTACGGAAGGTAGTTATCACTAAATGATACTAATAGATCGTGCTCAACCCATTTATTTGCATAATACTAGAAAAATCAACGACTTGAATAAGATTTTTGTATTTGATCTCCAAATATTTTATAATTAATTGTTTTTATGTTAAAGAAAAACAAAAATGGAAAGTTTAAATTAAATATTTCGTTTGTGTGATTAAGAGATTAGTTTTTTGTACCCTCTGTATCTATGCAACAAATTTAGACTTTTCTCATGTGTCAAACACTTTTTTAGCATGAAAAAAATCTGTAAATGGGAAAAAAAATCGAAGTTGTGTAGACCAAAAGATAAAACATAATATTTAGGTAAAATATGGATATTTGACTAAGCAAAATGCATAGGAATGAATAATTTCAATGCGTATCTTAAGGAATGTAAAAAATATGCAAAATGCCGCGTGCGAGATTTTGTGGAGTTGGCACTTTGAACAGTACTTTTTGTTTTCCAAAGCTGTTATCATTTTTCCTTTATTACTGAGGGGAGAACATCTACTTGATAGTAAAGATATCACATGATTTGTGTAACACGTGTAATACTCTGTTGAAAAACAATCAATTGTTTCATCCTGGGAGCACCCACGGATTATTTTAAAATAAAATAATAAAACCTTGATATTTTCAATAATCTAATTTTTTTTTTTTTAAACTAGACTTGAGAAAAAATTAATAAATTTATGTATACAACTTGTACTAATATATAATTTGATTCAAGTTCGTGGATCAATGAAAAGTATTGATTGATTGAATATTCTATAATAAATATCATCATAAAAACAAAAACGAGTATTTTGTATGTTTTAGTTGCTTTAAGCCACGGAAATGACATAAAGTGTCTAAATATACTTATGAGATTGATGATGATGTCAGTTTATAAAAGAGATTTATTGATATTGATTTATGGTGTAGGAACAATTTTGCTGTAATGATAGAGTTGTCAAAAAAGAGTGTTCATCACTCTAAAAAATTTGATATTTGGTAATTTGCAGTATACATAAGTTCTTCCTATTTTTAAGGTTCAAGTGTTATCTGGGAATAAGGTTATCTTATAGTTTCTATATTGTTGCAGACATAATCTCCTATTTTAGATGTAGATAGTATTTATAACATTTGAATGGCAATATAAGCCGTGTATTTTTCAAATACATAGGGAGACGAATCCTCTTGGAAAGGGTGGGGGGGGGGGGGGTGATTTATGATTTACAATGCAGTGTTTACTATTTTTCCATCTCGATCAGTAAAAAAGTAATAGAATTTATATCGATATAGAATAATGATAATAAATTAGGAACACTCGTCAAAGGTGGAGCAAAAATATGTAGTGAACAAGAAAATACACACGGTTTGTTTATAAACGATCCCAGGAAAGTTCTCCAGGGCGATGTATATAATTTGTATATTCTTTCTAATTTGTAGACATAAAATGTTTTAATGGGTATGTATAATTTAGTTAATGACTTGGTTTTCAGATTTGTGCAAACATTCAGATCAGTATGAGATCATATTTTAAAATACTTTTTACGTAATTTGTTTATGTTTTATAATTGGATAAATATTGATCTTATGTCTTAGTTAGGTTTGAACGGCTTTTTTTTAAGCCGTCGGTATCTTTTCTAAAGCCTCTTATTATTGTTCTGAGCCATAAGTAGTTAAACTTGAATGAAATATTATTAATCAGTGAACATATTCCAACTATTAGCACGATGTGATCTCACAAACTTTCCTCGGAAAGGAGGATAAAAAGGCCAAAAATGATTTTGTTGTTTCCCCTTCCCAACAGAAAAAACACTTCTTCATTAAATAGTAGGAGGTCGTTTGAAGTTACCAAGAGCTCTACGTCCAGAATAATGATAAGTGCAAAAACAATATGAAAATATACAGCTGACAAAGAAATACAGTGTAAAATTTCATGCTATTAGTGCTTTCAAGTTTTTTTGTTCACTGAATCCACGAAGAACTTTTTGGGATAACCAAAAAAAAAGACTATGTATTCTCCCTTGAGCTGTTTTTCATCAGTTGACTCTTTTTATTTAAAGCAGCTGACTCTACGCGTTATGAACTTAAAAAGGATTTTATTATTATTTATGATTTTAATAAATAAATAATATACTAAATCAAGGATTGTGGGCCCTTTTTTGAATTTTTGAATATTATAAAAGTATTAAGGATTGGTTTGTACATTAATAAAATTTATCAATGTATAGTATATCTAAATAGTAACTCTGCCCAATATTAAAAAAAAAATGGCAGCAAGAAAAATATAGAAATAATATAAAACAAAATGTTTTTTTTTTTCAAATTTGAATCGAGGTTGCGAGTACACGCAAAAACTCGACGTGATCCTAGACTTTAAAAAAGAAAAGGAAAAATTTGACAAAAATACAAATTAAATTTAATTAGTTTTTAGATACAAAGGTAGCTTCGGACCAGCAAAGGCGTATGAATGCACTTTTAAATTTATAAAAGGCAGTCAGGTGCTCCAAATCAGAGATGAGTCCATTGATGAAAACAGCTGAAACAAGAATGCATTGTACTATGTTTGTTATTTTCATAAATATAGACATGATAATTCAATGTTTCCTGTATTTTTTTTTGTCAGCTACCAATTTATCACCTACTCTTCCCCCTTGTTTGTATGTGTTTTTAATTTTTTCATATACATGTTAAAAAACTGAGAGTGATAAAATAAAAAATAAGATAAGATAATTAAAAAAAATTTAAGATTAAATATTCATACCAAGCTATACGTTGCATGCATCGACAAGAGCACCATGTCCAATCTACTTGTTTGTCATGTATCACTATTTTTGATAATAATAATTCATTCCATTTAAAAAAACGTTACTAACGTAATTATTAATGCAATTAGTTCTCTAAATAAGAATTATTTTTTGCAAAATGCAAAAAAACCTATAATTAAAAAAACTGTAGGTAATAGTAATATATATTATAATGATTAATATTATGTTTGTAGATAAGGCAATTCAAAGCATAAGTACTTCAAGAATAATATGACGTTTAAAATTAATAAGTAATATTTGTTAAGAATTATCTCACCAAAAAAATTAATTTTAATTAAAATACAACTTTGCCAAAAAATATTGTATAATAAAATTTGAAATTCCTTGTTCAAAGTTATTGAGAGAGTAGGTAAAAGTTGATTGAATGATTCTAATCATGCAGAACTGAACCAACATTCTCTGCCAATTAGCTGAAACAAGGCAAATTTTGATTATAAGGAATTATGTGTATACATGAAACTTACCTTATGAAATATAAATTCTCTTTTAGAATTATTAAAAGAGCAGTTCATTTTACCTTTTGATGTTTATACTTTAGTTTTTTTGAATGCTGTTTATTTTGACTTTAATAGACTCCTTTTGGGATTCCATGGTATTTATTTTAGTTTATGGAAGTACTTAGTTACAATTCCTTATTATTATTACTTCGTAGTTGCAATTTATAAACAACTATACATGTGGCCGTCATTATTTTTTTCTTCACTTTGAGAAAGGATCTCTCTTTATTCTACCCAATGGAAACCAAAGCCAGTTGTTCAAATATCCTATAGAATGATGTAATAAAAAACTTTTCAAGCAGACACTTGAATGGTTGGATGACAAGACTCAATTATTTCTTTATTCAGATATCTCTAGAAAATGAAAATTAGTTTGATCAGTAAATGCTTGGATGTCTTTAGCTAATATCTAGAAGGAGAAATAGAATCCTACATTCATAAGTATATTTTCAATAAATAAATAACTTTGGATAGTTTCATCACTTCACGTCTAAGACAAAGATTATGGAGTCGGAACAGTATAATGCGATGACTGTTTATTCAGATCATATGATAAAGAACAAATCAATATACATATAGATATACAACATGTTTAAGTGTGATATCAGTAACGTGGGGACAATGTCGCAGGTGGTGGTTTTCCTATAATCATCATAAAATACAAACTTCAATTACGGTCGACATTACTTTTTTCTTCTCATTGAAGAAGGATCTCTTAATAGAAGTGTTTTCTATAGATGTATCAGTTATCCAGTAATACAGGGTGAGTGCGATCCTTGACAACCAAATTTACTTTTTTTAAACTTAAATATCTCAAAAACTAATGAACCGATTTTAATGAAATTAACACCATTTGAAAGCTGGATTAAAATACCTTATTTTTTTATTCATAAACGGCCTCTATCCTGGTCTGTAATCTCGAGCATGTCTTGGTGACGACGTCCTTCTTCAAGGCATTCAACTCATTCGTGATCCTTTTGGTCAGCTCCTCCTTTGTGTTGTATGGAGACTTGTTAGTGTGTCGCTCAACTGCACCCCTCACCAAAATAGTCCATGGGGTTCAAGTCTGGGGAGTTAGGGGGACAGATTGGTGGCACAAATTCATAAAAATTATCACTAACCCACTTTTGGGTCATTCTAGATGTGTGCCATGGAGCAGAGTCCTGCTGCCACACATATAGACGCCCGGAAGCCACCTTATTGATCCAGGGTAACACGTGGCTCCTCAAGACCTTCATATACTCCTCTGTGTTGACCCTCAAGCCCGTCGGAAAGATGTAGGGCGGTATGACATGGCCCTCGGAGGAGATGACGCCAAAGACCATGACCGTGGCTGGTACATTGGTCTGCATGACCCTGGGAACGTCTTTGGAGTGTAGGCTTACCAGCGGTTGTTCTGTTTATTGATCTTTTGATCCTGACAGAAGTTTTTCTCATTGGAGAAAAACCAGAGCATCTCAGAATCCATTGGATGCTTCAATTTCTTCAGCAGCATCTTGCAGTGCTTCAGCCGTTTCTCCTTGGCCTGAGCCGTCAACAAATGGCCCTTGCGCATCTTGTAAGATTTATACTGCAAGTTTTCATTCACGAAGTCCCAGATAACCTTGTTTGATACCCCCAAATTGTGTACAATGGTCCTTATGAACTTGCCTGGATCAGTGTTGATCTTTTTGTCAACCCTGACAATAAAATGGGGGGTTCTGAAGCAATAAGTTAATGCTAAAACAGTAGTGTCTGATTTTTCAAAAACCTTAGGACTCTCGGGAAAAAAAATACAGATTTGAAATCAGAGTGAAAAACTGAGTAATTTTTATTATACTTATACCCCTTAGGATTTTTGACTATTGACCAGTGTTATCAGTCCTTATTACCAACTGTTTTCTGCGGAAATCAACATTAAAGAAGAAGTGAAAAGAAAGGAAAAGTAAAACCTGGAAAGGAAGAAAATGACTGACCACACTTATTTTTAGACTAAAATCGACGTCCATAGAGAATTTATTCTCATAAGAGGGGATCGTCAAGTCTAACAATGTGAATTCCTTACAACCTATTGATATTTTTTTTAGTTCTACGAATTTTGATTTATGAGGTTCAAGCATAATTATTTTCATTTTTATTAGAATCATTTGAATTTTAAGAAAACAAATACTTCTGTGGTTTTCACTTTGTAAGAAAAAAGGGATAAAGTACTCGTATATTCAAATCTCTAAAAGTTAATTAAGAGTTACATTCTAACTCTTAAAATTTGAGAGAAAAATATTTCATAGAAACACTAAGTTTTAAATTGAAATAAAATAATTTTCTACTTATGGTTAGGGATTGACGAACCACATATAACTTTTCAATCTATTGGTTTTTGAATATTTTCCTAAATTATTTAGAATTTTATTGTTAATAATGTAATTTTTTTTCTTCCGTATATTGTAATTATTTGAGTTGTCACTCTCAGAAGTCTTATAAATCTATTCAATTGAAGAATTAGAAATTATTTTTATATTATCATGTATAAAATGACAATAATAGCGTTAGTAACGTCATTACTTTTGTAATACTGAGGTAATTTACTTCATAAATTCCTTTCTTTTTCTGCTATAACACTGTTATTGTAACAACAGCAAAATAACTGTCATTTTGTTACTAAAAAAACAAACAACGTACAATTAATTATATTCATTCTTAAACAACACTATTATTTTTTAAGTCATGTAGCAAGTAACGAGTAATTTTGCCTAAGCTGAAACGTTAAACACTGGTTCTATTTCTCATATATCTACTGATATTCAAAATTAATCATGTCAATTTTATTATAAATTACCCATTATCAGAAATATTGTTCAACAGTCGAAACCCACTCTTTCCAGATCTGATTGTGATATTACAAAATTAGTTTCTTTGTTTGTTTTGCGATCGTAGAAAAAGGTTTAATGTACATACATATATCAAAATATTTTTATTTTGACCTTGGTTATAGGGTGTTTGTTTTTATACGATATATTTAGAAATTTAGAAATACCCATAATTTCGAAATATCCAATAACGTATATAATTATGAACACTGTTTTGACAAGCACTTAGTCGAGTTTCATAAACAAATAAAACAGATGAAAGAGTAAATACTCTTTTCTCATTTAGAGTATACATTATTTAAAAACCAGTAAGTAATGTAACCATATACCTATTTAAACAAATAGATGAAATTCAAACTACAACTAATTAATTTTTATACTCAACTTTTCCATCTTGTATAACATTCGGTCATAACTAGTATGTACAGAATATAAGGTACATCTAAAGAAATTGAGAAAAAATTATATTTCCTTATCCAACATTTATTACTTCATAAGAAACGATCATAAGATTTTTGATAGGCCAATATGCAGCTTCCTTATACCCCCTTTATCAGGTTATTTCATATCATTGCTAAGAATTTGAGATTTTTAAAATGCTTCACAATCATTATATGTCTCCTTAGAAGTACTTTTTCATGTCAAAGGCAGTTAATTCTAACTACTTCTAAACTAACTAAAGAAAATTGAATTTGGGTCACACTCAATTTCTGTAGTAGTAAATTCGAAAAGAAGCATTACATATAACATAACAACACTTTTATTACTTTTCCCACTCTAATCATCAGCATTCACCGTTTTAATAAGCACTTGTCATGACGTCGTGGGACTAGACAAGGACTAGATAACCTGTAATTTCATATTCAAATTAAGTCAATAAGCACTTAGCTATTCAAAAGAAAGTTAAATATAATTTAAAGAGGAGCATGTACATATAATATAACACAAAATAAAACATGCTATATGAATATCATTTAACGGTTGAAAATTATTCAAGGGATGTCATCAATTTGATTAAAAATCACTCTGAAATCCTTGATATAGTATTATGTTGTAGGGAGTTATATACTGGAGTGAACCAGCTCTGGAGGATTACAGCTTGATTAAGGAAGGGTGGGAGCCCATTGATTGCAGTATTTCTATTTAAATAAGATATAAGTCAAATAGAATGTCCAATTTTGAAGATCGGTTAATATTTTAATGATAGTTACAAGTATTTGGGTACATAGGTTTGAACAGGTACTTTGTATATGAATTGGAGTATTCTGTGGTCCTTAAAACGTCAAACAAGCAATGGAACGATTCCATAATTAATAAAGGGAGAAAAAATTAAGTTTTGAAACACATCACCCCAAATTTGAACCAAATTTGACCTTAATGTTTTCGTATACAAGATAAGCCGAATTCTAAAATTTAAAGTCATTCAAAAGTTATTAGGGTTTAAAATTAGGTCAAATTTGCACCGTCTTTATCATGTTGCTCCCATAATAGTTTAAACTTTTTGTGGATCATTCAAACTTACTCCTTTTTTGAACTTGTTGTGGAGAGTTGAAGCACGTAGCACACTCAAAAGCAAATTGTAAAAAAGTATTTTTAAACAATTTAATTTATATTTAGAAATTGTAAGTTTGTTGTAAAAAAAATCAGATTATATGTGATTTTTATGTAGGTAGAACACATGTTTCTGTAATAAAGTTTAATAGTAATTTATTTGAAAAAGTATTGAATTAAAACTTTGAAAATTAAATAAACCTTTGAAAATTGAATAAATATTTGTAAATACATAATTTATATTAATATATTCAAAGCAATTTAAGGAAAAAGAAGTTTTAAACCTATAACTCCTGTGTTATATAAAAGCACTAAATATATTATTACAATTTCACTGTTTTTATTAATAACACTGGTCAAAAGTCAAAAATCCTAAGAGGCATAAGTATAATAAAAATTATTTAGTTTTGAACACTAATTTCAAATCTGTAATGTTTTTTTTTTTTTTTTTTTTTGAGAATCCGACGGTTTTCGAGAAATCAGACTCCACTAGCTAATTTGGCCCATTTTCCAACTTCAACTTCAATTTAAGTCTAGAAAAATACTCATCTTGTGAATTAAAAAATAATGATCCACTATTGTATATATTGCAGATTCCATTTTATAATCTTTGTTTTGACCTAAAGGGACTCCTGGGAGCATAGGCGGGGGGAGTTGGCCCAAAATTCAATCAAATTCTTTGTAATTAAATAACTCCTTGAATATTACATTAAATGGATTAATAAGGAATGCATTAAAGAGCTGAGCCCCGCAGCTTTCATATGAGTCAAGCGCCCGAGAAACACGGTAGAGCTACTAAAAAACACTTATAATAGACTGAAGTAGTAGCGTGCAAAAGGATTTCAGCTGATTTCGTTATCCTTTTACTTTAGTAACTCTACCGTGTGTCTTTGATTTCTGGTGGATTTTTGATCGAAATTGAATGAAAATTTACTTATTTGGATGGACGATTTCTTCTTGGCTTAGTCCATTGCATTTTTAATTGAAGCTCTAAAATTTAACTACATAATACTAAAAACTCAACCTTCACAAAATTTGATGATTTTTCGTGCTTTACATATAAAAAAAATGTGTGAAAAACTTTGGTCTACCAAAATCACCCGTTCATTTGGGTACTTTATTGAGGCTCTATTAATTTATTTATCCAAAATAGTTAATATGAAGTCCATCATTATGCAGCAGGTAAATGAGCCTAGAATGACCTGAAATAAGGTATAAATGCTAGTTACAACCAAACAAATAATCTATGAAGAGTGCAATTTGTTGCACATAAATTCATGTTTTTTTACTGCACCCTATTGAAAATGTTACCTTACAATTGTGAATACTTTAATTGATATATGTACAAATACATTGATGGACCATAAGTGTGTCTCGAACGTCTTATTATTATTTATTTTTTTAACCATCATTTTGACCCATTTTTAAATTTTAATTCAATAAAATTGTTACTTATATACCTCCTATTTTTATAAAACTTGATCTCCTTAGCTAATTATTTGTTATTTTCATGTCTATTTGATTAAAACGACAATTTATTATTGAAAATTATGATAAAAACGTTTTTGTCACATATAAGGTCCTTGGGTCATTTTGACCCATGCACTATTACTGAAGGCATCAATGCATGAAACTGCGTCTATTTTTTTATGTCTGAGTAAATCTTTCTTTCTTTTTTCATTGTCATATTTAATATGCATCACAGTTTATTATAATATTCAACATGAGTAGTTAAAAAAATATAAGTGTACAAAAGACTATAGAACTAATTTTTCAAGAAAGTCTTGACCAAAATGAGGATGAGTGCGTTGATTCATTTGATGTTGATGACAATTTGGACTAAACTATTTATATATCCAAAAATGGAAAAATAGAGTGGACAAATTCACCTGCACGACAGCCTCCTCTAAAATCAGAAAATATAATCAAAGTGAAATCTGGTCCTATGAGATTTGCAGTCAAATTAAAAAAATAATATTAAATATCATAAATTTTGAAGGGGGACACGTCTACGGTAATGAGTGGTCGGTTATCAGCAAATTAAAACTAAATGCCTATTTTGGGATCCTTATTCTTGCAAGTCTATATAAATCAAAAGGAGAGGCGACCTAAAGTCTTTGGACCCCTGAGACAGGGAAATCAATATTTCGTGCGAAGAAGTTCAAAATTTTGTCCAGAGTTCTTCGATTTCACGACCGCCAAACAAGAAACCATAAACGTCAGAAAGATAAATTGTCTCCGATCCGCGAAGTATAGGGTAAATGGGTAGAGAGACTTTCCTACTCTTACAATCCTGGACCAAATGTAACTGTGGACAAGAGTCTAGTTGGATCGCTGTCCTTTTAGACAATACATCCCTTTAAAACCTGCTAGGTATGGGATTAAAATTTAGACTACATGTGATACAGTGTTATCTTATGCGTTGAACATGATAATTTACACTGGAAAGTTAAGTGGGGAAAGTGCTGAAAAAAATCAAGGGGAGCGGGTAGTGCTGAACGTGTCTCATGGTCTACGTGGTCACAATATTATTTGTGATAACTTTTTTTACATCTTATAGCCTTGAACAAAAATACTCCAAAAATATTGAAGATGGTTGATACTATTCGAAAAAATAGAACTGTTCTTCCAAAAAAATATTAAATTTGTAAGGGAGTCAAGTAAATTTCTCATTTTTTTGTATTCACAAACACAACCAGCCTACAGTGTTTCCTACACACCGAAAAAGGGTAAAAATGTTGTACTTATGAGCACACAGCATAGGGACGGAGTAGTAAGATCGTAAGCCTGAAATCATTCTTGATTATAATTCGAACAAAGGAGGTGGTGATAATTTAGATAAACTACTAGCGTGCTACTCAAGCCAAAGAAAAACACTCCATTGGCCTATGGTTATATTTTACAATATATTGGATGTTTCAGCTTATAATGCTTTCACAATGAAACCTTGAAACCTTAGGCAGTGCGCTTGCGACTCCGTACGTGAAGAGTAGACAAAATGTTCCCAGAGATAAGACTTTGCAAAAATGTATATAGAGAATGCTGGACGTCTCTCCACTTCCAAATCCTAGTCTTACACAGTACCAACGTCAAAACTCTAGAGTAAATAATCTTTTGCATTTCTAAAAAACGACCCGTAAATATTTTATATTTCAGGAGACTAAAAGGAAACGTTGCCAGGTTTGTGGACCTTGAAGGATTCTTTTTTTTTTTCTTTTCTTTTTTATATTATCCTAATCATTAGAAACTAAAAAAGAAAATAAATCAATTGAATTTACTTAAAAATTTGTTCTAATTTATATTTTGCATGAGAAATATACCCATGGGTCAATTTGACCCAAAGGAGCTTCAACAGGGTATAAAAGTAAAGACCACATGAGGGTTAAAGTATCATTATATATGTAAAAAAAAAACTACTCTGATAACCATGTAAACTTTTTCTTGTGTAAAGTATTGGAAAATGTTTCTTATCCGGAAATAATATAATTTTCATATGTTTATCACACAAAAAAATTTATAGTCTTAATAAAAACATTTATTTATCGTATATCTTCGATGATAAAAAAAAAGAAACGCAGATGCAGTGGTTAAATATGTTATGGGCTTATAGGTAGACATTTGAAATTAAATCGACAAAGGAATTTATGTATTTGTCTTCAGAAAATATCTTAATATGTTTTTCTGGTTAAAAAAAACCAAATAAATAATTTTAAAATGTCATTTTTAAATCCCAACTCGATAGGTATTCGTTATAAAATAGTGTTGAAAATAAGTAGACATTTAGCCATATACATATTTAGTTAAACACAAGGGATTGATAATAAACTCATAATAATGGAAGATCTGTTTATTAAATTTTTTCTTTCAATGTGGTCATAATAATGTGTCTCCTTATTTAAATTTATTTTTAAGGATTGCATGGCCTTTTAGATGTTTGTAACTACATGTTCAATATTAAGAACTCAATATTTCGTAATACTACACAAAATATTAAAAAAAAATAGTTCAAACATGTTACATTAAATTTAGAATAAATAACACAAGCCAGCAAAAAAAAATATTATATTTTGTGGGAATATTTTCATGATTAATATTCCTTCCTAATCATAAGAGCTCAGAACATGTGGGCTAGTTGAGAAATGACTTTAATAAAAATTAAAGAACATGAGTTGAAGAGTGAGGAAACCCAATTTTAAGGGGGATCATGACTTCTTTTATGCATGCTTTGAGATACTTTGTCAAATAAAAAGGTTTTATCACGGAAATACAAATGAATATTTTTCTTTGATTATATATATTTTTGTGCTCAAATTATTGATTTTTGGTTGAATATACACGCAATTGTGTTTGTTTAATGAATCTAAAAAGTATTGCAAATCATTGAAGTTTTCTCATAAAATATTTGTACTTGATATGATATATATATATATATGAAAATAATAGACAATATATAGGTTACACGATCCCTTAACAATACTTTGTTAAATAGGTGAATTTAAGTCGCATATAACAACAAAGATTTTTGATCAATAGCGCGCGTTCGTTTGCAAAATATTAATGCAGGCAATGTCGTCTCGAAGTAATTTAATTCCGATTTTTGACAAATCATCCATTATATTTTTAAAAAGTGATAATAATTGCTATTTGGGCTCTGATGAAGAAAATGATTTCTGAATTTTAAATCTAGGCTCTAACTACAAATAAATACAAAGTTTGATAGCCAAGTCCTAATGGTATATGTATGTGATGTAATCATATTTAACAAAAACAGGCTATTAGTTCAAAACATAGTTTGTTTTTATATGCTACTTTATTTCACCCATTTGACCAAGTATTGTTTGGAATATCGTATAATTGAATACACACTAAATATTACTTTTAATATATTACTCTAACATAACTTTTTGTATTTCAGTTTGGGGACTATCCCTTTGCATGCCCTTTCGCTGCCCTTCTTCAAGCAACTTCTATTTTTGTTTCAACATTATCTATAACAGCCATTGCACTGGATCGTCGTCATCTCATTGTTAAGCCTCATGTTCCAGCACCAGGGATTAAATGCATGCTTGCAATGGTCCCTGTCATTTGGAGTCTTGCCCTAACTTTAGCATCTCCATTGGCTATATGGAAAAGACTGGAAAATTGGACTGAGTGGGCAGACTCTGTGAATGTGTTAGCTGATGATACAAGGTAGCAGTCATTTCTCTATGGTATGAATAGAAATACTTAATTAATTAATTATTGATATATGTAGAAGGAGACTATGGATTAAGCTTTTAAATCCTTAAAAGATGCACATAGGTATTTGTATAATGAGTCTTTTCCTTGGTCTCTATGATCATTAAAAAAATATTTTACCGAGGGACATCAACTTTTTTTTCTTCTAAATGTGTCATGATTACATTAAACTATGTAGATATACTTGTAGTTAGAGCAAGTTTCATCCAATAGAGTGATATCGAGCGAAAAAAAACCATTTCTGAGTTGATGTCAAATTAAGAAATGGTGTTACAATGACGACTAACAAAAAATGTCATTAATGATAACGGATCTATAACTTAAAATAGAAATGGAGCAAAATTGGGATAGTTACTTAGAGTTATCCAAAATACAAATTTTAGAAGATGAAGTGTTCCAACTTTTCGAGTACCGAGTAATCTCTTTTGTAAAGAGCAATGGCCTTCCAAAAATCAATTTTATTTCTTTTTACATATTTACCTATTAGATATACTAATTTAAAATCCCATTTATTTTGCGGAGAGAGTTTCTAATAAAAGAAACACAAGGGTATTGTAATGACACGAATATTTGGAACAATAGTTTTAATAACACCGATACATATTTAAAAGAATAAGAAACTTTGTCTTCAGGGGGTATACCTACCTCGTATACTCATTTTATGAATACTGGGGGCGTACTGGGTCTATTATTTCTATCAGTTTTTGCCTAAAAGAAAGGTACTAAAAGGGAATAAGGAGCCATGGGCGAAGTATAATCAATGTAAAAAGTATCGTTCGTGATAGCATTGCCAGCTTTTCAATAATTTTGGTATAAATTCCTTCGAATGGAATGGAACTTTTTTAAGTCTTTCAAGTTATATTACTAGTATTTATCATAGCAGAAAATAAAACGGATTTTTGAAAGGTTGGTGCTCAGTACGAAAGAGATTACTCGGTACTCTTAAGGTTGGAAAACTTCATGTTTTACACTCAAATGTACACAAAAAAAGTACTTACTTTGATCGTTAATGTTTTCTAATAGGCTTGACTTTTATTAAAATGATGCATGTAAATTTGTGGAGTAAATATTTGTTAAATATGTCTTATTTGAGCAATCTCCTAGTAATTGAAGAAAGTGTATTTCATCAATTCCTGGTCTCTCCATGTAAAAACCTTGATTCTAGAGCTATGAAACAAAGTGACAAATTTTGTCTGTGTGGTCAATTTTTGCACTAAATTACTTCATAAATAACTATGCATCCGCCGATTTCACATTATTTTTTCAATTAAAACAAGGTGAATTCTGCACAAGGAGAGGTGAACATTTACAATCATGTACTTCAAAAGGCAAGAAAGTATCTTCAAACATGGAGGTGTTGATATTTTATAGATTTGGTTAATCCCATTTATAGACTTCTTTTTTTTTTGATTAGCTCTACAGGGATATACTTATCCCTCCTTATTGAAAACAAATAACTCATATTGTATGATCATTTCGAATGCTTGACACATCAAAACTACCTTTCCTTTTATGAAATATCAATGAAAATAAATTATTATGGCGCTTTAGCCAGAGTGAGTGAATGTAGGGGCTTAGATGAGTTTATTTTTTTAAACAAGACTCTTTGGATTAATTTTTTCTTTACACATAAATTTGAATAAAGGCATGAGTAAGGGAAGCTAAGATCAATTTAATAGTATTATAGGTATAATATAAACTTATGATAAAAACCACTATATTTTTTTTCCTTTCAGACATTAAAAAAAAATTAGATATTTATAAGGTTATATTTGTAGGTGTAAGTCCCAATAGTGTGTAACATACTATTTTTATCGTATTTGGATATCAATATCTCCCCATACAATTAATATAACTTTATGGTTTTAAATTTTATAAACATAAAGATGTCTTCCAACTTTTTTTTTCCCAATTATTTAATTATGTATTACCAAATATTTTAGTTTGTTCGGTAATTTACTTAGTTAAAATTTTATACAATTACTTTTTATATAAAATGTATTTACATATGTATAAATGGTTTTGAAGATGTCTACATCAACTTTTTTATTAGGTCTTTATTTTTCCTCCTTTCTCATCTTATTTCTTTCAGCAATAATTGTTGTTTTTTATATAAAATGGGTCAATGATAATCTTAAGCAACATAATGAATGAATTGTTTTAATTTCCTTTTATTTTAGTCTCAATTCGACACAAGCTCAAATTGAATACATGAAGAACTGTTCAATTTTCAATGACAAAAGTAGTAACCATACGACGGAGTCTAGTTTTTCAAATGATACCATGGAGAATGTGCGATTGAACTGTATTCTTCAAGATATAATGCCACGATGGTTGGGCGAGCTACAGTCCTGTAGGGAGGACTTCCCTACAAATGGTCGTTTTGTGTATTCTTCCATTACAATGCTCATTCAATACTTGCTTCCAACTATTACCATATCCATTGCCTATTATCAAATCTATGGTCAGCTCAATCTTCGACTTCAACAGAAAATGAGTCAACTCATTAGTCATCAAACAAGTGCAAATAATGTGATCATTGCAAGGATGGAAAATGATATTCAAAGAATGAGAAGGACCATCAATCTACTCATTTCAGTTGGAGTTATTTTCTGTGTTTGTTGGTTACCCTTAAATATCCTTAACTCTGTAATAATATATTATTTGTCTTAAACAACCCTTTCCAATTTTTCAAATTTGTGTTATTGCTACTAGGTCATGGATATTACTGAGAAATCTCGTTTTGAAAACATGGGAACCAAAAAAGTTTTAAGTGATGAGGAGTTCTGCATTCTCTATGCTGTTTGTCATGTGATGGGAATGTTTAGCGCCTGTGCGAATCCCGTTATTTATGGTTACTTAAATGAAAACTTTCACAGGGAATTTATGGAAATTTTACATCCATGCTACAACTTCTTCTGTCAACTACGATGCAAAAAAGACTCAGGTGACCTTGGTAGTCAGACTACCTATTGTTCATCTCTTTGTTGGCTATGTTGTTCTAGGAAGAAGCAAGAGGAAGTGAAGGAGTCAATTTACCTAACCAACAAAAAGGCATCATCGAATTCCAATGTTGAGCATCGCATAGCTCAATCCTGCGTTTAAAACATTTTTGTTCAAAGTTAGAGAGTATATATACAAATGAGGACTGAAGTATTTATTTATTTTAATTTATGTATGTAGTTAATTATGTTAAATTTACGTTTTAAAAAGTTTTGATTCTTCTTTTAAGTCTTTTCTTCAGTTTTTCAACAATTGAATGTACAAATAAACGGTATAATTAAGATAAAATTAAAGCTTTTTTTGTTGTTGTATGTTTTTTTTTTGTTTTTTTCAAAGCTTCATAAAGTTCTTTAATAATTTTACATCTACTAAAGGTTCTATTAATTTCAAAAAAAATTTGGACTGTCAAATCAACTTTAGTTCGGCGTTACTAAAGTTGTGATAATAAGGGCTACTATGAATATTTTTTATCAGATGATGACTATTTTTGAGGGAAAGTCAAATAACTTTTTTATCAACTTATTTGATTTCAAATTAGCCCTTGAAAATCTACTAAAATTATGAGTAAACATGGAATTTTATGCAAGTTTGTAGCTTTCAAAAAGGACAAGTTTTAGGCAGACTTTGGTTGTCAAGGGCTAAAAAATTTAATAAGTTTTAATATTAATATTTTTAAACTTATTAAATCATTTTTAAGAATGAAAATATTGGTAATAATTAAGTAACTTTGTACAATGCCAAGAATTAACAAATTATAATCTTATATAACTTGAGCAATGATGAAACCTCAGTTCATTACGACTCCTCAGCTTTTATCCATTCTTCTTCTCATGTCTTACGTCTACGGGACGTAACTAGACATTATCAAGAAGGTGGCAATATTAAAGAATAAACGATTATTATGGACAAGAATCTAGGAAGTGATTTGAATAATTAGAATACTTTTACAGTTCTGTATTTTTAATAGATTAAATTTTCAAGTACATATGTGTATTTATAGGATCTATTTGAGTTCGGTGGATAAGCATCGTTGGGGGGGGGGGAGATACAGACCCCAAATACCCCATCATCATTATGGCATTGATCTATGGTGTACCTTTGTACAACTATATCTATTTATCATGACAATAAGAGGTGGGGTGGCCGATCGACAAATATTTTAGGGAGCACCACAAGCTTTGGGGATCGCTAAATTTCAAGTTAATAAAAGTTAATTACTAGAAACGAAATTATTTTTTTAATATATGATTAAATTTTTTTTTTAAATGACATACATTTCTTGAAAAGGGCCTTCAAAATTTAATAGAGGTCCTCCCATATATAACATATATGCCCCACTCCACCACTGTTGACAATGATCAATTAAGAAGGTAAATTTTGTTCGATTTTCTTGAAACAGAATAGTAATTGCTCTAGCCGGTGATTCTTGATCCACTGTTTACTTCTAACTACGTATTATGAATGATTCTTTTTTAGATCATAGTTTAGTAAGCTTCAATGAAAATGTCACATTTTTTCAAATTTGAAAAAATTGCATGATATAAGTACATAGAGTTAAAAATAGCTCAGATATTAAAAACTAATTAGTTATATACTCAATTCATAGTTGTTCTATTTTGTTAGATTGCATTTGGGTATCTACAGTTACAAAATAGCCAAAAGTAATAATTCATACATAATTTGAAAAGAGGTTTCTAGGTAAAAGGCTGTACATAAAAGGAAATTAATTAAAGATAATTCCTGTTTTTTCTAAAAACTTAAATATAATAAAAATAAATATATCACAATTATAATAAATTTCAATGTATCTTTTTTTAACTAACAATAGCGAAAAAGGATGGCAAATCGATCACAAAAATTTTAAGATATAAAATTTTAAGAAAAAGTTGAACGGTAATTTTTTGTCTTTAATTTTCCATTTTTTTTGTCTCGAAAATAAAATTTTTAGCTCTACTGATTAGTTGACATCAACTCAAGATTTGAATAATAGTTATATAATTGAAAATGGGGTTTTGTTTATTTACTATATGATATTAAATTTCATTTAGAAATTTAAAGAAATGTACATTTTATTAAATCATTAATTAAATAAACCTTAATAAAATATAAAATTCATTTTTCGTTGTTTAGCTTAGAATTCAAGTCAAGTATGAAGTAAGGTCATTATCGTTTTTTTGAGAATAGTTTGAAAAAGTTTGCCGATTGCTGTCAATGAATTTGGAAATATATTTCCTATTAAAATAATTTGTTTTAAATTAGGATTATTGTTATCCTAAGTATTGTTCTTATGAGTCAAGAGGAAATTGTGTCACAGTTTACTAATACGATAGATTTTTATGCGTAATTTGTTATGACTTAATATATTTGTTGTTCATTAATGTATTTTAGTATTATTAACGTAGAAATAGTGATCGATTCAGCAATAAAAAGTGATTTAAATTGAATAGTTTTTTGCCTTAAAAGTGTATAAAAAATCTCCACAGAAGCCTTTTTTTTCAAAATAGGTATGTTATATAGCAGATATGCGACTCAAATTATTAAAAAAATAAAACTTTGTTATTTTTAAAAAATCTGTGTTTTAAAAGGTCTTGGTTTTTTCCCAAAAAAATAATCCTTATCCCTTCCCAACAAATCCCCAACTCTGCTACTAGGGTATCATTAGAGAGAGAAAATGAGGTGTGAATACAAGAAAAGAAGTTTCTTTAGCTTTTGACCATCAAATGATCAGTAATGTATCGGCAATTTAATCAAAGTTGCTATCTACAAAAAAGTTTTTTTAGATATCCATTTCATCCTTAATACATATTTATTTATACTGATCGAGTACAATTCATACTAAAGCAAAAATACATTTAGTGTATTTTATTCTGAATCATTTTTGAAGAAAAGGTTTTTTTAGGTCATCTGTAAAACTTGTCAATAGTAAAACGAGCATAATGTATGTATGTAATGTTCATTTATATAGGAATGTTGTTGTTTTTTATGTTAATTCATGGGTCAATGAATGGATACACTATGAAGAAGTTTATATCATATGCGTGTATAGCAAATAAATTCTAATGTATTTCCTTTGATAATTCCCCGGAGTATTTATATGAATTTCTATAGCTATTCAAAGGTTAAAAATGTATCTATCTTATTGTGAGGGCCGTTACATAGACAGAAAACAGTAAAATAGCAATGTTTAGATACATATGCGACATGTTGGCATAAAAGTAGATCTTAATGCAAATAAATGTATTTTTCTTTTTCAGTTGGTACCGTTACCTTGATAATCAATTTTAATTCAGTCTTCTTTGTATTGTTGAAACGACAACTTGCTACAATTATAAGTAGTTCAATTTTCGATTATTCGATCATTGTTTTTCCTTTTTCTTATTATACAACTGTTATTTCTTTCTGCAAAAGTCGCATCCCTATTTATTGTCAATAGGAATGAGATAATAAAATGAAACAAAGGTACCAAATAATAATTGTGGACACACTCACTCATAGGAATTTTTTTGTAGACTGTCATTATACACCCAAATATCATCAAAATATTATAAAAACTAGGTTGTTTATATTTATAAGATTTTGTATCTTCTCATGTAAAACTTGATACAACAGAGGACGGGCTTTTTTTCAGTAAAATAACATTTGTATCAATGTTTATCAAGAAATATTAAATTGCGGTCACATTCAACTTTTCAAACGTATCTACATAGTCATCTCCATTCACTGTTTTATGGATACAAATACATTTATGAATATAAAAATTAGAGAATTTCTAGATTCTTATGTGAATACAAATACGTCTAAAAGGTCGACAACTTTAGTAGAATCTTGTTCTTGCGGGTTTTTTTTTTGTTCTAGATCTGTTCAAGACAGAGACTCACAATCTGTTTGTCATATGCGAATAAGGAGACAATTTTAAGTATGAAAATTTATATTGCTTAATGGGATATATGTAAATAAATATAATGTCTTTATAAATGTATTTACAAACATTATGTTTTTTCATATGTATATACATATAAAAGGTTTTTTTACATGTTCTTAATGCCAACAACAAACATTATTTTAAATTTTCATAAAAGTTTCATCAACATAAATTCCATTTAATATATAATAATATTCAACTTTATTTAAAAGAATATCATAAAAGTAAATAACTCTGAGTAATTTTATGAAACTTCCTAAAAATGAAAAAAAGGGCTGTTACTTTAGTATGTAGTTTCTAGATTATACTTGGGGATGGAGCTTTAGTAGTGGAAACAAATATTTTTATGACTAAAAAGGGGGGAAACAGTTGATAGCTTTTTTTTTGTTTTTTTTAAATTATGTTGATTCTTTATTAGGTCGTTAAGGACACACCTTCGTCAAAAAAGAAGAATATTCCTTTGATTTAAAAAGTCATAAATAGAAATATGATTAATCTTTTCGTACATTTGGATTCTTTTTCTCATCATTTTCTACTACTTTTAAGACATTTTGATATTATTTTTTTTCTAAAAAAGAACTGAAAAAAAGGTTTGGTAGTTGGCAGAACAGAGTTTCGGATGTAAATTGCACTTACATAAGTCTCATTAAACTTTAAACACAAAATTGAAGTTAAAAACTTTAGATTTGACTTGGGCTTGAGCTCAGAAACCTGAAACTTGACTCGTAAACAGCGCAGAGCCTAGATCTCAGACTCGAGTCGCATTTAAGTATGCGACTTCGGACTCAGTTCAAACTTGAAGTATAATAGTAAATAGTTAGTCGTTAGTAGGTCTGAATTAGTTGGTCAGTTTTTCCCAATTGTAGAACTAACCTGCATATCTTAACAAAAAGTAATTTGGGTTCAGCCAATCAATGTTTAAAACACTAATAGGAGACATAAAGAGTAGACAAATTGACAGCTAAAAAAAAAACAGAGTACATAAGTGATAAGCAGAAAAGAAGGATTTTTTTTTATCCCATAACATAGTTAGTTTAAACATACTTAAATTTAGCTAAGGCTAACAACTTAAAGTATATTACAACTATCAATTTCAAGATTAAATTGAGACATCCAAAAAAAAACCAAAATAGGGTTATTGATTTAGATGCTCAATATTTTATTTATCTATTTTTGGATTTTTATTTTATTGATAGATATTTATCATACAAGAAATAATAATTTTGCCCATTTTATTGGTGATATGGAAACAGTATTTTATATCTAAAGTATCATTTATGAATGACATTGCGTCAGTGAAAAAAAGGGTCCTTTAGATCGATAAATAACAAGTACTTTTAATTAAAAACTACAGCATCATATAATTTTAGATAGATTCCTGGAGTCAATTCATTAGCTGAGGGATGAAACAAGAAAAGTTCAATCTCGAAACCCCTTATTTGCTTTGTGGAAAACCATTAATTATATCTTTTGACACATATTTGATAGTTGTTTTGATTTTGGGACAAGTTATATAACGAGGAGTAACTGGGCATATGTACCAGGTCATTTTATAAATTAAAAATAACAATTCTAATTGAGTATTAGTATATTTAATAACTTCAAAAGTCATTAAAATGTGTAAAATACAAGTAATTAATTAATTATCATTTATAGTATAATTGACAAATATTCATTTTGTTCAGCAGATAGAAGTCCATTTATATATCATATCCCTGTAACTAATTAGTTTTTACAAAATGAGAATTTAATTTTTTTTAAACTGACTTTTTAGGTAAAATTCAAGTTACATATAAAAGGACTTGCGGTTTTCTTTCTTCAGGTTTGTGTATACAAGCATTACCCTTCCAATATAAATCTTGGCTCTTTACTCGGTCATAATATTCATCACGTATATTTTTTTTCATCATTTTTTATTATGATAATATGTGTATACAGTGTGCATGTGTCTGCATATTCATCAGTAAGGATAAAAAGATGGGGGTTTCTTATGTATGTAGATCATTATTTATTTCGTTTTTTTTGGCAGATAAAGGTATATATCAATCCAAAATCAATTCAACCTTGACAATGGTTTACCGCTCTTTTATTTACATATACCTAGTCTCAATAATGCAATTAATAATAATTATTCATAGGGACTCAAGGGAAATAGCAGAGGAATCGATCTCATGACTATATTTAATCTTTTTTTTATTGATTAATGAAATAAACGAAATAATATTTTACTCGTCTTTTATTATTTAGAATATATTATAGAATCAATTAAATTATCTGCATAAGAAGCTTCTTAAAATTGGGACAGGGAAGGTGAGAAGGCCCATAAGGAAAGTTTAGAGCTACTTCCAATTTTCAAAAGGGTTGGTATCCCAACTCAAAAGTTGAAAATTTACTTTTGTTAGAATGAGAAATAGCCTAAATACCACCTTTGTCTGTGCAAGTCTAGAAGCTTGAAAAACACTACCTATAGGCTATATGATAATTGATAGCTTTTGTTTATTTCTCGGCTGAAAAATATGTAGACTATGAGGTATTTTAGTTAAAACTGGAATTGCCATTAAATTCTGGAATCCGAATGATTCTTTCCCTTCTATGGTTGAGTAGAAATGGCAATTCTTATATTGTAGCCAGACTAAACCCTATAAAGGCAAAATATACTATTTTGATAATAACGAAAGATCAATAACTACATGACCCACTTTTCATTATATTAACAACTGAAAAATTAACATGTTATTCATTCTCAAAATAGATCCTTCAAAAAGTTTTATCTCTACATTGTTTTTTCCTCAGAATAGGACGATTTGATTCCACATGAAATTAATAAAACTTGGAATAAGAATAATTTTTTTCAGAATATGTATAAGTTTATTTTCCTGTGGATTTTGGTTATTCTTCTTACTCAAAAATTGACTAAAACCTACAAAAAAAAAAAGAAAATGCTTGAAAACCAGACTTGAAACAAAAAATAAATTACAGATGCAGAATAAGCACAATTTGTACTACAAGAATTAAATATAGTAACTATTTGATTTTCAAGAAAAAAAATTTTTTTTTGCTTACTCGTGTGATTAATTATTCCTATATTGTCCCCACACATTTTAGTAACTTTAAAAAAAAAGTAACTCCTGACATTACATTGATGTATTCAAGAATCTTTAAATTAAATGGAGAAATTATTGGAGAAAACTAGATCCTTACTGAAAACTGACAAGTTATTAATAATTATTAGAGATCTGCAAAGTCAGCTATTATTGTTTGATGGACAATCTTTTTCTAATAATATTTGAAATCCTGCCCGTCCATCACTGGTTATTTTCAGTATTATTTCCGCATGAAACGAAGATTCTGCCAAAAAATGGGTCAATTCAAATCAAACAATTATCAGTCAGCATTCCACCATCTTTTCAATACGGGATCTTGAACTAAAACATTGTCAAACAGTATTCAGTTTTTTGGTAAAAGGGTATTGCATGAAGGTTGAGTATTTTTTTCTTTTCTTTTTTTTCTACGGCCATTGTCTAATTTATGAATATTATTAGAATTGGGAATATCATCGGATTTCATGTCTAAAGTGTATGGATGTGAAGGTGAAAGAGTTCTTTGACTTATGAATTGTTGAAAAAGAGAGAGTTTGTCTTCATGAACATGCAACGTGACCTTCGTCGATCACCAATTCTCCAAATTTGTGCTTTATTGAATTTCTCTAATGCTTCAGTTATATTCATGGGCTGACGGGAAAATGAAGAGGATTCTAGGTATACATGCATACACACAGAAGTCCCTCCTTGCCAATGAGATTCCAGGAAGATATTGGGCAATAGCCAATTGCATAGCAGCTCGGACACACCACTTTCAAATTAAGATACAGGATGCTACAAGTATGTTATCGTTCGGTGGACACTGGGAGCTGAGAGTACCTGTATGTATTATGAAATGTTCCCCTTTTGTATTTTGAAATTTCTTTCGTAATAAGAAACAATATTTTTCCGAAAAAGTGTTTGATAATTTCGTAAGTAAAGGTACCACTCTATTCATTGTTTGAAATAACTTTTAACAACACTGCTTAACTTTGAATTTCCACCCTTGACCAAAATTGCCTCTTCTGATTTTTATTAATTTTACACCTTTTATTGGAAACTCGTTAATAATAGTTGTGTCTTACCTAATTTTTGAGTATAAAATAGATTTTAGTTGAATAACTTTGTAACTATGTAAACATTTCAACAATGGATTTATGTGTTATATGATATTTTATAATGAATAATAATTTTAAAAAATTACTTAGGGGTTGTAGTGTGACAGGCCATAGGAGTCCATAACCAAGGGAGTGAATAAATATTGGAAGAGCGATGACATCTTTTCTAACTATATGGGTCTCGTTTAAGGGGATTATGTCCCTCTCTCTGATGGCGGCCCTGGGTGGAAGGGCATTCATATTGATTGATGTTCTGTTTTAAAGGAGTATGTGACTCCAGTAGAACTAATCTAAATAGCTAAATAATGAAACTTTGTTTAACAAATGAAATCAAGTTAATAGAATTGATTCCACCTAGTGGAACCATTTTTTGGACAATCAACATTTGGCCTAATTAAGCCATTGGCTTAATTATTCAAATTTAAGAGAAGTAGCATTATTTTAAATCATATATACCATTGTCTATATTTTATATAGATATTCTTAAACACTAACATAAAATCAAAAATTAATTACGATTAACTGAAATATTATATTTATCTACATATTTGGATCTGTAGCATTTTTTAATTTTTTTTTAAGGAATTGTGAATCGACAAGGATTAAGTATGGAGAAAGATCTCTTTTTTTTTCATCTTACATATATGAAAATTAATCATCAAAATATCTTAGATTCTTCTCATTTCTTATTTTTGTCAGCAATGGTTAAATATTTTAAGGCATTTTGAAACGTTGTTCATATTAAAAAGTACAATATGTAGAATGAGAGAGAAAAAAAAACATATGTTAGGATACATGCTTATTTCTTATAAATGAATGACTATATATTGTTGATGTAATAGCTTTTATGATGAGAGAGCCAAATTACCTCTATACTTTCTCGTGGAGATTAATATTATAAATTTTAATCAACTCAAACCCCTTTGTCAAAAATAAAACCTACTTTCGATGGCTGCATACTGCTAAACTAGAGAAAAAATACAGATATTCTGTTCTTCACTATTTCATATAAAGTCCCTCTGTTTAGATAAATATATTTTAAAGGAAGCAAAGAGGTGAGTACACTATAAATTATTGATGTTACAATGCAGATTGCTAACAAGAATTTTTCTCCTCTTTGCTAAATTCAACCCTATCTAGACCAATTTCACATCTTTCTTTATAATTAACAAGTGTAAGCCGATTATAAGTTATATACCAAAACTTGATAAACTTCATATTCTTATTTGAAAGCTGGGGAGTAATATAAAAGTAATAATAGGCCATGAATAATTTTAACACACAAAAATTAGCCGAAATATCTCGGAAACTGTGGATATTAGAGCAGAAATATTTCTTTTAAAGTATCATATTTATTGTGTAGTCTTGAGAAATTCAGAGAAAAAGTGTGTTTATTAGACATTTTATCTATCTATGAACTAGAATTTTGTTATGACTCTAACAAGTTAATTATTATAATCGATATATTTGTTCTATAGAACGTTTTCACAAGTTGTAGTCATAAACAACTAAACTTGATAAGAACAAAAAAAATTTCCTATTATACAATTATCAGATAACATATATACTTATGAAATAAGACTTTATTTTCAATTTCTAACGTTTATTGTGAAAAAAAACTTGACAAATTTTATCTTCAAAATAATAGCTATAGCTAGCGACACATTTTTCCCATCTCTCAGGCAATTTGTGAATGGCACACTAAAAAATTGATCATCTTTGGCTACAAACTAATCATCGAGCTATTTTTTGGATTCTGCGTGAGAATTGAAGCGCTGTTCTGTTAATGCGTGACCCATCGAACAAGTGATAGTCTGATGGCACCAAGTCTGGTGAGTATGTTGCATGCACCAACGGTTTACAATTGTACGTTTACACCAATTCCACCAGTTGTGGTCGGGCGGACTACACTGTGCTCTGATCAGAGCATGTCCACCGTAGGCTTCTATAAGCATTTGATGTGCATCAGAAGCTTTTTTCTTCAAATGATAACAGAAAATCAACGAAATACGCAAATCGTAGTTTGAAGGCACTAAATTCGATATTTTTAAGAACAAACAAATTGTATTGTTGTATGAAACTTCACAAACAATGAACTGAATATTGTTGACAGATGACAAACAAAAAAATAAGACATTTGGAATGGTTTAAAAATACTACTAGCTACATTTGTTGCCTAATAAGTAAAAGTCTCTTTTCACAGGTATAGACCTAACAGAATTTTGTCCATTTTATTTGATAACTATATTAACAACAGTGCCTCAAACATAGCGTCCCATTAAAAATTATTTTACATTTGTAGATTAATATTTGATTTTGTTTATGATCATGTATGTGTGAAATATTCATTCATATTTAAAAAGAAAAACTGTTTTTATGTGTTTAAAATAACTCCACAAGTAATATTTTTAATACCAATATATTAGCATTTAATAAAGGGAAGCATAACATAAGGTATATAGACATGAACAAAATTTTGAAATAAAGTTAAGCTTAAGAAAAAAAATAAAAATATCTGTTGGTACTACTACCTTGATGATCAAATTGAATTTAGTCTTCTCAGTATCGTTGAGGTGAAAACTTGCTACAATTATAAGTAGATATTGTGTATTATTTAAGTAAATAAAAATCAGCAGATAAAGTGTAGTGGTACCAGATAGTAATTGCAGGCATGCTTTTTCATCTCAATAAAATGCCCATCCCTAATCATATATGTACAATACAATCTTGACATACTAGTTTAATCTGTTCCATGGCCAAGTTGGTATCTCAAACAATTGTGTATCTTTTAAATTAAGTTTATCACCTTGTTGCCTAATAAGTAAAAGTCTCTTTTCACAGGTAATAGACCTAACATAATTTTGTCCATTTTATTTGATAACTATATTAACAACAGTGCTTCAAACATAGCGTCCCATTAAGAATTATTGTACATTTGGAGATTAAAAGAGATCCAGTAGAGTAAAGTACAGTAGGCCTACAGTTTAAATGATAAATGTAGAGAACAGAGAGTGAATGCTTGGATTGTCTGCAGTATATGGTTGGCATGAGACGCAAGTACATATTTGCGTCTCAACCCTGGCTTCTGATACAAACGAAACTCAAAATTTTAAGGTAAAAATAGTATAATTACGACTCGTTTGTTTTGAAACGATACAAAATTATAAAATTTGTAGTAATCGGATCATTTGGTATCGGATTGGACTTGAACACAGACTCGAAAAAAGTGGATTCGAATATAAATCTGCTTTTTCAAGAATATTTTTCTTCTTGGTTTTAGTTTTGACATAGTTTTTCTAAGAAACAGATTTTTTTTCAATTTCCCACCCCCTTCCCTAAAATATACTACCCCTTCAAAAATTATGTCCACATCCCCACCACCTACCCTGGCAGATCGCCACTGTTTCGCAGTTAAGTCAACTCTTTTTATCTGTAAGACTACTTTTTATTTAATATTCATTGACAAGAGATAATTAAAGCTCTACCAATCAACAAATAAAGAGCAAGAGTAGAAGAAAATATAGTGTACGTTTTTTTGTTACTGAGATAGCGCTTTCAATCATATACATATATATACCTACTTCCAATTAAGATCTTTAACAATGATGAAAATCTGTCTCATTTCTTAGGCGATGCAAATAATTTTTTTTTAACAAAAATGCTTTTTACTATCATGATTTATTGTAATCAAGACTTGAAGTGTATATAATTTATTATGTACATTTTTATCAAAACAGGGCTACATATGAATGTTATATATTTATATGAATGTATGGGTAGATTTGAACATAAAATTATGTATATGTATACGGTATACACTGTACGAATTGAATTATGAACGCATATATTCTATGTAAAATACAGTTTAGCAATAAATAAATACAAATCATATATAAAATGTTGAGAATATTTCATTACTATACGTTTAGTTTCATAGCTCAAGTATGACCTTATATGCTCGTATGCCTGCCGTACCTACCTTACTAAAGAAAAAATTAGCTGTGCTAAAATAACATTAATATTCGATTGATATCAAATGCAACTTCTACCTACTACTATGAGCAAAAATACCGGGAAATTTTAATTAATTTTTTTTTGGAGATTCCAATAGGAATGTATGTTGTTGGTTCTATGTTGGCACTAATGTCATTGACATATGTACCGAATTACTTGTCGACATACTCATTAGTGTTGGAGATACGAGTCTTTTTGTGAATAGCTAAAATCGATTTTTTCTCTTTTAAAATGTTTGAAGGATGATGACTAAATGACATTTAGAGAAATGTTGTGTAAACCCAATAAATTTAAATGAATACTCCAGACTCCACTCATTTGAAATTTTGATAATCTGTGGTTTATTTATCGAAATACATAACCTATTACTCAAGAAGCCAACAATCTTATTTTTAATTTTAATAGCATATCTAAATTCAACAGTAATTGTTCTGTAATTGGGAACTGAATACAAATTTTGTAACTCAATCAATTGTTTGATCCCCAATATTTTTTCCCCATACTACGTGTATATTAAACATTCAGAGTAGCTACGTAGCTTATACATAATAATTGCATAGATAAGACTTGTGGTGCACTTTATTTATACAAATAATAGTATTAAACATTGAGGGCCTTTGTTTTGGAATGTGCATATTTTATTTAAATAGCTTTGTAGTGTAAGATTAGAAAAGGAAAAATAGTTGGTACTTTTGTTCTTTTTTGAAATTAAGTCTTCTTATTGATTAGATCATTGAGAAGAGAAGGACACACCTCCCACTAATAGAATGATAAAAGATTGTCTGCCTACATTTGTTGTAGATTTGGGTAAAATTACATGATAAATGCAATTTATATCTATTAATTGTAACAGCTGATGTTAAAGTGGGTGTTAATATCACGATTATAATATCTACAAAACATGAATAACTCCTGCGTATTTTTTTTTCAGCTGTTGATTTTCTACTTTTCTTCATAGTTTTCTATGCTTGACTCTTATTGGGGATCTTAATGCACTAATTACAACTACTCTCAACTTGATCATATACAAAAAAAAATATTCTAAGCCTTTAAAAATAAGAACATTTTATATTCATATACATATATGGAAATAATACAAGATAAAATATATTAATCAACTATGGAAGTGAAGTTTGTATGGGTTAGACTTAACCTACATAGATCATCTAATATCTCTACATATTGAAGCAAAAACATCAGGTATCAAGGACTCAAAACTTTCAAAGGCCTTCACTCTCATCTTTAAAAAAAGGTCTTAAAATCATGTGTACATGGATAGTATTAATTAATTATTTATTCAAGTTAGTTATGGATTTCTCACATTCATCATCTCTGAAAGGAGAGAACGTCATCAATTGATACAGACCTTCAACAAAAAAAGGATAAATTATGTATAACGGAAAGTTTTCTTGTACACTAATTTATGAAAATATTTGATGATTTCGAGAATCAAGGAGCTTGTTTTTTTAAAATTATGTTCATTTATAGGTCTACATATATTATCTATGAAAAATCTTCCTTTATTTATGCGAGCAGTATAGTGGAATGAATTGTTCTTGTATTTTGAGAGAACATCGTAAATATGTGCTAATATAATGCCCTCTCTCAACGAAATAGAGCAGTTTTACGTGTCGTCATTCATTATTGTTGAATTCGGTCATCTTGGATATAAAAACAATCCAATTTCAAAAGAACAAATAACATTTTTCCCTTAAAATGAGGAAAAATAGTGAATTACTACCATGCATTTGGATGTCAGAATAAGACCAACAAATAAAATTACTTAAACCTTTACCGTCACTCAAAAGTTTATAAATCTTAATTAATTATCATATGTATATCTAACCTTAATTTGTACTAAAAATACATTGACATAGTGTAGCCAATAAAATTATAATTATTACTTTTGCAAGGATCAGATATTTTTTTCAAATTTTTCTACTTTTCTGGTCCCATATCTATCCGGAACAAAGATAACTAACTGTAACAATCTAATCATTTCATAGTTCATAGGGACTTTCAGTACCTACTACCAATTAGATTGATTTGATTCAAATATCACTGTTTTTCTTTAATAATAAGTTGTATCCAATACAGACATTTAGTCTTTTTTCATTTGTAAGGTCATTTGATCAAGTTTCCCAAACCTTTTTTTCCGGAAATGTGTTCATTTTATTGAATGAATATATCAACTCTATGGTCCCAAAATGACGTTCCTTCGATTTATTATGCAATCAATGATGTCAATGAAAGATCTTTATACATAGATCCTTAAATTAGTAATTGATTTTAATTGCATAATTATTTTTCATAATTGCATAATTATTTTTGATAATCGCATAATTAATTTCATCTCCTTTTGGACTTTGTACAAAAAATTCATTTATGAAGAAGGAAAATATAGGATAAAAAAGTATAGAAATTAAATGCAATATAATTAATTATTACATGAAAACTCATTTACATTTGGGGAAATACACATTAAAGCATATTGTTTGTATACATTTATTTTATTTATTAAACTGTTTGAGAAATTATAAATGATAACTAGACCGTTACTGATGACTTTGCTCACAAAACTTGTGCTATGATGCATTAACTAAACAATAATGTATTTTGAAAACTTTTCAATTTTCCATGCCCATGTTATTATGTGTACGTGTAAGACAATATTATGTTAAAAATTATTGTTCCTAATTCTTATTTTTATTTCTAAGGCCTTGATATAAATTGCTTATTTAATTAGAAGGCTGTCAATACGTATTGTTCGATAAATTGATTTTACCATAAATGTACATGTATATAGCAAAAACTGCATTTTTAATATCGTAATCCATCAATCATAGTGTCATCAATAAGTAACTACAAAAGAAACTACCTTAGAGTCACTTTAAGGTGAGAAAAACTGTGATTTTTATTATTTTTTAATAATGTACTTACATTCAAATATTAAAAGCTACTGATTACCTACACCACGGTGCTATACAAAATTTACTCATGGATTAAAACATTTATTTCTTTATTTAACTTGTTTAATAATACAGACCTTTCATCGAAATTACTAACAGAGTGTAAACAGAGTGAGATTATCAAACCTATGCCACTTCTTTTCATCGATGCAACCATCGATAAAATGGAAGAGATAAATATAATTTGATTGTATTGTTCTTCAAAACGTTTCCTGATATCCCAATGAAATCTTTTACCCCATTCTTTTAGTAGTCACCTTTATTATCCTTGAGGAGTTCATCCATGTAAATGCACGAATTGGTGTTTAGGCTCGTATACTCAATACAAATTACATACAATGTTAGTCCTGTTCCTTCCCATATATGCCTGAAATGTATCTCACACAAAACTCAACAATATCTCAAATATATTCTCAGAACCGTAATTAGAATTTATCTTTTGTTTCATGAATGATCATACGATCCTGTCAATTTCACATTTGATGATTGTAAAAAGTTAACTTTTATATGTGCTTGAATGATTTATTCTCTAGGTTGAGTTGTTTAAAACTATTTACTTGATCAAACTTTCTTTATGAAGACGTAATATTTACATATTATCTGCTAAATATGCACTATTCAAAAGTCAGAAATAGCTTATTAAAAAAATAGTTATTTTGCAACAATGGCAATTCTCAGTTAAAGTATCGATGGAGAATTTAACAATTATTTTCTGTGAACAAGAACACATTTTTTGTACATCCGTAGATAATAATATTGACTTGTTTTGAACAATATAAAAGGTAATTGACTAACTTCAAAAGATAGTTTAGTATGTACATAGTTATAATTTAATTAGTCCGTTAAGCAAAGACTCTGACAACGCAACAGAAATGAGTTTGTTCGTTTTGATCTTTATGATTTTTTTTATAATCGTGAAAAGCCTTTTTCCAATACAAATTCTTGAGTTTTTATTGCTTTGTAGTAAGTATTTAATCATTTTTGTATTGGTTTCCTCTCCACGTCCCTAACTTTTTTTGTATAGGATCAAAGTACTCCTTCATCTTTGAAGTATTTAGTAGATAAATATAGGAAAAAGAGACTGTATATAAGTAATAATTGAATTATTTTTCTTTGTATCATGCTAATATATATAGTATATATAGGTATGTAACTATATAATATACGTTCGTATACATTTCAAAGCCCTTTTACTAATAGTTTTAAATGACTTTATATAGGAAGACATTTTTCTTGTATCCATGGATATCCAGGAATCCACTCTTATTTTGCAGGCATAAAGAAGAAATATTAACTATTATGTTTAATGTGTTTCTTCTTTTTCTATATACCTAATTATATTTTGGCCAATGATCTTTACGGATTCATTAAACTAAATACTTTATGTTTCCAATGTGAGTAAATGGTGGGTGAGCAAATGAGGAAAGGGCATACTGAGGTTTTTATAGTTTTGTTTTGTTTGTTGAGAAAAATGTCTCGAATCTGAAGTGAATGTTGATTATCAAACAAGAAGAAAAGGTCAATCCATATAAAAAAAAAAAAAAACAATATCATTACATTTGTATATGACACATTCTAATAAAAACATTAAATAATAATAATTTCATTATCGGTATTCTATTTGTATTGGGTAGATCATTCTGTTTCTCCTGCAAAGGGCTTACAACTTATTTTAATTTACGAAACCTTTATATGAATTTAAATTAAACAGAAGAACTGAGTAGGTAGTGGGTAAAGTACATTGTTGATTTGATTGTTCTGATTTATTGGTAATTTGGATGGATCTTTTCCCAAAGAATTTGGGAATATGGACTTCTGCATCTACCCATAATTGGTTTCTATGAATATTCTATCTTTTCATTTAGATATCCCAGCCACACACTTCCTCCCTTAAAAATGATGTTCAGGGATCTCATTCTTTTCGAAGATGTTTTTACGCCTCAGTATGTGGATCTCATCTCCTTTAAACGAATAATAATTCGATGTAAAGATGCCCTTTAACGTCGAGAGTCGCGACAGGGACTTAAAACCTCGTAGATCATGACCAATAGGTTCCAAAATACATCATTTGCTTCAAATCTTCATATCTTATTCTCATATATACCGTATATACTCGCATATAAGCCGACCCTCTAAAACTGCTTTAAAATGGCCAGTTTTTGCAAAAACCCGCATATAAGCCGCCACTCAACTTAATAATTTTACAATTAATTATCAAACTTCAGCACACTTTTAAATTCTGTGGCCGCGTGCTCACGTTTGCCTTATTGGTTTGCTGTTCTTCGATACGCCACGTGACCCTCGTCCCCCTTCCCACGCACTGCCTACCAATTGGCTGCCTCTGATTTCCCTCTTCGACTGCCTCTGTTTGAGCGTGTTATTTCTAAGAAATCAAACCGTGTACCAATGACGTCGGCTTCATCATTAGATCTAGCTGGTTACGGCTCGCCACTGGTGACACACAACCAAATAAAGAGTCAGATAGCGATGAAAACGTGTTGCTGGAAAATTGGCATTAGTATTTGTCCTTGTGTTCATTTTGTTTTATGCACATATAAGCCGACCTCTGATTTCAGCATTGTATTTCATACTTCTAAACTCGGCTTATATGCGAGTATATACGGTACTTATTAGAACTGATGATTTCAAAAAAGAAATAAAAAAGTTCACTTTGTCTCCAAATCGGAGAAAGCTCTTTCATTTTTTTTTTTTTTTTTTGATTAATTCAGTGTCCTTAATGTACTTTTATCTATCTCACTGATATCAATTTCATTTATAAGGGGAGTTCGTGCTCTATGGTCTGTAAGCAAAAATATAGATTCTGGACCCTCCAATCCTCACTCCCAATTTCTTTATTACTTGTTATGTTAGAAGGATAGTTATGTTTAACTCTATTCCAGATAAGTGACAAATTAAGATATCATTTACATGATTATTTCATGTTTATCACGGAATAGGCACCTATTACATATGTTCCAACTCTCCCGATATGACCGGGAGACTCCCAGTTTCGGACGAGGTCTCCTGCCCTCCCATCGAAGTGAGATTTCTCCTGCCCATTATAATCCTTTTTATGACTATATTTTTTTGTTTATCGGGAAAAAAGTATATAACACCATTTGAAATAAATTCAATCAAAATTCCTTTTAACTTAAACAAAACCAAACTCTCTTGGGTTTGTTTCATATAAGATAAAACTTGAAAGAATTATTCTGTGTTTTTGCCTGACCTACCCATGTGCAAATACTATGATGTAATTTACTATATTGTACTTACAAGATTAAAAAGGTGCTGGTTCGCCCCTATTCCGTTGGTTTGGCTTTCCACCTAGGGTTGACACTAATTTCAGTGACTCCAGCATTGAAAACTTTAAAGGTTGGAAGGTATGCTATTATTTTTGATACACTATTAATTTCTGATGTATTAGTCACTTTTTTATTAAACAAATGTACCTAATATTAACACAAAGATGTCTATTCCCTAATTTTAGAAAAATATATCGAAAAATTAACTTAGATGACTTAAATACTGTCAACAAGGTCTCAAGGTAACTAATTTATATTAACTATACGTTTATTTTTTCCTTTTTTAAGTTGATTTCTAAAAAGCTATATCAAAGGAAATACAATTAAGCATTATACTTAAACCTCAAGTAACGTATAAACACTTCCATTCCAATCCAATTATATGTATGTGTGAAATAAATTTACTTAAATAATATTTCGTGTTTACTTAAAATCTATTTCTTTACATATTATTTCTTTTTATTTGATTTGACTTTTATCTCTCATTTATTGATCATTCTCCCTAAATGAGAGATAAAAGTCAAATCAAGATAATAAAAAAACAAGAAAAGGTGAAAACAGTCTTTTTCATTTTCTAGCTATTTATATTTCATTGGAGTAGACCATTACTTTCTTTTTTATTATAAAATTTGCTACTTATAAACAAAATTTTTAAAAGATTCATTAAGATATCTTTTACGTAATTGTCTATATTTTATGTATCATCTCACATAAGTTTGTCTTTTTAATTTTTCTTTTCCCTTTTGAGAATCGAGGTTGCAGTGCACAAAAAAGCTCAATGCGTATGTAGCTGAGATGGTAATAACTAACTATACATGTGAGATATTTTATAGAAACAATAATAGGACTTTTCTAGTTCTCTAGAAGGTGCGATTTGGAGCCAATAATAATTATACTTAAAAAGTCATGCTAAATATACATCTAGCAGGAACACTTGGTACTTATGACGTCATAGATAGGAATGAGTAATGAGTCATTACTAATGAGTTATAAATGATGATACTTTTGGAGAGTGTGATGATATAAAAGAGTAATGGCACAGATGAGAGGGAAAATAAAAAATAAAGATCAACATTATTTATTAATTTTATTATTATCATACCAGTATAAATTATTATTCCTGTATTTGGCAAAATTTATATTGATCACTCTTTAGAAGTCGAAATTGCTCGTTAACATTCATAATGTTTTAAAAAAGGTATGATACATAAAATATGGACAATTATCTAAAAGATATGTTTACCACAACTTTAGAAATTTTGTTTATAAGTAGCAAAATTTAGAATAATAAAAAAGTCATGGTCTACTCTTATGAATTATGAATAGCTAGAATATGAAAAATACTGTTCTCTCCCTTTCTTGTTTTTTTTAATAGAATCCTTTCCATGAAACATCTTACACATAACAGCCTACATTAATCTAATTTAAGCTACGTTGTGATTATAGATACAACTTTTTGAAATAATTTTCTATTGTGTATATAAATATTTTCTAAAATTACTTACATTATTTGATTTATAATAATTAATTATTATTGACAGCCTTATTGAAGTAATCAAATTAAATTAATTGTTGAAATTAAAAGGTATTTCAATAAGAGCTTTTTTAAATATAATTAAAAGGGTTTGAGGAAACGAATTTCTTTTTTAGTATTGACATACTTTCAATTACAATGAAGTATGGAAATCAATTTATTTTGCATGACCATAATAGATAAAATGTAATCACTTATTTTGTATTTGTATTATCTTCTTCAGTCACACTTTGCTTTTCCGCCTCTTCCTCTACTGCTGTACCCCTTTCTGAGCCACAGTTCTTATCTGTATATATTGATGAAGGAGACAGGTTTTTATACTCAGTTGTCTGTATATAATCTAGCCACTTAACAAATCCATTGGTGCATTCTCATGCAAAATGACCTGACTTATAGCATTTTGAACAAGTTATTTCTTGTCCTGCATACGTAACCCTGGTTTTGAAGCCCTTAGTTGGAATAAAACCAGGAATTTCGGACGCCAAAGTAACCTTAGTTACAAAATTCCCATTACGTATTCCTTTAAGTCTTCCACCCTGGAAACAGCACTCTTTTGCAAGGAATAATACTTCTCTAAACTTCTTAATAGCTTCTACAATATCATTAAAGGAAACATCTTCATGCGGGTAGTGTATAAATACGCTCTTTTCAAAAATAATATGATTTCCCTCCCTGTCTCTTCGCAGGGCCTTAAGATCTCTCACATTACCTTTTAATCCCTTGAAGTTTCCTTCAGCTATTCTTATTCCAAATTCTTCTTCAATGCTTGTGAATAATCCAAGTAGGACGTTGTATTCCCATCAGAAGTAACGCCCATCTTAGATAAGGTAAATATCGGAGTATTCTTACCCAGAATCACAAAACCTCCAAAGAGGGATATCAATCTATAGGATAAACCACCCAAGGGTAGCCCTCCAAAGATGAAAAAGCGCCAAAACGAAGTAGTCCGGCAATTTCTCAGCACTATAAGCATACCACAGTAAGAAAATTCAAACATTGATGCCTATGCCCTTAAGAAAACAATTTAAAATCACAGATGTTTCTTTGCTTATTATGCAATATGTGACGTCGATGACAATCTTTATTTACAATTCCAGTTTTCTATCACTTTTTCACATAAATCGACCGAAATTGCAGAAATTTCGCATTCAATATTTACTTTGAGCTCCTCTAGTGTTGCTGGCTTGTTGATGTAGACCAATTATTCGAAGGGTCGGACGATGACATTGACCATAAATTTGACACAAGCCTCTTAAAGTTGCCACGACCGAACGTGAGTTTTGGTAATAAATTTGGATAATTTGTAAAGTCTGCTTAAGGTTGTACTAGTCCATGATGATTTGTAAGATATTTGTGAGTAGAAATGTAAACAAAACAAAACAAAAATATGAGGTAATTCGCTGTTCCTTTAGTAAGCCTCCAACTCACCTTGACTTAATGTTTTGAAAAAAAACTAACTCGACCAAACTTGATAGTTATTACTCGAAGCCAATAATATGTCCATCATATTTATTATTGTACTACTACCCTTTTCTGAAATAAAAATGTTTACTAACTATTATGTGTAAACATGAAAAGGAAGAAGATAAACAGAGTGAGTATTCCCCATGTATTTAATCAGGAATATCAGTAGTAGGTATAGATACTAAAAAGAGTGTATGTTTAGTTGGATCGAAAGAAATAACGAAAATAAGTGAAAGAAATATTCTTATAAGGGATATTAATCTTACTTCTTAAACATAAATGTCTTTTTAAGTGAAAAACACACCTAAATCTATCATAATTCATAATCATGATTCAAAAAAAGTATTACTAATATTGATTAATTACTTAGCATTCAAAGCTACAATTGAGAGTCAGACGGTTTTCGAGAAATCGGACCCTACCTTTATAGCTTTTTTGGCCCATTTTCCAGCTTCAATTTCAATTTAAGCCCTTTGTCTCTTAGAAAATGTTGATTTGCTACTGTATTTAATGCAGAATGGACTCTTATCGGGCGCTTGACATCTCGTTTGAAAGCTATGGGTCTCAACTCTTTAATGCATTCCTTATTAATCAATTTCATATAATATTCAAGGAGTTATTTAAGTACGAAGGATCTAGCCAACTTTTGAGCCTACTAACGTCCCCTACACCCCCAGGAGTCCCTATAGGTAAAAAAAAAAAAAGACTGGAAATGGAATTTTCAATAAATACAAAAGTGAATCAATGCACAAAATGAGTACACTTCTATGCTTAAATTGAAGTTGAAGTTGGAAAATGGGCCAAAAAAGCTATAAAGGTAGGGTCCGATTTCTTGAAAACCGTCTGACTCTCGAAAACAAATTACAGACTTGAAATTAGTGTAGAAACCTGAATAACTTTTACCCCTTAGGATTTTTGAAAGTTCAAATTTGTGGACCATTGTTATTATATAATACGTGAGATGTTTCATATAAACAATGCTAAGATTGTTTTGCCAAAGTTGAGTTCCTTGCATATGCTTATTCTTTATTAATTGCTCTACAATTTCTATTAATATTTTTTTTTTAATTTTAGCAAATAATGATACTAAAAAAGTCATGCTAAATATACATGTAGCAGCAACACTTGATACTTATGACGTCTTAAATAGGGATGAGTAATGACTATAGATGTATAAAAAGAGCCCAGCTACAAGGTATACCCGAGATGATGTCATAAACAAATATGGTACCCTTGAAGTAAGACAGAATTTCAGCCGATCACAAAGAAGGGGCTGAACGTAACTTATTATTTTGGTGTTTTACTTAAGAATAGATTATTAAAAATTAGTGGCATTAAAAATTTGTAAAGGATAGAACACTAAATTTGTGGCAAATAATGCCATAGCATGAGACCTGAGTCATTTTGGAATGGACTCGGACTTGACTCGAAAATTAATTATTATTTAATCTATACTAATATAGTATAAACCTCAATATGTCTGTGTCGGAATTACACCTCAAAATTACTACAATTATATGCTTAAGTGAATTCTATAATTTATATTACATATAATTAAATGAAATGTTTTTATTTAACCATCTAGTGGCTACTTTTTTTTATTCAACAATTTAATTATCATTTAAAACTATTATAAAAACTCCAAACAGTCAAAAGTAACACATTTTGTAATCACTTAAATTTTTCCATAAAAAAATAAAATAGGATGAAATTTAATAATGATTATCTCAAAAATATATATATATAGTTATATAAGAAAAACTGAATATTGATTCGGAAAGAAAATGTAAATCCAATTTAAGTTTTTATAAATAAACACAAAAAAAAAGATTAAATTGATAATACGATGAAAATGTACGTTATAATTACAATTTTAAATTTTTCAAATATAATTTAAAAGAAAAAAAGTAATAATTGTCAGGGAATTAATTACATTGAAATCGACTACTATAACAAGTCATTGAATCGATTGCATATGTTCTAAAAAACTAGAAACATCAAAAACAAATAAATGAAAAAATATTCCATTAAAATGGATTAATAAAGTTCATGAAGATCAATATACTCAAGATGAGAGAATTTTAATTGTGACATTAGATAAAAGCATCATGCAAAAGCCCGTATCAGAATCACATTTGACGATCGGAGCATTTTAGTACAAGCAAAAATTCTTCAAGTCAAAAAATAAATTTTCTTTTTCCTTCTCAAACATTCATCAAGCTGCCAGGGTTACCATGTTAATTTTTTTCTTCTTTTCAACATGAGACATGATATATTCTTCAATTGGATGCTGGCATTCTTTATACTATCCACTCATGAATGTTTCAAGTAGAATATCTTTTCGACTATTGTTACACTTGAAACCATTTCATTTAATTGTATGTGTTTCTTAAATATGTAATATGAATTATAGGATTCATTTATGTGTAAAAGTGTTGTAATTTTGAGGTGCAATTCCGACAAAGACATATTGAGGTTTATACTATATTAGTACTGATTAAATAATAATTAATTTTCGAATCAAGTCCAAAATGACTCAGGTCTCATGCTATGGCATTAGTTGCTATAATTTTAAGGTTCTATCCTTTACAAATTTTTAATGCCACTCAATGACAATAATAATCTATTCCTAAGTAAAATATCAAAATAATAAGTTACATTCCGCCCATTCAAATGTGATCGGCTGAAATTCTGCCTTAATTCAAGGGTACCATATTTATTTATGACATCATCTCGGGCGTGCGTGTCAGCTGAACCCTTTTTATCCATCACTGTTCATAACATAAACACTGTCATTATCACGTATAAATAGGAATGTAAATAATATGCAAATCGGGCTTGTAAGAATCAAAGAAAGAGAAAATCAACCTGGTAACTCTGACAATTTGATGAATGTTGAGAGGGAAGCAGCTTGAGCTGTCATGACGTTTTACTGAGCTACAAGCAAACATTCAAGCTGCCAGGGTTACCATGTTAATTTTTTTCTTCTTTTCAACTCTAAGTAGAGCTGTAAATCCTAAGCATTTCTTGTGTGTGATGTTTTTAGTGGTTGGCCATCTGTATAGATTTTTTTATTTTCCAAATATGTCATCATAATTCCTAAATTTTATGGGGGGGGGGGAGAACATGTAGCACTAGTCATGCATAATAGATAAATATAAAGCGTCTACAAGTAATAACTAATCAAATGACAATAAAGAACGTCATATTAATCATTCAGCGATGAAAAGACGTGGAAAATTACTTGGCTCGGGTACACTGAACTTAGAGATTAAAGGAAATACATCCTATTATGTTTTTCCTTTTTTACTTCATACAAGCCTTATTTTAGTGACGCATTTTAATATTTAAATTTGTTAGCAATAAATTTGTCCAAACCTATTCATTTAGGGTTTTACACTAGTACTATGAATGTAGAATGCCAAATAAACTAAGAAAATAAATTAAAATAAATGAAACTAAAGTAATGCGTTTTATTAAAGGTGTAGATTTTCATTATGTCGACAAACACTTAGTATTTTTTTGTTCTTCGTATAGGTACATTGAGTACTTTGTTTAATTTAGCCTGTTTAAAGCAAATGTTTTATTGACGTTTCGTATTAACTTGATTTTCATAGTTATAAAAAAACTCATAAATAGATTTATTCGGGTGAATGTAGTTTGTTGTGGTCTAAGGAGGAGAGATACTTAAATATATATATTTTTTTATATAATATTTTATTTCTTAGATCCCTATAGAGCAGGGGTGGGCAATTATTTTTCTTCAAGGGCCGAATGATAAGCAGAAAATATTGTGGAGGGCCAGACCAAAAGTTAAAATCTACTTTTAGTTAGTATTCTTAAGTCCAAGCAATTTTTCGCGGGCCACTAAAAGAGGGCCCGCGGGCCGTACAATGCCTGGGTCTGCTATAGAGTTATTACATGCATAAGTTAAATAATTTATTAATTAATTCATAGTTCATTTACTCAAATTCTTGTTGAAAATGAGAGAAAGTACAATTGTATCTGGATCGATGTGATATATTTAGCTGTTGTGGCTATGAGTTTCTTTTCCAGACTTATTTTATTGATATAACAAAATTAAATTATAAAAAATTTAAAATTATGTTATCTTATGCATTACTATGTTAGTTAAGAAAATAAAGTTTCAAAGATATATAGGCTTATGAAGTATGTCGTACGTACTATTTTTAAGATTTTCCTTCATCTTGATGAAAAAAGTTGTAATGTATACATGTAAGGATCCTTCTTTTAATGGTTTGACATTGTAGGTTCGCCTATATAGAATAATCAACGTCTCAAATTTTTATCAAATAAAGAAAAAAATAGATTGTGTAGCTTCAATAGTGAAGCTAGATGAACTTTTAATGAATGTTTGTAAAAGAAGAGCATCTTAATCTATAATTAAAACGTAATATATACGACATATCAATTGTAGGAGGGATTATTTCATAGACACAACTACTACAAACAAAATTTTGAAAAAACCCTCGAATAATAAATTGGATTTTCCGTTGTACAAGATTATAGGATTATAACAAATACTCTCACAACTAAATTATTAAAAGTATCTCATGAATTTTCATAAGATAAGCGATATGTAGCGAAGATATCCTTTATTTTTCCGAATTAATTATTTCTATACTAAAAAGCCGATATTATTACAATATTATTATTGAAAATAAATTGATAATATTATCGTAACGAGTATTTGTATAAAATTTTAGAGCTAGTAGAAGGAAAAAGAGTGATGCAACATGAATTTTTTTTCATACAAGTAGTCTTATATATATATATATATATATATACTAATATTTTAACTAGATAGAAAAAAAGTATTTCCTTATGTATTTGTTGAAGACGTCATTCTTTGTGTCTTGGGATTTAATTCGAAATCTGTGGTTTATAAATGCGTTTTGGCCTTTTTTTTTTCTCTAAAGAAGTGTTTTAAGTGCAAGTGACCCGTTTTTCTTCGTATTTTTGGGACTACTACCTTCTGGAGGCGTAATTCAGGGGTTCGAAGTCAGTCTTGGGATCTTGAAGACAAAGCTAGGTCATTCTTTTTTGTTTACATTTCTCCCTTCTTCCTTATAATAGTATTGCTATTATCTAAGAGAGGAACGGAACTTTAATAAAAATGAATTCTAGCAAATCTCCTCCGGACAAACCTCCTGATGATAATTCCTTGAATTTATCAAAAACAAATGGAAGAGGATACGCGAGTGTCCTCAAGAATAATTATGGCATTCAAAAGAGTGCAGTAGTTCGTATGAACTTAAATAATAATTTTAAATGGGAGACGTTCGTGCTCACCATGGAAAATGCGGAGGGAATATGTTATAGAGGAGATAATGTCAAACATATTGACGTATATGATATTGCCATTAAGTATGGTTTTAATGAGCTGGAAATTGTAGGTGCTAACCCAAGATTTGACCTGGGTCAGGCGTGTTTTTATATAAAATTCCCTGTAGATGTAAGAAGCCGAATTAATAAATTAAAAGTTGATAAAGTAGCAAAGATAAAAAATATAAATGGCTTTGTAGAGGATGTTACCTATAAACTTAAGGGAATTGACAAGGTTAGCGTAAATAAAAAGAAGAAAGTTATTGTGACTCTGATCAATACCTTTAAAAGGGTGAATGAAGCTATTGTGGTAGAATGGATGAAACAGTTAGGAGAAATTGTAAACCATTACCCCAAACAAAACCCTGTGGATACCAAAGCAGAGGGTAAATACAAGTTTTATAAGAATATTTGACAGGACTGTAACTATGTCGTTGAAATTATCACGGATCCTTCCTCTTTGCCACAGATACTACCCTTTCAAGGCAGTCTAATTAAGATAAAGTTTTCGGGTGTAAAATTTCAATGCCAGAAATGTTTTAGCTTCGGACACATGAAGCAGTTTTGTTTACCAAAACATCAGAATATGAAAAGGGCCCTCAAAAAGACCATTCAAGATCGTCTTCTTGCCGAAAAAGAAGTAAAAGAAACTCAAAGTGTGAGGAACCATGAAAGTGAAAACGTTCCGGTGATTGAAGTGGAATCAGATGGTCCTAATTTAATTAAATTACGAAATTGTTCTATGGAAAATGATGGGGGACCCTCACCCCTGGGAATAAACATAGAACCTGAAACTGAACAGTTTCTCAATACAAATTCAAACACCCGATGAAGAATTTGATCAGCCCGGAAGAGAAAATGATGGTCCAACGACGGTGATGCTTGTTACAGAAACGACAGAAAACGGCCTACCTTTTGTATCCCTAGGTGCTGATTCGAAGTGATTGGATATGAAAGTGACGAAAATTGTCGAAGGCTTTGGAAAAATCAATTGCAATGATTGCCCCAAATTTTTCCTTCTCTCAACTGAATCAATGGTCGCTTGGATATTACGTGATATATCAGATATTATTCTATGTTTTAAAAAACCTTTCTGGTGAATTCCAACTTTTTTATTAATTATCGTTCCCATTTCTTGCGCTAAAACTCCTGATAAAATCCTGTATGATTCGCTTAGAACTGTTATAGGTCTCCAGTGACTAAAATCACTCCCTTCACTCCTTTTAGGGATTAATGCAATTCTTCCCCTTGTAAAAGACTTGCAAATTTTACCTTTCTTCTCCATTTACTCACCCATTTTTACCTGGAACAACCTGATCCGAAAAAAGAGAATAAACTTTGCCGATAAAGCCACAAGCTTTATTGTGGAAAAATTTATTGTAGAAAAATTTATTTAAATTTTTTCTTAAGATAAACCGAAATTCTATCGAAAGAAAAAATCACAGAACCTTCGGCACTTTTTCTTCTTTTTGGTCTAGAAAATGTCCTTCCCTATTACCAACAATCGATTGAAAGCAAGAATGAAAGTAATCTAAGATATCGCTTGTTTTTGAAGAACTTTTCCGTTACCAACAATTCTAGTTACAGATATTTGTCGTTTTTTGCAAGATTTCGAATTCTTTTATTTGGATCATTCTCCAAAATTACTTTGTGTTCCATTTCTCCTACTGCGATTTCAGCCATTTTTGAAAGAATTTACAGAGTCGGACAAGAAAGAACGTGCAAAAATAGTTCCCTTATTAAGAATTGCACAATTTGAGACCGATGTTTCTTTGATTCCGTTCTTCTTTGGTAAACAAATGGTGAAGTAGTTACTAAAATTGTTTTAGTAAATATATTTACAGCTTGGTTTGACGTTCGACAATAGGTGTAACCTTTTTCGAGGTAACATTTTAGCTACAGCTTTCAGGATATGAAAGTGACGAAAATTGTCGAAGGCTTTGGAAAATACTTGATCTCCCTGAGAAGTGGAGAAAGAGAATTTTAGGCTCTCTCTCAAGAATTTATGATGGCAGAAAATTTACAGTCCAGCTGCAAATTTCTGCTGATTGTATAAGGTTTTGGTAACCCTGTAAGGATTGTGGTAGGCTATATAATTCTACCATTCATGCCTTTGTATATTGTCAGGCAGTCAGAATACTAAAAAAATTGTAACTCTTAATGTAAAGGGGCTGCAAAAAGGTTCTGCTGACAAATTCTCCAAAGCCATTATTTTATTTGGCCTTGGCAGTAACGGCAGCTCTTTAATTACCAAAGCCATCAACTTTGGTATCCTGAACTCAAAGGTCCTAATTGCAAGGAAAATTACATTGTGTGATCCTTTCTATTCTTTTAAGCTTTGAAGTGTTTTAATATCGGCAGCGGCAAGATATGCTGCGTTGGAGCTGAAGATTCCTTCTCTCTGGGACGAATCTTGGACATATGTGTCGAAGGAAATCAAATATCTCCCATCGTTATCCCTCATCCATCGAAAAACAATGCTCAAAATTATAAAATGTTTTAATAAGTGTAACTAAATTTAATTGTTTTTAGAAGGAATGTTTGTTTTTTATAATGTTTATTATAGGTATATGAATTTGTTTTAGTTAAGCTCCAAAACTAAAAGTTTTGGAGCTATAATGTTTATTTATGTTTTACTGTAACGTATTAGTTTTGGTTTTTATGTATATATATGTATGTACATATCATAAAAATGAACTTTGGAATATATATATAAAAAAAATAACCCACTAATATTTTAACTAGATACATTACCAAATTAAAAATAAATTATTATTCGCAAAGATATCTTAATGCTTCCTGTTGAAAATTTTTTAATTGTTAGTTCCTATATACATGTATATGATTGGGTTTTTTCCCGTTTTATTTATGTTTTTAAAAAATCTATGGATTTCAATCATTTTATTTTTATATTTCAATTTTATTATATGATTACAAGGGATTGATTCACTGTCATTGTGCCAATTATGATTGGCTGATTATAATCACTGTATATCCTATATTTTATAGATTGGCAAACATTTTCTGATTTTTTGTTGTGTTATAAATATTTTAAATGTATTTTCACTCTCATTGTGATTTGATCTTGTTGTACATTTATACTTTAGTGTATAAATATTGATGACCAGGAACCTGATTATTATATTTTTATTTTACCATCATTTTATTTTATAAATACATTACAATGAATGTTATGAGGTGGTCAAGTATGTTGGATCGTCATATCAGAGACTCGACGACCATCAGATAGAATTTAAATGCATCTCCTGCATCATATTGAACACTTTCTCGACGTCACAGTTTACGATAGGAGTGTTTCTGTATTTAACGAACTCACTGTAGAGGATATATAGTTTCGTCCAAAGCAAGGAAAATATTCTTTTTCTTCAACCTCTTTCTTTATCTTGGACAAGACAACTTCACTTTGGGACTCCATCGAATTCGTTATGATGTAGCGAGATGGAACAATTTTTCCCGTGTAGAGCTTCATAAACTTAATGACATTTGGATGAATCACGACACTGATTCGGATATTGCAAGATACAAGCATCTTGGTCATGTCAGTTATGATATTAGAAGTTGTAGGATTGTCTTCAATTACATTCCTTGCATAAAGATCCATATTCCTCACGTGACTTTGGCTTTCAATGTGTTGAAATATGCCAAACTTCCTCAAGGACCTCGTCTCAAAATCACAGACACGACAACTCGTTACTCCTGATTCCTTATTGTATGTATTTCAAAATATCATTACCTCTATTCTCCTCGATGAAGATGTTCGTTGTAACTTCATCATACATCTTTTTAATAAATATATTGTGCAAAGTAGAGTATTAATATATTTAATCAGTAATAAAGTTAGTATTTTCTTAGATTTATATATATGTATATGTGTATATTTTTATTTATTCCAAATAATTAAAGTCATCACTGTTGAAACAAATAATATCACATTAATTTTTCACATTTCCTGACAACATATACATATAATATGTTATTTATCTTTAAGAGAAATGTATTTCAACCTTTTCATGTACTATTTATTAAGGCTTGCAGTCGAATGGAATACAAAGAGTTAATATAAAACCTATAGTGTTGACAAAAAAGTGCTCAAGTCCAACTTCCCGTGATAGTTATAGTAGTTTACAACTTATTAGCTAAAATTGTATAATTTCCTGACATTAATTTCAGTTAATTTTTTGCCTCCATCTATGGTATGCATAAAATTATTATTTATTATATTATGTCTTAATTTGTATATATAAAGAAGAATAGCAGCTTGTAGCCCAGTAAAACGTCATAACAGTTCAAGCTACTTCCCTCTCAACATTCATCAAATTGTCAGAGTTACCAAATTGGTTTACTCTTTCATTTTTTTTACAAGCCTAAAGTGCATATTTTAGCACATGAGTCATTTCTCTTATTCATTTTTCGTACTACCCCCAACGATATTTTGTGAAGATAATAGCTTGTCGTAATAATAATTATTAATTGACTATAAATTATCTTTATCAATAAATGCTGAGACTAAAAGAAAGAAAAGGCTTGCGAGAGGAGATAATATCAAATCACATAACTGTATTTTTATTTCTGCAAAAGTCGCATCCCTAATCATATTATATACTTAACTTTTCACAAGTCTTTCCAAGCCGTAACTTTATTCATTCCTCATCGACCATTTTGGTATCCTTTTATTCATGTTTTTATGAGATTTGATTATGTATTGCCCTTTAGCTCCCTTGTATTGCTTATTTATTTTGTGCCTTGTATAAGTAACAATTCAAGAGTCACAAAATAATCATTTTATAGGAGAACAACTTGTAATTTTATTTAGTTTATATTTATTTACTCTTAGTAAATAAATCAGTTAATTGTCAAATATGATAAAGTTAGACAAGAGTAAGATTATAAAATTAAATGAATTAAGCATCAAAGTGACATGTTTATTAACCAATTATTTTCAAGTGATAACTAAGAATACAATTTTAGTTGTCGATAATGCCATATTAATATGCTTTACAAATGTCAGAACCCTCTTCATCTCTAACTTATAATAGACCAAAATAGACCTGTTACGGGGAACATATAGTAATTATGTGGAAATCCTAGGTATTTAGGTACGCATCTCAAACTTTTATCCTCCTTTTATTTTTCCTCTTCTATTGAATTAATTCAATGAGTTCTGTATAATGATTAATTATATAAACCTTGATATTTACCCCCGTTCTTGTTTTAGTATTAATTGATGAATTATTTTAATGCTATTTTAATGCTATTCTAACTTTTTTTTATTTTCTAGAATTAATTTTCACAAAAATACTTGGAAATCATTTATTTATTCCTTTATTGCCTACTGATGTATTTTGAATATAAGAGCTATGTTATTATTGTGGGTGAATACATGGAATATTAATTATATTATTATATATAATATAATTAATATTCAAGTATATTTATGACCCTCTATATGATTTGAGGGGCCACACAAAAGGGAGACCAGGGGTAGCAAGAATACATGTTAATTTTTTGGCACTCATTGTAATAATATGTTTTTTTTATTTTCCTGAACTAATTGAGGCAAAACTAAAATCTCGGTTATGGAAACTCCCAAATAGCCCTTATCTTCAATGGCCTTTACTCCATCTTTAGATATAGCCAATTCTGCAAATTAAATTCAGATAAAATTATTCAATTCTCTTTACAACGAATCTATAACATGTCTATCATCTTCATCACTTCGCCTGATTATAATTATATTAATTGTACTTTTGCAGTATTTTTAAATGCTAAATCTATTCTTGCAGAAAATTCATCATTTTAAGAACGTACGCCCATTGATGATTTTCAATGTTCAAAGCTTTCATTATTAGTCGTACTTTTTTATACAAAGAAATTTGCTGCCAGTGCTCCTTCTTTGCCTCCAACGTTCCAACAACATTAGATCCACGCATAATTAATTTTCTAATCTGCTGATGTGAATAAATGTATTGATCTCTTAAAACATAGTACCCATTTAGTCTTTTTAAGTCTCATATATTTTTCCCATCTGACTTATTTATAATTTTATGCATAATAAAGGAGTCAACTATTCTGTTGTCCCTCCAGATGGAACTGGTTCGATGATTTCCTGTTCCCTTTTTGATCTGTGATTCCATAAAAAATCTAATTTATTATCATATATCTTGTTTCAACTTATTTAATGCTCTGTTGTTAAAATATTTATTGAATGCAGGGATATAGGAAAGCCATCAAAACTTTCCACCTGGAGGATTTAATATTTTTCGACAATAAAAAATGTATTATTGGCCCAATTTTGATAGTTGTGTCCTACATAAAAAGTATTCTATAGATATTTTTTTTTGACCGTTCTTCTAATTTTCTGATCATAGATATACCGAACACGAGTTAAATCTTGAAAAGCCGTAAATATATCCCAAACAATGAAATAAATAATAAGGAAAAACAACGTAAAAATATATATGTAATATATATTTTGTGCCTTTTTAGATTACCCTTTCGGAGGAAAGGCTGTTTACATGCGCTAAAGATTGGATGTAGAGTAAGAAATAAAAAATAAATGTTATATAACACAGTGTTATCCACCTAACATAAAAAATTTACTCAGTATTCTTTTGATAGCTGTTAGCTGTCACCTGTTAGTAATTCTTTTAGTGTTGCCCCTAAATAGATTTTGAACATTGAAACATTTAATTCGAATTAATTCTTGTTAAGTTGTGAACATTTTTCCACTACTTAAGTAAGAATACTCTAACAACAGGAGGGAAGAGTTGACTCTTTTTTTTCCTTTCTTTTTGGAGGAAAAGTTGAGAGATACGTTAAAAATTACGTTGTTATGAAAATAAAATAATGATGGATCCGAAGAGTAGAAGTAAATAATTACAATTAACTCGAAGTCCCATTATTATTCAAATAATTTAATATGAAAAACTGAAGATAAATAAATGATAATTTATCAAAAATTAAGATTAAGTCCTAAAACCGCTCAAAATTTAGCTAATATCCTTTATGTCTATACTATGTCCACATAGTATAGACATCTTTTGCGTCATAAATCGTGATCATATTTATGGTGATAAAAAGTGTGTAAACGAAAGAAATGTTACAAAATCATGATCCAACAATATATGATATTTTGAAATAATATAAATATACATATAATACAGATAGAGAAATGAATATCATAAATTAAACATATATATGTACAATTGCTTCAGAACTTAATACGAAATATTCATGAGATTTTTGGTGGATGAAAGAGCAATACAAAAGCGAATAATAATTCCTAAAGAATCTCAAAATGGAAAAACTAATTATAGAACCAATATATGAAATAACCTCAATAGAGTTTAATTGAATTTATAGATGAACATTTTCCAAATTGAACCTCTTAGCGGTTTTTGTAACATCTAGTTCAAAAGCCAGAGATTCAACTTGAACTCAGAGAAATATGCCACTCGATAGAGGCACGATTTTTAAAGAGTACACCTAATATTTGAATAAGTGAGCCTTATTTGATGGAAATATATACTTGCATAGGTATAGATATATTAACCCTCATACGTCCTTTGTGTCAATTGTCCCATTCTTAAATTTTAATTTAATAAAATTGTTACTTCTATACCTCCTATGCTTATAAAACTTGATCTCCTTAGCTAATTATTTGTTCTTTGCATGTCTATTTGATTAAAACGGCAATTGATTATTGAAAATTCTGATAAAAACGTTTTTGTCTCATATAAGGTCCTTGGGTCATTTTGACCCATGCACTTTTACTTAGTGCAAGAAATTGAATCTAATTTATGGATCTTTCTTTCTTTTTTCGTTGTTATATTTCATATGCATCGCACCTCATTGTAATATTCGACATGAGTAGTTCAAAAAATATAAGTGTACAAAAGGATATAGAACTATTTTTTCAAGAAAGCCAAGACCAAAGTGAGGATGAGAGTGTTGATCCATCTGATGTTGAAGACAATTTGAACTTTGAATCATCATCAGAATCTTCTATAGACATGGACTCAGAACTATCACTGCATCCACTTGAATCAAATCAAACTATTTATATATCCAAGAATGGAAAAATAGAGTGGACAAATTCACCTGCACGACAGCCTCCTCTAAAATCAGAAGATATAATCAAGACGAAACCTGGTCCTACGAGATATGCTGTTATCCATGTCTTGGATATACAATCTTCGTTTGAGCTCTTCTTATCAGACTCTATTCGAAAAATAGTATTAGATATGACGAATCTTGAAGGGGGACGCGTCTTCGGTAATGAGTTATCGGCAAATTAGAACTAAATACCTATTTTGGGATCCTTATTCTTGCGGGTATGTATAGATCAAAAGAAGAGGCAACCGAAAGTCTTTGGACCCCTGAAACAGGGAAATCAATATTTCGTGCGATTATGCCATTGAAGAAGTTCAAAATTTTGTCCAGAGTTATTCGATTCGATGACCTCTAAATAAGAAACCATAGACGTCAGAAAGATAATTGGCTCCGATCCGCGAAATATTGGATAAATGGGTAGAGAGGCTTTCCTACTCTTACAATCCTGTACCAAATGTAACTGTGGACGAGCGTCTAGTCCTTTTCGACAATACATCCCCACAAAACCAGCTAGGTACGGGATTAAAATTTCGACTGCATGTGATGCAGTGTCATCGTATGCGTTGAACATGCAAATTTACACCGGAAAGTTAAGTGGGGAATGTGCTAAAAAAATCAAGGGGAGCGAAGAGTGCTGGACATGTCTCATGGTCTACGTGGTCACAATATTATTTGTGATAACTTTTTTTACGTTTTTATAAATTTTGCATGAGAAATATACCCATGGGTCAATTTGATCCAAAGGAACTTCAACAAGTATAAAAGTAAAGACAGTATGAGGGTTAATGAATATTTAAATTCACAAATGCATATACCAAAATCATTGTTTCCGTTATCCGAAATTTACCAGACTTTGGCCGGTGAAATCTGATTATGTCTGGTATTTCGTAGCCCCTCCGGTCACAGTGTACGGCGAAAATATCCCTTTAAGCACAATTTGAATTGCATTAAAATAAGCAATTTTCACGCTTCATTTCAGCCCATTAACCTTTTAGAGGGGAGTGGCTAATATATTAAACCGCTGTCTGCTGGTTATCTTTACACAAGGCAGTAGAAAGTATAAAAAGTAACTGGGCTTCACTAGTCGCGGAGGTAAATAAAGAGTCTATCGGAGGAAATGTCCAAGCCCAAGGTATCCTGGGTCAGATCCAGTCATATACCTTCATGGCCTTGACTCATACACTGGCTGTGATGACCAAACTGAATTTAGTTTTTCAGAAAGACGATATAAATTTGGTCACAATCACTTCAACGGCTCAATAATCAGTTGCGGTATAAACACAGTTACAAGATGTGCCAAGTTCAGAAGAGTTCAGGCACAGTGTGAAGACAACATGTGCAGCTACGTTAAAGTGACGCATGCAGGTCAAATGTTAAAAAAAAGTCAGAGCACACTACATTCAAATTCTAACAGATGTTCTTCATTACGTATTCACTGGATCTACTTAACCGCTTCGATGTCCTTCTCAACCACTCAAGATGCCCACACGGAACGAGTGGTAATTAAAAGCAAAAGTAATAACCTAAAAAGTATCTTAGGAAGTCTAATCCGTCTAATCCCTGCAGGAGTATACAGAAACAGCCATCCAAACCATCGTTGGTCATTTTGACAAGGAATCAGCTCCAACAACAGCCCCGCACACTTATTCAGCAGTTGCGCAAGAGATGCCATATATCTAATGACAGCGCTTCGTGATTATGGAGGCTTAAACTTCTCAACAGCCAGTAAGTTATTATCAGAGATTTCAGAAAAATCTACCTCGAGTGGCTAAACTGACTTGTGATCCCTGTTTCCAGTTTGCCAGTAGAGAGAGTTTTCTCTCTAAAGAACAGAGTTAAAATAGAGCAATACAGTCGTCTGGAAGATAACAAAGTAACAAGACTGAGAACAAGTTGTAGAGAGACACTCACCACCTATTGAAGACCTGCCGGTCACGTTGTTTGGTGTCAATTTTTTCTAACGGAAACCCTGACTCAAATATATAAATAAGTATTTTTATCTTAAATTTTCATGTAATAACGGATTTATGCTTAGGATATTCAAAAAAATGAAAAAATATAAAATTATATATTTTCTATTTAGGTACATATAAAATGTATCGTTTTCAGTAAATACATTAATCTATTCGTCATGTGAGGATCCACCTACTGATGGATAATTATGTCATCTTCCTTCGTGCATCCTTCATATGTTTGTAATATAATTTCATTTTGTTATCAATGCTTTATGTTTACAATAACAACAAAAAAGGTGAATTTTTAGATAATACAAGTTGGATTACAGCTATTCATGGTACAACATTTATTAACAAAAATTGTATCAAAATAAAATTAGTAACAAAGTAGAACCCAAACTTTGGCCCCAATCAGATTCACATTTGGACAAAATAATCATTCTGTTCAATAACCATAAAATTCTTTCGACTAATCTATTCCTTAAAAACATGTACACATATTAGGCTGTCTTCTTTTCGGATCATTCCATTTTTTTGTGTGTAACAAAGGATTTTTTTAAACTTATTTATTAAAAAATAAGAATTGCAGAGAATTAGCCTTCAAAAACCATTTTTGTTACCTCACAAGCTATTTGAAGGGTGAAAAATGGCCTTTTTGAACAAAATTAGCTGTTTTTTAGCTGAAATGTTATTAATATTTTAGTTACATTGCTAAAATGAAATATTTATTTTTATTAAGGATCGATATTAAGTTCTGTTTTTTATTAAAACAATATTTTATTCAAATAAATATATAAAATTAACAAGAAAATGTTTCATAATATAAGAGTCAATCCAAATTTTGGCTAGAAATTTACCCACAGTATAGATATAACAAGTTTTAACAAATAATTAAAAAATTGTACTCAAAATTTTAATATAGTTTTTAAAGAAAAGCTATAAACACCTATTTTTGCCCCTCATAGGTCAACTTGTAAGCCCAAAACTAAAAATAAATGTCATTTGCCAGCTTGTACCAAAAATTCTTTTGAAAAATGAGATCTGAAAAGAGATTAAGAAATTTCTTGGACCCGATTGCTTTGAATTTTAGACCTTTGAACACAGCTAATTTTCCTTCAAAAAGGCAATTTTTCAAACTTCAGATTGCCTTGGAAGGATGGAACTCTCCAATTTTGATTTTTCCATCAATAAGCAGCAGAAAATTCTTAGGTGGAGACAAAATAAATAATTAATATTATGGATCCATATAAATTGTAACTCATTTCAAAAAATTAACGTCATATAGAGGTCTTTGTTCTCTTTGTCTCTTCTTCATGGGTTTCTGTCTTAGGGATACCAAGACTCTGAGCAAGGATTCTCTTATTATCATTTGCTTCTTTTGCAGATAAAAGCTGTCTTCTCTTTTGCGCCTGATCTTCTTTTTTCTTCACACCGGTCATTAAAGTAAAAAATATTATTCTATATATTATTGATTTTGTTTATTCCCATATTGAACTTGCTTATTCCCATATTGAACTTATTTTTCTTACATGAAGTTGAAAAAAATATCGTTAGATATTCATTTGTAATTCAATACAAGATTAAGAAGATCTACACGAATGTCCCTAACCTTCTTTTGAATTTTTGAATAGAAATTGAATTTTAAAATGATACATGTATATTTGTATGACAAAAACAAAAAAAATAGGCTCAAGTTCTTCCAGATAGTATGAACACAAATACATTGTATAAAAGATATAATTTATCTCCTTATTGTAAGTGAGTAATAATCTGATCAAAATATCTATCCATGAATAGGTTCGTTATTAAATATGAAGCAAAATCCCCTTTAAAAAAGGTAATTTGATACCATTTTTATATTTAAAAGTCACATATTAGGATGATAAAATAAAAAGAACTATTATATATCTAATACCTAGAAGCACTAATTAAGCAACTATGTATGTCCTATTAATAAATAACATTCGGGAAAATGACCTTAGTGTAAAATTGTTTAAGGTAAAATACCTTGCAGCTAAAATGTTTGCGGCAAGACAACATAATACCTCCTTTTAAAAATATTAGGAATTTAAAAAAATTATCTGCCATTAGAAAATATCCGTATCTCAGGCTTATAAAATTATTTAAAGTTCAACTCAAAAAATGTTGCTTTATAGGGGCCCATAATGTAAAATTATTTTTTTTTGATATTGTCTTTTATTAAAGTTTTACAAATACAATTAACTTTTAGTATAAGAATACGAAAGATCTTTGATATTAAAATAAATATCCTTTTTATAATATTTAAGTTTGAATTTCTTTAATTTAAATGTACTACAACACCAACTTAACTATTAAAATAATCCATAAATTAATTTCTTATTCCCCTCCCCGATGAATAACCACTATTATATGAATTAATAGTATAATTCCATTTATTTTAGGTATATCAAATATGTCAAATTATAGAAATCTACGATTGAATAGAAACAATGATTTGTTAAATTTTCTATACTTTGTTTTAGTCAATTTAAAGAATCGTCTATTCCCCTTTCAATTCATTCATTAAGAGACTATTTTTGTTATGCCTCTTTCAACAAAAAAGTATGAACATTTAACAATTTATCTATATTTATTACGTTCGCTTATTAGGATTCAAATGCGTGTAAACGTATAATCTTAAGGAAACCTAACCCAAATAAGAAAAATAAAGTATTCTTGAAATAAAGAAGCCCTAGGAGGATTTTGATGAGAAGTATTGGAGACTCCTGTACATTGATAAAAAGTATTATTTGATGTCATCTTCCTACAAGAGGGATATATATATTTTTTTTCTTTTTTACGTAAAAGTAGCAAAATACACTAAAGATACCTATGTAACCTAGGGTTTTATCGTATTGTACGGCTTATAAGACGCTGGACCTTTAATATTTGAAAAAAATGTATAATACCACATTCGTCTTGAAAGTCAAATAAGTATTTTTCAGAGTATTTTTTATGAAAAAAAAAGAGCGTCTTATAAGTCGTAAAATATGGTTTTTATGTATTTTATTCTTTTTATACGGGTTAGGTTTCTTTCAGAATACATAAATATGTTTACGCATATTTGAAATTGAATCCTAAAAAAAGAACGTAATAAATATAGAGAAATTGTGGGTTATTTATTTTTAAGAGAAAACATATAAAACAGTTGAATTATTTTATGATATTGATACTCATGCAAAGAGACTTATTTCATATTTCATTGGATACAAGGAGATAAACAAAGATGAAGCCATCAAACTATGTTACAAGTTTATATTTATATACATATATGTATATGCTAGTGATGTATGAATATTGTCTACAAATGCGAATAGTGTGATGTGAATGAATATCCGCGGGTGCAATTTTTCTTTCAAAGGAAAAATTATGTGTAATTGAAAAGTAAATATCCACCTTAGTGATGTAGTCAAGAGAAAATCAAAATAAAAAGTAAAATAATTTTTTTTTCTAAATATAAAAAAGTTCTATAAAATATCAAGATATTAAAAATGTCTGTCAACTGTTTTATATTTATCGTTCATTATTTATAAAACTTTATAAAAAATATATAAATGTAATTAATTATAAAATGTGGATAATTAATCAACAAATACGAGCAATCTATATACTACTAAATACTATTTAATAATCGATTTTTTTAAAAGAACTTAGAAAACATATAATGGCAATTTATTGTTGATACTCATAAGGATTTATTAGAAGGAAAATTTAATAGCCTAGATGAAGCCAACAAAGCATGAATCAAGTATGTACCTAACTGTATTACTGAGGAAATAAAGTTAAGTTAAATCTGGAATTGTGACTGGATTCTGGAATTGGAATTAATATCTAATTGTTATGGTTGAAAAGGAATCGTGTATTGTGATTCATCATATTTTCGGAATCATTTGATGAACACTTTTTTATCATTGAACCATATTTTAATAAATAATATAAATAGCATATTATCTTACGTAATTAATGAATACACAAAAAAAAAAATTTCGAGAGTCCGACGGTTTTCGAACCCTACTTTTTTAGCTTTTTTGGCCCATTTTCCAGCTTCAATTTCAATTTAAGCCCTTTGTCTCTTAGAAAATGTTGATTTGCTAGTGTATTTAATGCAGAATGGACTCTTATCGGGCGTTTGACATCTCGTTTGAAAGCTATGGGTCTCAACTCTTTAATGCATTCCTTATTAATCAATTTCATATAATATTCAAGGAGTTATTTAAGTACGAAGGATCTGGCCGACTTTTGAGCCTACTCACGTCCCCTACACCCCCAGGGGTCCCTATACGTAAAAAAAAAGACTGGAAATGGAATTCTCAATAAATACACAAGTGAATCAATGCACAAAATGAGTACCCTTCTATGCTTAAAAAGGAAAATGGGACAAAAAGCTATAAAGGCAGGGTCCGATTTATCGAAAACCGTCTGACTCTCGAAAAAAAATTACAGATTTGAAATCAGCGTTGAAATCTGAATAACTTTTACACCTTAGGATTTTTGAAAGTTCAAATTTGTGGACAAGGGTTGTAATATAATACGTGAGATGTTTCATATAAACAATGCTAAGATTTTTTTGCCAAAATGCAGTTCCTTACATATGCTTATTCTTTATTAATTGCTCTACAATTTCTATTAATATTTTTAGCAATTTTAGCAAACAATGATACTAAAAAAGTCATGCTAAATATACATGTAGCAGCAACACTTGGTACTTATGACGTCATAGATGGGAATGAGTAATGACTCTCACGACGAGCTTTTTGGGATAAACAAAAACACACTGTATTCTTCTTTCAGCTGATTTTCATCATTTGACTCTTTTGATTTAAAGCAGCTGAACTCACAAAATTATTTATGATTTTGATGTATAAAAAATTATTAAATGAAGGATTAAGCACCCTTTTTTTGAATTTTGAATATGTTACAAGTATTAACGATTGGTTTGTGATTGGTAGAATTTATAAATATATAGTATGTTAAATAATAAATTCTGCCCAATATTAAAAAGTTGGCAACAAGGAAAATACAGAAAGGAAGCTACCAGTTGTTTTTCCAAATTTTTCCTTTCCCTTTTGTGAGTCGAGGTTGTGAGTGGACAAAAAAGCTCGACGTGTATAGATGTATAAAAAGAGCCCAGCTACAAGGCATACCCGAGATGATGTCATAAACAAATATGGTACCCTTGAAGTAAGGCAGAATTTCAGCCGATCACAAAGAAGGGGCTGAACGTAACTTATTACTTTGGTGTTTTACTTAAGAATAGATTATTAAAATTTAGTGGCATTAAAAATTTGTAAAGGATAGAACACTAAATTTGTGGCAAATAATGCCATAGCATGAGACCTGAGTCATTTTGGAATGGACTCGGACTTGACTCGAAAATTAATTATTATTTAATCTATACTAATATAGTATAAACCTCAATATGTTTGAGTTGGAATTTCACCTAAAAATTACTACAAGTATACGCTTAAGTGAATTCTATAATTCATATTATACATGATTAAATGAAATAATTTTATTTAACCATGTAGTGACTACTTTTTTTTATTCAACAATTTAGTTATCATTTAAAACCATTATAAAAACTTCAAACAGTCACAAGTAACACATTTTATAATTACATAAATTTTTCCAATAAAAAATAAAATAGGGTGAAATTTCATAATGATTATCTCAAAAATATATATATAGTTATACCAGAAAAATTGAACATGGATTCGGAAAGGAAATATAATTTCAATTTAAGTTTTCATAAACACAAAAAAATGCATCCCCTCATCATGCAAAAGCCCCTATCAGAATCACAATTGACGATCGGAGCATTTTAGTACAGGCAAAAATTGTTCAAGTCAATGCTTATCACGGCAACAATATTCTTCAATTGGATGTTGGCATTCTTTATAATATCCACTTTTGAATGGTTCAAGTAGAATATCTTTTCGACTATTGTGTCAATAAGTAGGGGCATTCTTTCTTCTCAGGCTTGTATTATTATTCTCCTTCACCTTTTAAATAGTAGCACTTCATAACATAAACACTGTCTTTATCACGTATAAAATAGATTCAGATGTTAAGGGAATGAATAAGGCAAAAACATCCAAGGAAATCTCATTCAGAAAACCAATCATAGATTGGTCCTTGAAGTCCTTAGTCTCGTTCATTGTCATAAATCTATACTTTTCGTCAATTTCCCCGTTTTATTTTGAAAAAAACTGACTTGACTTAAGAGCTCCAATGATTGGGTTAGGGGAAAACAAGAAGAGACGGATTTCTCCATAAATTGGATGAGATTTTGATGTCCTTTGACTGAAAGTGGTATATTACATGAAGCAATGAATTACGATAGGTTAGACCTGATGTACCTGAATCATTACTAATACCATGTTTATTGAATGGATCCGGATTTCTATTGTGATATCAGCGATTGGAAAGTCTCATGATCGGAAATTTCTCCGTAATAGAAGTCGAGAAATGACAATGCCGGAATGTCATCACACTCGTATTCTTGACAAATTTTCAAACGTTGCTACCTCCATTGTCGATGACCCAAGTTCCTGAATCATATTCTCAGGCATTTTTTAACTTAATTTAAAAATGACACTTGTTTTTAAATTGTATAGAAATGAGTATGAAAAGAGGAAGAAAGAAGAAGAAGTTTGAAAAGACAAATGTTGCCAACGACCGTCCTTTGCATTCTGTTTAGCTGGGCTCTTTTTATACATCACTATATATCAGTTTCTCGAACTGTAGAACTATTCTCTATTCAAATATTCAACAAGAAAGAGATTGAGGTCAATAAATCCACATTTCGAACACTAAAAAGGGGGAGGATAAACAAATCAAAACCCCATAAATAATAATAATAATGTTTTGAGAATTCCACTGTGATAAAAAAATTTCAAATTCTACGACTTTATTGACTTAATCAGGCTTTGCTATTCGATATTATGTTCACTAATTTCAAATGTATCTTTTGAAAGTAAATACAAATTGTATAAACATTTATAACAATTTTCATAACAAAAATTGATCTCAAAATGTATTTAAAGTTACTTTATCTTGTCACGACTTATATACCTAACTGACACATAGAAACAACTAAAAAAAATAGTGGTAATTTTATTATTGGATGAAATAATCCAAATTAAAGCAAGTATTCCGGAAAAATACGAATCTTCTACCCAGCGGCCCGGGATAGCCAGCCTTATTGACCATAGGGGGGCATTCTCTTTTTTTCTTTCCGAATTTGAACATTCCTTCCGTTATTATTTTGTTTTATTATTCGCTATTTATCTTTGATTTTTGTGTATCAGGTAGGGAAGTCACCCCCCCCCCCCATCACCACTGCTTCTACCTTCAATATTTTCTTTCATTAAACAATTTCTTCGAGCAGAGTATACTTATGTATACGGAGAAGACGTCTTTTTTCTCTGTCCTGCTTTATATTGTGTTTTGAGTGGAATTTAAGTGTGTTTTGAGTGGAATTTAAGTGTGTTTTGAGTGGAATTTAAGTGTATTTTGACCTTTTTTATGTTGAAAAAAGTGTTTTAAGTGCCAGAAGTTCACCTCCATCCACGCCAATTGGACTTTTTCTCTCAGGAAGCGCCTTTCTTGGACTGAAATAAGTCCTTGGATCCCCTAAAATAAGCTAAATCATTGTTTTTGTTTATTTGTTCTTTTTTCGGAGCATTTCATAACAGAATGAGTAGCAAACCTCCAGGGAAACTCCCTGATGACAGTTCTTTTTTGTCATCTTCTATCAATCATCAATGATAACCTAGTGTCTTGAAAAAGAATAATGACTAGGAATGTAAATCATATGCAAGTCGGGCTTGTAATAAAAAAAGAAATAGAAAATTAACCTGGCAACCCTGACAATTTAATGAATGTTGAGGGGGGAAGCAGCTTGAGCTGTCATGACGTTTTACTGAGCTACAAGCTGCTATTTTCCTTTATATATGTTACAAATGAAAACATCAAACCACAAACATAACAATACGTTACTCCAGATTCATTATTTTATTCACAAATATCATTATCTCCATTCTCCTCAATGAATGATATCCATTTTTTAATTTTTCCTTTGTTCCTCTCCATGATATAATCTTTGCAGACTGTTCTTTTCTTGTAAAACATTATGTTGAGGTAAAGTTGATGTTACCTTCTTAAGGGAAAAAAAGTGATAACAGCTTCGGAAAACAAAAAGACCTGTTTGAAGAGCCAACTCCACTTTTTTATTACATGCCCGATTTGCATATGATTTACATTCCTAATAATGACACAACGGAGTGCAGTAGTTCAGTTGAACCTGGAAAGTAAATTCAAATGGTAGACTTTTGTTCATACTATGGAGAACGCCGAAGGAGTTGCATATAAGGGAGATAATCTTAAACATGTCGACATTTACGACATTGTAATAAGCTATGGTTTCAAGGAGTATGAAATAGCGGGGACATACCCCAGATTTAGTTATGGACGTGCCTGTTTTTATACAAGATTCCTTATTGATGTACGAACTCGTATAGAATAATTAAAAAGTAATAAAGGTTCAAAATACAGATGGTTCTGTGGAAAAAGTATCTTTTAAACTTAAGGGTATTGATAATATCAATATCAATAAAAAGAAGAAACTCTCTGTAACCTCGATTAACACATTCAAGAGAGTCAACCAAATAAGAATTGTTGAGTGGTTGAAATTTTTTGAAGAAATATTAACTCATTTTCCCAAACGAAACCCCATTGATGAAAAAGCAGAATAAGATAAGAAAATCTTATAAAGGTCAGATTTTTGAAACTAAATGATAGCTAAAAGGGTAACCAAAACACTTCCAACGTAATTTGAAAGTCTATATCAAGTTTTATTAAAGAAAAAATATAAGTTGTCAAACTCAATTTTTTAAGAGATATATTATTAGAGAAAAATATATTAAAATAAAATAAAAAAGCAATAGGTTGCGTGGTATCGACGCAACTTTTTATCTTCTGTTATTAAAATTAAATGGCAAATAATTTCATATCACATTATAAAAGTTTATTTGAGGTGATACACACTTAGAAAACTTTAATAGAAACTTTAATAACAGTTATTTTATCCAAAAATTAAATTTAATAAGCATCCAAAGAAAAACGTTTATTTTCGATATTTTTTTAGCCATTTTTTTTTTGTGTTCACAACGAGTTAGATAAAGTTTACCCAAATTTTTTATGACTGGCGACTCCTTGGTTCCATAAAGGGTCCTAACTTCCCCTCTTTATCATGTAAACCGTCAGTGAGTTGTTGTGAAGTGTTAGAAAATATATCTAGAATATTTTTTGTTTCTGGAACTTTTCTCGATGCGGCTAAAAATATGCTCTATTTTTGTTTGCTTCATCAGAGTGTATTTTTTTTCAAATATTCCAAAAGTCTCGAAGGATTTATGGCTTTATTTGAAAAAAACTTTCTGACACAAAAGAAACATAGGTTTATGTTATTTCTACACTGTGGATATAAGTCCATATTTCATATATTCCACACTATCACAACGAGCTTTTTGAGATAAGCAAAAACACTATGTATTCTCCTTTCAGCTGTTTTTCATCAGTTGACTCTTATGATTTAATGCAGCTGACTCTACGTGCTATGAACTCACAAAGGGTATTATTATTATTTATGATATTGATAGATAATAATATATTCAATCAAGGATTGCGCACCCATTTTTTGAATTTTCGAATATTATGTAGGTATTAACGATTGGTTTGTGATTGATAGAATTTATAGTATATCTTAATAATAACTTTGCCCAATATTAAAAAGTTGGCAACAAGGAAAATACAGAAGGGTAGCTCCAGTTGTTTTTCTAAATTTTTCCTTTCCCTTTTGTGAGTCGAGGTTGCGAGTGGACAAAAAAGCTTGTCGTGATATATTGCTTACACTTTTTTTTTTGCATGCGCTTCGATTACCATCCTTTATTCTATAAAATATATTATATAACGATAAGTCTATAACAAGTCTGAATAATTTTGTATTTTTCCATTTATCTTCGTAATAAGGTAATAGCTTTTCCGTGGTGAATAAGCGACGTATATACTCGGTATTCAGTATTATATTATATTATATTATATATTAGTTCAAACTTTTTGCCTTTGACAGGAATTATTCCTTTTTGGGTGTATTACAAATTTTAATATTCCAGAACTTAGTTTGTTAAACTTTTTTTTTATAAACTCCAATTTTTTCTTCTTTTCTTGTGTTAGGGAGTGTAATAATCGCTGATTATCTCAACCATGTTCCACCATAATTTCCTTTAAAGATGTCAAGTCTGTTTCAGAGTAATTTCTAACTATTAGATCAACTGGATTTTGAGAAGTTTTAAGACTTTCTAGACTTCTGATACTGAGAAAGATCCCTTTCTCGATTTCAAGTCGTCATTTTATATTCTTGCATTTAAAATGCAAGAATATTATTTTTTTTTAAATGAGTATTACATATCAATGGTAATTTAGACAAGACTTCCAAATGTTACCTTACTAATTTGTGTGTTTTGAATACAAACACCCTTTAAGATATTTTACATGCTTCAACTTTAATTACAAAACATCTTAATCATGGTTAACAGAATAAAATCCATATTTTTTAAATATTTAACCTGACACATTGAGTATTTTGAGGCATTGTTTCAATTGTAAAATGAGTTAATAGTTTCATCCATTATTCATATGTATATATGATGGTATCTTCCATACAATCACTTCCACTCTTATACCTTAGTCTGATCTTATTTACTCAATCTACAAGTACAATTTCCCTACATTCTGATTTAATGTTTTTAATAGTGTTTAAGGTACCAAATAGATAAATACAGCTTCTTTTTTTTCCTGCAAAAGTTGAAGTGTCCAAATGAAAGCTTCAATTTGAAAATTATAAATGATAAAACTGAAATATTAACCTTTAGCCTTTTGAGATGTAGCGATTTACCAAATGATGCAAAAAGATATATTCAATCATATATTTTATTGTACCATATCTACATGATAACAGCCTTCGAAATAAACTTATTTTACAATAACATTAAAAATATCAACCTAGAATTTCATATTACATGTATCCTTTTTGTAATTTGTTTCCTTAACTGTTCTCTTTACTTGCACAACTCAATTGTAGTAGAAAATCACCTTTTTGATTTTAATTTTAAAGTTTTATGCTGGACATTATCCCAAAAAATATGTGCATTCCTTAATTGCATGTGTTACTCTCACTTAAAACAAAAAAATGACAAAACTTTGTTTTCCTACATATATAGTATATAATATCATTTTTTTTATATTTATAATTTAAATTTGTTTGATTTTATTAAAACAATTAACTACTTGTAAGTAAAAGATTCATACTTTTCCCTTAATTCAAGTTTACTTTAGTTTTCTTAAAAACTCCTATCTTTTCCATGCAACGTCTGCCATATTTTGTAAATCCAAAGAAATAAAACGATATTTCTTATGTACATGTGTATCTAAGTTGTATTAAAAGAATTGTTCTTCGGTAGAATAATCTAGCTTGGTTTAGATAGAGATAGGAAAATAGCTCATAAAATGTTGAGGCGACGGGTAACAATTATAATCTACACGGCAAAGAAATGAGAAAATTAAAGATATTAGTCTCTATAATTCAATATATTTAGTTAAAGTAAATTAAATAAGTACTTTTAATTTCAATTCAGAACAAAAAGGCAGGTTGAGTTACATAAAAACTACATATTATGTCAAAATGACCAGTCCATATAAATACCCCCAAAAAAATTAATAAAGATATCAATGGCTTTAGTTAACTGTATAACAACACTCGAATTCTTTAATAAAAATTTTGTACTATAGACTGTCAAGCATTTTTTGAGTATGAGTGTTGATGAATTTAAATTTGCTTGTTAATAAATTTTTTATTATGAATAAAAATGTGAAACCATAACGATTTCATCCTTTCTTAGTTGTTACTATCAAGTCAAATAATAATAAAAAGATAAAAAGAGAGGACTTTTTGAGCCAAATCACATTCATAAGTATTTTAATCTTCGAATGAGAACAACACACAAAGTAAAGCTTTATCGAATAAAAAGGGGGACGCATCAAGGTGAGAACCCCAAATACAACGGTTTGACATAGCCAAGATCTTTTAGTACTTGAGTATCTTGAGAGAGAAAATCCCATTTTAACGGCGAAAAAAGAATAAAAGAAAGTACTAAAAGGTCTTGGCTTGACCCTCATACTATATAATATGCTCTACAGTCTGAGATAAATAATGTACATTTATAAATAGGTTTGAGTGTTGATATAAACTGGAGTCATATATGTTTCCAAAGAGATGTTTATTAGTAGTTAACATACAAATTATGTATATCTATGTACGTGAATTGATCAATTTTTTAGTAGCTCATGCTCTTTATTAGATCCCCATGTGGACTCTAAAAATAAAAGAAAACATTCATTATTCATGATTAGCAGAATGAAATGTATATATAAGTCAAGGCTAATAGAAATACATGCTTATATCTAAAATTGAATTTGATACCAAATTCAATTTTAGCTCTAATTTTCTCATGCAAAACATATTGTAAGCATTTTAGAACAAAAAATATTTGAAATATACTTGCTAAACCATAGCTATGGGTTTACATGCATAATTTTAAACTGTGATGAGACGTGAAGAAGGCATACTCAAGTCAATACTTCTCAAACTATTTGTATTAATTTGTCTTCAGTATGATATGGTTGCAATATAGTGCTAAAAATAACTGTTTTACTAATTGGAGATTTTATAAGCGTGTAATTTGGGAGTTTTAACTAAGTCGTCCCTGAAATGATTAAGTAATTTGAAAAAATAAAAGATATCTGAACATTGAGTTCTTTTCTACTTCTGTCATTCAAATGTTGTTGGTATGTTGAAAACGATGGAAAAATAACTGAAATTATGAACAAACTTGATTTAAATGAGACCATCTTCATCATGAATGATTGTCTTCATTCAAGAGTCACGTGGGACAAGGAGGCTTCAGCTTCTTCCAAGATACACAAAAAAAAAATATTCTTGCTGAATCTCATTTTTTGGATGTTATTAGTATAGCTGTGGTAAGATTGCTGCTACCCTCATTGATTGTAGGAAAACTGTTCATTCTACATTCAAGGTGCCCCATAATATGAACATAATTTTTGCAACAATATGCAGTATCTCCAAGAACTATAATGCCTATAAGGCATTGGACGAATACTTGCAGGACTTGAGAAACCAGGATAGCTTCTTTTGGAAAAACAGGTGATACAAGTCTACAGATTCTGATTACAAACTGAGTTTTAAAACAGCCTTGATCATATGGTTCTACCTCTGCAGTTGTCTGAAATGGAACAAGAATGGCTGTTAAAAAGAAAAAAAATGGTTAACAACCTGGTGGTGTACACTTTGCTGACAGGTCTGAAATCTAGCCGAGACGTTCTTATTCCTTCGTAAACTCTGTTAGAATTCATACGCCCACAGTTCCCCCCTGCGTCTTTGCTTTGGAATGATCATCAATAAATATCAGGGACAGATATTTGAAGACTATGGGTCTATACGTTGTCCCTTGATACTTTAGTCATGGACAATTCCACCTAGGGGTACCTACACACATAATTGTATTTGTATTTATAGACTTATATAATAAAATTATAAGGAGAATAAAATAAACGTTCATTTCGTCAAGTAAAAAGTTATTTAAGCAATCTCAACAAGATAAATATTTTAAAAATTACAAAGACGAGATTGCACTAAAAAGATCTAGAAATTCAAAATAATTTAGTAGGAGAACCGAGACTGATTGAACACTAAACAAACAAGAAACTAGTTTTATTAAAAGATTTACTTTAAAATTAAATAACTACTTAAATTTGAGTACGCTTCTACTTTTGAAATCAATTTGAGTCTGATGTCAATGATAAACAAGTATTTAATTAAAGCCCATTTTAATTATGTAGGTACTCCTACTCCTAAGTTTAAGCCATTTATCTTCTTATTCCTTGAATTAAATTTAAGAGTAAACAAAACATGAATTAGTACATTTTATTGAGTCAACATAAGTTTCTACTAGTTTCAATAGCGAAGGCTATGTAGTTGTTGTAAGACAGTACTATACAAACCACACGCTTTTAGTATCATTTAATGTATCTATTGGATTGAAGAAAAAACAAACATATTTTACAATTAAGATATAATATAAATTAAATAACTTTATAGGTATAGAAATATCTAATGACAATAAAGAAAAAGAAAAAGCTATGTATTAGCTGTAGAAAAATTGTATTTTTAAGATTTTGTTAATTCTGTTTGACTTTTATAACAATGAGTTTGGTATAAGTTATTATTTGGATGTCAAATGTTTGTGATAGATATGATATTGAAATGATGACATTGATCAGGAAGTGAAAAATTTTCAAGGCTATTGAATATTGCAGGGTCCGAATTTTTATTCTCACATTTAGATGCGTTTGAAAAATCTCCAACAACAGTACATGTTATTGGAAGTAAATGTTAAAAAAAAACCTATCTTACAAAAAAAATAGAGAAAAGATAATTTGGACAATTTTTGAATACCTGATCGACTTTCACCATACATAATTTTAAAATAGCAAATATTTTTTTAATAACCTGTACAACATAATCTAGCAAAGTACTCTCCATGAGGAAAGCATACCCACCATTTTTTGACGTGATTTCCATAATTTTCCATATTTAGGTATATGTGTAATTCAACTTTAAATAAAGCCCTGTTAAAAGTTGAATGAAATCAAACCTCTCGATAAGCTTCAATTTTTGAATCTCTAAAAAATGTCATTGTTGATCCACCAATCAGGGTTCCATATTCTATGTCTATTAAAAACCAAGCACTTTAATAATTACTATTTAAGATATAGTATTATTTGATACTTACCTTTCCGCTTTTGTATAGGCTTTCATACATACTGATAAAAGACGGAGTACTCAATGAAAATTTATAAAAAACAAAACAATAGCTCCTACCAATTAAAGAGGACTTCCTTTTTTCCTCCATCATTCTAAAAAGATCAGGACGATGAAAGAGCGCTTTGAAGATGCCTTCTTATTCAAGTAATAATAATAAGAAGAAGAAGACGAACTCTCCTCCTCCTGAAGTCTAAGAGATCAATGATGACGTTCCCAAACCACAAGGATGAAGTTATGTCCAGTAAGTCGATAAAAACGATTTTTGGGGTAACTTCAGTAATAGCTGTAGATAACAAAAAGTCATATATTTGTTCATATATTCAATCAAAACAGATAAGTCTGACTCCACTAGCACTAATAATCCAAAATTATCACTGCAGTTCACTGAGGCACGTCTGGACGCAACTAAAGAAATACATTTAAAAAAAAACCAAAATTGCTCCGGATATTTAGATTAAATATATTCATGAATGTATATGTCTATATATTAATTAATAATGAGTGAATTAATAACGAATACACAAAATTAGAATGAGAAAAGGTGTGCCTATATTGTATATAACTCTTCGAAAAAAAACTTCTTTATCAATTGGTTAATATTCTTACGTTTATTTGTAAAGACAATAATAACACAGGGCAACAAATTTGAGATGTCAAAAATCCTATGGGATATAAGTATGATAAAAGTTATTCAGTTTTGCATGCTGATTTCAAATCTGGTATTTTTTTACGGGAGTTCGACTGTTTTTGATAAATCTTTTTGAGCATTTTGGCTCATTTTCCAACTTCAACTTTAATTTAAGCCTAGAATTTTGTACATTAAGAAATAATGATCCGCGAGTGTATTTAATGCAAATTCCATTTACAGTCTTTGTTTTGACCTAAAGGAACTCATGGGGTTGTAGGGGGCGGGATTAGGTCAAAAAGTCGACTTTCCTCTCATGTATTTTTCATTTTTTTTTTTTTTATACATACATATGTTACGTATGAATAAATGAATTCAAAATCTTATTATTCCTCACAATATGCTATATGCATATATGTATATTTTTATATATATACTCATCCATTGAAGTACATAAATAAATGACGTAAAAGCTTTCTTTCTGAGTTATAATCTTAATATTATAGCAATATCCTATTTTTTTTTCATTAAAATATAGTTTTTATAAGAATATCTTTGAGAATAGAAATGAGGCTGCATCGAATGATACTTTGTGTTTCTTAATTAAAATAAAAAGTTATTTTTGTGCATACATTGTAGCACATTCACATTTTTATTTTTCCAGTCTCAAATTAATTTTAAGACCTATAAAAAAATAGTATATTATTCCTTTCCAACCCAGAGGATACTGGTGTCCCATACAACCAAAATATTCTAATGTGCTCCATTCATAACCGATGTTGGTTTTTTTTTTGTTTGATAGCTAAGATGTCAAGCTAGTATTCTTGTTTCATAGTTAGTCATAAAAAATTTGATATGAATATTTTTCAAGGTACTGAACATTAAGATTTTTACACATGCAAAAAAATCATGTTTAAACCAAAATAACTTTTTCATTTTTCAAGGGAATTATTTGTTAATTAAATCCAGGTTCTGTACCTACATTAATAGGATGCAAAAAAATCAAAAAAAGCTGATACATTATAATAACTCGTGAATTAATGTAGAGATGGGATCCATAATGTATCTCAGAACCTTTCAAAACTTCAACAAATAAAGTAATTAAAAAAGACTGCTATATGTTTGTTTAACCTCAATTTATGTTCCTTGGTTCTGCATAAATATAATATATAAAGTCATCTGTAATAGCATGACCCACTTAGAAACAAGCAAGAAAAAACTTGATTTTATATCTTTGAGGTCGTATATTATGTGCATAAATAAAATCTATTTCAAACACTATTATTTTTGATAGCAATTACGTAAGTTCATTTGACATGTGTTATAACTTATCACTTTTAAAGATGACAAATCTCTTGTACTATTCTGTGTGTATATCGAAGCTTATTTTGATCTATGATCAAATTAATTATTCCATTAATGACACCTTGGATGACTTATAGTTTAGAAAAAGATGACAATGACTAAATTCTCTTCTCATAAGCTTATAATTATCATGCATATGGGTTGTCAATCAATGCTATGTAAAACAAATTTTTTTCAATGATACACTTTATTTTTCATTCAATTCTTTTGTAGCTATATGGAGTCTTTTTTATTTATTTCTTCATGATGTTGAACTTTATTCATTCAATGGCTATAACCATTACATGAAGGCATATTAAGACATGTCTCCACCAATTTCAATGATCATTTAAAGTTTAAATACTATATTAGTACATTTTCTATACATACAATTTGTAAATTCCCTTCCTTCCTTCCTTCCAAATAAGAAATTTCGAGAATATAAATATAACTTGTTCAAAACATAAATTATCGTAACAACGGTACGTTCTTTCAAAATATTAACAACTCACATGTTTGTTTGTTTTTTATCAACTGTCGATTTCACATACCGTTACCCCAATAACACGAATATATAAACTGTATTTTACTGTTCCTTGTTCTTTTTCCTTGGTTATTTTTCTATTTATTGATGGATTTAATTCGAATTAGCTATTGTTCAGTAATTTTTTTTTTAGATGAAGAATAATCGCTCAGTTGATAAGAACTGACTAACAACTGATATTGGGCTTTTCTTATATTTATCATCGGAGGAGAGGTTGTAAGATACAAAAAAGGATAATAACGTACTTTATTATCAGTAAGGTTCTGATCGTTGATTAGTTGGGTCGAAATTGAAATTTACTTACATTTAAATGAAGTATTATACAAAAGTTTGTTAGAAAGCATTAACTATCTACCGACGGATTTTTGGCTCTTTTATTAATGTTCTTCTTGTAAGAGAAAAGATTGAGAGAAGTAGAGAAGACCTTTGTGTCAATTTTTTACTAAAATGAAATAATTATGTAATCACATAACCTCTCATTTCCCTTTCATGAAATAATTTAGGTTGAAGACACATGAAGGAAAAGAAAAATGTTGGGAGGCGTGGATAATACGTGGATCTAAATTCTTAGACTCAGATGGGCAAAAGGGTAACAGATATAATGGCAAAGATGTGGCAATCCTAGTTTATTCTTCTTCTTTTTTGTTTTGTAGGTGGGTACGGATGTATGTACAAATAATACAACTATCAAATACCTTATTTAGGATTTTATCCTGTAAACACAAAACTTTAAAAGTTACGTCAAGGAGGATCTGCATAGTAGTGCACTCTATACGCAGTACAATAGTTGTCTTTTTTTAGCAATTATTTCATTTTTTGTGCCAGAAATAATTTATTTTTAAAACAAGTAACGCTAACATATTTTTTCTAAATTTGTCATTTATTCATAATACATTTAAGACCAGTTTCAATACCATTGACCATAAAATTATTTTCCTCTATGTATGTATATGCATGTAATTTATAAAATATGTTTGAATATTATTTGATTCCAATATTTTTCATTGTTTTGTTTAAAACATTCTTCTTGAAAGGATCAAAACAGGAGCTATGGTAGACTATACATCGTATAAAGTACTCTCTCTGCCTTGTATCAGTGGTTATGATATTTTATTATACCATTTCTAGTGCCATGTTTGCCAGGATGTTATTATAGTAACTTGATGCTTTACATTTATTGATCCCCTGGAGAAGGCTAATCACAGATATCAAATGAAATTTTGGAGACTTTTAATTTTATTAAAAGGTTTATGTCCTTGTTTTTAACTCTATATCAACTCATATTGAGTTAAGTGGAGTGAGAGCTACCAAGCTAATAGAACAAAAAATAGTACATCTTGCCTGTATACCCCATATTCTGAAAACAGTTGTCAGTTCGTTTTGAAAAAAGTGTTTTAGAAAAATACAGATTTGAAAGAATCCTTGGCATAGACTAATTGGAGATTAGTGTGAACTGAATAAATGCAACCCTATAAAACTCACTATCAAAGGCACATGGCTGAAATATGGAAGGGCAAATTCTAAAAACACAGAAATAACTTTAAAATAAGCATTTTTTTTTCAAAATCTTTAAGGTCCATGAGGCTGAGTTTCGGAAAAATTTAAACCAAAAATATTTTATATTCTTACGCTGTATATTCAAAAGCAGGGGAAAAAAGTGTGAACCCACAGCAATATTAAGAAAGTGGTCTTTTAGGAGAGGTCCAATGTACATACTAGCTATGTATTGGATACCTGTGGTTTTGCAGATATCAACTTTTGAAATTTGCATTTGCAAATATTTCTAAAATGTGGATAATAATCCGTGTATCCAAATATTCTGATTCTATGTCATGTATAAATTCGTTATCATACGTAGGTCTGTAAATAATAAAATAAATAAAGTCCAAATAAATTCATTTTTATATATCTGTTGTACTTTGTTTTTTATTGACTAGAAAATAAAACATTGTATATATTAAATGTAGGTATTACTTTAGCTATTCGTGGAGAGTCCCTTTTTTTTCAATAACTTCAATAATGCATTTGGGCAATATGGAGTCCGATAAGGAGAAACAGATATCCATATTTTTATACTGTAGATGCAATTGCGGGTATTATTTTGTTTCTCTCCGTGTAGACATTGTCAATTTGGATCTGAATAATCGAAACATTACAGGTACATATTTGTACTCAAAAAATCCATGTTTTGTATATTGAATCTTATTTATTTGCTAATATATGTAGATCTACGTGGCATATCAAGGCTTTTAAATCCCATTTTGTATTAAAAGAATTAAACTTGTTTCTTTGTACCTACTCATCAAATAAGTTAGAATATAAAAGTAAGTAAGATATATATTGAGATAAATAAATAATTAACTAGGTCAATGTTAAGTTTTTTTATTTTATATTTTTTTTATAAATAACATAATTTATCGATAGTTGTGTTCTCATTCTTGAAATGAAAGAAAAGGGGGGAAAACTAGATTATAATTCATACTATTTTTAGGACTTAAAACTATGCAAGTACATACAAATGATCAAGGTCGTGTAATTGTGCAATTACTCATTACAGCATACTGCTGGGTATAAGTTAAAACACAAACAACAGCATTGTTTTCAAATGACTGCTCAGCAACCTAAGGAAAAAATAAAAATAAACAGAGATGGATCATTTTGTGACCAAAAATGTGTTGTTACCTTGTACTCTGGATTAATCGACATGCGAAAAGTGTATGTTCCTGGATCAACCTCAGTCATATCCAACCATTGGCAGTCAATGTTATGATAGTAAATATCTTTGCATCCTGGGGATATCCCTTGATCTCCATAGTTTTCACAGCTGTATTTAGCCTCAACTCCGTAGCATTCACGATCCTCCAAACAGAAGCTTGCTTTGTGCCCCTCGGCAACTTTGGCTCCAAAGTCGTTATAAACATCAAAGTGTGCAAATACCTAAAAAATGCCTAGTGTTGACTCTATATGAAATGAATTGATCACGTGTACCTCCATGCTGTGGTAATGAGCATGGCATGCATGCCATTCCCAATGTGATTTGGGTATAAATGGACGGAAATCTGCGTTTCCAATGTTTTCAATACTTGTAGTAAATCGAAGTAGACGGCGCACCTCTAAATGATAGTTAGGGTTGTTGATACGTAAATTGTAGGCTTCAGAGGCAAGGCAGTTCTCTTCCATGGCACACTAGAAAATATGTATATAGTAAATTAATAAATGAAAGTTAAATAGAGAAACTCTGATTAGAAATATTTTAACAAAGGTTTGATTATGATCCATGGAACATTACTTTTTATTATTCCTATTCATGATACTCTGATATTGAAATACTATAAGTTTAATTATCTGAAAGGAATCGAAATTATTGTCAATTTATTTTATGATGAGGACACTTCTGTATGAAAAATAACGCATATTTAATTTCAAATTCCTTAGATTTTTTTGTTCCTGGCTCGTCAGTCAATCGTTCATTTATTCCCATTCACCAATGTTTATACATTTTATCTAGTTATGATGCCACTGAATAAAGAAGTTTATTAAGGATTTGACGTCTATGAAATAAATCGTTGATAAGGTGTTTGATTGAAAAATAACGAAGGTCCATCATCATATTTTTGTAGATGGTTGAGTCCAACGCTTCAAGAATCATAATCAAACGTTTATACATTCATGTGTTAATTATTTTTTCTACAAAATGTTCTTTTGACAAATTATTAGAATATATCGTGAAAAGGGTATCATAGTAAGTTGTTGGATTCTAAGATTACATCTTCATACTATTTAATTCAAAAGAGTTTACTTTCTCTAATACGTATTAAAACGAAACTTAGCATTTTTGGTTAGGAGATATATTTTGGTATGGTAAATATCAATCAATACCGAGAGTGAAAATAAAGTTTTATCCTCAAGATGTGTTGATGAAATAAGAGCATATACATCTATTGCCAAGTCAGCTTGCTCATCCACACAAACAATTCCGGCTACATCTCTGGATCCTGATCCAGGACAATAAATATCCTCGTCATGGAAACAGTCAGATAGCCTTTCCTCTGTTCCTCTACAATTTATTCCCGAAATCCCAGGGTTGACCGTAAAATTTGTACTATCCCTGGAAATGAAATCGAATAAATTTAGATGTTCCCTACAAAATAAAAATGCATACGACTCTGAGGGTTGACTAAATAAATGAGTCTGAAAGGCAGTTTGAGCAAATTTTAATCCAAGCTCTCTACATGCGACCTAAATATGAATTCATATTTAAATTCAGATAATAATTGTCATATCTGCTGACTTACTAAGGCTGCTGGTAAGTCCCATCCATCTCCACATACAGGAGCCCATGCTTTTGATCCTTCAAATAATACTTCAACACGACCTTTAGAATGTGTGTAAGTTTTATTGTCTGAAAAGATATGTGTGGATATGTAACTTACCTTCTTCCTTGATACGACCTCCATGAAGGCGAATCTTAAAATGCCGTTTTGTTTGTGGTCTAGGTGTAGTAGGGGGAGGAGGTGTTGTTGGAGGTGGAGGAGGTGAGATACATCTGAGTCCAGCGCCCTCTGTTCGTTCACAGTCGTGATCTCCCCATCCATTGAATCTAAAGGAGGAAATGTTTTTTTTTTATTTAAAAAAAATATGCAGCTCATCTATAAATGTTGTATAAAAATGAATATTAGTTGGTGGACCTTAACCATACGTTAAATCAATATAAAAGATTCAAATCCTTACCAGTTTCAGGGTATAAAAAGTCGATCAAAAAATGATGTGTTACTTTTTTTTTTCAATCGTGAATTTCCTCAATGTTAAAGATGGGTCAAATCACTATCATGTACACCCTTCTAAGATTTGTAAATATATTTCTGCAATTCACGATTTTTAGTTTACTAAATCTTAAGAGATATAGCTTTTGTCTGCAGTTTCTTTTCCTAAATCTGATACTACAATGTAACCACCATTAAATTAAAAAGTCAATATCAAATAAGGAAAGCAAATTGTGTTAAACTATGATTTGGTATATTAGTTAAGGTTCAAAACCAACTGAAACGTGTTGCTTTGTAGGCAAAAACGATAATAATCGTAAATTAATACCCCTCAAACTTATTATTAACTCAGTATTTCTACCATGCAACAAAATTTGAACTTTTTTTTGTGACCGGAATATAAAAGCTATTTTATATTTGGTTTGATGTCGAAGAGTACATTTATGGATATTTAAAGTTTTGTTTTTATCAATTTACAAATTTATTATTTTATTTTTCTATGGGTCCATACAAAGTATTTAAACTCGTGATTTCAACATAAAGAAAAGAAGTAAAAAAGCATATAAAAAGAGTTATAGAAAAAGGTCATTTGCTTTTGAAAATATTTTTAAATGACTTTTTTTTTCTTTTAGGCCTTATCAAGTTTCGCATTTAAAACGTACATGATAAGAATATAATTTTGAATCTAAGAATAAATACACAAAATTAATTTACCAAAAAAAAAAACAAATTCAAAGGCACTTCAATTTTTAAGTTATTAAAGATTTAATTCTTGAAAAAAAGTTAAGTGATAGAATTTGTCGACATTTTGTTGAGCAATAACCATAAAAATCCTGTAATAAAAAGGATTGAGCCATTTTTTAAAATTATAAAGAGTTTTTAAATATAGAAAATTCACTACAAGAAATATATACGAATGAATAGTATTAAACCATAACGTTATTTCATTATTAAAATTCATCTAAATCCCATTTGACTCGGAGTATTTTAACATTTTGAGTCAACAAAACCTTAGTCCATCTGGATAATCTTAAATATTTTTTTAAAACTTAATCAGAGTATAAATTTAAAGCTAAGGTATTTTTGAAGGTATTCTTTTTGTATATAGATATATAAAGATAGTTTATTTTTTTTCTTTCGAACCAAATAAAATTTTAATCAATATTGGTTAAATGATAAATTTATAAATCATAAAAGAAAATGATTATTTTGACTCATTTCTAAGCAATTTTATTATATTAATGTTTTAAACTTCTATTTTTTGTTTCATTCGACGTAAAAGAAAATATTAAATACCCATTAAAAAAAGTACAAATTTTGTTGTATTCAAATATATGTTCTATTTAGTATTTTCCTAACGAAATTGCACAATTAACAGCCCAGCTTTACAGGTATATAAAAAAACCAATGTTACCTCCTGTAAAGAGATTTTTGGCCTTTGGTCCACATTTTTCCACTTCAAGCGAACAAATTTGGCATTTAAGGAGAAATGGTGGCAACATCAAAACAGCCTCCATCGACCTACCTAAACTGACCGTTTTCTGAAATTTTGGAATTCGACCTCCAATGCCTTTAAATTGAATTTTGGTCTAAAGTTCAACCTCGGATACCAATGGGGCCTAAGTCCTTTTCTAGGTTAAATTATCCTTTGTCCACTCTACCCCTTAGTCCTTCTGGCTGACGTTCGGTCAAACACACGAACGAATAAAGGGAGTTGCGCTATATATGAATAGATGTGTGCCGGTAGCGTCGTTGCTCAATTTTTATAGAGAGGTATAGGTAAATACACAACAAATCATAACATATTTACAAAACAATCAGTTCCTTAATAAACATTTATTTCAATTTATAATTTATTAAAGTTTATTCGCTATAAGGAGTTGAAGAGGGCGTCGCTCCTGAGAAGTAACTTCTTTCCCCTTGATTGAAACCCAGAATTTATTTAAAAAAGATGTTAAATTGTCCCCCCCCCCTTCCCCATTTATCATTAAAAAACTGGTACTTGTCCTGGTATAGCTATAATAGTGCATTTAAACATAGAGTGCGTATCCAATCTTATCGAAATGAGATTTTCTTTGTATGTCTTCACTTTTCCTCGTATTAAGTCACACTTTCCAACTGGTGGACATTTTGCAATTTAACTCTAGGGATTTTCATAGTTTGAAAAATTTAATGTAAGCTCAACAAATAAACCTTTAGAGCACCACTAACATAAAAATATACATTGTATTTTTATATCAGTTTTCAGTATTTTTCTAATATTCATACCCATTATTTATGTTCCGACCATTGATTGGTTGTACCTGGATTAGCTCTCGTTCCAATGGTATCCGTTTTCTGTTATTAAATGTATATAAGTTCCGTAGTTGGGAAGATTTGTCAAACCATCAACTGATGTTGGCCTTTTTTCTTTCTCTTTTATGCCAAAGAAAGGTTGGAAGATAGAATAAAGATTGAGTAAGATTACTCAAATAAACAGCGGACAAAAAGTGCATGGGTAATTTTGATAGGTCAAATATCTTTTATTCACAACCAAGTTTCATACTTTTACAGAAGGCAATCAATTTGCTCATTTATTTTAAGAAAAAGTAGTTTATTAATAATACTTTAATTAGTGTGTAGAGAAAAAACCCGGAATGTTCAATGTAACTACATTTTTCATTTTTTTTTTTTTTGTGCGCGTATGTGATTCACTCATTAATGCTTTCATATGCAATTATTTGGGATACAGTTTTTATGGTAGATATATGTACATACATCAATTACTCGAGGTTGGGTGCTGATATTGAAATAATTCCATAGGTGTTTTTATGGTGCTTGTCTTTGAACTACTTCAATCTCATCAAAATCTTATTTCCAGACTCAATATTTAAATTTTTCTTAATCTAAAGAATTCATTACTATTCAATCAGATTAAAATTTTCTATTTTATTAAATTAAGAAGCATATTTTTAGACATATTTTATATGTACATGTTATTTGATTTCAGAATACAAAAGGCTGAAAAAGGATAACTTTAGGATCTAGGGTTACAAGATCTTTGCTTCCTTAATTAGAATGTAATATGATCAAAAAGTTGTAATGTATGAATATTTTATAACAAGAATAATTTATTGCTTGTGTTTGATCAAGCATTGCCAGAATCATAATTGTTTATAATCCATTTCAAAATGTCGAATTGAGTTTGATGTAATCATCGCATAATGAATTTACAATTTCGGGATTAAATGTCTGAGAATAAAATTTCAAAATGGGTCTACATCTACCTTATTATCAGCTATAAGTACAATTACTTAAATTAATTTTTCTGGCCGAATCGTATTGGTTGTAACCCTCTTTACATAATAATTTGAAGTACTGCCAGATTTGATTGTCATACTGACCAATGTTGATGACTGATGAATGTTGACAAAAACAAGGTCATCTCAGGCATCTAAACATGCGTCTTTATTTTAACCTATTTTCCTTCTAACTCTTTTTATAAAAATGGGAAGAAAAAAAAATTAAGGGTTTTTCTTTAAATAAAATTTTAAAAAAAACCAACAAATACGTAAATTCTACATATTAAATATCATGTATGTTTTTGAATATTCTACATTTCTTCGCATGTCTACACATATAAATATTTTTATTTTTTTTTCAGACATTAATTATATCTCTCTATTATATATACATAGTTAGTAATAATGTCCACAGCTTGGAATTGTCAAACATACCCCTTTAATATGTAAAAAATGAAGAAATGATGTAAGCATACATACTTAAATATCAGGGAAGCAGACTTTCAATATATACATAAGCATATACTTTAAGAATGAACTCACCCTGATTCGGTTTTTAGGAGGGGAGATTAGGTCCTAGGATCTATATTCCGGAATGAAAAAACAAAAATAGGAATCTTCCAACTATATTATAGAATTCATTATTTTTTTGTTTTTGTCAATGAAATGCAGAATGAAAACTTTTCATCTTATAATGGAAAATAAAAGTAAGAATACAAAAAAGAACCTACAACAGTAAAACATTTTTATTGAAAAAAAATGCTAAGTTCAATTTGAAAAAAGAAAGAGAATTGAATTATATAACTTATGATTGTCTTAAGGTATAATTTACGGTATAACAATTTAAAAATTCTTATCAACACCCCTGATATATTACATATATGTGCCTACCCAACTTACCTGCAGTCCTCAAGCCTTTTCTCTGTTCCATAGCAGTACAAATTATCCATGTGTATAAGTCTCTTAGTATATCCAAACTGAGAACTATGGTAGTATCGCTTAGGCTTCCCAAATCCTAACTGCTTGCAAGCCACAATTGCATCATTCATGTCCCATTCATCATCACAGACTGAGCCCCATCTTCCATTGTGAAATATTTGAAGATTGCCCTTGTTGTAACACACAAAAAAAGTGACAAATATACATAAATGTATTTATGCACAGGTAAGCAATGTCTTACTTCATATTTATCTCTGCCTTCAACGAGTCTCAAGTCTCCTTCCTTGACTTCATTGGATAAGCTTCCACCAAGTAGATCCGATATAAGGTTTTGAATATCTGACGGATCCCTATCCATATGTTCGTAATCTTCATAATCATACATCGTTGTGGTGATTGGAGAGAGTTGACTTGCATCAGTCGTTGTTGGAATACTGAGAGTAGAGGCTAATATATTAGTCTCCACGAAGGGATCAGTGGGTAATGGATCGTAAATGTCTGGTTGGATTTCTTCCAATAGAGTGGCAGGATAGTTCCTTTGAGTGGATGCTAATCTCTGTGTTACATATACATTTGTTGTCTCTGGTTGGGATGGAAGAAGTCCAGGCTCTGTTGGTGGAACAAAAAAGGGCTCAAGCTCTTTTTTATTTCGAAGAAACCCATCGTAGAGGCTCATACGAGTTGCTCCATGACTTTGATTCACAAATTCGTTCAGAAATAGAGCAAGTATTATCCACATATTCATTGGAGGAAAACTAAGCTAGGACGACTGAAATGAGTCGAAATGGAACAATTAGAATTTATTTCCCCAAGAAGAAAAAAAAGTTAATAATCTAAATGTTATTTACCCTGTGTTCAAATAATATTGAGACTTCAGGGAGATAAACTATACCCTTTACTGCCTTCATATATTTTATTAATTATCTCTGAAAGGACATGAATGATTTGAAATTTGAGGTTGTCTATTAAAGTAGGGATAAGGATCAAATTGGCTCTTCAGAGAACACTAAGCTTGCTTATGCAATTCTTATATTTACGTGAGTGATATTTAAACAAAAAATAATAGGGAAAAAAATAACCCACGTGTGAGAGAGTCGATTCTTATGTAGGAAAGCCAAAAAAAATTTACCTTCTTCGAAGAAGGTTTATTAGAACATAAAAGACATTCTATTTTTTATTTTTATTTTTTTAACAAAAATGCTTTAGACTTTAGTTATATATATTTCTTAATAAACTACATCAATGTCAATAAAACTTACCCCTATACATAATATCTTATTCACCAAGTGACTTGCTAAAAATGTACGTTTTTTATTATTATTTCGGAGGAAGGAGTGATTTCTTTTTATATTAGGGATAAAAATAATCTTCGATGTAAAAGCTCACTAAATATTTGTCTTTCTTCTTAAATTGTTTTCCTCCAAAATCCCTTAAGGCCCGTTTCCAGGTTCTTTTTCTAGCATCATTCTCCTAGTTTAGAAACTGGTCTAGAAAAATACATAATTATTTAAAGAAATTCTTCATTCCTTCATTATTGACCTTATAATTGATGTGACTAATGGTCACAAGAATCTGACTACCTGGTTGAAATGAGTAGTCATTTGAGACTTAAGCAAGCAAATTAGTCAATCAAAACACGCCATAAAATCACCTTCATTGAAAAGTGGGACTCGTAATCTATATCACGATGTGTTTTTTATTGTATTTCGGAACCTTTTCTACTCCTAACAGAGAAAGAAAAAAAGTTCCATATCATTTGATAGATGTTTACCAATTCTTCTCAATTACTATTCTTCATTTAATCGTGGGAAATTGTTCAAAACAACTTAACAAAAGAAATTTCAAGTTCAACCAATTAACATATAGAACACTACTCAATGAGGAGCAAAAATCGTAAAATAAAAATAAAAATGATAGCTGACAAGAAAATTCATAGTTAATTTTTACAAGGTATTTTATTTTAAAACAAATTTACAAACTTTTAACTAAGGATGACATCAAAGTATAGGAAATAAAAAATAAATATAACTTCGGTTTTCTGGGGTCGATTTTTTTATACACAAACAAAAGGGAAATCATTTAGTCAAATTTTTGATTTATATAGTTATTTCCAGGGCTGTATTGGTTCTTAATATGGGATTAATCAATCTCGTTACAAGTTTTGCCTTGCCCTGTACCGTTCTTATTATTGGTCTTTCAAAATTTCCCAATTTTTAAATTGCCCTCATGCATCATTAAAGTACATTATTAGTCTGTTAATTGAATTCGTATCGTAACAACTAAATATTGCATGTTTTCCGTAGCTTAAGTCATCCATGAGTTTAGCTACGTACATAAATTTAAAAAAGAACACCCTTGAGCAAATAATAGTAATAATTTAAAAAACTGCAAAAAAAACAATTGGAAAAATATGTCCTGGAATGTTTGAAATATTGGAAATAAATAAAGAGGCCACATGACGCAAAGATAGCATTTAGTTTCAAATTCTTGTATTTGTACTTCATAAATACCTAGACTCATGTATGTAAGTATATAATATATATCAAAGGTGAACTGCAAATAGCCTTAATTTGCATTCTAAAAGAATAGTTAATATTTAAAAAGAAGGATTTTGATGTGAGCAGAGATATTTCCGAGTCAAGTGACGAGTCTTTTAGCTCTAATCTTAAAGTTTGTGTTGGGAAATAGGGACTACTTACTTGTTAGAGTAACTTGGTTGATTTGGGTATCTCATATCACTGGGTTGAAAAATAATTTACAAACAAATCCATTACTTCATATTTATAAGAAAAAGTAATAACATTACTATACTTAAAATGACTTCATTTTTACTTTCTTGAATGAATTAATGATGTTATGAAGAATTTCAAACTGAAAAATTACAAGAGCAAAATAAAGTTAGACTCATAAATTTAAGACTCTATAATTTATGTCTAGCTTCAAATTGGAGCAATATAATTGCACCATAAAACTAGATAGTGGTATCAACGTTGATTTTGCAAAGTAGTTGTATATTTCTTGATTTGCATCCAATATTTATAAGAATAAAAAATATTTTAATCATATCTTAATTAAGAATAATGACAAACGCGCATTTGCCTTTCCCAAGAGGTATAAAAATGAGAAATGTTTTTTTTTAGTTTACGAATTGAATTCATTCAGTCTGTAAACAAAAGAACTTTACCACAATCTAAACTAACAACATGGCAAATAGAGGGCATTTTAAGTTAGGAAACGTTTTTCAAGGACAGAAAATAGGGCAAAACAAGACGGGGATGATTTTATGTTGAATGTATAATGTGAAGCACTTACGAGATTATTTCATTTGAGCATCAATTAATAATATATTTCTATATATTACTATTTATTATTTTGGTCAAGAAGTACGGTTATATGTACTGTTCGTTACTACATTATGGAGCAGTAAAAATTAAAATTAACTAATTAAAAAGATAAGTGGCACCTCTATTCAACTCTAAATCTTTATACTTGGAGTACTTTGAGAGTTGTGTTTAAATTCGTAGTTCCATGAAACTATAGTGTAAAATAAACACAAAACTCCAGCTTCCTTAATTATGTAACTTTTACATCATAAAAAAACCAACAATTAAGAGCATAAAATTCAAGCAAATTCAATATGAGACAGAGTTATCATAAATGGAAAAACAAAACTCTATCTCTCTTTATTTTAATAAAACTTATAGTTTTCCAAACTCAACCTAATTTAATTGGTTTTACTAAATGAATATTGGAAGACATATTGTATATATGTTATACACGCACAATTCTTGCATTCATGGTTCTTTTGAAGATGTATATAGCAAATAAAGAGCTCTTAAAGAGTCAAAATATACATTTGTTCATGTATAAAAATATATATTTATAAAATAATGTTGAGGTTACTCATTCGAGTAGAATAGTTTCAGGCATAATAACTAAATGCATATGCCTTTATTTATAGGTAGGTAGTTCAAAACCTGTTACAAAGGAAATTAAATCAATATATTTCATAAATAACTATGATCAAAGAAAATGAAATAAAAAGTTTACAAATAAAATAAATCAATTAAACTATATTTTTGTACGGTATCAACTTTAACAAGGCTAATGATAAAGAACCGGGGTCATTTTAGAGCAGCGTTTCTCAACCGGGGTTCCGCGGAACCCTAGGGTTCCGTAGACGGTCTTTAAGGGTTCCGCGAGAAAAATGAGATTATATAAGCTATTACACTTTTCAGTCTTTTTCTACAGTGTGGTAAAATTTTGTCACCAGAATTTTGACTTTTTTTATAGTGACCTATTGCTAAGCCAGGCTCTTAAGAGAACTAATTAATCGTTTATATTTGGGATATTAATCATTTTTTGCGCAAGGGTTCCGTGAGACATGGGATATATTTTGAGGGTTCCGTAAGGGAAAAAAGGTTGAGAAACGCTGTTTTAGAGGGTTTTTGGGTTTAATGGGCATCAATCTATTGAGTAGGTTTTTTCATTATAAAATATATGTTTTAACTTACTAAACCGTGAATAAGGATAAACTAAGAATTTAATTTGATTAATGCCTACATGAATTTAATCAGAGCATCCATTTTTTTATTTTTTTTATTTTTGTAGGGATCCCTATTATGAAAGAGATTTTTTTTCTTCAAAAAGTGGAGTTGAGTAGGTATTAGGACGACTCATAATAAAATATTTATAAAATGCAAAATACCCAATTTCGATAATCTTATTTATTATTGCTCACTTTGTTTACTAAGACTACTTGGGCTAGAAAAGGGGGATTGAGAGGGGGTTTTGTTTTGCCAATTCACATCTATTAATAGTTATCTACCCTTTCTTTCTCCACACTTATTCATTTAGAGATCTGACAAATCCAGCAATAGTTTGATAGTATATTTTTTATCTATTTGTCATAGTTGAAATATTGATAAAGATGAAATCATGACCCAGGGATGATATCCAAGATTTTGACTAAAGGGTACTTAAAGTTTGACTCAATGGATTAAATTGTAAGCAAAAGTAATTAACTATAATATTGATGAAAATGATGCTTTGTTGAGGACGCTTTACAGTTTGAAACTTTATCAAGGACAGGACAGGGCCGATTTTAAGTTCCATATTAAGGACCGATACTACCCTGAATTTCATTATTTTTTTCATCACTAAATGTCTGTCGTCTGTGAGTCAATTTAGAATTATCGAGTACAAGTATTCTCCAATTTTGTAATTGATAGTAATTATTCTTATTTACACTGCACAATGACGATATTTAGTATAAAATTGAGCATTTCCCCTTAATTGAGAAGGAGCAACCATTGTTATACATACATAGTACGTGACCATAAAGTATTAGGTTCAATTTAGAGTATATACAAATATGAATGTACATATACAAATTTATATTTATATAAACATTGATATTTCATAAACGTAGTCACAGTAAAGTGTTAGATGACTGAGTAAAACAATCATTACTCAAGTCATATTATCTCGAACCTCTCAGATAAAACGCTATTTTGGCGCATCTAATTTTAACATGTAATCAATTTGTACCCCATGCAGAGGGAAATGATCACTTTTAACACAACCAGAAGAACAACAAAAATAATAACACTAACACAATGGTAAGGTGCTAACAGGATAATTAATGATCTCTTGATTGAGCCCGCTCAATGAAGCGTCTCCTTCTGCAAATTGATATGGGGCACGTGCTAACTAACGAAGCAGTTCGTTTGGTTTGTTGAGTCAATGCATCTACATAGATATGTATGTAAGTGAGAGATGATTGATAAGATACTATCAGTTATATGTTAAATGACTATTTACAAATTAAAAGTACACAAAGTCACATAGTGGAATATTCCGAAATAATGCATTCTATACAAAATAAATTAATTTAGATCTGCCCGTCATCGATTAAATACATGTCAAGAAATATTTAGCATGAAAGTACAATGTATGTGTATGCAATTTGAACTTTTAAAAACTCTGCCATGTGTGTCTCTCAACCTCACACAAAAAGAGAAAAGGCTCAAAATCAAGTGATAATCTGTCAATATTGACAACTTATCTAACAGTTGAACACCCTCCCCCCCCCCCTACTTCATAGGAAGGACATTCACAGCTTTACAACCTTCAGGGCACTAATAACAGCTGACAGAAACATATATAGGATATTGATGTTGTGGAGACGCAACAGTAACACTGCAGTACTGTCAGTCCTTAATATGCAACTTAAAATCGGTCCCATTCCTCTACAAGACATCATTGTCACTAATATTACAGTAAAGTACTTTAGTTAACCTATTGATTTTGTTCGGTAAAACTTTAAATATCTTTCATGCAGGATAATAGCTTGACATTATTCTTAATTAAGGCTTGATTAAAGTATTTACATAATTATTTATTCTTATAAACACTGAGTGTTTATGCTTCCAATTTAGCATCCAATTTAACTTGGACCATTTCAAGCTTCCATCATGTATCAACAGTTTTTGTGGGATAAAACAAAGCAAATCTCAACCATACACTTCCAATGCATAAGATAAAATAATTTGATGGATTTAAACTGAGATTAATCTCATTTAACTATATATTTTATACTTATGGATACTCAAATATCTAATAAAATGCCAATTTTCTTAACTCTGTATATCAGTTGAATATTTAAAGTTGAGTTGAAATAATACGAATTTTTCTGTTAGATTGATAAAAACCTCTTTTTTCCCCCAAACATCCAAAATGATCATAAATTAAAATTCATATTTTTATAAGAAACTCTTCTCAAATATTTGATATGAAAAGTATAATTTTCTGACTCGATAAATGTTTTTACATGTATTGTATATCAGATAATGGTAGTTTTTGATTCAAACCTGAGAAAATCTGTTATATTTTAATTTAACTAGCTATTAATAACTATTGGGATGATAAAAAATATTAGTGAATGGTTTTAGATATGTTTTATTGGACGGATATATAAATGACTTAACAATTAGTAAATAGAAACACTGTAAATAAGTTAACCATAAAATGTATGAAATGAAATAAATAAATATATAAAAATAGCATTGTTTTGCTGACTCGGTAAGCAATTACATACATTACTCTTAATAGATGGTGATGCAACTCATAATATAACAATTTAGTAATTAGCAAAATGAATTTAGAGGAATGTTTATAGAAGGAATGAATAAAAATACTGATAGAAGTGTCATAAGAGATCAATGTATGGTCGTAGTTTGAAGAAATCTCGTAACCTTCTTTAACTGAGGAACTGATAGGTAGGCTTGAGTGTGGAACGTAGTTTAGTCATGTGTTCCTGATATGCAAGGCAATTGAGCTTGTGCTTATTGAGACCTTTCTCTGAAGAAAAGCCCCGTCCACATTGACAGATGACGGTTGTGGGCTTTTTATGCATCTTTTTAGTGTGTGCATTCATACGGAAGTAGCCAACAAAGCTCGAGTTGGGACAATGCTGACACTGATATAGAGCATGTTTATTGCGGAAGTGCTTCGTGGCTTCCTTGTAATTTCGTAGCACATCTCCACATGAAAGGCAATGGAATCGTTCTTGCCCCTTACCATCGATCAGAGAATGAAACATTTCATTCATTGGAGGAGGAGTATAGGATGAAACTTTGGGAGATGTCATTGGAAGTGGATCACTGCTAGAGGAACTTGCAATAGGATACTGGAGTGCATCCGAGAGATCAAAAGTAGCTTGAACTACAGAAGGCTTTTGAGGGTCAAAATTAATTATCACCATTGGCTCTTTATTTGGAGTACCCGTCTCAGAGGCATTGCCATTTTCTGGGGTGGGGAGTACTTCGACCATAAAAGTTGGCGTTGAGGATGATGCTTCAGTGGATTCATGGGTTGAATCAGCAGTTAAGGAGTTAAAAAGAGACTCTAATGATTCATCATTGGTTTGAGATTCATTAACTTCGTTAGAGGTAGATGGAATTGGATCAACCGGGGTCCTATCATCCAGTGGCTGAAGACTATTAAACTGATCCAAGGAGTCATCATTGGAGAGAAGAGACTCATCAAAAGGCAGAAGATGAGATTCAAAAGAAAAAGAGGGTGGACTCAAGTCAGGGAGATCAACGAATGGATTACTAATATTAGTATTAGTGAATGAGGCCTTGTTTAGGTCTTTGAGAATCTCGTTCATGAGATATTCTGTGTCAGGATAAAACGCAATTTCATCTTTGTTCATATCTTTCGTACTGTTTCTTTTAATTTGAACAGAATCAAGGTCCTGATTTTGAGGTGTAAACGGCGGGGATAAAACAGAGGACGTGAAGCTTTCTTCAGTAGATCTCCGAGCTCTTTTAGAAGGGCAGTTGTAATCATCATCATTCCACGTTGAGGATATGAAAGGATCCCGATTCTCATTTGTTAACCAAGATGGACCAGGTAGGATAGAATTCTCAGGGATTGTTGCCCACAAGGATTGAAGATCAGAGTTAATATCATCCATATTTTCTTATTAAATGTCTGAAATGGGTCATAAAGTATTAGTAACACATTTATTTATTTTATATATTCTTTCATCACTTCCTTACCTATTATATACGAGCAAAATAAATAAATAAATAGAAATTGAATCTATTTGAGCTGTCAGTCTTTAGTTGATTATATGTTAGTAGGATCTCATCTATTTTCGGAATGATTGTATTTTACGGATGGCTGGAATATAAATATCCTCATCAGCAAAGGTGACAAATTTCGTAGATAGAGGGAAAATCGCCCGCTAATGATCTGTACAAAAATCCCCCACCCCGACATGTAAACATCATTGCAATTATTTTAACCAATGAGTTTAATAGGTGCTAAGTCAACAAACTTTGAACTAATTAGGAAGTGTTGCCATAACTTAGAACAAATCAGGTGCTTTTTGTTTTCTGGTTGTTGTTATTTTTGAAAAGTCATTTTAAAATAAAATACTGAGCAATTGAGTAAATTAGATAATATTACAAATAAATTAAAGAAAAGTTACATAAATAGATATAGGGATGAGATGATATCACCCTAAATCAGTACTTCGCATACATAAATCTGCTTTTCAAATCCGTCTCTTTATCAAACCAGAGATACAACCAAGGGGATGCCACGGCCACCCCTTCAAATTTTTTGGCTACCACTATCAATAACTAGTAGTTTTTGTTCTGCCACTCAAGGGGTCTTCAATTTGGCCAAACCTAGCCACCTCTATGAGAACAATTTCTGTTTATCAACTCCCAAATGTCCCAAAAATACAAGCAAGTATTATTAATTGATTAGATATTTTGATTGACAAAGCATCATGCGGGCATTTCAAACAATCAAACACACACATCCGTAAAAGCATTTCAAGTATATGACTTTCAAATGGCACATAGAAATTAAATCCAATTATAGAGATCTCCGACCAAAAATTGAGATTGGTTATCAGAGGTCGACAACAAAAAATAGGAAAATACGTTTCTACATCATTAATACAAATTCTTAGCAAATAGTGGGAAAATCAAATTTATTTTAAGAGCATGGCTGAAGTGGAAAGAAAAAGACATTCATATATAAATTGTAATTGAGGTTATTAAAAGTTTTAAAGAAACTCACCCTTGTATGATGATTCCAATACTATAAAACACATATAATCTAACATTAATTATATTAGAGATCCATACTGAGTAGATCCTCACAAATGTTGAAGACAGAGTTTCTCAAACTCATAATTAGATATAAAATCTACAAATCATTAGAGTCATTCAAAAAAATTTATTCTGAGAGTGACTAATCAACTACAATATTGAAAAAGAAGCAGAAAGACGATTTAGACAAAAAGTATATAAATATATATGTATAGAGATTTTAAAGTCAAGTATTACCTTTCCTCAAACGTATAGATCCTTAGGGTCTGAATGCTTCGTTCAAAGTGAGTTGCTAATCACGACTCTGTCAAAACCTTATCTTTTCAATATGTAGAAATAATTATCTCTAAATTAGTATCATTTTTTTCGTAAGTTTTTCACAAGTAAATATTTGTTAAGGACAAAATCAAGATGATGAAGAACCTATTGATAAAAAACATCGAAAGATCCATAAGTTATGGTTACAATCAATCCAATGTAAATCGATCTAATATCTATTCACGATTCACAACTAAATGTAGTGAATATTTATTTATTTTTGCCTTTAGTCGGTCTTTTTTTTTTTTTTTTTTCATTCATATTTGTTCAATGAACAGACTTTCACTTTTAGTATTATTAAGATGTACAACCTGATACTAACCATACATAATTCAAATTTAATACCTTTTTCTCTATAAAAAAATCCATGTCTCCTAACAGGATTTAAGAGTACGTTTGTAAAAAAAAAGAAAAAATGTTCAAAGTTCAGTAGATAAACTTGATTTCTACATTTTTCTGATGACTCTGGATATAGCAAAAGCATTTTTTATAGAGTTCAAAGTTCGAAAACATCGCAACATCTATTGTGTGTATAACTCACAAAACATAACATGTTAGTTTCCATTTGAATATCCTGTTTTTCTTCGTTTACATATAAAGGGAGTTAATTAAGTAAGCTATTTACGTAATTTGATCAATTTATACGCATAAATATTTGATTTGACATAGGTACATAAATATTATTACTTTGATAGGCAAATTTCTGAGAATTATTCTCTTACCAAAACTTTTATTCATTCAAACAGTCAATGCTATTCATAAAAAGACATTCATACCGATTGAAAAGCTCCTTTGTTAAAATTGCTTTTGAAAGTTATAAATAAATAATAAAGAAGTTTGAGAGATCAAAGGGACAACATAAATCTTTATTACCTGACGAAAAATTACCTAAGATTGGTTAACACCTTTTAACCTTTGTTGTGACTGAGCCAATCAATGGCTGAGTTCAAATTTAGATGTTTTTTGATTTTTGTAAAGAAAGTTTTAATTAATTTGTATGTAATTAAATAAATAGCCAAATAAATAATTACCTTTTCAGCATAACGAATTTAAGTATCATTTTTATAAGCAAGATATACTTTCTTAGATCCCAGCGGCCAACACGTGTCTCTCAAAAAATCCTTTAAATATTTGAATGGGACAGTACAACTATCTATTTAAATGTGTCGGACGGTAATAATTTCTTTCTCCTATAGAACGTTTTTACGAGACGTCATCATCGCCAAAGTGACCCATCTTCGAGGAAACATCAACAACCAAATTTTATAAAAATGAAAACCCTTGTTTTTTTTTCAAAATAAGGAAAATAGTAATCGCAATCAAAACATGTTTTAAAAGCATTCACAAAAATTTTATAAAACGCGTCACCCAATATGGACCATTAGAAAAGGACTTTGATTCAGCCAATTTTGCCGTGATTATGTAGTTACAGAGTAGAATATGATTCAGAAAGATAATTGTATATTTTAATTTAAACATACGAAAGAAATGCTCCAATAAACACATGGTCTAAATTTTGTATTACTGCACCATTTCATGGACCATAATCACTGAACCACCTATGTAGAGAGAGAAATTAACAAAGTAGTCATGATTTTTAAGAAGTGATTCATATCCGCATCAAGTTTTCAATTTTTTGCAATAAAATATACTATCAATACTAATTTTAAATAAGTTGTAGAATTATTTATTTGTACCGTCCTCGGGATATCAAAAACCATTAGAAACTGATACTGACGCAGTAGAACCCCGGAACTCGACCGCCTCAGTACTTGAATATATTTAAAGTTTGATGCAAATTGCCGAGAAAACTTTGCCACTAAGCTTCGGAATCATACCCGACTCATGTGATTTTTGTTGACAAAACACAATTCATGCTACAGTCACATGGCACAAGTTGGCATTGATTCCGAACTCGACTATATCGCTTTACAACGCTCCTTTCCGGAACAAATTAGCGTCGTGTTACGATGTTTTGCTGTAGTTCCTTTGCATCAAAGTTGTATTGACTTGGATATTAAATGACGTACAGCAATACAAATTGATAATAAAGTTCAACAAAGTAAATTTATTAACTTATAGTTAATTGTTTTAACAAATTATGATGATTATACCAAAGTTAAACACATAGGAAAATCCCTTTATTATAAACTAATCTAATTACAATCTTTGCACCTCCTTCTTACAATAACCAATAATTAATTATTTCATTATACTCTTTGAAGGAGAGGTGCGGAAATGTTCTATAAATAGATTTTATAGATGAGTCATTAATAAAATTAATGATACCTTTAGATAATAATTATTTGAGTATACATAGAAAAGTTAATTTTAGCACCATGTTAAGAGACAAACAAACTTTTATTACTATTTTTTTATTGTATGTATTCATTTTCAAATTAATTAATTAGTGTACGGTAAGGACTGTATCCTATTGAACAAAAAAAATATTTATTTGTACATAAGTAATATAAACTGAGTGATTGATTTATAGATCTTTAAAAATTTCGTGTAAAGACTCTTGGTATGAATTAAATATATTATTTATCAATTGAATCATCATGTATATAGTTTTGATAATATGTAACATTATTCAGTAGTCACTCTTGGTTCTGACATAATTATAGTCGATCAATTAACTGAGTATTTACCTAGATATGCACATATAACAACTTTTATTTTATTCAAATGAAGTGAAATGCATACCAATTAGATACATGGCCAAGTCTTGAGTATCATACTTTACGATAATAATACCTTTTTATAGAGGACACTTCAAAATATGGGACTTTTTTGAAGGATCAATATGAGGGACGTGACCGCTTTAGAGTCCATTTAAGGCCTACAGTCTTTTATGAACGATTTATATCAGAGATACTAAATATAGACCAATAAGAATCCAATGGTATTTTTTGATTGATATCAGGTCGGGATACTCCAAAATACACATGGAAGAATGACGTCATTAATTAACTACATGTTACTTTCGGACCCTTTTGATTTTGGAAGTATGAAAAAAAAAAAGTCCCAAATTTTGAAGCGCCCTCTATAACAAGATACTATTTCCACTAATATTATAGTACAGTATGATACTCATGACTAATTTTGGATTTGTAACTTCTGGCTATCACTCTCACAAAAAAAGCAACCCTTGATATTATGCATTATATAAATCTGTTTATATTTGTATGTACAAATGTACACATCTATGTGTGACATTGAAATAAACATAGTTTGAAGAATTAGTGATAGAGAAATGACCTTTGTCATGGATAAGGTATATGTATATACATAGTATTTATTTATTTAAAACAAAACAAAAATGTGTTGTTATTTACTCACACATGAATTTTTGAATATTTTAGGAACTTTGGGCTTTTAAGAACTCAACTAAAAAGAACTTAGAGAAGAAATCACGTCAAATATACATAATTATAGTACCTGCAATTCATTTTTAGGAACTCCTTAAAGATAATTATTGAATCACTATACTTTATCAGATTTTTTTCCTGTTTACTCCATTGGACAGTTAAGTAACCATTAACTATATATTTGTTATAGTTTTCATATTTGTTAATTAAAATGTAAACAAGATTTGATTTCTATTTATTAATAAAGTAAGGAATAAAATATGCTCAATCGTTAATACTTAAATAATATTCACAAATTCAAAAAAAGGGCGCGCAATCTTTGATTTAATGCATTTTTATACATCAAAATCATAAATAATAATAATGCCCTTTTTGAGTTCGTAACACGTCTGAAAAAGCTCGTCGTGATGGTCGATATAGGATACCTATAAAAAGAAAAAAGGGATAAAGAGTATAAATTGTTGTAAAATTCCAATATTTGGAACATTAAGGTCCTTCATTATCCATACCTATACCGTATCATTTGCAAAGTATAAAACGTCAAACATTAAAGCAAGTGATTCTTGAATACTTATTTATGAAATAATAAAATAAGGTATCCCTAGAAAAAAATCAGTACACACTTTGAAATGAAACACCAAATTCCAATAAATCAAATTTACGTTGCTGTGATCAGGGCTTCTGATGAACAAATCCTTATCTTGTAAAGATCCTTAGAGATTTGAATAACATTGCATTGTTCTAGTAATTATCCTATTCTCCGTGTTATCATGTTCCATAACTTAGTACGACAGGATGAGTGAATGTCTCTGGGATCGATACCTCATTGTTGTATGACACTTTTAAGCATAACAGTCAGATTTCTAGTTTTCTCCATTAATATAACTCTCTCTAAAATCTTCTTCACAAAATATATTGATAATGTGAGAATTATTAGCACAGACTAGAGGGTTTATTTCAGAATTTTAAAAAATCACAGTTTCCACATTTCTTTATTATTCATCAGCAAAACCTGCAACTAATATTTGAAAATTGGAAGCACGAACTATGTTTTAGATAAAAAGTGAGGGTAATGAATTCCTATACTATTAAGATGCTGTGTTCTCAATCACTCTAAATTCAGGATAGTGATGGATGTTTTGGGTAGCCCTAAAACCAATGTCCTTAATATAAATATGAATGTAGTTTGTCACTTATTTACTTTGACAAGGGTTAGTTCCAGAATATGGATATTTGAGTTGATAAACAAAGACATTATTTAAATGATCTGAACTTGAAATTTTAGAGAAGAAACAAACTCACCTGTGAACTTTATTAAGTATTAGCGAACGCAAAAATTTGTGTTCATAATATGTCAATCAACAAGAAACCAAGTTTATCTGAAATATTTCAAAAATGAGTTAGAACTGCTATCATATTTTTGAAGACATTTGCTATCGTTTGTATTAATAGTATATTTCGATAAATTAAATAATGACTCCAATAATTGCAAATTAATTATAGGAAAAAACCAACTGCCACTAAATAAATCTCTGGGTCTATGAAAAAGATGGACATTCTTTCAGGGACGATATTGGCTCCATATGCAGTCGTAACATTCATCCAATTGATCTATTGGATAGACAACAATCCTTGGTTTCTCGATATAAAGTGATATTTTAGCAAAAACCCTGTGCAATAGGGCTCAAAATGACTCCGAAATATTTGGTCGCTATATTATCAAGTAAAAAAACTTCAGTGGATTTTCTCCTTTTCAAACTTGCTTTCTAGTTGACTTGACACAAATGTTAATAAACAAAAAGAAACATCAAATACTTAGAGTAACTATATGCTCAAAATGGGCTTTTAATTATTCAGTTTATACGTAACTTCTGACCTACTAACATTGACCGACATTATATTCTATAATGTGGTTCTTGATCCTAATTTATTGGATCAATTGGTTTAATTACTTCCGGAAAATAAATGGACTATTGTAATTTTATAAAAGATTTTCCAATAAGAGCGATAACGTTTTAAACAATAATTTTAATCATAGTGCAAATATTGATAATAGTATGCAGTCAATATGTAATAAAGTATGAAAATGGAAAATGAGAGAATATTACTACCCTGTAGTAATAAAACACCAATAAAGAATTATACTTCATTGATAAAGTGTTTCTTTTATTTAGTGAAACGTTGTAATTTTTGCCTTCATTCAATTAACACAATTGATACAAAATGCTTTTATAATCAGGAAGTCCTCTCACTTCGAAGATAATGATAAAATGATGCAATATAGTATGTAATTACACTAAATTTTATAGACATGTTATTGGACTGTTGCTAAGTAAAAGAATGCAGATTCATAAAATAACTTAGGAAATGCAAATTGACATACATATGTTATGGAAGGCTTTTATAGAATTATACAACAACTTATGCCCTTACATACATGAAAAATTAACCCACATAAACCATTGCTTGGATATTTAACTTATAAATAAACAATTCAAATATAGTTTATACGCATAATGTCTGATCATTATGTAAAGTCAATTTTTTTACCATGAGCAAATTTTTACAGAATGCATATATATATCATATCACTGAATTTTAACTCCTCTAAAAAGAGGCTTAAATTTAAAAATTAGCAGAACTTGCTTTTTCTGATGATTTGACATAATTTGATCGAAGGGTTTAATGAGCCATAAATCCGGCAATTCAAGACTTGGATACTCTATCTAAAAAGTATATTTTAAAAAAAAAAAGTCCTTCTTAATATTATTGTATATAGTTCGTTTCTCAACGCCTAGTCTGCAAAAGTATTAAATATATATTTTTAAATTGATAAATATGGAAATATATGATCAATATACATATAAAATATTGTGTTGTAATTAAAATTGCAATAATATTTCCTTTGTGTTAGAAAAAAAATATCTAACAAGGTCAATTTGCAACAAAATGGAACGTTATAACATATTTCGTATTAACTACAATTGGGATAATTATCCTTGGAACAGTGCTAATGTATACAATTACCAATTTTAAGTACATATTTTATGAACTATTGCCTAAAATAAAGTTTGCTTAATGGTATGTAAAACATTTCTATCTTATTCTTAATGCATCTCATAAGTCATAACCTTTTCTCGAAAAAGAGGAGGAGGGGGGGGGGGGAGGCTCATAGTCAGTGTGTAGCTGTAATTCAATTTTTTTCAGCTGTTGAATAATTTTCTATTGAACAGAAGGGAACTTTTCAATGCTTTATAAGGATTGATCCGAGTTGAAACAATCAACGTTCATTGATAATAAGGGGAAGAGAATTGAAAGAATATGTTTTTCCGGATTTCGAAAGAAACTTAGAACTTTTTGAAAACTTATGAATGATTAATTTTATTTCTTTGTGGATTACAAATTTCCTCTTAGCCTCCATGCATTGGGATCAGTCGATATAAATGGATTGGGTCAGAAGGGGAAGCACACATACATGATTGTATATTTTTTGCACAATTTGGTATTTTGTACATGTTTTAACTGTATTCTCTGATTTATTAATAATATTTATTCAGTTAATTTAGAAAATAAATGATACAAATGGCATTTTTTTTGTCATTCATTTTATTATCTAGTCAGCTATCGATTTGTCCTCTAGTACTATTGGCCCTTATTAGTGTTGGGTTGGATCAGTCCAATAATTTCTTATCTTTTTTTTCTCCCTTTGAGACCCCTCCATTTTTAGTGGAAAAAAAACAAGAGCAACAAAGAACTACAACAACGTAAGAGAATTTGAAAGTCCTAAGTCCGATCCACTTTTTTGTCTACTCGCAACCTCAATTCACTAAAGGGAAAGGAAAAATTTGGAAAAACAACTGGTAGCTGCTACCCTTCTGTATTTTCTTTGTTGCCAACATTTTAATATTGGGCAGAGTTATAATTTAGATAAACTATACATTGATAAATTATATCAATATACAAATCAATCGTTAATACTTGTATATCAAAAAATCAAAAAAAGGAGCGCGCAATTTAATATAATTTTTATATATCAAAATCATAAATAATAATACACTTATTGATAGGAATGTAAAAAATATGCAAATGGGGTGTGTGAAATAAAAAGAAAGAGAAAATCAACCAGGTAACTCTGACAATTTGATGAATGTTGAGAAGGAAGCAACTTGAGCTGTCATGACGTTTTACTGAGCTACAAGCTGCTATTCTCCTTTATATATACAACAATAAATAATAACATAGATGAGAGGTAGAAAATTAACTCAAATTAATGTCAGAAAATTATATATCTTTAGCTTAAATGTCGTAAACTAACAATTATTACGAGAACATTATTTTCTAACAATGTATTTGCTATTGTAGATGTTCCCCCCTCAGTAATAAAGAAAAAATGATAACATCTTTGGAATACAAAAAGTACTGTCATAAATCCCAACTCCACAAAGTCTCGCACTCGGCATTTTGTATATTTTTTACATTCCTACTTATTGAGTTCATAACAACTAGAGTCAGCTGCTTTAAATCAGAGGAGTCAACTGATGAACATCAGCTGAAGGGAGAATACATAGTGTTTTTGTTTATCCCAAGAAGCTTGTGGTGATCCAACTCTATGGTTAGTAACGTTGATTGGTTAAAATTGAACTAGCTTTCGGCAAGCCTTGAAAAATTCCCCACTATAATTGACTGATGAATCATCAGTGACGACTGATGATGCACTCCAATGGTTGGGAAGAAGAAGAAGAACAGATTTTGGGCCTTTATTATTTATTTATTTTTCTCTATCTTATTGAAGGAGAAAAGATTGTGAGATAGAATGAGGATAACGTATCACAGAAATACATGTATGTTCATTGTACATGCATATAATATAGACATATATTCCATGACGTCTATTGGTTTTTGGGAGCAGTTTCTAGTATTACTTTAGATCAAAAGTTACATCTTGCTGTCTCTTTGTAGAACGATTCCCTAAACCATGTATGAGCAACCTTTGTTCACTTGTGGGCCAAATTATGTTTTCCAAGATTGACTGCACGCCAAAAGACCTAAATATAACAAGATAATTCAGCAAATTTCCAAATTCAAAGATAATAATTAAGTATATATTTATAGAGTATTTTATTTACATTCCCGTGCAAGATCCTTCACGAACATGAACTCCTTAATTTGAGAGGTTAATATGAAAATCTTTTATCAAAGTTCTTCAGGAACTAAATCTGCAAAAAATTAATAATTGGGAATTACGTAATAAAATTGTATTCAATATTACAAAAGTTATATTACAGTAATCAGTAATGCTAGTCGGTTCGCTGATCTCATACAATTCCGTGAAACGATTCTATAGAACCGGTGTGAACCAGCTAAATCCCACCATTGTCCTTATTATGACCAAGAGTGGACTGCTATCACGGCCAATGAGATAGTGGCTCCCTATGTGAATGATATTTCAGGGGGGCGGGGGGGGTGGTGAAATAATTTATGGTGTGGCAAATTGAAAAATCTTTGCATTTAAAAAGTTAATTTATCAATATTGAGCTTTTATATATATATATATATTAAAGCTGTAACAAAGCAGTTTTTTATGTTTACATTTAAATATGATCCACCTTTAACATGATATCATCGTTAGGCAATTATAATTTAGGAGCACAGTGGCGTCTTGGCATGATTTTAATAGGATGGGTTATGTTTTACAAAATTTGTAACCATTTTTTTTTACTGATTGGTGTTTTTTTATAAAAGTAATGTGTATTTTTAAATTTGTCACCGCCTAAAATATGTCACCCCTGAATCAAGATGTGGTCAAAAAATGAAAATAAATCGATCTTTGATGACGAAATGAGTAGTTTTTCATCATTTTCTATTAAATAATTAGTTCATCTTAATTTAATTAAATTTCAATTAATTTTTATTATTACAATATCATTTTTTAGATTTTGCTTCTATTGGAGACAATACGTAACTAAATACCAGCCATTAAATTGTAACATTTATGTTCCTTAAAGTCGATATTTAGCAAAAAAAAAGTACAAATAAAAAGATAATACAAGACCAGTGACTCCGTTGTTACTTTAAAATACAAAAAATCATTAGACTTTTTTTTAAATTGTAACTCCTTGATAAGATATATAGATAGTTTAGCCCAAGTTTTGCCCCTTAAAAATGCTATTTTAAATCACTTTTATAATTTAACTTTAGAATAGGTTTAAATCCATGGGATTGAGGTTCTATGACGTAAATTAGAATACATTAAATGATTGTTTAATTTGGTAGTACCTTATACCAATTGAGATGGGTTCCAAAATGCGAGCAAATTAACTACCAAAAAATCAAATCATAAAGAAAATGATCATATTGAGTAAATTGTTAATAATTTTTTGTACTGAAACGAATATTATGGGTCCGATACAATCATTATTCAAGGTATGTAGTTATAGTTATACATATTAAATAGTATGGAAGATCAAACCAAATTTAATTTTCAGTGTTATAACTCAGGAATGGAAGGATCCTTGACTTCACCTCTAAAGGATGTATAAATGGGAAGATCTTCACCATTGACAAGACGGATTATCACCTATTCAGACTTTCATTCGAAACTTCATTATCAGTAATAATAGTTGTATTAAGAAATTTATCTAGAGTCTCCCCCCACGGAAATTAAATTTCTTGTTTTCTTCTTAACATTTCCTCAATAGGAATCTATTTAATAGTTATTTTTAGCTATTATAGATTTGTTTGAACGAGGATATATCAGAAACAAGAAATACTCTTATTTATTAATTGTAAGGAAAATGAGATTGACACTGCAAGGTCGACCCTTTTTACGAATAAAAGATTAGAAACATTAAATCCACATAATTCTTATTCGTTCTTTTAGCCTCGATTAACAAATGAGTTGAGCTGAATTTTCAATTCAAGGACAACAGATGGGGCAAAAATATATTAATATTAATTCGTAAGTAGAACATAATTAATTAGTGTTATAAGTCAATACTATCAGGGCTGTAGAAATGGGTAGGGGCCCTATCAAAGGTCATAAGTTAAATTTCAGCGATGCAATTTGCCTCTTTAAAGTTTAAGTACTCTTCTGAATACTAGCACCTAACTGACTGAATTCTGAACAGGATCACTCAAGAGTTGTTGCCCCGTATGCGGTATGCAAGCCACTAATTGAATGCCCCTTACAATGTACATTGACACCAGCTTTTTTTATTCACTTTAAAAACATATCTATACATAGACTACCTACGCCGCCTGTTTGTCATCAGTCATCACCTTTATATGTATGAATCTAACACTGGACCCTTAAATGGTTTTAAATTAAACGCAGGTATTGGACAGAAATCATCGTATTTTAGTAATAGCACTTGGTTTACTTCTTTTTAAATATAAATCATAAACACAAAAATAGTAACGACATTTATCACGGGGAACTTATGATCTATTCCACCAAACTGACACTAAAGCAATAAAAAAAAACTTATTGTACATAGAGGCAAAAATATAAAAAATAGAATATGTAATGACAATATTTATAATAATTAATTGATGCATATCACAATTTACTGTTGTATTAAATTTGTATAAATATATAAATTTGTTTGTCTGGGTGGATGGTAATGACGATTGATTTTTTTTGATAAACTATCCTAAAGCCTTCCTCTTGAGAGGTTAGAAATGAATAATTGCCTTGTTTAAATAAGCCTTTTCTGTCCTCTAACTCATTACAACACAAAAAACATAACACGTATGTATATGGAAAGAAGGAAAAAAACCGTCTATTGTATAACGGAAATTATGTAATATTAGATGAAAAATGAAGTTGTGCTATAATTCGGTTACACCTCCTATCCCTTAAGCCATCTACAATTGAATAAGATAAGGTAAGACGACTTTCATCGTATTTATCCACCTTTTAATTCGATATAAAAATGTTTATTTTAAAGAGTATTTATAAAAACTGCGTGATTACTGAAATAACCAAACTTTCGTGAAAATAATAATAATAATTTGAATAGTCATTTTAATACATCTAACAAGTCATAAAATTCGTGTATATTTTGAATATACTATGTAAAATTTAAAAAAAATATTAAGTAGCATGTTTTAGTAGGGATTTTTTTTCATTACAAACGCGACTATAATAAGCTTTAAAACAGATTATTTACTCTATGAACTGACATTTTAAGACCCTCTCCTTTATGAGTTAAATCAAAGGACACTAGAAAAGTCTTACTTGGGTAAACTCACAAGAGGAAGAAAGCATGTCATGTAAAAAAAATATTTTATCATAAATAGGAATGAATATATAAAACAAAAAATATCAACTAAAGGAAATTTGGAAAATCGAATGGATCCATCGGAGGATATCTCTGAACTATTTAATAAGTTTTGTAGAGCAAAAAAAAAAAAAAAAAGAAATGATAAGAAAAAATTGGGCTAAGACTTTGTTTAAAATCCTCTTTTAGAGGGCGGAACTAAATGAGTCGGCAATTCGATAGGAAGGTCGTGCCCATCAAGTTTAACATTCATAAGATGCATAGCAAGCGCAAATTCTTCAACATCTAACATTCCATCTCGATCAACATCAGACAGTTTCCAAATCTTACCCAAAACATTATTAGGGAGCTTGGATCGAACCATTTCTTGCTTGGCAGCTATCAAAGAAAAATATATATTGCTTACATATTATGATATATGATCTTCCTTAGATAGTATATACCCGATCCAGTGATTTTTCCATCAACCGGGCCTAATTTTTCAAAAATTTCATCGTATTTATATCTATCTTTCTCGATAATCCAGTCATTTTCTCCCACACCGGCATTAATTCCCTCTCCACCCTTATACATAAATGGCGTGGCTGTATCAAGAACACCGTCGAAGGCTCCACCAATGATACGATCCCTTCCTTCGGATCTCGCACTTTTTTCCTCAAGAGGAATTATAGTCATCAATTTGGCAATGTCTTCAGCCAACATTCGATCCACCTAAATAATAAAGAAAATAACATAGAAGTAGAAGTACATATCAATTAAATATGTCATGTAACATTTTTTTTTGGCATCATCTGTTTCTTTGCAATACATACATACATACAACATATAATCTGTTAATTTTTGAGCAAAAACAAAATATTTTACATGTACAAGGTCACTCAAATATAAATACTTTGTATGAGCCTGCTCCTGTAATGAATATTCTGTTTAACCTCTTATATTATGTAGTATTTTAGTTTGTGCGTTTTTTAGTATATGTATAAATAAATGAAACTAAAACATCTTTTCAATGAGGTTGAATATTTTGAAAATATATGAGACAATGAAATGAAATATCCAGGTCCATACTAACATACCCTTTCTAATAACTTTTTATCAAGTGGTCTGAATTTAGTAAAGTCTTGATGTGCTAGAGTTTTTTGCATCTTTTGTAGATCAGGGAAATCTCCAGGAGATATTTGATACTCTCTTTGAATTTGTGCAAATAATGAATCTAAGTTTTTAATAAGTTCTTTCTTTTTGGAGTCTTTCCCAAACATGGAAGGCATATCCTTCCTTAGTCCAGATATTATATAGGCATGAACCTAATGGGTAAATAAAAAAAAAAGAAATATGAAGTAGAATATAGATAGATATGCGAATGGTACGTAGTTTCATCCTTACTTTTGCCAAACGTGCTCTCTTAATGAGATCATTTAATTTTCTAAGAGCAGCATTTCTAGGCAGTGATTGAAGATCAGAGAATAAATCCTGTTCTTCGGCTTCAAATAAACGTCTATTCATGTCATAGCGTAGAGGTTGATCCCAAAAGGATCCAATATAAACGCGAGCTACTTCCGGAGTGCCCAAAACCTTACCTAGAGACCACATTAAGGCACCGTAAACTCTCATCAACTGTTGATGATCCACCATGTCGGCCTTGTTAAGAACAATTCTATTGGCATGAAATAATAGGTTAGAATATTCAACTAATAACACATTAATTATTTAATGTAATTAATGAGGCATTTTCCTCAAAATTTACGAAATGAATATAACCATCACCTGATTTTATCATCATGGCCCCTTAGGGCTTCAATGGATCTTTTAAATTCATCTGAAATATCCAATTTATGTGCATCAAAGAGTAATAATATCCTATCGACTCTCTCAGCAAACCATTCCAGCACGCCAATAAAATCATAGCCTCTATCCGTTCTTTGCTTTTCACCACTAAGAATACCAGGAGTATCCACAATGGATATACCCTTAAGAACCGGAGAATCTGTAGCCGAACATTGAAATCGATTCAAAAAGGCATTTCCAAATTTGGTTAGAGGACGAAATTGTTTTTTAGGATCCACAACAAGGGCGTTACCGGGAATGACTCCATCCTGATCTCCGTGCATAACAGCAATAAACCTTTAGGAGATAATTATGTCATTATGTTGTTTAATGATAGGCATTTGCAAATAAATCAATTAATTTAATAAACATTGGGTAGGGGAAGAAGGAGAATAGGGTCTGTTGTGGTGTTAGTAGCAGTAGTGTGCCTTTGCTTGTACAACATAGTGCGTACTATGTCATATTTGACCTAGATACACTCCTTTTGAAATTTAATCGAGCCAACAATACAAATCTTATTATTCAAGATACTGACAAGAACTCATATCTATATATATATATATATATATATATATTAATTTATTCATATGAAACACTATGAATAATGAAAAGCGAAATAATAATCGTTTCAAAGTATGAGCAACAAGATTAGAAAATTAGAGGTGAGTAGATAATTGAGTCGGAAAATTGATGAATTAAACATATCATTTTGGAAAAAAGAATCCAAATAAAATAAATGGACCTATATATATGTATATATATAATCATTCATTATATCTGTAAGTGTAGTTAGATATTGGACATTGTATAAATAAAGACAAGAAGGCAAAAATAATACATATGTTCAAGTCATTCCATTTATATACAAAAAAAATAATAATTATCAATTGAATTAAATAACGAAATTGACGGAATAATATCCGGTAAAATTTGTAACAACATATACACAGTTACACTTAAATGGCTTAAAATCCCAACTTTAATTGTATTACATGTATATACATAAAAGACATGAATATATGTGTATGTATATGAATATATCATTGTTATTCTTTTTTTTTTATTCCTCTAAAGAACAATATTCCTCGTGTGACTTTAATGCAATCTATTTGCACAAATGTTTTTTTTATTATTATTATTCATTCATTCAATGACATTGAGTAACCCGTCGTTCATAATAGGAAAGAAAACAACAAAAAAAAACTTATTCATAGAGTGTACCTAGTATCTACCTTAATTGTCCATTCGTTTTGACAAAAAATAAAAGCAATTGATTAAGAGATAGAACGTAAATATAGTATATGTATATTCCTTCAAGGAGTGAACTGACCTCCAGCAACGGATACAACTGCAATATTAGTACGTACATAAACTATATAAATGACTATAAATAATTACACACTACAATCGAAATGACCTCATTTCCTTTAATTAAAAAAAAAATATGCATCAATTTACCAAGTGAAAATAAGGAATAAAAAGGCCAGCAGCGGCAGCAACTTTATTGAAATAAATCAAAAATTAAGAGTTGTATCTTAAAAAAATATATTTTTTTAAAATGATAAAATAAACGTATACCATGGAAAAAGAGTGTTGAAAAGACGTGTGTGTTTGTGTGTGTAGAATCAATATTTAATCAAATATTGTTTCCTAGAAATACTAATTCTATAATTTATTTAAGAGTCCTTTGAATGAGTCATTATTGTGTGTAATCATTCTTTATGTATTATTACAATGATTACTTTTGATTATTTAAGGATGATGAAAATAACGTTGTTTTGTTTTTTATGCAAAGTTTATCTTGGGAAAATGACAAATCAAATTTCATATGAGATTCTGGAATTTGATAAGAATTGTCTCACCGTTGATGTCGTCATTATTATTATTATTATTAATCATAGATTGATCATATAAATTAATTTAATCTTCATTACGAATTTGGAGTTCATAGCTATTGTGTTAATATTATACACGTTGTCTTCTCGTACAAAACTTGTTTTATATGGAATTTTATATAAAAAAAATCATGTGCAAGAGAGACAAATACTTCTTACATATATTTATAGTTCATACAACTATAGTTTTAAAAGCTCAAAAGAATCAACATACTTCAAAATGCATACTGTATGTATAAGCTTCTTTTTATACAGCAACGAAGAGCAGTAATAAGATTATATTTTTTGTATGATACTACGTGTAACAACGACAAACTTATCTACTGATGAAGAAAAGTATATAAATATATGTATGTAATTTGATTCAACTAATTCTATAAAGGACAAGTTCAATCTTAATAAAATATAGCACAGCCTTCGAAAAAAAAAAGAAGCTGCTCCTAATAAAATAAAAAACAAATTTTAACAACATATTTTGTTGATTAAAATGCAAATTTACCAAAATGTTCAAACCTATTAAGCTAAAATGTTTTCTTGCAATCTCATTTACCTGTTTTAAACAACTATTGTTGCCTTTTTGTCACAAAAAAAAAATAAAAATAGGATTGGCCAGAATATGCTGCAACATCGAATATCTTTTGGTTGAAAGTCTTAAAAAATGTGGAAAATATACAATATTAGTATAATGAATGATGCTGAAGCAATAGTTCAGACCTTGGCATTTTTTTCTTTTTTTAATTTTACATTTTACTTCTAAATGGCCCTGTCATTATTTGCCCTACAACTCAAGTTGATGAGGAGGAATATATATATATTATTGAATTTAAAGGTATTGCAAACGAGATTCATAGCTTTAAAAAAAACTTGTTTATTGAGTGTTTTGATAGAAAACCAGGCAAGAAATAACTTGGATGCAGTCATATCACTGTGTCAACAAGGGTTTACTATAAAAGTAAATATTTAAAGAGCCAAGATAAGGGGGAGGGGAAAGAAAAAGTTGAAATTTAGTTCAAAAAGGTAGATAAGATGCATGATGACTTAATGATTGTAGAGTAGACACGTCACATCTAAACTATTACAAATAAAGAGACTATACTGCATTCAATCCTACCGATCAGTGGTGGGCTCTGGCCCAATCCTTATGCCAGGAAAATCTTTTTCCAATAAATATCGTATAAATGTTGTCTTTCCAGTCGAATATTGACCTACGAGCATGACCATGGGTCTAGCGTCGAAATCAGGATCTTCAAGTGCTGGGGAATGAAAATCATGGAAATTGTATTCTTTTTCTAATGGAAGGAGTTTTTGCCGATACACATTTTGAAGTCCAGTCGTGACATTCTCGTAAATGTCAGCGTGTTTCTTACGCGTGTCATCGCCATTCATCCAGGAAAACATCTGTAATCAAAAGATAGATTGATAGATAGCCTTTAAATTATTCATCATTCGGTACAATATAAAAATAAAAAACACAATTCGATATATTGTAAAAAAAAAAAATCTATTCGACAGCTCTTTCAAGAAAAGTAGGATGATTCCATGTTGTTAAGATGGTAAAGGTAACGATAGATATGTAAAAATAGACGTGAACTTGAGATACAAGAATAAAAAACTACTCATTTGATCAATAGGTCATCAATCATATCATGAGAGAGCGTGAGATACTCAAGCTCAACTCAGCTTAAATTATCACGATTAACGTTCACGATCACGCAGGAGTACGTAGTAGAGGCTCTTAATCTAAAAGGAAATGCATGTTTCTTGTACTTATGGGTAATTAATTAACCAAGTAGATAAATGTAGTCTGATTCCTGGACTCTATCAATTATAATAAAGATAATGGGGTTTCGAGACTCTAACGATGGATTTTTATTGGATGAATCCAGAAACTTGGAGGTCAGTCAGGACTTATGCCTAGAGTCCCACTACCGAAAATATGGGACGATCAACTCTTAACCATCTATTCACAACTTTGCCATGACACAGTCAATCTTTGACATTGAATGATGCTTCAGATACGAATGGATTTCCATCATCTCTAAAAAGAGACCAAAAGAGAGTAAATGAGTATCTTACCTCCAATGAATGTCTCTATGCTCAATCGAATAAACTTAAAGGAGAAAAAGAAGAGGAGTTTTTACTATCCAGAAAAAAGGGAAAGAATAAGATCTCACGGAGCGGCCGCTTCTGTGTAGATTAGTGACTGTAGACGACGACGACGTCAAGTGAAATGTTACTTTTTACACTCAAGTCGCCTGCTATAGCTGCTGCTAAAAAATAAAAGAGCTAACAGAGGAAGAAAAAAGATTAACGTAAGAAGCTGACATTGATAAAATAATAATAATAATAAAAAGGGGGAAAACCAAATAATCCAAGAGAGAGTGTAAGAAAAAGAAAGAATTAATTTCATTGGTTGTTAAGATCCAAACTGAGGCTTCTTCTTTTTTTTTATCCTAAACTGATAAAATGTTATGCCGAACAAACGCCCATATTTTATGCTGAGGGTCATGTATTTTTTTAAAAGTTAATTGAAGATTAAGGAAATGCCTACATGGATCATTGCTTAATAACATTTAACAAATAATTATTTAAATCAAGTCATTTAGGGGAAAGAAGATTGCTGATTGTTCAACATTTATTTAATTACATATATATATATATATATGTAAACTAATATAGATATCAAATTCAATGTCAATCATTAAAGGTTTTAATTTATTAAGGAGAATCACTTGTTTGTTTAACGTGTAATGAAGAAATTCTTGTGCAAGAATTATGGGTGAAAGACATGGCTTAATAGACGAGCAGAAAGTCATTCTATTACATATCATACTAAGCATTTATTACATTACTTAACGCAACCTTTAAAGAGGATGCGTATTTGGATTGACTGCTATGGATTATTTTATATTATTCAATTCATTACTTTTGGTATTTTATACACAGTCATCAAAATTGATTCTATCTTTTTATATTTCATACAAATCCACCAAAGAATGGTCTTTTTATATTAAAAATCATATATAACGATGAGGTTCATAAACAATATATGGTATGTGTGTTTAGAGTAAAAGAACTAAAGGTATACTATTATGTAGGGAGGTCTAAATCATTTTTTTTCATCGATTTTTATTTAAGGATTCTCATAACCTCTAAGCCGTCAAAGTGTGCTTATTTAGCTTCTACTACGCTAAAATGTCTCTGATAAATTTAAAAATTTAGTTTGGATCATTAAATAATTAATTGAAATAACGCATATAGTATTATGCTTTAATTAATAAATGCATGGAAAAGAATACAATGCAAAATTATTTCAATGAAACAGGTCATCACAATTGCAATATTTGATTGAATTGAAATGTTCACTCTAATTTATGCATCCAAATTGATAATTTCGTTTTTAAACGATAAAAATGTTATAATTATAATCAATCGTGGAATGTAGGTTTGACAACATTTACCGATCCTTCCTATTAATAATTATTATTATTTACTAGCAAGTTAGCAAAGTTAACTTATGACGTCATTTAGAGTTAACAAAAATTTCCCAATAAACAATAACAGCTAATGTATATATATTCTCCTTACGTTCATGTGTGAACACACACGTGTGAGTTCATGTTTAAAAGCGTTTACTTAATTACATTTACATTGGATTGAGCATGAGTTCCGAAGAGGCTTCCACGAAAATGGAAGTAGAGGAGGTGGGTGATGAAGAAGAGGACTCTTCTTCATCCTCTGAGGAAGAAGAGAATGATGAAGAGGAAGAAGTAAAGAAGGACGTTTATATTCCTGGAACGTCTTTGGCAGAGGAGGATGGCACTGAGCTCGAAATGGATCAGTCCGCCTATTTGGTCTATCATCAGGCTAGTTTGGGCCCCCCTTGCCTTAGCTTTGATGTGGTTATTGACGATATTGAGGAAACAAATCGAGTAGAGAACTATCCACTGACATTGTACGGCGTGGCGGGCTCTCAAGCCTCAAAGGCCTCATCCAACTCCATCATTCTCTTTAAAATGACGAATCTGCATTCCACATCAGCCACCAAGAAGAGTGATGACGACGATGATGACTCTGATGAGGAGGAAGAAGAAACTACTCCTGACAAAATGCCCCAATTGCGTGTATCATCCATCAAGCATCATGGTGCAATCAATCGAATTCGTTACGAGACTCTAGGCTCCAATCCTGTCGCTGCAGTATGGTCTGAAAAGGGAAGTGTATCAATTTGGAATCTTCGTCTATGTTTACAAAAGTTAGAAGAGGCCCCCACAGCAGATTGGTACAAAGATCCTGGAAAGGATCCTCTCTATAAATTTACAGGCCACTCTGCTGAAGGTTATGCACTTGACTGGAGCCCCATAACAAAAGGTGTACTTGCATCTGGTGACACGCGTTCGAGAATTCATATTTGGCGTCCAGACGAAACGGGATCCACTTGGAATGTAGATCAGCGATCCCTTATTGGACATAGAGATTCCGTGGAGGATATTCAATGGTCTCCTAATGAAGCTAATGTGATGGCTTCGTGCTCTGTTGATAAGTCTATTCGTATTTGGGATGTAAGAGCTAGACCAGATAAAGCATGTATGCTAACTGTGGAAAAGGCGCATCAATCTGATGTGAATGTTATAAATTGGAATCGTTCTGAGCCATTTATTGTATCTGGAGGAGATGATGGAGCTATTAAAGTCTGGGATCTTAGACATATTGACAAAAGAACGCCAGTAGCTACTTTCAAACATCATACACAGCCTGTGACTTCAGTTGAATGGCATCCATCCGATGCAACAGTGTTCGCATCATCTGGAGAAGACAATCAAGTTGTTATATGGGATTTGTCTGTTGAAAAAGATGATGTTGTAAAAGATTCTAAAGTGGCGGATTTGCCTCCACAGTTATTATTTATTCATCAAGGCCTTGAGGACGTTAAAGAAATCCATTGGCATAAACAAATTCCTGGGCTCATGATGGCTACATCTCATACTGGCTTGGATGTTTTTAGGACTATCAGTGTTTAATTTTTGTAAATTTATTTACTTTAATAAATTGTAATTTTTTGCGAAATGGCTCGATCTATGTCATTAATGTGTTTTTTTTTTATTATTCTAGCTATGGCAAAAGGAAAACATCCTCCCGCAAAAGGGGCAGTCAATCCCAATAAAGTTCTACATCCATATTCTCGTAAAGTTAAAAAAATGCAAAATAAAGAATATCGCAAGATTAAAGTGAACAATACGCTAAAAACTGGTTGCATGCGACTCACAGCTCTGGGGGATAAACTTTTATGGTTCCAGGACAATTTAAATATTTTAGCTTGCTCAGAAGATAAAAATTTAGATGAACAGTATTCAATCACTCCAGATAGTCTCCTCACTTTAATAAATGCGTACTTGGAGAGATTTGAGGATGAAGTCGAAGCAATTAAAATAAAGAGCTCTATAGGAAAAAATCGTAAATTTCAGCATTCTGCCAGGTCCGATGCAATTAAAATGACACTCGAGCAGGAAAAAAGTGACTTCGATGGCTGTGGACTAGAAATTCCAAATCTTCTTGATAAAGAAAACCTGGAAGTCTTTAGGAACTGGACAGGAGAGCTTCGTTTTATTACTAATATTAAATTAAAAAAGTACACACGAAACTTTTTGACTAATTTTTCCCCTAATGATATGGATGTTAATTGATCTTATATAGATGTAGTATATGCATACTTTTTATGACAAATATTGTAAATGAGTAACAAATATAAACTTAATAATTCAATACATAAATACATTCGTTTGAAATCATATGTACTAATAATATATATGATATAAAAGAAAACACATTGAAAAACGATCAATAAACTGTCTTAAGAATTTTGATTAAATCTAACATTTCATGTTAATAAAGTCTTCATCCTTCCTACTCAAGCAATTTGAGGAAGAGTTAATACGTGGAACCCAACTTAAGTAGCTGAATATATAGAGAAGTGTACTAGAAATTTAATAGTTATCAAAGGGATTTGAATCACTATTGTGAAAATGATAAACGTTCAACATTAGATTATACAATTGAGCAATAGACATAATATTTAGACAATGAGATACTTCATCGAAATTCGATAGCTTTTACACCTGAAAAACACCAATATTCTAATATAGTATAGATATTTCTTGCTAGTCGTAAAAATGGGAATCTGTGCTCATGTTTCTCGTTTCTGTCTTTTTGCAAAGTTAATGCAGTTTTGCCTTTCAATGGCAGTTTTTGCAGAATGAAAGACAACATCGAGCTCAGGAGTACTATCCAAGTCTTCCATCTCTTTACTTTTTAGAGAGGTATCCTCTTCTTCTGTAGACATTGAGGTAGATATATTTTTTGATGATTCAATGTAAAATTTACCCTCATAGAATTCTGGGTAATTTGGATGACTGGGATCGAGACTTGGACTAGAGGGTGTGATTGTAATGGCTGGGATTTTTAGACTGTGAGGCAAAGAAGCACGACGACTCTTCTTAATGGAGCTGTCATCATGTAAGGGATTGACAAAAGTAGACTCCTCAGATTTTGATTGCGGATTCAGGGTGCTTTTACTCTTTCCAAACTTTTTGCGCTTCGAAATAGCAATGGAAGAGTCTTCATCAGAAGACGATGAAGATAAATATAGCTCCGAGCTACGCCTTTTGCTGAGAAATTGTTTCTTTTCTAATGTAACTATGGAACTGCACGATTCAAAAATATCGTTATTGGCTTCTAAGGCGTAGGTAAGGATATTTAAGACCTGAGTACGAGTCATTCCTGGAGGATCAACACAAGGTATAATTTTTTTAGGTTGAAAATGATGAACGAATTCTATTAGCTCTTTCATTGAACTATGAGAAGAGTAACACACTCTGAAGGATTGTTTCCTTGTCTGTTTAACAAATTTCATTTCTTCGTCATCATGATCATTACTTAGGAAATATAGAGCTGAGGGTTTGATGAAAAGCACTTCAAACAATCCTTTTGCACAAGGGATTTCTTTAGAAGACTTTTTAACTCTATGTGCTTTAACTTCTGCATCTTGCCATGAGCAAGCATGGATCCATTCTCCCACTTTCGGATCAGAAGTAGTACAATCACCTAGCTCATCCGAGCATAAGTAGTCAAGAAATTTTCTTTGTGATACATGAATTCGCCATTTGCATCCCGATCTTTCAAATATATCCTTTAATATCCGTTCAGAGCCATATTGAGCAGGTAATTGAAATAAAACAACATGCCTTGGTCTTGACTTACGATATATGCCATTTTTGCGTATCCAACTGTTAACTAAATTCCAAACGCTTTCAATAGATTCTTCTCGTGTGGGAAAGACTTTATAACCTGGATGGCAAAACGTTGTATCTAAATACATCTCGTCAATGCTTAAAACTGAACCCTCAGCATCATGAAGAGACTTTAAGCTTTCAAGTGACTTACTTTCAAAGCGAAAATCACCGGTATATAAAATTCTTTTATTGTGTGCTTCAAACAGAAACATAACAGATCCTGGACAATGATCTGAAGGTATTGTAGTAATACTAAGCTTGTAGAAGGATTCAGAGTCTTTGTCAAATACATCTATCATTGTGGGCTCATTGGGGAATATATCCTTTATAATTTTTTCATGTAAGAGCGGAAAGCGTCTGAGTATAAAGACCTTAGATATCATTGAACAGTAGATGCGATGATTTACCCTTACAGAATTTCGACGACTCAATAGAGGGGCCAATGAGTCGAGGCCAACCATGTGGTCTAAGAGAATAGAAGGATAATTTATTAATTATAAATACTACTTACAAGGTCTATTAGTTATACCTGTGTGACAATGACTTAAAAAGAACTGATCATTCCCCTCAGCTTCTCCACGAAAGTAGTCACAACTAATTCCGGGTAAATTAGAAAAGAGCCCTTTAAATGAAGACATTATCTTATTCCGATTAGAATTTAGATGAAGCTCCACTCACCGGCTCAAAGTCAATCTCTAGACTGAAAATGAAACATTTCAAAGCAGCTATAGTAAAAAAACTAATGCAACACATAGACTAGAGGCCTGCTACTCCGTTCATTCTCTCCTCTTCAATGACAGAGAATCTTTCTTTCTTATATCTACTATGTGTATATTATACAGTATGTATATGAGTTACAAGTGAAGAGAAGCAAGTTGAAGGAGGGGGGGGGGGAATCTACTATCTGTATGGAGAGGCCCCCCCCCCCCCCACTCATTAATTACTATGAAAAAAAAAACTCAGAAATGAGATATGGACTTCATTTTTTCGCGGGAATTTAATACTGGTCATTTGCAAATCCTTTTAGAGCTATAAATTAATGCAAAAAAAAATTTAACACCCCTAATACATAAGAAATAGCTCAAAATCTACGACGTAAAAAAATTAACTACTAAGTAAAACAAATCAATGTCTCCCTTGGATTTTTTTCCTTTATGTATCGTGTCTGAAAATTTAGCAATCCTTTGCTACTACCAAAAAAAATTAATTGCTATTTAAATTTCAAATATCGCCTATTCATTTGGTGAGCCTGGATTTGTTCTGCAGCTGTTGATGATATTGTCAATAATAACATCAAGTATTAGTAAACAAATAGACACACGTGAAGAGATTTTTTAATATTAGTATTTAATTTAATTAATTTAGTTAATGAGTATGGTCAAAATGACGAAAAAGAAAGGCTCGGATAAAGTGTCGATGAAAAAGACAAAAAAAGCTTCATCGAATCCCTTTGAGCTACGATTTACAAAAGAGAAATTTAAAGTGCTGGGTCGAAAGCCAACGCATCCCGTCGGAAAACCTGGAGCTTCGAGAGCCAAATCCATCGAAAAGGTTGTTTAGTTAATGAGTTATTAGCTGTGGTCATGCACTCATTAAATTAATTATATCCCATAATGTAGAGAAAAGCCACTCTTCTCCTAGAATATAAACGTCGAAACAAGCAGAATGCGATCCTGGACAAAAGAATCGGCGAAAATGACGGGACAATGGGGGAAGAAGAGAAAATGCTCAAACGTTTCGCTTTGGAACGAATGAAATCCAATGGGAAGCAATCCAAATTCAATTTGGGAGATGATGAAGAAGTCCTTACTCACTTTGGACAATCCCTTGCTGAGGTAGAAAGATTTGAAGATCCAAGATCTGATGATGAGGATGACGATAATAAGAAACTCAATTGTGAGTTTACTTTAGAGTATTCTGGTATCCTAGTTCTAACTATTTTTTTTATCATTCTTCTAGCTGAATTTGTTGATAGGATGCACTTTGGTGGTTTTATGGAAAAGGCAGACATGGAATTTGCAGAAGGAAAGTCTAACTCACGTAAAGAATGGATAGAGTCCATGATATCAGATTCTCGGAAACGGAAGATGGAAAAACAAAAGGATTTGGAGGAGTCTGTAGAACTAACTATGAATTTGGATGCTAAATGGAAGGATATGTTGTCTTCCCTGAGTGGTACTGGTTTCTATACTAAGAAGGTTAAAACAATTGATGAAGAAGGAAACAAGGATTCCTATGATATGCTCATGAGGGAATTAGTTTTTGAGCCCAAAAAAGCTAAAGCTTCTGATCGGTTAAAAACAGACGAAGAAATTATTAAAGAAGAAAAAGAAAAGTTGGAAAAGTTGGAGAAAGATCGATTGGCAAGAATGGAAGGGGCAGTAGAAATGGAAGATGCTGAAAATGAAGAACAGGAAAAAAATGATGAAGAAGATATTGATGAGGAAGGAGAGGATGATGATGTTGGAGATGAGGATGAGGATACTGGAGATGAGGAAGAAGGGGACGATTATTCGGATCTTGACGAAGAGGAAGCAGAAGATCTTAAAGAATTAGTCAAATCTAAAAAAAATGCTAAAAAGATCCCTACTACAGTCGAAGCTGTTCAGTCAGAAATCCCTTATGTGTTCGATATCCCTGAAGAATACGAAAAGTTTCTTACTTTTTTTGAAGGTCGTGTTAGCCCTTCCGACAACGAAACCATTATATCTCGTATATTAAAATGTAATCACCCTCAATTGTCTCCGGATAACAAGGCAAAAATGGAACGCCTTTTTGTTTTTCTTATGCAATATATCCACGACGCTATATCTGCCTATGACCCTACTAAAAAAGTGAATTCGTTCGAAGGCAATGCACTTAAGATCATAATAGTCATTACTCCTTATCTCTATGATGTTGCCAAGTTTTCTCCACAACCTTGCGCAAAAGTTGTCTTAAATTTACTCATAGAAAAGTATGACGATTACTGTAAAAATACTAAGGTGTACCCTGGTTTAGATACTGTAAGTTATTCATTAAATTATCATAAAAGTACTTTTAATTTATACCCTACTTTAATCTTTGAATTTCAGATAATATTCCTCAAATTGACATTTCTTTTGTTTCCATCCTCGGATTTTAGACATCCAGTGGCTACACCGGCTCTGACATTTATTGCGCATATACTTTCTAGTTCAAAAGTTAATTCGAGGTCGTCTGTTGCTGGGGGTTTACTACTTTGTGCCATTTTCTTAGAAGTAAGTTTTTTTCTTTTTTTATCATGGATGAAAGTATTTACTAATATTTTCTTTTTTTTTCCCTCCTCTCTAGTGCATTCAGCTCTCCAAAAGGTTCTCTCCAGAGGTTTCAAATTTCCTTCTTGGTATTTTGCACATGTCTGTACCCAAAGAAAAAAATAAAATCATAAAAATTGTTCCACCATTTAAGGTTGTTGGTCCTGAGTCTGAGTTTTTATGTAGTAGGGATATCAACAAGTAAGTTTAAGACTTTGATTACAATGATGTTATTTCAATTAAATATCTCTTTAGAAACACTGAGACTAGAAATTTAAGGCTAAGTGATATGATGTACAATGACATGAATCCAGAGTTTTCTTTAAGTGCTCTCTCTGTTGCAATTTCTCTCACCTCTGACTTTATTGATACTTGGAATGAACATTCATCCTGCTATGAAATATTTGTGCCTTTCATTTCATTGTTGGATCAATTACCATGCTCCAATTATCCAAAATCCATTAGTACGTCAATACAAGATTTGAAAAAGAAGATTCAATCTGTTTCCACAAAAAAGAAACCAATTAAACAACCTCCTAAAAAGATAGAAATGCTGAAATTATATGAGCCCAATGTCGTTGAGGAGTAAGTATAAATATTTTGTACAATCATAATCCAATTTGTATCTAACATGATTCTCACTTAGCTACGATCCTTTCCAAAAGAAACGTAGCGGAAACAAAGAAAAATTAGAAAATGATAAGTTTGTTCATAAGATTAAGAGAGAAATGAAAGGAGCCAAGAAAGATATTCGTGCAGACTCAGCATTTTTGGCGAAACAAAAAGCCAAGGAACTGCGGCAAAGGTAATGTGATAATTTTACTTATACTTACATTTATTTTGTATTCAATTTCTCTATTTTTTATGAAGGGATGAGGAGCGTCAAAGAAAGACTAGGGATATTCTTTCTGGCTTGGGCAATCAAGAAGGTGAATATCGTAAGATTGTCAACAGCAAGAAAAAAAGAAAATGAAATCAAATTTGAGTGGTTTAAAGAGTTAAAAGATTACCATAGCATTGAATATGCTCTACTGAATTATTTCTATGTGATAATATTTTATTTAACAACAAATAAGATAATCCTTCATTAATTATTTTTTTATAGATTGAAAAATTGTGAAACACGGGTATTTGTATGACTTTTAATTAAATATCTCGATTTACAGATTTTCAATTTAGATCTACATTTCAAATAATAAAAGAACCCTCAAAAAGCATCACAATTAATTGCCATGTGTACACTTAATTATATTTGAAATGATATACTCAAAAAAGTTGTACTTGACAGTATATAAATTTTCTTATAGAATGACATATTTTTTGTTGAACAAACATCATTAATATAGTTGGCAATATTATGTGTTCAGTGTTAACGTAATAGATAAATCCAGTTGGAATATTATTTCCTTCTAAATTGAAATGAACTCGCCTCAATGTTCTATGCTTATAGCTTGGTAATTGTTAGTGGAATATTTAAAATGTATCCATCATCAGGGACAGTGCAACAGGTGGGCCATGGTTTCTCACTTTTTTAATATTGAGGGGTTGATTAATTTTTGGAGGAAAGTTTAATGATGTTCCTCAACCTATATATGAAGTAAAAAAGAAAACATTATTTAATTTGAACTTATTGGTCTTATCAGTAAACTAAAGACTACCATGTGGTGTATCGAATATTTGCATTTTCTAATTTGAAATATTGATCTTCCCAACTTCCACATCTGGTGCACACATATTTGAAGCCGTAAAAATTTGTAAGTATGGTGTAATTCAGAAGTGTAATAAGGATGATTTGATTATTATAACACTGTGGTGCCCAACCAGTCGATTGTGGTCGTCCGAAATATATCTTCGATTAAATCTAATTTTAATATTATAATTAGAAACCACAATTTCAGTTTAAAAGTTAGATATTTTATTACATTTTAAAAATTAAAAATACATCATCCAAATATCTGAGCTAACTCCAAGCCAAAAATCCAGCGGACACCTCTGAAAACATATCAAAAATTTAAATACTATATATAGTCTAAGACTTCATTGGCAGACTGAATCAAATATATCTAATGTAAACGAGCCGGTAATACTTCAATTACATAATTAATCAGTTTGTGTATGAAATGGAAAGGAAATCGATTTATTATAGCCTTATGAATATGATCAATGACTCATAATTTCTCGTATGCCTGAATAAATTCATACAATCTATTATTGTTATTTCTTTTTTTTGGTGTGTGTACGCATATTTTTAAATATCTAAATACGTATATATTTCACCATTCTTCGCAATACCAAAGTTAACTTAAAGTATGAAAACTTAAAATACTTCTACAGTTTTTCACTAATTTTATGGAGAAAACATCAATATCCATCTTAGATCAATCCCTCGTTAGAAAGAATGGAGATTAATAATAGTGAATCAGATCAATTTGAAGAAATTCCAGAGTTGTGTCCATTTTATGTAAAAGGAACTTGTAGATTTGGAAATGACTGTTATAACAGACATGAGGGAAATGTACCAATGATTAGAACGAAAAAGAAAAAGCTAATTGAACCTGTTGTGAAGAATAAAAAAAAATCAATGAGAACTGCGTTGGATGTTATTAAAAGACTTCAATGGGATAATAGTTTAGACGCCTCCTTGTTCACTTTAGGCTATTTGGATCGTTTTTTGGGTGTTTTAGAGAAACCTTTCTCAGAATTTTGTTGGGAGGATTTAGCTTCAGTGGATGACACAGAAGTTTTTGCCATTCCTCAGCATCGAATTCAATATTTTAAGTATAGAGGAGAAAAAGTTTGGGACAAACCTTCAAGATTGGATTTGGTATTTGGAAGTAAGGGAGATCAAAGGGGAATTCATAGGGTTATTTTCGAAATAAATGAACTTATACTAAAGAAAAAAATGGAAAAAGAACAGGAGAGTGACTCTGAAGAAGATTCAACTACCGGATCCGAAGCTGGTGAGGATGAATGGATGTTTGTTAGCAATGTATGTTCGAAGATAAATACTTTGAAAATAGAAGAAGAGGACATAAGTACACATTTTATTGCAATTCAAGTAAAAGATCCTAAAATTTTGTTTGGTATCCAGGAGATTCAAAATTCTATTCAGGATCACGAAGATATACTTAGTGCCTGTTGTATGGACAATAAACTCATTCATTTGACACTGGAAATGTTGAGTCTGAATGGAAATGGAGGTATACGGGAAGCTAGAGATCTAATCGACAATATCAGTGATATAATTAAAAATTTACCAGAAATAGAGCTGGAAATAGAGGGATTAGGCACCTTCGGGCAAAGAATATTATATGCAAAAGTTATTCCAAGAAATCAAAGTAACTTTGATCAACTTCGTAGTATCATTCTTTCAGCTATAGAAGGAGCAAGTTCAAATGTTAAAACTACCAATAAGTTCAAATATGTCCCACATATAACAATCACCAAGGTTTCTAGACCCATAGCGAGGATTCGACACTCAAAATACATACCTGGCAGTTATTATTCTCAATTTCTTGAAAAGTCATTTGGAAAATTTGTAGTTGATAATGTTAAGCTCTGTGTTATTGAAAATGATCGGGGTTCTGATGGATTCTATCAAACTCTAAATGCCATTGAGCTGTAATAATGATTTTTTTAAATACACAAAATATAATGTGTTTAGAGAGCGTATTTATTTATTTATTATACAAAACATATTTAAAGAAAAAAATCCCCCGAAAATCAAATTTATTGAATGAAGATTAAATTTAATTACATAAGTAATGTATAACAATGGACAATGGTCCTCAAAATGGATTCTGCATAAAAAACGATTTCTGAGAAACATTGACATTATGACCATATCAAATTATTTTGATCTGGAGTTCCACATAATGTTTTTGAACCAAAAAAGGTTCTGTCTCTTAGAAAAAATGAAATAATAACAAAAAGTTTCAGAAACAACAGCGTTTCTCAAAGAGCCAAACATCGCAGGGAACGAGCTTGACATATAATATTAATATTATTTATATTTAGGTAAAATACGTCACAGAGATAAATATTTATTGGTGAAATTGACCTATCTGTAGGAATGTAAATAATTAGTAAAATGCCGCGTGCGAGATTTTGTGGAGTTGGCACTTTTAACAGTACTTTTTGTTTTCCAAAGCTGTTATCATTTTTCCTTATTACTGAGAGGAGAACATCCACCTGATAGTAAAGATCTCGCTTGAAGGAAGTCATGCATTAAGGTTAATAAAGCAAATAAAATGTAAACAAAAAGGGCTCAAGTCCTCGTATCATTATTATTAGTTAAAAATATATAATTTCCTGACATTAATTTGATTTAATTTTCTGCCTCTCATCTACGGTATACATACATAATGTAATTATCTATTATTGATGTCTTCATTTGTGTACATATATAGAGGAGAATAGCAGCTTGTAGCTCATTAAAACGTCATGACAGCTCAACATTCATCAAATTGTTATAGTTACCAGGTTGAACTTATCTTTTTTAGATTTTGAGGTTTGGGATTTAACGAAAAGATATAAATGACAAAAAAGAGAAAATTTGTCGGACAAATAATTCACATAGTTTCCCAATCAAGGGAAATATAGGTTCTTATTATAGGTAGTTGATACGGTATAAACAGTCGACAAATGTAAATTGTACCTCCAAGAAGGCTGAATTTGAGATTAATGGCATTACATGAAAAGGTTCTGTACAAATAACTGAAGTAACATATTACAACGAGCTTTTTGGAATAAACAAAAATACAATGCATTCTCCTTTTAGCTGTTTTTCATCAGTTAACTCTTTTGATTTAAAGCAGCTGACTCTACGTATTATGAATTACTTAAAAAGGGTATTGTTATTATTTATGGTTTTGATATATAGGAATGTAAATAATAAGCAAAATGCCGAGTGCGAGACTTTGTAGAGTTGGCACTTTTAACAGTACTTTTTGTTTTCCAAAGCTGTTATCATTTTTCCTTCATTACTGAGGGGAGAACATCCACCTGACAGTAAAGATCTCGTATGATTTGTGTAACACGCGTAATATTCTGATGAAAAACAATGAATTATATCAATAAAATGCCTATTGGAATGAATCGTCGAATATCGATATGAACATGTTTGGGTTTCAATTCTCCGTACATCAATGTGTTCGACATTGCCTCTGGATAATCAATATCGATAAAATTTTCACATTGATAATAACAAGGAATTTATTTTATATACTACTTATAACATGTATAACAATTTGTATTATAATTTTTAAATCTATATACTACCCTATGCAATGCACATGCGCCAATGTTGTTGTTTTTTAAATTTTCAAAACACTTACAGATTTTTTATTAAGTCAATAATAATCATAGAACAATAACTGCTGAGTTTAGATGCTCCATTAAAATTAAAATACATTTCAACTTTTATTTGAGACAGAATATGAATATCCAGTATCCATACTCTACCCAGGAGGTTGGCTAATGATTTCTTAATATTTTCTTCACAAACATAATATCCCATTTCTCATTTTCATTCAATTTAATTTGCAAATATTATAAGCCACATTATGGGATCAACATTCTTTCAGTAATCAATAGGATTATTTGTTTATTATCATGGGGTGTGAATACATATGTATGTTATTGTCAGTGATGTAAAAAACGGCGATTTTTTAGCGTGCGAGTAGTTCTCAAAATGCCTGTTAGTTGAAACCCTACATAATGTTCTTTCATCATTCATACATCATCAAGCTGTTTTCCTTTTCCTTTTGACATAATAATTCTTATCATATGTATATTATATTATCTATTATAAAAGTTACGATAATATCACACAACCTTTCCTTCGATTTTGGTTGAAAACTTTCTTAATGTTAATATCTCTCGAATATTTCGAATATTTATACTTCTATCCTATAAAATGTATCATTTGTTGACATTTTAAATACATTTTCAGCCATTTTCTTGAGTTATAGAAAAGGTAGAATAATTATAAATATCAGTATTAAATCTTCAATAATTGTATTAAAATATGCAAATATCTATAAACTTAAAGCTTATTTTGTTAATGAATGAATAATCATTATTATCAAACTAAAAACTTGAAAATAAATATATATTCAGAGCAGAAATTACTATTTATGTACTTATTTTTCTTAAACATTAATACAAATAATGAAATTTTAACAAAAATAGCAATAAATTCAAAACTAATGTACCGATTTTGAAATTTGGAAAATTTCCTGTTTATTTAAAGTAATATCTACAAGTTTGATTTGAATAATATCTTTCTAAAACATCAATTTAATTTAATTAATTACTTTAAGTCCAAGAAAAGCTGTCTTGAGCCTGGAGCAAGGCTGTCACAGCTACAGTCATAGTATTATATCGACAACAAATAAGCTGGCTTTCATAGTTACCATACCATTTTTGACGTCATCAAGGGGAGGAGCTACTCGCACGCTTAAAAATCGCCGTTTTTTACATCACTGGTTATTGTATACTATTACTATATGTATGAAGGACTCATGTATGATGCTTTATTCCACTAGTTTTAGCTGGTAAATATTATCTTAATTGTACATAGCTGTTATAAAAAATACAAAGTCATTCTTCTGATAAAACCCTCCGTGTACAGTTCCTTCATGTACATACATATAGTTATATACAAATAATTAATTATCTATGAGTGACTTTCTAAAAAGCCAAAATAATATATTAAGTCACAATGATCACTTGAAGGAATTTTTCAATACAATGAGATATTTCCACTAGTATCTGTACATATCTAAATTGGCGAAATTTGGTCAAAAGGTTTTAGATAAAAAAAACTTCGTTGGAGTCATTAAAAATAAGGCTCTGTCGATACATTGTTTGAGATCAATACTGATTATTTAGTGTATTTATAAATTTTCTTGGTTGCCACTACAAAACTGCTCATCATCAGCTAAGATTTGAAGACATCTATAAATTATTTGACATATTTGATTTAATTCAAATTAACTACTAGGATCAAAAAGATAATTGTCGTGGTTGGGGTAGGAAAAATTACTTTCAAAAAGGGCCGCTCTGGCTTTGTTTGAGTTTGTAAGGATGACCTAACTTTAAAAGTGTGAACCTTTTTTTTTTCTTACAATTAAAAAATTAATTATTTCTTAAGGGAAAAAAAGGCAATCGGTAAACCTTGACCGATTACTGATTATACTGGTCAACCAATTTGAACTTTCAAAAATCCTAAGGGGTATAAGTATAATAACAGTTATTCAGTTTTACACGCTAATTTCAAATCTGTAATTATCTTTTCCAGAAATCGGAACCTACTATTTTAGCTTTTTTGGTCCATTTTCCAACTTCAACTTCAATTTAAGCCTAGAAGGATACAAATTTTGAACATTAAAAAACAATGATTGGCTAGTGTTTTTATGCAAATTCCATTTCCAGTCTTTTTTTTTTTGCATAAAAGGACTCCTAGGGGTGTAGGGTACCGGAGTAGGCCCAAAAGTCCTTTGTACTTAAATAACTCCTCGAGTATTACATGAAATGGATTAATAAGGAATACATTAAAGAGCTTAAACCCGCAGCTTTCAAACTAGATGTCAAGCGCCCGATAAAAGTCCTTAACTTTGAAGAAATCGTAAATCTAAGTGTGTAAATTTTCATCCATTTTCAGGCTCAAGGCTTGTTTTCAACTCTGAAATCACCATTCTTGAAACGTCGAAACCATTCTTTACATAATTTATTAGTTGAAACACTGTCACCATAAACTTTTACAAGCTTTTAATGCAATTCAATTGCACTTTTCTTCTAATTAAAATAGAAACATAGAACCTCCCACTTGGTTACTACAAAATTTGATATACTCAACAAAGTAAAAAAAGGGTTTTTTTCTTCGAAACTCAAATCGATGTAAATAAAATATTATTGACAGATGTCTAACCTCTCGAAAACAACCAAAACCTGCTGATACAATGAAACATTCATAATAGCTGAGCCATCTTTAGAAAAAGGCCCAAACTAACTTGTAATCGCTATACATTAGCGTTTCTACTCAAAAAATTGAGAGAGTTTCAAGACATCAATAAATACATAGAAAGAATAAAGGAACAGAAAAGAAATTATTAACAAACAATAAGAAGGCATCATGAATAAAATCTCTGTCATCATTAAAATGTATTATCTCTCAAAAAAGAACAAAAAAAATAAACGAAATAAATAAAGAAAAGTATAAATATTACTTTTGAACTTTTTCCCTTATTCAAAAAAGACTTTGTAGAACATTCGTAAAAGAAAATAATAATAATCACAATTTTATTATTATTATTATAAAATATACGCACATAACAACAACAACAACAAAAAAAGCATAAGAAAAGAAAAAGTTGAATTTCATGTGAAAATTAATAGGGGTCGGATACATTCATGGATCTCATTAGTGTACAATTACAACTTGTTTTTTGTTCATAAATACCCATGTTAGTTTAATATTTACATATAATAATATGTAAAATGAATTTTTTCTCTAGTGAATCACATTTTATTTTTCCTCATTTGAAGTATGGATATTTTAAAGGAAATACTTTAAAAAAATTAATACCACATTTATAAATACATTTTTTTGAATATTTTATTTTTATGTTTGTGTATAGTCGGGTCTTATTTCGACCGATTCATATTATGTATTTTATTGTATGTTTAATTAGTACGACGTTTTGTATTTTTGGAGAAATTTGTATCATTCTCTCGTGGCAAATCTATCTTTCATTATTTCCTTTAATTACAGATGTTACAATAAGCAAAATTAAACAACCGAATTTCTGTTACAAGTTATTTGCAAACTTATTATTCGTTCAATTAAAGACTCCTTGTTAGACTAACCATCCATATTTTTTAAAAGTTAAAATAAAAGCCATTTAAGATGACCTTGTTACAAGAAAAGAAAACAAATTCACATTAGTCATTTATAAACATTATTTCATATCTAAATATCGAAGCACTATTCGGAGGAGTTACAATGGGTCGGTTGGTTATCATTACAACTAATGATGTAGTTTTCATGATTGGATTGGCTCACAAACTCCCACAATGTCAATACTTAGACCTCAAGCAAGTAAATTAAAAATTATTTTCTCTTGGTCTCGATCCTTCAAAATTTTGACCACAACACTGCCAATAACATTAAACTGATCTTTGAAAAAAAACCCAACCAAAAACACGATATATATGTATACATATTTACTTCTATAAAATAATCATATCACATTATTCATATTTCATTAAATAATTAATTTTTATGACAATTGGTGAATTCTTTTCTGTAATTTTCGCTCCATATATTGTATCGACATATATTCTTTGTATTTGCTATGAAAATCGATGGTACAATTTGCATGCGTTATACTAATTACTAATTTTCTTTTACCCTTTAAAAGATACACACCATAGAAATGTACTGAGATCCCCCATTACTAGGAATGTAAATAATATGCAAATCGGGCTTGTAAGAATCAAAGAAAGAGAAAATTAACCTGGTAACTCTGACAATTTGATGAATGTTGAGAGGGAAGCAACTTGAGCTGTCATGACGTTTTCTTTAGCTACAAGCAGCTATTCTCCATTATATATGTATACATAGGAATGTAAATAATATGCAAATCGGGCATGTAATAAAAAAGTGGAGTTGGCTCTTCAAACAGGTCTTTTTGTTTTCCGAAGCTGTTATCATTTATCCTTTATTACTGAGGGGAGAACATCCACCTGATAGTAAAGATCTCGCATGAAGGAATACATGCATTAAGTTTAATAAAGCAAATAAAATGTAAACCAGATACCAGAAATAATGATGTATTACATATTATTCAAACTCTTTCAATCAAATATCATATATTATGAGGGTTTTAGAATATGAGAAGCTTTTAATCCAATCAGACTATTGAATAGCACTTAGTAAGTTAACTGTGCTACAGGCCTCTCATTAGACAGTATTCTAAGAGTACTCCATCATGAAATATCTAGAACTATCAAAGCAAATGAGCAAGTTTCATTTAAAAAGTTGGCTGTTCGAAGAGCCAACTCCACAAAGTCTCGCACTCGGCATTTCGCATATTATTTACATTCCTACCAATTACAAATATAACTAAAAGTGCAAGATAGAAAGATGTATATTTAATTGCTATTATCTTGATATATATAAATAGCAATCTGATCAAGTTTTTGGGCATTTTTCCCCTATGAAATCAGTTTGAATTTCAATTATTTTCTTAGGGCTAAGAGCTATTATTGACATATTACTAAGATAAAAAAATGATTAAAATAATTCTATTTGATAAGCCTTTATAGGTTAAAAATCTTTTGATAATTACATTGTACTACATCTACATACATTAAGAAAACTGCATGGGTTGTATTCGACATTATATTATTAATGCTCGCTGACTCATTGTGAAGAATATAATATTTCTATTATTTTTTCTCTTTCCTATTTTTTTATTATCCAAAAAAGGGTTTATGTTGAATAATACACTAAAAATGTACATTAAAAAACTATTACTCATTTATTATGATTTCTTTATGAAAAGGAAACAGAGAAATTTGCATGATCACATCAACAACAATACGTTAGAAGAAATAAATATGGAAAAAAATAATAAACCTGTCATATCATTTTAAAACCTTAAGACGATAACTCCTTTTTTTAGGCTACCATGCTTCTTCTACCATGTCTATGGTTATTAAATTTGAAGGGTGCTCTCAGCTTTAACATCAACAAAGTAATTTCTAATCGGAATGATCAACTCTACCAAGTGGACTTTGACACAACATCTCGCAAAATTTCAAAGCAAGTCTCATATGGTAGTCCCCAAATTTCGTCGGATAAAGAATATAACTATTCTTAAGTTTTTCCTTTTCAGAACCTCCAAAAATAACAACAGGAGCCGATATTGATACATCAGTTGCATTTGCTCTTCCACTTTTTTCTGTTCAAATGCCAGGATATCACGAGGATCCGACCCTTACAAATTATGTTTCTCAAGCTGCACTTGCGCTTACCGTATTTTCACTTTTTGTGACAGCTGGGGCATATTTTCCCTTTCTATTTGGTCTGAATGGACCCTCTGCGATAGGGAGGAGTGAGGAACTAAGCTTACTATTTTTTCTCTCAGATTGTGGAGAGTTTGCAGTTTGCGAGGCACATTCAAGACCTCGGGAGTTTGGTTGGATGGCTCTTCCGTTCTTGATATTCATACCAGGGTAAGCACCTTTTCTGTTTTACATCCTGAAGTGATATCATAGTTATATAATAATTAATTTTATTTTTAATTTGCAAAAAAAAAAAAAAAAGAATCTATATATAATTAATATTCACTTAATCAATTTACTTCTATAAATAGTCCAAACCCCATGAGATAATCATTATAAACTTTGTTTATTGAGTATTGTTTCCAAAAAAGAAACAATGATTACATTTTTTTTATCAAAGAATAATAAATAAGCATTGATTTTTGCAATAACTTATCAATAAAATCATCCATGAGTTTGTTCAAGTTCATAAGATTTTTTCATAAAAATAGAACTTATGATACTATAATTTATCAGTGTGATCATTGTCGTGCTGTTCCCTTGCAATATGGTGTTTTTATGTCATAGAAAATCTCATATATAAGATGTATCTATTAAAGAAGCTAATAAATATGTTAAATAAATCTCTAAATACCAGTCAAAGAAAGGAGCATTTAACTCAGATTGATAAATAATAAACGTTCTAAAATGAGATGCCTGCCCTAAGTAATCGAAGAACAATTAAATACTTTTTTTAAAATATTTTGTAATTTATTCTTTCTTTTCTACTCTTTTTTTTTTGACAAGAGTTATGTGAGTGTAAATCAAAATCCTAAACATAATCTATATAATACAGCAAATGTGAAATTATAAAAAAAAAGTTACTTCAAATGAATAAATATCTAAAGAAATGATCCCAAGGACAGAAACCAGCAAGAAGACTTTAACTCAAGAACCTCTATAGTTGAAATTAATAATCTATGCATAGATATATGCGCATATATGTATAATAAGCATATTGTGAGAATAATAAACTTGAATAAAAAAATGCTCGTATGAATTATACTTTGGGTCATTCCATACTAAGATGTGAAGCTATTAATTTTTTTAATTTATGAGTGCACCAATAAAAAATATACATAATAACCATTGATGATTCAATCTAAAATTTTCTTTTGCCTAAAACATGTTTAGGAAACATTGTCTCAATAATTAATTATTGCAATAAATCATTATTTTCTCTCCAAATCAAATAACGAAATAGTTATTGAACAAATTTTGTCCAAGAAACTCTCTGACTCATTTTTTGTACTACTGCTGTAGAAATGATAGTAAAAAAAATGAATAACAGGGTAGCTTATGTAGTTTTGAATATAATATTTAAGAGAAAAATATTCAATATCCATAATAACTAATGAATTCATTATTTTATTCCTTTCAAAAAGGATTTATACTAAAATGCAATCAAATCGGGATAAGAAAAAAAATCGTTTTAGAGCAACATTTTCTCTTTATTCCAAAAATTACATGCATAAAGCAAGATTATGCTACAAAAATTTGATAAGAGCAATTTTTACATATAACTTGAGTGTAGAACTTTTTTTGAAAATTCACAAAGAGAAAAAACAAAAATATTTATTTGAACATGATTTAAAGATAAATTTAAATAGTCTAACTTCAATATTATAAATATATTTCACACTTGATTTCATCCTTAACAAGTCCATTTTGTGTCTAAGGTGTTAAAAGTGTTAAAAATTTACAATATAGGGAAAAAAAATCGTAAACCACCATAAATAAGGGGACATCAATTCGGTCATTGCAAATCTTTATTGCCCGTCAATAGGTTGGAAAGTTTAAGGAGACTGATCAAGCATTGAACGACCAGATTAGCTCGAGCGAAACATATTTACAAATAAATTAAGTAAAAGCTAAGGAGAAATTCGCGCCGGTCTGCAGGAAATTGGCTACTGAAGTAGGAATCAGCCAGACATCAATGCACTGATTATTTAAGGAGAACCTTGGAACCTTCCCTTATAAAATGGTATAGAGACATGAAAAACGGCATGTTGCCCAAATTGATTTTCATAGATGAGAATAAATTTGACATCCAGCAGTTTTTATATATCCAAAATGGTAAATTGTGTGGTAAGACTGTGTTTGTGAAGTGTAGAAGAGTAAATGATCGACAAAATTCACGTTCTGTGATGGTCAATTTCAGCCATTGGAAGATCACCACTCGTTTCTACTACTTTTGGAGATAGATCCTTCTGGTCCAACACTCCATTGAGAGCATTTTAGATACTTAATTCTTTCTTTGGGCCAGTCAACATCTTCATGATACAGCTTAGACCCTACCAACAAGATTATTTTCTGTTGTATGCCTCGAAATTGACCACAAACTTGATTCCTGCTTTTCAAAGCAAAGAAGAGTGTGCATCAAGGAGAACGAATTTGATTTTTTTTGGAATTATTCGTTTGATCAATCTAGAAGAGCAAGATCTGTAGTACTACCCCTTGATATTTTTTTTAGAAAGTTTAAAGTCCAAGTTACAACGGGAGTAGGCCTTGATTCTCCAAGAAGTGCTACATGCCGCTGTGAACATTTCCCCTCAGACTGAAAGCAATAATCAAAAATAAAGGAAGTCACAACAAAGAGTTTTGGTCAAGTTACATGATACAATATATGACTGCCTCTTCAAACTCAAGGATATTTTTTAAATAAACTAAGTAATAAAAGACCTCACTTAAGTGGGAGTTTAGGCCTTTAGATTCAATAGATATAATACTTACACATTTTTCGACAAGTTACCAATAATAGAGCTTATATAAAAAAGTTACCCATTGAAATTAGAGATTGTCACATTAGTAGAAGTTTCTAGATTCGATTTGCCTTCATATATTTATAAAGATTGATTTTTAGGTTTCCATTAACTTGTTGTAATTTTCTCTACTCTCAAATGAGACACTTTGTCTGAAGAACAAAATGTAATAACAATCTCTTAGTTATATAAATATTAGTATGTATAAAAGGTCTTATTTCAACCACGTAGATTTGACACACTATATATATGCATCTATGTTACTAATGCTTCTCTTTTCTTCAAGTTCTTATTTTTTATCCTTGACAGTCGTTGTATTATTGTTTGTTTTAGTGAAAAATCAACAATCTCTTGGCAAGTGGCAAAAAACCCTCATTGAATATTGTCAAGTATCAAGCCAAATGTAATTTTTTACCAGATTTGAATATACTCAACATTAATCTAGACTTTTAGGTGTGAAACAAATCAAGATAGATATAGAGACCACTATCCAATTTTTTGATCACAAAGAGGAAAAAAAAGAACTATATGTAGATGTTCTTCAAATATCTTTTATTTTGAAAGAATTTCATGAATTATATTTAAAATTATTATTCAATTTTAGATTTAGATTATTTCTTCTTTCAATTATTAAATAATTATAATATAATATATATTAATATTTTTATTGAAGTACGCAACAAATTAGTGTATTCAACAAAGCCTCTCTCATTATAAACCTATATAGAAAATATATTATGTATATAATGTTAGTTATAAAAATTATTTTTAGGGATAACAACGGAGCAAAAAGTGAATCTTCATGGCAACGTGCAGCTAATTATGGACGGTCAAAAATTGATTGCTACGATAAGTAGGTCATTTTGAAACACCATATGTATAATTTCAATATTTTATTTTTGTTTTATAGATACCAGTGCATAATGAATCCGATTTGGATTGTCAAATATTTATTGGATGTAACTTTATTTTGAAGATATATATATAGGAGCAAGTCGGATTTCTCAAATGAACTATAAGCCAAACATATATAATGCTCATACATTTATGAATATGGTTTAATCATATCTACGCAACATTTAGTGCACTCATCAAACCTCTTATTTAATCTTTCTATCTGTATGTTGTATGGTACCGGTTAAAGGACCACAAAATATATAGCTAATCTATTGTAAATTATGCTAAATTTTATCACGAAATACACTTCAAAATTGATTTACATAAATGAATATATTTATTACATATGCATATACATATATTTTGTAAATATTCATTTGAAAAATATTTAACATATTCCGTCGTGAAAAATTGTAAAACTCAAGTCGTAATGAAACTTTGAATAAAAACACTTTCAAAGATACATCTTGCCTTTAAGAATTGTTTATATTATAAAATTATCGAGGCTTTGTAGACCAATAAAAAATTATCGGATAAAGAAAAAACAAATAAATATATGTAATTAACTATGTGTTATATATTTAGAGATAAATTCAGTAAATATAATTATTTTAACGTTAAAAAATTCCCCAATCTCATTTATGTTCGGATTATTTTAACATTTTGTGTCTACGAAACTTCAACAATCTCAATATCTCAATCTTTAATATGTAATTTAATATATAAAAATCAAAAAATCAATCTGTAAACCACTAAAGCAAAATTTGTCAATTTTCATCTCATGTTATTTAACTTTGAAGAAAACATAAAATATCCATTAAACCAAGGGACAAAAATATTGTTGCGTGGTAATGATTAATAAGTACAAAGAAAGTATTTTAACCAAAACTCCATGCTCATTCCAGTACTGAAATTTAATTATTAAGTTGTCTGTCATGTATATATACAAAAATACAATTGTAATATAAACTGAATGTACTTTTTTTAATTACCTATGTTTTTATTATAAGTATTTGTTGTTCAAGTAATAGTATCAAAGTTCTAAAGAGAAACAAAATCGTGATGATAGTTTTTTAATGAAAATTTACGAATGGGTTGTCATAGGTTTCAAAATCCCTAATCAAAGCAACTTTTTTACGCATTTCTAATCGATCCATAGGCCTCTTATACATATACTGGAGAGGGCAGGTGGTATTTTATAATACTGTTGATTAATAGAAGATAAAAGGATATTTAGAATAAAGTGATAAATTATCGAGAAATTTGTGTTTCTTCCACTTGCTCTTGAGCTAATATACTATATGAATGTGTATTAACATTTATAATGAGCTAATCCTAGAACCGTTGACAAATAATAATCATTTTAAAGGATAATAAAGTTTATTAGAGCATATGCAAATGATGTCATTCAGTTATTTCATGGTGTAAACGAATCCACTCATTAATCCAAAAAAACAAAATATAATACAAAGGTATTAAAATTGCGGATTATCATGATTAGACAGAGGGAAGAAGGTGTTCCTTTTGTTAAATATGTACTCTGCTTTATGGATAGTTGATAATAAAAATAATGTATCAACCCTTGTTAGACAGATTGGTATATATATAAACCAATATTTGAAATTTATATATATATATATATATATATATATATATAATAGAATTGGGAGTGGAGTTACTTGTAGCCAACCCTTTTGTATACGTCATTTTATAATTTGAGTAACAAAATAAATGTGAAAGGGATATTCCATATGATGTCTGTCTCTTTTGTGTGCTAATATTTTATATATAATGTTCTCAATATATACATATGTACCACATAAAAGACCTCCAAATATTTGAAAAAAGAAAAAAAACCTTTTTTCTAGTCAATAAATGGTTATTAATGTCTACTCCGAAAATGATATATTTAGGTCTATAATACATCTGTTCCGCGTGATGGTCGATATGAGTCAATGCAGTAGCTAGGATTTGAAAAAATGTATTTTACATTTCAATTTATTTTGAAATTCGTAAAAAGTAAGTAGAAATTAGAAAAAGTGTATTTCATTCTCCGTAAATGCACTGCAGAAATATACTTTTGTGCAGTATCATAAGGGTTATAATTGCACATGTATTTTATAAATTGTTTAAAAACATCAAAAGTTATATTAACAATAGAGAAGTACAAGAGCTCGTTCCGGGAAGCGTTAATGTACCCAAAATCGTGTCGGTTAAAGATTCTCTAAGTAATTTTGTAAAATATTGAAATAAAACATTTAACGGAGGACAAATTAATTTCATAGGTACATAATTTTCAAGTCATCAACTAGGTTATTTATAAATACTATTGCTGATAAAGTGTTGCAAGATGTGTTTAAAAATTAATTTTAACCCATTTTAAGATTTATAGGCTCTATTAAAGTTTGTGTAATTTTTTTTTTATTTCGACTGTTTCGCAAAATTTGAAAACGTTTACATACTTTTATGACTAGGTCTTAAAAAAATGTTTGGAGTTGTAATGCTCAAACTCAATAAATGTTCGATTGATTCAAGAAAGTCTATTATTAAAAGTTTGTTAAAGTTCGATATTCAGTTATTGTGGGATTTTATTGGAAATAAATCATTTGCCATGTTTTCATTTTCATTTCCATTAGCTGCGTTAGTTTTTTAAAAGTAATAACATATTGCAGAGCTAATACTATTTTAGAAAGATAAGAAATTACAATTCACTTTCTAATGTAGTAGACTTGAATCAATTACAGAGTACTGTCACAATTTCAGGTTTAGCTAAATACCTCGTAGTCAATTGGTTTTTTCAAAAAAGACCTCGTTTCTTTTCTATTGAAAGAAAATTTACGGAATCGATTTTAACACCTGGTATGGCATCGTTTCAGTCTTAATAGTCCCTCCTTTACTGATACTAGGAAGATTTCTCAAACGAAAATTCCCCAAGGCAGAAAATTTCTATAATAGAAAAATTATAACACCATCTTTTTAATACAATGTTTGAAAATGGAGTGATCATTTGGTCTAAGGTAAAGGCTCTTACTTTTGACTGGATCATGGAAAATTAGTTGGTGAGTTTTTATTCATATTAGATACCTATGTATGTATTATGACATCCAATTCATCGATATGAAGTAAAAATAAGTATTCGTACATTTTGTACTCCCCTCACCCTAAATACAGTTAATTTTCTTTTTTGTTTGGAGGGAGGTTTTTATGTACATATATGTACACTTAGGAGCAGATAGAAATCCCTCCACAGTTCTTCTTAGAAATGGTTGTTATTTACAACCATGATTACTGTACAATAGTAAAACACCTAAAACGTATCTGGAGTTAATTCTCTTTGTAGCACAAACAAATAAAGAGGGGATAATGTAAATATTACGAAAGGTACATTATCTAATAAACCTCAAGTATGTTATGTTCCGAATGTCTTAAGTCCAAACTTACATATTATATGTAGAGTATTTACGACACTATCAACATATTTTCCATATAGGAAGTGAATCTCTAGAAGAAAAAGGAAAGAGATACATAGAGAACAATGAACTCTTCAGACATTATTTCTTGTAAGACTCCATTTGGTAAGTTATCGAACCAATGATACAGAGAAGACTGAAGTTAAATTGATTGTCAATCCGTTATTTTTCTTTCCTTTCTTAAGCACAACACTATATCAACATTTTGCCTCTGTCTGCTGAGTAATACTAACATTTATTATGACTTATCAGTAGTTTGAACTTAAGTATCGAAAGTTGTTTAAAAAAAAAGAGACAACATTATAACATTTCTATGTGGCTGATATAGACCCTTGTGTATCGGCCTTTGCCGATGCACGCAAAAACCTCATATATATGTGTCAAGTCAGCAAGAAACCAAGTTTATCTGAAATATTTCAAAAATGAGTTAGAACTGCTATCATATTCTTAAAGCAATTCTCTTTCGTTTGTATTAATAGTATATTTCGATTGATGAAATAATGACTCCAATAATTGTAAGTTATTTATAGGAAAAAAATACCGGCCACAATCAAGAATAAAAAATACCTGGTATTTCTGACTATGTAGTAGTTACTATTACTATGATTCATGGTGAGCATGATAGCGGATTAAGTTAATTCTTAATAGTTCTTAAACAAATGAACTGATTTTAGTCAACTACAACTAAATAAATCTTAGTTATTTATATATAAAACGTTAGTATTAACAAATGTTGAAAAAATGTTGTATCAAATCAATTACATACAATGCAGACATGTCTTTTATATTGCAAATGCGTTCTACATTATTTATGAGCTGCATTTAATTGAAAAATTATTCATGAATATTTTTTCAATGGATTATTATTGAGTCAAAAAATATCGGAAAATATTTGTTATGGTTATTAGTCAGATGGGTAAGTATTTTTATACATAACCATCCATGTATTGATTTTGATTTTTTTTTATCCATTAGCACAACAATAGATTTAACCAATATAATATCTACTAATGCCACCAATAATAGAGACATCCTCTTCTTCAATAGTTATTTTTAGTAATATATACAATTTCTTTATCGATTAACAACATAGCATCGTAATATGTCCCATCATGTCAATGTGAAACAAATGTTCAAATCGATATGTATGTAAGTAGATCCGTTTGTTCATCATTCCCAATAGTACATGCAATGAGCGACAAACATGAAGTAAAGAACAAAATTACGTATGAAATTAAACTCTCCTTCAATTGAACTAAACACGTATCAAGCAAACACAGCAATGATACCTTGCTTCATTTTAACATATGGAAAATATCTTTTATGTTGCTGTAGTATGTTTCATTATCAGGCAACAGTATCACTTTTTATATTACATAAGTCAACTGTATTATATGTTCTGTTATATATCACCTTAGAAAGAGTGTGGCATATTATTCAAATAGATATATCTCGTTTTAAAACAAGTTTTTATTCTTAATATGATGCGTAACTTATTTAAACTTTACATAACTCGAAATTTATAAAATGTTACTCCTCATTCATATATGTATATACGCATACATAATCCCAAAATCATGAAATCTACTTTACATACCAAGCCTTCAATTCATTTCAATGAGAGTCTACATATATTTTACATTGCTATTAAGATGTAAAATTGGTAAGAAAATTTAGATTTTTCATATATGTAGAAATTGTTATACTGCTCAAATTCAAGCAAATTTAAACCTGAACTTATGAATTAAAAACTAATTGGTTCCTTGAGATAGCAGTTTGCATTTACTCAAATAGCTTTTTCGTATTGAATATTCAAAGAACTATTTAACAAAATTATGTAGAAAATACAAATAATTAAGTATCAATTTGGACGATTCCATTTTTATAAAATAACTTGTATTGATATTTTTGGAAATACAAAGGTCAACATTTTACAGGAGTTTTTTTTATATTTTGACATCAATTTCTTCATGACCTCAATACATACATACATTATTAAAAAAGTTTAATAAACATAATTCAAAATTGGTAAGAAAATTTATTCGTGGTATCATCAACTGATGTAAAATTCCAAATTAAAAATGTAGATCCAGATAACAGACTAAAAGTACCTAACTTTTGTTTAATGTTAATAATAATCACACAGAAATTAGTTCATTGAGATGTTCTTAAACAAATATGTATATACTCAATTTTGTATACGTCTATCAACATTTAACATCATCAAGACAGAACGACTTATCCAAAGTTGTTTTCAAACAAGTTTCTGTTTTTAAAAAAAGCATACCCTCGATCAAACAAATTCCTTTTTATGAATAAGAGTGTGTCCTTCAAAGTTAGTTAGTATTCATATGCAATACAAATATTACTCATGTGTAGTACACAATCAGTTAATTTGTTTAAGTTAAGTATTCATTTTATTTAGTACTATGAGCTGTTTATGTTTAACACGGGATCCTCCAGACATTGAGAATCTTTTACAACTTAATCCCAAAACAAAGCCATATACAAATTTAGTGCCGTCCATTGTGACCAAAAGCAATAAGAAGCATTGGAAAAGAAATGAGGACAAGTCAGAGAAACTAAAAGGATGTGGGTAAGTGGGAAACATAAGTATAAAACAGTATTAAAATTTTTCATAGAAAAATTTTGCTTCAAAAAATGTATTATTGCATATATAATAAAAGCGCTATAGTCATCTACAGTAACCTTTAAATGAAAAGATAGGAGGGGCGCTGGAACTAAGAGATAAGGAGTCATTTTAAAAGAATGATGTCACTTATTAATGACAGGATAATACCGCAACTTTTCAAAAAGTAGGAGACCAATATAGCCTTTTTAGCCGCCCATGAAGCTATGTCATAGTTGATAGTATGCCATAAACCAATCAACGGTCCGAACAATAATATGGGGGATAAAGAAGTTTAAAAAACGACAAAATAATAGCTAACTGTTTACGTATATTGATATGTCCCAGCAGAAATAACAATGAAAGATACTTGAGGTTTTACAATAATATTAATAAACATGATGGATATTAAAGGGCGCTTTAAAAATTGAAAACTTTCTCTAAGAAAAAATAAACGGGATTGAACCGGTTTAAACCCCATATTAAGGGGTTATACAACCATAACAAATACAGAATATTATAGAATTTGTTAAACACTCTTAGTTGCCCTTCCCTTCCCCTAAAACGGATCCACGCCCACCCAGTACGTTATGCCAGTATTGGTTTATTGCATCAAATATCGACTCTCATGACTTTATGTTCCTAGATATTTAGATGATAGAACAAGGCGAAAGATTTACGGACACATTGTAAAAAATGATACTTTTATAGAACCAAAGCAATAAATTGAGTTTCAATAGGAAAATAACTAACAGTTAATTAATATTTATAGTACTTGTTCTACAAAATTACAAACAATTGAGTCAATGTAAATAAGAGTAAAGTTCAACATTCTCAAGAAATAAATCATAAAAATACAGAGCCGTATGATTCAAGTAAGCACTTGCTAGTTTATAGGTACATTTATTGCGTTTTATAAAATTTAAATTAGTTTAATTACAAACATTAGTTCCATAAAATTGTCCAAAATTACTCTTTGATATAAATTATTCGCATAATTTTTTCAGATCTTGTGAAACAACTCTTTATAAAAACTTTAATGATATAAAGCATACGACTCTCTCTGAAAGAGGAGCTCTTCTCGAGTCAAGAAGATGTCTCAAATGTGCAGATGCTCCTTGTCAAAAATCATGTCCGACTCAGCTGGATGTAAAAAGCTTTATAGGAAGTATCTCCACAAGGAATTATTATGGAGCTGCAAAGGCCATTCTTTCCGATAATCCTCTAGGATTAACATGTGGAATGGTTTGTCCGACATCTGATCTATGTGTTGGAGGATGCAACTTAGCTGCGAGTGAAGAAGGGGCAATTAATATTGGAGGGCTTCAGCAATTTGCAGTTGAAATGTTTAAAAAAGCAAAGATACTTCAAGTTTTACCGCCATATATACCCAAAAATCGACCTGACTCATACAAGTAAATAAATATTTACTAGATTTTTGTCTGTTGCATCCATGATATATTTATTTAAATTCAGTTCAAAAATTGCATTAATCGGCTGTGGTCCTGCTTCTATATCTTGTGCAACATTTCTTGGAAGACTTGGCTATAGGGATATTACCATTTTTGAGAAAGATGACTTTGTAGGAGGACTCAACTCATCAGAGCTCCCTGCGTATAGGCTCCCGTATGATGTAATTGATTTTGAGATACAAATGATGAAGGATCTAGGTGTTAAGGTTTGCTAAATCAGAATATAAATATTACACAACGAACTTTCATCATGCAAGATATTTTTAGGTTGTGACTGGTAAAGCTTTGAGTAAGGCTAACGATTTTACACTCTCATCTCTTAAAAATAAGATGAACTTTGAAGCTATATTTGTTGGAATTGGGAATCCAGAGGCGAAAAAAATTCCAATTTTTGAAAACTTAACTGAAGTCAGTGGTTTTTATACCTCAAAAGATTTCTTGCCCAAAGTAGCCAAAGCTTCAAAGAGTGGAATGGTTAGCAAATGTTCAGGATGTCTACCGCAATTGCCAGAATTATTCGGAGATGTCATTGTTCTTGGAGCTGGAGATACTGCATTTGATTGTGCAACTTCCGCCATTAGATGTGGTGCTAAACGTGTATTTGTGGTGTTTAGAAAAGGTTTTTCGAATATAAGAGCCGTTCCAGAGGAGATGGAGGCTGCAAGAGAAGAAAAATGTGAATTTTTGCCTTTTATGTCTCCTGAAGAAGTTGTTTTAGATTCTAGAGGACGAATAACTCATCTTATTCTTGGTACGTTTTATCTAATTTTCTTAAATTGACTGTCATTTCGGAAATCACAACGGATTTTATGATATTAAAATAAAAAATGTCCTGTATCATGAATCAAAATTGTTATCAATACAGAGCTGAACGAAATACTATTTGTCAAAAAACAGATAAAAAAGTTTCTGAAATAGGCCATACTTCACTAAATAATTGTTATATGTAAAATATTCATAACGAGCAAATGGAAAATATTTCTCCAATTATGTACAGATTGTGTTCATATGGTTCTCTTTCTTTTTTTTCTTTTTGTTTAGTATATAGAAAAAAAGAATTTGTCAAAAACAATATATAAAAAAGTTATAATTTCTAGTTGGTACACATCTTTTTGAATGACTTTGGAAGTGAGATTATGCCTGTTTGTATGATAAAAACAGTTGTATTAAGAAAATACTTCCAAAAACTTCTATTATCTCATATGTATTTTGATCGGACAAAAGTATTATTATAGATTAGATAGTATTTAATCTATCAATATTTTTTAAAGTTTTTGTAAGAAATGAAGTTATAACGACTTTCCTTGGTTTTATTTTAGTGGGAGGTAGGTAAATTAATATGTATCTAAATATGCATAATGGTCATAGAGTTATTGGTATTATTGTAAATGTTTTTTGATTATAATTTGTCCTTAGCTCGGAACGAACTTGATGATGAAGGGAACTGGTTCGTAGATAAAGATCAAACTCTCAAGAAAAAATGTAATTTTGTCATATCTGCTTTTGGATCCGGACTATACAATTCGGACATCAAAGATGCATTAGAGCCATTAAAGTTTAATCGATGGGGAGGAATTGAGGTTGATAACTTAACTGGGAAGACCTCTGAGGAGTGGATATTCTCTGGAGGAGATATTGCAGGTGTGGCAGAAACTGCTGTGGAGGCTGTTAATGATGGTAAAGTTGCATCATGGAGTATTCATAGATATTTACAAAGAAATACAGAAGGATTCGAAAAGATTAGTACAGAGCCTCAATTGCCTAAATTTTATACTCCAATTGATGACGTGGACATTAGTGTTGAGGTAATAATTTCTTTATTGGATTTGTAGTTAATACGACGCATAACTCTTTTAAACTTAGGTTTGTGGAATGAAATTCATAAATCCATTTGGACTTGCCTCCGCTCCTCCAGCAACAACATGGCCTATGATTCGACGAAGTTTCGAGGCTGGTTGGGCTTTTGCTGTGACTAAGACTTTTGGATTAGATAAGGATATTGTTACAAATGTTTCACCTCGTATTGTTAGAGGAACAACATCTGGTCATTTATATGGACCTGGTCAAAGTTCATTTCTTAATATAGAACTTATTTCAGAAAAGACTGCCGACTACTGGTGCCAGTAAGTTATATTTTATGATTCATCAATTCCCTCATAGTTAAACCCTAATCTTTTATAACAGAGGAGTCGCGGAAATAAAAAAGGATTTCCCTGATCGGATCATCATTTCCAGTATCATGGCTTCTTTTGATAAATCGGATTGGCAAGAAATTACAATCAAAGCAGCTCAATCTGGAGCTGATGCACTTGAATTAAATTTATCATGCCCTCATGGTATGGGTGAACGAGGAATGGGCTTAGCATGTGGCCAAAATTATGATATGGTTCGCTCTATTTGCCAATGGGTATCCGAAGTGCTTAAAGATTATAAAATACCTTTTTTCGCTAAACTGACGCCAAATGTCACTAACATTGTGGACATTGCAAAAGCTGCAAAAGAAGGAGGTGCTGATGGTGTAACTGCAATCAATACCGTTTCGGGATTAATGGGCTTAAATTCAAAGGGGGTTGCTTGGCCGAATGTTGTAAAAAAGACTACATATGGAGGTATGAGCGGAAATGCAATACGACCAATGGCCCTAAAGGCGATAACAGCAATTGCAAAACAATTAAAAGGATTCCCCATCTTGGCCACAGGAGGAATAGATTCAGCTGATTCTTGTCTTCAATTTTTGTATGCAGGGGGATCAGTCATGCAAGTGTCAAGTGCAATTCAAAATCAAGATTTTACTGTCATTGATGACTACATTACCGGTCTTAAGGCTTTATTGTATTATCAGGTAATTTTTTTCTATATATTCATGGATGTATTTATAAAATCAAAGTACAAATTGTTTTTTTCGTAGGCCATAGAGGAACTTGATGAATGGGATGGCCTTGCCCCACCAACTGAGAGGACATATAAAGGTAAAAGTGTTGATGTAAAATTAAGTGAGACTCTCAAGAAGAACATACCAAATTTCGGTCCGTACATCAAAGAAAAGAAAAAAATTATGTACGAAAATAATAAAAACTCCAACCCCTTATCAAATCAGAAACTTCCAAATAATAGACCAGCTAATGTTCCTACAAGAGAATTGCCTTTAGTGAAAGAGGTCATTGGGAAAGCCTTAGACCACATCGGTGCTTATAAAGACCTTAGTCAACGAGAGCATGTCATAGCTATGATTGATCCAGAGATGTGCATTAATTGTGGCAAATGTTATATGACGTGTAATGACACAGGCTATCAAGCCATAGAATTTGATTCAGAAACTCACATTCCTCGTGTTTTGGAGGATAAGTGTACTGGCTGTACTCTATGTTATTCAGTTTGCCCTGTGATTGATTGTATTCAAATGATACAACGTAAAGACGACTATATTCCTAATCGTGGTGTTGCTCTGAGCAAAGATTGGAAACCGAGACTTCCAGAGCTACAAGTGAAAAAATGTTTGTAAATTATTTGTTATATAACAAAGGGCTCCTAATTATTTTTTCTATTCTTCTCTAACTATGAATATTGAGTAGAGAGGATTATTGTAATTTATAGAATTATTTATAACCTTCAATAATGAAAAAATATGGTACATTTTACATTAAATAAATTATTAGCAAGTTAGTGATAATTATGAATGCAGAAAGTTTATGTACATTAGGGGTACAATTCTTTTAAAACCCCATAGTTTTGTTTAATATTCTGATGAGTTTTCACTAATACAAAAATATGTTCAGAAAAATGTAAAATATGTTATAAGTACTGTATTTGAATTTTTATATATTAATGAACAGAGGATTTTTCGGATGTTTTCTCTTGTCAGCGATCTCCTCAAATCAGAGTGAACCAATTTTTATTGAGAGAACAATCTCTCTACATTTGCAGTCACAATAGGGCAGGACTTGAGTCTGTTTATCTTAATTTGGCACACCACCAGATTAAGATAAACAGACTCCACAATCATGTCCTGAATGGAATGCTGTTAGGATTTTTAACAAAACAGCTGACAACTTGCTTCAATTGTTGAACGTATTTACTAGGGTTGAGTGTTAGTTTCTGGCTTGTGCTGATGATGACTTGCATTGATTGCTCCAATGTTGAACCTTTTTTTTTTCAATTTTTCGATTCTAAATTATCATTGTTAAATTCAGGGAGAATTTCATTCATTAACTTTTCCATTCACAAGTTGAGTGGTTATGGTATGGTTCGTCTAAGGAATACAGTATTTACGAAGACTGACTGGTAGTATTTGGTATCTAAGACTAACATCAGAATATTTTCAACGTGACAATTTATGCATCTTCAGTCTCCAATTTTCATGAAATAGAAACTTTTTTAAATATTTCTAGCCACTTGGATCTTTGATGATAAGAACAAGTAAGTACTGTTGGAGTTCTTCATAACTCTTCATGAGTTATTTGACGAAGAAGTAATCAATGTTCAGTGAACTGATAATATTATTTATTCATAAAAATTTTCAATATTCTGTTCACAAATCGTGACTTATTCACAAACATTTTCTGCAGTTTTCCCTCACTCTTTCTCGCCTGCTCGTCGTATCAACAATTATAATAACTGAAATTGAGCCCCACATGTAAATGTGTATGAAGGCTTTCGAAACAATTCCTTCTTATAATATGTTGGTATAGAACATTAATTTGATTAAGTGATAGTAAAATAGCTATTAGTATCATTGTTTATAAAAACCATAGGACACAGGGTACGTAAATTAGATAGCCTCTGAGATTAACCTAACCACGCCTAATTTTTATCATGTTCGTTTCATAAATTTAAGTTACTTGGAAGAGGGAGAAAATATAATATCATGACGAAATTCTTCCCCCCTTCTCCTAAACATGTACCTATCTATGTATGTAGAAACAATCCCCCATGGGGTAAAAACAACAATATTCTACATACATACATAAATATATTGAAAAAAGGGGATCAATGACTAACAAAGTAAAGAAACGCTTCTATTTGTAGGAAAACATAAATCCCCCACAGAGAGTAATGACAAGCAGGATTGGTCAATTTACATTCAAGTAATAATTAAAAATAAGACGGATAAAACAAAATGAGAGACGTTGTCTAAGTTCGTCTTTTATTGGATTAAATAACAATTTTTCCATCACAATTGATACATTTTCATCCTAAATTTCTCAAAGAAAAATCCATGCAGAAAAAATTATATCATTCGTAGTGGAGAGAGGGCCGGTTGGCGTGCTGGTTTGTTCACACACCTATTTTCTGTAAAGTTTCCATTCAGCCCTTTTATGGAGTAACAGCCTATTAGTGCTACATTTAGAACAAATTTTTGAGGATCGTGAGAACATCCAACCCTAAGCTATCTCATATTTTTTAAATTTACGACTTCCAAGTAATTTTTTTCCTATTCATTAATTTTCTTCTATAGTTACATTTGTAAGGTCTTAGGTTCGATTAAATATGGTCTCCAATATATGTAATTGATATTTGATAAAAGTTTCCACAAAAAAAAAACGTGTCAAATTTCTATAATTCGATGTAGAAGTAATGTTATGACGTTGAGTGTATACATATTTACCAATTTATTGTAGGTGTATCTTCCTAAATTTGGGTGCGAATAGGTCAAAAGAGTCCTTCAATGAACATAAAAAAATTGATTTTAATTACTCAAGCCGTTTCAAGGAGTCATCAAAAGCTCAAGTTGGGAAGGTTCAACATACAATATTCAAAATACAATACCGAATAAAATTGAATATATTTAACTGAACTTAGCTCGTGAGCTTGGCTCAATTATTAAATCAGAGTTTTACGAAACTATAACATCATTTATATCACTTTTGTCTCAACCCTCATACAGTATGTACATCCATCAAAAACTAGTATAATCTAATTAGTTCTTGACATAATAAGTTATAGTATTTTTCTACTTTTCTCACCCGAGACACTAAAAAACTTTAATATAGAATTTAAAAAAAAATAATAATAATGACTATTAAAGAAAGAAAAAAACACACCTTGCGATATCTAAATTTTGACAAGCTATTAAACCAAATTCATCAATTTGATTGTATCTTATTGTATTCTTACTTTAAATCTGAATTTATACAAATGGTTTTGCATAAATACCCACATTGCACTTTGGTCTATTTTTTTGTCCTTTCAGTAATATTATTTTAATTAGTCCCAGTATCTGGAAAGACCAAAGCTATGCTATTGTAAATAAAAAAAAACTGTAATAAACAACAACTACAAGACAAAGAGAAAAATTCAGCTTTTGTATTAAAAAAGATCAGAATTTGTATTTAAAGATGAAATAATTCAGCTTTAATTATTTTATTTGATAATAATTAAATTACAAATATATATATATTTATATAAATTACAATCTTAATTCCAATAAACTTAAAAATCCAATTTTAATCTGCTGGATTTCAATTCTCTTTGAATCTAAATTTAGAAGAAAATGTTTCATTATATTACTTAATCTTAAAATATGATTAGTTATATCAATATTCAGAGACATAAAAAAAATTTATTTGTCCTGCAGGGAATAAAAATTACAATTATTTGAAAATAAGTCCAATCTTGCGGCAAGACTTCTAAGTTCGTTCAATTTCTTTATTGTTCTTATTTTTTTGTTTAGTAAATAACTTAAAATATACTTAACTCTTCGATATAACAATAATTTCGATTTTCAAATAAATTAATTCGTCATTTTTTTAGTTCCTCAAAAACTTTGATATAAGTTAAGGCATTGTTTTTGAAAATTTTAAAGACTTTACAATTTTCTTTAAAAGCTTTCTTGCGCTGATTACTATCAAATCTATCTTTTTTAATTTTGTTTCAAAAAGTTTATAAGATTTTAATCAATCTAGCTTTCACAAATATGATTATTTAATTACAGATTTATTTTTTACCCATGGATTATGGTGTATTATCACGAGTAAAAAGTTAGACACTATGTATTTCAAACATTGAATTGGTGTGATTTACACACAAGCTCGAACCATATAATTACAAAGCCATATAATAACAACGTAAGCATAGAAGACAGAGTAAAAAAAACATATTTGAAGGTTTATGATCCATCTTTGTGTATTTAAGGATGTCAATGATCCCTCTGACTTTTTTGTTTTGAATTGAATCCTTGATTTGACTGAAAGTATGACCACAGAGAGTATATTTTTCAGTGTCACGATTACTTTTCCCGATGATGGGACCTTTTAAAAATTTTCAAATTTAGGGTATTCAGATAGACGATCACCAAATACCCAATAATATTTTCTCTCCAAATTATTATCTGGCGATCTCAAATTGCCCTAATGGAACACTTACTCTTAATTAATTTGAGAGTGTTAATCTGAAACAGGCTTTACTTCTTTTCTGCAAGCTCTGGTTTTTGAGATACTAGCTAGATAGTTAAAGGAGAAAAAATCGAAATATGGATGAGTGAAATTGTTGCAACGTTTAAGCTTCTTTTACTTCTATCTGTCAACTAAATATAGGCTGAATGGATTGGGCTGATGTTTTGGTATGTAACCCCCATGGAACACTGAACCACTTTTTTTCTTCCCCAAGTGCAGGGTTTCTAAAACTTTCTGTTATAATATTGGGATCACTTTAAAAACTTATTTGAAACGAAAATTTTGATCCTATATTATTAGGCTCTTGTCAAAACTAATTAAATTTAGCTATGGATCTATGAATTTGTTTAGGGTATTATCATAAAGGAAAATATGTCCCGAGTAGTATCCTATACAGTATTGGGTAACTTTTCTACCAGAAGCACCACCCTGATCAAATATGGTCAGATTTTCATCCAAAATAGATTTTTACGGCAAGAGTTTAGTATAAAGTTTTACAATATCTGAATATCCAGCCAACACTGGCTCTAGGGGCAGAAACAAAGTTGTTTGAGACGTCAGGAATTTACACCAAAACAGGGCCAGGTTAAGGGTTTCATCATGAAATAATAGTCCTATGTTTCATACAGTATAGACTACTGTCTTTTCCATATAGAAAAATCCAAATCATAACATGAAGTTGTTCAAAAAATTAATTTACAGGACCTCCCAAGCGACATGGCTTGTGATAGAAAAATATACAATTACATAATAAAAAGTTTTTGGAAATTTAATTTATTCATCCAGCAATTGACAAGTAAAGCCGATAGATTCAACAAATAGTTATATAAATATATAATATCTAGGGATAATGGGATACTCTATTATATAAATGGGGGAGGAGAAGAATTTTGACAAATACCTACAATGACTGTCACGCGAAAAAAGCCACGGTCTTTGAGAAAAGGATAGTAAAGCTTATACAAAGAAGAATATTTTGACAATAATACATAGAATTTGGGGGAGGGAGGAAATATATAGTTAAATATAAGAGAAAAAGTTTTAAGAAAAGAAACAATTGTATTACATAATGTTATTGTTGCCATTTATATAGGAAGAATTTTGATATTTTCTATGATCCATCGTAAGATTCTTTCATAAGGACTTTTCTATTTTTGTTTTATTTTAAACATCATAGTTTTTTCTCTAACAAAGTTTCTCATAAAAACAGATTACATTCTTCCGGCTATGATGCTTTAGTTATGGCCAACACAAATATTTTTTTAGTACTTGTACTGATTATTGGGTATTTCATCTCCATTTGCTGAACATGAGCTGTAAAAAATAATTTATTAGTTTGTGCATTTATAAATAATGTAATATTGAATGATATCATTTTTCCAAATTTCGCCAAAGAAATTGTGTACGAATAAAACAACAAGCTAAAGAATTTCAGATAACACTGACCGCCCACCTTAAATACAAATTTTAAGGAATCTGTCCTTAGTTCCTTGACTTTCGAAGGCAACTAAGTCTTTCGTATTATTCTTAGTACCTATGTACAGAAAAAGATTTTCTAACTTTCACATTTTGTTGACTTTTGGAGAGAGTGGGATATACATACATTCTGCAATAGAGTATAGAAGATTTTGTATTGGTTTTTTTTTCTTCAATTAGCAAATTGTAATGTTGTGTGTAGTTTTGATAGAGATTGAAAAATACTCAAACATTTCTCTGGTTAAGGAGGTTTGATGTTTTAAATATCTATGTTTATTCCCCCTTATTATCTAACCAAAATGTAAAAATTAATGAGTTGTTTTGCATGATTAGGAAAAATCAAATTTTATATCAATCTTAAGAGCTTCTTGCCATTCGTCAGGTTTTTCTTTTAACAAATATTCCACCTGACTTGTATAATCTTGAAAAATATTAAAGTATGATAAAACTCTCCGTAGCCATGTTTCACCCACTATTCCATTAAAAATGATATCATTATTCATGAGACACTGCATCACAAAGTTTGATAGTTTTTTTACTTGAGTATTGAGTATTCATTCCAATTTATATACATAATATGGCCAGATGTTCATACTCAACTGCTCCAATCTTAACAAAGCATATTCTTTTATGTTCATATCCCAGATGACCGGTTTTAAAACACAAAAATCAAATTCAAGAGAATCGAAATGCTTTATATTAGAAAAACAACAAATTTAGTAATAATAATAATGGTAAGTAGAGTAACCAATGACCAATTAAAAAGTCACTTGATACAGATTCTATGTACACAAATAATACTCGAAGAGTCTTGAATGATATCTCATAGATTATACCTTGAATATATTAGTTTAAGTGTAACTCCTCAATAGGAACAGAAAATTAAGTTTTATAACTAAACAATATCATTTTAACCAAAAAGACACCAATTATAATTGTCAGAGATCAACAGACTTTATAATGTCTTAAATATTAATCAAAAAGTAAGTTATAACATAGAATTTTGATTTAAAAATTGGTAAAAAATGATTTTCCTTCTTTTATATTAAGCAGTTCATTCCATAACAAAGTATTGGCTGTCCATTAAATATTCATAACATAATTTATGTAAATAAATATTCATCTTTTAGAAACAAAGGTTTTTATTCTTATAACATTTGGTTGTTATTGCCCCCTCCAACTTTCACAAGGTTGATGTCACGTGAAAAGGCTCAATAGATATATTTGAAAAAAAAATATCCTTAAAAGTCATTTATTTATATCAAAATACCATCGGTGACAAGAACTATGAAGTACTTATTAAACAAACAAAAAAAAAACGTTTCTAAAGTAAAGTAGTTCAAATAATCTTTATAAATATCTCATGTTTTTATTAGTTAAACTTTGTTGGTTCCTCTCAAAACATTATTACAGTTTTTCTTATAATGATAATTTTTACAATAATAATTTATATTTTCATTTTTAATTGTTTATGCTTTTATCAATATTAGGCTCCTAAATTGTTAAATCAATCATTAACTTTTCAAAAAATTACTTTTTCTATACATATTTGAACTAAAATTTCTAATAAGGTATTATATCAACTAATGCAGGAATAATTTATTGCATATATACCTTATTTTTAAAGTTACTAAAGATATAATTCATGAAAAAAAACAAAAAAACTTTACTTTAAGCAATAAAACTGTGTAGGTTTTGCAGCTCAATAAATAAAAAAATCCTACAATAAAAGGGATCAAATATTGATTAAATAATGAAAAATAATTAATTATAGTTAACAAAATAAATACTAATGAAGAACGTATCCCTTTTATTTTCGATAAGTTCAACATTTTGAGTCTTCAAAACCTCAGTATTCTCCAAAGTGTAACATACTTTTTAAAATTTAATCAATTATGACTTTAAAAATAAGGTGTCTCTTTTTTTAAAGTTATTCTTTCATATGAAATGTAATCGTAAAATGAGAAAATTATAATTTTTAAATATAAAAGTCACTTTTGTCTCATTTATTTACTCAATCATGTGCGAGTTTATCTAGGTTCAAACAGGATACATAAATGTTGCGAAGATTCTTAAAAAACTAGAGTTTTTTTTCTTTAATTTTTACTATTTATCTTTCTTTATTCACGTATGCAACATTTTTTATTTCCATTTTCATATTGCTCGACTTAAAAGCAACTAATGTGACCGTATACAAAAAAAAAAGTTTTAATTTTGTTGTACAGTCTTATTAAAAGCAGACATTTTGGATTATAAAGGTCATTTTCATGTGTTTTGAGGTAAAATCAATGACGGACATGCAATTTTAACCCACAAGTAAAAAATATGTTGACTACTATAATTGAATCCCAAGATTTTTAAATGAAATATTATTTTTTTTTATAGAACTGATTTATTTATCTTGTGAAGTTCGATTCTTTCGACATACTGTGGGTAATAAATACCTACATAACATAGATTGATATTACCAAAATAAAATGAGAGCATTTATTATCATTTAAATTACATTAAGTATTGACTTGTACAATTTACTTCAACATTTTTTAATTTGTACAAAACGACTAATATTGAAAAGTTAGATTACACATTGAATTAAATATTATAACTATTGAATTCTGCACTAGTTTCAATGATTTAGAATACTAATCTTGATATAAAAAAAGAGTAAGAAGTTAATAATTAATAATGAGGTTAATAATTATATCGTGAAGTATCAAAAAAAAAGTCGTCACGTCACCAATAATAAAAGTCTTATAGGGTATATCTTTTATATATATATTACGTTATTAAGATCAAATGTTTGAATAATTTATAATTATGAAAAATTGCAAAATAAATGCAATAAAAAGTTGCATGAGCTGGTTTTGATGATTATGATTTATTTAATTAAATATCATTTTATAGAAATTAGTCCAGAAAACAAATAATTAGTACAGCAAATGCTCCAATGTGTAAAGTTTCATTTTAAAAATGTTATTTCTTCGATAACTAAAAATTTATTTTACAATTATAACACAAAATAGTCAAAAATTCTAAGGGGTATAAATATAATAAAAGTTATTCAGTTTTGCACACTAATTTCAAATCTGTAATTTTTTTCCCAGAGTCTCGAAAAAAAATAATTACAAATTTGAAATCATCGTGCAAAACTGAATAACTTTTATTCCACTTATACCACTTAGGATTTTTGAAAGTTCAAATCTGTTGACCAGTATAATTGTATTGTGGCTTATAATCCCCTTTACAAACTAATGATCAAACTAAATTGATCATTCAGCTATACTACAATGTTAGGAGCTGAAGTCGGAGCAATACATATTCAATCAATCTTAATTCAAACAAATTGCAACTAGTACAATCTACTTGTACATACAATTTATATATTCTAAAAAGTCGGATATTTGGAATAAATATGTGACGTCATAAAACTGCAACATTTTCTTCCACTTAGGAATTGGAACTTGTGCCCCTGGATGGAATATTAAATTATATGACAAAGAATCAATTTCAATAAAAGATTCTCCGTCACTTTTTTCAGCAGATTTTAGAGTAAACAAATTTTTTAAACATACTCTTTTAACAGTGGCTCCCTCAAGTAAGTTTACTTTGAAAAGGTGTTTTTGGCTGGATATTCTACTCACCAATCTCTCCTTTTAAAGATGGATACTTATTTAAAATCATTACAATGTGGCATTGACAAATGATAATTGATAATGTGATAAGCGACTATATTCAAGGACACGTACTCGTAACCATTTGTAACTATGTACTGCTTGGATATTGTAACCATATAAAGTCCAAGAGGGAGAATAATAAAGTCAGATGTAAATTAAACCTACTATCATTACTATCGTATCCGTATCCAACAGGTGTGAGTCAATATTTTATTCTGAATTAAATTTCTTATGTGTATAGTGAAAGAACTATTATTCGTCCATATTGTTACTACGTATATTTAAGATCTTATGCCTTTTAATATAAATTGGTCTTTTCATACTAATTCAATTTAACTAACATAAATTTTAATTACCAGATATATTAATTTCAAAATTATTGTTTATTTTCTTCTATTTTAAAATATTAACTCTGTTTTAACATAAATTATGATGAAATAAGAGTCGTTGATTTTAGTTAAAAGATAGATCATTATTATCTGTGTATAGTGTCAAAAAAATATAATATATTTCTTATATCATGAAATACAAATTTATCATCAATATTTAGTCTTCTCTATGAGGACGTATCTCTTTATATTTATTCTCTGAATAAATAAAGTGACGTAATACATCAGTCACTCAGCAATATATTGTAGTTATTAAGCAATTTTTGTAATTACGTTCATTAGTAAAATAATTGAATAATAGTATTATTAGTTATCTTATCAACTCTAATGTAGAATCAAAAATCAACTTTTAATTAGAACTCGAGAGAAAAAATAAGTAATATGATTAAAAAAAAGGAGATACCAACTGACAAATAAATTAAATGTCGAGCCAGTCTACTTTTTAGACAAAAATCAGCATTTGTAATCATGATATGCATTAAATACGTCAGTAATTTTCTTATTTTGTATTATTTATTTATTTTATTTGTGTTTCTGAGAAGTAACTATGATTCACAAAATGTATTTCCACAGGCAAGTTTAGAACAAGGGAATTTTTGTATTGCAATGAATATACTTTTCTTTCTTTCTTTCATATACTATGTAATATTTAAGCACCTTGTTTGAATTTTTTTTATATATGTGAATTAATTAAGTTAAGTGCATTAACTTCCCCGAGTGGGACGTCCAAGCAACACACAAAGAGCGAGATGTTTTAAGGGATTTTACAATGTATAGAATACACTTTTTTAAGATTACATACATATATGGAAGATGACGGGAATTTTATTCGAAGAAACATGTTATCGACCCCTATTCATCTTATTACTTTTTCCACCCATCTAAAAAAATCCAATAAATATGTTACATAAAATATTTATGAATGACTGACAGCTGAACAAAACAACAGCAAAAAAAAAAACTTTCAATTTTTGTATTAAAGGGGGGGGGGGAGGGAAGAGGGAGGTTAAAATTGACAGACTCATAGTTTCTACTGTCTTTGGATAGATGTGAGTTTGTTTTATAATTTATTTATGAATGAGACCGTGAAATAAGATTAAGCCATTATCGACGTGAATGTTTAATTTCAAGACAGTTTCTGAGCCATAATATGTAAGTCATTCGAGTAAACTTTAGAATGAATGAAAAATGTTTAATTCCACATAAATAGTTTTGTGCATTTTGAAAACTCTGGAAGGTCAATTATAGATTTAAAGCTAAAAAAATGAATGAAACCTTAAACACAAAAAAGGGAATGGTATGCTTATAAAAACACTTTAACTAGGTGTATACCTTTGTGACAGTGAAGTTGTATTATTATAGTAGTATCACATAATTAGGTTTGTAACAAAAAATAACAATAATGAACCACACTAAGACTTTTTACGTTAGCACATACAGAATCAGCGCATTCGTAACAAATCTACCTCACAGCAAAAATTGAGTCTAACATATCATATTAGGTATTTGATAAATTGATTTTAGAGATAAATCATATTTTATGTATAATGCTTATTGACAAAGATTTACACTTAAGATATAATTAAAACAACTAATTGATTTTTTTTAAATCCATGAGACCATTGCAGCTAAGTTCGAGTTAAAAATGTATTCTGTAACCAGATTTGTATCCAAAGAGGGCCTCTCCAAGTTCTAGAAAGGGGCATAACTATAAAAAAAATATATGATTGTTAAAAAAGATAGATGCAGTCTGACATTTTAGAATATTAGAACAATTTTGTATTTTAGTTGAATAAATTTTTAATATATTATATCTGTTTGATATAGAACGAGGTACAAGAACGAATAAGAATATTTATATATTTCGATATAACTCACCCATTTGGTGGTATTGATAAAGATATACATAGTAGCTTCAAATACATTTTAAAGAGTTAGTGGATCCTAGAAAGGATTGAAGTTTTATCCTATCGGTCAAAAATATATTTGTACATTTAGTTTTATTGGCTGTGAAAGCTCATAACATCAACCCTCCAATTAATTAAAAAAGAAACAATAATAAGAAAAATAAGCAATTTTGTCTAGACACTGGGTATGGAAGAAGGCAGAACATATATAGCACATATTATACATTGTATATGTATTATAAATATATCCTATTGAATATTTAACTCTGTAGAAAGAACCAGACAAATGAAGTAAACAAAACGAGTACTTCCTTCACAACAAAGACGAAGGGATTTATTTATTTATTTATAGGAAGGAAAAACCATTGCATCTAATAGAAAAAAAGCGCAATGCGATCTCTTATGAACTTGCTCTTATGTACAAAGATATTATAATAACAGATGTGAAGCTGTTTTCTTTATAAATATGTATGGAGTACGTAACATGTAATCATGTTTATTATTATATGATGATGGTGATATAAAAGAAGAATTGAATACAAAACAAAAAAAAAGAAGAGGAATGAAGTTAAGGGAGGAGGGGGAGAGGAGCACTTAGCCCCTCGGTTTTTTCACTCTCCATTTCAAGTTATATGATATTTTAAAAAACCATTTGAGTGTTCCTTTCCAGTTGCCATTTTTGGAAAAAAATAAAATTATTTAAAGATTAGTCTTTTTGAGTAATATATGTACATAGGGATAACTAGGAATGTAAATCATATGCAATTCGGGCGTGTTATAAAAAAAGAAAGAGAAAATCAACTTGGCAACCCTGACAATTTAATGAATGTCGAGGGGGGAAACAGCTTGAGCTGTCATGACGTTTTACTGAGCCACAAGCTGCTATTCTCCATTAAATATACAACAATAAATAATAACATAGATGAGAGGCATAAAATTAACTGAAATTAATGTCAGGAAATTATATATTTTTAACTAATAATAGTTATACGAGGACTTGAGCCCTTTTTGTTTACATTTTATTTGCTTTATTAAACTTAATGCATGTATTCCTTCATGCGACATCTTTACTATCAGGTAGATGTTCTCCCCTCAGTAATATTGGAAAAATGATAACAGCTTCGGAAAACAAAAATACCTGTTTGAAGAGCCAACTCCACTTTTTTATCACACGCCCGAATTGCATATGATTTACATTCCTAGGGATAACTTAACCTTTTTCATAGAAGTGTTTATATTTCATCTCTCATTCCCTCCTCCTTCAAATATGACGTCTTCTCTCTCATCTTCTTGGACTAAAGTGAAAAGGATACCCTGAAGCTCAAATATGTTTAGTTTTTAAAGTTTTATAATATTAGGAGAGGAAAAAAAAAGTATTTTTTTGTCTTCATATGTCTATTAGACATGGACGTATGTTCGATCCGATATCATGAAAATAATTCTGATCCGATATGCTACTATTTCAAAAAAAAGTACAATCATTCTTATATGTATTCTTTTGTTTTCTCATTGCTTACTTACTGTTATGTGAACAGACTTTTGGTGGATCCTATCCCTGATCAAAATCCGAGTCCAGTATGTACATATAATATATTTAAACAAATGTGTGGGCTAGAGCTGTAGTTCATAAAAAAGGTGGACTCGTGAGGGGCAAATTCATTTGAATAAAATATTAATATTCCAACTAGACTTTTAGTGAAGAAAGAGAAATTTTAAGGTACAAAAATGTTCTTATAATAAATAGATACGAAAGTACTTTTAAATACAAAAGAAAACACAAATGACATCGAGTGGGAAAAAATGGCGTCAATATTAAACAAATATGTATGTAGTTATATGCATGGATAAAGTAAAATTTGAGATTGCGAATAACTTGGTTAGCAAGTTCTTTTGAAATGTAAGAGCTCGTTTTCAATTTGATTAAGGAGTGATATCTTTGACGCGAGCAGTTACTTGGGTTCATCCAATACGTGAACCAAATAGAAAACACTGATGCAATGACCCTTTGGCTTCTTATGACTACACAGTATACATTTAAGCCATGAATATTTGTAAATTAATGTTTAATCTTTATCTTATCTAATGTTTTCTGGCCTTCGATTACTCGAAACGATTTCATTTTTAACTGCCAACATTTTAATTTTGCATGTTATTATGTATCATATTTTGAAAATAAATTAATAACCAATTATTTATAAACTTATCTTTATTAAATAATTGAGACTGTAATTTGTGTAATTAATTTCTATGTTTCCAAAATTCAACGAACACACATGTTTGGGACACTGCAAAGAGCCTATTCTACTTTCTTCTTCCTCAATCACCAGAGTGTCTTTATCGATTTTGTGAGTTTATTTTTTGTTCCACATATACTGTACTCCAGGTATTTCTGTAAAAACAAATCTATTATGAAAATATTGGCCAAAAATTGTAGTAACACACTCCAGCCTAAAATTTGAGCTGTTTAGTGGGAAAAATGGGGTTTCTAACATAGGTTTTGATAAGTAATTAGTAAAGTCATGAATGTATCTATTTTAATTTTTGTGCTGGAAAATCAGTGCAAATCAGAGCAAGATAGATGGTTACATCAACCAGGGGTGTACTGGGGCGAAAATTTCCACCGGGCAAAGAGTAAATATCTTGTACGATAAAGGCACATTATGCTAAATCGAAGGGGCGCCTAGTAAAGATTTCAGAGGGGCGCACCGGTCATTGACCGGTTGACCGCCGGGCCAGTACGCCCCTGACATCAACAAATAAAAACTGTACAATATAGTCTTATACAACATAGGCTATTCCTTTTTTTTATGTGTTGCAAAGGTAATTCTGTAAATGTACTGATAGTGTACAATATAGATTAACTTTAGTGCCTAATTTTTTTCATTCACCATGTAATGATTTTATCAGCACAGTCAGAGTAAAATTTATTAAAAGATATATTTCAGATTCTTCATTACTTATATCTAAATTTCTTCTTTCATCAAAATCCTCAAATATTGTCTTAGTTACATCATTTAGATCATCAGTACTCTCAGATGAATCATATTTTTAATGAAATTACATAGTATCTACTTATATCACATAGTATAACTTCAACTGTTTTCTAGTTATAAAAAAAGTAGTACTAAATCATTTTGTTTTCTGGTCTAAATTAAGGATATAATATTTAAGTACTAGCTTGGCATCAAGGGGATTAAAATTTACTGAGGATTAAAATCACAAAGCAAACAGAGTCTTTTGTTTAAATTTAGCATAAAATATTTACATTGCTTGACATCAAAAAGACTTAAATCTAGAAGGGATTAAAATAACAGGGGGGAAAATAATATTTTTTCATTTAGCCAGTAAATACATAAAGAGTTTTTGTTGTCATCTTTGACTATGAGCCATTTTTTATTTAAAAATTTAAAAACTAACAACGTGAAATAACTCGAATTTTCATACAAAATTTTTTGAATCTTATTTAAAAACCGAATATTTCATGAATATTTAAAAAAGGCCACCCGAACAAAATGTAAAAATAGGACAATTTGTCTCACTGGTAAAGTATTATAATAGTACTTATAACTTATCTATGTCTTAAAGGTTTTGTAGAGAAAATGTACCAAATGTTACGAAATAAAGTAATCTTATATTTTTCTGATACAAAAAAAAATGTGCTTTTTGTGCTTTAACTGTTTTTTCTGAAAATGCGTGCAAAATGTGTGTCATTAAAATTTTGTTAATACACTAAATTTTATAAAAGTAATATTTAAAAAAAAAAAAAAAATCTTCAGAAAGTTTCTTATTCAATTATTTCAATATACGTACATATATTATTATTGGCATTAATCAATTATACAAATAACTACAGTTTATAACATAAAAACAAAATATTTAGACAAATTACCACGAGATAATTTCTTTTTTGTGTGTGCAAATTACGTTTGTAAATAGATAGAAAAACTAATATGTAGATCTATTGACTTAAATTTATTCTATATTATAAATAGATTGTAATATTATATAGCAATATTATATAGATTGTAATATCTTCAGAAGGATTCTAGTATTCACCACTCAGAACATTTTAGCTATTTTTTCTAAGTTTTGTTTCACCAAAGTTTCTTTTGCTTGTGCAGTTTATAATTTCCAAGTTACACTCTCTTCTTTTAATCCTAGAATGATCTGTAATCAAATTCATCCATGTTATTTGTATCGGCCAAACAAAGTTCGTACTTATCTGTATGTTTTATAACTCCCACAAAAAATTGATGCGAACGTGAATAAAGATCAGATTAGATTTAAGCTGGTTTACCTTGAATAAAGACAAATATTTCTGGGTAGAGATAATTGCACATAATTACAAATACTTTTTTATTGCCTTCAACTATGTTAACAATCTATCTCAATTCAAGCTTTCTGTCCAATAAATAACTCTAGATTAGAGTAGCTTTCATTCTTTCCATTTTTTGTCCACTTTCTAAACAAAGATTTTATTGACCAAATTTTGACTAAATTACATGTTTATAGCCTCTTTCATCAGTCTAACAGTCGTTTACGCATTATTTTGGTACAGAAAATCAATGTGTAATTACACATGAGTTTGGTGAAATTTTTCCTTATCTAATTTTACAAACAGGATATTTACTAAAGGTTACTATTGTCATCAATTTTTTTATCGACACTGATGATCAAATGAGGAGATAAGTGTAATGACTAACTTGAACCTTAGAAGATTAATCATTATTAAACATCACTTTCTAATAATTACTATGGGATTTGCGAATTGAAGTAACAGAGAGAAAGATATTGGAGTGTGTTTATAGCAGTCAATTCATCAGATTGTAGGATATTAACACTCATAAATACTTGATTGCAGTAAAAAAAGAGTCCCAATTTTGTTTTCCATGAGTTTGTTCCATCTTCCATCTTTTTTTTTTTGTAATTTGACTTGAGTTCTATATTTTTTTGCATTTAGTTAGATGGCTCCAAAAAATTATTTGAAAAATATGTATTTTTTTCACTAAATAATATGTGAAAAATATTTCATATGTGATCACATATTTTCCTGATCCCTCAACTAATCATATATATATATGATACTAAAAAAAAATGACCCTAATTTTTTTATAAATTGCTTATTTTATACATATATGTATGTACACTGTTCATACATACTGATTTGTCGATAAAATTAATTTTCTAATCCTATGAACTCATGAAAGTTGTTATTGTTCTTATTATTTATTTATTTTCACTTACTACTTTTTTATTTCAATTCACATATATGTAAGTATATTGTTGTCATATTTATTAAAAGATTTACTCAGTACAAGGTTTCATTTCCAATAAATAAAATGGATACAGTAATATTTGTTAAACAAAATTTCATTACTTTAAATATGTACATTTATTATGAAATATATAAGTAGTATATTAGTGTTGTGGTCTACATAGAGCACCTTAACTGAGACCAAGACTATGAAGGATTGGAAACATGAGGAATGAAGGGTTCTTTTTGTTGTATAAAAAATAATAATTTACTTACTTCAGCCCTGGCCACATTTTATTTCAAATCGATTATTTCAAGTACATATTTAGCAGAGTATTAGATCCTAACTATTCCTAATACTACCAACTTATTATTTGATTATATGATATAATCAAAAATTAAATTTAAAAAAAAAATGCAAGTGTTTGAATGAGTAAAATCATCATAAAATGCACATAAGAAAAATTAAATGACACAATGTCTACACATAGAAAGTAATTATATTCCTCTTTATAGTTTCATCATTCCTCTCATGGTCAAAACCATTCAAAGCCATTAGCTTCAATTCGTCACAGATAAATTAGTCACAATTATGGGCTGAATAAAAAAAAATGTGTGTACATATTTCCTATATGTACACAAATGAGGAAAATTTGTTGTAATAGTCATGTTATTTTCTAATAGACGTTTTATAGCTCTATGTAGAGGGCGTTAATATTTATGACCAGTGCTCTTGACATCCCATATATTTTTATTGGTCATTTACAAATTTATATGTTCGAGTATGTGCGTGAAGGGAAAACTCTTGTCTCGATATGAATTCGTCATGGAAATTTCTTTTCTAAAAAAACGGATTAATTTTTCAAAAAAAAAAGAAAAATGAAAATCAGTTCTAAATCGATTACATTACTCTGGCTAAGGAGAGAAAGAGGGGGGGGGGATATATTATGTATAATAGAGCAACGTTTATCTATAGAAGAAACATTAGATATTTTGAACATTGATTCCATCCCTTCTCTTTTACATGAAAAACTATTATTAATAATAATAAAAGTAAATGCAATAGTGTTGGATCATAACTTTTGAATATCCTTTTATGATCAGAATGAAATACCTCAATTCAACCCATGGAATATGGATAAGTTCATATGTATATTATATAGCCTTCTCTTGTGAGTAAAATATTATTTGTGTCTACCTTGATACAAGCTTTCCTATCAATCCTCTATCACTAAAAGGGTAGTAGGAATGAGCACTCTTTTTCTGTTAAAGTACAAGATATGTTTTTTCAGCCCATTTAACCCATTCCCCCATTTCATTTTCGTTTAATCGAATAAGATGGTTTAATGCACAAGCACAAATAAGGAAAGTGCTGGATCATTTACTAGAACAACATTCTCGGAAGTCTCATATTTTTTTTCAGGAAAGAAAGTCATTAGATCATCATTGTCTTTTGTACATTTATAATTAGATACTACAGTGTACATGTATGTGCGTAGCCATTTAGTTTCAATCTCTCAAATGGTAACACTGTGTCCTTATGATTTTATCCCCCCTTACTCCCAAATTGATTTATGTCCCTCAAATATTATAAATGTAACCAAAACGAGAAAGAAAGTTGATGAATATCGTCGGGTTTTTATTTTATAAGATATCTATGAATGGATGAATGAATTAAATGGGTGGAAAGTAATGATGGGCTACAGATGATATTTTGTTATAGCCATTTCAAACAAATGGGAAATTAACAATAAAATAATGATGTATATTCAGAAAAAATCAATAATTTACGACGATACACATGACGAGCTTTTTTATTCACTCGCAACCTCGACTCACAAAAACAAAAGGAAAAATTTGGAAAAACAACCCTTCTGTATTTTCCTTTTTTTGCCAACTTTTTAATATTATAAAGAATTCATTATTGGGATACAATATATGTACATTGATAAATTCTACCAATTCCAAACCAATCGTTAATACTTGTATAATATTCGAAAATTCAAAAAATGGGCTCACATTCCTTGATTAAATATATTTTTATATATCAAAATCATAAATAATAATAATAATAATACCCTTTTTGAGCTCATAACACGTAGAGTCAGCTGCTTTAAATCAAAAAAGTCAAATGCTGAAAATCAGCTGAAGGGAGAATATAGTGTGTTTTTGTTTATCCCAAAAAGCTTGTGATGATAATTATAGTATGATATATATCCACGTCATAAAATAATGAAAAATGCAAACATCCTTTATTTTGATACAGTCTACATTCTTTTGTTGAGGTTTAAAGCTGTAGAACATATGTATATGTAACTTTTAGACTCGTTTACATTACATTACATCTATTTTGTACCTTCCAACCTCAACAAAAGAATGTAGGCTTTATACATCGGTATACATTTCCAATTTTAAACCCAATCATAATACCCTCATTGAGTTTTAAATCGAAATCCCTTAAAGGAAAAGTATAATTTAATAACGAATTGTTCATATTCCTTGTTAATCATTATGTATTTGTTAAGGATATACGTATGTACATATGATAAAAGTTGTATAATATAATTATATAAATTGATCATTGAGGGTTTCTATGGTTTTTTTATCATAAATTAGAGATTTGTTTTTTTTTAATAGAGAGGCTTTTAGTTCAAACTCTTTTAACGGGTTTTTTGTTCATTATTTTTGTTCTCAATGTCACTCTAAAGAAACATACTCATTAAAAGTATAAAGTTTAAATCATTTTGCTCAAACATGCTAATGAATTTTAGTGTTTAAATATATAATAACATAGACATTGTATAAAATACAATGGAATATAGGCACATCCTTCATATTTTTGATGGTTTTGTATACATTTCAAAGATGCTACGTCATTATTTTATTATTAATTTCCCATTTGTTTGAAATGGCTATCACATAATAACCCTCATAAATATAAAACTCGAAATAAGAAAAATATCTGGAAAACAGATCAGCTCATTAATATTGATTAGTTTTCATTACATACTGAAGTAATTTTTCTACATCCACATAATGTGATCATCAGAACCATCCCCACAGTGTTATTCTTCTTCTTTTTATTTCTCAAACCCTTTCATTCAATCAGCATTAACTTGCTACCATCATTACTTTATTAGAAATAAACAGATGCAACTCAATGACTATATTATATAAGGGGATGAAATGTTCCAGATCATCATCCTCTGAATGTGTCAGTCAGTTAATAATGGACTACATAAAGACGTCACTATTTATAAAATATAAAGCATTCTCAGGATGTATAAACTTCAGTTTCCTCATCATCAAATTGGTCATTAGAAAATAGGCATCGAAATAGATTTTTAGAAGCCACTTTTAGGATTATTAAAATGTACATTTTACGTTATCAAACTTAAACAATGTCCCACAGTATGTTTTTGAGAACATTGGCTTTTTGCGTAAAATTTTTCATTTTTCATAACCTGTATATAAAAAAAAGTTTTAGGTACAATAAGTCAACCAAAACTCAAATTTTGAGTAAAGTTTCTAAAATAAAAAGTATAGTATATTTACTAGATAAAAATAAATTCTTACTAAAATATTTTAGAAAACATACATTTTACTAAGGTTTTTGTGTGTCTCCTGTAGTTAAAATTATTTACTTTTATCAATAAGTTATTTTTTGATGAAATGTAATCAAACCAGATTGATTTTTTTGCATTAATAACTATTACATACTTAATGCATTATCTTTCAGCAATGTTCTTGTGTTATTCCCTGAAAATTGTTCCTATTTAATAAAAAAAGGTAAGGAATTATGCAAAAAATATGCATAAACCGCTGACAGTGTAGATCACAAATCGATTTTAAAAATATTATGTACTATGAACCCTAAAGTCTTTTTGTTGAACTATATAGTATATTGTTTTAACATTAAGTCAATAAAAAGGTATAGTTTAAAATAATAATTATGGATTTATTGGTTACATGCAAGATATACTTTTTAAAAAGTATATAAAGTTTGATATAGGTATGTATACAGATAAGGGTAATGACTTTTTTCTTTTTCTTTTTTGGAATTAACAAATAAAACCATTTAAAATTGAGTCACATTTTTGTAAAACTTAAGAATAATAATTGCAATACTTAAGTTAAAAAAAAACTACCCCCTTCTGTGTTAACTTTTTTTTTTTTGCGAATGAATTCATATTTCCTATATTGGTTGATTGATCATTAAAATTTAAAAGTAAGTAAGAATTCTGCATAAAATAGTAGAACCAAACACGCCCGTTAATTGAGGGATTAGGAATACTTCAATTTTTCTGCAAGGTGTCGTTTTACTAGTACATACATATATATTTCTTTCCGTTGCAGAATTTACTATGATTTAATTGAAGTAACAATGTTAAATTCATGGAGGTTGCGTCATTAGTTAAGAATTAATTCAGCTCCTCTATACAAACAAAGTCAACTTTTGGATAAGTGAATTTGTACAAAGTTTAATCACGTGGCATTCGTTTTGCCACTTTGTATCATAGCTTTGATGCTCTTAAGTTCAGTGACAGTATGATCTTAAACTTTGATCTACACTTGAATTTAAACAATTCTAATAATACTCTTATGCTACTCAAATATGTATCTATGTAAGCGTATGTTTACAATCAACGAATGCATATTTACATGTCTATGCACAGTTTGATATCTAAATTTATCTAATATGAACTTACCAATGAGGAAAAAACACGAAAAAAATTTCTAATGAACTTATTTATATTTATATTCTTTGTAAGACTAACCCATTCATGTTCGTATCTACATCTATTTTTATCTTGTTTTCTTTTATTAAAGTATACGTTCCACGCCATAATCATACTCAATGGTTGGTCAATTTTGAAACATACGTATATTTACATCCCTTTTTGATATTGTTAAATTTATGTTACCAATATTTTGTTTTTTGTTTATTCTATCTCTATACAAACATAGAGTTTCTCCTCTCGTAAAATAATTCTCTACTACATACTCTTGAATTGAATTTACATATACATATATTTATTATTAATTTGACTTAATGCACAGGTTGATTTGTTTTAATCATATTTTAACAATTGGTATTCTTAAGCAGAGAATAGAAGCACGGCGTTGAAAGAACAGCCTTAATTTTTTACTAAAATATTAGCCTATTTGATTACTTCCCCTGCCGTTATAACACCAAGATACAACAGCAAAAAACTTTAATTTTTAATCATCTCGGACTTTTCGCATAATTCAAATCCATTACTCTGCTTAGCTCTCTGAGTAATAAAGCTTTTATTTCATGGGCCTATCTTGCTAAATAGAAAGCTTCAGGTTCAAGTCAACATATTATTCTGTTTTATTTGTTTTTTATTAAGTAAAAAATGAAATATGTTCTATTAAAGTATCCAACGGATCCATCACTTTTACAAATAGCTTATTATTTTTGTTATAGAAGAAAGGCATTACTTTTTTGGCCAAATAATTAGTAATTAGTTACTTTTTTGGAGGGAAATAACAACACTGCTCTTAAGATAAAAACTATGTATTCATTAGATAATAGCAAATAATAAATCATCCACTCTTTGTTTTCACTTTTTATTGAAAACAAAAGTTTCATTTGATTGTTTTACAGAACTGGTTTTCTATTTAGCAAACAATAATGGTTTCCTAAATATTTTTTAAGGTATCCAGAGTTTGGTCATACATATACCGTTGAAAACAAGTTCGAAGATCCCTAACATCGTATATTACTATTATCTCGACTCTACATAGTAAAAAATATATTTGCATCTATAAAATCAATGTTATTTAAACTAAATACGTAATATATTCAACCTTACCAAAGTAATAGATTTAGACACGTGATATATCTTAAATTCAAAGGATCAGGGGTTCATAACTTAATCATAAATCATGGTTTTAAAAGATACTTCTCACTTGGAAGTCTCTAAAAGAATGTAATAATCGTCATGAACTGATGTTTGTCTATTGTAACATATATTCCTTTAGAACGGAAATAAAAGTGTACATTTAAAAAATAAGCTTCCTCCTATGATTATTCATACAATGAACTATCTAAAATAGTATGAACTCAGTATTCAAAAACCTATGAACTATTGTTCCATTTCTAAGAAATTCCTTTATCAATCAAAATATAGATTACAGCAGAAAAGAAATGTTTATTAATTTTACTTACGATTATATATGTATGCAGAGAGTAAAAAATTATGAATATGGGTGCTTTAGTTTTATGAACTTATTTCCACAAGTCAGCCCTTAATCACAATAAGACACTGAACTTGTTTTCATGGTACATATAGAAAATCAATAATTCAAGGATCATCAATAACAATTTGAAACATTCCTCCCAACACAATGTTATTTGAGAGCTTGTATTGTATTATACATTTTTATTAAGTTTATACTCAGCACACTCTGATACTAGGGAAAAAAACATATTTTTTATTCAGAAAGATGGTTTTTGGGAAGAAGAAAAAAACGGAAGGGAGAAATAAATTAGAAAATAGGGTCTTATAAAGAAATAACACCAAACTAGAAGTTAAATATTTGTCTCGTCAATAATTCAATAAATGTCAAACTTTCATCAATTCTCAAACTAAAATTAATCAGTTAAATCTTAGAAAATATAAGATATATATATATATATATATATATGTACGTATAATGATGTTCAAACTTCAATTTTTGATTTTTATGTTTAAGAATTCTATATTTACTCTAAAGGATGTAGGTACAAACTCAAAATATTTTTAAAATTATATACTTATTATCAGTTAAATGTAGGTATTTCTAGCAAGCAATCTGAAGCATTTTGTTTCTTACTATTATTTATCTTATGTACAAGTCATTATAGTTTGTTTGTTTTTTGCCTAGAATTAACTTTTACATTCTACCTTTCATTCAAGGAAGAGTTTCCTAACTATTACTATTGCGAATTTTCCTAGAGAGAAAGTGATATTAGTCAGACTCAAGAGTATCAGCAGACTAAGAGCTCCAGCATGATTTTACGCATTTATATTTGTGTATTAGAAAGCATAGCCCTAAAACTCAATGGTATTTTATATGCAGAAGTTCATAAGATTCATATTAAACGATGAGGGAGGTCATTCTTCTCAGAAACGGAATTCTTCCGATCCTGGACGATGATCAATATACTTTTAAACAGTTTTGCTATTGTGCGCAATAGGATCATCTTGTTACCTAATGTAATCACTAATCCCATCGATTGTAGCTGTATGCTGAAAAAAAAATTATTCAATGATATTTTTCTCTTACTTTGTAAATCTAGACAGGAGAAAACACTTTATCACCCAACCCAATATAACCCAATTGGAGCTTGATGTAATTAGTAAGACTCTAACATACCATAGCAACGAATATGAGTCTCATTGTATAGTATATTTGTTCCTCAATAAATGTCTGAGACACTTTTTATTGTTAGTACGGAGTCTGAAGGAATGCATTTTATTTTAATTCAATTGTAATTATATAGAAGTAGGTAGTCTAACTTAATGTATCCGGGTTGCTGTAAAGATTTTATTTTATCACTTATAAAACATTATAAGAGATTACCTAATTGAAATTACGACCAAGACTATTTACGTTATGGTGTCAAATGTGCTAATGATTCCTTATAAGTTAGGTAAGTAAACTTGTTGAAGGACTATCTATTTCAAAAGATTATTTGAGTAAGTAACAAAGCATAAATAAGAGTAAGTGGGAAATTGTTTTGATACGAAACAACGGAAATTATGGCTATAAAATCGAATCATATACATATCCTCGTTGAATTGGCCACTTACAACTCAAATACATATTGTAAACTCCATTATCAAATAATAATGTTCTTATATATATATTTTGGAAAAGTACAGCCCTTTACAAAGCCCAATCATCCAAGTTCTCAGGATAATAGGGGGAAAATGTTTGAATTTGTAACACTTTTATGGCCTTTCTAGCTAAAAATGATTATTTAGCATGGATCAAATTTATAAATTCATATCTTATATGCATGCCAATTTCAATTCATTATAAGATGAAGTCAAATATTTATCAGCTGTATGTATGAGAAGGAAGAACTATCAGTTCTACTTATTAAATAAGTTTAGATAGCCACACAAAGAAAAAAGAAAAATTTATTTTTAAGATCCTTTCTCGTGTAAAAAAATAAGTTAAAACTTTACATTAAAAGAACGTGTAACATCAGGAGTCTTTAACTTTTTTTCATGTAAGGGCCACATCGGCATTTCAAATGTATAATATGAAGGCTGCATTATTAATTTTTATTTTATATTTAAGCATATTGAAGGGCTGCAGTTACAAGGCACCTGTGTTACAAGTTCATGCACTTTGACATTATTTAAAGGTTGTATAAATTATACATCAAATAAATCTATTTTTGAAAACTAAACTTTCGTTGTGATTAGTATTTATAATTTTTTTTACCAAAAACAAATTGCTAAAATGTCAATAAAAAATAACCAAAAACAAAAAAAGTAGAAATTTATCCAATTGCCAATAAAAATATGTACCTACTGAATAGCCAATAATTCTACTTGTAAATATATAATTTCACACTGTCTACTATCCCTTTTTTAATATTTTCTTTTACTCTATTCTTTTTACTACTGGGGTTGCACCTGATCAAAAGTTACCAGATGTTTCGCAATAAATGAGATATTAAATATTTATAAAAAGTATGTATATAAAAAATAGAAAAAAAAACTTTCTTACAAAATAAGGTCAAATGGTAAAGAAAATCATTGGGATTTTTATCGGTTATACATAATATATTCTTTCGATATTATAATCAAAGAGAAGGGAGAAAAAAAAAAAACGATTAAACGTTTCAATATTGAAAAATTAAAATTCATAAACATATTTAGAAATAGCAAGTTGAAGCAAATAAAAATTAGGTATATTATGATAAATGAATTAATCTATGAAAAAATATGAAATATGTTGCTAATAATTATTAAAAGAAAAGAAATTTGGAAAAAACTTTTTATACACCATAATGGATGTATGTTTTCCGGACCAATAATCGCATGTAAATGAAATATCCTCTCCTTTTAATAAAGCTATAATCTATGTTGGTAAAATTGAACATTGAATTTTCATTGAACTGATATTATTGGTAGTCCTTTCATGTATGAAAACAAATATGATAAGTGGATATATCCAAGTTTCAACATATAGGGCTTTCTAGCAAGCAACTCCAACATTTGATGAATAACGACATTAGATATTATTCGACAAAAATATTGAAAAAACCCCTTTAAAAATAACCTTACTTGAGCTTCTTAATCTTTCTGCGCACTACTACTTAAGTAGCTCTACCGTGAGTCTTAGATTTCTAGCGAATTTTTCCTTGAAATTGAATGAAAATTTACACATTTAGATGAACAATTTCTTCTTAAAGAAGAAGGAAAATGGGCCAAAAAAGCTACAAAAGTAGGGTCCAATTTCTCAAAAACCTTAGGACTTTCGAAAAAAAAAATTACAAATTTGAAATTAGTGTGCAAAACTGAATAACTTTTATTATTTATATACCCCTTAGGATTTTTGAAGGTTCAAATTTGTTGACCAGTGTAATTAACCACAATCCTGTCTTTGAGTGTTGAAAGACATAATGCGACAATTTGAAATTGAGCTGTGAATTTAATTGTGTCATCAATTCGGGACACAGAGGTCTTAATCTTTTGTATCAAAATATCAGAGAGTTTTAACTCCTTAACCCATCTCTCGCACATTAATATTGGAGTGTGTTCCTTCAAATTCGAAAAATTCAGGAAGTGGCTCTTTGTAAACATTGGCATGTTTTTTCCGAGGAAAATTAAATTTATCTATACAAAAACTAGAGTGTACATTAATATCATGACTTGTAAGTTGATTTTTTGAGAGTTTCTTCCATTCTAAAGACACGCGTAATTTTTTAAAAAAAAGATTTCTTTCTGTGACTTTACGATTAATATCCAGAGTAGATCCATACTTAAACATTAGAGTTTCTTACCAGATAACCCAATGTGTTGCAGCAAGTGAAGGGGAAAAGTCTTCGATGCATTCATTCATAAGATACGTTCCAAGCATAATATAATCATAATTTATATATGAAATTATCATATATCCCACTCCATCACACACTTTTTTTCGAACTTTGTAAAATAAGATTGAGCAACTTCAATCTTTCTTTTAAATTGAACTTCCGATTTCGCTTCTATCATCTGAATAAAGATCTATTTCATATTTAATATTTCCAAAATTGACACCGAATCCTAAATATATTTTCAACATGATAGTTTTAGCTCTTTTGCTATGACAACTCTTACTTAAGTAAATTGGTTTGCTCTTTTTTTTTCCTAACAGTCACTGTTGAAGAGCACGATTGATCAATTGCCTGATCTGGTTTAAGATGTGGCCAGGTATTAGCTTTCTCACCAATCTCATAATGTTTGTCTGAGAAAGGGAATCAAATGCCATTGAAAAATATAAATAGCTCCGTAACGCTTGTTCTTATTCACTACTTCGATCACTCATTGAATATTTCTAAAAATATTGAATATTTTTCTTTTTATTAAGAACTCTTTTGGCTCTGGGGGGTATCTTGTCGTGTAGAATAGGCTCAATCAGACTTGCAATCACTCCTGAATATATTCTGAATGTTTCATTAAATAGAGTGATTGACCGTTTTTGTTGTTTACTTATAGCTTCTGGCAGGTATCTCTTTTTTTTCATATAGCTTCCCATTTTATAAAAAATAAAGAACAATTTCTTTCCTTCATGTTGTAAAAATCTTTCGTCCTACCCCATCTGACTCTGGGGCTTTCTTGCTTCTAAAAATTGTCCTAATATATTTAGATATTATCTCTTTAGAGAATATGGAGTTATATTTTCTTTTTCCTTTTAGGGAAATTAATTCTAACATCACGAACTATCTTCTGGAAGATTTTACGAAATATTTCTGATAGGTCTATCTGCTTATCTAAAGGGTTTGAAGTGGAATATTTTCTTTATATTCCTTGCTTCTAACTCGGTGATTTCTACAATCCTGAAGAGTTATTGACTTTAAACTCTACATTTTGTTGATAAAGTGAACTCATCTTCAAGATACGTGAAAGCTTTTCATTAAAATCTTTTTTTTTCTTCCTTTGTCCTATACATCCTCTGTTAGTACTGTGTGATAGAGGGAATAAATATATATAAAATATAAATTAACTCTATTTGATAATTCTATTTTCATTTTTCAAATGCATTCCTCATTATCGATCAACTAGAAAGTGACTTTCTGAGATTTCGAAGTAGTTTTTGCAACAAAGCTCTTCTCCACTATTTGATGATCCAACAGTTTCAGACCCATAAAAAGTGTTCTAAGCGCTCACAAGGATCCCTATTCAATGAAAAAGCATCAGAAAATAATAATAATGTTTTTGAGTCTTGTTTTTTTTCATTCTTTGCTCATTTTCATTTTCTTTTTGATATTTTTTTTTCAGGTACACTAGACAGTTTCCCACTAAATAGTATGTCAAATATATTTTTTTAAAACACATTAATGACTTCTTCTTTACATCAAAAATTTACTTTTTATACTATGGTCCGACTAATATGGATTTTTTTTCTTTGAATGATACCAGTTTTAATGGAAATTATACATTACCAATAAATTGGCCGATATAAAAAAAAATTAACCTTTGTATTAGAGCAAATATTAAATGTGCATTTTTTTAAATGACCCATTTATATTTAAATATAGATACTTGACCTGAATCACATTTATAACACTTTATATATACAAGTTTTTTGGAGGGTTGAAAGTATCACACAGGCTGTAGTTTGTTCACTTTCACTTTAAGAAGTGGTGTTTCACTTTCACTACAAATAATTCAATAGCTTTTAATTTGTCCACATGGGTGGTAATTTCCATGTTTTGCTTTGTTGTCTGTTTTTTAACGGCATCTCATGATTTAACAAGTTTAAAAGTTAGGGTAAATTTCTAGGAAAATTTGTCGCTATATTTTAAAATAAATGCATGTATTTAAAAAATTTATTTTTGATAACTTCTAAATTATACTACTCTTTCTTGATTTCAATATCTTGGTGTCAATATTTAGGATCTGAGGCAATTATTTATGTACAAGAACAAAAATTCGTTACAACTGCTGTATTAAAAAATATTAACATATACATGTAATTCTTTCTTTATCCTTGATGCAAATTTCCTTTACAGCAAATTTTCCTGACACGCATTTTAATATAAATACTTATCTTCTATTACGCACATATTTAGAAACATAAACAAACATCATCGTACATATTTTACTAGCAAGACTCTTAATACATAGAAAAAGACGAGCATGAAACTTAATTCGACAAAAATCATTCAAAATTAACATAATTGGCAGAGGAAACGCTGATATATATGTACATAACAAATATTTCTTGGGACTTTTGACAGAGGGGCGTACAAAAGTCACTCTCTATTAGTTTCACAACACATTCTCCAAGAAAGTTAATGAATATGCATCCAAGAAGAAAGAAGAACATTGTATTGTTCTAAATTATTTAAGGATAGATGTGGATGTCTTATGAAGTAATGATAATATTCTCAATTGTATTCCTGTAAAAAAAACAACCTATAAAATCTGAAAACAGACAGCAGATCATTTTTAAATGTAGTTTTAAGAATGAAGTCATACACGTATATGGGGCGCCAATCCATATGTTGTGAGCATTATTTTGAACTTTTTGAAGATCTTATCCCATAAATTTTTTCATTTTGTCGAGTAAATTAATGTAACAATTGAAAAGTTTTAATATTTATAGGTCCTCAACGCCTTCAAAATTAAGAAAATTGACAACTTTTTTTGAAAATTTCATCTTCTTCATTAATTATCATCAAAATACTTTGAAAAATATGTTTTGTTATATATAACTTTTATTAATTGAAAAAACAATCTTTAAAATGTATATATACGAAATTTTGCTAAAATCTATTTTTAGCAACATAAAGGAAGGAGAAAAAATAAATGTATAACGTATAATACGCATTCTTTTCTTCTTATTTATTTCATTTGATTTTATAAATTCAGAATTAATTCTAACAAAGTCTTATACAATGCCATTAAAACTATTTTTGTCTTTCATTTAAGACTTGTTTTGTTACTTTATAATCAAAAATCGATCCAAAATTACCCTGTTATTAGAATTTACTACATAATTGTAAAAGAAAAAAATATGTATTTCCATGGATCAGTAGATATTGTATTAAAATTAATTAATTTTAATGCACTCCTGCACTGAATTGTACAAAGATTTATCAAGTCTTTTATGATATATCGTGTATCTAAATACCCTTATTTTTTCTCCTTCCATTATGTAACTAAAGATAAATTTTAGAGAACTTTTGTATAAATACATTTTATAGATTGTTCTTTCAATTAATAAAACAAACATGATATCTCAATGTATTTGGATGGTAATTAATAAAGAAGATAGAATTTTCAAAAAAAATAGTGTATTTTCTTAATTTTGAAGATGTTTACCGACCTTTCAACTTTTACATTGATTTAGACAAAATAAGACCTTTAAAAATTTCAAAATTTATTTTTCTCTACACATGAATGGGCACCCTAATGTAGGGGGGAAGGGAAGGAGAGTTATTACGGTAGAAGAGTTGGTACATTCCCTCTCAAGCTCTTATTAACGATATTTTCATCATAAACAATTATTATTGTACATATTAGACTGACTCATGTTTAACGGCTGTTCACACGAAACCTTTTTCCACATAGGTCTTCGTGGTTCTCTCTTTATTAATATATACTACCACCAAGATCTGCACCAGAGGTGGTTCCAGTCTACTTTACACTTTAATATTAACAGTTATAATTGTATAAACAATTTACTGGTGGAATAAATGCAATTTTTTGCATTTATGTAAGAAAAATCAAAAAGTGTATCAACTCTCCCTCTCTTCCTTCTATATACATACATCATGAGGAAGGTAGGTCTTTATACTAATGAAATAAAAAAACAATAAAATTATTTACTTATGTAATTATTGACATATATGCAACTTTAAGTATGTAGGCCTGTTCCAAAGCTTTATCTTTCTATTTGCCATCTGGAATACATTCACTTTTCAAAAAATAATCGAAAATGCTTTTGAGAGGTCCTTTTCTTCCCTTTTTCATAAAATTTAACTTATATATATACAGGATGAGTCACGGGAAACGGATGTTTTTAAAGAAGACAAAACTCTGCAAATATTTAAAAAAAAAATTATTATCATACATAAAAGCATTCATTAAACTATGCTATTATGGAATATTTAGGATCGAAAAACTATGTCAGACAAATGTTGGCCATTTTCACGAGCACAAATTTGAAGTCGCGTTCTAAAGTTGTTTTCCACTTTCACTAAAGTTTCTTCACCTATTTCCTGGATATTTTCACGTATCGCAGTCTTCAATTCTCCAAGTGTACGGAGTCTCGCAGCATAAACGCGTGATTTCAAATATCCCCACAGATAAAAATCGTCTTTATGTAAGATTCGCTGCATAGTGCTCTGACTTATTCCCAGTTCTGCAGAGTGTCGCCTAGCAGAGCGCCTAAGGCTTCGGGTGATTGCTTCTCTCACTCAATCCACATTTCTTGGTGTTATGGCGGTTCTGGCAGGGCCGGGTGGTTTGGTTTTCAATAACGAACCAGTTGTTCTTAGTGCATTAACCCATCTAAGAATGGAATTGCGGCTTGGTACATTACCGTGACGACCGATATTGAATCTTCGCTTAAAGAGACGTTGGGTTTCTGTCACTGATTCACCATTTTTCACGTAGGTGTCATAAACAAACACACGGTGTTCAAGATTCCACGATATCATGAGGGAAAGTAAGTCAAAATTTAAAGTAAATCTGAAAAGAAAAGCAATTCAAAAGTAATGATTAACAAGTACAAAACTTAACGTAAAAGATAAACAAATAACAACAAACTAAATGGCATCTTAGGCGGTTTTAAAGACTACCTTCCTCACTTTTTTATCACTTATCCTTAAAAAGCAAGGGGCGTTCTAAAAACATCCGTTTCCCGTGACTCACCCTGTATATATCCAAACATCAACAACTCCAATTTATTTTGTCAGCTGTTGATTTTCTATCTCTTTTCCCCTATAAAATTGTTATGAACGTTGATGGGTTGAATTTGATCCAGCTATGGTTTAACTACAAACAATTCTTTATTGTTAAATGAAAAATAACCTCGTAATTGGTAAGAATAGTCCATTTATCAGTTAATTTTGAACCTTTTTTTGGAGAAAAGGTTGAGATATAACAGATACAATAAAGATTCCTATGTGTACGTCGTTATCTAAATTATATCTCACATCCTTTTTTCAAAAAACAAACAAACAAACAAAACCTAAAATAATTTCATTCATTTCCAACATTTCTTTCCATCAGTGAAATTATTCTTCATTTAATAATGAAGTCCACAGCTTAACAAGAGTTGATTCGAGTTGAACCAGTCGAGTTTTAGATGATAACTACAAAGGGAAAGAAAAGAAAAAGAGAAGTAGACAGCTGATGGCAAAGCAATGTAAATTTTTATAGTTGTGGGATAACACCCTCATCCAGGCAATCAAATAAATATTGAGGAAACTAACTAGCTGTTGTGTAGATTTGTATATGCACATTGTATATGTAATAATCAGAAAAACAACAAATATATGTAAATGAATGATATATGATAATTTTCAATGATAGTCATATATACATAATAAATATTTTTTTCACAAATTAATGATACATTTTCTCTCTTATTTGGGGAATTCTATTAATAAATGATAATATGCATAATACGGAGAGGGGAGACATGAATTCCTTCTTCCCCTTCCATATGATGGATTGAGTTTTTTATTTTTTATTCCAATGCATAATGTATGAAGAATCAAATGAGCTACCACAACAATAAAAAAAAAACTTTTTGTCCATAGATTAGTAAGCCATTGTATTGAAATGTGTTTTGTTAATTCTATGAGATCACTTTTGTCGTCGTTCTGATTGACTGATTACTACATATATGAGAGCTGAGCTATTGACTATTTTATCGTATAAATGCATATTTATACTAGCCAGAGTAGTCCAATGAATCATGTTCAAATAGTGACTCTCACTGTGAGAACGTACTTAAGTGTCTCATGTCTCTGTATTGACAAAACGTCTTCTATGTTTATTTTTATAGATTCAAATAAAGCACACGACAAAGCTTTTAATAATGGTTTTTGTGAGTAGTCTGAGTTTGAACAACCAAGTAAATCTGAGTTAAAAAAGGAAGAAGAATTGGATTTAGTAAATGAAGAAACAATTAAATTATGGGTAAGGAATGTCAGATAAAAGTAAGAGCAGTGATTTTCATTATCTCAAAAGGAAATTAGATCTTATAATAAGACAATTTGTCATTTGGAATCAAGTTCTCCTGCATTTTTACTTCTAAAAGAACACTAAATAAGTTTCCAAAACTCACTCACCAACTAAAGTCAGTTGTATTGTATAATGCTGAATATTATTTTTAAGAATATATAAGTGAATAATCATACGTTTGTTACAGGATAAAAACTAAATAGTTCCTTGTTGTTGTTTTTCTGTATTAGGTTACTCATTTTTGGAGGTTATAAAAATAATACTCCCTCTGTTCCGAAATAATGTTTACATATTATAATAACTTTTTGTTCCAAAATAATGTTTACACTTCCAAACTTTTACATGTATATCATAATTGAAAAACAATAAATACTATTGAAACTAATTTTAATATTTATTAAACAAAACAACATTTTATTTAAGATAAGGAGTCTCCAATTTTACAGGGTATGCTCATCAATATTTTGCCGAGCCATAAAGATCGCTTCTGGTTTGCAAGTTAGGGATACTGGTAGAGTAAATTAAAGTTATTAGTTAAAAAACGAAACCATGGAAATTTTTGTTAATGCAGACGTAATACATAGATCGTAATCTATCAAGGAAAATTAATAAAGCTTAAAGTTCACCAAAAACAGTGATAATCGGAAAGGTTTATCCCAAATGTAAGCATTATTTCGGAACAGAGGGAGTATATAAGGCTAACACCGTGTGTCATTCATGGACTCCCTGTAAATTGGTAACTTTACAACCCCTATTCTTCAATAATAATTTATTAAAATCTTAATACATATATTCATTTCTCAAAAAGACTTGAGCTTCATACTTGTGTGTACAAATGATAGAGTTGAGCTATTGTGAATTATATTTTTACTTTTTTCAAAGATTATGTCTGAAGAATGAAGTACACATAGATCTAGAATAATCCACCATTTCATTTCTGAAATATATATATTAAGAACAACTAACTAGATTTTATTTTATTTCTAAGGATATTTCATTTCAAAGTTCTTACCAATAACTATTACATTAGGAGCATAAATAGCGCGCGGGGAGGGATAATCTTACCCCCAAGCTTTATATTTTTAAAGTATAAAATAATTTAAAAATACCTATGTTGATTTTTATCATTTAAATATTATTCCAATATTTTGTAGGGCTCTTAATTAAATATTTATATATACATTTAAATTTTAGTCCGACATTATCTTCCATGATGAACAATTTCTTCAGTCGTGGGAAGAACTCAAAACCCAGCCGGTTTTGTTTATTTTCACATAATTGCTTTAAAACGATAGAGTTACTACTATATCAAAAGAGTAATGACATGTTTAAAGTATGTATTGGTACTCTTATTATAAGAGATCTTCCATTGTATCATTGAAAAGAGAGATGGGAATAAGAGTTTTAGTAACACCGTTGCTTTTTGAATAACTTTTTTGATTACTTTCCCTTCCGTTAAGTAAAAAAAAAAGAAAAAAAAAAAAGACAGCTACCGAATCAATAAAAAAGGTAACTTGTCATGTACAAATTAATTACCCTACTTAGCTTTGAGAATAATAAAACTTTTAATTTTATGCATGTTTAATTAGAAAGGTCCAGATTCAAGTTTAATTTTATCTTTTAATTGTTGATTTTTATTGAGTTAAAAATAAAACATGTATTAAAGTAACGGACCTATTACATTATGAATGACTAATTACTTTAACTCCATAGCAACAGCGTTCTTTTTGATTCTAAATAAGTATGAAGCATTGATTTGTTTTTTGCAACAACTAAATAAGTATAAACTGTATTGCCATCAAAACAAGTTTCAATATAAACTTTGTCATTATTATAATTTATCACCCTATAGTAGCAAATATCTTATTATGCGTAAGTTTAACCAATTACAACTTGAAAAGTAGTATCAAATTACATGCTAATTCATATTACTTGCAAATAACTCAAGGTTCAAGGAAATAATAGTTTTAAAAATCTGGAAAGGATCGTGGGAAGTATGAAGTATACAAATCTTATGCGTAGTCTATATATACAGGGTTATTCATTAGTTTTATAGGTATTAATTTACGCGATAGTTAATAAGGCAAAATTAAATTTAGAAAATAGTAAAAATAAAAGTTCTAGACTATATTTCTAAGTTTATTTTTTATTAATAATTTATTCAATATAACCACCGTCGTTAGCGATTACGCTCTATTAACCATTTTGGAATGAGCTGTACGAATATATTTGCTCGGAAATTCAGCCAACATTTCTTTGATGGCTTGTTAGAGAGATTCCATATTATAATAGGAATGAATTAACCCTCGACTGCAAATAACCCTATACAAATTAATGAATAAGCTAGACTTGAAGGAAGCCATAACTAATCGTTCCAAAATTGAAATATTTCTTTAAACTATCCCTGAGATTTTCGACCAGTACTAATAGGAGCTCCATCTTGCTGGAGTATGATTTTTTGGTTCACGGAAAAGTGTTCCTAAAATCAATAAAGGACTACAGGTTCCAAAATTTTCAAAATGTAATCTTTTAAACTAATATGAAGACCTTCCGGAATAAAAAACCAAAGGATCCTTGACACCGGATCTCAAAACTCCTGCCCAGACCATCAAAGATAGGCTATTGACTCGACATGGGATTACTTTATTTCCAAGGGAATGTTTTGGAAAGTTTTAGCCAAGATTAAGACTTTTTAGGGATTAAATCTTTTTTTTTTTTGGTCACTAAAGACGTCACATAGATTTCAAATATAAATGCAACAAATGTCAGACAATTTTTCCGATTTTTCAATTCTTTTGATCGTATATACTCTATGAGGATCTAACCGTAGCGTAATTTAAAGTGTTTCATCCTGAAATCATTTCAAACCAATCCATACAATAATGGCTCCGAAATTCTGATTTCCTTTGCCATTTAGAACTTCAATCGTTTTCGGTTCGAATAAATTTTATGTCAGACTTTTTCTATTTTTTTCCGGGTGACCTTGTACGACCACTCCTTTGCTTTTTATCGCAGTTTTTTGAAGCTTCTGGGATATATACGTACACGATGTTACTAAGGCTTATTGAGTTCTCTAAGGGTGCATAATGACTGAATGTAGTATTTTTTGTTCATTCCTACTTATATCTTTTGACAAAATTGAACTGGGATTGAGTTTAAGCCAATCTGATTGTATAGTACATTGCTTTAATAAGTTCCACAAAATTTAGCTCCAATTATAAAACTTTTAAAACTTATTAATAACCCTATATATGGAGAAAAAATACTCAAATTCAGATTATGGTTCAACATATTCATCGTTTCTTTCATTTACTTATCTCGATAGAAGACAATGAAGGGGTAATAATGATATATAGTACACAAAAGGAGAGTTTTTGTAAAGAAGAAATAAAAGTAATCCACTTGAAACATAGATACTTGAAAAAAAAATAGATTAAATTCAAAAAAAAAAAAAGAAATTCAAAGATTTTTTTATCGATGTTATTTGATAGTATTTTTAAAACAAATACTCAAAGGATAGTTGAATATTTAAAGAACAAATAAACGTATTTTCCAACTCATGTAAATAAGGAGTTAAATATTTGCTTATTTAAAAGTATAATAACTGTATTCATATTTATTTTATCATAAATAAGAATTGAATGGAATTGCAAATATCAAAAATGAAATATACACGCCATAAAAGTACAAAGATGTCTTACAATTCTCGGGACACCATTTCTGGCTAATTTTTTTTTAATGCAAACAAACGAAGAGGAATAGAAATAAAAAAGCACAAAAAAAAAAAACATCAACGTTTCTTTTGAGACGGCAATAAATTAAAAACTTATCCAATAGGATTTCATTTCCTTTGAAGAAATGCTCTTTCTTTTTCCATAAAAAAATATTTTTTTTAACTTCTTCTTCTTATTCATAAATTATGATTTTCTATAAAGTTTTTACCTTCCTTGCTGTACTCGTACCTGCTTAGGTATTTCATTTCTTGTGATTAATTATGTCTCTTTGAAGATGTAAGTATATATATATATATGTATATATATTTATATTGAGTATTTAAATATGTACATAATTCTAGAGATGAAGTTTTAATGTTATATCTATGTGGTCTCTTGAATTAATAACGAGGATTTCATGTTATTCACAAAAAAAAAGTATCACTTCTCTCTTTTTGATCCAACTTCAAAATATACATTTTTGATTCAAAATTAATTCTATATAAAATGTATGCCATCAATCTCCAACTTCCACTTGTAAATTCTTCTCGCTCTTTTGCCCACTATGTAAGTGTTCATATGAGCCTGCATCCGTTAGAAAAGATGGACACCCTACCCTACCCTTCATTTTCATTTATTTTTGGCTTGAATAACACCCAAGGGATGTTCTTAATTTCTGTTCTTTCCCCATGTGCTAGAATATATGGGTCAGATACAATTGTGTGAAGCTCATTTTGAAACGCATAGATTTGTCTAGGAGTATACATATAAACGGAAAGACGACTTTCCAAAGTACAATTTACTTTTGATTGTTTTAGTCATGAAATGTTATAAGTTATATAGCACACTTAGAGTGGCGTGAGAGTGAGGACCCCTCACACCTACACCCTCGCCCCCTTAAGCAAGGCCCATATTTATACTTCTTTGCTCCCTTACAATACTTTTTGACACCTTTGATGAATGATAAAGTCAGCCCTAAGCACTGTATTTTTAAGTGCCACACATAGGAACCTTTCAGTTAAAATCAAAGGTAAGACATTCAAATTTCAAAAATAATATAAATTATATATCGTTTATGTTGATAAATTTAATGTTCTAATAATATTCAATTTACAATAATTTATTATTCATGAATAAAAAAAAATACCATGACTATAGTTTTTTAAATGGGTGATTGCTTAAGTTAGTATAAATAAACAATTGCATGGTCATTCTATGTGGTCATAAAGGAGCTGTTCTCTCTTAGATACATAACAATATATTTATCATACATAAAAAAAGTATATTTACTTCTACAAAAGATTAAGATCACAATTTAAAGAACAAAACCACTTATTAATCTAGTGTACATAGAATTGAGTATGCATTGATTGGAGTATTTATTTATGATGGAAAATATAGCTAACTTAATGTGTCTTTGTATGTAGAATGTTTCTATATTAGTTTTCACCGTTATTTTTTACACAAAGGTGATAGATTCCCATATTTCTCACAAGATATAACGTGGGGAAAAGTACCATGTTTGTTTAAAAGATAATCTCTTAAGAAAATAATGTGAAAGATTTGTTATGAAAGTAGTAATAAATATTAGTTCTGTTTTAAAAACATTTAAATCTTAAATAAGTAATTACTTATAGTTTTCTTCTAAAAAAAAAAATTAAAGTAATGATATGAATCTGTGATTCTCCTTCTCTTCTTCTCATAGGCACATCAATGAGTTTTGTTTGAATAGTCTAAAATACTTCTTTTTTTCTTTAAATAGATATCATGAGTGCTTTCTAATCTTTTTTTCCTCTTTAGTATGGATGTGAAAACCCCTTCTTTCACCGTTATAAGTGCGAAAGAAAAATAAACAAAGCTCGATATTCCTAGGGTGAAAAATTGTAATAGGAAATTGATATGAAAGATTTTTTTTTTGTTATTCTCTTGTTTAAAGTGCCAAAACGAAGATAAATTATTTTGACGTTGTCTTGAGGGGTTCTTGAAAAGTAGTTCAAGCGAATAAATCCGAGATTTGAATGGAAATTCTCTCTTCCTTTTCATTAATTTAAAAAAAAATTAAATATTTTTTGCAACTGTGAGTGAATTGATGTAGGTGCTTCGTAGTACCCTTCACATGCTCTATTTTCCAAGTTTATTGGTGAATTACTATGTTATACAGAAGACACAAATATGGCCAGCTCCTATACGGAATATTATTAAGTTACAACATATTTCTTTTTTTTTTAAATGTAGGTGTTGCCAAGTTTAGAGTCTGATACTAAAGTGTGGAGAAATATGTCAGTAACGTTTATCTATATTGTATAATAATCATCATAATATTTCTTTAGTAGCATCTATTTGAATTTTGTAGCATCAAAAACGTTTCCCTCTACATCACTAATCAAATAACAAACTTTCCGAAATGGGAGTCTAAAAATGAAAAGATCTGATATGGTGCACTTTTATAGGAGTACAATTGATCATAGAGTCCTCTATGTTCTCTGATTATAAAAATAAATAACATGGAGCTGGGGAAGGAGTGGCTTGGGCGTGTCATCCTTTTATCTTTTTTTACATGTTACTTTATTTTAAATAAGTGAGTCCACTATGTACATTCATTCATCAAGATGATTTAATTTAATAGCCACATAATTTTGGTGAATGCCATCAAAAATACCAAACGTACTCATCGGCAGTGATGTAGTTCTCGAGATGTCAAGGTTCAAGGTTTGACCTCGACCAATTAAAGCCGTGGTTTTGTCTTGTGTTTTCGATCTCTTCAATGTCTTAGTCTTGGTGATGAACCAAGAACCAAGACCAAAAAGAATGAAAAAATTCCTTACTAAAAAAAAAGAGAGAACAATTTTTATCTCATGATCTCAATTCCTCAAAGTTGTGGTCTCTGGACGAGGGAGTCTTGACCACAACACTGCTCTGGGATGAAGCTATACAAAATTCAAGTTTGATTAAAAATGAATAATGAACTAATTTCATGATTATAGAATTAAATGAAAGCGCAATTAGAAGAAGCTTCGAAAAAAAGTAATGTTCTTAATTTAAAATCACAAAATTAAAATCAACTATGAACAGCAACGAAATTTTTTTTTAAAATATTGTCACTCATTATGTCTCTTATTATACAAAAACCAAAAACCAGAGTTACATGCAGCATTTGAGGGTTTAGACTAAGACCACACATATATATAAATACATATGTAACTTCTCTTCTTAGTGTACAAATCATAAATTAACTTTACTCTATGAATTAATGCAGCCATATTCATATATTATTTCATTTCATATATGTGTCAAGTCAACATGAAAACATGTTTTTTTTCTAATATTATAAAGGAGAAAATCCCCTTTTAAGTCTTTTTACTAGATAAATATAACGGTCAAATATTTAGGAGTCATTTTAAGACCTATTTTGCATGGTTTTTGCTAAAATATCACTTTTAATCAAGAGAGTAAAGATTGTTGTCAATCCAATAAGCAATTGGATAAATGTTACGACTGCACAAGGAGCCGATATGGACCGAGAAAGAACATCCATCTTTTTCATAGTCCCAGAGATTTATTTAGTTGTAGTTGGCTAAAACCAGTTCATCATCTGTTTAAGAACTATTAAGAATCAATTTAATCTGCTATCATGCTCACCATGAATCATAGTAATAGTAACTACTACATAGTCATAAATACCAGGTGTTTTTTATTCTTGATTATGGCCGATACTTTTTTCCTATAAATAACTTACAATTATTGGAGTCATTATTTCATCAATCGAAACATACTATTAATACAAACGAAAAAGAGAATTGCTTTAAGAATATGATAGCAGTTCTAACTCATTTTTGAAATATTTTAGAGAAACTTGGTTTCTTATTGACTTGACACATATATAAATTGGAATCTACTAATATTTTTTTTACCAACTTTATTTCAGGTCAATAAAATATATATTTTGTATGATTATTTATTCAAGTTTATACATTTTAAATGAGTTGTTCATATGTTGATAGACGACGACGCGTCTCTTTTATTAACAAATATATACATATTAAAAAAAAAACCAGTAAAAAAATTAAAGTAATAAAAGTCGTTTATATTTTACATTAAACTAACTCCATTCTTATAGATATGTAACATATATATATATATATATATATATATATATATATATATATATATATATATATATGTACATGTATGTATGATTCTTCCTCAAACATTTATTATTTCATTTAGACCCATTAATGTAAAATAAAAAATAAAACCAAGTTTAGTATATTTTGAACATTTTATTAGTATACTTTCTGTATCCTCATATGCGTAGTTATGAAATGATTTAATACCATGGTTTATGAGTCATAAGGGACTAAGGTTGAAGAAAAAAAGTTCTAAAGAATGATCAAAGGAATTAAAAAGTAGTTTAAACCGAGAATGGTATCGTTAATTGATACAAAAAACCCTAGCTATTATAATATTTACTTAGTACTTTGGCACTTTTATGATAATATTTTAATGAATATCTCTTTTTTATTTTGTTAAGATTTTATGTAAATCCTGGTGACATTATCAGGTTTGATGATAATGTCTTCATCACAGAACAACAAAGTGATATTCAAGGTCTGCTTCCCTTTGCATCAATTGCATAAGATTTATAAGTCTGTGTTGTCAAATCGTTTAACACATCTGCTATTTTAATCACCCAAATGTCGAGACTGCTACTCCTCAAGAGTAAATGAAATCGGGTATACAAACTCCTATTCATCTTTATTGTAGCCATATTCAGAAATATATGCAGAATAGTTTGTATACAAACTAGTAGTGCGACATAAGGAGCATATAGCATGAAAAGATATGATTTATCACTTTTTAAAACAGCAATTCTCTGTAATTTATATAAATGGACTTTAGCTCTCCAGTTCTATAGGCCAATTCTTGTACCAAGAATCAAATTCTACTTATGGTAGGGATTTACAAAAATTAAATCATGTATTTAACTTGCTATTTTATTGTCTTATTGGCTGAATACGATACAAGATATTTTCTATATATATATATATATATATATATATATATATATATATAGAATACTAGCTCAAGGAATGTTTTCTTTAAATTGAACTGTTACTTTTTTATTTGAGAAAAAAAGTAACACTCATACTCCGAAAAATAATAAAGAGTTCTTTTGCCTTTGGCCGTATAATTTGAATTAAAGGGCTACATGCATATGCATATGTGTAGAGAAAGAAGAAAAAAAAAAACAATAATGAAATGATGAGGTTTGTAACTAACAACTGGCTCAATGTTAAATCATACATTTTTGATGGATTTAGAGACGTGGTGGTGGTGTGTGTGTGAGGGGGGGGGAGTGTAAGAATATTCAATTTTCAATAACCTTACATATTAATATTCAAATAGAAAAAAAGATGACACGTGTGTGACTGTAGTATGTGGAGTGTTACATCTGTGAATCAATGTATGATGTATGTATGTAATAATAATACTTGGGTTTTTCTATATGTAATGAGTTATGAATTATTTCTATCAATAAAGTCCATAATGAACCTCATTTCTTTCTTTCTTTATTTACATATACAGTTGCTTTGTCTTTACAGACTCCACCGTTTATATAAGTAAATAAAAACTAACCAAAAGGGCAATTTATTCTGGATATAACATTCGTTTACATAAATACATATTATGTAGAATATATCTAACAAACTAACTGTCTATTTCACGCTGCATCCCTTCATATATATATATATATATATATATATATATATATATATATATATATATATATATATATCAATAAGATTTGTGTTCTTTTGTGACTAGACACGCATAGTTGTTAAGTATCGAAATATTTTATTTTCCCTCTCTCTCTCCTTGTTGTTTCTCAGTGATCCCTTTTCCTTTTTTTTTTTCCTTTGGTTAATACCATGGATTACCACTTGTCGACAGCAACGTGTCTTTCAATAAAAGTACATACATAGAGATCCCTCCGATTCCACATTTCTATAGAATAATGTATTTATATTCTTTCTGCTCATTTTGAATAATATTGTTTTTCCCATCTCTCCATTGACTCTTGTATATTCATCTCCATCCTTTGATTCCCTTTTGAAGCTATATCTGTATAATCCGGACATGAATCTTTGCCAACATGAAAGCGATGGAAAAACGCGTTTGAACAAAGATCAATAGACAGGTGTTGTGAGAAGGACACCTACATATTTAATGAAGGGATGAAATGGTTTTCCTCCTTATACATATGTATGTACATACGGAAATGAGTTCATTTTCATATCAAGGGGAGGAATAAATGTTTTAGTACAAGGTATGGTGAAGGGGTGAGTTGGGCCCAATGGGTCATTTGTCTGTTTATGACCTATATTTTTTTTCTTCATATTTTTGCTATAATACAGGATTACATATAATACAAAGCAACAAAAATATATAATTCTAGAAGTCCTTAAAAGCGCTGATCTGTAATTTCTTTTTTAATTAAAATAGGGTATTCGTGTGATTTTTGCCAACAATATTGTTAATAAACTTGACCCTATAAAAGCAGAAGTTCTTTTGATACTAATGAACCAATTAATTGAGCATCAAATCAACATCTTTTATTGAAAAATAATGAAAAGTCCAGGTGTTATTCAACTCCAAACAAATCCTTAAAAAAAGAGGATTTTTTGACATATAAATTGCATTTTCATATGATTGGAAGTTCCCAAGGATCTTATACGAAAAAAATTTATTACGGATTCGTAATTAGAGGTTTAAGCACTTCTAGAATTAGACAAACTTAACTGATGGAAAAGTAAAATTTTGCTGACCTGTGTAATCTATCGACATTCAAAAATACCTATATGTATGTATGAATACTCTTTGAAATGCATATATAATTTTCAAGATAGACATTATCAAAGTGCCAATTTCTCTTATTTAATTTAAGATATTAAATCCTTCTGTTCTTTCATCCTTTTTAAGGATTAAGATTATTGACTATCTTTGCCAACTCTGATATATTCTGACGAAAAATAGAAAATAAAATTACCTACATATGTATTTTAAATCGACTAACTAGATATATTATATCAAGGATCTGTTTTTTTTGATGACTTTACGTCTACTTTTATTCACGACAATCCTTGCTAATCTTGTACATACTTTTGTAATTCAAGGATTATTTTTTCAAGGAACTTTCCCATTCTTTTTTTAAAAAATAACTCTTTTGAAACGTCTTATTAAAATTCAATGAAATTTGACTCTGTTTGAAATTTTAACTTTCTGCCCTTTTAACAAAACTTTTTTTATTTTTTTAGACAATACAAAAAAATCATTTTAAGACTCATATTTGATTACTTATATTTTAGGAATGCATTATACATATTTAAGCATATTACAAAAGTAATACATTTTAATTTGATTAATTTGTATACCAAGGGGCACTAACAAAAGAAAAAGATAATCTTAGTGTATTTATTGAACAAATGTCAAGAAAAATGCATCACACAAGTTGTTGGCTAATATTTAATCATATTCTTCCCAATTTTAAATGAGAAAATATTATATTGAATAAATACATTATGACATGGATGTCAATCTGAATATATGGCCTTAATTATAAGATTTCAAATACAGAGACTTTGTTTATTCAATTCAATTTTAACTGCTCAAACAATTACTGAAAAAAATGTACATACATATGGTAATAAGTAGTGACATTAGATATCAGTCAAAAATGCTTTCTCTTTTATAGCAATTTTTTACTTTAATCAAAGTTTTGTTATCAATCCCAAAAGTTATCTATTATATGTATATACATAAATTGGATATACCAAGGAAAAAATTAATTTTCATCATCCTTTTCATAAAAACAAAAATATTTGATCAATTAATCTGTTAAAAAATATATCTTTGATTTTTTTCATAACAGTTAAACTATTTAAGAATAAAAGGTACCAATGCTGCTATTAGTTTACTTTCAGTCATGAAAAAAACACATTTCATTTTAAATAATTAGTTAGTTTTATTAATCAAACCACAAAGAATAATTTTTTATGTTATTGAATATGATTAATTCTACGGTGAAGAATCCACAAACACGTCAAATGTGTAAGGAAATATAAGAACATTAGAAATGAGTTCTAATGTGGTTTGATTAATGAAGTCTACATACATACAACTCATATGTGGCTCCTTGTATAAAGTCATACCTTTTTTTAATGATCGTAATCATTAATGTCTTCACTGATTTAGATACAATTAATCTATGTACATATTATAACCCTTTAATAAAAATCCTTATATATCCAAGACACAAAAATAATATTCTAAAGTATGGTTTTTTTTCTCTTTGTCGTATAAGGATTCTTTTTTAATTTTTAGTGTTTTATCTGTATTTGAGCTCAACTCATATTTATACGAATACATACATAATATATATATAATACACTTTCATACACATAGAAAAGACCCCATTGCTTATAACATCGGAAGGAAGTTAAGTAGAAAATCCCATTTAAAGGAAATTCTTATATACGAGTAGTAATGACATTACCGAACGTATGTAAAGCGATTATCTATCTGTACATTTATGTTAATGTTTTATTATTATTGTTCTAAGATGAATATTTACTAATGAAAATTTGGCTACATTTTTTTTTTTAGAAATGCGAGTTTGCTTAAATGGTCCGCTAGTTGATAGGGGAACTCTTTAATTGAATCCAATACTACATATAAAAAAATCAAAGATTATTTTGAATGTGTCTTTATACCAACCAGTTACACCCTTCCTCATTTCGGGAAACTATTAAGTTCATATCCAAATAAATAAAAATCTTGTTTTTTTGGGTTTTTTTCATTCATTTAAAATTGTTGAGTAGTTTTATTGTCTTTCTTCGAGTCGTTCCTGTCTTTTTAAATTATGTATTATTTCATGTACATAACTATTTAGATAAAATTAATTATTACTTTTTACAAAAAGAAACTTGTCAAGTTCAGTTATCGAGAATGAAGTAAAAAAATAATAAATAAAAAATTCAAAATGTTTTGAAGGTTATAATTCATTTACCTGAACCAAAATGTATTTTGTTATCTTCTTTCATAAATTATTATTAATTTCATGCTAAGTTTGCTTAATCATTAGACTTGCTGAATATCGTTCCTATTTTAACTCCAATATGTAAAATCTACTTAAATAACATGTGCATATTTAATTAAATTCATTTTTTTATCAATTTGACTTTGATGTACATAATTCTTTTGTTTCCCTTAGAGTCATTGAAAAGCATATTATAATAAGACTATTGACTTATAAACTATATTGAATAATTCCTTCGTAATATTATTTAAAAGAGTTGTACTATAATTGGCATTATTCAATTTTTAATTAATTGTTTTATTAAAATCTCAGAAAGATTTAATAATCGTACAGATTTTTTCTTTTTTTTTAAATATCCGTAAGCGAAACATTTTATGGAAAAAAAAATTGTTTCTTTTTTCTTATGAAATTGCTTCACTGAAAAGAATATTGTTAAAATAGGCATTTTTTCTGTTCAAAAGCACACACATTAAGAAATTCCTTCTTCATTTTTCTTTGGCAACTCAACATCATTATGATATTCTAAATATATATATATTTATGAATTTTGTGTGTTTTAACTTTATACAAATGCTATTAAAATGAATATTTTTATGACTGAATGCTTTATTTAATGGATCCCTCTATGATGATTAATTATTAATTTCCATTATACTAATCGTAATACAAAACTTCATTTTGGAGCAAGGTCCTTCTTTTAATCTCATTTCAAAAGTGACTCCAAAAAAAGAAAAAAAAATCTTTATGTATTCATGAACTGAGTGTATTCAACCATTTCTTCCTTTCTCTTGTTATAATACTCCCTTCTACAAATGTATATATTTCCATATATATCTTCCCCCTCCCCCCCCCCCCCCCCCATATTTCTAGGAATGAGGAAACCATAAAAACTTATTTATTATCATCATCATTGTGGTGATGATTCCATGAATGAAGTAAATGGCATTTAATGTAGGAACATTTATAAATACTTTATGTAGTTATGTACATGGTTGTTTAATTTGATTTAAGAATGAACATTAGAATTTAGGGACTATCCCTTTAAATTATGAATATACATATTTTATGTTTCTAAATATATTTATATCTCATTAAAATCTTTTATACATATGCATGGGAACTCACTTGAAGCTTTCCTTCCTTGAATACTTTTTTTTACCTTTGTGTACATATACGTTTGTTACAAATAGATAATGATGGCAAAGCATATCTTGTTTAATCGATAATAATTGATGTTATAAATTTGTGTCTCTGGTTGCCAAAAACGAACCCCTCCCTATTATTTATTTTATTTTATTTTTTTAAAAATAAAAAAAAAAAAGCTTTTAAATAGGGTTTTACCCTAAATGAAGAGTATGTTGAAATTATTCAAGTGGAAATATTGAAAAGTACAATTTTATCAAATGGTTTTTATTTTTTAAATCATAATCATTTTTATTTTTGTTTATGCAATCAGCTTTCTATTTCAACTTTTGTCCATAGAGATTGGGTATTTTTCTTCTTCTTTTAAGTGAATAAAGGGAACTCAAACAACAAAATAATCTTACTTTGGAGTCAAAATACGTATGTGTTAACAATATATGTACATATTTGATATTTAAGCCTTCAAGTTGGATTTATTAGAGGCCTTATGAAAAAAATGAATTATACATATTAGAGAATCTACATACAAAACATTTATTCTTTACTTCTTTCATATGAGAATTTGATTTAAAAAGTTTTATTAAACTTTTGAACAAAATTTTATTATTAATCAATCACTTCTTCTCATCACTTCTCAAGAGTATCAGATGGCCTTTATTTAATTTTGATTCCATGAATGAAGGTATTGAAACAACTTAATTAAATTGCGTGTATTCAAAATATAATTTTAAATCCTTTTAAATACATATGTACTTCAAAACAATACTTATTTGTTTCATGTCCAAAACATTATACGGATATTGGAAAGAATTCATATATGTATATTTGATACAAAGCAAATTACAACACAATTCATTTGGATGTACGCATAAGGTCGATATTTCCATTCAGGATATTTAAATAACTCTTTGTTGTTGAGTTTATCCTCCATGGTATAAAAAAATCCACTATTTTAGATTTAAAAAAAATATGATTTTTCATAGCTTATATATTTTTGTAGAATAATTGTTAAGATAACACCATCAAATGTTTGTTTTTCCTTTTATGAAAAATGACAAGTACACACTAATTTTATGCATAACATAGAGCTGACCTATGAAGTTTATAAAAATATTTATAAAAATTTCAACCAAAAATACAAACATTATCATTGATTTTTAATGCTAAGCCAATTAATATACATAAGAAATACAAAATATAAAAAACAGAGCTATTATTGCTACTTTGAAGCAAAAATTAGGAAAAATAATTAAACCAATCATTGTAAAAGTTACAATTCAATCTAAACATGTGCAACTCTTTGGCAAAATGTTGCCCTATTCCAAAGTGCTACGACAATCCCTTTTTTTTGATAACTTAAGTTATCTACAACCTACACAATGAAATAAGAAAATTTGCTATTAATTTTAAGGCATATTTATTTAATATAATCTGTTATTGTAATATGTTTTTTTGCTAAAGATGATGGATTAAATATATATTTTTAACAATTTCCTCAGAAGTGGGATTGTCAAGCCAAATATTATATTGGACGAATCTTTTTTATGATTTGAATTTTTTAATAAATACAATATTTAGCAATTATTTTGATCTTTTTGAGCAGTAAGTTATTTATATGCAAAGTATGTAGTTTATGGAGCCTATATAACTCTGAAACGAATTTTTCTCTTGTTTGGATTTGACTGTAGATTGGTACTTGCAATGAGAAGACTTTACTTTTGTAAATGAAATTTCTATGCACCCTTGTTTTCAATATTGTAGGTCAAAAAAGCGTCTTGATTATTTTATTGATGTAGAAACATGCGTTATTTTTTTTCCCACAGGTTAATGTTATGTTGTAGAACCACATATGTATACTGCTAATTATTTTATTTTTCTCAACTTTTGACTTATCTAATACGAAGATACAGTAAACCTATGTGCAGTAATATATATATATATATATATGCACAAGGACCTCAATTATTGTCTAATACTAAGTTGATTAATTATATTATCGTCATAGAAATGATTTGTGAATTGATTTATTATTTGTTACCTATAAAAAATTCATCGAGTCACATATGGTAAATCAAATACAAAAATTCTACAAAAAAAATAATATAGGTATTGCACAAGAATTGAAGAAGTGTGCCAATGCAAATTGAGGTTAATTTTATTCAATATAATTTCAATTCTAAGTATAATTCATTAGTTAAATGTATCCTTTACAAAAATAAATATGCTTAAGAAATGATGAAAAAAAAGGTATTAAAAATATACACTTGTAGTTCTTCAATGTATTGTATATAACTTTTCATTGGTCGCAAAAAAAATCGCAAAGTAGCTTATTTATTTATTTATTTTTACTGCTTTCTAATTTCTCTTGTATCTTTTTCTAAAGAAGGCCGCTAGTTTGTATTATTTTTAAATTTTCTTTTTTTTTACATTTATAGAAATGTCATTTTTATTATAAACTTAGATATTTGAATTTGAAGGTTCCTTTCAAATATATAAGTTCAATGGATTTTAACAAACAAAAATATATATCAATCAATATTACAAACAGTACGATTTAAGTGTCTATGTATAGCTCCCTTCTGATCATAGCCATAAAATAATGATGTTGTAATGATTAATGCATATTTACATTATTTACACAAAATTGGAAAATTAATATCATTTCCCTATGAATCGATTGTCATCCTCTTCCTATGAAATTCTCTTCAGAATGCATCATTCAGTATAAATTGCTTTAAAATGCTTATACTGGTAGGGAAGAAAAAAAAAGACAAACAAATTTTCCTTTATCTATGACTCTGCAATTTTTATAGCAACATTCATTTTCTATCAAAACTCTATTTGAACATCAAATAACCCATGGTCTCATAGATGAAAGCGGGGGGGGGGGGGACAACGAACGTAATTCCCCCCCCCCCCTTTCACCGCCGTGTCTTTCGTTCCCCAACAAACGACATGCGCTTAAAAGAGCACACTTTTCCCTTACACAATTCTACGCTTATATTTTCTGTTTTTCCCCTTCAGTCGAAAAAAAGTCCTTAATAACTAAGGAACAATATTCTGTGTTATAAATAGAGAGAAAGAGGACTGATTCACTATTTTTCACGTCAATACTCCTACTCTGAATATGCAATAGAAGTCTGCCAAGTCATTATTAAGATTTGATTAATTTACCAATTGCAAAACATGTCTGGACAATGGTTAATGTTGTTTTTTGCATATTTTGTTCTTGTGCAAGGTAAGTTATCACTTGTTTGTTTACTTAAAAGGATATCTTACTATGAATTAGTATCAATTGAAGAGTTTAAATATTAATAATTACTTAATTTTAAAATCAAATGAAATGTTTACAAGCATATCTGGGGACAAAATATACCTTCACAAACTTTGATTTATGTTTGACTGCATAATTTATGTATCAATATTTAACATTTAATAATGCCTTCATTCCATACCAGAATGCTTGCATGATTTAACATTTAATTCTAAATAAATATGTGTAAAAAGCTCTTCTTTCATTCAAATAAAACCGTTTGACTTTGTAAGTTTTTTTTTTTGGCTTTTTCATTGGGTTATTTTTACATCGTAATATCTTGAAAAGAGTTCCTTTTTTTAAAATCTGTTAACCAAATTACACTTTAGTATACATATTTGTAGAAGTCAATGATCGATATAATCAAGCATTAAGTCATGTAAAAAAAAGTTGTGATTTTTTTTTGGTAAATAGATGGTTGTCAAAGTAAAGCCTTCAATTTCATAGTAGAAACATATATATATATAGACTTAAGTAGGTCATGACCAATTTACTTCATTGAAAGACATGTGTTGATAATTATATGTATGCATGCCAAATCCTTAGCCTTGATTATTGAATACATAACATATGTATCTCCAATATAATTATCCTAACAGATCAATGAACTTATAGTAAATGTCAATAATTATCAAGGGTTGACATTTTTGTATTTATTTTATTCTTTTTGTCATGAATATTTCGTTTCTTTCTTTATCATTTCATTTCAATTCAACCATTTTATTATGTGCTTATTTGTCTTTCTATATATAAATAACTATTCATTGGATCCTCAATAAAAACCTGTTCTGTATGAGTATAGAAAATTATTTCTTTTAAATATAAGATTTTACGGTGTTTTTTTTTAATCATTATTTTCTATAATAGACTTTTCAATGTACATATTTTTCTTCATTCCAAGTTTGTATGTACATGATATCTTTACTTTCATTATGCCTACATATGTATGTTACAACCTTAGGTATATAACTTCATGCAACAAGGTCTTTTCGTATCTAATTATTTATATGAATGTACATAGGTAATGTAGTACGTATATTTGATAAATCCCAATGGAACCTTGTTGCTTTTAAGTAGCTAAAAAAATTTAACATTAAAATGTGTGCTTGCTTTTTTCATAGAAATATAAAAAATACTTTTTTTTTTCTTTTTCTTCTAAATTTGAGTCAGAGATTTTTTCAAATTAAATAAAGCAACTCATTCACATTTTTTTCCTTTCTTTCTTCCTTCTTCATTGGGTGCCATATTCATAGGCTTCATTTCTTATTGAAATATATGTTTTAATAATACAATAAATATATATATATATAACCGAATGTTATTGCTATTAATGTTTAACTTTTGATTTTCACTCACTCACATTTGCAGATTGAGCCCCCCTTCTTCTCACAAAAACAAAAAACTTCAATATCTCAAAGCAAACAAACCTAACAACTATAATAGAACTTTGAACAAATATATTTCCGATCTTAACTACATATATATATATATATATATATATATATGTTTATTTGAAAAAGAAGACGAAGGAAAGTGAAGGGAATCATATATCAGTTATTGACAAACATCAAGTTTATTCATGCCTTGATAGGTAGTACATAGGTATAGAGTTATAAACGTGGATCCGTCTGTACTTTTTCCCTCTGTAACTGTATACAAAACAAAAGGGGTTACGTTTCCAAGAAAGTCTTTTTTCTCGAACATCAAACAAAGCTATAGCCATTAAATTTACACCTGCAATTATATAATATAATGAGATTTATTGACTCTTTTCTTATAGATATTTGATAGAAACCTTTTTTGACGGAACAATAGTTTTGTAAAAATGGTGCCTATGTGTTGTCATTGTTTTAACTCTGACTTTATTCATTTTTATTAATGATTATTTTACTATCATTTAATATAATTTTTCAAAATTGAGGTGATATTTCAGAAAAGGTGTACTAAGGATCGGTACAATGTACAAGTGTAGCAATTGTTCACGAATTGTTAATTCTTTTGGATTATGATATGTATATCTATAAGACCCCAGAATAGGGGCAGTAGGAGAGTGCATTATGTTCTCACTCGAGACTTTTTCTAATCTATAATATATATCATGCGATTTATAGTAAATATCATATAGTATCTTAAGTTGCAATAATAATAATAAAATCAAGAATTAAATTAACGCATTCGGTATCATTTTAAAAATATTCCTTTGAATAATTATCCTAATTTCTTGCTCAAAACTATTTTTTTAGCTGTTGCAACATTTGATAATCAATACAATTTGTGAACAAAATACTGACTAGTATAATTTTCACGTAAATATATTCAATATATACATATATATGAGAGTATGTTGTGATACCTACTAATTTGCTCCCATACACTGAGACAAAAGTAAAAAATATTCCTACTCTCTCCCCTAAGATAAAAAAACTATAGTTAAACATATGTGTATGGAGTAGGTATGCACCTATTCATCTAGTGAAGCTTACATAGGTAATCATGCATAATCATCATCATCAAACATATATATATATATATATTGGTTTGTAGGTAGGCAGGTAAAGTTGGTTGTGGTTGTGGTTCTAATTATGGTTAAAGAAATGTTTTGCAACTCATAAGTATAGATTTAAGTTTTGATTAAGGAGAAAATGATTATTTTCTATATTTCTTCACTTCATTTGGTGATAAGGAAAGGAATTAAAGTTGTCAGAAATATTTCCGTCTTTACATTCTACATATAAATCATAAACCAATCATCAACTACGTGCCTTGTCATATTCTTACCAAGACACAAATACATAGGTATATACCAAATATGTATGACTGTCATTTTATGTTTTTTTTTATATGTGGTTCAAAAAACACTCAAGATAATTACAGGGTTTTTTTAATAGACAAGGGGGAAAATAGAAATTTGCTCTACATATTATATGTATTAGTATCTATTTGGTTCGTGTAAAACCATAAAGCTCACTTTTGATAATCAAATTAGGGACAAGCATCCACTAACAGAATTATTTTTTTATAGTATACATACATTCGTATTATAAATGTATTTATATGTATACGTGCATTTACATGTTTTGATTGGATAAATTTTTACTTCCTATGACTCTGTCTATGTTATAGATAAGTATAAGAAAAATCCATGATTTTAAAATGAAAGCAAATTCTTTCACCTTTAAAAAAAAATAAAAAAATTAATGGAATTGAAGCCTTCATTGGCATAGTTATAATAACAATGAATAAATCATGAGGTACAGTAGGTGTGTCATGGAATGTAAAAAATTAACGACATTATGTACTTTAAATAGAAACAAAAAACTTGAATCTTTGTCTTTCATGTAAATTACATAGTTTCATTATTTTTAATAAATCAAATAAATGCTTACAAGATTTAGAGCATAAATATATACATAAGCTCCATCAAATCAATATTTCATTTCATACTGAGCAACATTTTTATCATACCCAACATTGGTAGATGATGAAAAGTTTCATATTTGGATGCATTTAAGTATCCATTATATTTATAATTTAATATACATTTGTCTTAGATTGAAATATATATATATATATATATATATATATATATATAATTTTTGTTTGTTTTAAGAAAAATTTAATTTTATTATTTATATTTTTAAATTAGAAGGGAAATCTTGATTAATATGCCAATAATAATCAATTTTTTGTTTTGTTTTGGTATGCAATATTAGATGTTATTTATTAAGGAATGCTACATAATACATATATTTGTAACAGATGCCGTTTCAGTTTAAAGAGAGCAAGAAGGATGGGACAACATCAAGTAAATTATTTTCATTTTTTATTCCCTTTCATAAAGTTGTATATTTGTACTCTTCCTCAAAATAAAAATATATATTTTATGTCCATAGTTTAGGACTTCATTCTGTATTCTACGTTGACATTCTTAGGATGAAGTTTAACTTAATAAAAATGATAGAGATATGGATGATTATGTTCTTGTTGAAATTAAAGTATAAGGCTTTTACGTAAAAGGCTAGTGGTGTTTACATGCACTTATTATAATAATATTTCCCGGAAAATTGAGATCACAGGAAATTTTCATCATGAGATAAAAAATAAAAAATACTGTGAAAGTTAGATAATTTGTTATATATTTCGAGAAGAGAACAATAATTTAAAGCTAGTCTTACCCATACGTACATTTATGAAAGATAAAAACAAATACTTTATTGGTAATATATTTGTTCTAAAAATCAGGCAATAGGTATGTGGTTCATTACATTGCTTGATATATTTATAATTAATTCAAAAAATCATATTTCAACTTGTTAAGTATCTAGGCAATACATAAGACCCATACTCTAGATACAGCAATTATGTAAATTTCATTGGTACTTTAAAGCATGTCATAATCATTTCTTGGATTAATAAACCTTTTTTGATGATCATAAATAATTTGAAAGTTATTTTCTGTATTTATCAAATTCTATACAAAATGTTAATATTTTTTTAAATAAATAAATTGAAGAATAGGTAAGGAAATACCCGTTTCTATTTAAATATAATGGAAGTTATATTTTTGGGGTATTAAACAATTATCATTCAACCTGTAATAAAATCAAATATTATTCAAAAAAGAGGGGAGACAATATTGATTAGTTTTGTAGTTCGGAATTTGCATTAAGTTTGCTGAAAAAATATTATATATTTAAAATTTCTTTCTTAAATATCTTCATTAATAAAAGTTCTCAAAATTCATTCAAAAAATATAACAATCAAGTACAAGCTCAAACTCAAATAATAGTTTATAAAATCTTACATATATGTGACTAAATATTTAAAGAATTACACAAAGGTCACAAATAATTTCTTTTTACTGATTAAAATAACAAGATTGAGTTAGTGAGTTTTTGATATTTACCAACATAGTTCCATATTTTATAACTACCATATTATAGAATATACAGATATTCCCTCAACGACACATTTCGTTTATACCGTTTGTTTGTGTCAACATATATATTTATATAAACCATTTCCTCACTTCACCATTCCGTGTGCTGAAAATCCTTTCATTAAAGAAAGAAAAGTGATCTATGTATGTACACAATGAGAGATTAGTTAATATATTTCCTTGTTATAAATTCTGTTGTGGAGAGTTCAATCCACGCATGTTTTTATTTCTTTAAAGAATAGTTTAATTAGAGATAGGGAGTACATAGATTGGTTTGCCTTTATTTCTTCTATATACCATTAAATAAAATGTTCATACAATCCACTTGAATGTGAAAAGTTTTGACCCATATTAAAATATTGAAATATACTGAAATCCTATAGATTTATAAGTAAATTAATAATGTATCATATATACATAAAAAATCAGTTACATAAAAATATATTACCTGATTATTTACACGATGGTTCAAATAAGTTAGCACCCACACATAATGACAAACCATATTTAATAATCGAGGATCATTCATATCCCACGATATATGCCTCACTACAAAATAAGACTCAAATAGCCAATACACAAGTCATGGAGACTCTTTTGAAACTGAATCGTCACACCAAACTAGAAACCATAGTGCAAGATTTTGACAACAATATATCCTACAATATATGTATTGTCAAGCATTCAAAATAAGAAAGATCTTTGACGACTATTAAAAAAATGGTTTCTGAACACAATCCCTGAAACGACGAATAAGGATACTTACAGGCAATAACTAATCTATTAAATCAGACTTCTAAAAGATTAAATATGTGTATATTTTTGTGCATGTATAAGGCTTAAAATAATATACAATGTATGCAAAATAAGAATTTATGGTCAATGTATTTATTATGGATCTCCATTGACATATATGTTCAACTGTCACTGCGCACAAATATCATTCACTCAATTGTCGATACACTATATAAGTAGGTATTCGTAGACTTCTGCCTGTCTATCTGTGGGTCAGCTATGTATTATTGGATAAACTGAGTTGATTTTTTGCATATGACCATCCCCAGGGACTCTACAATGAACATAGGCTACTTTTTTTCAAGCTCATTTTTGTTCCTGTAGCTTGGTAATAGAAAAAAGTAGCATTAAACTTAGATAATTTATTTTGTACCAGAAGTTGGAACTATCTAGCTTTAAAATGAGATCTCTAGGTCTTAATAAATAATTACTGTAATTATCTACATATGTATGTATATAATATATAGGTCTCAAAAATAATCTTGTCTTTGTCTCCAATGTTTTGATGTCGGTTATTGTGGCTTTAACCACAACAATAGAGGTATCGATGTAACTTTTGTGGGTAGAGATTTGCGCTAAAAGAGACTAAGATTAAGTATTATATCATAAGATAAAAGGCGTTTTGTCAATAGTCTCATAGCTCAAAGGCAACTTATTTTTTGACTCCAAGCGTATGGTCCTTTATATGATAAAGATTCTTTTTCAAAACAAATTTTCTTATTCTTATAAAAATTTGTTTTCAACAAGAATCTGGTTTATTAAATGAAAAGTTGTTCCATTTTTATTTTTTTATAATATTATTTTATTCTAATAAATTTCTCGAACTAGTGACCACCTTACCACGGACCTAGATACATTTTTTTTCTTTTAAAAAAGATAATTTTAAATGTAGTTAGTTTGATATAGGTTTGAACTTTCAAGACTTTGAGGGATTGAGACGAAGGCCAATCTTGAAAATCACATCAGACCATCTAACATTAGACGAGCCGTATGCATAATACAATGACGAAAAGTCAACATGGATCAAAATTCACTCCTTCTAACTTTCCCTTGATTGATTAATAATTCATTCATAATAAGGTTTTCATCAACTGACTATATTTATGAGTACATACATTCTATTTATTTAGAGTGTACACATTTAGCGTTCATATATGTAATGTTAGAAATAAAATAGGAAAGGGAGACTTTAGGGTCGTAAAACAACTTCTATGAATCAATATTTCATTAGAGTCTCATAATTATGAGAAATATACAAGGTACTTAGCTAAGTACAATGTACATGCATGAATTGTCAGAATATAGATTTATAAATGTATTATATATATATATATATATTGACAAATTCTATTAACATTCAATTCTAATACAATTTTGTTTATCTTCGAAGAAATGTGGTTAATGGCAGATTGAGTTATGGATTAACTTGTGTGTTTTGTTTCCCTTACATACATGGACTTGCTCTCCTTTGAATGTGCATGTAAACCTCATATAAATTATTGCTGTTATGTCAACTATCAGTTAATTGATACTTTTATACACATATATTATATATTATTGTACATATGTATATGCTTTTCTTATTACAGTTATATCCACTTAGGGAGTTATTATAATGATAATAAAAAGAGATAGATAAGGTTTTTAAGAGGAAGGGAACGGAGGGGAAAAATAACATACTCACTCCGAATATGAATGTATTTGTATGTACTCAAGGACCTTAACATAAACAGGTTGATTGTTAGAACATGTGTGTATTGTCATTTGGAGAACAGAGAATATAATGAATCCATTCGATTAACTTTGTTTTTATCCATGTACATATGTCACATCTTCATCTTTTCAGAGCTGCCACTGCTACCACTCTTACATACGTACATCCTCCCTTTAAAAATCCTATATGAGATACTTTACTCATATAATTGCATTTAATTTAATTATATATAGAATTATTGGTTTCTTTTTTGTTTTTTAATCCCCATGATAAAAAAAAAAAAGGTCTGAATATATATAACATTGCTGCCCAATCGTCATTCAACGTGAATTTTCCCCTGCAACAGTGAGAAATAATGTCTAGCTTATGGTGATATTAAGGAATTGGTTGATTGACTTTGCAAAAGTGAATATTGAGGAAACAATTTTTGACCATTCCGTTTATCTTTGTCTGTTGTAGTTCATAATTATTATATTTATAAGTTATTAATGTATTGTGCAACGTACTTTTGAATTTGAATATTTCTTGCAAAATTATGAATTCTTCTGTAAAATAGGGAATCTTCCATCAGTTGGAAAAAACATTTTGTATTGGAAAGTGACGACGACAATTATAATTAAAGAATTACTTTATAAAATAACACTCGTTAATTGACAGGAAAAATATTACATTTCTCTATAATAAATAAAATAATAGATAAGGAACAATCCCTATTTATCGTGATATCATTTTAAATTGCATTAAAGTCTGCATATATCTTTATATTTGTAGTATTTTTCGGCGAATTGCCTCCCCACGGAGAGACTCGTATCTTCATATTATGTATGTTTAATAATACAACTACTTCTTATTCAGTAAATAGCCTCTTAGCTTCTTAACATCAAGCCCCTGTGAATGAAAGAACAGATTATTAGCTATCATACATCTATTATCATATGTACATGTATTCATTTACTCATTATTATTAGTGAAGAGTTCCTCAAGGGAAATTACATTCTAATTCTTGATGTATTCATCAGGAGTTGCGTACATATGTACATATATCTATCCATCTATCAATCCCTAATTTGGACTCTCATCTTCTCATTACAGAACCACTGTGGATATAAGGGCTCTGATTTCCTTATCAATATATACGTATAAATCTTTACCTATATCTCTGTAGGAACTGTAGTCTACAAAGCTCTAAAGACAATTGGTTATTCAATAGAGTGCCACACCTCTTTTGCCCTCATTCTAACACAAATATACTCTGTTACATGTATGAAATCGTCTGAGTCCTTAGCATGATCAAATTTTTTCAAGCCTTATACAAATGTTGGTAAGGCGTCGTACATATGTATGTCTGTACCTATGTATTGTGGATGCATGCGTAAAGGTATATCTTGCTTTAATAAATTTACAGGAAGCTTCTCTTCATGTCAAATATTTTATAAAGAACATGAAAATGAAATAGGTCTCCAAAGACACTTTTTAAATAATAGAAAATGCATCCTCATTTATTCAAACATACGTTTGTTTATGATTAAAATGGAAGTATTAGCATCAATATTTTATCATATGCATAAACGTAGATAATTTATTCTCTACATACCCAATCTTTGTCTCCCATCACTAAACGTTGAATTTTTAAATTACATCATATGTCGGAATATCATACATTAATATAAGTGAAGAAGGAATTAAGTCAATTAATTCATTAATTATTAGCTAAGGATCTTCATGTGCTGATAAACAGTTTCGTGAGTTTGGGTGTCGGAAGGGAACTCTTTCACCCAACCTGACAAATTTTCTATTGCCAAATGAAAAGATAATTTAAATTTATTCCAATGGCAAATTCTTGTTGTCAAGCAGCCTTTTAGGAAAAGAGAAAAAAATCATTTTTGTAAAAAAAAAAAAACTGTAATTAAAAATTTTCTTTAGAAAAAAAAAAGTCCTGAGTTAACCTCTCTGAACAAAAAGGAATATTTTTTTCAATTACTACTATTGTTAAAAACTTTGTAAATAGAGTAGAACCCTGGAACTGGATACTGATTAGTTTCGGAAGGAACGTTAAGAAGCGATAGAGTCTAGTTCTCAATCAACATCAAACTGCATTTTGTTTACAAGAATTACGTGTGTAGTTTTATTCGAGCTCAGAGGTAAAGTTTTTCCTCATTTATACCAAACTCTGAATATTTCAAGTACTGAGACTGATTGAGCTCTGGGGTTCTACTGCATACGTATATGTACCATAGATTCCGGAACAGGGGACCAAGAGGTTATTGCCCCCTTTTTGAAGAAAAAAACAATAACTGTGAAAAGACGGGCAGTTATTGTATGATTTATAAGTGACGTCATTTTAATAAAACTATCACCCCTCTACATATAATCTTATTGGTACTGGCATCCCTGCTATGTACCAGTACATATAATATACATGTGATGATTTAAAGACTCATATTATTCCATATCTGGATTTTTAGATATTCGATACATCACTAGTATATCATCGATTAATTATAATTAATCATATTAACTATCATTAAGAAAATTAGTTCCTGTTTGTTATTTCTTTTTATCTTTAAAAAAGAGTGACACTGCAATGAAAAGTAGATATCCTAAAGGTTCCTTTTAAACATGAACCTTGTTAATTCATTATAAACATTGGTAATTTACATCCAAAATAATATATCCTATTCGGATGGTAAAACAAAAAAAAATACTTTTATGGCCATTGTGAGTGTTTGTCACAACTTTATGAGCAAGGGTTTTGGGGATTTAAAAAAATAATGATGAATTGTATTTTGTATACATATACATATATGTTTATAATTGTAAACATCACGTCAATTCCGATTAACATAAAATTTTCATATAGGTGTATAGAAGTTTAATTACTTTTGGGGAATGGAATACCTTTGTAACTATATTTAAGATGAAAGATTTTCATAGTTTATGGCTCAGATAAGCAATAAACAGAGTTCTCAAGAGATTGTTATTCAAAGCCAGTCAGTTTGTAGAATATGTAAAATATTATATACATAAATATATTTGAAAATATTTATTTCCATTAAAAGATCAAAATGAGGGATGTAAAAAGTTATTTTAAAATACTGGGAATAGCTGAAATTCTAATCTATGTTTGTTTTTAAATAGTATAGAAACAAAATGCTATAAATTAGTAAATATTCCTACAACAAGGAGAATTCTTCATAATTACCTACCCAACTCAATTAACAGGTACTTTGTCTGCTGTTAATAGCTAAACAAAATGATAAGGCTGCAATTTCAGAGGCTCTTGATCAATACAATTATGTACCTAACAAACTGGATATTGTAAGTAGATTCTTTAAGGAATCTTTTTCTCTCACTAATTACATTATGTAAATATGTAATTTGAATGATGAAGGGAATTAAAGGAAACAGATTAGCATAAACTTTTGTTACATTCAAAAGTACAAGAAAAGAAATAATATATAATCATCAAATCATTTACGAATCTTCAGTCTTCAGAGGAGATTCATTAATGAACCCATGGAGGTTTTTGTTTTTTATCGATCGCAAATATTTTTTGTTTGCTTTCAACTTTCTTTTTAAAGAAAGAAACATTCATCATATTTTCAAAAGGATACAAAAACTGTAACGATATGTATATATATATATTTATATATATATGCTATGTAATTTATTCCCCTCAAAATCTTTCTTTGATTTTAACAAAATGTTTGTCATTCTGTTTTCTGTCAATATAGTCGTTTTTTATAGGAAGATATTTCATAACAAAAATAAATCATATTCATAATTACATTTTCTTTAGTAGCTCAATGTTTTATTTGACTAATTTATAAATATTTATGTCCATAAATAGCAATAGTATTAAGCAAAATACTTATTCCAAATGTTTTTATCATTGTATTCATAGACGATTGGATAGACTAACAGCTTTAATTTTTCATCATCATAAATTGCTTGATACCATTTGGAAAGGTTTTATTATACTCGTCAAATCCAAGACATCAAATAATTAGTTATAATTAGTTCATTGGAGCTTTATATATTTACATCGAACTGCAAGCAACTCTTGGTTTGTGAGTACTTTGGACATGAAGTCCGTTTTTCGACTTTGATTAATGAGTGATATCATGGAATATTTTGCACAAGAAATTTTCTTTACTCTTGTTACTTCAAAAAAAACCAAATAGTCCTCACCTTTACTAGACATATTTTATACTAACTGGGTTTAACGGACCCATATAGTATATAATCTATTGTCAAGTTTCATGTGCTAAATTTGAACAATAGTTATTCCATAAATACATATATTCGTCCATCAAATATTATGTACTTATTGTCGTTCCTGATTGTGTAGATGAATTACATGATTATATAATCACATAATTAATTACAAAATAACAAAGAATATTTTTAATTCAAATTTAAAAACTTTCAAGTGTCTACAAAGTCATAAGATCTTGGCTTGCGTAGAGCCATAAGAAATGCAGAGTCGCAAATATTTTTTTATTATTTCAGAAATGGGCCCAATGGTAGTTAACTTAAGGGTTAAGCTTCTGACTATGTACAATGATAATTGCCAAGAAACGGGGGTGAATTCATTTATAAGAAGTAAGTCCTCAGTCGGTAAAGAGCATTTGAATCATCCACCTATGAATTGGATTTTGCTTGTAATCCAAGTTATGACACTGCTATTATTCTTTATCTAAGATAATCTTTCAGACACCATGAGTCTACACTTTTACAAGTGTGAAGAGTTTGTCTCTACCTTCTCTAAGTATAACCCTACATACATACATACATACGAAGATTCACAGGAAATTGGAAAAGGGCTGTCTGTCTTTATTTATCCAATGTCGGAATGATTTAAGTAAATTAGAAATCATAATAAAACGTATTTGTCTGTCTGCAGCTATCTCTAGTCTTGTTGCTGCTCCTGCTTCTATCATTACTTCATATTATTATTGTTGTTATGTTCATACAGTTATTACCCATCCAAAACCAGAGAAGTTATTGGTTTCTTCACCCCTATTTTTCATCTGAACATAAGTATTCTTTTTCAAAGAATGAAAACATGAGCCATCCCCCTATTCGACTACATTTTATATATTGTACACATTTCTTTGAGATAACCATCTCCTTCTTTCTACTCAATAACGATCATATCCGTGCTTTTTACATGTATGTATGTTTTTCTTTCAGAACATCTGTGCTGAGAAGAAAGATGAACTACACGAGTATTATTATTATTACTTAGAGCTCCTATATTCATATGAGTTATTAATATTACATATAAATATAATATATACATACATACTAAAGACAGGAAACCTATTAAATGACAAAAAAATCAATTTAACATAATCAGGTCCATGGTAATAATTATTTTTACATAAATAAACTTATATTCTATTTTCATATATATAATTATCTTCAAATTCAACTTTAAAATTTTTATTCTGCATAGTTTAACAAGGACAAAGAGCAATTAGCACATAACTGTAATTGTATAGATTGAACAATACTATGTAGGCATTAATTATTAAATAATATATTAAATGAAAGACACTTATTTTATTCCTCTAATCATTTTTGCAGAAATGAACTCAAATTAAAGAGTTGAATATATGTATATATTATATTTGTAGAGATTCATGAGTCTGTCTGAGATGTATAGACTCATAAACTACTGAATGAATTAAGTTGATTTTTGTAATGTGATCCCAATGGGTCACTGCTAAGGGCATTGTACACTTTCCTTTGCCATTTTTTCACTCTATGTTATACTCTTGGCATGTCTCTAAAATCATATTGTATACAAAAAATAATGCCGATAAAATATGTAGTAACACATCCTAGTCTAAAGTTTGATTTGTCTAGCTTAAAAAATGGGACTTGAGGTCTTGATAAGAAATTACTAGAACCGTTAATCTAACTATTTTAATTGTATGTGCAGGGATTCAGACTCTATTTGAGCAAGACATTGATGATTTAGTAATATTTGTATATATATATTAATTTTAATAACAAATATATATATATATATATATATAGTACGAAAACACGATTATTCAAACTTTTACTTTTATATTGAGGCTATCTGGAGTCATTTTTTTTATTTAAATGTTGAATTTCTATTGATATTTTCTTCGAAAAATAGTCGACAATGCTTTGACTAGACTTTAATGCTTGAGGTAGGAAAATAAATAGTAATAAATATCGAAACTTTATGAGTGGTCCTGGAAAAGAATTCCACGTCTCATAAAATTTACTAAATCAACCATATCGTGACAGATGTATGCAATTAAGTCACTTCTCTAATACTTTTCACATAGAAAAAAGTAAATATAACACCCAAAGGAGCTGTACTGAGTTGTTTTAGAAATGAAAAATACATAAATAAATCCATTATTTCTACTGGCCTAGTTAATGAGCCTATTAGAAGGAATGTGTGTATGAAGGGGGAAAAAAGAGCCGTTGAAAGACAAATCGAAAAGAAGTTTGTTTTTTATTTTCAACTTGTAAAACGATTAGGGATTTTTTTTTAACGAGCTATTAAAAAAATACTTTAAAAAAATTAATAATCTTAAAGGACGACCTAAAATTATTTACATGCATTTAAATTATGATTTTAGACACAAACTGCCGCCGCGTTGACACAAAGTCACCAAACTTCATATCTAAATCCCAAAAACTTGATGAAAAAATCCACGAAACGGTTTTATTTGAATGCCATGTTGATAATCTGGGTAAAAAAATCATAACATGGTACAAAGTGATGGGTGGGAAAAAGAAGCTCATATATGCAGGAAACATCAACATATTTCAAGATCCTCGACTTTCTGCAGGAAAAAACGGTCTTCATTTGGCCATAAGCAACTTGAAACAAGAGGATGATGGTGAATACTTTTGTCAAGTCAATACAAATCGAGAGGATGAAATTAGACTTCATCATTATCTTAAAGTTCGAGGTAATACAAGTCACTTATGTATTTTATACAGTATATATACATATTAAATCGAATTTAGTTCCACCAATAATCAAACCAGACCCTGAGAATGGAAACATCAACATCGTCAAAATTAATAAAACTGCAACCCTAAAGTGTATAGCATCTGGCTCTCCCAAACCTTACATCACCTGGTCAAAGTTGGTAAGTTTGACTGAGTCAAATTGACTGTAAATGCTTTTGATATATTTATACATGACCATTTACAAAAACAAAAAATATTTTTGGTTTTTATTTGTTTCTTGACAGAGAAGCAAATAGATTCATGACAAATGGTTACAAGATTACTATTTGAATTTACATTTGACATTGACAGTATTTAAACAAATACAGTAACCCCCCCCCCCCCCAAAAAAAAAAAAAAAAAAAAGCCAAATTAGAAGAGTTTTTATATTTCCTCTATACGTAATATGTACAATGTACATCCCTTCCTCATCTCAGATAACTTGGCCCAGCGGCAAATATGAAAATAAAAAAAAATATAAATGTATACTTGAAAAAAAAATTAGGTACATTGACAAAAAAAAACTCATTTAGCATATTGCCTTAAGGCTTTTTTCTAAAAATTGCATAAAACCCATTCAAAAATAAATGGACAGATAAGAGACAATATTCTTTCAATAGCTTCTTATAGGTAAGTAGTTGTAAGTAAAAAAAAATTGATGTCTATTTTAAAAATTGATATTATTAGCTTATAATCTTATTATTTGAGTGTGGCTAATTGTTCTTCAGTATATACTACATATGTACATATATACATATATATTAGGGTTTTTCATTTCCCCGTAAATTGAACGAGATCCTGGGAAATTCCGGAATGAGTTAATTAAGAACACCTACTCTGAAATTTATGTAATTTATTATATATTTAAAGAAAAAAAGTATAGATTTTTTGTCTTTAAATTTGTAAAAGATAAAAAAAAATCAATTTATTGAAAAGATTCCAAGATTCACTAATAGGTATATAACTAATTACAATTGTTAGTTAATATATACCATAGTTAAAAAAGTATATACTTGTAAAGCACATCGGTAATACGTAAGGTCTATCTAAGAATAGCAACTTCTTTAATTAAAATAAGAAGCATCTCATACTGCTCCAGAAACAATAACTAAGTTCCAAACCCAGGAGTGAAAATTCTCTCTTATTTTTTTTTTTTTTTGATAATACCCATAACAGGTCATTTGCAGGAGATAAATTATTAAAAAACTTATCTCAAGTGAATCAACAAATTGCTTTAAACTTTTCATTGAATGGAATTACATAAATAAAGCTTTATATAACATAAGTATATTAGTTAAATGCAGAAATATTTATACTCTCGAAACATTCACGATGGTGATAAACTTCGATTAGTATACTCTCTAAGTACATGTTTCTTTTGCACTTTTTGTATACTTGCTTCTGACGAAGCTCATTTTCTAATGTATGCATCATTGTAGATTGGCAAGGGAATACGATTATTTAGATGTGTAGGTAATTTTAAACAGGAGTAATTAAACACAAGCCTCCAATAAATGTAGGCATGTACATAAAATAGTACACCCATTTGCTCCACACATTAAAAATATCCTTCTCCCATAAATGTCTGACTCACTGAATAATAGGTATGATTTATGTCAGTCATTAGGCAGGGCAGCCATTATCATTAGTCTTATTGACCCAACTAAGTACTACTACGACAATATATTATATTTATTATGCATGTACGCATATTTTGTACGACAAGAGTGATACCTCGATATAATTACTCCTCTGATTTCCTATTTATTTGATTCTACAATTTATTTTAAATATTATGTCAATTCAGTCCATTTCTCTTTGTCATACACAATACATACATACACTCCTACCTAGCCATGAACAGCACGTACAACATATTTATGTTCTATACCTACAGAGAAGTAGTTTTTCATTAATGATAAATCGACTTCCCATTCCATTTATGAATGTCCATACATACATAAATACAAACTTGTTTTTGTTGTAAGCTATGTATTATTCAGTTCCTTAAATGCCATCGTTTTTAGGACAATCCTGGAGTAGTTATTTCTCGTGGTGAGCAAATACTTATACAGGACGTCTCTCGATTGAATGCCGGTGTTTACGAGTGTAGGGCTTCAAATGGTGTTGGTGATGATGCACGGGCTCAAATTCGACTTGAAGTTCTCTGTAAGTTATTATTCATCTAACTATTTAATATGATTATAGATACAGTAAAACTCCGGATCTCAAAAGTAATTCATTCCAAAAGGAGTGTCGAAAAGACATGCTTTGATTACAAAAGTTGTTCAAGCTCAGAGGCAAAGTGTGTCGAGCACTGAGGGCGTCGTCGTGTTCTTGGGTTCTACCATATAAATACATATGATAAAATATTATACTTTGTAAAATACTTATTATTATTATATATTAAATAAGAATGGAATAGGAGAAACGGTTCAACATTGATTTTTCTTTTATCTATTAAAGTGATATTTATTTCCTTATGGTGAAAATCTTTTTGATGAGGGGGGGGGGGGGGGGGAGCTAAATACAAAGTAATTTCGTAAAAGACATAATTTTCAAATAATTTGTACATACTTGATTATTGAATAGCCCATTCATTAATGTCCTTAATTGAGCCTACATATATGAGGCAATCTATTAAATATTTACAATTCGTGATTACATCAAAAATGCTTTTGTTATTACAATTTATTCAAAAGTAACAATTAAAATCATAGAATCAATAGTTAATGGAACCTTTAGAAAGGTTAAAAGTTGCATATTCATTGGAAGTCATAAAATAGGACAATTTCTGTCCTATTTGGATGTTTAGGCTTTGATGTTAATAAACAGCGTAATTGGAGTTTAAAAATTGTTTCTTCCTGTTTTATTGATCAAAAGTTTAATTATTCAAACTCTGGAATATTGTATTTATAATTAATAAGGTTAATATATGTATGTTCATATAATCAATTTATGAGCTTGAATATGTAATTATAGTAATTGCAGTCTTTCAAATGAAAAAAAAAACTTGGTTATTGAATCACTTTCTTTCACTATTCATTGTATACATACATACATTATTTATATGTTTTCTGAGGACATAACATATTTGTAGAGTGGAGCTAGGGTTAAAAAAAAAAAAGTCGATAAGAATATTTCTATAACCATAATTTGTCTAAAAATATTTGACCCCTTTATTAATTTATTTAATGTAGTTCCACCTGAAATCCACGTGCCTGTTCCCAAGATTTACACAGGAACACCTTCTTCCTCCCTTGGTCATGGACATCATCGTCGTGATATTTTGACATGCATTATTTATGGAGAGCCGGAGCCAAGAGTATTTTGGATCGGTCCTTCTAATAACGTCATCCCTTCTTCCAGTCATAATTTTAATGCTACACGAAACACAGATCCTCGAAAAAAAGAGCCGCTCTACTATTTAAATGTACTATATGCTCGAGATCATAAGCATTTTGGGAAGTATAAATGTATTGGAGAGAACACTCTTGGAACAGCTGAGGGATTTATTGAGCTCACAGGAGCTCCTCAAAAACCCATCATCATCAGTGACTCCATTGCAAATTCAAAAAATACTTACACCCTACGATGGACAGTCAAGTCTCCCTTGAGATTAAAGAATCAAAAAGTGAACTACTGGCTCGAAAAAACGAGTGGTGTAAGTAGTCGTTCAAGTCCCTAGTTCTATTCATATATACGCATGACTTAAAGTGCTTCAATTACATATGTAGAGTTATGTAGGAGTAATTGAATACGATGAATACTAAAAGAATATTCATTGAAGTGATTCTTAATTCTTTTACATTCATTGTTTGTATCCACGGTCTATGTTTGCTTGTATTTAAAGTGAAGAAGAATACTTATAACGAATAAAACCTTCCCATTTCTTTTCATGTCATGTATAGTCCTATGAAGCCACATATTCCTCTCCCATTTATTACCACCATGAAAATGGAAACTCAACAACCCTTCACATCAATCATCAACAGCTCATTAAAGCCATGGACATCACAACAACAATCCCAAATCGGGATCCAGATCTAACAGCCTATGAAATGACAATTTCTGAGCTCTTTCCAGACTCAAATTACGTAGTACAAATTGAGGCAGAGAATGCATTTGGAAAGAGTGAATACTCTGATAAATTTCATTTCTACACAACGATACTCAATGGTAAGGGGTAATAATAATAATAATAATGAAATGATTCCATGACATAGCACAGAAGAAATACGATCATAAAATGATCAAATATGTAACACTATTTCCATAAAACGAACGATTGAGAGGGGGTTTAAAACTTAGACCCTTTAGACATCTTCATATAAATATGGAACATAACAGTTTGTTTATTTTTATGTTCATTCAGGAATTAAATGTTTATTGGTAGTATATGTACATAGGACAGGAAACCCATCCCATTTAAGTTGAAGAGAATTCACACCTCGTCAAAATGACGTTAAAGGAGATTTAGTATAAAAAATTCAGAGTTTGGTCCCTTTCATGAATTCCTGTTTTTTCGGGCATTTGTGATAAGTGACTTTCCCTCTCTCAGGGAAATAATCCGATATAGACTATTAAATCTAATTAGAAAAGATTATTAATTTTTCTTTTTCTTACTTCCTCCCCCCTCCCCATTTTGATGAGAAGTCTCTTATGATAATAATAATGTTGTATGATAATAAATAAAAAAAAGTCCTAATGATAAGGATGAAAGAAAAGGAAATAAAAGTTTTATTTCTGTTAAAACTTTTTGATTAATAAAACGTGTTTATATTTTCAACGAATTTTCTGAAACTCAAAGATTTTTCTTCAAAAATTATTGAAGATGATTCTATAAAAAAAAATGGCCGATGCAAAGTCATTTAAACAGTATATTTTGTAATTACACATAGGTATTACATATATATATATAGTCGCATAATACTAAAAAATTCCCTGAATCTTCACTCATTCCTTAGATAAATGTTAATTAAAATTATATTTTTAATGGGGTTTTATGTAAATGAGTAGTACGGAATGGGAATATACATAATTCAAAGAAGTTTTAGCAATTAGTGAGAGGGTTCCGCGATATACATACATATATTTTTAATTTAAATACATACATATTCCTTGAACCCTTTCTTTGATTTAAATTCATTTCTTTCTTTTTCAAAATCTCATGAGAGATAAATAATATAAATGTACAGAGCAGCTACTTGGAATAAATAAATGCTGATTACGTACTCCAGTGTTATTTTAATATTAAAACATTGTTGTGAGTAGTTATTTATAATTTATTGCAGAGTGAATAATTCGGAGAGACATATTCGTACATTTGACTTTCAAAAAACAATGTATATGAAAAAGCACTTCATAAATCAATGTACTCACAAAATCAGGCACATATGGGGTGGAGTCCTGATAAAGAGTCTTTTGTTGCAAATAAAGAATTTATATGTAGTATTTGATACCTAAAAATCTATTTGACCAATTTGATTCAATCAATTTATGTAATGTAATGTAATCATACCCTTAATGAAATTATTTACTTCATGTCAGTTTCTTGCTTTTTGTAGGAAACATTCTTTTTTCTTTCACAAATTTATTGCTATATTATGCAAAGTTTAATCATTTATATATCCACCAATAAAATTATGATAATTTTTTTCTCTGTTTGTATATATTAACTCAAATGATTTTCATTTGAAAATGAATTTGTTTCTTTGAAAAAAACACGGAGCAATTGTTATATGTTATGTTTGAATTTAGATATCTCTCAAGTGGATTCGAAATGTGTTGTTGTTCTTTTGTACCCTTTCTTACTCATAAATACATACAATATAAAAACTTTTACTGCATATGATAATAAACCTCTTGTATTGTATACACAGAAAAGGGGTTGCTGAGGTGAAAGGTGTAATGGAAGCAAAGAAGGGTTTTTTTTTTAGGGGTGCTGTATAATATCAATAAAAAGTTTTTTTTTTTTGTTTTTTTTAGAAGTGTAAAAGCATATATTTATAAATAAATATATACATATATTTATTGTGAGCCAAGAAAAATGTATTTAATAGTTGCTGTTTTGGAATTGAGTTTCATCACGGAGAGAGGAGGCAATCAATGACTACTGTTTTTTTTATGTCTTTCAATTCTCGTTTTCTTTACACAATTTGAATTAATTGAAATTATATATACATTTTGTCAAAGGATTTTAGTCCTTATTGGAAAGTTCTAAATAAATAGGAAAGAAAGTTTTTTTTTGCATTCTATCAATGCCATCTATGTATTTATGCTGTTAATAGCATTCCATGACAAAAGCCCCCGATAAATATTCAATTGGAGCACATAAAAGTTTTATTTTCCTATGGAGTTGAATGCTATCATTGACTCATAAAAATATAAAAGCTAAGAAGTTGATGATTTTATTTTATAAGACCTTGGGGAATATTAAAGCGAATGAATTCCTTATTCTTTTCCTTTTCTTTCTTTCTTTCCAGAGAACACTCGACCCTCAGTACAAGCTCAATCCGTATCTAAAGGCAATAGAGGAACGCCATGGGGAACACTTTTTCTCACCCTACTCCCAGTTGTGACAACTAGACTTTTCAGATAAACTTTGTTGACCCAGTCTATCCTCATTTTGCTCTCAAAGTAGAAAAGGACAATGAAAAAAAAGGCATGTACTGTGATAAACAAAGCGATCCCCATTCATTCCTATCCCCCGCAATCCCTAGAAACACAGATCTCATTAAGTTTAATTATTCTCTTAATTCATCGTTGTCGTCTTCATTGACAAAAATCGGTGTTTTGTTTTTTTGTTTCTTTTTTCTTATTCATCCTCGTGTATAAATTAGAACTGGACCGTGCCGATCATGAGCTTATTGAGATATAATTTCCAATTGGCATTCTTTGTCAATATTTGCCAAACATTATAGATATTTTAAGTATGAAAAGTGGATATGGAATTGAGTAATTACCCTTTAATTTTCAATAAATCCTATAAATTTCTGAAATTTACCTTTATTAAAAAAATCGGTGTCAAAGAAGACTTTAATTCAGCTCGGTCAAGCTCGAAACATACCTTACTCTTTTTCCTCCTCAAATCCTTGTCAGAGAATATTGTAATCTCCTCAAATTCATTGATTGTACATATTATTCAATGCTCGACTGTTTTCTTCCTCTTTGTCATGGCGAAGTCAGTAACGAAATGGCGTTTCTTTCCCCTCTTTTTTTTTTTTTTTTTTTTTTTTTTTTTTTTGCAGTTGGAACAAAAACTTTTGATAACTTATTTTTTACATTAATTAATTAATCAAGGAAAGGGGCAATATGCACATCATAAATATGTACATACATATATTTAAGTATATTTCTACACACACAAAAATAAAAATAAAATAAACCCAAAATATTTTTCTCCTTGTTTCTTTCTTAATTTTTTGATTACAATTGACCCCCACCCCAAATAATAAAAATGAAATCTTTTTATATACATAGTAATGAATAATTGATTTAATGATGTATGGTTTTAATTTTATGTACTCGATAACAAAGGCTCTAATATAGTTAACTATTAATAATGTTGTTATTGACTTTATTGCACTGGATTTATTTATTTATTCAAGCCATATACAAGTGGAAGGCAATGATGTACAGACGTCTAAGCAATAGCAACAACTTTTTTAAATAATTATACATCTCATTTAATGTCATTTGATAACTTTGAGTTTCTTTGTTTTTTTGTATAAAAAGTACAAGACAATAATGTTTTTTTCTTGTCCATAATAATTTATCTCATTTATGTTTATCTATGAAACACAAATTACTATTTATGTTTTATGTTATAGTTGTATCATCGTAATAACTAGTCATTTCTTACTATTTTCTGTGACTCAAATATAAATACATACATACACATGTACAGATGAAAAAAAAGGCTCTAAATAATACGGACCTACATACAAAAAGAGTGCCTGAGTTTATTTTATTTATTAGAATTTATGTTAGGAGTCAGTTGAATGGGTTTTTCTTGTTATTTCTCCATAATACTTGTGTCATACTAGATAAACAGCCATGTACCCTTATTACCGCAACTACATACCTTTGAATGAATGTATTGAGAATGAATGTGAGGTATAGTATATAATTCATTTAGCAAAAAGTGAAACTAAATTTTTGTATAAATTGAATGGGATTCCCATTCCTGGAATTATTTAACGCACAATCTGTGTACGAGATAGCGTTTTTTTTTAAATATAAAAAAGCTCTGTTGATTTTTGATTAACAATTAAAAAAATTAACTCATTAACCAAAGAACATCAAACCAATTACAAACACAGTTAAGTTGGAAGGACTAACTCATAATATGATCTTGGATGGAAGATGAAATCCTTTCAGGAAGGGATAGACCGTACTTCATTATATACATATGTTGTGGCATGTCGAATTCCATTTGCTTGAATGCAGCTGCATAGTCCATATGATACTAATAACATATCCACCTATGTAGGAAATCAAAAAAAGACCTTGGTGATTTTGATGTATTTGCAGTGGCATAAGAACCACAGTGTAAGTATCTACCATTAATATCATTCTATTCCCAAAAATAATTTGTTATAATAATTTATTTATTTTTAAATACATAATATATTGATAATGAATTAAACAAAACCATGACAGTAATACGAGTGACTTCTTTTTTCTTCAAACTTAATGTTGAGTTGATTGGTTAAATATGTATATTATACTTTTATAAATAAATTTAGAAAATAGAGTAAATATCTACTTGAAGTCCCCACAGCAGTGCATTTTAAACACTTTAACTCAAAATCGATTCTTTCCAGTATTTATGTATCTATGTAATGTGTATACACCGGCAAAATTTCTAAGCCCTATTTAGTTGTTATACAATCTAATACTTTGTTGGTGTGTGTATACATAAATAAGCAAAATAATCAATTTTTAGGACAAAGTTTCCAAAATGGAATGCTACTCAGAATTCAAGTATTTCCCCTAATTGTAAATGAGTGGAATTTTTCAATGTAGGTTTTTTCTCATGTTTTTCTTTTAAGAGTAATTAAATGATAGTCCTTTATTGTTTAACATATTACTTACAATTAATCAAAGTCTTCAACGAAATCCTCTTACTTACTGATCATACAACTATAATAAGTAAAAATGAGGCAACACCATTTCAATTTTTTTGGGTGATTTCGACAAAAAATTAAAAACAAATAATTTCTTTTGCAAAAATTATATATAACAAGATTTTATACGAAATTGACTTATAATTTAAAACAGCAATTTTATTCTTCAAAGAGTTATCACACAATCTTGATGAGTTTGGGGTTATTCTGCACGGTCCAAATAGAAACAAATATAGATTTTCTCTTATAAAAATGCTACCTACACCCCTATCATAAAACTTCTTGCTCACTAATCAAGGATTATTGAGTATTCAAGTGGAAAAAATTAAGGAGTAGAAGCAGATTTAAAATTAATGTCGGTTAAAGGCTTAAATTAAAGGCTTTACAGTGATTGTATTTTAATTGTATATTAATTTCTGCCTCGGAGTATTATAAAAAAGGAGAAGTTAAAATCATGTTCTTGTTTGAAGTTCCTTGTTCATGACATAGAAAGCCGTTCTACATGTAATCTACTGATGTAAAATGTACTCATTATTTCAGATGTACCTATTTTAAAATAGAGAATATGATCCAGATATTTATTTGTTTATTTGATTTTTGAGTTAGTCAAGGCTAAATGATTGGGTAACATCGAAATCTCTTAGAATTTCTCGTTTAACATGTACCAAAATAAGTGTTTCATGTTTATGAGATACATATTGAAATTAGCAATAAAAAATAATATAACGTTTCCTGATTTAGTAATAAATAATTATTATTCAAGTACTCAAACAACAATAATTATTAGTGAATTAAGTGATTACATTTAAATAAATAATTACTATTTACCTTCATTAAGAAAAAAAAAACTAATATAAACACAAAAAATTGATTGTACCTGTGAGTTATTTGAAGTCATTAAACGTTCAATCAATCCTCCAAAAGAGAATTACACTTTTCTCTCTCAAAATATCTTTTACATAAATATTAGGAATTCCCAAAACTTTTGATGCCAAAAAATAGACTCACATGGAGAATAGTCATCTTTATTTTTTCATATTTTGTTCTAAAAAATAAATAATTTTTAGCTGATCATCGATCACAAGATATTTTAACAATAATGTATTTAAAGTATGATTTCGAAATCGAAGGAAATGTTTATTTGCTAGATTGTGGCAAAAAAAATTGCAAACTAAAAATTGAAAAACTAAATTTCTTTGAAATTTAGGCCAAATTGCAATTTGAGAGAGAAAAAATTTGAATAAAGTTTATTGCTCGTGGAATTTTTTAAACCATCAAAACAAGATACATAGTGGCCTTCTTTTTTTTTTTTTACAGAAGGCAAATTTTTGTTACATTGAATTCAACAATAAAAATAAACATTTTGAACAAAAGTAATGGTGTTTTAAGCAGTCTTATGAAGAGTATGCGTTTTTGTGTGTGCATGTGTTAAAAAAGAAAAAGATTCTTTGTCATGAAATATAATATGTCGTGAAAGTTATGTAATAATATGAAGCTCTAGGAAATGTCAGATTTTAAGATAATTGTCTTTCAATTTCGAGAAGCATTCAAAAAGGATACTATTAGAAATTTTTAATCCAATTAAAAAGGTTGAATTATCTATATAAGTAATATCAAAGACTGTCCAGAGCTATGTGCATATATATTCATATCTCCTTTACCCAATTATTACAAGTCAAAATTGAGTAAAAACGTTTATTTAAACTGAATAGTTGCTATTTATAGAAAAAACAACTGATTCAAACAAGTATTTCCGCAGCTAAATGTATGTCCTATCAAGACGATGTGCAAGATGAATACCCAGATTGCTTACACAAACTCACAAGGACGAAAAAAATTTACTGGCTTGTACTTTCTAAGAGTTGTAACAATTGTTAAATCCGTAAGGAAAAAAAAATTCCATCCCTTCCTAAAAGTGGAACTAAAATTGTTAACTAATGTAATTTTTAAAATTAACGTAGGGATTAGGCCTTGACCAATATGGATATCAATTATTTGGGGAATAAAAAACCAAAAACTGATTAATCGCCCAATTCAACTTTTTTTCTTTCGAATTAACCTTTGAAACTTCAGGTAATATAAATACACAGAAATTCAAATTTGGCTATTTTTTCTACCACATAATTTAACTCATTGTCATAGCAAAGCAGATAGATCATCCACTAAAATTTTGAGAAATTACATCTTAGAATACTTAAATTGTGAATTAATTTTTGGAAGGCATGTATTCTAGGTTTTTAGTTTTTAAATAATAAATGGCAGTTAAAATTGATATCACTTACCTTAACTTACATTATCAGGGTCAAAAATATTAATCAACTGTGATGGAATTTTCAGAAATGGCTCTACTGGTCACGTTTGGGTTTTCAGTCTAATATTGAATCACATTTTTTTGTAAATAAAAATTGTTGGTGTCATTTTTTTTAAATGGATCATTATTATTTAGGTAAATAAAATATAAGTAAAAATATTCTGCCACTTTGTTCAATATCCAATTAGTTGTCAGTTTTAGCCCTAGTAGGGAAACAAACAACTGATTTTCAAGTGTATTTTAGCTCTCAAAATGTTTGTTTGATTAAGTTCTTTCATAAAATGAGTTTGAATTAAAATAAATAAAAAAGATATAAATATTTTTGCATTTTGTTCCAAACAGTCATTGCAGTTACACATATTTTACATAGAACTTGCTCTTTCTCTCACTCAAGACATTGTTTTTCCCAACAAAAAGAAGAAGAGAATCCATCAAAAATATTAATCTATTCATTTGTATTATGTACATGTTAAATAGCTTATTTTTTCCATTGAATCAACCCTTTGTTTTTCTCAAACCATGTATATTTTTCCCCATCTAGCATGCAATCTTGTTTATATTTCTTATCCCAGAGAATTTGTAGCATGCAGAGGGAACAAACAAGTAGAGTAGAGTTTGCTCATTAAGAAGATCAAAAATAGAAGGAAGGAGTGGTCATGAAATGGGTTAAATGGTTGTTATATACAAAGATTTGAAGATGGAATGATCAAAAGTATTTTTGGTCCATCATTGTTTAAATTTAATTAGGTCAATATGTATATACATACATTTCACATCTACGAAGTTTGATATTTCCATGACAGATATAGGATCATGAACCTTTCTAAATTGAAACAGAGAATAATGACTCATTTCATCTCTACTACATCCATACATATATTTATTATTATCAACATATGTTATTCAACTCCACTCATATTATGTTGTGTGTGTATTGAATAAAAACACATTCGATTTCTCATTCTGTTTACTTCCTTTCGTAAATATTATTATGTATTTAGTTATTATACATTTTATGCAAGATTTTTAATTAAAAAATAGGATACATTTTCAAGAAAAATGTTGTAAATACCTTTTTGTTCTATTTACTCTTGTTGGTTAAGGAGAAAGCGATGGTATCTCTAGCATATTTTTTGCATTAATGTTACTTATTATGTTCTATACTTAATCTGATGACAAATGGCATTCTTTCTTTTCTACATACTCTTGCAATGGTTGATTAATTAATTATAAATCATGTCTTGCTGTTCTGTGATAATTACACTTATCCCTAATATCTTTAAATTGTCAAATAAACTGATTACATATATTTCGAGTTTCTCTCCCGGGATCCCATTTTCTCGGGGTTTTTACACCTACGAGAAATTCTAGGGAAATCTTGCATTAAATTATTTCCTAATGTAGGTTTCGTTTATGTAACTCAATACATGGAAAATAGAATAGCTACATATTCATGATGCGCTTGAAGTATGTACAGTTTTTAGTGATTTTAGCTCTGTAAATGATACACAACGAATCCCCAAAAAATTTCAAATTCCTAATGTCGGTTTTTTAATATAAAAAACTATTCTCATTTTTGTATTTGGAGCTTACTATATGTTACTTGAGAAATATGAGACGTCTCATATTTTTTAAAAAAATGAGTTGATACTCCTAGAAGCATTCAAAAAGATACTTTATAGAAATTTTGGTCAAATTGTAATCAACCCTATACCTAGCTATTGGTGATTCCGTGTACAAATATATTTCCAATAAAGTGATTTTTTTAATCTATAGCGAGTGTATCAGTAAAACTAGATTAAAATGTATGTTTTTTTTTTAAATAGATACGTAATATATGATTTAAATTTCACAGTATTTATTACCAAAAATTTACCAGGATCCCGAAATTTAGAAATTGATTTACTGGTATCTCACTGAAGGAGAATTTCCGTGGAAATGGTAAACCCTTGTCTATATATAGTTGGCTATAAATTTTTATACATTTCCTTGTATTCCTAGAGGATTTTAATTTCTAGATCCACAATTTAGATAACTAATTCATGGGCCTATAATACTTACCCATAATAATATAATTGTAATGAATGAGGAGCTAACAAAGGAGTTGTGTTCTTGGCTGGTAATAAGATCTAAAGGTATTTATTTATGCCTGATCGCTTGAAAGCTGGCAATTTTTGATGTTTTTTTCTTATTCTCTTCATGTTTATATTCAACCGCCGGGGTTACCTTGCCACAGTTATTCCAGATTTGAAAATTAAATTCTGTCCATAATATTCAAAATAATATATATTTGTCATGAATACTGCGTACAAGTGCCGATATTTAAAATGAATAAATTATATCCTGAGATCGATAATAATAATTTTTATTCATATAATATAGACAATTTACATATGTTTTCGTTCGGCAGTCGACAGTCTCATTTTAAATCTGCATGGGATAACAAATACATCGATAGTATGCACATTGATGCCAAAATATGTTACTTAATGTTTTAAATTCCAGTAAATCAAATTCCACGTTCTATCTAAAGAAGGAAATGGGCTCTACATTGGAGGAAAGCAGTCTCTCTTGGAACAGTTTCTGATGCCTCATTCATAGATTAAAAACTGCAACTTTTATAAGCATATCTTTACTCCAGTGCATATTAGAGGGGGGATGGAGGCACCTCAGACCCTTGCACTCCGAGAGAATGAAAAATTGATTTAAAATATATCCAAGAAAAAAAAAGAAACCAAAAAATCAAATTTCAGTTTCCAAAAAATATTATCCAAAATATCTATTTTTTTGATCGAGGAATGGATTTGATTTTTTATTCTGTATTTTGATCTATTGAATCATCCATAATTTTAATTTGTACTCGAGTTAAGGATTTTTTACTGGCCTATAGTTGTGGCATTCATATAATTTTAAAATACATGAAAACACAATTATACAAAAAAAATTGACATCGGTAGGCAAGCATATAAAAAGAAATAAAAACCAAATCAAACAAACAAAAGTTTCAAATTGAAGACATAAAGAAATTCGTTATTAAACTATTTTTAAAGAAATACTATTAAAAGCTCAATAAAACATGAATATAATGTTTTACAGTATTTATTCTATTCTTTAGTGGGGTTTTTTTTTTCTTGTATTCTCATCATTGTGCAACATTAACTGAAAATTATCTATAGTTGTATTGATTTGACTACTGCTCGTGCCATTTAAAAAAGGCGAAAAAATCATCTTTGTCGAGTCTACATTCGAAGGTATTCTCGTGCAAAATTTCAACATACTTATTATACTCATTTAATATAAAACATCCTAGAAATAATAGTCTTAGCTTTCTATGTCTTTCACTTGTCTCTATAACATTTGTTTCCAACTTGAGTCCCACTGAGTTTTTTTTAAAAAAATAAACAATTTCTCCAAAAATTAATAATTGACACATCCACAATTGACGTTTTCAAGTAATTCTCCATCTCATTAGATCATTCTTAAAAGGATCCAACGCTGGAGTTTGAGAGCACATTTTATATTAAGATACCGAAACTATGAAAATCTTTATTCTGAAGGGGGCCGCTGTACCCTATTTTCCCCACATATAATGAAGCCAATAATTTACAATCTAATTACTAAAAGTATGTAAAATGGATACACATAAGAGATGAATCATTTTTGGAATAATATAAGTAAACCATTCCAAGCTATGGTTTTTTGCCAAATATGTAGTACAAAAAAAAAGTTTAGATAAAATGTCTTTTTGATTCAATTCAATCGTATCATCAACAATTTACTTTGTCTGTTGGCTTGAAAAGGTTCCATTTACAGACTTAGAACTTTTGTTTTTCAATATTTATATCTAGGCCAACTCTGTTAAAAAATAGTTTCAAAGTTTTAAAATTAACTCGAGTTGATAAATTTATATTTTTTAAGAATACCAAATAACTTTTACATATTCCATGAATCGATTTCTGACAACAACAAAAAAATGCCTTATGTTATGAATGTTCTATAATGTATAATGACATTTCATTCAATAAGTTATTAATATTTATGAATATATTTTTAACTAGGAAGAGTTAATGCATAATCCCTGTTTTAAAGATTGCAAAATGTTTTTTGCATTTCCAAACTATTTGCAATATGATATAAAGTTGATATATTCGGATGTTATAACATATATTTTTAAGAAGAAACAAGGGCATATATCAATCAATATAATGAAAAAACTTGGCTTTTGAAATATTTGGTAATATTTTAGGAAAAAATCAAAAAAACTTGGTCATTATTTTGGCTCAATGTATTTTATTTCGCACATACACGGATTTCGATAAATGAATGTTCATGAGGAATGATTTAGATTTTAAGAAGCTAATTGGTAGTCACACCTCTTTTAGAGAGAGTTTTTCCCACAAATTCATGTCAGAAGTTTTGATTAATTATGTATATACCTACAATACATAAGTTGGCGCATAAATATGAGTAAAAGACTTTTTTAATAAACGGTCAAAGCATACCATAAATGCCACAGCTAATTGTTTTAGGGTGTAGTAAATAACCACTCTGCTATTATGAACCAACTTGAGAATGTATTTATGTATTTTTCTTTTTCTTTTTTTATATGTAGATACATACATAGATTGGCTTACCTCAGATTTGACATAAATATGAAAAATGTTTTTATAAGTAAATAGTTGTATATAATATTCAAATTTATGCCGTGTTTATACAAACAAAGGATATAGATATTCAAATGAAACCCTTGAAAATTTGACATAACCCGTCACTCTTCATTATTCAACATCAGTTTGAGGAACACAATGTAAATAACTATACAAAGAAAGAAAACAAACAAACACATAAACACGGCTTCTCTGCTTTAACTCTGAGTGCAGCTACAGTTGAATCTTGAAACTCAGCGCCATTTTGTTGAGTTTTAGTGGCATGTGACCGAAGCAGGAACTGTATATTGTTTAAAAAGTCTCATTCAGTTTTATTCGAGCTCAGAGGAAAAGGATTCTCGACATTTTGAGGACTACTACGAGAATATCAATTACTGAGGGCGTCAGGTCCAGGGTTCTACTATATTATAAACATATTTGATATTAACTTATGATCAGAAGTGGGGACTTGAACTCGACAATTGAGACTCAAGTCCATGTTTTGAATCAGATCCCTTTTATTCTCGATCATGTCGGCTATGTCAGAGAATAATTAGTACACTACTTTCCGTATCTGTCTTCTTCTTTTTAGTAACAAAGTAGTATATATGCATGAGGAAGGAATGTTGACTTATGTAAAAGTTTCAGGGAGTGAAAGATTTAGTATTCCATGTTTGAAGTCCCTGGCTACGGGTACGCTCAACCTCAGTCAAATGGAATTTAATAAAATTCGACAAAACTTGGAGGTATTTTCTAATTTTTCAGAATTATGACAATATTCACAAATATCTACAAGACTTGAAATGAGATCGAAATAAATATGAGGACTAGAGACTGAATAAAAAAACTTTGAACTTGTAATATGAAGACTTTCTCCCACCTCGACTTATGACTGAGTATTTACATACATATATCAAACGACAAAAAATGAGGCATATTTTTGTAAAAAAAAAATATAACTTTCTTAGAAGAAGCAATGGCATGTATTATTCCACTCCATCATGGATAAAAGGAGTGTTGATCAATCTCTTCTAGGATGTATGTAGGTTACTTTTCAAAGAAGGTGAAAAACTAATATATATATATATATATATATGTACATATATAACAAGTCCTACATAAGTTTGTGACATATGCCCAGTTTAATTTGATAAATTATTTTTCAGTATTGTTATTTTTTAACAACAATTTATGTTTTGTTATCATAAAAAATTACTCAAAGTTCCATCGAGCTTAGAATGATGAATGATGTCACTTTAAAAAAAAGTGTTTATACATATATTTTATTAAATACATATACATGTGTTCATGATTGAAAAATGCATTAAATAATTAATACAAAAAGTTTAGAAAGAGAAATAACTTTACATACAATCCACATGTATCATTAAAAATGTATTCAACATAAAATATACTTGCTGTATTCATTGACAATATAAGTATGTAAATTTTTTTCCTATAGTAATACCAACATTGACTTTTTTTCATATTCAAGAGAGTATAATTATAGCCAATTCATTTGAATCGGTTACGTGGTTAAATATATTGAAATAAAAAATAGCTTACTTTAAACAATTTATTTATAGCATAAGTCAATTTAATGGATTGAAATAATCCCATCGGAGTAACTTTTTTCATCAAAATGATTTAATTTTATCACATCATAAAACCTACAAAATTTATGTACTAGAAAAATATTTTTTTATTTTCTGATTTTACGAACTTGGCTCGTAAATTATTGAAATAGCGTGAATTCATTCCTTTTTCATAGATTTAAGAAAAAATTACATTTATGTGAATCCTTTAAAAAACAGTGTTGTACTTATAATGTCTGGTAGGTTTGTAAGTTCTCACAGTTCTAGCTCTTAAACCCCTTGAACCCGGGTAATATTGTTTATTGGTCTCGGTACTTGAATCGTAAGAAATATTATTTTACTTAATTTCATTTGTATAACAACTTTTCTATTGTATATTTGTTATCATTTAATGATGCAAAGAGAAGAATCTCGGATTGGTAAACAAAGTTTGTACATGTATAATGTGTGTATAATATGTGAACGCTTTCAAGTTCCTCAGTTGAAAATTAGTAAAGACGTTTTGAACTGGATTGAGGAGGAAGGAAAACAACATTTGGCCAGGAAGTACCTTCCCAATTAAATTAGAATTCATAGTATGTTCCATGCACACTCCCATAATCTCCCTACAAACAACTTTTTATAAAAGAGGCCAAGAATAGCTTATTCTGCAAAGAATGAAGTAGCTGGATTCCTCTGCGACGACTCAAATGAACTGAAGTTTCTTAATTTGATCAAAAGGGTAAAAAAAAAAATCAATACAGCAACTCCAGCATGGTCCTCTGTGAGAAAATGTTTATCATTGGGAAATCCTGGCAAGATGTTCCTTTTTAGATGCAACTTTTAATATTATCTATATGAATATGGTTATTATGATAATAATATTATTTTCAATTTATTTTAATATTTTCTGACCAGAAGTATATTTTGATGAATAAAAAGTTGTAGTTTTGTTTTTGGTATTTTTAATTTAGTTTTAAGGGATGTTATCATGTCTAAGTTTGGGTTTGAGTTGGCCACACCATGAGAAACTTTCAGTTTGTCACTTAATGATTTAGGCTTGTTTCGAAAGGGATGCATACTAAGTAGGGTTTCACACTACGGGAAATTCCAGAGAAATATTTATTTTCTCCGGAAATCCAGCATTTTATTATTTCGTAATATAGACTTCATTTAGTTATATTTATTATAATTCATTAAATTAAAAGGTTAAGCCAGTGCTGCCCAACGTCCGGCCCCCGGGCCAAATCCGGCCCACGAAGCCTTAGAATTCGGCCCGCGCGTGAGTCTTTAACTTATTCCTGTTATTAACGCAGAAACTTACAACTGTTATTTTTCTTATTATGTGAGTCCGACCCACTGGCGTCGTTTTTTCATAAATCCGGCCCATGTTCGGAAAAGGTTGGGCAGCACTGGGTTAAGCCCACATTGAACAATCCCTTGGCTTAAAGCTTTTACGATGTATGCTTTGAAAATAATACAGTATATACATTGATAATGAAGTATGTCTGTAAAAGCACCAAAATAATCCGAATATTATAACTTTACTACGATAATACACGTTCCTTGTCCCTTTTTTCTTTTTCCACCAAAAATGACCTTAAAAAATGTACGATAAGAAAATTATTTTTGTTGTTCTGATTATTTAGTTGAGTATTTATGAATAACAAGTTTGTATATTTATGAGTACAATCTTTTTTTTTTGTATATGTAAATTAACTATTTATTCGTTATAGTTTTGATATATGTCATTAAAATGTAAATAAGGGATTTGTACTTATGAATAAAGTACCAGCCATTTTTTGATTTCATTCTGAAACCATGAAAAGTGTCCAATGTGTAACAGAATTACTTACAACTTTATTCATAAGCACACATTCCTTACTTACTCCTTGTGTGCATTTTAAATGGCACATATCAAAATTATATCGAATAACTAGCTAATTGTTACTTAACTTCCAATGGAGGAACCATGTACATATTCTAGGAATTTATTGTTTCTTTTTAAAATCTAAAAATAAATTCATAAATTTTACAGTATTTATTGTTTACTATCGGTATCCCGGAATTAAAAAATTGATTTTCTGGGATCCCACTCAATGTCAATTTTCTGTAAAATGAGAAACCCTTAAACTGGATATACAAAAGGAAGGGTAGTTTTCTATGTAAAATGATGGCTTAGACGTGAAATAATAAAAAGTAATTGTCCCTTAAATAAAGATATGCATTGACATCGCTATACAATACACTTGAATATTCGTACAAATTGTTCAACATGCATACTATTAATATGAATGTTATTATGGCTAAGTAACAAACCACAAAGAGATATTGAATGACATCAACGTTTTATTGACTAATTTGGGGAATTGAAAGGGTGTAGGAAGTGAATCCGGGAATGTTCAACCTGAACCGAGATATAGACCCGAGAAATAAAAGAAACAATACCGGAATCGATATAACCGTTGAACCTTAAACGGGTACAACCTTGACTACAAGACATCAAATATGCAAAGAAGCTACTTTGATATAATCATAATTATTTCAATGGTTGTAGCCTCATACAATCTGGGATATCTATATAAGCTTCTGATACATTTTGTATCTCAATCATATTTCATTGTATCCCGTTCCTTCTTTCATGTATATAATTTATCATTTATTTACTCTCGTTCTTTTACCTCCACATTCATGCAATAACTTATTATAGTTTTTTCTTGTTCTAGAAGAATTATTGATTGATGATTTACTTGCATGAGAGCCTGCAAGTTAATTAATTATTAATTAACACAATAAAAACGAATGACAAATATTCCTCTTTAACCTGAATAAGTATCGAGCCTTATTAACGGAACAAAAAAAATCAGAATAATTAACGCAACCTTTTAAATTTTTCCTCATATTGAATTATAATTATTATTTTTAAGAATAGTAACTATACATTACTTTAAGATTATAATGAATATCTTCTGGAATAATTTTTCGGAATAGAAGATTTAAAATAATTTTCTTCCCACATTAAAAAAAACATAATATTTTTGCATGAAAAACTCTTTAAATGTCTTAATTTCCACTTTTTGTTATAGTATTTATCCTACGAGTTTTTTTTTCCAGGACATTAATAATATTTAATTATATTAGAGGGTTTTTTAATAGTGATGCACACGTGTGCCAAATACATATCAACCAGATTTTTAGTCAAATTTCAAATAAGTTTGAACTTTTTTTGGTCTTAGAATGGGAAAAAAGTTTTAAGTATGCATAAATTCGTATTCGTATTTCATGTAGGACGTTATGAGTACATACACGTGTATATGTTGTCAGTTAATTGTAATGTTTCCGGTTCTTTTTTTCATTTTTACAAGTACACACATATCTTTATTTCCAGCGACTACGATATATGAACGAACGCATATTGTTATAGAATACGCAAAATTATGAATCTCTTGTAATATATAACGAAAAGCTGTATCATTTTTTCATACATCTAGTAGAGGACACATCTACCAAAGGGGTAAATTTTAACATTACAAATGAGTTAAAAATATTGCATAGGCCATACCTTATGCATTGAAAAGGTGCCACAAGATACACAAATTAACATTTCTTAGTTTTCCTAGCAATGTGGATAAATAAAATCTGCTAATAAATTTCTTCCCTCCCTCTCTTATTTCAGAGTCCTCAGCATATCAGCTGACATGATATATCTCAGGAATATCATATGTTTTATGAAGTCATCTCAGGTGTGGTATTTATATTGGCAAGGAGATTTTTAATTTATTCACATCTCTGATTATAGCTCAAGCTTCAACGCTAACATATTTATCCATATTTGTTAAGAAAACAAGTTATTGAAATTCAGTATAAAATGTAACTTTTTTACATTTAGCCAGGTATTTGAACAAAGTAGAGGATGGAGAAAGTTCATAAATTGCAAGTCCAAGTGTTAAAGTTCAAAGTCTTTGGTATCGAATCTATAATCTTTGCTAACAAATCCAAGTCCTTAAATATTTTTATTGAGTCCAGTTCGAGGCCTCAGATTTCTTTCGAGCTCATTTTAAATCTAGTATTTATGAATATTTACATAACTCTGGAAGTATGGCATGAAAGTACACCCAATTTTTGTGGAATTATATTCAATTTCACTTGCTTGCATTGAGCAAACCCATAGTCAGGGACTTAATACACTCTCTAAAATAACTCAAACATAAGAAAGGATTCCTTTCTTATATGTATAAACAACTATGGTACAAAAAAATACATGTGCATAAAAGAGTGAGTATTACCTGTTTTAATTATTATCTACTAATAGTCTGACTCCAATTGCATTTTTTTCCTTCAAAATGTACTTTTAATATCAAGGGGAAAAAAATTATTGTTAGAAAATAGTTTCAAGTCCAGCAGAGTCACAATCCTTAGCTATAAAGTCCAAGTTAAGCATCGAGTCTTTGATTTGAGCTCAATTCAAGTCTTAAGTCTATAAAATACAGACTCGAGTTCAATTGCAAAAAAATCTTTCAGTACAGAAATGGGTTCAGTGGCGTGACTTAAAACCTGGAGCCTGAACGCAAGATTAATTAGGAGCCTCCCAGAGAAAAAATGGAGTGTTTAATAATTAAATATTTGATAGTTGAAACCCCTTGCCAATGTTCCCTTATGTCGCTGGATCGGTTACTGATATTTGTGAGATGAATAACAATCCTCTTTTACGTTCTAATTGAGAAATGTAGCTCATTCCTATCATATTTAATCTCCGTAATTATGCACTTTATTCATCCAAAATATATAAATAACTTTCCAAAAATTTGACTAACTTTTAACAAAAAACAAGTAAACACAGATTATAAGAATATTACAAGCTATTTTGGTATAATGATTCACTCAACATAGTGATGTTCATTATTAGCTGATTATGAATTATCATGATTGGTTTAACAAGATAAAATTTATGCGACCATGAAAACAAGATTGATTATATATTCTTTTGTTTATACAAATTTTGTAAATAAATAGTATATTTATGTAAATGTCAATGTGCGAGCATATACATACTGATTTTTTTATATTTTTTTGTATAGTCTTATTAAATTCATAATTACATGTACAATGTATAAATATATATAAATGCTTAGAGAAATATGGTTAGTCATTACCCTAAAATTAATTGAAAAGTAATAAAAAAGAGATTACAAGATTTAATTCTTAAATAACTAGCTATCACCTGCTTTGATGAATACATTTTCAGCGACAAGTATTATACCTCAAAAGTGTCATTTGCAAGAGAATTTAAAAGGTATTTTCCTTCTCAATTTTCAGAATTTAATTATCGACTCCCAGTCAAGCACTCGTTCTCACATTCAATTGTAACGTCGGGGCCTCCTTTATTTTTTCAAGAGAAGGATACTTAGTGGCTTTATGTTGGTATTCTTGAAGACAAAGCTTAATTGTTGGAGTCAGGAGTCGTGAGACACCTGTTGCCATCCTTCACTTCATTGGTCCATATTGTTGAGAAGCCACATGAAGGCATCCGCTTGTCTAGAGATTTCTAGCGATTGAACAGGATGCCGGAGTTAAACAGATACGCACTACCCAATATGAGACTTTACAGATGAATTTAGGTGGATCAAATTTATTTTCAAACCTACACCTTTGCAAAGCGTTCCAGGTGGACCCTAAATACTGTCATTATTACATCTATTGATCTTTTTTATAATTACGAGAATGCCTTTTGTTCTGAAAAAAGCTGGTCAATCATTCGATACTCTATCAATGCTCTAAGCTTCGATTAGGTCCGAGACATTTTCATTTCATAAAAGACGATACAAGATCAGGTGTCAATAGACCCACGTAGCCTGGAATTCAAATAAAAATGTTTCAATGGATATGTAGAATTTGAAGATAGTGTCTTAATTGATTTGGAAATGGAGAAAATTTCAGGGCAATTTTTGTTTTATTGATATGGCTCATGGCTTTCGCATTGAGTGAGATATAACAGTCATCTGTTTGGCGTCATTTTAGGGAAATCACAAAAAATGGGATTCGATAGTGCTTAACTTGTTTTAAAAAATCTTCAACACATTCAAGGTGGTTTGGCCCTAATATATATTTATCCAATCCTCCAAAATTTGATGATATTCATGTGGACATTGTTAGACTATAGCCACCTTCAGAAGGTTATAGGCATATTTGACGGTTTTGAATAGGGCTACAAGATGAATGGAAGTTCTTCTTATGCATGATTATAAGGCGGAGACTATCGTTAATACGCTTATCTAAAGTTGGTTTCCATGATTTCTATTCACTCTCACAGACGTGCTGTGGAAGGGGTGCAAAGGAATTTCAGCTGGTTTCTTAATTCTTCTGCTTGCTACTACTTAAGTAGCTCTACCGTGAGTCTTAGATTTCTAGCAAAATTTTGTTCGAAATTGAATGAAAATTTACACATTTAGATGGACGGCTTCTTCTTAGTTAAGGATTCCTATCGAGTGCTTGATATCTCTTTTAAAAGCTGTGGGTCTCAGCTCCCTAATGCATTCCTTATTCATCCATTCCATGAAATATGGAAGGAATTATTTAAGTACAAAGGATTTGGCCGACTTTTGGGCCTACTCCTGCCGCCTATACCCCCAGGAGTCCCTTTAGGTCAAAAGAAAGACTGAAATTGGAGTCTGCATTAAATGCCACCTATGCCCCCAGGAGTCCCTTTAGGTCAAAACAAAGACTGAAATTGGAATATGCATTAAATACACTAGCGGATCATTATTTTTTAATGCAGAAAATGAGTATGCTTCTAGGCTTAAACTGAAGTTGAAGTTGGAAAATATGCCAAAAAAGCTAAAAAAGTAGGGTCCGATTTCTCGAATACCGTCGGACTTTCGAAAAAAAATAATTACAGATTTGAAATCAACGAGTAAAACTGAATAACTTTTATTATACTTGTAGCCCTTAGGACTGTTGACTGTTGACCTGTGTAATTTTTCGAAACAACTCCGAACTTCTTAGAATTTTACAATTAATTTATTATTAGTATCTTTGTTGTAGAATCTATGGGGAACACAGTAGTACATTCATAGTCAACAAGTTTTTACTTTGTAAATATGCAGAAAAAACTCTAAAACACATATCAGTTATTAAAGAGAAACAATACTGACTCGGTATTTCTGTGTAGTTCCTTTTTATATAAATTCTATACATTGATGTTATTTCATACAGTCGCGAAACCCAAAAAAAGAAATAATAGTATTATTTATTGTTTTAATCAGGACACAATTCTTAAAAAATAAAATAGATATTAAATAACACCAAAGAAAACGTTTCCCATTTATATATTACTTAGTTCCCTTCGTGGAGAAGTGAGAATTTTCCTGCAATTGTCCATTAAAATATTATAGAAACGAATAATTTTTATAAAGCTAGTTCATTCTTATGCTCTCAAAAAGGTAAATTACTAAGTTATATTTTAACTGTTCTTAAAGACATCCTAAATATTATGGAGTGTTTTGTTGCTATGATATTTCAATGTTCATGGATTATACTACATAACAGTTCAAAGGATGATCCGTAACTGTTTTTAACATATTGATTTGATTTCGAAGAAGAATAAAGATTATAAGCTTTATTTCCATCGAATGTATTAAATCCAGCCTTCTTTCAAAATAGACCAAGTTATAAATTTACAAGTTATATGAATATTCACCGAGTCACGTCTCACAATATTTGGTACTTATATTTATACTTAAGTTCAGTATATAGCTGACTAAATTTTAAATAAAATAAAACACGATAGACAGACTCTGACTACCTTTTTCTAATCAAGGTATATTATAATGAAAATATAATTAAAAATAACACAAGGAATTAAAATTTAAGCGAGGCTTGAGCCTCATAAAACATTTAGGTGGGCGCAATGATTTAATTATATGCATTAAATGAAGACTCCATTATTCATTTTCAATTGAAATTTATATCTATATATAAATATATATTTATTATATATATTCATTGGAAGATTATTTATAGAGTTGGCAATTCCAAAAACATAGTTTGATAGGCCGTTCCCCAAGTATTTAAAAAGGATGACTGACTACGAAGCTTATGATATTTACAGTCAATTCATGTATAGAAAAATCTTTCTGCTCTTAAAACAAATTGAACACCGTATGTGCATCCTTGGAGAAGCCTTCAATAACTATTCTTGGTATAGTGCAACATACATACAATAATTTCACATATTAGGTATACAAATTTGTGGTATGAAGGATATTAAATTGTCATTTTTTTACATGACTTATAGCTACGTAAACCATGCACATTTACATGAATAATATATGATTTACATTAATTATTCATATAAAACTATACATGTAAATGTTCACCAAGGCATATCCTAGATGAAGTCTAATAAAATCATAGTGACTGTGTGATTCATATATCTATCTAATCAAAATAATTAATTATAACTCATAATTACGTCAAACAAACCATTTTTTAGATTACATTTTAATTTTTTGAGTTAATTTGAGGTTGCAGTTATGAATTTAAATGACAATCAGGGGGATATTGTTTTCCTCAAACTTTGCCTATTCCTGAGGCGTGTATAAGGAAAACTTCATAATATTATACCTAGTTCTATTTTGAAAAACTTTTTTTTTAATGGCTGTTATTTTTTATGATATGATTATAAGTTCCAAATTCCCTTCGACGACCACAACAAGCTTTAATGTCCACTCAAAACCTCGAATTTCATAAGGAAAATTGAATAATAACATACGGTATCCAAATATGGTTTTATCAAGCTATAATACACAGAGTCGGCATCTTTAAATCAATGAGAAGTCAGCCGAAAAGAGCTGAAATATCCATACATTGTATATTTCTTTATCCCAAAAAACTAGGTGTGAGACAATTTTGTATTTTAAAAAGTTTTCGTCTGCGTTATCCCACAAACATACAAATTTAATTTGTATGTTTTTCTCAGCTATCGAATTTGTACAACTCTTACTCCTTATTAGCATTCTGAAAAATAATTGTAATTCTTGTTCAGGCTAACTACCAACTGATTTTTGGCCTTTATACGATATGTATGTATTTATATACATATATGAACCAATTATAATATGTACTAAATTTACTTATATATGAAAATATATTTAGTAGATAAAGAGGAATATACTGTTCGTATGGAAATCTCGAAATCAAACTTGGCTAAATAAATTCAATCTTTAAAAAAAAAAAGAATAAATAATAAGATGTAACAAAATTACAACGTTATATGATTGGTTGTAATTTATAAACATTACTCAACCATCATCACCTTCTAGATTTTATTAAGGAGATAATATTAACAAAGTAAATATATATGTAGAATTACCGAACTCTATAAATCTTTTTTCCCAGATGTAAGGAGTTTCACCTTAACATACGCTAAAAAATTAGACAATTAAATTCATATTTTAGTGAATATATACATATAAAATGAGCGTTTAATTTGAAATTTACACTCTTTACACGCATTATTATTATTATTACTGATAGTTTGGGTTTTAAATATATTTTAGTACATATTACCTGTATGATTATACCGATCCTCAAGTTTTGTAATCTATTTCAATAATATAATTAAATGTTTCCTACCTTGAATAAAAAAGGAATGCAAGATGGATAGACTAAATAAAGGTACAAGGTGTGCTTATAAGTATTCGAAAACCTTGAAAATGTCCGTTCTAGTCAAAAATAACAAAAGATAACGATTCAATAGGTCCCAAGCATTTCAAATAAGTTGTGTATTTTATTCACAAATGGAATAAAGTTATTTAGAGTACAGTACATATTTTTTTAACATTTTTAACCAAGGTATCTATGTATGTAATTAAAACTTTCAAACAATGTAAAAGTTCGTAGCCACAGAGCGACATAACCACTTGATCTACCACTCATTCACTCAAGTCGTATATATATATATATATATATATATAGTTACATTTCTTTACTTCAAAACCAGTGTTGCAGCTTCCTTATTCAAACTCTATGTACATAGTTATATATATCTATAGGAAGAGTGTCTGGGCGGTTCCCCCATTTATTATTGAGGTAAATGTGTGTCTTTTTATTCCTTCTAGAAGAAATATGAGGTAACAAATGAATATCGAATTTATTAGAGTTCGATTTGGTATGAATTAGAGTATTTTAATAACCAAAAAGCAAACACACATGACGATGATCAATGTATGTATACTCACATATTTATGGTTGATATTGTGTGTATGTATAAGTGCACAAAATGTGTTTACCTCAAGAAATTTAAGCCTTGAACCATGGATAAAAAGATTTGTATTCAATATAGGATAATATCTACATGCATACATATATGTATACATAATTAGGTCTATTACTATCCATAAAAAAAAAGTAAAGTTTGATTAATGTTGAAACCTTGACAATAAAATAAGGAAACTGATTTTTTACATTCAAAGTAATAAGTTTGGGGGTTGAAACCTTAACCTTGTATATCTACCGTTGTTGTCTTACCCACAAAATTATGTTGGTATATATATATATATATATATTTGTACATGAATTGTACATAATTACTTATAGAAGTAATAGAAAAAAGTTAACGTGACTTCCAAATGTTCGCTAGCAATTTTTACAAATTCATTTTCAACTTTCTTTACTTCATTAAGGTCTTTAAAACACATGTTACTTTCATTTTGTCATTTTTTCTTTTAAGCAAAATAGCATTACATAACTTATTACATAAAGATAATGAGGAGGAAGAGAATATAATTATGTCCAGGGTTATGTTTATATTATCCTACAAACTTTTCTCACAAAAAAAAAAAAACAGACAAAAAGTCCCAAAACCAGTTGGTAGTTTGCCTATTTTTAATTACACTTTGACATTGTTCTTCATTTTATAATAGATAATTTATTATTCACAGTTTTACAAGAGCTAACTTGAGTTCAACCAATCAATGCTCAAAACACTAATACGGGATAGAGAAATGAAAAAACCGACAACTGACAAAAAAAAAAACTGTGTAAATTTTTATATTATTCGAGATTCGCCCTGTATCTTTAGCATAATTTAATTTGACCTGAAAATATATAACAAAACTAATAAACTAATTAAAATTATTGTTTCATTAAATAACAAATAAGAGTAAATATGAATTTCAAATCAAATAATAATAATTCCTTGTAAACTCGAGTTCAAATCATTATACCTATTGATTAATTATAAATCTGGATTTTTTTTTTGTATCGTATTTTTTGAGTATACTTCATGACCGAGGTATTAATATTCATTTCCGAATAAAACCCTTAACAGAGTAGACACTTTTACCTTAATATTGAATTTTTTCAGTTTTTGGGTCATCCCGCATGAAATATACTATTATATTTGAGATAGGCATTAAATTTAGAATTTTAAAAGTTAAAAAAAAATTAATAATAATTGCAAATTCATTAGTAGCACGTCAAATACTACTAAAATCGGTCCTAAAATCTTTTTCAAAACTGTTAAAGTTTATTTATTTGTGATAGTAGTTGATATGTTTCTTAGAGGAAAATCCACCAAAATACAGAATTTATTTCTTGATTCATAAAATAAAGTTGTATGGAATGTTACTGTTTATAAGATATTAAGTTGTCAAATCAAGATATTTTTTATTAAGTATTATTTGAATGATTTTGTTTCCTTTTTTAAAAACCCCTTTCGATCCAAAGGTGATACAAAATTCCACCCCCCCCCCCCAAAAAAAAAAAAAAAAAAAAAGTTGCAAAACACACTATCGGACAGTCCCAATGTATATATTATCAGAACATTTAAAATTAAGAATTATTAAATATTTTTGTTAGGCTTACAAAAATCCTAATTAACTATACTTTATTCTATACCAAGTTTTATAACCATCCAGTTTTATATTCCTACATTTCCTCTTGCTACTTACCTTTCAGAAATGGAGGAAGTATTACGTCGTACAAGATTTCTTAATTACATATACTTCCCTTCGTCCTTTTCCTTGGGATCCCTTGAAAACCCCAGTTTTTATAAAGACGTGTTTATTTTCTTGTTCAAAGCGAGTTTTAACTTCTTCTTGGGCATAAATTCCTCATTTATTCTCAATATTATATATTATGTTATATAGTTTTTCTGGCTTTTTTTCTGAATCTTCGCACGAATTGCTTATTGGGATAAAGAGACGCACAATGTATGTATTCTCTTTTAAGCTGTTTTCATCAGTTGGCTCTTCACAGATAAAAAGAAGCAGACTCTGCAGATTATTAATTTATAAGGACATATACACTTCTTCGCTTTCCCAAGGGTACTGTTATCTAACAAAACAATACATAGATACCATATGCTTTTGACAAATGTATCCTTTTCTCTTTGAAAGTCGAGGTTGTGAGTAAACAGAAAGCGTGTTGTGTCAATGAATTATTATCGCCTATTTATTGTTTGGATCTTTAGGATCGAGGTTCTATGGAAAATAAAAAGTAAATACTGCATTACAATTGACCTTGGATGTTGAATTTTTTTTAAAAAAGGACCAAAAGAAGAAATAATAATAATATACACAAAGGAGGCAATGACCAAAGGCCCTCCTAATTAATAAATAATTTATTGATTAAATTCACAATTTCTTCATGAATTGTTCATGTTTTTTATTTAAAAGTTAAAGTTAGAGGCTCTAATTTATATAATATCCCTTTATCTCATCAAAAAGATGCAGAAATATTAAATTCAAGGTCATTATTAAAAGATTGTTCATATTTGCAAAGCTGAATATGTTCAAATTAATCATAGATATACATACAATGATATCGTAAGGATAAATCCTTTTAAAAATAGTAATAATATGTCTTTATGTGCTTGAGTGACAAAATTATAGTATTGTGGTCAGAACAGTAGCACCAGAATTAAGGGACCAATGGGCCCACAGATTTAAAATAAAGAGAGATTTTTCTTGGTCTAATTATATAATAATTTTGGTCGTAGATAACCTTAAGACGTCATGATTATTGAACTTGGCCCCCACTTACTAATCCATTTCGGTACCGCTGGGTCAGAACCAAATCACTCGAGACCAAGACTTTGAGGGATCAAGATGCAAAATTACAAATACTTTAAGAAGTTAAAAAACAATCTTGTTCTTTAGTGTTGGTCCTGACACCGGGATCAAGATCTTTAAAAGTTACCTATCTCAAGAATCACATTACTACGAAATACCCCAAAAAAGTTTTCACATTAGGGTTTGAAGTAAAAGTAAGGCTAAGTTAAGGTCTAGGTGATGAAATACTTGTGGGTCTGAGGGCAAATGAAAATAAAATTTGTAGAAAAATCGGCTATTCATTGATGAGAATAGGCGATCAGAGTTTTCTATATTCATGATGTGGCCGGTCAACAGTTTGTTGTTTGCATGCTGTCATTATAGATCCCAAAAATTATTATTTGCGGTCCGAATATTATTTTTTTTTAATGATGGTCAATTGATATATGTATTTCGATATTTTCATACATAATAAAATAGTATTTATTTAACAAATGGAAACTTTCGGAATAGATCAACCCCCATGATGTCTCATATATGTATTATTATCATGCTGTTTTTAATATGTATTGACACGCCTAACATAGGAATTTAGTGCGTTTAATGTTTGCAAGATAATATTTATGGAATGAATGGTTCAAGTATTTCTTGAATTTATATACAGAGGTTTATGTCTTTAACCTGCTCCTGAAAATTGCTTGTAATATAAAAAAACTCATAATTCATGTCAATAAATCCCATAATAGTAAATATAAAATTTGTTTATTAATTCCAGACGCAAAATATTCATATAAAAATCCTAATCGGTAATATTTTATAAGCTTACAATTTACGTTGCTTAATTTCACAAATAAAAAAACAATCGTAAATACAATCACTTTTCACGATGTACAGTCAGAATCAGTACATATTCCTTAATTTATACTTTTTTGGAATCTTATTTTAAGATATTTGCTTCTACCTAAGGTTTACAATTTGATAAAAATCTGACATTATGGTGTCGTTAAACCAATTCATTGATTGTACAAATACTGTATTATTAATAATGCTTTTCGATGAAACTGTAAAGTGATTCCCACCTTTTACAAACCTCCCTTGAACTTTGTGTTCCACATTCACCCTGGACTCTCAACTCTTGCTCGTTTTGCAAAACATTCGTATAGCAGGATACTCCTAAACCAAGATTCATTTATACATTTTACATATATGAAACAATTTATCATTTATTAACATATGAAATCATAGTGATACATGCATAAAGTGAGAGAAACATGAAAGAAAGAACTGGCGAAAGAAAAGAGCTATTGCTATCACTAGACGCCCGAAGCATATAAATTGTAGTAATAGTAAAAAGTATCTATTTTGTCAGCTGACATGGTCTTACAAATTTAGCTTGCTATTGTCTGACTTCAACACTATATTTTTCTTTTTTTTTCATGTTTGAAATGCATATAATTAATAATAGTACATATTATTGGATACACAAACCAGGAAATCAATATGATGTGTAAAAACTAATTGAGTATCCCGTGGAAGCGTGAAATATACATATAGGCTCTAACTATTACAGCCAGCTAAGTAAACTACAAAGATATAGGTATACCGACATACATAATATGTAACCAGATAAAATGTATGTGCAGTACTTTTTGCGAAGATAAGCCGGAAAATACAATTTTTTTTTACATACATTGGTTTAACTATTTCATTAACTTTCCATTTGATTTTCTAGCCTTTTACCGTAATCTTCATCTCTCTCCCTCTCTCTTAATCTTTCGTCCTAAATCATTTAGGATCATTTATTGAGTGGATTTCTATTAAAGAAGATAGCATCAATAGGTAGTACCTATAAGACATTCAACATTTTTAGTTTCCGATTAACTTTTTGTACATAGTTCTAAGAAAACAACTTCTTATTTAAGGTCGGGTTAGAAAAAAAATATAAAATGGTTCTACAAACCCGTTTAAGACATTTATCGTTTAGAAGTGTGTTTTGTCATCAAAATAATTACATACATAGAATGTCGAGTTGCATTTTTCATATAATATTAAATACTTAGTTGAGTTTTCAGTATGCCCAATCATCTTTCTTAGATCAGCATATTGTCTGACTGAAAAATATCACCGGGTTTCAGTGCACGAAATATATATGTGTTTGACATATATGTCTTCAAAAATGCTAAAAACAGTGGTTCACAGCATGAAATATTTAGGTAAGACACTCACTCACTCCCAGATCCTAGTTACGGTATGAAGGTCCATTATCCAATATGATTATCCATAAAAATAAAATATAGTTTATAATATTAAGATATTTTTTACTATGTAAAATGTTATATGAATAATGTTATTTGTAAGGATATTTTTTTGATATTCTGTTAATTGCTCTATTTTTTTCTTGAAAATAAATGATAAGAAAATGAACATTATTATTTAAAAAAATGAAATGCATAGAGCGTTTTCAAAAACATCACAGATTTAACCATAAATCGAAGCGACGCTATGTTGGAGCCATTTGCATATGATGTAGTTAATATATTTATTAAATAAAATAAACGCATTTATTAAAAAAACCCTAATGAAACTTCAGTAAATCTCTTTAAAAATGAAAAAAAACTAAACACCTCTATTGAATACAATTTGATACCAAAGAAAAAAAGTGATATTTGAACAAAATGAAATTAAATGACACTAGCAAAGTAGGAAAACTGGAGCAAAATATCCAATCCTTGCAAAAGTAATAGTTAATATATTGACTTCATTATGTAAATTTGATTGTATAATTAGGTTCCGTAATATAATACAAATACATAAATGTATATAATTTATACGGTAAAGGTCCCTTTATTTATCAGTCTAATTATGACATCCTAATGCACGACAGAAAATTTACTATTTACCTTAATCAGAAAGAAACAAGGGTTTTTATTCATATAAAATTTGACCTTTCATGTATGTCTTCTACAAAATGGCTGACTCCCACAATGATGACGTCACGTGAAAAGGCTCTATAGACAACAATACCTCTTTTAATTTTAGTAGTATTTATTTGAGTCTTGGGCCAGTAAAAAAGAAACATGTATGATATCCTTGATGCACCAAAATGACTTTTTGTAAAAAAAAATACTTCCTTTTCACTCAATGTGTTTAGGCGTGTTTCTTCGTGTTCCTATCTTTTTGTAGCCTATGTGCGAATAATAAATAACAAACAGAAACGACTCCGAGTAGAACATACTTATACTATTATGTTACAAAGTGTTAATAACCCACGGGAACTTCTTAACCACCTTCAAAATCTATAAATATATACACACTTACATTGTTGAATGATACCTATATGTACAAATTTTTATTTAGTTCGAGGTTTAGTTTAAATTGCAACGCTTTTTATGTCAACAACTACATATTCCTCTTTACCTTCTCTTTGGCTCATACGACCGTGAAGTTTCTTTATTTTTGGCAATAAAATGTTTCTTTCTCGGTTAAAAGTATGTAACCAAATGTCTTTTAGTCAATGAAACCTTTTATAGTTTATTCACCTCGAATAGAAATGTTCACTATCTCCAACTGGTCTAAATATACATATATATATATGTATGTATGTTTGTATCCAAGGTCATTAACGTTGTGTAGACGTAAGATTATTTTCCACAAATTTGTATTTGAACCACATATATTAATGACTACAATTTCAATGGAAATAGTTGCAATTAAAATGGAGCAGTGAAATATGTGCAGAAAAAGGGGCTCTTATGCGTATGTATATATGTACATAATAATAATCCTTTAGATATTATGCTATATCAAAGTAACTTTTGGTCAGTTCTTCAAAACGCTGCCTATAGGAAGAGGCAACATTAAATTCGAACAACGCCCGTTGAAACGTACATATAATATGTAATTGATATAACGACCTTGAAGATTATTTTTCCTGAATTATAATTCTAAATCAAAGTCCGCCCTTACTTTTATTAAACCGTTCATTCCATGCATGGGTGGGGTGATGTACGCTATTTGTGCGTCATTTTTTATTTTTACATACGCGCATTCTGTGGGGAAAAATGTATTAATAAGCTGTTTTCGAATATATCTTCAACATACGTGATTGTTCCTTAATTAAATCAACAACAAAATGAAGGTGAAAAAACCAACTTAGATTTATCCAGATCCTTGTGTTTGTGACTTTGTTATTTCTCTCTTTTTCTTTTCCTTTTGATTTTATAGTGCTGTATCCTTCTCTTCGTCATCGTTGCTAGTGCCGTAGCCGATCATCCTCCTCCAGCTCCTTACCATCCAGCTCCTGCTCCCTATCGTCCTGCACCTGCTCCTTATCATCCTGCTCCAGCCCCCTATCACCCAGCTCAATACAAAGAGGAAGAACCCGTAATAAAACACTAACGCCAATCCAGGGTAACCGGATTTAAATGTCCTTTCTTCTTTCAGAAAAACTACGCTTATGCCTATGATGTCAATGAGTATGATGAATACGGTAACCCCAACATTCACTCCAAGACTGAACACAGAGATGGCTACAAAGTCGAAGGTAAGAAAAGGCCATCAAAATATTTTTATACGTACCCATGATTCATAATATTTTTATACGTACCCATGGTTCATAATATTTTTTATTACAAAGGTCAATACAAGGTTCAATTACCCGATTGTCGTACTCAAATAGTTGACTATTACGTTGATGAATACAAACAATTCCACGCTGACGTCAAATACGAAGGCGAAATCTGTGAGGACTACACTGTGAAGGCACACGCCAAGAAGCCTGCTCCTTATCACCCAGCTCCATATCATCCTGCCCCTGCTCCTTATCGCGCTGCCCCTGCTCCTTACAAACCTGCCCCTGCTCCTTATCAACCTGCACCAGCTCCTTACCGTGCTTAAGAAGCATTTCTCCCATCATATTTATTTTTAATACCTATTTATTATACTTTTGTCTATTTGTCTGAATACAGAGAATATATACCTAAAGAAAAAAATAATACAAATATTTTTACTTGGGATTTTCCATTCAAAAAGGAGAAAAGATCATGATCGAATGATACAATAATGAAAGTCAAATTTAGGAGACTGTGCAATTAATTAGAGAGTACATGGGTTTATAAGTACAATCATAGCTATGAAAAATTAACTAGGACAAAAAAAGGAACAATGCCCCCTGGTGGCCATAAATAATTAAGTGTACTTAATTGTGTACATATTAAGTTTTATGTATTCAGTGTACTTAAAGCAGGAGAAAGCATGAAGTTAATAATAATATTGTTAAGTTTAATAAGGTTTGAATCATCATTACAGGCACAAAACATACTCACTGTGGGATTATGAGTCGAAATGCACTGTTATACCTACGTCATAAACCTATGCACCATACAACCAACTTAATGGGAGAAAATGATTTATTTTTTAGGATATTTGTTAACAAATTTATAATTCTAGAGTATGTAAAAACAAAATGTCTATTTAACCTTTCAAATGTCTATGACATTGGACACAAGGACTCTTGCGAAAAAATAAAAAGACAAAACACGAATAAAAAGTATTAATATTAATATATAGTTTAACAAAAAAAAAAACCGCACTGCCATGTGATCTGATAAAAATACTTTTATTAGCAATGGAATGCTTTCATCTCCACAGATGTTATATCTTCTATATAGTTTATAATACATGTGCGTGAATGATTTTTCTAAAAATTATCATGAACAGTGGTGGATCGTGATTATTATTTCTGGGGATTTTACTAAAATAATATATACATTAAGTTAAATATCTAACTGAAGAAATCATATTAAAGCTATAGTGTATATGTATTTTTTAAGATGTGTTCTATTTTGTCTCTCATATTACCATTAGCTTAAAAATTGCATAAATATGGATGAACATAAAAGGGGAAACACTGATTTAAACATAGGCCTACAACATCCCCACCTCCAGCCTTGTACTCATGCTATATAAGCAGACGTTGATTATTCCTTCATTTTTGAAACACTTATTATAGGAACTATAATATCCGGAGTTCACACAAAGTTCTTTCAGTTCTGAACCATAGCCCGCATTTCCTAATGAGTCAAATGACTATTAATAAATGCTTACTGGTTTTGAAATGGAAAATGCTTGAAAAATTGGAACTGGATAGATTCACATTACCAATAAATTTATTTTACAAAAACGCCCCAGGAATGAGTTTGAAATGAGTTTACTCTTAATACAACTTCTAAACTATTTATATTATTTCCAATTGCAGTTTTTGGTAGACTTCATTATTCTGTTGATACATTACTGCTCTCCTAATGTTCTTATTTTTATTTTAACATGATTTGATACTTTTCACATTTAACATACGAACAGTCATTGATCAGGAACTTTTCGTTTTGTCAGTCTTAGTTACCTCTTCAATTTTTTAAATTTGTCTCATTTTGTACTATATTCGTTATTTTTCGTTTCGTCTATTTAGTATTTCGTCCAGATTTAATTTGTATTTATGTTTAATTTTGTCAGCAAAAATTTATTTTTTTAGTCAGACGAAACGTTCCAAAAAAATTGGCTTGTTAAACACGTCTTGTATTATACTCGGATGTCAAATAAACGAATTCACTCTAGTAAAAATTGGTCCTTTGTGATGTGATCAGTAGTTTTTTCTGCACAATGTATCATAATATAACTATATAACAGCAATTATTACACTATCGTTGTTAGCACTTTTGTTTTATTTATACTACATAAAGGCAAAACATAATTTGATATCAGAATATTTATATTCCTCTAAAATTGGACAAAAAATTTTGCCCCCGACACACACTTAACTTAATCTAGCAGTCTTATCTAATAAGTATAGTATACTTGGAATACTGGAGCATATTTTGGAGTGAGGGAGGGGGCAGGAGTCATTCCCCTGACTCCGGCGTACCCATAGACTAAGCATTCATTAAGTTCTGTAACTAATACATATTTAAGATATTTCATAAGTTCATAGTATTTTCCAATTATGATATGTATTGTTTTTAGTCAAATTACAAATTAAGAGCAACTGTTTTGCATTTATAGACAGAAGTGGAAAAAGTGAGTATGCACTCTATGCGGTGCATAAGAGCACCAAAGTGATGGGAAAAAAAATATTTTGAGCCAATGTTTTCTGTATTTAACATTTGTTTGTGCATTTGTAAATGATATGATCAGTACAAATGTAAAAAAGAGACTTTCCCAGTGTGCGTAAAAACCTGTAATATGTCCCCCCCCCCCAAAAAAAAAAACAAAACAAAAAACAAAAAAAACATGGCGTTTACATCTTTGTTTATTGGTAAGTATATATTATGTAATTAATTCCTTATCAGGTAAGTTTTCACCCATTTGTGAAGAACTTTTAATTTCAAGTGTATTTATTAAGGTCGTTAGATATAGGTTTTCGCCAACAAAAATCAATTAAATATTACTGAACAGTTGATCTGATAGCTAGTTTGTGGAAATTTATTTATATATTTTTTTTAATTCAATTGTATCTTAAAACTTGATTTAAAGGTTTATTGATCATGTCAGTTAATTCGGGATTTTTGAGCCAGGAGTTATCATGTACTATACAAGTAATCCTGTATTTTTTTGACTTACAACTCATCAATATAAAAATCTAATAATTAATTATCCTGGTTCAAGATTGTTAAATGTACATCTGATATGATAAGAAAGGTGCACACACAAAAATCAATAGAGATAATAATTTATAAATTTTCTATATGTGGATAAAGGCTGGATACTAAAATGCATACTTGTAATTGTGTGGGTACTTAAGAAATGACATAACATTGTAAGTATGAAGATATTCAGTAAATAATTGTTCATTGTCACATTAATCTATTAATTAACATAAACATATACAAGTGATATATGTTGCAAATTTTTTAGAAAATAAGATTGCAAATGTGGGTTTATAGCTGCCATTAAAAAAATTGGACATCCAGTGGTGTTACTGTACAGCATAAAATGTCACATTACCTTAGCTGAAATGTGAGTATAATTTACAATGAATTCATAGGCACCGGAATAGGCAAAGAGCCATTACCTTTCACTTTTTGAAAAACAATAATCGTGGAAAATTGCGTGATATTGCATATGTGAGGTAATTTTTATAAAATTTCACACCCCTCTATGAATACTATGACACACAAAAATAATAATGTTATGGTATGAAATGGTATTATTGATCCTTACCAAATAGTGGAACATCATAAAAGAGTTCATTCATCTAAACGAGTGTTTAGAGAGAACAATAATAATAATTATTATAATAATAAATCTCTTATGACAGATACATGACAGTGATCCATACTTCCTCTTAAAAATGCTCTTGACAATCATTGGCTTTAATTTTTTAATAATACAATTTGTGTTACTTACTATACAGATTTTACGGCTCTAAACATTTACACCTGTGTATAATATATATGACGACATAAGATGGATCTTGAAGTATTAAAAATACCTCAAGGATCTGAATAGTAGTATCATTCCTCTTAAAAATGTTTTGTACATAGATATTTAATACCAAGGATGTTTAGGTGAAGTTTTTCGTTATTTCGGTGACGTGGTATTTAGTGATCTAGGCCTTACTCATTCAATATTATGAAAGTGATTATAAGATTACGTTTGACCTCTTTCATTTCAAATGAAATTATTATTTTATCATATTGTTATGCTCATATATACTCGTACACGACACATTAAGTTTCAAATTTACTACATATAAGATAAGTATGCCCTTCATGATATATTTACTACCTTAGTAAATTGGATTAATAAAATTACTATTTTTTGCCTTTTTCAAGTTATTCACTCACTGGAAATAAATATTTTCTACATTTCTTATAGTATTATAGCCAAATACGAGGAGCACTATAAATAAATATATGTACCTCGATTTCAAAACTTAAAATTTTTAGGTATTCAAAAACCACAAATCCCCATACTTCTATGTAGATATTTCAAATTATTGCCTACTGTTTATAGGTAATCCGCTTATCGCATTGGCCGTCGAGTTTATTATAATACACGTGTTTAGTTTGCATATAAACGTGAATTTTCGTTTGTATATATGCACATATGTAGTTTTTGGTGAGTTCAAAGGATTTTTGTTTGAGGAATGTATAGCTCAAAAACTATCAGATATATTACCCATACTATTTCTTAAAATTATAGGTGAGAACACTCTTAATGATTAAGTGTAGTTCATGTTTCTATGATATTTTATGACAACCTCTTTTAAAATCATGTTATTAACGACATACGGACCTGGTTGTGCAGTTTAATTGTCATATATTTGGTTAGTGTAATTTTAATGCTAGCATTGAAACTTTCACAACATTAAAAATTGAGCCAGATGTGGTCATCAAAAGAGTTATTATATCTTGTAAGTGAGCCAGCAGGATTCTTTTAATTGTAAAGGATTTTTCAATAGGGATGATTCATTTTTATTTCATTAGGAACGGCGAACTACCTCATATTTTGTTTAGTTTTGTTCACATTTCATCACAAATCATCATAGAGCAGTACGACCATTGAGCAACCTTTGCAAATTATTCAAATTTAAATCGATATGGAGCCATAATAACGGATTACTTTTGGCCCCAATTGGATGATATGGACTTAAATGACATTTGGTTTCTACTTACTACAAAAAAAACAATAGAATCTATTTAGAAGGAAATGCTTCGCTCTTATTGAAAAGCCCTTTATATGTAAACTTGGCACTTATTAAAGGGAAACGGTGATAGTTATAGGATAAATTTCCAGTCCTCGTAATTTTCTTATTAACTTAAGATTTATTACCAATTTAGTGTTGTGTGCTAATTTAGGATTGAGGACTGCATTCTCCGAAAAATTAGAAAAATTGGTTCTTGATGATGTTGTAAATAGTTTTTTTGTTTCTTTTTTCACATTTTCGTCAAGTTAAAAATCCTTATCTATTTACTTATTAATATCTAAATAAGTCTATAAGATGTCTATGTTCTTCCGATGCTAGCTTTGTTAACATTTGAGAATAGACAATGCTTCGAAAATTTTGCAACTTTGCCTTTATTACATTTTTATGGGGAATTACAAGTTGATAAGACAATGACAGTCTCCAAGGTTTGAAAAAAGTAAGTAAGATTTGATTAGTAGTTGACCCTATATCCTAAAGCTCACTCATCTATATGAAACAACTAAGCACACTCCCATTCTAAGCTTTTTTGTAGCATTATTTTTAAAGAATGTGCTTAAACTATACCTGTTAATCAAATAGTGTAATTCTACAGTTTGAAATATAAGTACATACATGTGTGTCTTTAAAAAAAGGAAAATAATATCTTTAAATAACTCATAGATGGCTAATAGCAAAGCGGAACTATTTATTGAGTAAATAACGCAACCTATGATTTTTTTATATAACATGTGTTTTAGATATAAGAAAAGTGAACACCTGATTGGCAAGTTTACAATTTGTCGGACAAATGCTATTTCTTTTGATAATATTTATATGAGATATTTTAACTAGAGGGGCTATAAATATCAAATTTTAGATAGATTTTGCTGGTCAAAGTTCGATATTATCAGATATTAAAATCACTGATTGGAAGTCACCTTTGAATATTTATGTTAAACCATGACTTATTTATTCATAATTTTTATCTTATGGTAGAATGTGAGAGCTTAGTTATCCTTTCGATAGAATTTAATTCTGAAAATTGAAGATCAATACTTTTTAATATCCCAACACGTCAGAACCTAATATTTAAGAAAGTAACATTTGTACTACACATCATATCTACTCATGAATCATTATGTATGTTACGTCATGAAGCTTATTTTGCTAACAATTGGAAGGCCCAGGTAATATAATTGGATAACATTAAGTATCAATAGCTAAAATAAGTTATATATTTTTGTTCTGTCTGAAGTAGTGACAGAGGCAATGATAAGATTCAAATTTTCTAAGTTAGTACAAATTTTAACATTGATAAAGTATAAATTACTATGATCATGTTCCTCATAGATTAACACTTGATGACAATAGTCAATAAAACACAACAAAAATATGTATTTATATGTATACTAGAAAGATAAATATCTAATAAAAAAATAAGAAAATCGAACACTTCCTAAGAGTTCAAGAAAATGTTTTATTTTTAAAATTCATTGAAAGGCGACAAGACTTATCAAGATATTTATATGCTCAGGGGAAGATTCTTCCACTTCAACGAAAAATATGGCTGCCTTGAAAAATAAATGAAGATATCTTATTTCCAACAAGCTTGTTTTGAAGAAAAATTTAAAAGTGTTCCATCCCTCAGCCTCAAACAACTTTAATAGTTTGACCGTAGGTACTTTGTATTTGAAACCCTTATTTTTTTATTCTCTAAACATACAATCGGCCTTGTGTCTAAGAGACAAAAATGTTTGATAAAAAAAAAATTAGAAAATAAAATATAAAAAAAAACTCGTATTCTAGTTTAAATTCTCATAACTAATTTATGATCTGAATTTTTTGAAAACCTAAATTGGTAACTGTTCATGTATAAAATGAGTTCTTAAAAATTCTTATATATTTGAAAAAAATCAAATCAATGGGTAGTAAAAATTTCTAATGAAATGACCAGATTTTTACATTTTTTTTCTTTTCTGGATGGATTAGGAATCAGCAAAGGAATCATAAAATTTCAAAATAACTTATTCAAAAGTTGCAGGCTATCATCTGAAAAAGATGATCAGAGCTCGCAGGGAATTTTCTTCTTTTTATATCAATGAATACTAAAACAACAAGGAAGAGTTGGCTATACTATGTAAATTTGAATGTATTATTATTCATTAATATATTGAGGTCTGAAATATTACATAATAAAAAGTATAAATGTTTTCGTCTTTTCACTTGTTTGTTCCATTGCGACAGTAATTTACTATTTTCTTAAATCTTAAAGAAATAAAGATTCATATTAAGAATGTTTGTTTATAACCTCAAGATGGCCGACTTTCACATTGATGACGTCAAGTAAAAACTCTCAATTGGAGATTAATTTCAATACATTCCAGACAACAGAAAAGGGTAGTAATTGTTGACGCAGAGTTAAAATTATCGTCGACTAATTGTTAATCCTTTTTTTTTAAAGCATGGTCAATATTACTACGCATGCCAATTCTTTTCAGAGACATTGTTTTTAGTTGATGGCACTTGAAATAATTGTAAGTGAGTCGTAGCAATTGAATATAAAGAATATAAAAGACTCGTTTCGATTCCTTTAATCATATAAAAATGACAGAAAAATATAGGTATATTACAAATACTTTATCATTATTTAGATAAACAATAATATGCGGAAAATATATGAATAAATATGTAATAATAATAATAATAGTGTATTAATAGTCACAGCCAAGAAAGAAACTTGCATTTGCTCAACAAGTTATTATATTGCAAAAGGGAAAAATATTAAAAATTAGGTTTAGTTGTTTTTTTTTCTAATAGAAAAAGAAAGTAATCTCAGATCATTAAAATGACTAAAAAATAAATATATGCATAAGTGATAATATAATAAAAGAATATGTAATTTCTGAGATGTATAAAAATTGACTACCATCATATTACATAAGACGAACTTTCAAATATAAATAAAAGAATAATAACTATGATTTATCATCTCTCTCCGTCTTCAAATACAAGTTTGTTAGAGTACATTGATTTTGCAGTTCTGCAAAACTAAGATAACTAGCTTTTCTGTTCAAATAATGCAGCAATGTTTTTAATTTTATTTGGTGAAACGGGGGACTTGTCCAAATGACCGGAGTTGCTACTCCGACTTCTAGATACTGAACTATTATTTAACAGACGCAAGTTACTATTAGAGGAAGAAATAGGCAGTGACTTTCGCTTAGACTCATTTTCTTCGTTTGATCTACTTTTGTTTCCAAAAATTGCAGCCCTTTCTTTAACATTCACGTCTTCATTTATAAAGCCAAAGGAGTTGTTATTTCTCTGTGGACTCAAAGCAAGTTTTGTGATGTTGTTATTATCATTGTTGAGGTTATTATTAGCATTCACTTTTGCATTATTGACATTTCTATTATGCTCTGACATAGGTGTAACTGTTGTTGATGAGGATGAAGTATAATTATGATTATGTATTTGTGTGGATATCCTTTCCAGGGTTTTTTTGTCCTTGATAGGAGTGGTAGTCGAAGTACTGTCACTTGTAGTCATATCGGATTGAGATGGTGCAGTTCTATTAATGGGTGATGAGTTGCTAAGACTATTATTATTTGCTTTGCTTCCACCGCTGTTACTACTACTACTACTACTGCCGCCAGTGTTGACCCTATAATCTTCGACCTTATACTTCGCCCTCAAGAGAGATCTACGCTCTTCTTTATAACGCTCCATACGCTCCCTCGTACCAGGGTCGTTTACATCGACATAGGGAACATTATGAATAGAATTTCTTCTGACTAAAGGAACTTCATCCTCCCCAGAAGATATTTTTGCTTCTGTATTTCTCTTTGAGAGTTTTTTAGGAAAATCCTCTGACTTGCACACTGCCCGACTGGCCTTAAACAAATTTGATTCATTAAATTTGGCCTCTAATTCAGGAATACCCTGAGAACTCATTCTACCATTATTTTCCACACTATTAGAGCGTGAATAGTATATTCCCTTCTTTGTAGATGTGGAAACACCAGACTTGATCTCTTCAAGTAGTAGTGAGTACGAATCCGAAGAACAAGAAGATGTTTGAATGGGCTGATAGTCAAAATGACCTAATTGTTCTTCTTCTTCTTCCTCGTCTTCGTCACCTCCGTCTTCAAGGACATGAACAGGAACCGCAGTCATCAATTCTTTGATACTATTTTCTTCTATTTCCATCGAAACTGTTGGATGATCGGTTGATTGAGAAGGATCCTTGATAAAAGTTATGTTAGAATCTTCATCAATCTCCATTGCTACAACAGATTCATGGGTGAAAGGACGAATTATAATTTCTTCTGACGTAAACTTCGGAGGAGAAGAAGGCTCTTTTTTTAAATCAGTAAATTTAGTAGAGGTTGAGTATATTGTAAGCATTCCCTCTTTATCCTCACGTTCCTCCTCTTCATTTGGCTTGAAATCATCCTCAAATGACGTCAAGGAAAAGCTCTCATTTTCAGACACCGTGGCACCTGAAAGATTTTATTTATTTTTATGCAATTTATAAATATATCCAATAATACTGATTACCTGCAATGGAATAACTAGTTTCAATAGGACTTGAAACAGATGAAGTCTCTATTGAATTTTCTAAAATCGAATGCCGATCACTCTCTAAATTACTTTGTTCAATTATTTGCTCTTCTTTTATGGGATCCGATGATGCATCTTTATCGTCATTTTCATTAGAAGAAAATACTTCTAGAGATATTTCTTTCACAGTGCTAATAGATGGCTCTAAAAAATAATGGTTGGCTGATATATGAACAAATAAAAGTATATAAATGAAAGTCTTCATACCTTCCTGATCCGTTTCTTCATTAATATCACCAGCGTTACTCCTAGTTAGGGGATTGTGATGAATTTCGGCAATCACAAGTTTGTCAAGATTATCTTCATTTAGCGAAACATTAGAAATTAACTCATTGCTAGAATCACAAGATAATCTGTCTGCTTCAATTGAATTCCTAATTTCAGATTGTTCCGTTTTTTCAGCAGACATATCGACTCTATCGGAATTTTTGTCTTCCTTTTCATTAGAAGAGTGTACCAAATAATCTGACAAAGATTCCGGATATACTTTAAAGATAAAGATTATACATAAGTATCTAAATGCAAAATACGCTAACATATAACAGAATTACCCTCAATAGCACTTGTAGGCCTGTCATCAATAAATTTAATAGAGGGAGACATGGCCAAGGACGGGTTCATTTCTTCATTGTCTGCTTCCATTTTTGACCTTTTGACTAGATTAGCGTTAGGAGACGTTCCAGGAGTGAAATCTGACTTTTTCTTTTTAGGTGAAATTTCACTATTTAAGACACTGTTATTTAGAAGTGGAGAAGCTCCTAGCTTTTGATCTTTGACACTCGGTATCCTAAATTGATCCGATCTTCTACTGTTGTGACGAGAAATACGGCGAAAACTAGGCCTAGCTTCGTCATCCTCATCATCAATAGAAGTAAACGACGTAGACATGAGGGCATCCTCATCCTCACTAAAAATCTTCATTTCATTTTCTTCCAATTCAAAATTCACTTGAATTTCTGAGAGATCTAGGGAAGATGATTTTGGATCCACAGGACTCTCGGAGTCTGAACTAATTGGTTTGGAGGACTTGAATGTAAGAGAAGAGAGAGGGGTTCGTTCAAAATAAGAATCATGTGAACTAGATCGACTATGAGTTTTGGGGCTATCCTTTGATGCAGATGTCTTGAGAATAGCACGAGTGACAGTTTCTAGAGGAGCAACCTCATCCTTCACTTCACCTGAATTTGGACGAGATGATTCGGAGGAAATTTCCTTAGAGATGCGTTCACTTTGAGGTATAAGACTCTCAGCGCTTTTGACAGGTCTTAAATTTGCATTAAAATGCATTGCATAAGAATTTGTATCTAATGACATAGCGGCAGTAATCCTTTGATGACCTTCATCCGTTGTAGTAGTTGACGAATCAATTTCGTCGTCCTATAAAAAAGGTTGGTATGGTAATCAAGTTCTTAATTGAGAAATTGTTAAGGAAAATACCCATTTGACTTTGAATAAATATATATATGAATAGTGAATATTTGCATAATAGGGAGTTATCAAAGATTACTTACATTATTTGGAACATGTTCTGAATCTGATATTTTGTTGTTGGATTTATATTTGATTTTTCCGGATGTAAAAATAGTTTTCCAACCCACAGGAGATTTCCTATGTCTGGCACTTGCCCTCTCTGAATAATGCTTGCGAATGCTATTATTAGGTAGATCAATGACGGTGTGATAGGTTGTAGGGAGATTGCTAGGACCACCTCCAACTTCAATATAGCGCTGTTCTTGAGGAATAAAGCTCCCCGACGCAGCAGTAAGGGCTCTACTTCTAGCTTCTTCGAGTGAAAGTAATTTAGTGGGAGTAGATATAGCTAGCGACTTTGGTCTAGATTTTTTGGGTGTTTCTTGAGACTGGTGACAACTACTCCCCCCATTACTACTATTAGAATTACTACTTGTACAAGCACTATTAGCATAAGTAGGCATTTTTTCACTAAAAATAAGTTCACAATAACGAATGAGATATTCTGTGACAACTGCTTGGACACCCACACCTTGAAGAGCAGCCACACCACCAACTTCCAAGGATTTAGATCGTAATAAATTGGGTGCCCACACAATGGCAACATTTTTTGCTGTCATTCCAGTTTCATTTCCTCTGAGCGAAACACGATACAAATGCCGGGATAGATACTCAAGTGTCCTGAAAAAGAAGAGTTTCAAAAATAAAATAAACTGAAAGAGAAAGTAGTATCCTCAAAAGTTCTTGGTCCTCTTTCCGGACTTAAGTATGTAACTCAGGAAATGATAAATCGCTTTATTTTCATGTAATAGAACTTGGAATAAATAACCTGTTTTGACTCCCCATGTGAAGAGGAGAATTTATGAATTGTCTCTTTCAATGCAGTCATATAATAATAGGTTTAAATATGTACACCAAAATAAAATGCATCTATATAGTTCTAATGTCATCATTGAGATCGGATACTACAAACAAGGATGGTTATCGTGAGGCAAAAAGAGAGGAGCAGAAAGGATTTTGCAATGGGTTAGGAAAGAAGAATTGAGAAAGTTTTTTTTTTTTTTTTTTATCAATAATAATATTTTTAACATGAAATAATACTAATTTTATATTTACATATAAAAAAAAAAGAAGAAAATAAAATAGGCAGGGTTTACACACCGATAATTTGGAGGTGGCAATTGTTGTACAACATCCCTCAAGAGAATAAGTCTTTGATTCTCAGTTGATTTTGCAGCCTCCACAAATTTTTCGTAGAGATGATACGTGCAAATAGGATTTGGAAGTTCTCTAAAATACATCTTTAATAGCGAAGAAACGCAATGAATATCCTGAAGAACACTTTTGTCATTGTATAGATCAGGAACTCTATCTTCATCAAAAGTAACTCTGAAATTTAATAACAGAAAAATAAATAAATAGATTTAAAGTTGTATAAAATTATTGGAGAGAGTATGTATACCTAAGTTTTTGTATGTTTGATGCGATACCCGACAATCGATAAATACCATCAATGATACCCTTTGTTTCAATGAATTCAGCACAATGAAATAATACTTTGGGAACTGAAAACAAATACAAATTAATCAAAGAGATTTGACATTAGTTCAAAATAAAATTGATTTTTTGTTGTTGTTGTTGTTTTCCCTTCCTTCTCTTCTTAAATATTGAGAAGAAGAGGAAGAAGAAAAAAAAGTGAAAGTTTTCATCCATTTCTATAACCATAAAAATTTTTAAATTGAGAATAAAGCAAAATAAGACATAGTATATATTATAAAGTAGTAGGGAAATTATTCAACTCACTCTCTTGGCCTGTATTCAATAAATGCTCAGAGAGATCGCATCCAAAGACTCTTTCCCTCAAAATTCCGGATTTTTTCAATTTTCCTCTCGTGGGACGAGATAGAATAAAACTCCTAAAGAAGGATATTAATTTTCCATGTTTTCGTAGAACAGGTTTTGTGGGCTCCGAAGGAGAAACTCCATCTATTGTATCTTCTTCTTCTTCTTCTTCTTCACTACCTGAGGAGGAATTTGAGGATGATGAAATCTTAAATGTATCAGAGGGGGTTGATCCGGGAAGATTCAAACCAGTTGGGACTTTATCTCCAATAACTTCAACACATTCACATGGAAAGAATCCGACTTCAAATCCCTTTTTTCCTCTCCACCAAATTGATTCATCTGGTGGAGGCATGTCAATGACTGAGATCATGTCACCCACCTTAGAAAAAATCGAAAAAAACAAAAACAAGCATAAATGAAGTGGAATATATAATGGTCTAGAGATATTGTTATTTATAAATAAATGCAAAGGAACAATTATTATTTATTACTCTTGCATCCGTTCATCTATCTCTCCCTTCTCTCTAAAGGAGAGATGATGTCCAATTCATCGCCGCTCGTCACCTTGATGCTACTACTACTGATGACGAGAATGATGATGCATTCACAATTACCTTCAAACAAAGAAGTGTAATTAATTTATAACTAGTTTCATCATTGAAAGAAACCAAAAAAAGAAAAACAAAGGGGTTATCATCAAATCTTTTGTCTTTTGAATAACATAAATTTTGAAGGACAAGGACTCGCTGCGTCACTTCCAATGAAGAAAGAAGAAAGAAAGAAATAATAATCACATAGCGAAGAAGTTCACAACAATGAGGGGGAGAAGCGGGTACTAGTAGACATTATGTATGTACATGATATATACTGCATAACTAAGTATGTACACCCATCATGTACAAATCAACCCCCTTCTTGATTTAAAAAAAATACCAACATACACAAAGCCTCACTTCATTCAAGGACAAAAGAATCAGTGATTTTTACAAATTGTCGATTTAATTCCCACAAATTATGTCACGTAGACATTACTTTCACTCCAACAAGGAATTGGTCATTCCCTCTATAGATTTACATGTGTGTATAGGAAGAAAGATACACATATGTACATATATGTATATAAATAGGAAATATGTACATATTTATTACTTTTGCCAAAGAACCAGAAAATGAAAATAAGAAATAATCTTTATATTTATGTACATATATATATATATATATATATATATATATATATATATATATATATATATATATATATAGTAAGAAATGTAAGGTGAAAGTTTGATTCTTAAGGCACTTTGCAATTAAGAAGGAATAATAATAATAAATGCTTTATACCTGCCCGCTTCTTTACAAACCAAAAAACACATCTACCACCACTACAACTACTACTACTACTATATCTACCACCTCCACTACCCCAAATCCATTGATTTAAAGAATCAAGTGAGCTCAAAAGTATGTAGACAAGTCTTTGGAGCTTGAATCTGAGGTAAAAGACTTTTTTGAGTCAAGCAACTGCAACTACTTCTACTTACTTACTTACTTGTCTCTCCCTTCCCCCTTAAACGAAAACAAATCTATTAATAGGTACATACTTATATGAAAAATACAGAGGAGAATATACAACATTCATATATATATATATATATATACATACATACACACAGATACATACATCTACTAAGTAACATACATGGCAATGGGGGAAGGAAATGAATTAGAAAGAGAGAGAGAGAGAGAAAATAAAACTTTTTTATACAAATTTATTATCATTATATCTACTAACATCATCATCAGTATCTCATTACTACTGCCTTGTACATACACTTGTACCAATCGTCAAGTTATTGATCATCATCACAAGTAGTCGTAGTTTCACATCTATCTATCTCTATCTCCCTATAATTATGATTATGATTTTTCCTCCTATTGTCTCTCTCTCTCTCTCTATAAATATATATATATAGGTACAACATATTTCAAATACAAATATTCTACTAAAAATAATCCTTACTGGATCGATTTGTGGACTGTGCGAGTCTGATGTACAAACCATGGTCACCACAGGAGCAAAGAGAGAGGAAAAGGGAAGAAGAAGACTGCGAAGTTGTTGATGAAGACCGATGTAAAACGGTATGAATATAGTATTTATATGCACATACACATATATGCATATAAGTAGCTCTCAGTGCTCAACCATGTTGTCATTCAATATGGAGTTGAAATAGCATCATCATGTATTTTGATGCACCATAGAACAAAACAATAAAAAAAAAAACAGGCAGGCAAATCCGACCATATGATGATTATTATATCATGTACTCTACACACAGAGTCAAATACAAACAAACAAACAAACACAATACTACCACGAGCCACTACTAACGCACCCCCGTCCAAGGAGTTCGACTTTAAACTGACTTAAAATCATAAAAAGAAATATTATGTACTATGTTAACTTAAATGTACATTGCGTTTAAGAGTAAAGGCGTGCTTCACCACATCACGCCAAAGTCTCTATAGGGTGGCGTATAAGTAACTAAGTGACTGAGGAGAGAATTCGATTTTTTTCCATTACTATTATTATTATTGCTTTTTGTATTTTAAATTATTCAAGTCTTTTTATGGTGATATAATGGAGCACAACAGCTCTGACTTTATATGTATGTTGTCCGTTTATTTAAAAATCATCAATAAAAGAGGTTAGACATAGTTATTTGGAGTAGAGGGCTTGGATTGAGGTCACCACTTTTGACAAAACATAGAGACATATTTGTACAAACTTAAAAGGATGTAGGAAATATGCAACTCCATGGAAATCAGTATCAAAGACAATACATAGATAGGAAATATGCATTTATGTACCTATGCACTAAATGAAGGAAAACTTCATGGATAAGGAAATGAAGGGACGATGGAGGGGGGGGGGGGGGAGGAGATAGCATCTTTCTACTCCACAAGCATGGAATTAAAATAGAAAGTCCTAACTAAGGAGTTTCCTTGTTTTTGCTTTAGTGAATAAGGAACTCTTCATAGAATGTATATCTTTTTAAAACATCATTTTTATGACAACACAGTCATCATAAGGATGGACTTATAAAGCAAATAAGAAGCTACACAGATACATACCTCAAAACTAATTTCATCAGAAGCTTGTTGTGCATAGCGTTGAACTGCATAGGCGGCAGCCACGGCAGGGGTATTGATGGCACTGTCTTCAGAAACAATGAGGCGATGTCCACGATTATCCAAATCAAACCAATTCAATACTGGTCCACAAGTGATGACAGGACCTGCCAGACTCGAAAATCGTCGTATATAGTCTGAGAAAAACCTTCTTACCGAGTCCTGAAATACAATTAAATAAATAAATACATAAATCGACAATAAATTTTAAACAATTAAATAATATAAAAAGAAAAAAGAGACACCAATCAATACATACTAAACGCTCAGCTATATATATATATATATAGCTATATATACCCTAGAAACAACTACAACAAAATGAGATGTACACAAGTTTCTACACCACATACATACACATGATGGATTGTATGTATACGTCTACAATTGTAAATGGATAATCACTCCTCAAATGTTTCATACTCTTTAAGACACAATCCTCACTAATGTAGAAGTACTTTTAAGCTGCTGCATATTCAACATTATTGTATAAACTTACAATGCACCAAACTCCTCTTTCCCTTTCTCCTTTCTTCCTTACATACAATGTCTTCTTCTTCTTCTTCGTTTGAAAAAAAAGAGAAAGCCTTACCTCCCCCTCCCCCTTCTCTTCTCCGTTTTTCTTACCATGGCAGACAACAACAGCAAAAAGAAAAAGACACAACAGACCCCAATAGCAATAATTATGTGCTATCATTTAAGAAATTGTTGGAGTAGTATATCATTGTACATAATACTTAGTATATAAATAAGTATGGGTAGGAAGATAAGGAGTAAAATAGAGTACATTGACGACACACTGACTGATTCCTCCTTTTGCATCATCGTTTCTTCTTCTTCTTCTTGATAAAGAGATTAAAAAATTATATTTTATGTATCAGATCATTCAACTCTCTCTCTCTCTCTTTCTTTCTAAATAAGTACATGAATAATAAAAAAGTATGTCAAGATAAATAGTATTTAGTACGGACTACTACTTACTTACTCTCTACGATTAAAATTAAACAACAAATGATTTTACAATACACGAAATACACACAAATGAATTTCCACATAATCATTTAAATAAACGTGTTGCTACGTTTAGCGTCTTTATAATATCTCTATAGTTTGTTCTACATATATTAACTATCACTTCTACAAATGTAGGTAGGTGGTGGATCTATATATTAGCTCCTAGTCATTGACTATTCGATTCCCCTCCTCCCCCTTCTTTTCAAGACTTTTAATGAACAAAAAAAATTAATTACTTTATAAATACTTAAAAGGAACATTCAAAAGGAAGTGAAACTACATATATGTTGTACATATAATTTTGGCACCATCATGAAGAATTGAATTGTAAGGTGTTAAAGAAACTTTTAGAGAGATTCTTCGTATAAATGTTTACACACATCAATTGAGATGTATGATTATGTACTTGAACTTTTGATCTCCCTTATTTATTTATTTATTACATCTCTTCCCTCTCTCTCTCTCTCTTTTCTCTTCTTTATCATCTTAATGAAGGAACTAAGGAAGAGCGGACAACTTCAGAGTTCATAATTACGTACTTGGATATAATATCATCATCAATGCATGTACATAAATGGACCAGATGGAGCTCAAGAAATGGGAAGTTCACGCATTTGACTAAGAGACTCAATATTATCTAGATTTGACCTTTCTCCATTTATCTATGTAGGTATAATACTTGGAAACAACATGCAACCATGGGTATCCTTACACCCCCTGCAAATAATGATCCATTGTAGACCAATATCAAACTGGCGAGAGGAGCGGTTCGGATTGCTTAATTACACAGCTCACTGAGGTGAGCCACAGGAGAAGCAATACCGTAATCATAAAAATTATGATTTCAACTACTGCGTGTAAATAATACCAATCTATGTACATGAGTGTATTTGAAAAAAAAAAAAAAAAAAAGTCGAGACTTTGTTTCAAAACATGGGAATGGGTCAAGGCATCTCTAATCATAATTATTTATGTACATATATTACAATGCCATAGTTTGAAACCTGATTGAAAGAAGAAATCAAAAACAATTAATTATTATTCGAACAAGGTTTTGAAGGTTATTCAGGTTCTTCTTCTTCTTCTTCGTTGTCGTAGATACACACTTCTGTGTATCTACACACATACAAACTTACACCAAGGAAGAAGAAGAAGAAGAAGAACAACAACAAGGCAATTTAATCATTTTAGGTATATGAGATGATTTTGTATGTGGTTAACACACGAAACCATAAAAAACTTCTACCCTTCTTCGTAGGGTTTGAAGGACTCTTCTCTTCAACACATAGACTATGTATGTATGTATGTACATACATGTAATGATGATGTAATACCCGCCTATTTCCGGTATTGGTCCTGATTTATAGATATACATACACATGAATATTAATATACATTTATATCTTTTGGAGAATTATCCAAGTCCATAATTATTTATTTATATGCTTCCATGGACTACATATGTACCACTCCATGTATGTACATTATAACACACTTGAAACTGTCTCAGGTGCGGATCTATAATATACACTCAGGTATCATCACTATGCAGAACAATGATCATCACACATTGCTGTGTAGATAGGCATAAACAAGGATGAGCCAGTCTTGATTTTCTAATTTTAATTCTAATTGTGAGTGCTACTAGGAGCATTGACATATAAATTAATGGTATGTTGTACATACATTCAACATTTATGTAAAGGGCTCCATTATTAGGTATGTCTCTAATATATTGCGCATTTTTTTATGACCACAAACAATCTATGTATGTGCCATATAGGATTAATAATGGTGATAATAATGAATCGCTAGGTCCAATAACTAAATAATAGGCATAAGAGTATTGTTACTTTCTCTCCTCCTCCTCCTCCTCTCTTTTGAATTACAAACAAACAGACATATCTACCTACCTTAATAATTATTGAAACCTATATGGAATGATGGAACGGAAAGGATCAAAACATTGGTAGGAACATTATGAATTAATAGTGAAAGTATATAAACACAAGAGCATCATCATCTACTTCATTTATCACCTGCTATATACAAATACCTATAAATGTATAGCTACATAACTCATACTTAAATTCGTCTAGACACCCAAGTAAAGAAAGATTCAAAGTGACATTACTTATTCGAAATAAACCATCAAGAGAGCACTCATTTACATATTTATGGTACATAGAATGATTTTCAAATCATTCTATACTATGTACATAATATAGGGATTCTTTTGATTTTTCTCAGACAAAGACGACAACCATTCATCAAATCAAATCCATGACAAATATGTACCTAATTCTTCGATAGAATACATTATTATAATTATGCACATGTACATATTATATAGGTATATGCATATATGTACAGGTGCTTACATTCGATGACTTTTAAAGATTTTCAAATATTTATAGCATCCATGATTTTTAATATTTATTCATATATCGATGATACATGTAGATATTACATATTATGTAATTGAATACCTCATTTTTATATTTATCAAATAGCCTTTAATTTTCCTTTTATAAAGTAATAATATATATATATATATATATAACATTTCCAAATAATAAAAACTCTTCCAAGACAAATTTCAAGTTAACACTAAAAATACCAAATAGAAATGAGAATAATTAGTATTTAGTATTATGCAATTACAACTGCGTTAGAACAAACTATTCATCATCCTACACGTACACGACCTATGAATAAATAACGAATTCATAGTATATAATTCAACCTAACAGAATTCCAAACGTATACACTTTTATGTATAATCGTGTAATATATTATATTTTAAATATATATATATGATGTTCAATTTATTCTGATCAAGTAAGATTCATTCAAAGATCACCATAATTGTGGTACGTGCTCATATAGTAAATACAAGGGGCGGGCGGCCATGTCCTTACTCTCCCTATGAAGAATATTTCAGGGGAGGGGGGCGAATTGACCAATTTCTGTATTTTAAAATAAGAGAAGAAAAAAGACCAAAATTCATAATTTAAAAAAAAAGAAAAAAAGTTGATACATACATTTAATTATCCATACTTGAAGTCATTGCTAATATGATTCCAATTTATTAATCAAGAGTCCCAATCATCAACGAAAAAATTATTTCTATGAAATGTGTCATGTTTTATGAGATTATCGTCTGTGGCATAACTCAAGTTTCACAGGGGGAGGAGTCATGTGTAAATAGTACCTTCCATATTTGCAAAAATACATTTACATTGCCCCTTTAATTTATATCATTTTTTAAAAATTGATCTTTTTATTTTAAAGAAAGAATTTCGATCATTTATTTATATTTATAAAAGATAGTTTCTGGTTTCCATTTTTGTTTGAACACAGAAATTAGTCCAATCAGCCAACTTCTAAAATATTCATTGGATAGCCACCTTTGGTCAATACATGAGCAAAAAAATAAAACTTGCTATGGGATAGAATATGACCACAAAATTGAATTGAATGACAACTTCATCTTATGTTAATACTTAATATTGTTCAGTTTGACTTAAATTTATGTGGCTATATATTATTAAGAGGTTCTACAAAAGAATTAATTTCAATTCCTTCATAATTATACTTTGCCTACAAAAATAAACTCCCAACACAATGCATTAAAATATATTCAAATATTTTAATTCAATTAATTTGAAGTAAAAGAGCTAAATTATTATTTAAGTTTTTTGATAAATCGATTATGGCAATATTTGAATTTTTTACGGTTAAAAAATCCTATTATTAAAGAAATTATGAAAGTTCATGATTTCTATTGCTTTGTGAAATCTTTTTTTCTTTTTTTTTTTTTTTAGCACACTGAAGCTTTGTTCCAAGTATATTTTTAAACATAAGAAGAACTTTTGATAAGTAGTCAACCACAAATAAAAAAATCACCACTCTAACGTATTTATACTTATAGATATTATGCCTATTTTGAGATAGTTTGAAATATATTTGCACGAATAAATAAAGGATTTAAAGAATAAGGAATAAAGATTACCAAGTGCACTACTGGAAAATTGTCGAGAGATGGTTCTAAAAAAATGTGTTTTTTTAGATATTTGCATATGACTTGTAGGAGGTAAGACATACCAAATTATCCAAAAATGATTAGAAGGAGTAATTAATTATTAATTCCTCTTCATCCTATCTATTATGTTAATATATACACACATATTGTACCCTAGTTTGGATTGAATTTTCATCAAAGTCTATAGAGAATCAAGTCATGGTCCTGCATTTGTAGTCTATTAAGTAGATAGCTTTCAACTCGCAATTTGAACAAACTAATTCTCTTCTCCTTCTTTCATAAATGCAAAAAAAATATATATAATTAAAAAAACAAAAACAGGAAAAAAGAAGATAAAGGAATGATGATTACAACATATTCATCGTCATCACCGTAACATTTGGTCACACAATAGTATTTTCTACTTTTAACTCGCACTTTCTATTAGAATAATTGTAATTAAAACAGATTATTTCTTCTCTTATACGTAAGTTTTTAGCATTTAAAATAATAACAACAAGTAGCGCATTCACAAATAGAATTACACATACCAATACACAATCAAATACAAACAAACAAACAAACATCCTTCCTCCTTCTACAAAAATCCAAGATGACAATACATATGTAATACTTATATGTTCCTTGCATTTAAAAATTACATATTAATGGATAAATGATAATAAAAAATAAATAAGCTGTTACTAGATTATTTTTCAGGTAAAAAATAATAAATATTTATACATATAATGTATATATTTTGGTGTATGTATTCAACCCAGAGTGCTTCCTCGCCCACATATGAAGATAATGCAAGGAGAAAACCCTCAAATATTATTTTATAAGAATGTACACCTATGTATTACAAAAAAATGTGTGTGTGTGTGTGAAGGAAGAAGAAAGAGAAAGAAGGAGAATGATGAAACATGCAAGATTCCCTTTCCATATTATGTAGTGGGCATGAATGTACGATTCAACGATATTCAAAGGTTGAGAAATGTCTTATAGTTAAGCTATATACATGTGTACATATAAAAAAGACATTGAAATAGAGATTGAAAATTTGTCGAGATAAATAAGGTTGAGTTTAATGAAGAGAAGAAGAATTTAGTTGGTAACCTATATTGCAACTAAAGATGAGAATAACAGCATTGAAGTAACGCTATTGCTTTTTTGAGTAAAGAAGTCACTTATTTGATTACTTTCCCACCTGCTATGTAAAAAAATGACCGTTACTTTGTTATTAAAAAAGCCCTACTAATTTTAGTGATTCAATCAGTCTCAACTCTAATTGTTGTCTCATGTCATGTAAAAATTCATTACCATGTCTGTGAATAACAAAACTTATATTTTATTATTTATTTAATCGGATCAAATTTATTCTTCTTTTTTATTTTGTTTTTTATTGAGTAAAATAAAATCACATTTATTAAAGTAACTTTTATGAGTAACGAATTACTTTAACTCTTGAGTAGATCGCTGAGTTGAATTTAAGATTGGTCTTTAATTGATCGGTAAAAAGCAGAATTTGCCGATTAATACCGATATTTTATTTTCCTAAGAAAACAAGATCCAATTTTTTAAAACAAAAACGAAATCAGCATTTTTTCAAAAAAAAATGAGACTATAAGTTTTAGATTATATAACCATTGAAAACGCAAATGTACCTAGTGCGGCTATTCCTGAACATTCTCTTGATATTAATTAATACTTTTGAATCCTAATACTTATAATCAATGTGATATCTCTATTAACTGTTATTTATTTTAAATATTTAAACACATGCATACAATCCTATATGAGGCCACACTGGTAATCAATAAAGATAACTGAACCCACAATTTGGAAAAAAATCACAAAATTAAAAATACTAGAGGATTTACTTTCTTGAAATTTTTTTACTTTGCTATGGTGATGAGTTAAAACTATGCAGTGACCGGAGGGGCCATATTTGTACTCTTGTGTGGTAATTTTAACTAGGGTGTTAAAGGTTAATTTAAAGAAAGAAAAAAATGACCCATTAATTTGTTTTTTGATCCCCAAATCATCAATATAGGTGGTGGCCAAGTCTTGAGCAACAGTGTTATTTTTGGCTAAGTAACGTGCCCCACACAGGATTGTAACTAACATCCCGTCTACTCAATAGGTTTCCTCTTAAAAAGTTTATTGCCAATTGTAATTGCATTCGAGAAATTTCTCATCTCTAAAGAAGAGATATCATCAGATATGTATCAATGATTTCTATACTCACGTCTTTTGATGTTAATAAATCACTTGAATGATAATGGTTTCCCCTCATCTTTGAGGGAGACAATTACTATGGATACACATAAAGTCACTCATAACATACACTCCTCCTCGTCCTCATTTAAATATGCATATCCATGAAGATACTGGAAGTTGACTGCTACTTTCACTTCTATCAAAGCTTTCATATTAATAGGTTTTCCATTCTTGTTACTCATACATATATTGTACACGGTCAACTAAATAAATAAAAATACTCCTAAGCCACCATCACCACCCCTTACAATATTTTCTATATTCAGATGTATATATATATATATACAGACTCTAAGAGCTCGCCCAACCCTTATAGTAATAAATGAAAAAAACGAAAAAAAAAAGACATTAAAGTGACCTAGTATTTATATATACACACACAAATACGATGTACTTCTCCCTAAAAGCAGCAGTATTTTTGCCCCCTAAGTCAGAAGAAGCTCCCTCAAATATTTCTAATTCCATACTTTTCTTTTTAATATTTAACTTGTACTTCTAAACAACACATTTTTTCGTATGTAAGAAAAAGTACGCGGTAAACGAGGGTTAAATGAGATAACACCACCCATGTATTTACATATTATGTACCTAGGAGAGCTCTTTGACACTTTTAAGACAGCCTACATTTACTAAGAAATGAATGTTTCACCGTTTTGTGTAACATTGGTGAACTCTTTTTTGAACTACATAATTTTAAGTAGGAGCATCATTTGAATTATAAAAAATTAAAAACAGCACAGTCCTACCTTATTTGAACTGTAATTTGAAGGGAGTTTAAAATTTTCTTCTCCTCGAGGTATGAAGGGAAGACATGAAAACTTCCTATCCCAGATACATTGATGCACTTGTCTATCAAGAAAATAGAAATCCTCGATACTTCGTTTGATGGTCCAGGTTTTGCCAGAAGAGGAAACTTGAATAGAGAAAATCCGGGTTGGATGATCCAGGAATGAACCCGTTTCGTTGACGTCCAAGGGCAGGAGGGATCGAAGCTCTTCTTCTTCTTGTATAAGCTCGATCTTTGATAAATACAAAAGACAACAGTTATGACAAATAAAAATAATAACAATAATATTCACATTACTTTTCATAGAAATGAATTATAAAAAAATTAGGTTATTCATTGCCCTCAATTAAAAAAATAAGTAAATGTATATATACTAACATACAACATATCTTGTAACATTTGAGCATGATTGTAATTCAGATTAAATGCTATTACAATACATACTTGAATTCCGCATATTTCCGTAAACTCGTAATGAAAATGGGCACAGTTTTCTATTCTAGGAAATCGAGAGGATCCAACAATTTCGTTACTCAAAGCCGTTAAATGCTGAATCCGAATAGAGCCACGTGAGGTTTCCAAGTCTGTGCTTGTACATAATCCGCTCTAAAAAGAATAAGTATATATATATTATGTGTAGTAGTTTTTCACTCATAACGGAACTTAAAAGATATTAATTAATCACTCAACCTCAACTTGTATTTTATTTTCTTATAGAAAAAACAGCATTACAAGGAAATTTTAAAGGGGGGCATTACACCTCATGAAAAAAAATGTATTTAAGCTAAATAATGATATATCTATATACATATATTTTAAGTGACATCAATTAGGGAGAGGAGAAAGTAGCTTTTTAATAAATGAAGTTAGCAAGGTATGTATGATAATAATTTATCGTCTATTTATGGTAGAATGATAAATGAGTGCGGGAGAATGCCTTTCTCTCCATGTTTGTATATATTACGAATTATTAATGTTACATTACATACTGTAATTGGTAGAATAAAAATATTACAATATGTAAAAAACAAAAGGAAAGAGGAATTAATTCTTACTGTGAACTCAGAGGCAAGATCTTTACAACTAGAGATCATACGATCCGAATATCGACGAATTCTACCAAACTTGGCCCCATCCTTGGGGAATTTAAGGGACATTTTGTGGGGGTTTTATGGAAGGGAGATGACTGAATATTCCATGCTAAATTGATGTGTCTTTGATCAGAATTGCTGTGAGGTTAAGTGTATGTATGAGTCAGTTAAAAATAACAGCAATGTATTAATAATACATATCATAATATGTATAATGTACTAAAATGCTTCTATTAGAATGAACCTATCAACATTATCATCATATTAATGCAAAGTAATGAAGAAAAAGTATACTAGGAGAGAAGCGTAGGAGGCAGAGTCGGTCATATAAAGAAAACCATTCTAAGAATTCCAAGACAACAATGAAAAGATAGCAAAAATTTAACATATGCATTACTTGTTGTAAATATATATATATATATAAGCTCTTACAACATGGAGAAAAGAGATACTTTGTGGTTAATGTGGCCGAAGTAGCAGTCAAACAACCAGTCAGTACACCTGCATGCATATGATTTTTGAAGTATGTACATAAGTGTTGCGAGTCTATTGATTAGGCATACAGTAAGTCCTACGGTAATGAATGTACAATATGTTATTATCCTTGTATCTAACAAGTATTGAAGATAGACACACACACACACTAGATGTATGTATGTTAATGTTATGTACATACAACATGAATATAAATGCGTCGAGAGTAAAGGAGGGAAGTCGCACTAAACACTATTTTCTATCATTAATAGTAAATATATTATCAACTTTCATTGAACAGATCATTAAATACATAGATACATAACACATGTTTGTGATTAAATAAATAATGTATTTGTCAATCGTCTATGTATGTATATACATAGATGTAATATGTATGTCCAAAACGTGAGGAGCTTCAATTTGAATTAATCAATTTTTTTGAGGTGAAAGTTTTTATATTACTTTAATGCATTTATTCTTTCTCCCTAGCTAACTAAGGATATTATGAACGAAGAAACGGTGAACGAAGAAACGGATAGAACAGCTGCAAGTTTAAGTAATATTAAATGGATAGTACATACATAGGTAGGAATGTCATGGTTTCATCAGACAAAATCAGAAAATACCTTTTAAGTATTACAAAATATCTCTTAGATAAATGTCAAGTTATTATTAGTATGTGGCTTTAAAGGACAATAATTATCCTCCATTCGAGGAAAAAGAAAAGAACTATAAAAAATTAGTCCTTCCCCAATTTTGGCTTACTATGAGTAGGCATACTTGTAATTAACTACTTATATGTAAATTAGTGTTATGGTCAAGACCAAGACGATTCCAAGACTTTAAGGAAGACCAAAAATTGTTCCTGTTTTTTTTTTGTGCGTGTTGTGTCTATATTTTTATTAAAGAAATTTTTTAGTCTAGTGGATTTGGTTTTGAGACCGAAATCAAGACTTTGAAGAGATTGATACCAAGAGTCATCTCAAGAACCACATCACTGTTATACATAATATATCCTTTTCCACTTTTAATCAATTGAAAGGTTGAGCATAGTAAAATAAAATATAATATAATTGATGCTCTTTGAAAAACATAAAATATGAGTAGAAGAAGCCCAAGTTCTCAAGAGACATAGTAATATTAGAGGGTAGGACACCAATTCTGATCAAAAGACAAGTCTCACTCACTCATTCATTCATTTATTCACTCACTCACTTGCCTAGGAAAGCAAGACAACTGACATGAAAACAACGACAAAAAATATGTATATAAAAAAATACGGAGAAGGGGGAAAAACATCGGAAGCTCAGCAGCAGCAGCGCCGCCCTTCACTTAGTTTTCCCCCTTCTCCCTTTTTATATAAAAGAATTACCCCGGAATGGAAACACACATAAAAGAAAGGGAAGAAAAATAATATTATTTGCGTGCGTTTGCAAAAAGAATAATACACACAAATAAAGACAGCATTTATGTCAGAGGGACCCTCCCAAAATCATACTTGCATACGTTTGGCTTGGATATTAAGCACAAAATTGTTTATAGCAACGAATACATATGCAATTAATCCAATGACGTAATATGTAGAAATTTCATGTATGTATATATCATATCTTACTACTATCCATACATTCACTCTTAATACATACATGAGGGGAAAAAAAGGATTGTGGATTTTTTCTTGAACATAACATAGTATATATAAATATATATTGATACCTTCATGTATGTATGTTCAAACACACCCTTTTTTTCGTGAGTTGAGGCTACAAAGACCTCCCCCTTCAACTCTTAAGAGTATATACATTATACATGCTATCATCATAGCTGCTTCCCTCATACACACAGAAAAATCTCCTCGAGAGAGAGAGAGAAAAAGACAGAAGACTCATCATCATCCTTGGACATATTATCTGAGTACAAACAAATAAAAAATCAAAGTTTTCTTTTGTAAAGTGGGACCCCCGATTAAAGTGAGTGTAAACTAAAAACGAGTTTATGAGTCAATAATGGGAAACACAAAAATTGTAGCCTATGTATGTATGTATGTCCATCGACTATCCAAAGTAACATAGATCCATATAAAAACGGTTACTTACTTCAAATACATACATCCATAAAACGTAATAATAAAACTAACATGGCCGAGTTGCCTTTTCCTTCCTACTCAATGTCAGAGTACACTGACCTTAAAAGGACATCATCATCGTCATCCTTTCTTCTCTTCCACTATCTTTTTATATATATAGGCACATACATACATGTGTACAGTTTTAAAATTTTCATGAACTAAATGTCTTACCTGAGATGTGAATTTCGGGTCTATGTTTGAGAGTCCACGTACACGGGATCTGCTACTATCCGAATACTTTCGAAGGCTGGATGATCCTGTGAGAGGAGTAGATGTTGTTAGTTCACTAGAGGACATTCTTGTTGATGAATTCCTGAAAATGAAAAATTAAAGAATGAGAGAATGTCGGGAACATTGGAAGGGAAGGAGGTGAGTAAATATTATACATAAATATGTATAAGGAATACTAATAATGAATAACCTAGAAGTTTTATCCTGTCGACAACTCTGAGTCCTACGACGGAAACGGAATGATTTATTTAAATTGTGAATAATGGAATTCATGGTAAGAGTACGTTTTAAACCAAAAGTTTTGAATAAACTCGTGGAAGAAGAGCGATTCTTCCCTGAGGTGGATTCCTATAGGGATCAATTATCAATGAGACACAATCACAACATATTCATACCCATAATTTTGGAAATAGGTACATCATGTTACTATTATAATTACTATTATGTAATTAGATGTATACAGAAATAACTACATGTGCAGAGTACTACTTCGTGACAAAACAATCTAATAAACAAACTAACTAACTAATCTATGCATATGGATATATTGTGATTCTTATTCATTTCCCATAATGACTGATGGACTGCTCACATCTTCCTCATTATCATCATCCTCTGCTTCATGGAGTAAATCCTCAGCACTTCTAAGTCCCGACTCTCGCCTCTCATCCTTTCCAAGGCCCACACTCTCATCGTCCTTTCGACTCACTTCACGAGAACTATAACTCCTCCGAATGAGTGCATTGGAGGAGGCATCAAAAGTTCTCTTTCGACGACGAATAAAAGTGGGCCGCCTCACTACAAAAGGTGAGACTTCGGCCTCAGTCAGGATCCTTCGAGTAAAAATATCCTCACTCTCATCCTTATCCAAGAAGCTCATGTTGGGAGGATGATCAACTGCTTTAATTTCTTCTCATGGCTCGGAAGGGGAGAGCTTCTTATCGATAAGAGAGAGCAATGGAAAAAGCGGGATATTCTTCTTCTTGAGAAACGAATGTCTTAGACACACAGACAAAGTTCCACCATTCTTAAGAGATATTTTCGTTAAACTGGTGTGGAACGGTTCTTCTTCTTAAATAACAATAATAAAATATTATATATTATATGTGTATGTATTAGTATATAGAGGCATTCCACCGGCGTGTACAAGGGGCGTAGAATGAATACACACTTAGGAGTTAGGATTATTATGCAGTGTGTTCTTCCTCTTTTATTATTTCCACTACTATACTACGACTTCTGCAAACACTAGGCTTAAAAATCATTTTAAAAGACGATGTAGAAAATAAAATCATTCATTTTCATAATAATAAAAATAATTGTACATATCATTTCACAAATTAATAATATCTTCTTCCTCTTGTTTTGTGCCAAAAAGAGCTACGCCCTTTTTTTCCTAGCTCAAATACTCAAAAATAACAGGCTGTTGTGAAAGCATTGACATAGTTTTGCTGATATGCTAAGTATGCATGTAGTATAGGTAAAACTGACGCAAGGTAGATAGTCTCCCCCCCCCCCTCCTCCTCTTCACGGACTCGGGGAATAATTCGTGATCATATTAGGATGGGCGAAAATAAATAGAGGATTTATTACAATTCCTTATTAATAATGAGAATTCATTCCATGCCTACAATGTAGTCGTTGATTTTTCCTCAAAAATCTCATGTAATGTAAGAAGCAGATATCATTTAAAAAGAAAAAGGAATGAGGGGCATTTCATCATCATCATGTTTTGGAGTGTCAAGGTTAAGAAAAACAGCCCTTGAGCCGATTAAAAAAAAGATTTCAAGTATTCATTTATCTATCAATGAAATAGGATTTTGAATTCTGAAAATGTATGCAAATGTCCATACTCTAACTATGTCATCGGGTCTCAATCACTCAAGTGTACTCTATAAGACTATTTGAAGTGTGCCACGATATATCGCCTTTAGAGTTGGGACGGTTTATAAATAAATAATTGTCTTTTAAAAAAAGACTGTCATCCAATTCCCCCCTCATAAATAAAAACTTTCTTGTATATTTACTGAACTGAAACGTGAACTGTCTGTGACAAACCGGAGTTCGTGCAGTGGATTTTGTCCACCATTCCAGTCATAATAATCAAGGAACACCACAAATTATAAAAAGTGGGTATTGCATTTAATTTCACATCTTGGTACTTTCTGTGTGTGTGTGTGTTTTTTTGTATGAAAGTTTGGCGTTTATCCCATATTTAAGTGGTTGTACATATGTATGTATTTATCTTTTTAATTGTTATAAAATATTTATTGTGTCATTGGTTTAAAAAAAAGGTTGAGAAACTGTTCATTACTAAAACGTTTGTATTTATATTATAATCATTCAACTCTCATAAAGTAGTATGTTCCTCTATATAAATAGACAGATAGATACATATTCTATCAGTATAAACTACTTTTACCTCCTCCAATTGGTGAAGGAAATAATAAAAAAATCATAGTTTAATGGTTGGATGAATATAATTTTCTCTTCATAAAAGAACAGCACCATATATATATATATATAGTATTAAATAGATATGTGGTGATTAACGGTATTGAATATCAATTTGTTGTTCTCACTGAATTTTAAATTAATAATATTAATTATGCTAAAAACTATTTTGCACTCTTTTCAAGAAGGAAAGAAGATGAACATAATATATATTATAAATGTATGTAGGTACTAACAAAAGGTCTAATATACATTTAAAAATTAAAAATAAAAATACAATCAAATCCCAGGACAAAATCTTCCTTTTTTCCTACCCCCGTAGTCTCTCTCTCTCTCTCTCTTTATTTATTCCTTCAATTTAATATTATGATTAGTCATTCTCGTGTGCTCGAAGTCGTTCGTTGTTCTGTGGCGCAGTATACAAGATTGTAGATATAAATTGTATAATATAAATAAAAAGATCCATGTACAATATTGAAATCAGAGTGACTTTAAATCCACTTGCTACGACACATGTATATTCTCTCCAAGTACATAGAAAACATACAAAGTTAGTCACCTCAACGAAGATGGGGAAATACCCCAATCATGCGTCCCTCCTCCTTAAGAACACAACTATGTACATCATACATAGAAAGTCATTTGTTAATGGCTAGAGGAAAAGAGAAAGAAAGAAAGAAAGAAAGAGAGAGTGATGGAAGACAAACAAACAAACAAAATCGTAAATAGATCTTCTGTGTCGCTCAGAGTAAAAATTACGAGCTTTTTGAAATTAGGTACATATACAATGGTGCCCCTATAACTATATTTGTTTGTACATACGTATTACATATAATAGTCATATGAGTGTCCTAATTCACAGAGTATTTGAAAAGCTTAGGAGCATTTACCATCAGCTTCTTATAATAAATAATACTCTTTGATAGATAGCATCACGTAGGTGATTTATACTTTTTTAATTTTGGGTAAACGTATAGCAAAGTTATATATATGTATTAAAGGCTCATTTTTCATCATAGGCGCAGTAAACAGTATGAAACTTTTTCATAATATGAGAACATAGATGTATGTGGGTATAAATTAACTGCAACAAACAATCATATGCTCACTCTCAGAACATCAAAGTTGAAGAGTGCTAACCAATTCAATGATTTTGAACAAGGACATGGACCTTCTTCTTCACCTCCTCCTTATTAAAATATGATACATGTGGAAGCCGTGTGATGTCATTAGAGTTATAGAGGAAGTTTGCAAGTAAAAGTATTAATTTATTAACTGCAATGAAAAATACAATCGTGTAAACGGATTATATGTACATAAGTACATAGCATTGTAGCTTGCTTCAAACAGTCCTAAAACGCATTTTTACTATGCAAATAATTATAATTAAAATCAATTAAATCAAGAATTGAGTTTAAAAAATGCAGCGTAAGTATATTGCACAACTTAGCGTCTCTACTTTCTTAAACTTTCTTTTCACTTGGATTAGCCCATACACATTGAGACATATATATATATATATTATATATATAACTAAGAAGCACCACCCTCACTCCTTCAACTGTAAAATGTATTTGTACATAAGTATAACAACGTACATAACATCCCTAATGGAGAGATTGAAAAAGAGCAACTAGCGTACTTATAAAATGGGATGAGAGTGTACACACACACACATTTATTGTCCAATAAAAATAAATACCCCTTAAACATTCTTTCCCTTCCGAAGAAAACATGTCCCAAATAATATAATTAAAAGGAATGCCACCACAACTCTCAAGTTTGCGCAGAAATATAAATTTATATATATATATATTTTTTTTTTTACTCACATACAGATTGTTAGTATTGTATAAAGAGATTGAAAAAAATAAAATACATCAGTTATGCACATAAATGTACATACTGGAGTCATTCATTCAGAGTAAATTTTTAAAGAAAAAGAAAAAGAATCTGTATGAAATATAATATCAAAATGCCATTTAAAACAACTGCCCAAATCCCCCTTTGTATTATTAATGTTTAATATTAGAATTATAAAAAAAATATGCAGAAGGTATAGAAAGAGTAAATCAGGGCATGCCTCCTCATCTACATAGGTTCTCATTTCCCCCAATAGTACAAATATTTATTTACCTCATACTCTCACCAAAAGAGTCTCTGGAGTTCATGACATACTTCACAAAAAACGAGCCTTCAAACATGCCGTGTAAAACCACAAACAAACAAAAAGTGCATATATATATATATATATATATATATATAAGTATATTAGATTATTTAAGGAGTTAGAAGACTGATCTCCTTTCGGTAGAAATGGATAAAGTGAGCCTTTGACTATGCTAAGATGGTTGGAAACTTCAAACACGAATAGAAAGCAGCTATCGGAAGGACTTTTTTTATTGTTATTTAAAAAATATGTAGTAGAAGGCCTTAATGCAAGAGAGAGCGCTATTTAAACTCTCTCTCTCTTCCTCCTTACCCTTGCTTCTTTTGTTCATAAACAGAGCATCTTGCGGCAAAAACTGCATTTCTAAAGGGCACACCAAAAAAATAAAAAATAGGGTATTATGAAGTGAAGCAAACATCTTTTTTTTTGTAAAAATATGAACATTTAGAAATTACAATAATTATATTAATACTATGAAAATAAGAATCAGATACTTCTCTATGAACATTAACATCACCATAATGAAGAAAAAAAGAAGTAATTTGAGAAGCATTCAACAATAGCCTTTCACAAGGAGAAGATGAAAAAAAAAAAAAACTTGTGTGTGTTTGTATAACTATAGTCAAACATATCACATAGAATAATATGTTATGATGTCCTACCTGTTATACTACATAAGTAGATATATTAAAATGAAAGGTTGAGTGCAACTCACCGCTCGAATATTTTCCGAAAGAACACACAATGGAAAAAGGACCGATGTAATAATAATAATAATAATAAAAACACACAAATACGTATGTATTTTGTATTCAATAGAGGTTTATTTTTTATTTTCTTTTATACTTAAATACATGTAAATTGACTCCAGTGCAAGTAGTTGTTGTATTACTTACACTTAATACGCTACTAAAGTTAGTTTCAATCTATAAAAAACGTACATCTATATATATAGCCTATGCAGGAACGTATTACTACTATGTATGTACGTACTAGGGCTTTTCTCTCGGGATCCCGGAATTCTCGGGAAATAAATACTGCATTTTATTATTTCATAATATGGGCTTCATTTAATTATATTTCTTCTAATTCATTAAATTAAAAGATTAAATCAATATTGAAGAATCCTTCGGCTTAAAGCTTTTACAATGTATGCTTTGAAAATGATGCAGTATATGCATTGATAATGAGATATGTCTATTAAAGCATCAAAATGATCCGAATATTCTAACTTAACTACATTAATACACAATCATTGTCCCTTTTTATAGATACCTTAGTATTAGCCTATAAATAATAGTCTACACGTGCATCATATAAAATATATTGATACATGGAAAAAGAAAATAGAGACTAGGAATCAACCTAAAAAACTCACACATTATTTATGTGTCTGGTAGATTATTTCTAAGCTTTTCCATATCGGCACAAATATTCAATAATTGGGATGTGATATCTATTTTGGGGACATCATATTAAGAGTTACATATGATGACTTTTAGCTTAAAAGTTGGATCAAGTTGTGTATTTCACAGTTACACAACATTCAGCTCCACCAAAAATGACCTTAAAAAATGCATGATAAGAAAATTATTTTTGTTCTACTAATTAATTAGTTGAGTATTTATGTATATCAAGTTTGTATATTTATTAATACAATTATTGTTTTATTCTATGGTGTACTTATTTCCTTACTTTATTGACAGTTGACAAATATCAAAACCAATATAAATTTAATTGTTACATAACTTTCGAATGGAGAAAACTAATTTAGGACCTTTCAATACTAGGAATTTATTATTTCTCTGTAAAATATAAACATAAATAATGAAATTTATCAGTATTTATTGCTTACTATCGGTATCCCTGGAATTTAAAAATAAATTTCCCAGGAAATGAGAAACCCTAGCAGCATGTCCTTGTATTTCAATTCTAAAATAAAAAGTGTGTAATCAAACGCAATTAACATACATACAACTCAATGGATACATCCAAGTGTCAAAAGATTCAAAAACCTGGAGTTAAGGTTAACATAGATGAGTGTATTTCGTAAAATGATACTTTTTCATTTCGATTTTGTATATATGTATATACATATATATATATATATATATACATATCTAACTGTAGGTCTATTGTTTTAACTGCATAATGGAATTATATTAAGATTCGTCAGCTCATTTCAGGAGAAACTTCACAAACGGATCATAAATATCAATAAAACAAGTATATATGTATATTTAAGTGAAAAAAATACATAAAAGCCTACATAGGCTATAATCCACTTAAGCTATGTGAATGAATTAAAGTTAGGAATGAACTTTTCTATCTTGCAAAAAAGTTGGAGATATTGAATTTCAATCGATCATATTATTAATATAGATTCTTTGGTTGAAATGATTTTAATTTGTGTAATTTCTCAGATTGATGAAGTCCAGTAAAAAAATGACATAATACATATGTACATTACAAGTAGAGCATACTTGAAAAATACAATTGTGAGTAATAAGAAGTAAATCTACACTTTGATAATGTTCTCAATATCCACCAGATGACGTAATAATTAACATTAACTTTTTTAATTAATTGTAAATACTTAAATTGGTACTTAAATTGCGTAGCCTACTTTTATGGATACATGCCCCTTATAAGGTAGTTGTATGTGTAGCAGCGTGGGCCATATATTTCTGGGGTAATCTGTGGTTAAATTTTGCGTCCTTCTATAGCTTATCATCACAGACTATAAATTTAATAAATCACTTTACAATTTTTTTTATTTATAAAAAAATATCAATTTTGATCTTTTTCCTTCTTTTTTTTTTAAAAAAAGAAATCTTATTATTTCAATAACCCTGAAATTTGGCGCCTCCTTGATATAAAATATGCATTGCAAGGGGACAGGGCCCCCTGCCATAGTTATACCTCATTATGACATATTTTTCACTCTCTTAGAAACAAGAAGTGTACCTACATAGATACAATAACAATGAATATGTGATAGTAAAGATTTTACCATCTATTATAGGTATATGGAGTGAAGTTTCGAGAGAATCAGATGATGATGAAACTTTTGTGTTGTACATAGGCAATTGTATTATACTTGTGCCTATGTACATACATAAAAACCCATTGAAGGAACCTACCTCTCTTATTTATTGAAAAGTAAGTGAGTAGGTAAACAACTTGACTTGAAGATCAAATTTATAATTGTCATTTTCTCAACAAGGAGATAAGTATGAAATAAAGACCTTTATATGCTTGGAGCCCTCCCCCCCTCTGAATTGTGTAATTAGGTGCATAAGTGTTGAAAAAATAAGATGTAAGTAAAAAGCGAATCTAGCATAAATGTCATGGCCCATTTATGGTAAGTTGTATAATTTTTTTCTCTGATTAACCTTTGAGATTCGAATAAAAATAACTAAACAAAACCCAAATATAGCAACATAGTTTTCCTCATCATCGTAGCACAGCAAATGAATAAGAGTAATTTCTCTTATTCATTTACTGTGCTAGAATTCGTCTTTAGATAGTTTTTAAAACATATTAAATATCAAATGACAGTTAACAACTTGAAGTCATATACCTTAAATCACAATGTGATTGTCAGGATCAAAAATATTATTATTTTTAATTCATTAAAAAAAACGCTCAGAAGGTGGCTAGTGTTGTTGTTGTTGTTGTTTGGAATGATTAAGTAATTAAAATCATCCGTCGAGCCCTAAGTATAGAAGAACCCATTATCAATCAGGATCATGATTTTTACATTATTGTGATAATGATAAGTTTAGTGAGACTAATAAATATCATTCGATAGTTCATTGTCTCTTTTTAAAGGAGGCATGAGAGTAAGGAAAAGCTACATAGAAATCTTCATTTTGAAGTCTCAATGACAAATGAATCTTTCTTTTTCAAAAAAAAATAAATAAATAAAAACTATTGAAGTCGGATGAGAGAAAATGCCATATCTATGAACGGAAATACATACAATTATCAATACAGAATATATATATATTTAAAAATTGTGTTATGTAATCTATTAAATAGGCCAATATCAATTAAGTAATTTGATAGAGTTATATTCCTTCGACATGAAAAGCATAATGGACTGACTCAACAAATATCCAGGTACAAATATGTATAATAATAAATATAGAAGGTGACATGGAAAGTTACTTATAATAATAATAATAATATTTAATACAGAGTAGTGGTTCTTCTTACCCCTTCTTCTCTGTATTTATTATTTTGCAGAACTCCCTCCTCTCTAACTCCACCAGGTGACTGAACAAACTATTACAAACATTCAACAAATAAACTCTATCCCCTTACAAGAGTCATTTGGAATGGATTACTCATTAGGAATAAGAGCTCTCTCTCCTACATATATATATATATATATATATATATATATATATATATATATATATATATATATATATATAAATTGAAGGCACAGGATTTCTCTGGCCAAGAATAAAATAAAAGTTATTTATGATGAAGTAAATGTCATTATCAAAAGAACACTTTCGAAACTAATTGGCATTTATATATTCTACAAATAAATCCATTCTTAATCATATTACAAATCATTATCAATCCTAAAATCTATAGAATTCTTTAAGCAAAAGAGAAAATGGTCTTACCACCACAAAGATTTGATGGATAAATCTCGTTTGAGAGCGAAGAACTTTTGTTTCTTCCGACTTCTTTTAGAGGAGGTCAGCTCCAGACTTCGAGATCGATGCATGATTGGATAACACTCGTATACTTTTTAACTAGGTTACTCTAAAGGAAGAGGGAGGCCTACATCATTATTCTGTGTGTATGCGTGGTGTTGACAATATGTATGTATACAAAAAAAAAAGTTATGTAAGGGATAAAGTTAAACTTATTTGTTAAAAAAATCAATGTTACTTCTATATTCAATAATAAAAAAAAAACCCTTCCGAATTTGACAAATTTTTGCTTTAGGGTTGTATAATAATATGTATGTACATTTATGAAAAGAGTTGAACAAAGGGGGGGGGGGGGGGCGAAGTGTAGCAGAGAAACATACATATGTAAGTAAAAAATAAAATAAGTTCTGTTCCACTTTATCATAAAGAAGAATTGTAAGCCCCTCTCTCTTTCTATGAAGGACTATAAGCTTTGTTATATTTACTGCTTCTTGATCAATGATTTAGACTCAATCCTCCTCTAGAGTATGTTGACCAAAGCTGGAAGACGTTTCTTCCACAGACGTTGTTCATAATAATGCGTAAACCTCCCTAACATGAACAAGAAGTTCAGACACATTCAAGCCAAGGGAACCCAACAATACAGAGATCCCAACTCAACTAATCTAAATACGACCTCTCTAACTTACTGTGTACATAAACTCAGCGTTCTGAAAAGAAAATAGATCCGCCTAATAAGGTGTCGCATGCCCGGAAGGGGAGAAACAGTGACTTCTTGTTCGTATCATCATGCTTTATTTTCCAAATATTGAGTAACTACGTTGGAACACTCCTTGTCATTGAGTTCAGCTATCTATAACTAAGTAGCTCATAGTGGTATTAATGCCTTGATTATGTTTTGCATGCATACAAAGGAAATGCTGAAGTCTTTTGCAAGGCACTGATAACTTTGTTACACATACATATTGTATATGTATGTGTTCATGTATACATAGTAATAACTCCCGAGAAGCTTGAACCTATGAACGAACATACATGATGTCGTCGTCTGCTTTTCTATTGAGAGCATAATATAACATTACTAATTTGATGATTTGTTGAGGAAATTAAAAGAAGGCATATGGACTCGATATCGCAACAACAAAAAGATAAAACAACTTGTATACATACGTAGTATGTATTCTCATTTATCTGAACGAAATAATGCAAAAATGAATTTTGAAACACATTATTAATCATCAAAATTCGATGTAATCTCTCTCTCACACACACAATATAGAACAAACACTCTGTATTAGTATTTCAAAAGCTAAAAGGATCAGAGAAATGGACGTCAACACTCCATTAACATTCCAATTTTGACTTCTACCTATCTACATAAATATATGGAGGAAAAAAAATACAATAACAAATATGTCTATGTAATAATAATTCGTAGGAATAAAGTAATACATAACCTCCAGTACAAAGACGAACAACAATTGTTTACAACAGAAATATTTTGACTGCATATTTATGCAGATTCAGATGAGAAGAAAGAGAAATCTGGTTCTCAGGGAAATTTTGATAAAATAAAAAGATAAGATAATTTTCAGAGAGCTCAATGGTAGATATACCCATGTACTTATATAACTTTCCATCTCTTAATGATGTTTACATAATACATAGTAGGTTTACCTATTATATCTAAGTATACATATGTTATGTACGAATGTCTTGAGGAAATGAAATCAAGAAGATTAAAAAAAAAAAAAGCCTTGACAGAAGGAAATACTATTTTGACAATTATTATATCAAATAAATGCATGAATATAATTCATTGGAGTAATTATCCATTTAATTTTAATATTCTATAAAACAATAACAACAATATTTGTGTTCGATTTGACTACATACATATGCACATCATACCTACATAAATGGTGAATCAATAGCTTGCTTTGCTATAAACTCGTAAAATTTATCATATTGTAGTACATACAATTTTAACATAGATACGTATTTGACCCCTTAACTATAGGCTCTCTTGATATTACATATAATATGTACATAGTTCGCAAAGTCATAGATATATATCAAATTTTCAATCTGAAGAGACTTTAAGTGATACATGGGGATGGAGGAATGTTTGTTTCTATAGAATAGATAAAAATGTGCTCCGACTTTGAACAACAATGACCTTAAACTATATATTCATACTTAATATGTACATACATACATTTGCCTCAATCAAATGAAGCATGTTTCCTTCATAATAAAATACAGAGCAGAAAACACACCATTCAATAAATTCATATCCTCTTGAAGGAAGGAAAACAAAGCTTAGTTAATAGTAATAATAGTAAATTTCGAAATTTTGGTATATATAGGAGTCATAAACATATTGGATATGATATCACTATGATCACATGGAAATGAATACATTATATATATATTTATTTTTATTTTTACCTCATTTCTGTATAAGCCTGACATTCTTTTTTGAAATAGCTCTAAAGTTATTTGCTAAGGGTACGAAATAATATTTATGTAGAAATAAAAGTTAGATTAATAATAATGAGTGATGCAAGGGATTGAATATATTATTGGGACATACAAATTGAGTTGGAACACTTGCAATTTCTTGAATTTATGATCATGCGAGTATTATAATTATACAAATATGTAATGAAACTATTGGTCCTATTCCCCCTAAATATGTATTTAGGGGGAATAGGACCAATTTTGTAGCATAGGATCTCTTCAACCTCTCCCGTACTTCTTAGGATTCAATATTTAGATGTTATTCAATCATTTGAGTAGTACAAATAATTAAACATAACCTCAATGAATCCGTTTATTTAAGAATAATAATATACTAAAATCCACTTCGCAGAAATTAAATGTATTTTTTTTCTTTTTGCGTCTTGGGATAAAAAAGATCAGGTTTTTTTTAATCATGGGCCGAATCTTTAAAAAAATAAACAAATTGTCCAAACATCTCTCTCTCTCTTTCTCTCTACAAGATCCATTCCAAATTCTAACCTAAAATAACAACGTCCTCGCTGCGAGACAAACGAACCTCAAATTCCTTCCGGACTCCCAAATTAGAAGTTAAAAGTTCTTACCTTTACAACTTTGGATGTCATTAAGTTTCTCTTCTAACACAGTTAATATCACTAAGTAACACTATTATTAAAGCACTAAATTCATTCGAATATTTTGATGATGGTTTCAAATAACTTCAACTTGAAGTCAATTCAAAATTTCCTCCTTCAACATATTTTAGAACTACATAGTATTATATCAACAACATGAAACAAAACAACAACGTCGACAAAACATTGCGCCTGCGCTTCTTTTCTTCTCCTCCTTCCCCAGATAGAGGGGAAAAAAAGTTAAAGAGGAGCTGATCCAATAAAGAAACGACTCATTCTACTCATTATAGAGGGCGTCCTTCTCAACAATAACAATACTATCCTGACATCTATAGATGCTCAAAGTATCTTAATAAAATTATAGGAGTACTTTATTCGATGGAATGAAATCATGTAAATCAAGCTCTCTACTTTTTTTATCTCATGCAGTCACGTTGCATATTTGATAGTTCCTTTTAAAATAAAAATTGAGGAATTTTTGGTATTTTTGCGAGGGGGGGGGGGTGAAGCAAATTTTAAAGTCTTTATTCTTTTTTTTTTAAATTATTCCCTTGCGAGAAACACGCTTTTACACTGATTAAAATACATATGTATGTAGATGTTGTAAATATTATATTGATCTATAGATAATATTAAATATGTCCAATCAAATATCACTATCCTCACATAACTGAATGAAAACTATTTCTTCTTTGTAAATTGGTATAAGAGAATATGTTGATCTTACATAGTTAAATATCAACCAATGTATAATTATTAAGATATTCTACCATTCAAATTGATAATGCATTATATATAATATATAAATATGTATATTATTTTGTAGTGCTTCTTTTTCACATAGGAATTAGAAATGCAGACCGATTTATAATAAAAATCCTATTTAATTTTGTTAAAATATAATGTTGACACCGGTCATTACTTAATTATAGTTGGGTACCTTGATGTATTCTTTAAATAAGAAATAAATGTTCATGTTTCACAGTCGTTAACATTAGGGTGACCATATTTTGATTTCTTAAAAAAGAGGACACTTGACCTTAAACCCGTTCAGTGTCGGTGTTAAAAGATATTTTGAAAATTAATTAATAAAGAAAACAATATTGAATCTTGTTTTTGTTCTTTAAATAATATTTCGGATCTTGTTTTATATTTGTAGAAAATTTTGATCTTTCTACTCCTTTATCTATTATCATTTTAGTGATAGGTCAATTTACAACATTCACTATTAGCCCACAAAACCCAGACATTTCATCAATTTATAAATTGGACGCTAAATCTAAAAAGTGGGCATGTTTGAAAAAAAAAAAAAGAATGGTTCGTCATCAAAATAACTGGTGATGTGGTTCTCGAAACCGGTCTCAAGACCAATTTTTGGTGGTTTTGGTCTAGTCTCGGTCACAAACTTCAAATTATTAACACAATAAAGTTGTTTTCTGCATTAAAATAGCTTTTAATCATTGGTTAAAGGCGAGGCCACTTGAATTATCAAATGAAAATAAAAATGACTCAGACCTCATAATACTCGAGCCTTAAAAGGTCTTATCATACATGTTTCAATCTATCATTAAGAAATTATCCAATCAAAATACGATTTGTGTTTGTAACTCGTTATTTGATTGGATTAGAGATCAAATAAGTATTAGGACACTGTAGTTTATTAAGTACCTACAACTCTGTAATATTAGATATTTACTGTATTCAATCAATACGGTCTTGACTAGTTTTGAATTTTTAAAATTATATTTTCATTCATGACCAACAAAAGATATAGACAGTAGACTACTAAAGGAAGCAAGTATGTCTTTCAATTCTTGTGTAATAAAGTTTGGATATGAAAGTCATTAGGAATTCAATTACCAAACATCAGGAAAGTGGAAACGTTGTGCTTCATGTAAGTATTGTAAAGGTATAACTTTTCTCGTCATTTAGAGACAAAGAGAGGCAAAGCACGAAGAGAATTAAGTAAGATATATTTACTCTGATTAAGTGATAGTCTATTGTTGCACCAAATGTGTTCTTGGTTCTTTGTGTAACATTTATGAAAGCAGTACCACGGCCAAACCTTAGAAACTATGAGAATTTATGAAATACATATAAATACAGTACTTAGATTTGTACTCAACTAACACACTCAGCCCAGTGGGAGGAGGAACAATCACCTGATAGGATAGATCTAATAACCTCTGTCCCTCAAGTGACGGGAAAGTATGAGAGGCCAATAGTATTTTAATAAATGAAACATAAGCTAATCTTGGTCTCGACCTCTAAGTCTCGGTCTTGGCCTCGGGTAAGTCAGTCTCGAACACATCACTACTATTAACATAAAACCTTGTCCATAAAATAATGAATTGTAACGTTGAGAACAAATCAATTAATATTTTTATATATTCTCAATTCCCGGTGTCAACGTGCTTAATAGTTATAGATAATTATCATAACTTAATGTACATTTAAATAATAGTTGAATATTTAACTTGTACTATTGTATAATAAGGTTTAGTGGTTAAAGATCGAAATGTACCGATGAAGCTATAATTAGTCCAACGGCTTTTAGTCCTCATTAAATTTAATATAGTAGTGACTAGTAAAATTTACCAACATGTCATGTGAGTAATTTTGTCTCTTTTTTTTCGACATTTTAAAAAAATAATCATGAGTAATGTGCTCAATAAATCAATTAAAAATAACATAATTATGTTTTATTGTATTCATATTGGAATCTTCGAATAATAACTGTAATATATCATAAAGTATTGTGTCGATTTTAATTTAGGATCAATGACCACAATCAAGTCTTTTCACGCATAACAGTTCTGAGGACTTAAGGTCTCAAAAAGTCATAAGACTTTTCCTTTTTTGGACTGAGGAAAAAAATTTGGTACCGAGTACCATGTATTTTAAATTTAACAATCATTTAAAAAGTTCTATAATTTATTTTTGTGTTTATTTGTTTAGTTTGAAATAAGATTATTTTTTAATACTTAGAAGCATATGATTACTTAAAAGTCGTTCAAGAATTTGTGACTCCATGAATGATTGTTAACGCGACAAATATTTGTATACTCACTAATGTGTACATACACGGAATTTGGCTTATTTGAATAGTCGATCAAACGTTAAAAATACTTATAAGAATGGTTCATATATGATATGTAAGTAACCAAGTAATATTGTCACCTATTTTCTTTGTCAACTTTGTGGCAACAAATGCATGTTACCAATAAAGGGTTTTCTATTTTTAAAACGTATATTAGTTGAACACAGAATAAGTCAAATTTGTATCAAATGTGTGTGCAAAAAACAACAACTGATGAACACCAAGATTTACTTAAAATACTGTTTTATGAATGTGAAAAGCATATATACAGCTTCATGCATATTTTTTTCTACAAAAATACAATCTAAAAAACGATTTGGACTCACTAAATTCAAAATATTATCATCATTAATAAAATGAGTCAAATTATATCTATTAGATACGATATTACTTCAAATAATGGATTAAAAAGGAGTATTGTTTACAAAAGAATCAAGTTGTGTTGGTGAATTGAAACGTTCGATGTGTTCAGTTAACTATTGACAAGTTAGTTTCTTTTTGGCATTCATTATGAACCGTTTATATAGTACTATTGTGAAGCATCAACTTACAGTAACGAATTTCTACCAATTAATAGTGGAGTGGGTGATATAAAATTTTTAGGTGTCAAAATTTGTAAGACAATTTTTTGAACGTTGTTATCATTAAACTCTCAAAGATAATATTTCGGAAAGTAAAGTGAATAATTTCACCGAACCTATTTCATATTAAATCATAGATAATCTGTAGATACTATGGATGTGTATAATAAAATTAATAATTATTAGTATGTATACATAGTGATTTTTTATAATGAAATTATAATTCAAGGAACATCTACGATATCATAAAAACATTTCTCTGATATCTCATATAATTGATAAAATAACTAGTAGATGAACTTAATGATTGTATACAGTAATGATTAATGAACCAGCTCTGAGGGATCACAGCTGAAGAGGAAATGTTTTTTTCGTCTTAGAAAAATCAAAGTGTATCAGGCGGTTGAAACTTGTTAGTTCTATATTTAAATAAGGGATGAGCTAATTGGAAATCATCTTTGCAGATTTGAAGATCAATTTGCAAAAGGTACATATAACTGGTAATAACTAATTATCCATGAACAGGTATATTACAATTATAAGAGTTAGACTTCTATAGTCATTAATTACCTCGGACTAGCAATAATTTATTTCAGGGGTTCTTAGACTATGACCCCCTCCATTTTTAAAAATTATGATGCAATCTACAAACATGTACATAAATTGTAGGAGTACTTATATTTATTACCTGAATGTATATAATATATACCACATTATACCCAGTCTTATAAATTACCTCAGAAGCACAGACTTATTTTTTTTAAAAAAGTCCAAATTTTGATCAACCGTCTCCACCGCCGAATTCAGCTTCCTTCACTTTCAAGATTTATAAGTTAAATCCAGCGTCCTTGTTACTGGGATTTCCTTCAAAATGTTCTTTCAGCATTGAAGATTTTTGGAACAAAATGACATTGAGGCCTCTTGACAACCTATCGATCAATTTAGCCCGTAAAACCATGGTATAATTCAACAAATACTTACTTCTTTGACAAGAGGAATAAAGGAGCAAGAAACGTAGGCACAAATGAAAAACAGGTTATTAACAAATAATGCTATTGAATTTATATTCTTTATCGAGTGCATTTTATTTCCTTAACAGGGACACTTGCTACATTATTATGTTGCAAAAATTTCTACTTATTTATACATAGATATTTTTGATTAATTATTGTCTTATCCAAATTAAATAGATAAGACGGAATTGGTCTCATTGAGCTAATTCTTCACTTTATTCTAATCCATGTTTTGAAATTACAAACACGAATCACGACATTTTTGTTTCTCTCGTGATTTTGTTATTCTTCTTCTCAGCTATAATATAAATTAGGTCCTTTCAAGGATTTATAATTTGGGAATTACTGTATCATAATTATTTAATTTTTTATATGAGATCAGTCAAAGTGTTAAACTTGAAACTGATTCTAGTATAGTTTAAGTATTTATACCAAATTTTAATTCTAAAATCGTCTTTTATAGATTATTTAAAATTCATAAAATACAAATGGGAAATACGTTCCAATGATGAATCATTAAACTCTATCAAACCCGCATCAACAAAGGTTGAAAGATCTTGCCGTAAGATTGGATGGATCTGAGATGATGGAAGACAATTTATACATGGGAATAGATCTTTTGAATGTCATAGTTGTTGTAAATGAATATGCAATACATGTATACAAAATTTTTTGTATGTTATAAGGTATATTAAATTTGGCTAAAAATTAGAATTTATCTTCAATATCAGTTCATTTTTTTACTATTAAACATATTTTTTAGTGCAAAAATAAATTATTTAGGAATCAGGGATCATGACATTACCATAAAAATCACAATTTGGTCTAGTACAACCAAGAGCTTGGTAATATGAAACAAAACTAGACTTTGCGATGTGATGACAAATTGATATAAATTTAAATATGACATATTTTGTTATTTATTTGATGATTGGATTAAAAATCAAGGAATATGCATGTTTATCCTACTTTTAGTAATTGCTATCTTTCTCGATATACATATAATACTAATTAATACAAACAATTTATCACGGAATGGTTAGAATTAAGAATTTATTTTTTGCTAATTATAATAATACCTAAGAATATATTATAAAATATTAAAATATATGTTATACGATTTAAATAATATTAAGTATATTTGTCTCATATTATTCTTTATTAAAATATAGAATTTATAGTATTAAAAATATATACTGTCATTGTTTCAATGGCTAATAAAATATCGATTATATTTATGTCGTGTTCAAATAACAAATAAACAATGTTTAGTGGGCTAAAATAAATTGAAGCATTGCTTGAAAAAAGACACATATTAGGACTAAAAAATGACTAGTACATATATGTAGTCTATTAATTGACAACTTTTATATTTCTCTAATTTGTATATATATTCTTTGGAATGTCAATCGAATGTAAGTGAAGTTTGAGATGGATTATAACTTGGTGAAAATGAGATTAAACATTAATCAACCTCATATTACCTTTTCATTGGAGATGAAGGGGGGCATAGAATAGTCCATTGGTTAGTTCCATCTTCGATGCTCATAAATTCATAATATTAAGTTCATTTATGCAAGTATAAACAAATTTATAATTTAAAAATAAAGTAAACTAATCTAATATTTCAAATGATCTCAAAATTGGTATGTATCTTAAGTCAGTAAAGATATTTTAAAGGGTTGGAAATATAGAAGAAAAAAGGTTTACAATGCATTTCATCAATCATTTTTAAGTTGATTTAGATAACGACGAATAGATTTAGCTATTGCAGAGTTAGACTTCTCTGAGCGCACTTCGTCATATATATTATGAAATATTTTATACTCTGAAGAATCTCGACCATACGCAAGTTCTCCTGCTGAAAGTCCCTGATCACTGAAGTATAAGGCTGATTCTTTTGAGCGTAAAAAAGAGTCAGATTGATTTGAACCTCCAGTATTTTCCATTATGATAGTACTTGCTTCAACTGCGTGTAAACATATATACGACAGATGGCCACACTACAAGTAATAATAATATTTATTATTATTATGAACAAATTCAATTTAAAAAAAAATACAAACGTGAAAATTAAGTTTAATTGCCAGCTCCCATTGACGCTCAGCTTGTTTTAAAGCCATTTCTGGATCTGAGGCATAGTCTTTCCAACATTTTTCTATATTTCGAATTGTATATCTATTATCATCATCTGTTTTACTCCAATTCATGCAATTATTGCATTCACAGTGAAATCCAAACTCTTCATAAAGTATTTTTCGACGCGAGTCTCTGGAATGGAAATCCTCTCTTTGTAGTGGAGACATATATGAAATGGTAATTTCTTCTCCTGGTTTTATCTCTCTAACAGAACGCACTGTGTATTTCCCTGTTTTTGACGTCCAATAATGGTGACAATTTGGGATGCATGAATGGTTGATTCGTGCAACATTTGGAAAGAGCCCGAGATAGGTCTACATATACAAACATTTTATTCAGGATATGATAATTGTTGAAAATAACATAATATTGAACCTTACCCGTGAATTAACTGATATTGCAAAGGAATTTGTTTTGATGATTCCAAAATTAGACTTCCCTATTCTTCCAGGAGATGTTGAATCAGCCAAGGAATGAAACAAGGCTCTTGTTTCCTGTGGTAGTCTTCTCAAGGCCTGTTCCAGATAAGGTGAATAAAAATCCTCATTTACAAAGTCAACTCTGCGGAAATTTCCATCCAATGATCCATCAGCATTCAAGGGAAGAGAAACCATTGGCTCTTCTTCCACAATGACCTCTCCTGGAGGCACAGATGAATGAGCAATGACACCCAACCCCTTCTGAGGGATATGATGAATCTGTAATTCAGGAGGTGAATATGGCTCAATTCGAACCATTCTGCTTTTGTCACACAATTTCACATATATTCAAGGAAGCATATTAATTCAAAAAGAGATAAAAATTTATCGAGATGAACCAACGGTTTCTGAGAGAGTAATAAGAGAAAGCTTCCTCCCTCATTTCGCTTTCCTAACTTTCTTTCACTGCTACGACATGCTATTCATACCCTCTCTATTCAATTCAGCTATTTATTAGGGAATCATTTCAATTTATATTTCTATCACTAAAATTTATGTATTGGAACAAACAATGATAACTATTCATCAAATATGTATAGGTGTCATTGTTTCTTAGTTTTTTATAGAAGTTAATTACATTGTTTGTTTGGTTTTCATTTGTTTATATCGTTAATTTTAATAGTTAATAAATTGATTATATCCACTGTTAATTTATTGTCTAATAATAATTTAAGGTTTGTATGGTTTATCATTTGCTGACAATTAAGCAGAAGTAATGTTTATAAATAGTGAGTGAAGAGTTGCCACAAAAATGTCGAAATAGTTATAATAGCAAGATAATTATACATACAAAGAATACTGTAAAACAATAATATAAAGAAAGTGGCTTTAAAATATAATAATTTAATAATATTTTTTTAATATTTATCGTTATAATGAAAACTATCTTTATATATATACGTAGTCGGCTATTTATATTTCTGGTCTAATAATGAAAATGCGAATATTTATCATCAGAAATGGTTTTCTTATTTTTAAAAGTATTCTCCAGCATGATTTATACACTTTTGCATGCCCTCAAATCAATTGTTGAAGCTCTTTTTCCACTCCGATTGAGACACCTCCAAAACATGATTTTTAAACGCTTCAACAGCATCTTCTGATGACGAAAATCACCTTCAGGCAAACAAATTCTGGTGTACCACTCAGAATTGACTGTCCTACGATGCTTAAGTGGAACAGTCGCCACATGACCAGTTTTGCCGAAAAAACAGGAGACCATTTGCTTTGAAGTGCTTCTTCCACGAACAACTTTCGTTGGATTTGGTTCGCCATCGAAGACCCACACGGTCGATTGTTGTTTTGTTTCGGGATTATACTAATAGATCCATGATTCTTCACCTGTGATGAACTTATAAACGTCTTTTGAAGCACCGTGAGCGAATTTTTTCAACATTTTTTTGCACCAATCGACACAGGCCTTCTTTTGAGCGATTGTCAAATTGTGCGGGATACAACGAGAACAAACCTTTTTTACGACTAGGTGTTCATGCAATATCGAATGTATGCTGGTGCAAGAAATGCCCAAGGATGTCTCTATCTCACATGACGATCTTGCATTATCACTTAACGCATGGTATCAATGTTCTCTAGCACAATAGCCGTTTTTGGACGGCCTTCACGGCCACGATTGAATTCATTAAACCAGTTTTTTGACAGTACTATAGGATAGTGCTTCATCGCCATATAAAGATTTAATTTCATCAATACACTCTTGTTGCGATAATTCACGTCGAATGTTGTGAAAAATGATCGCACAGAATTGTTCACGAGTTAATTCCACTTTTTTGCTAAACTAATTTTTCCAAGTCACTTTAAACAACACAAATGATGGTCGTACGTCAAAACATTCTGAGTACGATTATGCTACAAAGATGTCAAACTTACAAATGGAAATGTTAGATTGCACCTGGCAACGCTTAGTGTAGCCTTGGCCAGAAATTTATATTGCAGCCTATGTATGTGCCATACATTTGAATATACCTCCGTCCTCGATAGACTCCAAAACTGTGGGTCGAATCTAAGTCAATAACAAAAAACAAATAAATAAATGTGAATATTAATTTGGAAATGTCATAGGCTATTCAATATTTGATTTGGTGGCCAATTGAGTGCCAAAAAAGCATAAGACCTGTTTATTGGGAACCATAAGATACATAAAAATATTTTTTAATTAAAACATAGATAATATGTACAATGTACATTCAAAATACTTAGCCTATTTCACCATGAAATGTCTCAATCAATCTTCAATTGTAGCAGTAATAAAATTAATATATTATTATTTAAATATTTTTATAAATTTTTTTGGTTAAATTGGAAATCATAATTTGGAATACATAAATAAAAAAGTACATTCTAAGTGAATAGTAGTTTTTTTTATATATATGCCACCGAAACGAAAATGAATATGTAGAAAAACTCCTCTAACAAAGACAAAAAAACCAGCACGTTCCTTGAATAGAAACAAAACAAAAAGACTGGATTATCAATTAGAATACAATACATCAGTAGATTTATTTTTCAAACAATTTTTTAAGTTCAATTAGACAGATTTTATTTACTTTATTTAAACGGATCTCTCGGCGTGAGGATCGTTTTCTTCTTTACGATGAATTTAAATGGCCTGATTTTCTGAGTAATGACTTAGTTTTATCCATTCTTTATATACCTATTCACACTCAAAAGAGACGTATCTATCGATTAGACTAATTTGTTTGACCATGCAGGGTTTCCTTTTCTAAGAAAAATATATGAACTTCATCCCATCTTATTTAGAAACATAAACTCTAAGGAGAAAAATTTTCTTATTTGATGACGTATTAATACTTGGTAAACAAACGCTATTAGCTTGAAGTTTTTAAACTTATATGCGACCTAAATTCACTATTTTTCAACAAATCACGAAATTGTTATTCTACAAATCTCAGAATTTTTATTTAGTCGTGTTCCAAGAAAATCACAAGTCTTTGAGTAATCCAGTCCAAGTAAATTCTCAAATCATAGCTTAAACACCTCATACAAAGTTAATTAGGACCCTTAAAAATGTATGCCTACTCTATTTTTTTATTATTTATAATTTGGATAGTCTCAATGAATTTCAAAATAAATGCTGGTGTAAATGAAATTTAAATTATATTTCTCCCCTGAAGATGTGTTCTTAAACATTGTGTCATGTTGAAATAGCGTAACCCCAGAGAATACCCATATGGGTTTCAAAATTTATGTTTATGTTATCTATAAGTAAATAATTCCAAACAATTTGATGGAATTTTGAGACAAAAAAGTTTGAGAAGCACTGAAAAAAAAAAAAGGTTTATAAAAATATTGTACACCAGATTTTGAACAGCTTTATTAAGCATTCGTGCTAAAGATATATTTGACATTATTTTTAAAAAATTTTACTTGATGAGAAGTTGTACAAAGAAGATATCAAGTTCTATCATGAAACATAGAGGTAACATAATAGTTGTCCATCTTGTCTTCCGCCATTTTCCAATTGATGGCTCTAGCGGTATGTGGTGGTGAAAATATATTGATGCAGACGTCATACAATTAGCTTGGACATGTGTTAACATAACCCCATTGAATACTCACAAATACTCATGGCAAGAGTGTTATTTTTTAAAGAACGTGTCATGAGAGGTATTATTCCACAAAGACTCGGGTCAAAAAATTGAAAGGATCATTGGAAGTGACATCCATTTGAAGCCATTTCAAAACGCCTAAAAGGCATGGGAATGATTCGGAAATAAATGGGGTGCCGTACGATGTGACTGGGGCCGAAAAAAGGGTTCATTACGATAAGCCAAAGTGCAGAAAATCATGTGGACTTCCCGACCATGCTTCCACGTCGACGGCCAAACCGAATATTTACAGGTCAAAGGTCATGCCCTGTATTTGGAGGAATCCGCTCGACGTAGTGTATTATGAGCTTCTAAAAGTGTCTGAAAAGTCACAGGTGATCTGTATCGAAAGCAATTAATACGTTTAAACTTAACAATGACGGCTTCAATACAACGATAGACAAAATAAAATGATTTTGCATCTTGACAATTTTCGACCTTATGTAGCAAAGTCGGTCAAAACATACTTGGAAAGGTTAAAATGGGTATTTTATTCCCTCCCACCGTATTTTCCAGACATTGTTCCTTCTGAATATCACTTGTTTCGATTAATGGCTGACCAGCACTTACTTTCCTATGAAAAAGCCAAAAATTGAATCGATACTTAGATTGCCTTAAAATATGAGCAGTTTTTTCGACGCGGGTTTGGATGCTGCCCAGAATATGAAAGGAAGTAGTGGCCAGCGATTGATAACATTTCGAAAGGTAAATGCATAATCAATTTTTTACATTAAAGGCTCAAATGTCTAAAGAAAAACGGCGGAAGCAAAGTTCTACACCTTTTATAATTTAAATATTATTAGGTATTAAACTAATATATATATATATATATACAGCGGCTAAAAATATCTTCAATCATTTTAGAAAAAGTCTCGAACTATTGTTGTAGAAGTGATCTCAAGTTAAATAGAATAATAGGAATGAATGATCAATATTTTTTTTCAAAAGAAAACTGTTTTTATGTATTAGTTAAGGAAATTTGTTTAAACTAAATTTACATTTCAATCTTAATAAACCCATAAATCGTACCTTACTCCAAGTATTTATTACCATTCTGTAATATCATCATTTATTTAGAGCTAAACCTTTTTTTTAACCTTAATTACTTGGAGTTTTTTTTTTTTTAAAAGAATCTTACCTTTTTATACATAAATGAATAAATTTTTAACAACCATAAATAACAATTATTGAAAAATTTTTGCTTTTAGGTAACTACTGCACTAATGTAATCGAATATTCATATTTTAATTCACTCTTATTTCAAAAAATATAACTTCCTTTAAATTATCTTAGTGATAAAATGAAATAAGCCATATAATTAAATCTAAAATATGATTTTGGCGTTTAAAGACGTACAACAAAGATCATTTTACTTATTGACAAAATTTATCAGTTTCCAATAAGAAAATGATTGGATTGAAGGTATTAAACAATTGCTACAATTCAAGAAAAGCAGAACACTTATAATATTATATACTTTTATCAATTTAGGTTTTAATAATATTAATCGGACTAATTAGCTTTGTAAATTGTAATGTGGATGATGCTTCTAAGTCAGTCCAATCAAATTCCTCAAGTGAGGCAACTAAACTATATAATGATACCACTCTAAAAAATATAGAGTCTTCTTCAACTAAGGAATATAAGGGAGAAAGTTCGATAACGGAGAAGAATGAGGAAATTGGAACAAAGGAGGGGACCTTCAACACAGAAACAGAAAGTGGTAATGCTGAAGAAAACGATGAAGCTCTTGAATCAGAAGAGGAAATAATGAACCAAGATAATATCTACGACGGAAAAATAAAAGACGATGATTTGGAGGAGGATAATAGCTATAAATTTGGTGATTACTTTGAACCCAGCTCCATATTTAAACCTCAAAATACTCCTCCAAAATTAGAAAATACATCATCAAACCCCTCAGAAGATAATAGCCTACACGGAAAGTCGGGCAAAAATGTGAGTGAAACAGGAGTTGAATCTCCAGAAAAAAAATACGTAAGCTATGTACCCCATCCAATAGGACATTTTGACTCTCTCACTCACAATTGCACTGTCATTGATGTCTCTAAAAGTGCTGAGATTAGCACACCCCGCCTGGATCAGCATTTCGAAACTGTTAAGCTTAAACTTAAAAAAATTGTTCTAAAGGACTATTGCTATCAATCAGTCTCGACAATTTGTACCGAATCCGAAAGAGTAATTTCCAACGAGCTTTGTAGGCTCAACTATGAGCGAAAGCAAGAGAACTCAATCATTAAGAGTATAAAGGTTTATTACAAAAAAGAGGCTACTACAAAGTGGGTAACTGTTTGCAAGCACACGTATCAACATAAATTGGGCTATGATGATGGATATGGAAAGCCTGTTTGTAAGGAAGTTTCGCAAAGAATCGCTTATAACACTCCTGTATTAACTCCAGATAACATTCCTGTGACTGTATCTTATCCAGTGCCCATAAAAAAATGTGTTAAGAAACCAATCGTTCTTCCAACAATAGATTGCAAAACTAAAACAGAGAAAAAATGTGTACATGTTCTAGATGTCGTTGAAGAGATACAAGAATTAAAAGTTTGTCATTATAAAATAGGAAAACCCAAATGGATTCCTCTTGATTTAAAACTTCCAAAACAAATATGTGCCGAAATTGTCAAAGGATATTAAATTTATAGCATATAAATTATTATTATTCCTGTATATTTCACTAGTTTAATAAAAGTTGTTATACGCAAAAATGTTGAATCGACATTGTTAACCAGGTGATTTCTATTCGAGCTAATAAATATGAGCTGAACATTGAAATTTGAATGAACATGAAAAAGGAAATAGTATAAATTAAAGAATAAAAAGTTGACTAATATGTATTATATTAATACTCTTGGAGGAAGAAAAAAAGACATCTCAGGATGTACTCTTGCTTTTCGCCTTTTCATAAAAAAGAATAAATTTTTAAAACTGGTAATTTACGCATACATAATATACAACGGGCGTGTCCCCAGGAAGAAGATTTTTGAGCGTCAATAACCGTATTTTCTATGAAAGAAATGGGTCCTCACTATAAAAGCATGTTGTCGTCCGTTAGTCAACAATCAGTTGTTTGTTGCTACTTGGAACATTAACAAACAAGAAAATAAAATGAAGGTACTTCATTCAGAAACGGACAACAACATTAATACATTTATAAATGTTTAATTCTATATCATTTTCTTTAGGTCATCGTTACTATTGCCTGCTTGGCTTTGGCTGTATCTGGAGAACAAACCTCCTTCTCCTCCTTTTCTGCTCATGGCGCAAGCTATGGTTATAACCATGGAAGTCATGCAGCTCCATCCTATCCTACACCAGCTCCATCCTACCATAAACCCGCCCCAGCTGCTCCAGCTTATCCTGCCCACCCACCAGCTTACCCTAAGCCCGCTCCTTACAAACCTGCTCCTGCTTATGCTCCATATAAGCCTGCTCCTTACAAACCCGCTCCATACAGACAACCTGCTTATGGTTATGAAAAGCCCAAGCACAATTGTACCGTTCAAGATGTAACCGAGTCTGCTGAAGTCTGTACCCCTGCTTTCGAAACCGTTTGCGAAAACGTTGACTTGACCATCAAGAAAATTGTTGACAGAGAGTACTGCTACACTTCCACTCGCACCGTCTGCACTGAGTCCATTGAGGAAATCAGAAACGAAATCTGTACCTACAACTACCAAAAGAGATATCAAGATACCACTGCTAAATCCGTCGAAGTCACCTTCAAGAAGGAAACCAACGTTCAAATGGTCACTGTCTGCCAACCAGGATACGGTCAAGGATACCATTCTTATGGACATCAATACTGCAAGGAAGTTGCTCAAGAAACCGCTTACAACGTTCCTGTTGTCACACCCGTTGATGTTCCCGTCCGTGTTACATATCCCGAACCCATCAAGACCTGTGTCAACAAACCCATCTCTCTTCCACGTGTTTCCTGCTCTGACATCAAGGAAGATAAATGCATCACTGTTCCTGAAGTTGAAGAAGCTGTTCAAACTATTGAAAAGTGCTCTACCAAGCTTGGTGCTCCTTCCTGCCAACATATCGAGTTGTCTCTTCCCAAGCAAGTCTGCATTGAGCTTGTTTATGGTTATGCCCATGAAACTAAGGAAGCCGAAACTTATGCTTAAGTGCAATGTCTATATAACTTGTTTATCATATTTATTCTTACATACGGTATAATGATTTTGTTTTCATAGTATATTTTGTTCTTATTTGCCCAATGTGATAGAGTCAATAAATCAAATTTTAAGAATTTACCACATATGTATGTTTGAATTCATTTTACCCTTGTGAAATTGCAAACCATTGACTTCATTGACACACACCTTATAAATTAAACAGTATTTTTTGTATTGGAGTTAGAGAAATCAAGGCAATACCATGTGTCAGAGCTGAGGGATAAGGGTAAATTACAATTGAAAAGTAATAGATATAAAGTTTTATACGCCCTTCTTTATAAGGAAAAATATCCTGGTATTTGTAATATTATACAAATTAACAGCCGACAAAGAATTGCACAAGAATTGTTCTAAAGATACCATTGTTCAAGGGTGAGAAGTTGTTCTAAAAATTTAACCTCACTTGCATTGCCAGCTTCATCAATAGTATATAGTCAAGTGGGCTTATTCAATAGATTCCTTACATTTTCGTCTACCTCAGGGGCGTTTACAAGATTTTGTTTGGAGAGTGGTGGGGAAGGGGGGAGGGAGGGAATTCATTTATTATTCTAATCAACAACACGATATTATTTACTATTATATTGCTAATTTTTTCTTAGTTTTAACTTTGATAACTTTTGAAACATTCTAGTTTTTTTAGCATCCCTCTTTTTCTATAAGAAGGATGTTGTGATATAAATGCAGAAGCTCTTTCTAGTAGATACTTTATATTTCTCATCTATATATATGCTCATTGTTTAGTAATTTTTTCCTAAGCTTCAATAATTATGTTCATATAATGTGATCATATCTTAATCAATAGCTCTCAACCTTTTTTGACCTTTCACGTTTTGTTGGAATGTCATTGCCTCCCAGGATATCCAATAGTTTTATTTAATAAATAAAAAATGTCATATCTTTTAAGAAAGAGTAAACTTTCGTAACAGATATAGATTTCAAAAGTATTTAAAGATGATGAAGGTAATCATAGAGTTAAAAACAAACAAACATTGAAAATAATAATAGTGTATGTACGGAAATTTAATCTCATTTGATCGGCTTCAAACTCTCAATATCCTTAAAAACACATTCTCATGCAGCTAGTTCCATTGCTCTTAAAATATGATATTTCCATAAAATCCTGTATTTATAAAAAAATGTCATCCATTTAAACATTATACATAGATTGTCCTGATTTTATACGTATATTATAACGATATAAGTAATTTTATGCAATGGCTATATGTATGTATTTCCATAAAGGGTGTTTTTTTTTAAAAAAATATTCTTAATATTCTACAATACCAAATATTAGGGTTAAATTATATACTTCTTCCAACCGAATGCTTCTGGCTAATATAAACATCCATTCAGGCTTTCTTGCAAGGAAATACACATCATAGTGAAACAAATAATTCAATATATCTTATTATATGAAGAACAGATGAAGTCAAAAGAAGTTAAATAGTTGATATCCTTCTATACACGTACATATTATGTATATCCATTTTTGTTATTCTTGAATGTTATGTACATTAAATACAAGTATCAACACTAGATAAAATTTAAAAAAGTAAATGTTTTTAGCTAGTAGTAATGAGTATTGGACGTAGAAATACTCGTTGCCTCCTATATGAGTTAAGGAACTCCCTAAACAAAAACCTGAAATTTAAAAAAAGATGCATTTGTGATTAAGAAAATAAATGGACTTTTTTATTATTCAGCAATGCTGTATTTTTTTTTTTTTTGTATAAATAGATTAGATCATTATTTTTGAAGTAATTGGATTGTTCCTAAAGCATGAAAAAAGCCTACAAAAAATCTTACACATCTCAAAAGAAAATTTTGCAACCTATAAGAAAATTTTTGTTTAAGGTTTGAAGACCAAAACCAATATGTACAGAAATATTTCATATTAAATCAAAGTTTGGACATTTGAGCAGCTTACAAGAGAATAATTACTTATTTTTAAATTTATTTTTTAACATTTATTTGTTTCAATATAGGTATACATTCATATATCAATCATGGACCAGTTATTGTTAATATCAACAAAAAATCATTCTTGGTATTTGAAATTGCAAATAATAAAATTATGTAAAGAGGAAATATTTATGAAACGTTAAGAGACTAAGAAAATTTCTGTTAATGTATTCCTTAATTAAAAGTTAATATAAAAAATAGAATAACAATTATTATAATTAGAAAATGGAGATAATTTTATTTTTATTTTTTAGGATAAAGATCTTATAAGATACCTCAAGATAAAAAATACACTTTTTTCACATTAATGTTAATACATTATTTCATAAAAGTAAAACATCCGATGTTCAATACGTTTGTTAAAGTCAAGTATATTAACACCAGTGTTTCCGTTTGCCGAAATTTACCGGACTTTGGTAGGTAAAATCTGCTAATGTTCGGTATTTTGTAACTCTGGTCACTGTGTCTGTTGAATATATCCCTTTAAGCACAATTTGAGTTACATTAAAATAAGCAACTTCCACGTGTCATTTCAGCCTATTGATCCATTAGATGCGATAGGTTTATATATTAACCTATTGCTTTCAGATTTCACTGCAGCAAAAATGCGTAGAAAGTAGGCTAAAATGATCAATAAAAACATTATACTGTATATTGGCATGCCTTGATATCATTTTATTATCAATTTAAGCATCTTAAATTTAGATAAGATGTGACTAGAATTTCAATCATTTGTCTGATAAATTGAAGACCTGCCGGTCACGCGGTCCGGTGCCGATTTTTTCTAGTGGAAACCCTGAATAACACATTATATTTGGAACTCAAATTAGAGGATGTTCATACATCAATAATATACTTATGACACTACCATGGACGTTAGAACAACTTGCGTGATGTTGGTGTCACATCAATGTGACAAATTATTTTTATAAAAACTCCCATTGTATGATTTGGACCCTGGACGACCCTACATACTCGTATATGAAATACTCACTGCAACAACAAAGTCTGTTTATTCCATACATACACCTCCTCACATCAAATTTCAATCTCACTAATGAGATAATTAATTTACTATGCACACTCTTCTACATTTGGAAGACATGGTAACATAAGAAACCTTAAACATTGCGGAAATAGGAAATCTCATATACCTACATACATGACATAATTAAGCATGGTATTGTATATCTAAAGCAGTTTTTCTTTATTTATTCATATACCTATTTGAAGATACCTTATAGAGTTGATTTAATATAAAGCATAGGTACATAGCTAAATAGACAACGGCTGTTGTAAATTGCTCATTGTCAAGAAATTACTTCTTTCTACATGTGTATGATGTCACCATATAGATGGGGATAAAAATCAATCAACTCAGCACTATAAACTAGGGCCCGACAAGATTGGACTTTTTGAGGTACCTATTTTAGATTACAGTAATAGTAATAGTTAATTTTTCTCATCAGATTGTTTACTAAGATTATGAGAAATCATATCCTTGAATTTTTTCTCTAATACTTTTTAAATGGTGGATTTAGCTTAATTTAATAGATGACGAGTGTGACTGCACATTAATTTAATGCAGGATTTTAGCGATAATAAATTATTATCATTAATCTGTAAAAATAATGAAAATTACCATTGCTAAAAGTGATGACACATTTATCTTAAATACCATTGCCATTGCCAAATATCAGTGCCAAGAAAGTGCTTTAAAGAACTTTCAAACATGGCTGTGTATCAGACATGAATGGATTTCAAATGGTTAAATATTAAAAACTTTTGAGTCATATATTCAAATATACATTTCGTTTTTTTTTTAAGGGAATCCGTTTTTTTTTTACGAATGTACAATATGTATGTTACGTATGTTCATAATCAGGAATTTCGATATATTACTAAATAATCTAATAATTCTGAGAATTGGCCGATTTAATCTTATGTGTCCTTACTCCTTACTGGAACCAGAAAATACCAATTATATATTCAAGATTGTACCAATTTACTTCATATTTGAATTGAATTATAAATATTTAATTATTCAACATTTAATTTACAGTTTACATTTATGGTTTGAAATGGTGTAATTAGTGCTCTAAGTGTACAAAAAGTAATAAAAAATATCATTCTCTATAAAGAAAAAAGAATAATTTTTAATTCATTCCACAAAATTCAGCAATTTTTTTTTACTTAATGTATAACATCTATGTATATATAATCTTAATTCAACAAAGTTTAAACATTTAATTCTTAAACTAACTAGTTTCTTCACATCAAATTTTCCATCATTTATCAACCAAAATAATTATGGTTTAACGGCAATATGAACAGTTACATAAATATTTTAAGTTTATTTTACAACACATTTATTATAAAACAAATTATGAAACAAATAGAATTTATAGACCACAAAAAGGTAGTCAATGACTTCAACAGTCAATAGCAAATGGTACCTTTAATTCATTATATAATTTTCATAAATATTTGATGTAATCACACTTTTTTGTGAACGCATTCGACGTTATTAATAAGAAGTAAGATATTCAAATATGGATGGCTACTAGTTTATACGGAAACAGAAATTAAATGAATAAATTGAGTTTTCAATCAAGGAAACATTTAGAAATATCAGCTTTTAAAAATTAGGATAGAGTTCATCAAAGCTTGTTATTATTTTTCTTTTTATTTCATACTACAAAACAAAACAATTCCAACACCCATTTGTACTTGTCGGGCGTGTCTTCGGGAAGAAGATTTTTTTGAGCGAAATAAAAATATACATACAGTACCATGTGTATAAAAGCAAGCTGTTGTCTGATGAGCGGTATCAGTTGTTCAATTGAATCATACAATAAGACATCAATAAATAAAATGAAGGTACTTCATTTTAGAAATGGACAATAACATTGACTCATTTATAAATGTTTAATTCTATACCATTTTCTTTAGGTCATCGTTACAATTGCCTGCTTGGCTTTGGCTGTATCTGGAGAACAAACCTCCTTCTCCTCCTTTTCTGCTCATGGCGCAAGCTATGGTTATAACCATGGAAGTCATGCAGCTCCATCTTATCCTACACCAGCTCCATCCTACCATAAACCCGCCCCAGCTGCTCCAGCTTATCCTGCCCACCCACCAGCTTACCCTAAGCCCGCTCCTTACAAACCTGCTCCTGCTTATGCTCCATATAAGCCTGCTCCTTACAAACCCGCTCCATACAGACAACCTGCTTATGGTTATGAAAAGCCCAAGCACAATTGTACCGTTCAAGATGTAACCGAGTCTGCTGAAGTCTGTACCCCTGCTTTCGAAACCGTTTGCGAAAACGTTGACTTGACCATCAAGAAAATTGTTGACAGAGAGTACTGCTACACTTCCACTCGCACCGTCTGCACTGAGTCCATTGAGGAAATCAGAAACGAAATCTGTACCTACAACTACCAAAAGAGATATCAAGATACCACTGCTAAATCCGTCGAAGTCACCTTCAAGAAGGAAACCAACGTTCAAATGGTCACTGTCTGCCAACCAGGATACGGTCAAGGATACCATTCTTATGGACATCAATACTGCAAGGAAGTTGCTCAAGAAACCGCTTACAACGTTCCTGTTGTCACACCCGTTGATGTTCCCGTCCGTGTTACATATCCCGAACCCATCAAGACCTGTGTCAACAAACCCATCTCTCTTCCACGTGTTTCCTGCTCTGACATCAAGGAAGATAAATGCATCACTGTTCCTGAAGTTGAAGAAGCTGTTCAAACTATTGAAAAGTGCTCTACCAAGCTTGGTGCTCCTTCCTGCCAACATATCGAATTGTCTCTTCCCAAGCAAGTCTGCATTGAGCTTGTTTATGGTTATGCCCATGAAACTAAGGAAGCCGAAACTTATGCTTAAGTGCAATTAATGGTTGTGGTAGTGCACAATAATTGAAGCTAAATTATTTTTGTTAAAAGTATAAATACCTATATTTGTTTTTATTTAATTTACAATGTGATCATGTAAATAAATCAAAATTTCTTTCAAATCTGAAAATTGTCTTATTGAACTTTTTACTCGAGATAAAAAGGTTTTGTATTACCTTAATTTTGATGAAATATTTTTTTAAGCATAATTTAAGGTTGTTCTTTAATTGTTAAAAGGAATGTTAAACGTTATATTTATATTGATAATATGACTAAAATTGATTAGAGTACATTGTATGAAGAATAATAACTATTCACTACTTTATACCTATATTTATATATACAATTTAAATATTTTATACTTTTATATTTTGCTTTTTTATTTTATGATCTGGTTTTAAGTAATCTGAAACCTATATTCTTTGTTAATTATATCAAATATTTAAATCCCTTTTATTTTTTGAAGGGGTCGACAGAAATCATCCTAGAGTTTGAACCATTAATGTGTAATAGAAGATTAAAAGTGAGCATGGAGTGTGGAGTAATATTATTTGATAGAGTAATAAGGTCTTATATTACATATTACTCAATTGAAAAGTAATATCGTAATATTACATATTACTTAGAAGCAAAAGTAGTAACATTAATATTCTTAGTTTTTTTTTCTTAAATATCAATTATTTTGGGAACTATTTCATGTTGAAAAATTGGAGGAAGACATTTTTGACGACAAATTTGTCAAAAAACAATCAAACAAATCTTCCTCTGTTTTATTGACTTTTTTCTTTATTGAAAAACATTTTAAAATAACACTATATGACAAAATAATATTTCTTTTTTGAGATGATTCTTTCTTTGCAATCGTAATTTCGTTTTATAATATATTACTCATTACTAGATAAAGTGATCTATTATTACTCAACACCTACTACATGTAAGATAATTGAATATGTTCACCTTTTTCATAATAACATGTATTTTATAACATTTTAAGGAGTAAATAGGTAGTTGTTTTCTTTTTATCTAATTTCTGGCCCTTTTTGTAGATGCAATTTGCACCCAGCCTTAGTTTTCCCGTATGAGCTCATAGTCATGATTAATTCTTAAAAAGAGTTATTTTTGAAAGTAAAAAAATAATAATTTTACAATTCAAAATACGTTTAAACGTTCATCATAGCCACATTGGTGGTAAATTTATGAAAAAAAATAACTTTTATTTCACAGTTTATTTATAATAAAACTAATTTTTACTCTTTTTACCAAAAAAAATGTATGCAATTAATACCATTATGATTTTTACGTATCAAAGTTCTAAAAATGCATAATAAATGCAAATAATTCTCTATAATTATGAAAAAATATTTTTTTCAGAAAAGACATATTACTAAATTACTCCTCAATCATGGAATAACAAAATTAAAATTTTTGAAAATGACAAATGAAATTTAAGTAAAGTTTCTGTGGGAACTTTGTGTTTGTTTGTTTTTCAAAAATGTATAAAATAAAACAAATCAGGTGATTACAACTCATCATATCCAGCAATAATGTTGCTCTTATCTGTAGTGGATTGAAAATCTTATTTTTTAATAATTTATGTAAATAATAGGTGATCTGCAAAATCAAATACAACTATTTTCTACTTATTTTAAGGCATATTTATCTCATAAAGTTGCATTTATTCAGATTTTTTTTGTATCATATTGCTCTTATTGGAAAAGTATATAATTATGGAGTAAGGAATTTGCTTTTGAGAAAATGTTGCTCACATCCGAATTATATCAACATTTTCCTCAAACTGATTATTTTATTTCTTACCATCATTATCTAAATAAATATTTGTCATTAAAATTTTTATAGTAATAAACATAGTGTAAAATTTTAGTATTATTTTGCAAAAAAATAATTTTTAAGTATTCTGTATTCCATTAAAAAGAAAAGAGTCAGAAAAATTATGCTACTTGCTTTGTATATAATAATGTACATATGAACCGTGTTCTCTTTGATGAATGCTCATATTCCTCAAATTTACCAAAATACCTTTTTGCATCTAATTTTTAATTTATTGGAGTGGCCATAGGCAAATTTATTACTAGATTACATGGCATTATACTAGAGATAAATTGCTAACATATTTATTTCTTAGAATTCTTTCTTTTGTTCGAAGAACTGTAATATACATATATAGTCATTTACAATTTACATCATTCAATAAATTATGGATGTGTAATAAATTGATCAGAGTGCACCAGCCCAAAAATGTATTTTTAAGGAAAAAAAATATAAATACATGTCGCAAATTTGAATGAAAATATATTTTACAAAATTGGCCACCAAGAGAAGATATCTCTAATCCATGTAGATTTAGATTCATCTACAAATAAGAAATAATAATAATAATAACAGTTATGCAGATAGGAACATGGGAATGTCAAACGTGGAGGAGACTTAGTTAATTTCCTTATCAATGCACTTTTCAAAGAACTCTCCGACACACTCAATCATAACAATATTTTTTGAAAATGTCATTTTACATAGACCAGTATTTCTCTCTCAAACATAAGTACGCCTAGGAAAATAGCTAGGTTTGGTCCCATAAAATCTGACCAGTATCCAGGAAGGGGCGCTCTTTTTTTCTTGTAATACATTTTTGTATTCCATATTGACTCATAATAGTTTGATAATCTAACACCCCTAATAATTTGATAATCTAACAGCCATAATATTTTTCTTCTATCTGCACTCCTTGTAACCATTTTCAACTTATTAGTAAAGAAATGCTATGAATTATACTATGATCTATAATGCTTAAACTTGAAATGATTTCAATATAAGTCCATTAAATTAACTTTATACTTTAATGTGAGAAGATTCATTGAGTACACATGTTTCTTACATCAACCCCAACAAAAGGATTCGAATAAACTTTACGTGGGATATTTTCAATGCGCATGGATCCTCTGTGATCAGTAACACGCATTTATAATCACATATTATGTATAATACATTATTCAAATGTATAAAATACAAAATATATGTACGTATGGGGTGGAGAATAGGTTTTGAATTATTTTTTCTAGGTTACATGTGTCATATTTCATATATATATATATATATTTATTTATGACGTGTGAGGTTAGGTATGGGTATATTATTCAGGTGAGAGAGCGTGTCCTGCAGCTACTATCTGGTACCTTTGCATTTTGCATTCGACAATATTAGATAATACTCAATAACTGCTGTAAACGTAGAGGATTCAATGGACTTTGAATTGCAAAAAATCCGGGAGAAGGGGCACACTTTCTACTGCATGTCTTTTTAATAATAAGAATTGGGTCTATGTATATTTATAGCAAGTTTTCACTTCAATAATATAGAAAACACTGAGTTAAATTTGAATATCAAGATAGGAGTACCAATTGATATTTTTCTTTCCTTCCTTAAACTCAACACTATTTCCATATTTTACCTATGTCTATGTTCACGTTATAAATTATTATAGGAAGATTGACGCTAAATGTAGCATAAATATTTGCAAAAATTATTCGCATAGAGTAATGAATCTAAATGATTGAGGGCAGACTCTAGTCAAAATTTCTCTAAGTAACATATGAATGTTCTTCAAAGAACTTACAATGTAAAACTATTCATGTTTAAAAATGTTAAACGCATTATTCAATATTCAATTTAATATATTTTATAATGAAGTACTGACTCTACGCAATGTTGGTTTTTGTATAATTACCTATATAATAAGACTATTACTTAATTAGGACTTAATATTCTCTCATTCTTTATAACATATGTACATATACATCTAACTGTGTCTATACCATAAACTGGAATAATCTTAAAACGCAGACTATTTGATGCATTTTTATGCCATTACTTTATTTGAAACTTATACAGCCACTGCTTGATATAGGAAATATTAACATGTCTTCATAGGACTTTTTTTTAAAAGCCCAGGACTTATTTTATACTATATTTTTCTTCAAACAAATATCTAATCGACGAATACTTACAATAATAACTATATATTGTCATAAATGCAATCTTATGGATTTTGATACTAAATATAATATTTAAGTATATAAAATAATAACATGAAAATCGCTTTTGGAATAGGAGGGAATCTGAAAAAAATGTCATGATATATTCAAGAATAATTTTCAATCATAAAGAAAAAGATATAACTAAGGAACGAAAAATATATTTCATTCACGTAAAACGTTCCTGATATATATATACATAATTTTTAAACTTGCGGTCAGAGTATGTTTAAAGAATATTTTCCGTAGTCTTTGTGGTATCTTTAAATAATAAGTCTTAGCAAAATATTATAATCATACCACATATAATGTAGCAATTAAAAAAACAATGCTCATGACATCTGATTTTTGAAATAAAAAACAAAGAGTCACATCAATCTTTTCATATGACAAAAAAATTATGATGGAACTTTAAAATGGAATCAAAAGGAATTTATGTCCTTAAAAAAAGGAGAATCCATAAATATATTTGCTATAATACCAAAAAATATAACTTAAAAAAACAAACAATATTGATGTTATGTTAAATTAAAAAAACACAAACCGAAGTACGTTGAATAAAAAACAAGTAAATTCAAGGAAGATCAAATAAAATACTTGCCTAATATATTTATCATGATTTATTAAAGAAACAAACATCGCTGTACAACCCTCATGAGATTTCTATGTGGACCTTTCTTCTAAAAATAAAAGAAGTATACTTAATATATTCGATCGTAGAAAATAATATTAAACATTTGTCCCTACATACCAACTGGAGGACAAGGTAGCATTCTCCTCCTATATAATATTGAAATATTTGAGACACCATGGAATTCACATTTTATGAATTTTATTGATGAATGAATGACTGATCACAAGGGGGCAACAAATAAATGGAATAACAAATATAATTTAGAAATGAGCAAATAATAACAAATCTAAGCTTGGGCTGGAGGATAAGTTGGAGCAGGTTCATAGGCTGGCTCTGTGTCATGAGCATATCCGTAGACAAGTTCGATGCAGACTTGCTTAGGGAGAGTCAACTCGATCTTTTGACATGAGGGAGCTCCAAGCCTTGTTGTGCATTTCTCGACGGTTTGAACAGAGTCTTGGACCTCTGGAACAGTGATGCATTTTTCTTCTTGGATGTCAGAGCAGGAAACACGTGGAAGGGAGATAGGTTTGTTGACACAGGACTTGATGGGTTCGGGATATGAAACACGGACGGGAACATCAACGGGTGTGACAACAGGAACGTTGTAAGCTGTTTCTTGAGCAACTTCCTTGCAGTATTGGTGTCCATAAGCATGGTATCCTTGACCGTATCCAGGTTGGCAGACAGTGACCATTTGAACATTGGTTTCCTTCTTGAAGGTGACTTCCACGTTTTTGGCAGTGGTGTCTTCGTACTTCTTTTGGTAGTTGTAAGTGCAGATCTCATTGGGGATTTCCTCGATGGACTCAGTGCAGACTGTGCGAGTGGAAGTATAGCAGTACTCTCTGTCCACGATAGTTTTGATGGTCAAGTCAACATTTTCGCAGGATGTCTCAAAGGCAGGAGTGCAAATGTCAGCTACTTCAGAAACATCTTGGACGGTGCAGTTATGCTTGGGTTGTTCGTATCCATGGTGACCGTAGGATGGAGCTGGATGACCATAAGAAGGGGTATGAGGGTAGGCAGGAGTAGGAGCATATCCAGGATAATTGTAGTTTTGTACTGGGGTTCCCAAGGCGAGGGGAAGGAAGGAAATCAAGAGGTAAGCCTAGAATATTAATTAGTAAGTTATTGACAATCTCGTAAAAGAAGGAATAGAAGTAATCTTTATTGTTCATTTACATTCATTGTTGTCTGTCTCTTTCAAATGGATCTGATGATGAGATTAGTGTTGATCTTAGTATTTATATAGTTTCGATACTGTTGCTTCATAAGTGCTTGAAAAAAGTAAGGCGTATCCGAGGTGCACCAAATGTTAACATATATGTACTTATACACGCCTTTCCGCGTCATTATTACGCGACTTGGTTTGTGTATGTTTTCTTGTTTTGTTTTTGTAATATAATAACAGATTTATCATTTCTTATGTTGTACCCATTTATGATGTAGTATGATAATTTAAAATTATGTTAAAATACAATCCTCATTATTTTCAATATCAAGGAATAGTCAAATACTTCATGACATAGGAGGGATGTCCAGTTTGAAACAATATGGACTTAAAAATGTAAAGTAGGAAGTGTTTAGTAATAATTATTAATAATTAAATTATTTACTTCAATATATTTGTAATATTTTTTTTGGTATTAAACTTTGTATTATTTCAATATTCATTTTCTCTAAATTGATACATGGAATTACATCAATCCTTCTCAACTAAAATGAACTGAGATTGAAGTACATTTTTATAAGTTAAAATATTTGATTTTTTTTACTTTGTTTGGTTAAAAAAAGTTTCAACATATTATGTTACACTAGGAACTCTCAACAAGGATGAAATGTACTCCGAAGAATGAATCATTACCATCGAAAATTTTTCAATTTTTTTCAACTGTAGGACATTTTTTTAATAATAGTAGGAATTTTTCATAGAGCAATAAAAGCTAATTCGAGTTGAATACTCAAGAACGTTTAAAACAATAATAATAATTTGTATGAGTCGGAGCTGCTCGCAATTCATATTATAAGAGTTTGAGTCGAGTGTCGAGTTTTTGAGCTAAAGTCCATGTTGAGTCTCAAGCCTTGAGAGACAAGCTTGAGTGGAATATCAAATCTCTGATACAAGTTGCGAGTCTTTGAGCACGATTCCAAGTCAATTTGAGTCTTTGTAACCATGAATTGCAACGGAAAACTATAAAAAGAAAAGAATGCATAGAGGTTATAAGGGGTTGATTGGAGCAAGAGGAAAATATTCAATATTGCACCTACAGAAATGAATGCTGCTTGGAAAAGGAGTATGTTCTTTTTTTTTTCTAGGACATATAGTTAAAACTGTTTCTTAGATCCCGTTTGTCATATTTCATTTATTCTACGTTAGCCTGATTGGAAATAGCTTATAGATAAATTTATTATTACATAATGACAGTTAAATGTGCCTCCCCCATTGGGAATCATAAAAGTCTTAATTCAGTCATTATAAGTATGTAAAAATAAAAGAAAACAAAAGTTGACCTGGTAACCCAGACAATTTGATGAATGTTTGTAAGAAAAATAGAGTCAACTGGCATGATGTTTTACTACAACTATTTTCTCACCCTTTTTCAAGACATTGACCATCTTTGAGAGGAAATAAACACAAATTCAAATCTATATATATCAAGGATTCTAGGTTCACTGCATTAAGCATTTTATTTATTAGTTATTATTTATAAACGGCGTGTATTTACCCCATTACACGTGGTTAGTGCTTGATCTTCCCCCTCAATAATTGTTAAGGAATATTGATAACATATTTGAAAAGTGAAAATTATGTAAAAATAATCAGCAACTATAAACATCGCACACGAAAAAATGCTTAGGATTTACAACTCTAGGGAATCCCCTTGTTAAAATCCTGGAAGGAGGATGCATCCCCTCACTATCTTAACGTCCTAGGCTTAAGTGCAACTCGAGTCAGAGTCCCCATCTCGGACATGAATATTAGAAAAATGGCAGTTCACAAAAATATGGTTATTTTTCCTAAGTTAGAGACTGTTAGGAAAATTCGCCACAAGGAAAATTTGCTGCAAAATTTTTAAAACAGATAAATGTATATTAAGAACCTTATTATTGAGCATTTCTAAATCTTATTATTTTTTGAATATCTTGACGTGCCAATATTTGAGACCTGAGGGAATTATATTCTATTAATATAACAGCAATAACAAATTTTTGCTTTAGTACAGAAATATTTGAACATGCTAACATCTATTTTTTAACCCAGAAGTTGAAAACCTGTCGCCAATTTGAACTTTGGTTGTTGTATAATACTTTTGAAAAAATTAAATATTTCGTAAATAAAATGTCAAATTGTCTACAGGTTTCCAACTTCTGGGTTAGAAAATAGGTAGATGTCAGCATGATCACATATTTATGCACTAAAACAACAAAAATTTGCTATGTTCTCCATAAGAAAAATTAGCCTCAAAAATTTGAAATGAATACATATCAAGATATTCAGATCAAGGAAGAGTAAGATGGTCTATGTATCTAGAAATACTCAGTAATAAGGTTCTTAAAATACGTTAAAACTCTTACAATGATAGTAACTAATAGTAGGATGAAAAGGATAACATTTCAACAATATTTAGCAGATACATTTGATAGGACTTTACTTTTAATTTAATAAATGTCTCTAGTTCTCTTAAAATGATAACATAATAACTTTGCTTAAAATTTCAGATTTATACATGAATAATCCTAAAATTAGCTTCAAAAGACTAAGGATCGATTTATAAACCAATTATGCTATTTTTCTAAAGGTTAAAAATCAAATAATGAACTTGAGAAAATAGTTATATTACCTAAAATTCTTCTTCTCAACTATCTTATGACAAATAAATGTATTGAGCCTTTCATTCCATCCCAGATTTTATTCCATTACAAACTGGGCAACATTATATAGGTAAAAATTAGAATGAATTAAATGGAGTCGACAAAATGTACATACAATATCCCAACTTTTCAATGTGTCAAAATAGTACTGTCAAAACTTGTAGTAATGGACTAATTGCCACAGAATGTCTTTTACCCACAAAATACTATAAGTATAAAACGCAATACAGTAATTGCAATGCCTATATAGAACATAGGTATATGCATTTTAATGTTCAAAATTATTATAAATACATAATTGATAAATTAGTAACTTATCTCTTAAACAAGAGTAATTGGTGAAAAGTTAATTATGTCATGATCATAGAGTAAAGCCTCACACTAATTATTTCTTGTAGCTAATAAAATCCTCCGGAGCAGGGCCTGCGCTTGGGAAGGGCAATGAGAATCGTGCACCCGTATTGGGTTGGGATAGTTCCATGGTACGTCACTGGGTTTGGATGTTGTTGGATCGAATAAAGTAATAAACTTAAGTTGTGTTCTATTTTGGTAGGGTTAATGAATTATTCAATCCCGTAAATTACAGAAGGGATTATATCCCTTAATTTTTCAATTCACTATAAGCTTAAAAAACTTGATGAGGGAATCAATGTCTATGATGATTCATAAACTCGAGTAACTATTGGTATATTAACCACCTCTTCCTTCAACTCACTCCTTCTATTTGTGTTCTGGCTCGACGTTGCTGTTGTCATACTAATTTTTTACAACTTTTTGAGTTACGTTTCGCTCTTAACTCTGCGATTATATATCAGGTGAAAATCCTTTCAAAACAAATTCAAATCTTGAGCCTAAGACCCTTTCTTCAAACAATTTCGTAAAATAATTATGCTCGATTGCTAATTTTGACTATTATAATTAGAATCCGTAACTGCAAACCCCTATTGGCAAATGTAATCCCAAATAAAAAAATAAGATACGTGTTTCATTAAAATAAGTAACCTGTGTTAAAAAAATTCTTTTGATATCTAAAGAAATACTAATTTCAAGTTCCATATGTGAGCTAAATATGTATTGAATTATGAAATAAATATTTCTCCAAAGACAAAAGTTATTAATTAATTAAATTGTTAGTCTATTTTTTTTGTTTGAACTACAAAAAGAAGCCAAAATTTCCTTGAAAGGAACATTTCTTTTAAAAAATAACAAAATTCCTACAATCCTTGGTGATAAGTGAAAAAAAAATGCGTATGGAGATCTACTTCTGATCTACCAATCTTCTATTCCTGTTTTTTTTATTTAAATAAAAAAAATCTATATAAATGCTTTTTTTTAAATTTCATGTCTGATTTTCATGAAATTTCTTGACTGATTTTGTAAATTGAAGTATGAAATTATAAACTAGTTTCAGAGAAAAAGTTTTAAATATTATGGAAGAAAAGGTAAGGAAAGAGGAGGCAATAGAACTCAATAAGCATCTAAGTAAAAGATGTAATTCCCTCTTGAGAGGGGAATACAGAATCAGTGTTCATCAATGGAGGAGCCAGTGGATATAGGAATGTAGCCCTGGCAACAAAGTCCCTACTCAATTACTTCTGTGGTTTTAGAAGAAGTCCTTATTCTTTAATAACAGGAAATTCTAGAATAATATTTTCCATTACTTCAATCCACACCTATCCCGGATTCAACACTCAAAATGGATTTACTAATATGTTTTTTAAGTTCTACTGACTCCTTTTTTTTTCTCTCTCCCTTCCATTATATTTAATTTCAAGTTTGACAATATTCAGTAACGTTTTTATTAATGAAATTTGTTAAAATAAAGAATTATTTAAACAATATATGTAGTGTATGTACAGTTTATTGATTGATTTCAAACTGTCGATAACCCAAAAAAAGATAAAAAAATTGTCAATAGTATTGATGTTATTATTTAATTAGCATACATAATAATTAATTTTACAATAGAAAATAAACTAACTTATTATGAATCACAATTAATGTTTAATTTCTCATGGTGAACATGAGCTTTTCACACTCCAGAAAGGACACCATACATTTCTTACCAAAATCAATATAAATAGTAATAATAGAAAAGTCATTTCAAAGCTGAAGGAAGACAATATATAAATATATATATAGTAAAATTGTTAGGGAATAATACTAATTCTAATTTTTATAAAAGATGAATTTTGAAAGAAGTTACAACCCATCCTTTATTATTTCAATTTCAATTATTTGTGTTTCAAATTATTTTAGAGGGCATGTTCCCCCGGGATTTTTTCCAATACTTACCACTATGCAGAGAAAATTTTCTATCATGTGCTGATTTTCCATTTGAATTTACATTTTTCCTGAATTTAATTTTATATGTGAGAACTTGAATATCCTGACGTTCAATATTTGTATGTATGTATATACATATATTATGGCGCCAATTAGGGTGTTAAAAAAATTACTTTATTTTTTTCAAATCTTTCCAAATAAAATTTGTAATTTTGATAAAAATTCGTTCCAAATGAATATTAGCAATTAATGTGTCGATAAGGCTACATGAAACCACTGTTTCTGTTGAAAACAACTATTATTCGCCTCAACCTGTTTCCTTGGATCTTAGGTATACAGTTTGAACTAGGAAGTTTCGAATAATTATTTAGAGATTTAAAAACTAGATCATAGATAAAGTGGTTCGATGGGTCATGTTACCTATTCTCCTAGTCTGATTCATGACCAAGATTAATCCATAAAGAAGCCGTTGTTTCTTTTTGACAAATACTCCACTTTAGAGATCTTAACAAAAGATACTTAAAGGTGAAAATGTAATGGTTGAATTCTTTGCATATCTGAAATTGGATACTTTATGCACGGATAACAACAACTACTTGACACTAGCAAAAAGAGAAGCTGTTGATAAAAAAAGTTAGTCAAGCTTGTAATTATTTAAAGGCTGTTTGAAGGTTACATTTTGTTCAAAACTAGTAGATGATAAGGGAAAGATAATAATTTATTAATTATCTTCAAGTGAGAAAAGAGCTAGCTAGAACTATTCAAATGCACTATTAAATTCTAGAAGGTCAACTTTTTCTTGACATAACCTAGTCTGGGGAATCACCACACATGGCAACTATTGTAGCAACGAATTTGTGGCTGATATTTAACATGTTATCTCTGACTTGTGACTGGCTACCAGTCTAGCACTGACACAATATTGAAGATTTTATGATGATATATTCATTTTTTGGAAATATTCTCGTCCTCTATGATTGACATTACTCTTCAAGTCAGAGGTTTGGAATCCAGTCACTTGACTTGAACAAAACTCTAGTGACTAATTTGATGATTGGTGACCTGATTTGAAAAAGTGTTAAATAACATAAGACATTACTTTGACTTCGACATCAATGATCTAAGCCCTTTGATTCAAGAAGACTTGAAGGAAGATAATTCAAGTCACAAAATATCTGTTCTAAATTTTGAAGGCAAATATTTCTTGCTCAGGAATTTTTAAATATTTAATCTCTTTATTTACTTTTTTTGTAATGATAATGTGAATAAGAAAAATTCAGTATGAAATTCATATGTAAAACATTTGATTAAATTTATCTATTTAAAAAATATAAGTGTTGTTCCTGATTTAATTTCATATTGGAATTGTCGTCCAAGATATTCAAAGCAAGCAACTTGAAACCTAACTTGAATTTGATACTTACTTGAACCTTGAAAATTAGTAATTAGTATCATAAATACATATTTAACTTTTTCATATACGAATTAATCATTTTTGTTCATTAAATAAAGGCAAAACGTCACTATAAATTAATTTAAAAGGACATTTTTTAATCATTTTCTTTTGCCCATTAACGAAAATAAATAGTTAAATTTGTATGATATAAAATATAAGTTTTTATTAAAGAATGAATGACTGATCACAAAGAGGCAACAAATAAATGAAATAAAAAATATTTTTTAATAATGAACAAATAATAACAAATCTAAGCTTGGGTTGTAGGATAAGTTAGAGCAGGTTCATAGACTGGCTCCTTATATATTCCTTGATTCATTCTTATGTACAGAACATAAAAACAGTTTTATTGCATAATCTAAAATAATAAAATATGTTTCAAAAATCTAATTTTTTTAAGGATGCTTTTACATTTTTATAAATTTAATTAACTTTTATAATGTCTTATAAAGTGACTCAGTTTTGGATAAATTAAATATGTACTTCTTTATCTTCCGAGGTGAGCTCTAATTAGAGTATAATCAAACTTTCACAAAACATTTATAGCTGCAAGAAGGCATTATAGACACTAAAATATGGAAACAAGCAAATGAATAAACTACACTCTACGTATTGCAGTGAATGTAATTGTACTTTCTATTTTCAATTGCACCAGGATTTCTACCAAATAGTATGAAATGTTCCAAAATAAGAAATAGATGAACTTAATATATATTATAATATATTTTTATTATTAATGTATGAATGACTGATCACAAGGGGGCAACAAATAAATGGAATAACAAATATAATTTAGAAATGAGCAAATAATAACAAATCTAAGCTTGGGCTGGAGGATAAGTTGGAGCAGGTTCATAGGCTGGCTCTGTGTCATGAGCATATCCGTAGACAAGTTCGATGCAGACTTGCTTAGGGAGAGTCAACTCGATCTTTTGACATGAGGGAGCTCCAAGCCTTGTTGTGCATTTCTCGACGGTTTGAACAGAGTCTTGGACCTCTGGAACAGTGATGCATTTTTCTTCTTGGATGTCAGAGCAGGAAACACGTGGAAGGGAGATAGGTTTGTTGACACAGGACTTGATGGGTTCGGGATATGAAACACGGACGGGAACATCAACGGGTGTGACAACAGGAACGTTGTAAGCTGTTTCTTGAGCAACTTCCTTGCAGTATTGGTGTCCATAAGCATGGTATCCTTGACCGTATCCAGGTTGGCAGACAGTGACCATTTGAACATTGGTTTCCTTCTTGAAGGTGACTTCCACGTTTTTGGCAGTGGTGTCTTCGTACTTCTTTTGGTAGTTGTAAGTGCAGATCTCATTGGGGATTTCCTCGATGGACTCAGTGCAGACTGTGCGAGTGGAAGTATAGCAGTACTCTCTGTCCACGATAGTTTTGATGGTCAAGTCAACATTTTCGCAGGATGTCTCAAAGGCAGGAGTGCAAATGTCAGCTACTTCAGAAACATCTTGGACGGTGCAGTTATGCTTGGGTTGTTCGTATCCATGGTGACCGTAGGATGGAGCTGGATGACCATAAGAAGGGGTATGAGGGTAGGCAGGAGTAGGAGCATATCCAGGATAGTTGTAGTTTTGTACTGGAGTTCCCAAGGCGAGGGGAAGGAAGGAAATCAAAAGGTAAGCCTAGAATATTAATTAGTAAGTTATTGACAATCTCGTAAAAGAAGGAATAGAAGTAATCTTTATTGTTCATTTACATTCATTGTTGTCTGTCTCTTTCAAATGGATCTGATGATGAGATTAGTGTTGATCTTAGTATTTATATAGTTTCGATACTGTTGCTTCATAAGTGCTTGAAAGAAGTAAGGCGTATCCGAGGAGCACCAAATGTTAACATATATGTACTTATACACGCCTTTCCGCGTCATTATTACGCGACTTGGTTTGTGTATGTTTTCTTGTTTTGTTTTTGTATTATAATAACAGATTTATCATTTCTTATGTTGTACCCATTTATGATGTAGTATGATAATTTAAAATTATGTTAGAATACAATCCTCATTATTTTCAAAATCAAGGAATAGTCAAATACTTCATGAATTAGGAGGGATGTCCAGTTTGAAACAATATGGACTTAAAAATGTTAAGTAGGAAGTGTTTAGTAATAATTATTAATAATTAAATTATTTACTTCAATATATTTGTAATATTTTTTTTTGGTATTAAACTTTGTATTATTTCAATATTCATTTTCTCAAAATTGATACATGGAATTACATCAATCGTTCTAATTTACTAATTTAAAATTATCAAATTTGCTAAAATTATCAATAATTTGATATATTTTATGTTTTGGGATATTTAATTTTATACTAAAAGGTTAAAATTATTAATACCAACAGACGCATATTATTAACTAATTATTTATGATTTAATATGAAGAATTTGACTAGATTTTATATCGATGAATAATAAATACAATTGTATTTTGTAAAAATTTTACTTCATCCCTACTTTTATCCTTTTAAAAAAAATTTTTTTTTTCTCCATTTACTTAATAACAATAAATTATAGTGAAAATTAAAATCTGCATCCTTAAGATGCAAGATGGTAGCTCATATTCTCTCTCTGGGGTTGGTGAATGGGTTTCTCAAGACTGATTTTAATCATATTTTATTGATGTTTGTGTCAGTCCGACTCACATTCTGGAGATATTGGATACCAAGTGGACCAGAGGGTTGGAGCTCTCCTTTTTCTCGGATTCCCTCCTGATGACATTATTAATTTGTTGAACGTACCATAAATAATGTTTAAAATAATTTACTTCATTCTTTAAAATTAGAAGCTAATGTGTAGGACAAAAAGTTCAGATGAGAGCATTTTAAAGAATAATACTTTCAGATAATATTGTAGTAGTTAGTCTATGTCATGCCACTAAATTTGACGATACAAAAAAAAATGATGGAATGGACTTATTTGATTAGCAGTAGTATTACATATAATATTAATTTAGTCTGTGAAAATATGAAATAAATTTTAATAACTTTATTTATGGACAATATTATATCTTCACAGATACCGTCATTATTTAAGAGATTATCAGTTTTCTTCGAAAATTTCGAAATGATATTTATTGACACATACAAATTAATTTATTTAAAATATATTATTGTTATTCCTTGATTCATTTTTATTATAGGAACAAAAAAATAGTCATCATAATTGCATCATCCATTGAAAAGAAATATCAAACAGAAACTTGATTTTAATTTAGGATGCTTCTACATTCATTAACTTTTATATTACTTTAAAAAGAGACAGAGTTTTTAATAAATTTAAGATGTATTTCCTTAGCCTGCCAGGCGGGCTCCAAATAGGTAATGAGCAAACAAACAAAACATTAAAGCCACCAGATGGTGTAGATATACTAAATCTTAGTAACAACACTTATACCGTTAGACACTAGAATAAAGCCAATTGGTGAGGAGCAAAAATCAAAACATTCATGGCCGCAAGATGGCTCTAACACTTTGAGGAGTAGTGGGCCCTGTAAAATCATTAAATGGGCTACAATACGACTTAAAGGCCATCAAATCCCTGCCCTACTTCAAATGATATCCTTAACACGCTTTGTCATTTACATGATTTAGATCATGGGACCTGTGGTCATTATGAAAATATGCTTAGTTGTCCCCTCAGAGCAAAATGATATAATATAATAATTGTGTTTTCTATTAATTTCAATTAACCTCACTTTCTTGATTCCCTTGATTTCATTTAAGTTTATAGAGATGTAAAAAAAAAAAGAAGATTAATTCATGGCAAGCATCGATCAATCCAAATTCATGTCAGTTATATATGAATTATATACCTATTAATATTGATCTGTTATTTTTTTCACGTATATAGTGGCACTTACAGACTTGTTTTTTCTCCGTATCCGATTTAACCCTGATAGACTTGCTTAAATTTCAATATCCTTACAAATTGTATCATAATTCATTTTGTATCAAAATTTTATATTCTACTTTGTTTTTTCAGATTACACTTATTATTGTGGGAAAGGAATATTTTTGTCGATCAAAAAAATATTTAAATTACTGTGAATTGCTCTTTTTTTCACAATTCCTTCTCTCTCTCTCTCTGTATATATTATATATCATTTTTGTAAATAAAATTAAGTTTCTTCCCCCCCCCCCTCCCTATATAGAAATTGGGCATAATGTCAGCTAACTTTGGAACAATGTGATCCTCATATGTAAAATTTGGAATGTCAGTGTGACCCTTACATGGAAAAAAGAAGACTAAATCGACTTATTCACTCTTAATACATTTCTTTATGTAGTTACAATACATATGTATATTATAATTATAGTTATGAAGCCAACAAACAAACAAAAAATTTATGCTATCTATAATGCTTTTATCAGAATCCTAATACTAAATTAAAAATCACTTAATTTAATGGTATGTACTCAGAATTATAATTTTCAGAGTCTAAATATAAGCTCAATGTTGATTATGTAGATTTAGCTTCACTGCATACTTTTATTATTTAAGATCATAGACATGATTGTACTCAAAATGATCATATTAAATCATTGACAACGACTTCAAAAGTATTTAAATATGTAATTCTAAAAGTGACTTCAAAATTTCTACATGAATTATCATTTAATTATATTACTATCCAATTCTCTGTCACTGAGATTTGTATGAACACAAGGGTATGCCTCAATGAAAATATAAAGGCGTTATAGCACCTAATTTTCTAAAAATTGATATAATTTTTTTTGTACATACTACATTTATATTTAAATATAGCGATGCATTTTTACTCGTATTCACTATTTATGAACCTCACTCAGATACTGAATGTCACTTATCTATGTTTATGGATTATACTATATTTTTCAAATAACATGGGATCAAGGAAAAACATTTTTGCTAAAAAAGTTATGTGTATAAGCTATTTGTCACTCTTTAAATTTATAAAATAGTATAATCTTAATGTTCACAGGACGAAATTTCTAATAATTTATTGCATTGGATGTCATCTAATTAAAGGTAATTGAGTCAAGAACTAATTCAGAAGAAAAAAGACAGAAAATAATTTTTAGCATCAACTTAGGCAACAAAATATAGAGGGTCGATGAAACATTGGCCCTCCAAATTTTAACAAAAAAACATAATTGTTAGAACTGGGAGCGTAAAGGTGAATGCCCCCTAGGTACATTTATAAATTTATAATTTATAATTTTCAAATAAGAATTGTTTTTTATATATTGTGGCCCTCAAATAAAAAACTACATATAAGTACCATTATATAACAACGAAACAGTCTTAACTTTTGAAAAACTCCTAAACTTTACCTATCATTCCAAAATTAGCAACAAATGAACTTAATATATATTATAATATATTTTTATTATTAATGTATGAATGACTGATCACAAGGGGGCAACAAATAAATGGAATAACAAGTATAATTTAGAAATGAGCAAATAATAACAAATCTAAGCTTGGGCTGGAGGATAAGTTGGAGCAGGTTCATAGGCTGGCTCTGTGTCATGAGCATATCCGTAGACAAGTTCGATGCAGACTTGCTTAGGGAGAGTCAACTCGATCTTTTGACATGAGGGAGCTCCAAGCCTTGTTGTGCATTTCTCGACGGTTTGAACAGAGTCTTGGACCTCTGGAACAGTGATGCATTTTTCTTCTTGGATGTCAGAGCAGGAAACACGTGGAAGAGAGATGGGTTTGTTGACACAGGTCTTGATGGGTTCGGGATATGAAACACGGACGGGAACATCAACGGGTGTGACAACAGGAACGTTGTAAGCTGTTTCTTGAGCAACTTCCTTGCAGTATTGGTGTCCATAAGCATGGTATCCTTGACCATATCCAGGTTGGCAGACAGTGACCATTTGAACATTGGTTTCCTTTTTGAAGGTGACTTCCACGTTTTTGGCAGTGGTGTCTTCGTACTTCTTTTGGTAGTTGTAAGTGCAGATCTCATTGGGGATTTCCTCGATGGACTCAGTGCAGACTGTGCGAGTGGAAGTATAGCAGTACTCTCTGTCTACGATAGTTTTGATGGTCAAATCAACATTTTCGCAGGATGTCTCAAAGGCAGGAGTGCAAATGTCAGCTACTTCAGAAACATCTTGGACGGTGCAGTTATGCTTGGGTTGTTCGTATCCATGGTGACCGTAGGATGGAGCTGGATGACCATAAGAAGGGGTATGAGGGTAGGCAGGAGTAGGAGCATATCCAGGATAGTTGTAGTTTTGTACTGGGGTTCCCAAGGCGAGGGGAAGGAAGGAAATCAAGAGGTATGCCTAGAATATTAATTAGTAAGTTATTGACAATCTCGTAAAAGGAGGAATAGAAGTAATCTTTATTGTTCATTTACATTCATTGTTTCTGTTTCTTTCAAATGGATCTGATGATGAGATTAGTGTTGATCTTAGTATTTATATAGTTTCAATACTGTTGCTTCATAAGTGCTTGAAAGAAGTAAGGCGTATCCGTATAGTATGAAATATAAACTTGAATACACGCCTTTCCGCGTCAAACTTCCATGATGCAGTTATTGTTTTTATTATTTTTGCGTAAGAATGAATTATGGCGCATCAACAATTTTTGTAGACTATGGAATATGTAATACATAAAGATATTTAACCATTGTTAGTTCTTTAATATGATATGAAGATAATCTAATTATTATTTATTACTTCACTACTTTTATGAAATTAATTATTTTTTGGATAATTATTATTTTTTTTTGCTGTACTTCATAATACATAAATATAATTTTATGTGGTTCTAGCATGCGAAAATTTTTTTCGTATATACATAATGATGCTGGTATATTGATTTTTAACTTTTAGTTTTTTATGAACTCAATGTGACCACCCTTGGTATTATGTTCTTCATTAGCCTTTTTGGAAAAAAAATTATACAGACAAGAACAGTATCTTTTGATATAACATTTCATTCCAATATTAATGCTGTTTTCAATGAGTTAGAATTTGAATTATTCATACAGCAAGCTTTTTCTTAATGTATGGATTATAATGATAAATCCAAGGGATTGATATCTGGGCTAGAATTAAACCCTCCTTATTCATTAAAAACAAAAATTATTCACATCAAGCCTGGGTGAATCTTTATACACATGAGGGTACTCCATCTTCATTAAACCTATAACTTTCATCTTGAAATTTTTCTTGAACCCAAAGCAATATTTTTTGCTCCAATATGAGCTGCTGGTATTGTTCTGAATTGACTTTGGTTCCTTGAGGGACGAAAGTAAGAGGAGACTTTTCTTCCCTATAGATAGCGGCCTAAACTCTGATTTTTGTTTACTTTGATGCTGATAACGTGTTATGGCAACAGATTGAAGCAATATATTTTCCAACCACACAGTCACCTAGAAGACTAAAGGTATCCTGGATGGTATAACTGAAAATGAGATTTGGGAGTGTACTGTTTCTGATACAAATTAGAAGAAGCTTCTATGTATTTACTAATTCTTTTGTTTTGAACTCTCATTCAAAAGATAACGTTTTCATAAACGAAAAAACATATATAGATGACGTTTAATTGCTCACAGACAAAAACTCGATTTAAATGTTTAAGAATTTGTCTTCCCTTTTTTTGCATCAACTAATGATAAGTCACACGGCGTGACTTTCATTTTTGATTAAACCTGTACATACAGTTCGTCCCAACATTAGATTTAATAAAAATATATTTTTGAGGGTGGGTGGAAATAAACATAAAACAGTTTTTAAATCTTGTATATTTGGTGTCATGTAAAGATATGCATGGAGAAATATGTGCATGTAAGAATACCTGATTAGTCTTATTAACCATTTGATCTCACTTAAAAATTGTTCACTTGAATACTACATTAATGTGTTCAGTTCATTTCAAAATGTCTTGGAGCTTTCACCTTAGCGAGTAGAAAAAACGGACTAATTTCTGCCTAAAGATTGGAAGGAAGTTTTATAAGCTTCATTGCAACAGAACCATTGAGTTCCCCAATGGAGATGAAAAGCTATCTTAAAGGATATTTAATCTTACAGTACCAAAAAGGTTTCTGGGGATTCAATCAAAATTACAAACACCAATAAACATCGATTTTTCGAGAAGCTTCCAAAGAAAGACTCATGCCCGAGAGATCTGCTACAGTCTCTGAAACTATTTATCACTTCAAAAGGAGTTTGTCAACCTATCCATGAATAACTAAATTTAGTTTATCAGAACAGAAAGAGAGCTTGGAGCAAGAAAAACTGAGAAGTTGATAACTTTTCATTTTTTGACGAGAATAAGCTTAAATTAAATGGACTCGGTGGTTCATGGAGTAATGAACAGAATTTAAGAAAATGCTGTCTAAAAGGCAAATTTTTTATTTCTTATTTTTAAATAGATTTTTCTGTGTATAAAAATGCTAATTTAGAAGTGGAGGAAGGGGAGCAAAACTCTATTCGACACATCAGAAAAAGGTTATGTACCATTTGTATACATCTGGACATCCTTCCACCCTCTAAAGTCTATATATTAGATCTAGCTTTGAGTCGAAAATGATTATTGATGTGAATGTGTAATGAGACTTATGAAGCATGAGTACCAGAAAGAGATCTATCTGTTAATTTGGTTCATTAATGATTGCATTTTGGGAGCAATCATATATTTACCTACATATGTATTTCTTTTACTTTACACTATACATTTAAAAGTTATAATTTTTTTTTTTGTGACTTGATCGAATAATCATATGCTATACCTAGATACATAAATGGCATAGTTCTTTTTGTGGCTTAATAATTAATTTCCAATCACAAAAACAAAAACATAAAAGATTATTTATTTAACTTGATTTATAAATGATAGTTTGTATATTTTTAATTATTTGATAACATGAAATGAATGGTTCATTATTTCATAAAAAAAATCATACCGATAGAATTACATATTTACATAATACTTCCTATCCAGCGTCTTAAGCATACATATATTTATGTAAATGGTATTAAGGAAATGGTTTAATATTTTATTATTATTTATTTTGTACTTACTTGTCGCCATGGATTTTTTGTTCAGGATTTTCCTATTCATAAAGCTCTCCTAAGTAAGGAATAGACTGATTATTTGATTTGTGGCTTTTTAATTTGTCAAAAAGCTATATAAAAATCAAATTTTTCTTGTACTAAACCTTTCAATAATTTCTGCTTTTTTCATAAGTATCTATGGTAATTATTTTATAAAAAGTTAACAAGCTGCACAATGACTTTGTGAGCTTTATTTTACTTGTTCTATTTATTAAAATTCTTAGCTAAATGTAAAATTTAGTTTGGACATAAATTTAGCTTAAATTTTAAAAAATTAATAAAATGAATTGTATGAACATTTTATGATTTGAAGACATTTTTATAAGTAATACAGAATAAACTATTATTGCACATTTGCCATAATTAATGACTAAAAAAAGTTAACTCTAATACAAAGTATATATTTATAAGTAATAATAAGTGATCAGTCTTCAAATATGAAAGGCTGATTTCCTATTTGGCAAAAAAAGATATTTAAATACAAGGCTTTTATTCCCACACAATTAATCAGTGACATATGGATTTTGACCTGTTGTATTAAAAACGGATTTAAATTGTTAAGTTATTAATGAGTAAATTTTCACTACTCAAAGAAAAAGATACTCAACGTTTTTTCAACATCTGATCCCTCGCCACTAATACTTAGTTTTATAGTCAAGACCACCTTGATCAGGACGAAGAGAATATCTATAAAGTTGAGAGATCTAGACTAAGACTATACCAAGGCTTTAAGAAATCGAAATCAATAAAAAAGTATTTTCTAAATTTATATTGGTCTTGCTCTTGACACCGAGAAAGGACTTTGAGGAGTTGAGAATGAGACAAGACCTTCAAAAGTGGGTATCAACCCCATCATCAATCTCTAGTACCATGTAGAAAATTTGTACTGAAGTCATCACCTGTTATTTATAAAAGCAATTTTGATAAAACATTAAATTGATCCGAACATTTACTAAGGTCTTATGAATATCATATAGTTTTAGGAGTCATCAGTCAGTTGATTTATATTGATGCTTTGTATGCAAATTTGCTGTTCTCAGCAAAGACAGCAAAATATCACAATAACAGTATTTTAAAAATTTGACTATGAACATAATAATTCAAATAGGAATATGTTTAATCAAATCAAATAATAAGGTATGTACCTAAAATAAAAGACGTGTAGTAATAGTCAAAATATACTAGAAATATTGGTGTTCTATAGATATACATAGGATATTTAAAGATTTAAAATAGAGCTGGAACTCTTATAAAGCCTTATATGTATATACCCTACATTGTATAATGTAGCATTATGCTAAATATGATAGTTTCATATTTATTTGAGCAGTATTAAAATTGTTCCAAATGAGGATCAACAAATTATTATAAATTCATATTTTACTTTTTTATATACGAACTAATAATTCCGTTCATTTAATAAATGTAAAAATGTCACTGCAAATAAATTTAAAAGGATATTTTTTAATCGTTTTCTTTTGTCCATTGACGAAAATAAATAATTAAATTTTTATTATATAAAATATAAGTTTTTATTGAAGAATGAATGACTGATCACAAAGGGGGCAACAAATAAATGAAATAACAAATATAATTTAGAAATGAGCAAATAATAACAAATCTAAGCTTGGGCTGGAGGATAAGTTGGAGCTGGTTCATATGCTGGCTCTGTGTCATGAGCATATCCGTAGACAAGTTCGATGCAGACTTGCTTAGGGAGAGTCAATTCGATCTTTTGACATGAGGGAGCTCCAAGCCTTGTTGTGCATTTCTCGACGGTTTGAACAGAGTCTTGGACCTCTGGAACAGTGATGCATTTTTCTTCTTGGATGTCAGAGCAGGAAACACGTGGAAGGGAGATGGGTTTGTTGACACAGGACTTGATGGGTTCGGGATATGAAACACGGACGGGAACATCAACGGGTGTGACAACAGGAACGTTGTAAGCTGTTTCTTGAGCAACTTCCTTGCAGTATTGGTGTCCATAAGCATGGTATCCTTGACCATATCCAGGTTGGCAGACAGTGACCATTTGAACATTGGTTTCCTTCTTGAAGGTGACTTCCACGTTTTTGGCAGTGGTGTCTTCGTACTTCTTTTGGTAGTTGTAAGTGCAGATCTCATTGGGGATTTCCTCGATGGACTCAGTGCAGACTGTGCGAGTAGAAGTATAGCAGTACTCTCTGTCTACGATAGTTTTGATGGTCAAATCAACATTTTCGCAGGATGTCTCAAAGGCAGGAGTGCAAATGTCAGCTACTTCAGAAACATCTTGGACGGTGCAGTTATGCTTGGGTTGTTCGTATCCATGGTGACCGTAGGATGGAGCTGGATGACCATAAGAAGGGGTATGAGGGTAGGCAGGAGTAGGAGCATATCCAGGATAATTGTAGTTTTGTACTGGGGTTCCCAAGGCGAGGGGAAGGAAGGAAATCAAAAGGTAAGCCTGGAATATTAATTAGTAAGTTATTGACAATCTCGTAAAAGGAGGAATAGAAGTAATCTTTATTGTTCATTTACATTCATTGTTGTCTGTCTCTTTCAAATGGATCTGATGATGAGATTAGTGTTGATCTTAGTATTTATATAGTTTCGATACTGTTGCTTCATAAGTGCTTGAAAGAAGTAAAGCGTATCCGAGGTACACCAAATGTTAACATATATGTACTTATACACGCCTTTCCGCGTCATTATTACGCGACTTGGTTTGTGTATGTTTTCTTGTTTTTTTTTTGTTTTTTTTTGCATAAAGATTGTATTATAATAACAGATCATCATTTCTTATGTTGTATCTATTTATGATGTAGTATGATAATTTAAAGTTATGTTAAAATACAATCGTCATTATTTTCAATATCAACGAATAGTCAAATACTTCATGACTTAGGAGGGATGTCCAGTTTGAAACAATATGGACTTAAAAATGTAAAGTAGGAAGTGTTTAGTAATAATTGTTTGCTAATTAAATTATTTACTTCAATAATATTTGTAATATTTTTTTTGGTATTAAACTTTGTATTATTTCAATATTCATTTTCTCTAAATTGATACATGGAATTACATCAATTGTTCTAATTTACTAATTTAAAATTATCAAATTTGCCAAAATTATCAATAATTTGATATATTTTATGTTTTGGGATATTTAATTTTATACTAAAAGGTTAAAATTATTAATACCAACAGACGCATATTATTAATTAATTATTTATAATTTATTTTCTTTTAATAATAACTGTACTTTCACTTCCCAAATAAAAATAATATTAATATTTTTTTTTTTAATATTTTTTTTTATGTATGGATAATAGATATATTAGCTATGAGAAATTATATAAAGTAGCCTCTTCCTCAAACAGAATTGTTCCTTATAATCAAAATGAACACGATTCAGCCAATATTGCAGTTGTTATTTTAAGTCGTAGTCTCAAGTTGACCAATACAATAAAATGAAGAATTATTGTTTCTAATGTTACATAAAATATTCATTTAACAGAGAAAATTTTATAAATATTATATAAATTTCTTCAATTACTTATATGTATATTCTTCCACAGATGATGAAAAATATTTTTTTTCCACGGAGAGCGACAATTTATAGAAGGGTTATGTTTTCTTTGAAAATTATGGAACTATAATTATTATTGAAATTTATAAGTTCATTATAGTTCGTACATATATTTAATTTTAGCGTTGTCTATCTTAATATATGTATATTTAAAACGTATCATTGCTATTCCTTGATTCAATCTTATGAACGGAACAAAAAAATAGTTTTATTGCATCATCTAAAATAATAAAATATGTTTCAAAAATCTAATTTTTTTAAGGATGCTTTTACATTCTTATAAATTTAATTAACTTTTATAATGTCTTATAAAGTGACTCAGTTTTGGATAAGTTAAATATGTACTTCTTTATCTTCCGATGTGAGTTCTAACTAGAGTATAATCAAATTTTCACAAAACATTTATAGCTGCAAGAAGGCATATAGAGACTAAAATATGTAAACAAGCAAATGAATAAACTACACTCTACGTATTGCAGTGAATGTAATTGTACTTTCTATTTTCAACTGTGCCAGGGTTTTTACCGAATAGTATGAAATATTGATTTACTAATCATCTTCTCCAACATGATCATTGTGCAATTTATGAATGGGACATTATTCAGCTAATTTAATCAAAAGATTATTGTAGACAACAGCAGTGGATATGATGGTAGTAAATATTCAAAGTGTAAGGTGACATGGGAAACTTTTGACTCGTATGCTTTAACAACAATTTTTAAATTTATACCACATTAGATAAGAAAAGAGCTTTCATTTCAACCATTTTCTTTTGAGATCATGGCTATTAGTATGCATGACATGACATGAGTGCAACAGAGCAGAATAAGGAAATAAATTGAAATTTCTTCTTCCTATTTTGTCAATATCCCCTTATATATATACCTCATATCATTCAATTTCTCATTCAATTGTCGTAAGATTAGGTTTTCTTGACTTTATGGAGATAATGAGGATCTTAATTAAACTGAATGATAAATTATTATTGTCTTTATCAAGAGCTCTTTCAAAACCAGTGCCTATAGGGAACTCAATGTATTATTTCCTTCAAACATTAATCTTTCTGAGATCCAACAAAATCTCATTGGCCAAATTATAAATATAAATTAATTCCCACACAATTCACTTATACTTTAAAAAAGTTAAAATCCTGATTATATAGTCCTGAAACAATTAGTCTGGTTTTTTTTATAGTTCAGTTTTTCGTTTAAATACCCTTTTGTTAATATTAAATAACCGAAAATGGTTTTTTTCCCCGCAAATCACTCCCTTCTTCCTTCTCTAAGTATACATATATTATGTATAATTTTTGTAAATTTTAATTTAAACTGTTTGCCCTTATCCCCTTCTCCAAATGGGAATGAAAAATACATCCTAATTTTGGAACTTATCGAAATAATAATTTAGGGATTAGGCAACGAAGCCAGGAGAGTCCAGGAGACATTTAAAATTTTAAAAGTAAAACATTGTTGTAGGAACCGGGGGTGTATAGGGGGAAGGTCCCTTCAGTAGTTTTATAATCATATTAAAAATTTCAATTTTCAAATAAGAATTGTTTTTTCTATATTGTGGCCCTACTACTTATAAGAACCATTATGTAACAATGAAACAGTCTTAACTTTTAAAAAACTCCTAAACTTTACCTATCATTCCAAAATTAGCAACAAATGAACTTAATATATATTATAATGTATTTTTATTATTAATGTATGAATGACTGATCACAAAGGGGCAACAAATATATGGAATAACAAATATAATTTAGAAATGAGCAAATAATAACAAATCTAAGCTTGGGCTGGAGGATAAGTTGGAGCAGGTTCATAGGCTGGCTCTGTGTCATGAGCATATCCGTAGACAAGTTCGATGCAGACTTGCTTAGGGAGAGTCAATTCGATCTTTTGACATGAGGGAGCTCCAAGCCTTGTTGTGCATTTCTCGACGGTTTGAACAGAGTCTTGGACCTCTGGAACAGTGATGCATTTTTCTTCTTGGATGTCAGAGCAGGAAACACGTGGAAGGGAGATGGGTTTGTTGACACAGGACTTGATGGGTTCGGGATATGAAACACGGACGGGAACATCAACGGGTGTGACAACAGGAACGTTGTAAGCTGTTTCTTGAGCAACTTCCTTGCAGTATTGGTGTCCATAAGCATGGTATCCTTGACCATATCCAGGTTGGCAGACAGTGACCATTTGAACATTGGTTTCCTTCTTGAAGGTAACTTCCACGTTTTTGGCAGTGGTGTCTTCGTACTTCTTTTGGTAGTTGTAAGTGCAGATCTCATTGGGGATTTCCTCGATGGACTCAGTGCAGACTGTGCGAGTGGAAGTATAGCAGTACTCTCTGTCCACGATAGTTTTGATGGTCAAGTCAACATTTTCGCAGGATGTCTCAAAGGCAGGAGTGCAAATGTCAGCTACTTCAGAGACATCTTGGACGGTGCAGTTATGCTTGGGTTGTTCGTATCCATGGTGACCGTAGGATGGAGCTGGATGACCATAAGAAGGGGTATGAGGGTAGGCAGGAGTAGGAGCATATCCAGGATAGTTGTAGTTTTGTACTGGGGTTCCCAAGGCGAGGGGAAGGAAGGAAATCAAAAGGTAAGCCTAGAATATTAATTAGTAAGTTATTGACAATCTCGTAAAAGGAGGAATAGAAGTAATCTTTATTGTTCATTTACATTCATTGTTGTCTGTCTCTTTCAAATGGATCTGATGATGAGATTAGTGTTGATCTTAGTATTTATATACAAGAGTTATTTCGTGTTTTGTATAAAATACTACAGAACAGACGGTTTTTTATGTAAGTGATGATGTTAAGTAACACGCCCATTATGGTAGAACGGTTGCTTGTTACCTTTTCCTGTAAGTAACAAATCAACATTATTGTTTAACTTGAAGTTTCGATTCTTTAATGATGACATGTTAATATGTATGTATATATTATATCAATTGAATAATGATAAAATTTATTTACTATTGTCTTAATGCATTATAAACTTAATTGTATTTCAAAAAATCTATTTTCTGGGGTGATTCTTTTTCTTATTTTTTTTTTGTTACAATTATATTTTGATGAACGCATTTTTGCTAAGAAAGAAATGTGTTTTAAATATAAAATTTTGTAGAGTCTAATATATCATTGAGAGTTAAAATGGTCGTCTATTTTTTTCAGATGATAGAAACTAAAAAATAAAGAAAATCTTTACTAACTAAGATTATTTTTTTTATGTTTAACTTTTTTTTCTTTAATATTGTATCGTCATCATAAAAAATTTGCTTCCCCACACCCCCACTAAAATCCATCTGCCACAAATTAGTGTCACATTATTTTGATGATGAAAAACTTGAATGAATATTAGTTTATATTTTGTTTTTTAATCAAATTCTTTATTTTGAATGATTTGATCACAATGGAGGCTGAGCGGAAGAGGATGGCTGTATTAACCATGTTAAATTCTGAAAAAAGTATCAAGGCTATCATGGATGTCTGCCATATCACAGGAGGATCATCTGGAGGACAAAAAACAGTTCTACAAGACTGATACTTTTTGAACTGGAGGAAAAAAGTGCAAGTACCAGGTCCCTCATCAAGGCTGTTCCAACAGATCAGGAGAATACCTTTCCAGCCCATGAGAAAATGGCCCAGGAGTAAATGCTGGAAGAGAGACACTCAGGAAGGGGGCTTGAGGATCTAGGACTCAAACCTTTTGAACTACACGAAAAAAACTTTTCATGACTGGTTCCACAAGAAAAAAGATTCTGGATAGATTGAGTATACTGAGGGACTGCTATATGAGTCACCCAAATGTCATTGTACTTTTTGATGTCAGCCAAAATGACAGGGTACTATGCAAGAGTGCATCTGATATCCATCCAAGTGACAGGGTGGTCTTCAGAATCCAAAAGCCAGCCTCTATTATGATCTGCACAGTGTGTCTTCAAATGGCTAAAAAATATCCAGTTTTCCGAATTACTGATGAGGTTAAGATCAACAGCCAAGTTTATCTTGATTTACTGAAGACCCAAGTTAAGCACGGGATAAAATCTGAGTTTCAAGGAGCTCAAATCTACTTACAGTAGGACGGAGCTCCGCTAACAATGCCATTGATGTCCAAACTTGGTGCCAGAGTACTTTTCAGCAGTTTTGGTCATATGAAATGTGACTTCTTCCTTCTTCTCCTGATCTGATCCCTCCTGACTTTGTAATGTAGGGTAAGGTGGAGACGGGAGTCAATGCCGCTCCTAAGCTAAACAAGGACTATCTGATGACATCCATTGTCAAGGTATGGAGCAACATTCCTGATGATAAGGTGTGAGCCAAAAAAATAAAAGAATTGAATGAAAATTGTATGGAGAAATATTTACACCTTTGTGCACTTGTCATTTAAGTTTTATTGAAATATTCACATGTTTAGGAGTAAAATGAATAAATTTCAATATAATACTAATTCGTAGTTCCCCAGTACATGATATAGGTAGTGCTTGTCATTATTTTTATACCTTATTTAACGATATGCTATGAAAGAAATCAATACTCTTCTAATTTACACATATATAATCTATGTTTGTACTTAATATTGAGAGCTTTTTGAAATCAAAAGCTATTTAAAAGTTAACTTTTTAATTAAGAATTATAGAAGTGATCAATTTATTATTATCTGCTCTCCGAGTTCTGACAGATCTCTATGGACACAAAATTCATATATTTGCTTAAAGTTTTTTATATAATAAATACATTATAAGGAAAAACATTTCCGTTATATTTTTCATATCAAAATTGGTGTTGCATAATATCTCTTTTTTGTTTTGTTTACATTGATTAACTTTTTTCTATTCGTTTCTAATTGTATAATTATAATAATGTTTCTTATGTTTCTTTGCAACGAATTTATTAAAAATGTTCATGGCAAGTATAATTAGTATTTTTTGATATTTTTTAAATAAAAAAGCATTATAAACAAAATCTATTTATTGAGTAAAACAACTAACTATTTGTACAATAGGTCCATTCATATTTATGTTTGTTAAAAAGGATACAAATACATATATGTGTTTATATTTATTTCATATACAGATATACGTTACAATTTTGTAAGTAACAATCATTGATTCATACTTAAACGCTGTTTAGATGTTTAAATAATTATAATTATTATTTAAATAATCATTCTCAAAAATAAAAAACAATACGTAATTATTATATTCAATAGATTGTTTCATGATTGACCTAATATTTATATGCATAGTGACCATTAGCAGAGTTTTAGAATTTTTTAAGCAAATTTGGAATTTTATATACTTTTGTTGGGTACCAAATAATTTTTTTAAAACAATAAAACTATTCAATTTTAAGTATTAAAGAACTTTCTGAGAGGTACAGGATACATTGGCTTAAAATTATTTTATTTTCTTATTTGTACATTAAAAAAATTATAAGAAGCATATATGTATATAATATGTATTACGTAAACTAAATAAAATGTCTACAACCGTTGTATAAAAATACCTCCTAGCACTTTCAAAGATCAATTTAAAATTAATACAATCCTTTTACTTTATTATTAAAAGTCTATCATTGCTGTTATTGTATTTTAGCTTTTGATTGACACAGAGAATTCATAAATTTGTTAAAATATTTACATAACAAAAACGGAAAATCTTCACCCACATAGACTATATTGTCTCAATCAAACGAATTTGTCGTTTAAAAACGAAAAAAAAACGCCACACAATTTAATATCAGTGGTCTAAAGTTAGGATTGACACGATTCACGTTTTTTGGGAATTTTGATCAGATTTTCAACATGAAACTTAAGAATCGATTTATATGTCAGGGAAATCAATGCCATGACTATTTTAAATCTTCTTTCCTATACAACAGTGGAATAAAACAAGTATATTATACTTTTTATATATAAATTACATCATTGAAGCAATTGACTCGTCTACAAAACTTTTTTTTGTTAGAAAAAAAAAGGTGTGAGGTGGGTCAAAGGATCACATGATACCTTTGAGAGTGCATGCTTAAAAGTTTTAGATACAATAGTCTACATTATATGTATAAAATATATTTGCTTATTCCTAGGTCGAAGAGTTAAGCATTATATATATTAGTTAAGCCTTGAATGGGTACTGGAATCGGAATCGATTCCAGTCAACTGTAGTAGAAAATACATAAAGATTTCTCATTTCTCCAGAATTGTATTTACACTTGCTAAAGTTTAAATTTTCATGTCTGAATTAAATGTTTAAAAAACAGCCAACACATGAAATTTATACATTTTTACATAAAATGAAGGTCTGATACCGGGTAGTAATAGTGAATATATCATTCTCTAACAATCAATGTGAAACATTTAAATCTTACTTTCTTAAAACATTTTGTATAAAAAGTTAAACAATGCTCAATTAACGGACAGTTTTTTATAAATAATCATCTTCACTTTCCTTTAGGCAATAAAGTTAAATGATTAATTTCCGGGTTTATGTTGAAACCACACTAATTTAGAGTTATTTGCAGTTTATTCACTAGATTTAAAAAAAGAATAATTATAATTAAATTGTGCTATACACTTCTACGCTAAATACTAAGCAATTTATTTTATGGTAAAACTAGAGACATAATTATCACAACTTTCAATCTTATTAATTTTATTCTGTAAGTATCAGTTAAAAATCCATGCACAATCTACGAGCATAGAGTAATCGGCTTTATTTTATCAAAATTTTTGTAAATTTCTGCATTATATAAATAAACAAGATCTAGTATCATTTAAATTAATTTATGCTCAATCTACGTTTTGAATATTTAATTAATTATTTATACAATGTATCAAATATAACTCAAAGATAAAGCCTAAACCTTTGCAACCCTTAAAACTTGTGTTTTCAAAGTAATTATGTAACTTTTTTCTCAATTACATTAAGTCAAAAAAATTACCTAAAATAGAAAAAAAATAGAAAAAAATGGTCACTAAAGAAAGTAAATGAAAAAAGTTATTTTTGCCATTAGAACAATAAATAGGTACACATATTTTAAAACTTTCTTTCTAAAAAAGTATGAAATTATCTTGAATATAAGTTCAATCAATAAAACCTTTCTTGACCAGAAGATTGTGCATCAAATATTACGTTAAAATTGGGTCATTATTGGATTATAATCAATTAGAAGCTATTCCATTTATTTTGACTCATTGGATTAGTTGATATATCATTGAATGTATATATTAAGATAAGCTGGAATTATAACTTGTTACTATCTTAGCCATATGTATTCTGTTAGTGTTGTTCACTATTGTGATTTATTGCCTTTTATAAAAGAAAAATGTGTTTGTCAATCGCACATAAAAATATTTTCACTTTATATTTTTTGTCCAAAAAGTATCGAAATACCGATACAAAAAAAATTGGTATCGTTACAACACTAAATTGTGTATTGATTAATGCTAAATGATAGAATAATAACTCTTTGATCCATGCTACTTCAAAATAATGATAAAATAGTAAAGATAGATTATATTGTATCTTAACACCTCTTACACCATATTTATTCATTGCCCGACTTCATCAAGCAATTTTTCGGTACATTTTGTCAGACTGTCCCTGCTAGTGCTCTTATAGCTATATTGTATATTACTTTTTATAACAACCTAACACTTTATAACTGGGTGTTTTATTTACGTATCATTATCTTGTGACTTATTCCTACAGAACAAATTTATTGGAATTGAATCTCCCAAAAAATTCCCACATTTAAAAAGATTAAATGGAATGAAATAAGATCATATGTGTATGTTTAATAACAGTATTGGTAGAATATATAAATATTAAACGTATCATGTAGTGTACATCCTGAAAAATGCTTGTATATAATTCATGTGTACTACATTAAAGAGTATTAAAGAGTCTTTAAAAATTTATAGAAACATTTGAGATTTATTTATTAGCACATTCTCGGAGTCTTTGTGTAATAAAATAAACTTGTCACAAAGGGCAAATTACATGGGTATAAATAGAAAATGATTTAAATACTGTACAGTATCGCATTGATCAGATAAATAAATAACATATTATGTAATTAAGAATGCTGGGGAGGATAAGTAGGCTTAGGCTCAGGCTCATGTGCATATCCGTAGACAAGTTCGATGCAGACTTGCTTAGGGAGAGTCAATTCGATCTTTTGACATGAGGGAGCTCCAAGCCTTGTTGTGCATTTCTCGACGGTTTGAACAGAGTCTTGGACCTCTGGAACAGTGATGCATTTTTCTTCTTGGATGTCAGAGCAGGAAACACGTGGAAGGGAGATGGGTTTGTTGACACAGGACTTGATGGGTTCGGGATATGAAACACGGACGGGAACATCAACGGGTGTGACAACAGGAACGTTGTAAGCTGTTTCTTGAGCAACTTCCTTGCAGTATTGGTGTCCATAAGCATGGTATCCTTGACCATATCCAGGTTGGCAGACAGTGACCATTTGAACATTGGTTTCCTTCTTGAAGGTGACTTCCACGTTTTTGGCAGTGGTGTCTTCGTACTTCTTTTGGTAGTTGTAAGTGCAGATCTCATTGGGGATTTCCTCGATGGACTCAGTGCAGACTGTGCGAGTGGAAGTATAGCAGTACTCTCTGTCCACGATAGTTTTGATGGTCAAGTCAACATTTTCGCAGGATGTCTCAAAGGCAGGAGTGCAAATGTCAGCTACTTCAGAGACATCTTGGACGGTGCAGTTATGCTTGGGTTGTTCGTATCCATGGTGACCGTAGGATGGAGCTGGATGACCATAAGAAGGGGTATGAGGGTAGGCAGGAGTAGGAGCATATCCAGGATAGTTGTAGTTTTGTACTGGGGTTCCCAAGGCGAGGGGAAGGAAGGAAATCAAAAGGTAAGCCTGGAATATTAATTAATAAGTTATTGACAATCTTGTAAAAGGAGGAATAGAAGTAATCTTTATTTTTCGTTTACATTCATGGTTGTCTGTCCTCTGTCTTCAAATGAATTGATGGTAGTCATAGACTTTTTTGAGTATTTATAGTAAAGGGTAGTTAATTACAATATCAGAAATACATTTTTTAAGGCGGGTCTACTGATAGCTTCATCATCTTTGAAGCACGCCTTTTTTTTTGCTTCAGTCTTCCTTAATTTATTTATTAACTTTTAGACAATATACTCTCAATTCAATTATTGAACTATTTAAAGTTGTTTATAAGCATAATCTGAAAATGAGCAATAGAAGTAAGTATCTCATTTTCTTCTTTTGTATTTGAACTGAACGATGTAAAAATTGGAAGATATTATTTAATCTATTATTAATGAATATAATAATTATATTTCAGTATATACATTTTCATCAGTTATACAAATTCCTGGCAAAATAATTGGACTACCGTTGTCCCTGTCTTTCTCAATTTTTTAACTTCTAAAGTATAGATATCCATATGAAAAATTATTGTTCTATTGATATCAATATTTGTATCTTAAATTGATGAAAATATGAAAGGGCATAGAGTTGATAAACTCATTAAATAAAAGGCACAAATTTTTTAAAAAAACTTTCAGGAAGTTTCATCGAATGGCTTTAAAAATGTATTGAATATTTACTAACTTGCTGCCTATGAAAAACAGTGATATTCGAATAAAATCAAATTATTAGGAAGATAAAATTAATGTGAATTGGCTTGATTTGTACAATTAATTTTGTCCTGAATCGATTAAGGATTAGAAAAGTATGATAATTTGAGAAAAATATACCATTCATGCAAGTATAATAGTAATAATGTGTGATAGACTTTTGATAAACGTGAAAGAGTTAAGTCCTGTTATTTGTCAGTACCATTGTGTCCTCTAAATTCACAGCAGTAGCTCACGTTTTTTCTTAATTTTAAGGAAACAAGAGTTTTTATTCTTTGGTTGTTTATGCCTCCTCCAAGATAAGCTACTGACAAAATGATGATGTCACGTTAATATATATATATATATATATAATTTATTTAGGGAAAAAAAATTAATAAAATGAAAATCTACATTTTCTGAATTCAATTTCTCAAAGTTTTGGTCAAGTAAGTTTTAGTCCCAGATAAACTAATATTGAAGAAAACATGGATAAAATATACACAAACACATGTAATGTAGTAAAAGCCAATGACTATGGAGATTTCATTTGAATTTATTCATCAAATAATATAAGATTGTGTTGATAAATTTCAATAAATACGTTGAAAGATTTTTGATAAAAAAATAGAGAGCATATTATATGAAAATACTTACATCATTCAATTATACATACAATGAAGAAGTCAGTCGTAAGCTTAGTAATTTTTAAATCTAGTCTTTATACTATTGGTGGTTTTTAAAACTTAGATGCTTAATATGTACTTAAATATTATTGTCACTTCTAGTGATGTTTTTTGATTTAAATACGAATAATCTTCTGAGTTAGGTTATTTTGGTAGTAATCGTAACCTATTCCAAGTCTCTTTTCATCAAATCTTCTAGATTTTTATTGATTCGAATATCAAATGTAGAAAGGGCACACATCTTTTTCATGAAAATTAAAGATTCTCAATTTAAATACTCATCCCTTTAAATTCAAAAAAAGGGAAAAAGACTGAAGTTCTGAAATTAAGTTTAAGCTTAATGCTAAGTCAAGACCCTAGTAAAATTATCTATAATTTGGACATGACATAGAATATGTTGAGATAACCCTGTTCTTGGAACTATTACTTAAAGTTATATTTTTTGATTAAAATTAATATTAGAAAGATGTTGTTTTAATAAAAGTTTTATTTAGATTAAATTCTTTATTATATGGATTCAATATTTTACATTCGAATCCATATAAAAATATTTGAAAATTTAAGACTACAATACTTTTGTATGAAGGAGGACTCAGCGTTAAAAAAAAAGGTTAAGAGCCACTTGTTTTAAATATTAATTTGAATCAAATTAAATGATGTTTTTTTTTTGTTAAAAATATTTTGCCCTTGATACAAGGTCACATTTTCCTTCATTCTTAAAAAAAACAAACTGTGTCAGATGTTAAGTACATTAATAAATGTACTATTTTCTCCTTCAACTATAAATCAAGAAATAATAAGATGAAAACAAAACAAAAACCTGGTCATTTTTAGCCTATTATTCGAACATAAAAAACTTTAGATTTAATTCAAGGAAGCTCCTAATTATATATATATATATATACATATAAAGATTTTCATATATCTTTCTTTATGAGTGGCCACAAGGTACTTGAAAGATCTAACAAAGGATTAATTTATAAGAAAATTAATGAGAGTCAATTCAAAATGTATAAGTTATAAATGAAATCTTAGGAATATTTACATGTGCATTAGACACATATGATTCCAAAATGTTCCTAGAATAAGAGTATGCACAATTTAGATACTTAAAAACTAATAAATATAAGTACAAATTAATTAAAATCCATTGCTAATATAATGAACTCCAATGCCTAAATAAAAGACTCCCCTTACATAAGTACTTATTATGAAGTTACCGAAACACATGCTTTAAAAATCCATTCTCTTACTTCAATATACTTTCATACCTACATATACCATACATACATAGTATAAGACACGTTGGTGCATTCATGTTAAATATGTAAGTACATCTTAAATTAAATATGTCGATAATAGCTCTGTAACAATATTTATTTTTTGGATTAATTTAACCATTTACTTATAAACTACATATATTTACCAAATGATTTTAAAAAAATCTTAATTAAACTTTAATTAAGCACAAAATAACAAAAAGCTGTCTCTGCAACCCAATTTATTTGAGTATATTTTATAGATTCTAATGTAGTGTATGTAGATATTTAGTTCCCCTGATTTGAATATCAAGTAGTATAAAAATATTATCAAGTCTATTTTTCATAAAAAATTAAAAAAGGCAGTCTATTCATTACTATTAGAGAATGGCAGTATATAAAGGGTTATTATTGTAGAAGTTGTTCTTCTATAAGAAGTAATCAATTATTTCTTTAAAATGAAGGAAAATACAAGTATCTATTTGTATATTAATTAGAGAAACAAATCCTGATCCCTGTCATAAGTCACTCAGTGACGGAGCAGGGTTCAAATCCGTATTGTATACGGCCTTGGCTTCTACCAATATATCGGTGAGCCAATTAAATCGATCAATTTTAGGAAATTTTTGATTAATCGTTACCCATATTCTATTTCCCTAAAAAACCAAATCCTATTTTTATAAAATATAAAATGAAATCAACAATTTTTCTTGATTTAATAAAAATTTTAAAATTACAATAATCATTAAAAACCCAATGTGGGCTGTACGACTATGTCTGAAAGTTCTTTCAACTTTAGTCAATATTTTTGGCCCTCACCGTCAATGTAATTATAGGTATGTGAGATTACATTTTATTGCTTTAGTTATAAAAATATCTAAAAACAGCTTAAAATAAATCAATAATAAATAAAACTAAATCCACTATTTAAAAAATATCAATTTACTGTCATGATGAGAAAAAATATCCTATGATCGTATTTTGAGCTTTTGCTCGAGTATTTTTACAATAATTTCTAGAGTTAATAAAACAAAATTGGCAAATCAATTGGTTATGGGTTTTTTTAGCCACCAAATAGTGAATGTATATAGGTCTCAAAAGACCTTTTGATGATTACGTTATTGATACAATGTTTCGTTTACGAACGAAAACAAAATATAAAATTCATTTTCATTAAAAAAAAGAAAAATCCAAACTCACTAGATCTGTATCCTCCTCCATGAAATTTTAATTTACTGAACCTCATAGAGTTTTAATTATTATAGCGTATGAAGCAATGCTTTTATTTTTATTTTTTACCACTGCTTAATAGTCTTATTATCTATATATAGTATGTATGTAGATAAACCTTTATTATTAATAATATTTCAATGTTACGGGAGTTTGAGTGACTGTCTCCTTTTATTTTATGACAAGATTTTTATTCTATGTCCTTTTTATTTCAAGTGTATTGTAACTCATAGTCTTTATTTTTAATTACATACTTGAAAATCTGTTGATAAAACAATTGAAATGGTATGAAAATGGTCAATCTAATATTATTATCGAATATGTTATCACATCAAGGATTGAGAATCCCTCAAAGATCCTAGTATCTTGATAACAAAAATGCATGTGTAATGTACATATACCAATATTTGGATAGGTTGCATTATTATTTAAAGTTGCATGTATACATTTAGTGGGAGAATTGATGCATTTATTTATATATTTGAAGCCATTTAAATGAGATCAAGTTTCATTGATGTACTCCTTAAATAATTCCTATGCCAAAATTTTAATGATTTTGACCATAATATTCTATAAGTGAAAGGTTCAAAAGGATAGGTGTGATACTCCCTTAGTATTAAAGTAAGGAAATCACGAATTTTTCAAATATATTCCAGTCCTCTGTTTTTCTTATTTTGAATAAGAGCTTATGATAACTCGTGATTTCAACGATTGCCTTGAGTGAACTACACTTTATTTAATAAAAAAGCTTAAGATAACTCAACATGTTCATTTATCTTATTTATTATACTGCAAAAAAAAAATATATATATTTACTTATATGACGTTATCCATTAGAATTAATTGAAAAAACAACAACAACAAACAAAACAAAAAAACATTGTTATTATTTATTGTACCTAAATTTGTATGCATACAAACTTAGTACACCCAACATATAATGGATACATGAAACACTTAAGCACGTATCTCAAATAACAAGCGACCACATCTTCATTTAAGAACTTTTATAGCATAAATTAAGTATCAAATTTGTTGTACAACGTTTCAAATTGGCATGAAAATGAAAAATAATTAAATGTATATTTGATATAAAATAAGACTATTAAAAACATCTGTTATGTGTGTACATTCATACATGCGTATATATATATATATTGAGTCTAAACTTTTCATCAAAGTTGGCCATGATCCCTCAAGTTTTTTTGACTTTTTAAGTTTAAGTAGATATTATGGTAACAAAATGTTTATACTAGTTTGATAGGAAATAAAATGTCACTTCTTCTGAGTGGAAAGCATCATTTTAGAATTTTAACACAATTGAACCCAACCATGATGGTTCCTTCTTCGTCTCGAACTATACCCATATAAACTGGGAAGTGAAAGAGGTAATTGGTTTTTGTGTGGTTTGATCATGTCCTTTTTCTACAAACTGAGATTATTTAAATGAGTTTTTGTATAAGCAACGGGTCCTTTTTGATTCTACAATTTGTACAATACGTATTCTAACATCTTAATTTCTTATTTCTAACATCTTAATTTCTTAATTCTAACATCTTCTATTTTACTTATCTACTATTAATTGATGTCATCATTTCATTTGATTTATTCAAATGAATTATCACATCTTTATTTACGTGCAACGAAATTATGGACCCTTGAATGTGCTAATGTGCTATAGAATACCAATCAATGAGTAATTTTAATTAAAAAGGATATGGTTGATACCAAGATATTTTTTTTAGTTGCTTCGGGTCTCGTTCTTGACACTAAGACCAGTATCAGAACCACATCACTACCCTTAATACATTAAACATCTAAAACAGTGGTTTTCAAGTAATGGTTCCATGTGCATTGGTGGACTCAGCAGCATAAATAAAAGAAAAAATAAACAAGGATCTGAAAATCAAATCTATACTAATTTGACACTTCTATTTTATAACATTTCTATTTGGAAAAAGATCAACATTTTGTTGAATGCTGAGCCCCTTAGGTTTTTTCTCTCATTAATGCACACTCATAGAAAAAAGTTTCAAAAGCAATGATCTACAGGAATTTCAATCATTCCAATATAAATACCAATTAGTGAAGCAAGACCAATATGGATTTTTTGAAAGTGATGCCGATTTTTTTGGAGTAAAAAATTCTGATAATAATTTAATCGATTAATCCACGTATTATTTTAAATACAATAATGCTTTTTTAAACAATTTTCAGGATTTTAATGACTTCTTTGAGAAAAAGCTTTTCATATTTCAAATACCTACATATATCAGCATTAATCCCCAGAGAATCCCGTCTATCGATTATTCTCAAAAACCAATTAATCGTTTAAGCTAATATTGTTCTAAATTCGTCATTTCAAATGTGTCATTCCAATTCAATACTGTAAACACTGTGTTTCATAAGTGAGGGGGGGGGAGGCACACAATTTGAAACTTAGAGGGATTCTACATGGTTAAATTTGACGGTTTCAAAAGAATTATGACATTTGAACCCACTAGATTGGCTAAAAGGATACTTTTATTTCCTATTAAACAAGGATATTGAAACAATTTATTAGCGTAAAAATAACTTAAACTTAAAAAGCCTTAAAACTGTAGGGGTCATAGCTCCCCTGGTGTTGATGGCCCTGTATTTGAGTAACATCTTGATTTAATATCTACTTGAATGTGGACATAGTATGTTCACATTATATAAAGCATATCCGATAGATCACCCTTTTTTTTCTACACAGTTCCTTGGCCATTAAGAAAATTAAGGAACTTAATGTGGCTATGTACGTAAGCACATAATTCAACAAACGTAGACAATACTTAATGTTTTTAATGGGCATTCAAAATCATATCTATGTATGTAGTGACTGCTATTACCCTTAATCTTCCTTCATATCAAACTCATTTATAAAACTAATGATAATAATTAAGCTAATTAAGAATATACAATATGTATATGCACATGTATAAGAACAACAATAAACGAGAGTACTCTGTTCCTATCTGTCTATCTACAAACCATCTTGTACGTACATACAAAATACATCAATTAAATAGACCAAAATTCTAATTATGAGGTTATAAATATGAAAAATCAGTATTGTTAGGTGTATATATCTAATTCCGTTTGTTTCCGCTGGAGTGTACTTGTATTCATTACTATGTATTATCCATACATATGTACATTCGTATATTAATTCTTTGTAATGTAATGACTAGGTAAAACCATGGCTTCAAGAAAACATTTCTTAATTTATTTAAAAAAATATAATATGTAACCATAATAATGATTATAAAAACCATTTTGTTTCTACAATTATGTATATGTATGTATGTAAATTTATTTACTGGGCAAATAAAATATCTTTGTGATTTAATTTTGAATGATCAATAGTTGTACCTTGAAAAAAAATGATGGTTTAAATATCATAGAACCACATAATTCAATCATGCGCTAAATTAAATTTATTACATGATTTCATTGATTTTATTTAATTATTTTTTAAAAAATCTACGTTCTTTTTACCTACATATATGTTAAATATAACTTCATAATAGATATTATTAGTTATAAAAGGATAAATCCATTAAAAAGGGGTAACATCTCTTTTTAGAAACATAATTATTATATTTATATTCGGAAGTGTAGGAGCAAGATAGTATTTTTCATCATCTCTCTTGTTAAAAAAATCAATTGCCAAAATTGATTATTTGAATATGTACAGTTAAACATGGAAAAAAGACCTATTTGAATTCCATGTACAGTACTACTTTGATCCGAAGCGCATTTAACTCTCAACGCAAGGAGACATGAGTACAGTTGTACTTGGATAATTATTTAGCAACTTATTTGATAATTAAATTTAAAAAACATTTAATTTACTTCATTTTACATAATTTAAAATTAATAGGGTAGAAAAAAACATATTTTAATCACAAACAATTGAATTGGTAATAATTTATTTGTACATATCTGCTAATAATCATTTCTACGTCATAAACATGCATATTTGTAAATATCATGTCAACAAATTCCCATATACTCAAGTAGGTAAGAGGTAAACATGAATAAAAATATAAAAGTACTATCAATTATTATATTTCTAGTCACTAGTAGACATTGCTCCTTCATTCACCAACATAACTTCATTTAGAAATGTATTCTAAATTCAGAGTAATTAATGTACTATTTTTGTGAAATAAAAACTATGGAATCCAGCCTTTTCATTGTACATAAATCAACAATCATATTTATGTGTCTACATCATTATAATAACCCTTTGAAGCCCAGACTTTATTATTTACGGTGTATTGTTTCCTCAACTCCAAGGAAACATTTAAGAATTTGCTCGATAGATGATGACGATGATTATGTATATTTTCATAGTTACTATAATAGATACTAAGAATTTGGTTTGATAATAACAATAAAATGTTCAAGATTTTGAGATGATATCTTTATAATCAAGAAGTGATACCCTTTTTTTTATAGATATAAATTAATAAAATGTACCTTAAATTTTGTAAGAATAACACTTATTTGGATATAATACGTACGTAATACTCTTGTGTACATCGATAGATACATTCCTTCATAATTCCAGGATGTTATAAAGTGATATCCCTACTCATATTAATTAATATGATACTTAAAGAAGTCGTTAGAAATATAATGTTTGATTTCAATCCCTAGAGATGCAAAGGATTCGCAGAATACACACATAAATATTATGTTTCTGTCTCGCAGACTCACCCCAATGATACTAAAACAATTCCACGGTTAAGATTTATTATTCCTATGGTTATTTTCTAATATTTTCCTTATTGTTGGTTCTGAATCCGCAGCTAAGTGCTCTGATTTAGAATGAAAAGCTATATTTTTTTAGCACTACGTACTATTATAAATATGACAAAAGTCATATTGTTTTATATGACATTTTTGTAAATAAGCGCTAGTTTCAATCCTCAATCATTCCAAGTTTATATACATATACACATATATTATGATCTATATTATGTAATTAAGGCAAAAGTTTCAAATGATTATCCTATTTAATATAATAAGTCATTAAATATGAGATTGAAGTCATTTATTAGAATCTGAAAGATTTATATTCTAAGATGATAAAATTAAACAAACAGCCATCAATATAAAATGACAAAAAAATAGGTTTTTATGATTGTTAATGGTACTTTGTTCAGTAAGTGAATTAAAGTCCCATATAAGTTTTTAAAATATGGTGTACAAAAAATTAATGTTACCTATTGCTTAATGGATTTACTAATTCAAATTAAATTATGATTAATTAATTATTATCCATTTTTGAACTATTACGATAATAAATGACTAGTCAAAAATTTGAAGCCAATTATTTACTTAAGACACAAATTAGAAAATTAACATAATGGGCTTATTCATGTACCAGTTTTGAGATCTGATTGGTTAAATAATCATTATCATTATGTAAAAAAACATTTGTGATCAACAACATATTATGTATATAAAACTTCACAAGTCATTTCAAAGTCAGGATTTTATGTAATACAAATTGAGTATTATTTAGGTTATTGATATCTAAAATAAATGACGAATGAGCAATCGTCATCATTTTAAGGATTTTAAATATATAAATAGTGAAAATGGATTAATTATTCTTCTTCTTCAAATCTTTTTACTATTATTTCAAATTGAAATATCTAAAGTTATTCTTAATAGTAGACTCCAAACCATTACCTATATTTTATCCATTGTATCTATTATAAATGCATTCCATAATAAATGAAGTATAAATGCACATATAAATGATAATATATAATAGCATTTATCGTCCAGCTTGTATGTATGTACAACATATGGACAATCTCAAAGATTCCGAGAATATATTGTTTTTTTGTATGAAGATAAGATCAACTAGGAAGATAAATGTCAGGCATTTATCACATCTTCTTTATATTAACTTTTTAAGCCATATTTTAATAAAAACCCATGCTAAAACTTTTACAGACTTAAAAATTTTAAATATAGATATAAAGGGGGCTAATTAAAAGAAATAGGTATAAAATTTAAAGTCCACTATTAAAATAGCGCTTATATGAATATCATTTGTAACTCTCATCCACTTTTTTTATTTTTGCAAATAAGTGGTTATTTTTTGAAAAAATTCTAACTATACATACTTTGTAATAATTATATTCTAATCTGAAAATATGTATTATAAAAAAAATTAATTAACCCTTCCAAAAACCTAAAAATGCTTTTGTGCTCAAGATAGATATTAACATATTTATTCAATCAAATTGCACAAATATGTTTATAGAGTCTATATGTACACAATAGCAAAAAAAAACAAAAGCGTTATCCATCAGAACTTTAGAATTTGTTGGATACCAGCCTCGCCCCTATAGGTAGGATATGTAGGATAGGGCGCCATTATTTAGTGACTATTAAATTTTTAATTTTTTGCAAGTCCTAATTTTTTTCATTTATTTTTTGTATAGTTTAGTGTACTAATTAAAAAATAGCAAAAAATGTATTATAAAGAGGTCGCTCAACGCCTTTCAAATTCAGCTATTTGACTATTTTTTTGAAAACTTCATCTTCTTTTTTCGTTATCATCCGAATACATTGAAACTTAATGTTTTTTATTTTATAACTTTTTTAGATAAATAAATAATCTTTAAAATGTATTTATATTAAGCTTCTCTAAAATATATTTTTAGTGAAGAAGATTTTTTAAAGGAAAATAAATAAATGTACTGCGTATAACTTGCAGTCTTTTCTCCTTATTTTTTTTGGGTACAATAAATTCAGGATTAGGTACTAACAAACGATATACAGTATCACTGGAATAATTTCAATTTTTCATTGAAGATTTTTTTTATTACTTTCAAATCAAAAGTTTGTCAGAAATTCCTCTTTTTTTGTTTTTGTTTTTTTGGCAATTATTTTTTAAAAAAGAAAGTGAAAACTATAATCATATCAATATATTTGTTTTAGAGATTTTTAAATCTGAGGTAAATAAATTTCTTGCAGTATCAATATAATCCTTGATAATAATGTCAGATACAAGCAATATTTCCTAAATTCTTTTTTTCAATCTTTTATTATTATTAAAATATTATCTCTGAGATAATTATGAAAAGCTTTTTATTCAACATAAATTGATTTGCTCGTAAATTTATTTTGTCATTCACATGTTGTACAAAAATGAACAAATATTGAACATGATATGAGACTATATCAGCAAAATAACGAGGATCAGAGAAGTTTTCATTTCGTACATATGATATTTTCCTCCACTTACAAAGATATACATTAAATTCTTCTTTTCTAATACCCTCAATAAAACAGATAATTTGTATTGTGGTTATATCGGGCGGTTTAAATACACTGTTTGAGGAACAAGGTATGTCATCATATCATGAAGATAGGAATGGGCAAACTTTTTAATGTAAAATCCACATTTAAAAAATCTCAATTTTTGTAGGACTGCATTCAAAATAGCAAATTTATCAAAGGTATGCTTAAGAGAGTCCCACATGGTCGGACAAGATGGACTTCGTCCATAGATGTTGCTCTCTTGTGTGTATATATGTAGTATGTATTTATATATATACAGGGTGATCAAGGCAAGTGTAGACAAATATTTATTGCAATAACAACACATTAAATACATGAAACAAATTGAAACATTTGAAGGAAATACAGTGAAAAATATAAGGAAACAAGATTTACAATTATTTTTCAAAATACCCTCCCTTTGCCTTCACCAAACGCTTAAGTCTGCCATGGACTTGATTGGATGAGGCACGTCAGGTTTCTAGGGATATTTCTTCCTAACAAGTGAGTAATTTTTTCTTCAGAGCATTAACACTTGAGTGATTTGTAGAACAAGCTATGTTTTCTAAGATACTTCATATGTCAAATTACATCGAGTTTAAATCAGAAGAAGAAGGATGCCATAATTCCTTCGGCCAAAACCCTGCCACACTCTCCTTACACCAATTTTGAACAATATTGGTGGTACTGGTGGTTACGTGCCATTTCTAAGTTTCTCCAAAAGAAGTTTTCCTCTCTCCAGCTGTATAGTCTTTGCAGCTTGTGAGAGTAACTGGACTTTCTTTTTCTTGTATGGTGTTAGCTTCAGATCATTTTTTAGCACCTTTTGCATCGTTCCATAACTTACTTACGCGTCTAAAGCCAGTTTCCTTATGCTTCTGTTTGGATTTCTTCTTATTTTTTCTTTTGTGTTTTTTATCTGTTTTGGCGTTCTTACTTTACAATTTGCTGTACTTCGTACCTTTGGGAGGGTTGACCCTGTCTCTTTTAAGTGTTTTAGAGCCTTATAAACATCAAATCTACGAAGATGAGCCTTCGAAAGTATGCAAATTTCACTGGGGGTCTTTCCTGATTAGTACAATTCTTGAATAGTTGCATTTATTGTGCTCATTATGTAACAAATCTTAAGATTTTATCCTGCTAATGAAAAAACATAATTTAGTCCATATATAGCTATAACAATTAAATTACCAATATCTAAGATTAAAATTTTCAAAATTAAAAATAAATAAATAATTATAACTTTACTTCACAAAAGAGTTTATTCGACTCTATAACAAAGATTTACCAAGCATTTTCAATAAAATGTTTTTGTAATTAGAAATTGTGTTTAATTATAGCAATATTTTTAACATAGTTCTTTTTGGGTTTTTTTATTACTTATACGAAATTTATATCCTTTACGGTTTTAAATAATATGAATAAACTAAAAATTTATTTTGCAAATAATGAGTCAATAATATATTTTTTTTTAAAGTATAAAGCTTTTATGGATGATAAAGTCTACATTATTTAAAAACTAATGATATAGAATAATCACATTTTTATTTGAGTACACAATAAATATTTTCGACTTGTTCAAAAAAATATAAATATCTCAATACTAAAATACAGTTTTTCTACTATAAAATTGTTGAGAAGATTTTTTTGTACCTCCTCACACAAAAAATAAAAGTGTTCAACTACAAATTAATTTTCATAACACGGATACATGGACCAGTAAATGTGTCTGTGGTATATAGATAAAAATATGTATTAGAGTTGGCCAAAAACCAAAAATTCTAAAAATTGTATATGGATAGTCATAATTCATCTTTATGCATATAAATAAATATATGAATCCTTACCAAATTTGGATAGATTGGAGAACGTTTTTAATACACCAAAATGAGATTCAAGTTTCAATGCTTTATATTCTTATATTTTTATAATATTTTATATCTTTAATTGCATAGTATTCGAGTTTAATTTTGAATGAATTCAAATGATTACAATGGGTACGTTACCTAAAACTGTAGTGAAAGAAAAAATGGTTTTTTGTTTGTTATTTGTCAAATTAAGTAAAGTTAAGTTTAAAAAATGGAGAAAAAATATCATTTTTGTTTTAATTTCGGTAACTGAAAAACAACATATTATTTCTTTATATTTGATTTGTAATGGAAATATATATCTAAATAATAATTGATAGGAACCTATTTATGAAAACATTTAGCAAGGCTTACAAATTTTACTAATCAATTTTGGATACCAAAATCTAAATAGCCTTTCATTTTGTAAAATTTAATATTTTATCAAAATTTAAAGAGTAGATAACTATAATAGACTGTCGGGAGATAAAAAAAGTATTTTACAGCACATAAGATAGCCATTTACCAATTTCCAAAAGATTGGTTACCCCCACCCCCAAATATGGCCCATATGCATGTATATATGTAGGTTTTTTTGAATCAGTGTTTGCATTAGTAACACTGGTCAACAGTCAAAAATCCTAAGAGGTATAAATATAATAAAAGTTGTTCAGTTTTGCATACTGATTTCAAATCTGTAAATTTTTTTCGAGAGTCCGACGGTTTTCGAGAAATAGGACCCTACTTTTTTAGCTTTTTTGGCCTATTTTTCAACTTCAACTTCAATTTAAGCAAAGGAGGATACTCATTTTGTGCATTAAAAAATAATGATCCACTAAGTGTATTTAATGCAAATTCTATTTCCAGTTTTTGTTCTGACTTAAGGGAGATCCTAGGGGCGTAGGGGGCGGGAGTAGGCCCAAAAGTCAACCAAAACGTTTGTATTTTAATACCTCTTTGAATATTACATAAAATGGATTGATAAGGAATGTATTTAAAAGCTGAGACCCACAGCTTTCAAACAAGAAGTCAAGCGCATGATAAGAATCCTCAACTAAGGAGAAATCGTCCATCTAAGTGTGTAAATTTTCATCCAATTTCGAGCAAAAATTCATTAGAAATCTAAGACTCACGATAGAGCTATTAAAGTAGTAGCGCACAGAAGGATTACGAAATCAGCTGAAATCTGCTCACTACTACTTCAGTCTATAGCAGTTGTTTTTTAGTAGCTCTATCGTGAAATTCAAGCCCATTTCTTGCTGAATGTCTAATTTGCGCTATATTTGAAATATTGATTTTATTTTATTTTTTTATTCAAAAACGGACTTGTATCTTGTATGGGAGAATGCCTTCAAAGATATAATAGATAAAAAATATAACCTTCATTTTAGATAATCAACATTTCTTGTTTTTGTGAACTTATTTATGAACTTATTTATTGAAAATATTGAGGTTTATAAACCGACCATTTCAGGGCGACTCCGACTCTCAATCATCTTCACAATTGAAATAAAGTTTCATCAAAATCAAACTAGTAGTTTAGAAGGAGTATAATTACAAACATACATACCTTTTTCCCACTATAATTAGGATGTAGGTATGTATTGATAGCCTCAGAGTGTAAATAATGATCTCCAATCCTCCTAAAGATATTTAAAATATTCTTAATGGCGTATAAGAATAAATTAATCATGAAGCTATTGAGACAAAGTCTATATTTTATAATGTAAATAGGAAAACATTAAAAAAGTATATAACGTAGCAATTATCATCTATTCAAAAAGCAAACTCCTGAAGATTTTATTTGTTTGTGAATGTAGGTAATAAGGGGACTGTAACCCAATATCATATTGAAAATACATAGGTTCTCTAAAAATCGTTGGAATGGAGCGCCTTGAGAAGATTTATTGTATCTTTTATTCTTTATGACACTTTGTGTGGGCCAATTATTATTATCATCACATAACTTCCTGCTACAAAATAGCAATTGTACAAATTAACTTATTTAACTTTTGATCACATTTATGTTTATACTTTTTTGGTGTTTTTTGAATTTTATTTCTGTAGTGACTTACTGATAGTATACAACATATTTCGAGTACATTTTTTCAAAATCTTAAATTAAATGTACATACATTTATATTTAACAATTCAATAAAGAGATTAAATCTTTTTGTTCTCTATTCCGAAATAGTGCGAAAAGAGCAAAGTGATGGATGTATGTGTGTAACAAGTTGTTAGTTTTGAAAAACTTAATCGTTTCCTGATTCAACTCTTTTCTAAGTAGGTACATACATAATTATAACTATTTGAGGCACTTGCTCATTAATAGAATATGTGGATGTCTAGTGAATCAGGAAGAGGTGTTTCAAGTCCCTGGCACCCTATAACTCAACTTGATATCCTAATAAAAGAAATGTCACACATCCACACGAATAAATGATTCATCAATAGTAATACATGGATTTTATTATTGGGTATTAAATGTGTCCATAGATTTGTAGATAGCATTGCAAAACACATAAATCATTTTCAATGGAACATGCTGTGAGAAATCAAATGCTCAATGACTGGACATTCTCTACATAATTGGCAGTAATCCAAGGATTTACTCGTGTTGAAGTCTAATTTCTTATGAAAAAATACACAGAGATGGAAGCAGCGGCGTTTGTAACGTCGTTACTTTGTTAGTAATGAAGTAATCTATTTGATTACTTTATTTACCGTTATAACAACCTTGATTTCAATAACTCCATGAGCTTCATCGCTGATTTCTCGTTTGTCATGAGTTGATGGCTATGGATAATAAGCGTATGATAAATGGGAAAGCTCCCAGATTAAAATTCATTTTTTCTTATGTTTACTTTGTTTTTGATTGTGTAAAGAATAAAATAACATTTATTGCAATAACGGACCTCTTACTTTTAAGAGTAACTCGTCACTTTTAGAATTGAGAAACCACGTTATTTTTCAGTTAATGTAACGAGTTAGTAACTACTCTTTTTAAGGAACCTATCTAACACTGTAAGTAGATAAATTAAACATCAAAGAAGTGTCTCAATTTATGCAGATTTCTATGAACAATGAGTCCTGAGAAAAAGTGTAACACGTGACTTCTTGTCAAAAAGGATATTTTTTTAACTGTAAATATCCATATTCTAAAAATAGTTTCAGAATCTGTGTAAAATCTCTGTTACAAAAATGTTAAAATTGCAGTTATAAATCCCCTGACTTTTCAATCCAACCAATATCTCATAAACAAAAATTATCTCCCCTCCCCCCCCCCCTATATCTCAAAACAAGAATATTTAACTTGTTTGCTCCAGGGCTCAAAATACATATTTGAAAAGAAGATAGAATTAGTTAAAAGTGTAGAAATGTAGACACATACTAAATATGTTTAATAATTAATTGCTGATACATGTACTTGATTGCTCTTGAACTTACAATTTCTGGCAAAGTAATCCAAGCCATTTGAATGTATTTGATTTATGCCATTAAACATCTGTATCAATATAATGATTTTATATACATACATATGTAGATCCTGATTGTAAGAATATATGCACATATTTAAGGTCGAGGTCAAGAAAATATCCTTTTTCGTAACAAAGCAAATGGGTATTTTACTGTAAATATAAATTAAAATTTCATCATCATCCTTCAGATTTTTTCTTTATACATCATCAATTAAGACCACAATTTATTATTATTAGTAGTAGTATAAAATGCATTCAATAAGCATTACTTGCCTGAAGCAATGTAAATATTGAAATTTTATTTCATATTGAATAGTATTGAAAGAGACTAATTGATGCAAGATCTAAAAGTGCTTTAAAAGGATTTAAATCATAAAAAAAGTGAAATTAGACGGTAATAGTACGACAGAGAGCTTTTGTGTGTTTTTGTCATTCTTATGGAAGTCGACATTTCATACCTTATCTTATCATGAGGCATACAAAAACCAAATTTTGTGTCGATAGAATTGAGGAAAATAGGGAATTACTGCCATACATTAAGATGTCACAATGGAATATTATTAGGTATATCTCAGATTTATATAATACATATGTATTAAAAAATATTATCATTACATCACTAACCAATCACATTTACATCGTGTATACTTTTGCAAGGATCGGATATCTTTCTCCAATATTCCTACTTTTCTGATTTCTAATCCATTTGGAACTAAATGAATTGTAAAAATCAAACCATATCTGACTTTATTCAAAATTCACTTTGCCATCAAGTTTTATTTTATACAAGGTTTTAGTCTTTTTTCTTTGTTTTTAAAGTGTTTTTTTTTTTTTTTTAATTTGTCCATTTTATTTAATAAATAATCAACTCTATGCTTGCTTCCACCATGACGTCGCTTAAATTTCTGATACAATCTGTAACGTTAGTAAAAAAATTATAATATTTGTATATTGTATATAAAAAGTGTTGTGTTTTGTCACGGCTGCACCTCCCACATTTTTTCCTGTGAAGGATAATGTTTGTGTGTATGTACTTATCCAAATATAGGTGTAAGTAGGAAATTTACTTTAGGTAAATACAAACTAAGCTCATGTTTTATGCATACATATACATAATCTATTCATTTGTATGTAAGTTCTGTCCATTACATTACTATAATTTATGATATCAAGAAGAAAACAAAAATGCTTTAATGAGATTTTAAATGACATTTTCATGGTCTGCAGTGAAAATCGAATAAATTCAAAAAGAAAATTTAATTTAATGTACCCTGCTATTGTAAATACATACTTGAGTTCTATGTGCCTACGTAATATAAATTCACATCAATATAATTAACCAATTTTTTCCGAGCAAGAAGGAAGCATATTTTGTACTGTGTTACTATGACAATACAAACAAACTCATAATAAGTTAGCCACAGAGGGCGTTGCCTTCCCTCTTTGAAGAATACACCTTATAATAATAATTTTTATCATCAAAATTCAAACTATTAACGCTTTTCTTATTTTGGTACATCTATACCCTAGGCCTAAGACGAAGCCACATCTAAAAACTAATAAATCAAATTGAAAAGTGCAATACTTTTATACATAATTTGCATTCAATGGGCTCTGTGCCTGTCTCAACAAACACTAAATGTACATATGTATGCTTATACCTATAGATACATGCGTGCATATGTCATGTGTACACAAAGTATGTTTGTGTAAGACTCAAACTGAAGTGTAATAGAATAGGCAGCTGTCCAATGAGTACCTGCATCCCTCCTGATGCAAAATCTGTTTTTGAATTAATACATAAAAGGTATATTAATTTATAATTGATTTTAGAAAAGGAAAATCTACGTACTTAAGACCGTTCATAAATAAGTAAAAAAAATATATATTGACTCTTTAAACTCTAAATAATGTAGCATCACTAGTTCAAGTGTACATTCAATTAAATTATTTAAAAATACTTATTGATTTGCTGAGTAAAATTATTTTATTTTGAGGATTGATATTTGCAAATGAAAAAATTGGTGAGGATCACCTGTAACTTATGGAAAAAAAAATTAGTAATTCAAACTATTCTACAATCTTAATTTGTATGAATGTATCCACAAAATTCATGTACATATATGAAAATGGAAGGCATTCAATACCTAAGTACATTGCGGATAATTTTGAAAGTATATACGTAAATTTTTAAGGCCATACCTATTTTTGTTGAAGGTCAGCTCTGCATACATATATACAATTAGCCACTCATTTGCAGAGTAAATGGAGTTTATTGTAGTGAGTGAAAAATATCCTATACAAGTGTATCCTTAACTGTTATTTCAAAAATCTTCAAATATGCATCCTATTGATAATTTTTGAATCAGTTATGAGTCTTAATAATATGTTAGGTACACTGTATAATGCAATCCTTTAATGATTAATGGAGTAGAATGTAGCACCTAATTATATCTCATTAAAGCCATCTACTGCAAAACAGGCTAAATATAACAAAAAATTGAATTCAGTAAGAGAATGCAATTTGAATTATTGGATGTGGTATAAGTAAAACGACTATTCATTATATATAATAATAAAATGACTTGTACTAATTAATAACAAAATTTATGAAATGCAAGGGGGATTCAAAAATAATATTGAATCATTTAAACTTGTTTATGCATTTATCATTTATTTTAAAATAAATCATTATGGAAAGTGAAAAGTAGTGTCTGCGTATGTTCAATTAAGAAGTGTACATATTGTTTACTTAAATACATATTTGTTTGTGTGTATATTGTATGTATATGACATAGTACTGAGAAGGAAGCAATCCCTTTTTTATTTTAAAATAATTCAAAATAACATAACAAGTTATTCAAAGATACCGACAAGAGTGCAAAACAATTGAATAATTTTTCATTGACTGTTAAAATTCTATCGTTATTTCTGATTTGCTTAATAAGTAAATTCTACTTCTTAATAAAGTAGGTACTACTAAATAAAAATGTAATAACTTGGTGACTCTGAATAACATTTGCAGATCGCAAGGCTTACGCCGGCGGCGTATCCTTAGAAGGTTTTCCTAACAACTGTCGACTGTGACATAGACGCCCACAGTGGTTTTAACGGGTAAAGGGGAATCAGGGTTCGATTCCATGATCACATCAAATATGAAACTTTACCTCTAGGCAACTAGAAATTATATGTATGTTCAAAAATTATTTTAAAAATTAGGACGATTTCTTGATTGATCCATCATTTCATAGAGTAGGAATATAAATGTTCATTAAAAAAAGTTGCCAAATTCATATTAACAAAAAAAATTACGTCTCAATTCTTATTTTCACAGATTTGTTCTAAAGATAATCAATCAATTGAACTAAAAATATCAAAAGGTCTCTTCAACTATCGAATAATAAAGAGTCTTCAATATATTTTCTGGCTGTAAATCAATCCTGAAAGAAGCTCATATTATCAGAACGCAGATCTAGGAAGTAGTACTATGTATGTGTCTTTCATAAAGGTTTTATTTGTTGTGCTTGACCATAAATTTGCCGTGCGTTTTAAATGCGCACTATAAAATGAGTGTAAATTATGCATTTCAAAACAGTTACCGTTTTTTGCCTTTTTATGGCGAAGAAGGAAGTTTTTTTTTTTAGATACGTTCTCAATGATGGATTGCCAAATTATAATGAAGTGTAATGAATTGAAAGCTCTTGTTATGTTGAAGGATGTAAAAATGTAAAAATTTTATATAGATTAGTATAATTAAGTAGTACTGTAGTATAACTGAAATCATATCCAAAAAAAAAAGTTCGAACCAAATGCAAGTACATATACAGGTTAGAGAAAGTAACTCTTACCAAAAAAGGTCCTTTTAATTTTTTTTAAATCTTAAGTAAATAAACTATCGAATTAGTCAAGGGACTTCTATTATTTGTATCAAAACACAAGAAGAATCTATAACACAACGTCAAATTGCTATGAGTGACGAAACGAAAAATAGTAATGAGTACAAATATTTATTAGATTTATGTGGGTGTATGCATAAATGTCAAATCCGAATCAAGATATGATTTTCAAGTCTTTATAAACCGTACATACATTGTTTGCATACTAATCAGAGAGTATTCCCTAACTTGATATTCTCATTTTATTTCATAATCAAGAATTCAATCAATCTACTCAACATAAATGGAATGATGTAAACACTCATATACCTAATATAATATATTAATATGATTTATTTCCCTTCTCGTCAATATCAACATCATTCATTATCCAGTTTGGATCCACCTGTGTTTTTTTAATACTTTTCAAATCTGTACCCTCTAGCCTCCCCCCCCCCCCACACACACACACTAAAATAGTATATGAGGTTGTTGGTTTTTTTTATGCAATTTGCCTTCCACCTCTACAAAAAAAATAACAATTTAAAGTTGGTTGATTATTATTATCATGTCATAAGTACATATGTTAGCTTATTATTTTAAAGTAATTCCTCCACTCAAGAACTGTCAAGGGTTTTGCTCTCCCCTCCAGGTAAAGAATATATAGCTCAAGGGAGCAGTTTTAGGGGTGGAAAATTGAAAAATTTCTTTATATATATATATATATATATAAGTCAGCTTTTATTTTAAAAAAAAAAATCAAAATTCTTCTCTATTTTTTATTTTTTCTGAAAATATGACAAATTTTGTAAATAAATTGATTATGCATTCCCCCTCCATATTGTGAAAGTCGCCCATAATTATGATTTGTTTCTGATAGCACCTGTTCCTCCTCTTCATGCACAGCATTTTGGCTTACTCCCACTGGGCCTTGTTGCTTTACGCAATTCACGGTAGAAAATTCCTAACTCATATACAAACATAATTTTAGCTTGTATTTTTTATTTATCTTAGAGGTCAAATATTCGAAACTGTTTAAAATCATTGTAATTCGAAATCTGATAACTATTTTTATTTATTTAATTTTTTTGTTAAAAAGTAGATATGCACATGAGTATCCCATTTTAAAGGTATTCAACAAATCATGATGAAATGATCTAAAAATAGTTGGTTTTATAATACAAAATGGGCTTCACATTTTGTTCTAAAATCAAAGATTCAATTCTTTTTCCGGAATATATGTGAAGACATGGCCACTCTCATGGTTACAGAAACTTAAATTTAATTCAACAATCCATGCGTGTAGCATATATCCCAGAAGTTGAAGCATATTTGTTTCATTCCATTTATCTTTTGAACATAATTATCATATCACCACAAAATATCTAAAAAGTTTATTTAATATAAAACAATTAAACAATATAATTTGTAAAACGAAACATAAATTGGAGTACATATGTAATCAATAAAGGTCTTATTTTCAAAAGTAAAACTAACTACCATTAAAATTAACTAACTAATGCCATTTTCTGGACGGTTGGCCATTGCTGTCTGTATCAAAAAAAATTTCAAAATATCCCCAAAACGACCAATGCATTGATTTTATTAATAATACGTAGAACGTCTCTCGTATCCCATTTCAGATTTCGTCGAAACCCCCATAGACTTATCCTTATGATTCCAAGGGTATCACATCCTTTTATTAAATGTACAGAAGATTTTGGTTATTTTCCATACAACTTAAATGATCCTTTGTCTTTTTTGAGATACGTCACAAATTCTTCAATCTTTCTTACCGATCTCTCTTTATATATTTTCGTCCCTCAAAAAGACGAGGGAAAAAGTATTTTGTTTGACGACAACTTGGATCTGATTTGAAAAGTTCCTTCAAACTCAGCTTGAAACGCTGTTTAAATTTCCAAAGCCATCAAAATTAGATTATTCCCTTTAAGAAGTACATCATCCATAACCAAATTTATCTCCTATTTCGTATCCATAAGTGAACAAATTCACATATTGAAGATTTGTGTACATAAGCCTATTACACTCCCAAAGAAGGGAAAGTTTTAAGACTTAAGAACTCTTTTTTCCAAGAGTGCATCTTATAGTTTCTTTTCCTTTTGTTCTTGATTGTACAATCTATGTGATTGAAAGATCATTCATAATTCTTAATCTTGTTGCCAGTTTTTTTAATATGTAGAAAATCATCACTCGACACATTGGAAACCAATTAAGTTTTTAGTAAACCATATCTTTTAGGCTTTTTTGACGATATGATCAATATGAGTATTCTCTTTTAGTCTTTGTTCAATTAAAACACCTAGGTTGGAAAATGTACCTTACGAGCTCATCCCTTTAGTTTTTGACTCGATAAACTAGAGGCCCATTTTAGATACAATAAAGTTCATCTCACTTACTCGCTTTTGAATTATATCAGCCATTGAATGCAGGTCTACTCCTTTAATTACAATGTCTAAATCATCTGCAACACCAATAATTATAATTATTAGTATTGGACCTGGCTTAGGAAAAAATATGGTATTGAATTGCACAAATCCAAAGAAATGGTGAATAAATCCCCCTTGAGGACATTATTTAGTTGGATTTAAAAAGAAATTGCAAATTGTTTTTCTTGTTTTTTTTTACTTGAGCCGATATAACAATAGTGGAACTATATTAAATACTTGAATCATCTAACATTCATAAAAGCAAAAGACAAGTACATAAACGTATCAATAACACTTTCATGTCAACCAAGGTATGACTTCCTCCCCTCTGTTTTATGAGCACATGGATATTCATTAGAGATTTATTGTTTTAGCTGAATATATGTGTACATTTAGTACGTTATGTGTGTTAGTACATTAATATTGTGTGTGCTTGATCGGTCCTCTTACATTGAAGTTTCAGGAATTGATTTAATATTTATTACCCTATCTTATCATTTAACAGATATGTTAAGTACTAACATGTTTAAAATTTTAAATACTAGTCAACTGAAAACGTGATTCTATAGGCGTGATACGGTTCTCAGTCAATATTTAATAAATTACATAATATTATGTATCATTACAAGAAAAAAAAATTACAATTTTGGACTGGTTCAATTTGCTGTAGTGCATACGTTCTTACAAATAAACAATTTTGGAATAAATGAAGTTATAATCAACCATAGTGAATTGTATCAAGACCCAAAGAAGGAAAACATCCAAAAACAATATTTTTATCTCTTTTTATTTGGACAAGTGCAGATCCTTTTGGCAAAACTAATTCATTGCACGTAAGGTCCATTTACAAAAATTATGTAGGTAGATATGATAACACTCAAAAAAACCTTTTTGAAATACGTGTAAAAGTGGTTTTTTTCATGATTAGGTATATCACCTATGCTTGTATACCATATATATATTTACAATGGTTGATGATGAGATAATAAAGGAATCTTGCTTCCTATGCATCCTTTTTTTTATTTACATATTTAATTATACTTTTGGTAAATAGGATTGAATAATATAATTAGATAAAAAAAACAATTGATATATGTATGTAAAACCATTGGAATAACTTTTGTTGGGAGTTTATATTCTACAGTGGTACAATTAATAGAATAGTATAGTATTACCTTATCCTGCAGCTCAATCAAACAATTTATCATACAAAAAGTAGCTATTTGGATTTTACAATTTCTAATCTACTCGAAATCATTAATTGATAACGTGTTCAAGGACATTTACTCATTATTGAGTCAATGTGATGACTTCCTGACTTAGTAACTTCATTATTACTCTCATGATATTTCATGACTCGAACTTTAAAAAGGATGTGACAACAAAAGTCGGTTGCTTGGTCATTATAAGATCATTTATTAAGTGATGTATGATTCTAATTTCAAGTCACATTTATGGTTGCAAAACTTTTGGAGTTGGAAACTGAGCATAATGGAAATAACATTTAACAAAGTCTTGAAATCATTTTATTAAAAAAAAAATCAAAAATCACTGTCTTCCTTTTCAACCAACAACTTTGTTCATTCTTAATAAATAAATAATTAATTATTATTACATAAATACACAATATTTTTGGAAGAATATAATGGATAAATAGCTTTGCTAGTTACTAAAGTTGATAATAATAGTAATAATAATTCATAAATGAAACCCTTTTAACCTTGTTTCATAAATTGAAGTCACCTTTTGATATATCCTTTTGTAGCATGCATGAGCTATGAAGTGGTTGGAGTTTTTTTAAATTAGTAATGACGTCATACACAATATAATGAGACAATTTTTCAGTGTTTCTTTCTTTTTTCAAAAAATGGATGGACCCCTCATTTCCCCCTTCCTTGTTCCAGTGCCCATGGTTACATGATTCCGTATAAAAATACCGACCTTATGTTTGCTTTGATATTTTATATTTATTTATTCATAAATTTTATATAATCTTAAATTTAGATATATTTTTTGGAAATTCTCAAAATATATCTTTGAACATTTTGCCTCCTGTATAATCATATGTAGTCAGAAGCATTATTAGATACATTATGAAAGGCTATAAAATGCAGTTTCTTGGTTGAAATTAGAAAATATCTACCTATTGAGGACTCTTAAATTACACCTAGAATCCTCTCAAATACTTTTCTTGATATACAAATGACGTATATGTATGTATTTTTTCCAAGGCACTTTAAAGAAGGAATAAAATAGTATTTGGAATAAAGTCATTTATATTAAGAACCACAACATTATTGCTTATTTTATTGGACCTTGGATTCAGCCCCGTCATTTCCAGATAAGATTTACTTCCTGCACTTTACTTTTATTAATATAATTTTATAATTATTTCAGTTTTAGAGAAGCAAGTCAAGAATTTTTGAAATACTCCGATGGCATTCAAATCATTGTATCATATTCTCTTACACTCAGTCTTTTAATCACAGAGAGTTTAATCCATTTATTTCAAAAAGAATAGTTAATTAATTAGTTGTGAGAATGTAATGTGACTTATGTTGAATTTAAATTTTTTAACTAGGAGCCTTCTTTTCATTTGCAGTTTGATTGATTTTGTAGCTAATGTATGTATGTACATACATATATGAAATTGATAAATATGTTATTAAAATACTTCTTTACCATACAAATAAATCCTTTTTCTAGGGACATAGCTATCTATATGTAAATATTTATAATGAGCACTTTAGATACTTATCAGCCAAATATTATTTATGGTATTTAAAGGAAATATGCAGTCACTTCACGAAGTAAAATAATTTATGTATGTAAATATATATATATATATATATATATATATATATATATATATATATATTGCCATTTATTTTTATGTAGGTTTTTTAGTAAGCAAAAGTTGATTAATTAATTATTCTCAATGTTTCAGTTTCATTTCTTGGACCAATTAAGAAAATGCTACCTTTGATTAGACTTATAGGATAAGAAAAAATTAGAATAGCAAGTTACAGATACATTTGACCATATTGAACTTTAATAGGCCCTCTCGTGAATATCCTTGGGAGTCGATAATAATAATAATTAACTAATCCTATAATTATTTATTTTTTTGCCCCACTGTACACCAATATAGTTATATATTTTGTTTTTTGAGTCATTATACAAGTTCAAATCCTCAATTACGACAGATAATTCATTTTTTGTACTATATGGTTAAAAAATAGGAAGTAAGCTTTAGGAGAAGAATTAAGTATTATATATGTATACCACAACTAAATGGATTTCCGTGGGATACTAGGAATAATCATAGACAAAGTAATAATAATGATAATGGAACACAAACTTATGTAGAAATAATCATATTTAAAGCAAACATATGTCATTACGGATGAAAAACCGTTGCCTCCAGGGGCCTTAAAAAATCCATCATTTAATGAAGAAAAAATAATAATATGAACTAGACAATTACCTACACTTTTCCCCCCGTCTTTTTGTTGTTTTTAATGACATGAAATGAAATGTTTGGAAATATGTATGTATCTATGTAAAGACTTATATATAATGCTAGATTCTAAGGATGTTTTTGTTTTTATTCAATATATAATCATCACGACTATGTAAATCATTTATTTTACTTATACACTCTCATTAATAGTGAATTTATTCATAATTTGAAAATATGTTGTAGATGAAAGTCAATGAACTTTTAAAACGACACAGTTTAAATGAACAAACACATAGCTACGTAGGTACATGAAATCATTAAGCCAATAAAAATACGCTACCTCCCTTATTTGAATAAACATGAGTGATTAATAAACCAAAAATGATGAAAGAATAATAATATCTATAAAGACGCTCGTACAAAAAGAAATAAAAATTTTATAAATTTTATCATTATCTCAAACTCCCAGTTAAATAGTCATTGATCATTAAAGATAAAAAGTAGCTTTATGTAATCTGTAGTTTTGCTTTTTTGAAACAATTTACATAAAAAATAAACCGTACCATCCTGTCTATCTATAATGAATCCAAAATAAAATTAGAGACTTGAATACATGGACTAAATACAATAATATCATTAATCACAATAGCAAAATTCAAAATTGAGGGGGTTATAGTATGCATTAATATATGTAAATGAGAATTATTTACCAACGCAAGCAACTCCTACGTCCTAGCATGAGTTGTAGTTTCGAATCATACGACGTGTCTCAGTACCATTTAAATACATTGTCATTTAACAATTATTGTGAATGGATGGAATCTGAACAATGTTAGGTGGTCATGGTCATCAATTGATTTGTTTATGCCCTTTGAGATTCTTATGAGCTGATGGCTACTTGTGGAATATCAAACTATAAAAACGGAACTTGTGCTTCAAATGGATTCCATCTGCTTTAAGAGAACTAAATTGTCCTTTCATTAAAATTAAGCTTTTTTTTTCTTCAGCCATTATCATTAACTTGAAGCAATTATTGTATTTAGAGTATGTAGTTCACACGATATGTGATTCAATGTTACCACCGTAAACAACTTATATTTGAAGTAAATATTAAATGTTAAATTTATGATGATCTTTAAATTTTAAGAAGGAGACACCACTAAACACAATATGAACACATATTTACTAACTAAAAAATAATTACTCGTTATTAAACAGAGCAATAAAAAACTCAATACCTAAGGAACAACTCCAACGAAGCATATTATAAGCACAACATATGTACATATACGTATTCGAATGTATGAATTGCCAATTGAATGATTCAATAAGATATTACAAAGTGTTGTAACATACATATATGTAGAATAGTTTTACTATAATTCATCAATGCAGAATTGATTTATAAAGAACCTCCTTTGTTCATCATGAATACTAACGATCCATCTTGCCTATGTACTCTAGGAGATAATGGAATATGTGTTCAAAAGGGAGCGTAGTATCGTACTACATATAGATAGACTGACGATACTTAAGCATTCAATAGTTGCAATCATCTGCCCACGGCTTCAATTGATATGTGTTTATTATTCATCAAGGAAGTTTAAACATATGCTTCGTAAATAGGTATATCTACTTATATGTATGTATATTTATAATTTGCAAAATAAATAATTAGTATAAAAATATTTTTTTATTGTTTGTCTTAAGTAACTTAAAGAATGTACCTAGATTCATTCATGTCAAAAGGATATATGTACATATGAAGTATGTGTGTATGTATATAATTTTAAACATCCTCAAGCAAAATAACATTGAAACAGTAAGAACCATTTGCTTAGATATTTTTTATGTACAAACATGCCTGCTAATACACAGGTACATGCTTCTGCAATTACAATTATTTAATGAATTTAATCATGAAATATTTGCACAAATTCCGTTGACTTAGCAATTATATCAAGAATATATATAAAACAATCAAAATTTTACAGTATTTAAACATGTCTAGAAATCTATTGACTGATGTCTTATTTGCTCACTTTAAACCCATTTGGGTCAAATATATCCTAGATACTAGAAAAGTATACACTGTATTTTATCCATTAAGAATTTTTTGGCTCAGTAAATCCTCATACCATTGATCATTGATAGCTAGTTTGTGTCTTCTTTACGCTGAGTTTCTAAATGAGGATTTGTTGGAAGTCCTTTTTGATCTAGCCATAGTGTTGATAAATTGGCTCTTATGCATATATGAGATTTTAAAACAGGGGAAGGGCATTCAAGGATATCACAACATATGTATATGTAGTAAATCTTGGAAGAGTAGCATATTGAGGGTTACAGAAAACTGTTCCCATGGTGCGAGCTATATGTACATTCTAAATTGTCGATTTTAAAAATCTTTAAAAATATTTTGGAAAACAAGAAACTGATTAAAGCGTCCCGTTTGACCATCCGCATACTGTAATACCCATTTATCCAATTATAGAATATATATTCGGCAAAGCCTTGCAAATGGAACATTTCTTTACTAGAAATCTTTGAAAAAGCATATTCTATTCATTTATACAAAATAATCTGATATTATAATGTACAAATATTTTTTGAAAAAATTGATAAAAGCATAATTTACAGTTACTGTGTCATCATCGTATCCAATTACATTATATGTTTTTGATTTAATGTTCCTATCATTGTAGCTACCGTATATGTACATACATATGTAATACTCATTTAGTTCCTATTGAATCTAGGACAAACTTCAAACGGGATTATTTTCCCTTAAGCTATGATATAAATCAAATAAAATGAACTTTGCAGAAAATATTCAAATATTCACTTACAGTAATCACATTTATTTTTACAAATACTTTATACTTATATTTGTGTTTGTATCATAGTGTTTTAAAAATTATTTATACAACTTTATATTCTTTCAAAAGATACTATTTAATGTTTTTATCTAATATGTGATGTAGAATGTCTGGATCAAAAAGTTGATATATCCCAAGTTTTGCATAACTATATCAAGTTATGAGGTATACAAAGTAGCAATGGAGCCACACCCTTATTGCTTTTTAGATTTGATTTAATCAATCAAAATTGTTTCCTCAAATTAACAAATTTATCTTACATTTATCCCCTTCAAATAAATGTATGTAAACAAACTCTGTTGTCAATTCAAGACATCAATGGGATGAATCAAAATTAGTAACTAAATTTTAGTTATATTTCAAGTACCCTGTGAAGGCATGATTTATAAGCTATGGATTGAAAATAAAGGGAATTAATAGTTAATTAATTACTTAATTTTATAGAACACAGCTATTTGTTAAAAAAAACGACAACTGAAAAAAATATATAATTTATTTTATATGCAGAAAAATTACTTTAAATATTTTTTTGACCCTAATGATTTATATTTACTAACTTGACTTGACTATAAATTAATTAGTAGCAATTTTGGATTCTATATCGAATGAAGCTCTCCTTTTTAGAAATCCCTGATAAGTTAATTTTTTCAATATACCATATATTTATATAAATTTCCAAACCTTTTCATGCATGATTTCTTCTTAAAAAACAATATTTGAAAGGCCCTAAAACTCATGTTAACATCATTATTATCACTACATATTTTTGGTGTACATAGACTATTTGAATCATTGGAATGGATTAGTTTTACGTGATATGTATTAAGACATGAAAATAAAATCATTTGAATACTAAAGTATCAAATTATTTCAATCCATGGGTAATTCAATACATTCATTGGTAATTGATTACCTCCATTTATGGTTCATTTGAATTTAATGAAGTGGAGCCTTTTTAGAGTACAGAGTAATAATTTACCATTAAGTCGTTTTTGTTAGCATTAACTTGCTTCCAGTAATTAATTGCTAATTATATTTTCTGCTTTTTATTTTATTTGATTGCGTTTAAAGGAACATACAAGAAGTTAAGTCCATACATTATTGTTTTGTCTAACCTGTGCTATTTACTACATAAGAATTGATCGTCCTTCTCCAAAAAATGAATCACCCCTTCTACTTATTCTTATTTTTTAAAGTTTTAATCACGTTTATTACTCTTCAGTCTAAAGGACTGAAACCAAAAAACCATATACACCACTCCGTATGTCTTTTTGTACAATTGGATACCAACATATATTCAAATTTCAATTTGAGTTATTATGATTGCATAATTGAAATTGAAAATTCAAACTTCCTTCTATCTTGAATGGATTTTATGAGTATATACACTGTCTGTAATGTGATTATAACCAACGCCCTAAAAAATTCTATTGATCTAATTACAAGGTGTATTGTGCTTAATTATTGATTTTTTATTCTTATCTATTTATTTTAAAATAAATTTAATGGTTTTATGTGATTTAAAATACTTATTGTTAGATTTTTGGCCTATTGTTTGTTTTGTTTTAAATAAAAATAAACATGATTATTGCATTTAAAGGTAGATTCTTTTGGTTTATTCTGATAGACATAATAAAATATAGAATTCGATAAGGAGTGTTGAGACTTTGAACAATCTCAAAAACTACATCACTATAAATATGTTTTCTGAAAATTGTTGTTAACTTATCAGTAGAAATTTAATATGTTAATTTTACCTCTTAATTGTTGCAAATTGTAAATCAATATCTTGGTCATAATCAATATTCATACTTTTTGCAATCCACGTGAAAGTGTGGAAGATAGAGGAGGTTGAAAAAATTGTCAAATATATCAATATGTCAAAATGCATGTATATTAATAGTTATTATTTTACTTTTTTACATAAAAAAGAGCCTTTTTTGTTTTTGGATTTTGCTTCTGCCTCTGTTGTCTCTGCTCCCCTTGTGCAGAAAGTTCATTGCGTTTGTACAATAGTAGCATACTACTGTTAGCAAAAAAAAATATTTTTCCTATTTTAAACATCTTAAACCTTTTTTTACATATCTATCAAATCTCCTTTTTTCAACTCTATCAACCCACTCTTCTTTGGTTTTTTGTTCATTTGCTTTGTTTACAAAGGTGTGCGTTATTTAGTGACTGAAAGTATTTCTATAGAAGTTGAGTTCTGTTCATGTGTTTTTACATTACATTAAAATTCTTACCTCGTTTTGATTTTTCACTTTTTGAGTTCAAGATCAGTTTATAGTAGAAAGATTATATTTTGTCTATATTACCCTTCTCAATGTGATGAACGATGGAGGAATATATACTCTTATATCTATCAATGGGTGGATCATCTAATGAAAATATTCATTAATAAGAGCTATAGAGCTCGTATATAGCATCAACTCTCATTTTTCTACTTTTAACTATGAAGGATCAAAATTTTGCATCCATGTACCTACAACTATGTTCCATTTTTTGTTGGCTTTTTGAGTGCCATGCTTCTATACATAGCTGGACTTGAGTGTGAGTTATTTATTCCTTAGTTTAGATACATTTACATAGATGGTCCAGGAAAAGGAATTACTTTAAAATATGTGACAATTTGAAAAATATGTATTTTTTTAATAAATATTTAGATATTAGGGTTTCTCTTGAGATCCCATTTTCCCGAAATTTCCCGGGATTTTACACCACCAGAAAATACCAGGGGAAACCCTGCAATTTATTATTTCATAGTATAGTCTTCATTTAATTAAATTTATTTTAATTCATTACATTAAAGATTAAATACATATTGAAGAGTCACTCAGTTTAAAGTTCTTACTATTTATGCTTTATTATGATGTAGTATATGCATTAATATTGAATGATGCCCAACAAAGTACCAAAATGTTTCGAATATTATAATTTTACTACAATAATTTACATTATATTTATTGTTTCTTTTTGATTGGCATCTTATAAATATCTTATAAGGTAGAATGTTGTCTACATCATATTTACAATATATTTGGAAAAGTTAAATAGGGATAGGAATCGATTAAAAAACTCCCACATTATCTATGTGTCGAGTAAAAGATTTCTAAACTGTTTTATATCGATACAAATGTTAATTATTTGGGATGTAATAAGTGTTTCAGGGACATTTCAGATGTTATATACTATTAATACAAAGAGTTCATTGGTTTCTGGTGATGCACGAGTTGACTCTTATCTTGCGACTCCCAAAACCCAAGTTGTGTATTTTACAATTATACAATTTGCACCTCCTCCAGAAATTAATTTATCATCATTTACTATTCAAGTTTTTTTTTTTTTTTTGTTGCAAATCGAGTTGGGTTACACTATTTAAAAAAATATAGTCCTGTTATACAGATAAGAAATACATTTTCAATTTTCAAAAGAACAAGAGTAAAAAATAAGAAAATATAGATTCGTTTAAGAGCTTTGAAAACTACGTCATCTGCTTCTATATATGTAGACTGAAAGTACATTTTCAAGAGTAATTCCTTTTGTAACCAAATTGAGAACGCGTTTAAGCTATGAAAAATAGATCAATTTTGTTTTTTTAAATCTTGTTACCCAAATTTAACATAAGAAAATGATTTAATTGATAATTTATTTATATATATCAAGTTTGTATTCCTATTAGTACAATTCTTTTTTTTTTTTGTGTAGTGTTTTTGTCTACAAATCCCCAAGACTTAGAAATTTGTTACTTCTTTTTAAAATATAAAAATAAATACATTCATAGATTTATCATTATCTATTGTTTACTACAGGGATCCTGGGAAAATAATTTTTAAATTCCCTGGAAACGAGACACCTTAGTAGTTACGTGCAAAATATTTTTGCATATATTATGTAAACACATAATTTTCCAACCCCTAGAGTCATCAGCATCTTCCAATATGCATTATTACACTCAAAAAGATAATTTTTTTATCATAAAAAAGGCATTTCCGATCTCCTCAAATAATTACTTCAATGCTGTTAAACGTGTTGAATCAACAAATGAAACTAGTATGGGTGTATACCAAGAGGTAAGTCAGTGCTGTTGGTATGTTAAAGTAAAGAATTGGGACCTATGACTAATAGAAACAAACACCTGGAGCCCTCCCTTTCCATGTAGAATGCTTGAACGTAATATATTAGTATCTATTTGTCATTCTATAAACTTGTCTTCAAATCTTTTTATTCTTAGCCTAAAACGATATTCATAGTAGTTAATATATATGTATATGTATAGTTTAAAATCCGTAGGATGTCTACAAGGAACATAAATCCAGTTTTTGAAGCAATAAGCCGTACATTCAAAATTTTAAGAGGGGTATTGAATCATTGTTTTGAGTTGTGCTTTTACTAGATGGATATATTTGTATATGATTATACTTTTGTACATATATATGAGTAATAATGAAAATGAAAACTTGTAATTCAGTAAAAACCCTACATGGTATGGAAGTTGGTAATTGACTACTAACATATTATGTATGTAAACATATAATTGTAGACTAGTATAACTACATAAGCAGAAAATAAAAATTAAATTAATATTATGCATTTTTTAAAAGAAAAGGATAATTAGTTAACATGCAACAAAAGACGTTAAATAAATGTTGTATGTATTACATATATTCATTGTTGTCTGTAATGAGGAGAACAGTTTTTGTCTATCATTCAATGATTAAAAGGTCCACGTGTATATATTTATTTATGGGTGTCGTGGTGTAGAGCAATGTGGTTCAAAGGGATTTGATTTAAATTCAAACCGATATCCATTCATTAGATGGATATTAATCTAATACATTATCATATTACGTATCTCACAACACATACATAGGTATGTTTTAAATGAGTTAGAAGGAGAGGGGGGAGCAACAACAGCGCATTGAGGAAGAAGTAATTTGATGTTATGCATAATTAAAATCATAATAATTTTTTTTTAATAAAAAAAACTATTTAAATAGTAACGCTCATAGATCCTTCTTTATAGATATATAAAAAAGGCGATGTTGGTTGAAAAGACTTAATTTATGAGATCATAAAGATAGATTTTATCTTTTTATTTTTTAGTAGTATCATTACGTTTAATCATTAATCAGAAGTTACATATTTGGTTTAATTTAGGCGTTGGTTCAAACCATTGATGACTAAGTAAGAAAGTATTTTGATCCTTTTTGAAGTGCAGATAATATGTACATATAGTTATTATTATATCGCTCAAAAAAGTCTTCGTATCATTCATAGCTTGACCAGGAACTAATAATGTACTGAGTGCATATGATGTACTTTAAACTATGTACAAAAAGAACTGAAACTGGGCACCCGTTCTTTTGGGGTTGTTTTGGAAGAAGTCAATCGGAGAGGGAATTCAAATTTTGAGCCTTGATTTACACACTTTGAAAACAAATCTGTATGTTTTCTCAACATATGACAAATTGTGTTAGAATATTGATACTAACTAATTATTGATTCCTCATATATATTTACAAAATATTGCATTGCTAATGACGCTGCCGATGTAAAACTTGTTTTGTAGACTATAAACGTATGTGTACATGTACTGTCCATTTATTTCAGGGTTTGTTTATATCGTTTAAGATCTTGTACAGACAAAATATTTAACGACATATATATATATTATTGCATTTTTGTCTAACAAAATTTGAAAAATGAATCATGCAAAATATTAGGCTCATTACAAACCTAGATATTTTAATTAGCTGCTGTGGAATTATTTTAAAATAAGGACGAATTAATTTCTATAACTAAGAATTGTTCATAACTAGATTGCATTACCTTATTTAAGACATGACAAGTGTTCTAATCAAATTTAAAAAAGAACAACAACTTGATTAAGCGTCATTGGTCCTCCTAGTTTTTTTTAAAAAAACTAACCAATCTTATTCTTCCTAATTTTCAGTCATTGCCATTGTATGAACAAGTTCTTTTACTGCTTTCATTTTTTTTTAGAAGTACAATTATTTTTATCTATACTCAAACAAGAATATATTTATATATATATATACATTTATATATTAAATGATAGACATATTTTTGTAGGTGTAACAATTCTTGTTAAATATATTTTTTAATATAATAGTTATATAAGAAGTATTGATATTTCAAAAAAATATTAATATAACTACCACATCGATAGATCATATCACAATTTCTTGAGTTTTTAATCGCTCTGTTATGAAACTAAAAAGTAAATATTTTTTTTTTTTGTAAAATGAGTGTTTGTATCTTTTGGCAGAATTAAGGAAAACATAATAATAATTACTAGCAAATTTGAATGTTTGCTTGTTTTTGCAAATTTATATACATACATTGTTTGAAAAATGTGATAATTGCAAATAATTATAATTTGTGGAAATAAATAAACTATGTACATACAATAAATAATTGGAGATACAGGCTCAGATTCCAAACTATGCTTAATTGAATCAATAAATATCTTAAAGGAGATGGGACATTATACACTTAAGCAAAGACATATTTAGTAACGAGTCGTATCAATCATACTTCAACTCTGACATTATACAATTTTCATGCAAATGAAGACACATCATCAGGATATTTTCTGCAAGCTCTCCCCCCTCCCCATAAAAAAAAAAAAAGAAGACTTATATGATTGCAAATAATAGGATCAAACTCTGTGCAAAGAACTATATATTTTCATAGCAAATTATTAAATGATGCAGTTGTCAAGGTCATTTTTTTTTTCAAGATGAAGAAACTATTGCATCATAATATGGTTTTTCAAACTAGTTTTTTGTACCATATAAGTTGTTGTTATTGTTCCTGTAACGCATCCACACCCATAGAATTAACAAAAAGAACAGGTTGCTCTCATGAGTGAAGCATTACTTCATGTAATATATTTTTTCGCTATTTGCCCAATAAAATAACTTGTGGGCGGAAACCGTTGCCATTTTTTTTTTTTTTGTATTTAAATATACAGACGTACATTCTTCTTATGAATATAATGACTCTGTCAAAATCAATTATGATGTCAAAAAGTGTGGAATGACCAAAACCGTCTATGGATTAATCTTTTATTTTATTCTAAATTTATATGAAGGTATATCTATGACACATGAGTTTATAAATATGTAATGCTGACTCATATGTAGTCCCCTAACCACATCTATATCCGACGAAGGGTACTCCAAATTATGGAGGTGGGGGTCATCATTAAAAAATAAACAGTTATTTAGGATAGGAATTAGGTTATGGAATTCTGCAGTTTTAGGAGAATAGACTATGAACAAAGCTCATATGAATAACATATTATCTAAGGAATGAGAAAGGGAATTTATCTGATTCTGCCTTAGTGGTGTAGTTGGAAAAAGATGTTCAGTGGATCTTGAGAACACATTTCAAGGAGGAAAAACAGACTCTATTTTTTCTGAGGAAGCAAAGCCTCATTTTGGTTTCTGCTGTGCCTCCTTCTAAATTGTTGAAATCATTTCATAAAGACCAGTTCAGATAAGAAAAATATTCCCTATATGTAGGCCTTATATACATAAACAAATATATTCCATTATGAAACTTTTTTTTTCCATAAAATCCCAAGTCTTCATTAGAAATAAACAAATTCCTCGAGGTAAAAAAATTTCAATCCATGATGATTATCTCTCATAACTTATCATTTATGTACTTATAAGGGTAAGTATACAAATTGGAGATCTTTTTTGTCAGGGATAAAGTCATTAACTGGGTGATAGTACCTTTGCACACGTCGTTCAAATTTATAAGTTAATGTTCCACACACTCTAGTATACATAATCAGCAATTTGAAATGCTTATCAATTTTTAACAGGTGTTCAAATTAGACAATGCTGTACAGCGTCAGAAATGTTTGAAATAACAACTCATGGGAAATATTAAAAAAATATCAATTTTTAATACACATTATGTATATACATATATAGATGGTAGAAATAAGCTTTAATAGCTAAGTAAAATGTAATTGTTTATGCCATACTTTGGCTAAAATATGCTTTTAATGCTTAGTGAGAGACTTGGATACCCATTACTTTATTGTGTAGATAAGCATAATTCAAATATTAAAAGCCCTAGGAGCTGTATTTTGCACACACATTGTCTAAGCATTTAACCTTTTGACTCGAAATAATTGTTGAGGTCTGATAATTTTATTGAAGAATTACCACAAGCTGGGGGGCGTATATTGAAATTTCAAAAAGGGAGCGTAGTTTTGAGAAAAGGGACACACTTCTGATTTATAATTTTCAAAACAATCCCTTTCCCCCATTGTAAACCACTGACAAATATGCTATAAATAGGTGAATTTGGAACAGTTTGATGGTATTAATTTCACCCATAGGCAGATTTTTTTATTTATTATTATTATTGAAGGGGACATTTGGATTGATGCCAAAAAATGACTTATATTCAGGGAAGAATATCATTCATTCAAAATTATGAATAGCACAATTTCTTCTGTTGTAGCTATCTACGAGTAAATGATAGCAATTGTATATGGTAAATAGAGAGAGGAACTTAGTTTTTCAAGGCATTTATGATACGATACTCTGACTATGAAAATAAATTTTTTTATGTATTTTACTCTAGTCGATGACGCCTTTGATTTATGATAGTTCAAAAATTGTGAGTTTTATCATAGTTGTATTTTTACAGTACGTTGATAGTTACAACGATTTAAGAAAAGTGATAACTTTTGGAATCAACATTATATATACATACATACATACCTATATTGTATGTTTTTTTAAGAAAATGAAATCGATTTATCCTGTATCAAACCAAAACACGTGCCATACAACTACTTACATGCATCTCTATAATATGATTATTCCACTTGAATTGCAAGTCATTCGAAACCAAGGGATAAGATTACTCATTTAGAATCATTGATGAGGAAATAAAGTTAGGTATTAATTTATTTCCATTTTGGCATTGCATAACTTATGTACAACGAGACAAATTGAATGATGATCAATGTATCAGTGTTTGAAAAACAAAGCTATATGTACATATCTTATATCTATCTATATCTATTTATATATCTATAAATATACTAAATACTTGTTTTCATTTGTCATTTTACTTCCAGTTTAAAGGATTTGTAGTACATTTTGAGGCTAACTATTTTGAGAATATTGCCTGTCAAGGTCAAATAGTACATTGATCAATTTACAACGCACATATCAATATAAATGCTTCAAAGTATTCTATCTTCAAGAGTTATTAATAACATACTTTGAGTATGTTTGGACACTTCTTTAGGCTGTATCTATTGATAATGATGATCTATCAGCTGTGATTATGCATTTATTAGACGAAATAAACATTGTCGATCCAGTATTTAGACAATTGTGACTGATTGCTTACTTCCAATTATAGAGATAATTCCATTCCCGGAAAGATTTCCTAAATATACTTACCAATAAGAAATCATAAGGCACGTAGTTCACCATCATTACGGAGTATGTCAAAATACTTCAAGATACAAGCAATCAAATTTAAACTGATTAGGACCACAATATATATACATAGATTATTACGGATGTAAACTTAATAAATGAGCCGAGATAAAAATATTGTTCTGCATATTTATCTATGTCTCGTATACAAGGAGATAGATAAATATCAGAACATATGCGTGTTGAGTTGGACCACCCTCTGAGGTATTAGAGTCACTAAGAGAAATAAATACAGACAATAATAATATTCCGTATATCAATATTAAATTGGAATTTACACAACTAGTGAAGAGGAAGTTTATAGATATTAATTATTATTATTATTATTATTATTATAAAGATAGGTTATAGCTATATTTGTAGGTTAACCTACCATTTGCCACCCCTTCTTCTAATTAAAGCATGCTCTCCTTGCCATCTGACTCAAGATATACGTGAATGTCGATACACACTCTATGTGGTATACCTATGTTGTTGTATAACTCTTGGACAATAATTCGCTCTACATTAATAATAAATTTACCATATCTCGATCAAACATCACTTGGCATCATCATCCAGTCCCATGAACATAAAAATAAATATTGATTGATGATACGTTTGAAAGATTGTCTTTTGTGAATAAAATAAACAAACGAACAATGAAATAGGAAGTGTGATCCAAGTGCTCCAAATATTCATTTTCTAGCTACCTATGAATTATAATAAATAAGAAGTTCCTTTTCGAAAAATATTTCTATTCTTTTGATATGATAAACGATGACACTTGAATGAATATACGTAGATACATTATCTTTTTTGATATAATACTCTCACTGTAATGTGTAAACTATAATCAAATGTACGAGCTTCGTATAGGGAGATTAAGATTTTATTAAAGAATTGTAATTCTATTTTTTTCTCTTAAATAAATTTTTGTATTAATGAAAAATAATGTGTTCATTAAGCAATAAAAAATACTCATATTCGATAGTAGGTAACTTATCTCTAACAAAAAATTGCCACATACTGAGGGAATGTATACATTTTCTTATAATTTTATTATTTTATTTCTTTTAAACGACTCGACCATTTATGCATCTGTATCATCTCATACGATGACACAGAGGTGCAAATCGAGTCTAATACCTTTGATACGAGTTGAAGTGGAGTCGAGAGTCTTAGGGATGGAATTCAAGAAAATTAACATATGTAAGTGCATGTCATGTTTTTCATGAGAGAATAAATTCCTATTAATATCAATTCGAATTATATCCCCAGAACACTTTCTTATTATATGGTTTTTCATTACATATTATATTAAATGACTGAATCTGAGGAATGCACTATCGTTTAACAGTTTATATTGAACACAACTCCTTGTTGAGTCTGAAGTCCTTTGAGTATGAGCCTGAGTATATTATCCGAAAATAAAAAACAATACCACTTGAATCGCACTTAAGATTAAGCTCTGTGCTGATATGAGGACTCTTTTACTTGTGGTTTGACCACCAAAGTCAAAGTCTGCTTTGCTCTTACAATATATGTTGCAAAATGTTATACTTCCTGCATAAATCCTTATTGTCATTTTGATCCACATACATATTCTATGATGTTACACATATCTTTAAGAATCTCAAAATGCAAAATTAATAAATAATTAGTGAATATAATAGATAGAGTTTTAAAATATCAGGCAATGTATAGAAAGGGTATAAAGCAAAAGTTTATGAAACGATTTTCATTTTTTTTTATTTTTTTTATTCGTGAGTAATTCTACACAAGATGAAGCAACTCGACTCCTATTATTTTTAAGACAAGGAAACAAAATGTTAATGTCAGTTGTTCACTTAATTATAAATTTATGGACAATAATTAATTAATTGAAAGGATATAATATATCTTTCTTTGTCAGCATTTAATGCCAAAAATATGCATGATTTTTAAAAGATACATATTTTTGGCGTTATTTTTATTTTCATTGAAAGTTCTGTTTGTTTTGTTTCTTTGAATTAATGTATTAAAGAAGGAATTAAAGTCATAATGAATATTTTATGATAATTTGTTAAAGACTGGAAGCAAAAAATTTTAGTCTTTCATCTTTTCATGTATGTAATTTTACTGTTCTACACATGTTAATAATACTGATAATATATTCAGCAGATAGAAAAATAAAACATCATACTATAATTGCATCTTAGATTTCGTACAATATTTTAAATACAACGCAATGCAGTTTATAATACAAGGATAATTATGATCAGATAACATATTATGTAATACCTACCAGTGTTTCCGTTAGCTGAAATTTACTGCAGAGGCTTTTCTCTGCAGAATCGAATCAAAATAGTGCAACACAGTCACCAGGGAGATAACAAACTTACAAGACTGAAGTACATTACATGTTATAGAGAGACACTCGCAACCTTTGATTTTAAATCATATATTCATAAATATATGTAGAATGTAGGCTAAAATGATCAATAAAAACATGTCTTGATCATTTTTATATAGCCTGCATATCATTTTAAGCTTATTAAATTTAGATAATATGTGACCGGAATTTAAAACATTTGTCTGGTAAATTAAAGACCTTCCGATTACGTTATCTGGTGCCAATTTTTTCTAGCGGAAACTCTGATATCTACATATAAATTAATTCAGTAACAATTTATAGGATTCAATCAGATTTTCTTTGACAATTAAGGGTCTAGATTAGACTGTCTAGGAGATGAGCTATTTGACATACTGAATATTTTTGTTTTTTGAATTATTTCTTGTACATCCATAAAATAACTAAATATATATATGTATGTATACCTATACATAATTTGATCCAATACCAAAGAAAATAAATATGGACACATGTGTATTTTGACAAAGATTTTCTATTTTTAAAAAAAGGATATCACATCCATATTATGTAGAATGTACATACATAATATGTACCTAAAAAAATGTTTAAAGAGATATTTTAAGATTAGATATGTATGAGACTACTATTTAATTTTGTTGCTCCTTATCGAAATGTTCATCAATTTAACATTAAGATCCCTGTTCATGTGTATGTACATATGAGCGTATGTACATATGTATGGTATATCAATAAAAGTTGTCTTATAAAGTATAAACCATGCTTTTGGACTATGCCGTAGACACATATGTACATATCATACTAAGGATATGCATCAGTATATATTAATATACTTATATATGGAGCTGGAAAATCAAGGTCATTATATATGTGTACATATATATATATATATATATATATATGTACAAGTACTTTTATGAAAAGTATATAGACTTAATTTTTGAGTACATAATATGTATCTACATATCAGTTTCAGATAATATGTACATAATTCAGGAAGGGTAGAACAAAGGAAAATATATAAGGCGCCATTCTAGTTTTTTAGGCTCTAATCTCAAATATTTAAGAATTTTTAAACAAAATAAATAGAGATGAAAATTGATGGGAATTTGCCTCCCTTCGTAGTTATAAATATCCGTTCATTTCCAACATATTTGATCAATATTTAAGAATGTAGTTTTTGCCTGAAAGCATAAAGGTGCATTTAAATTTAATTTTTGAAAAGGACTGTTGAATACAGAAATTACAAATACACTTTGAATGAAATTATGAGTCAATGCTATAAAAGCTCGACCGATATTGATTTTTTGTAACCACTACCGAGGGGAGGGTGTACAAAACTGATAATCTATCCGTACGCCAATTACTTTTTTCAAATTAAACTTTGAAATCCCGATAGAAATAACCAATCAAAATCTCAATCATGGCTACTTTGATCAATGCATAACTTTTCACATTACTGCAGTTACTCAGATCATCAGATAAGATTTTGTGAATCACTTTTCTGGAATTTTGAAATGCTGGATTCAGCTCTATTTTATGTATGTCTGGTCTGGGAACACATAGGACTTTCTCCTAGTTTTTAGTTTTTTTATAATAAATGGTACATAAATGTGATATCATATTCATATTAATTTAGGGTGAAAGAAGTTTCAAAAAGGGCTGATCTAACCACATTTGGGCCTTAAATGGTTGTATATTTAAGAAACTTTCAAAATCCTTCCTTGTCTTAAACCATAATTGCTCATTTCATATACTATTTTTCAAAACTGGAACATGTTTTTAAGGGAAAGAAACATAAGTAATAATCAGCAATATTCGCCGATCACCGATTAATCTAAAACTGATAAAAATCGGCTGATCAATATATTGGTTGAAACCTACTCAATTGATATCAAGTAAAATTATTCGAATCGACATTAAGTAAAACCCTCTGTAAGTAAGTTTTCTTCTATTTTGGAGGCAAGGACAGGCCTATTTCCCAAAGTAATAAATAAATTAGTGGACTAGCATAATAATTTTATTGAAGTTACCTTAGGTCACCTTCAAGACACCAGTGCAAAATAATTCGGAAAAGGCAATAAATAAAAAAATGTATTTCATAATAAAATCAAAAACAGGAGAAACTGAAAATAATGTACTACAATCATAACAACTTTGCTAGCCAGACTTTTAATCACTTGCAATTAGACTGTTCCTACTCTTCATATTCCTTAAAAAACAATATCTATGTACTTAATTAATTTCAAGAAACAGTCTACATAATTTCCAATTATAAAAACCATTTTTTATTGCCACTGAATTGAGGTTAGAAGAATGAAAAACCACACACTTTTATCAAAAGTCATTGTGATATACCTAAGTACATACATGCATGACTATATATTGTCTTCAAAAACTAAGTCTTTAATAACAAAAAATTCATAAATATCTATCATATTGAAGGAAATCGATTATTAATAAAATAAATAAATAAAACCTTGATGTATGTGGAATATTCATTCAACAAAGAATATTTATAATATTTTAAATTTGGATATATGAATATGAAGTGGTTTTCACACAAAGCATTACAAGATAAGTTGAAAACTACCTATATAAGTATGTACAAAGGAATTAAATTTTTCTTACCTGTATGCACATACATGAATTGCATTCTTAAATCATCATGAAAGAAAAAATGCACAAGTGTTTAAATGCACTTTTTAACCAGAATAAATCAATTGTTTTATTATTATTATTATTAAATAGATTTAAAAAGGCAAGAAATGTGTATAAAGTAAAAAAAAACTAAACTACATTATTTGGTATTTAATATATAATTTCATAAGCGTGCATAGACATTCAATTATTATTATATAAATTTACATTTATTAATTAAATGTTAATGATTTATGAATTAGAAATATGGAAAAAATATATGAATATATTAGATACATTATCAAATAACGATGTAAATACAAATGAAAAAAAAAATAACCAACGATATTATTTGCATTAATAAATGTATATATGTTTATATGACTTCTTCCGTCTTCATCAATTAAAGATATACAGCTATATATGACCATATATCTAATTATGTAAACGTATTAAATATAATATGTGATATTGTATATAAATTGATTCATGAGGGTGTTTCAAAATACATAAATACATATTTGAACTATTATATTTTTAGCATTCGTTTTTTGCTAGTACAATAACCCATTGTGTTTAAAAAAACACATTTCAATTGCGTCACTCGATTTCTGGTGAACAGGATAAAGGGGATATGAACGGATTTTGAGATTACGATCCGAGTTAAAATGCTTCGTTTTAAATCTACTTAATATATAATATGTAGATACATTTTAAATGGGAGTATATATAGGTAAGGAGGATTTAATTAATAATGAGTTACTTTAATGGAAATTTGTCGATTCATGGTGTATATATATATATATATAAATATTTTTAATGATAGGCAATAAGTTTATATAAATGGAATACAATAAATGTTGATGCATTTGAGAATCCTAATCAACGGAAGACACTTCTCCATTTTCCGTTTATTGTTTGTAAATTTTTACCCTCTAAAAGCATTCCCACATTAGGAGATGCACATAAACCCTATAGACAACGTATTTTTTTCTAATTTGGGAGTTTTCTAATATTTAAAGTGAATTACTATAAATAAATATCCGTTTCATGACCTTTTCTTCTGTTGTTTAAATTAACTCAAAACTGGGGATGTAAGAGATCATGTTCCATCTCTTAGATTTATTACACGTATAAAAATTTATATGTATACAAATATTGCCAGAACTGTACTCCCAGTTTCAAAATCTTATTTGTGTTCCTAATTGAAAGGAAAATGTTTTGAATTAAATGATGATTATCAACAAACCATGGTCCAAGATCCAATTTATGTATATATTATATGTATAGTCTAAACTTCCCTTGACTGGTATGTTTTAGCAATTTGAGTTATTTACTAGTTATTGTTATTTACCCAAATACTCATTCTTGCATTCCACTTATATGTAATTTTATACAAGCAATAGAAAAATAATGTAGAATATATATATATATATATATTTTGGGTGAAGGGGGTCAAAGTCCCAGATATAATATGTCTCTCTATTTCTTCATTTAACCTCAGGAAGACATTTGTTGAACGTTTTTGACTTTTCTCTCTACTGGAACCAATTATTGCATGTTACCTGATCAGTGATGGACCGATTTTTGTTGTTGTTGTTGTTGTTTATAGTTGACAGATTAATTATTTATCAAGATTGAATTTGAATTTAACGGGTCCACTTGCATGATACTAATAAGTAATGAGTTGTGACAATGATATCTTATTTCTATCTCATAATCTTCCTATAAAACAGCGATTCCCAATCTTTTTGCACGTGGGACCCCTTTTCTTAGAAACCTACGGAAATTTATTCCACTAAATTATTTATTAGCAGCAACTTCATTTTTCTGGTATTTTCTGCGAAGGAGAGAAAAGAAACATTTCAAAAGTCCTGTAATCATTTGCTACGAGGCATTTCTTCTCTAGAAAGAGAGAAAAAAAGAGCCCCGATTGGCTAACTGGTACTTACATAGACAATCACGTCCTTCTTCTCGATTAATTAACGTTGAGGACAGTAACAGAACAGGGATATCTGCAAACATTGGTGAAAAACCAATAAACGATTAATCTTTTTAAATAACCCGTACATGCTCGTTTTTTTGTGTATCAGGTACTGAGATACTCTTCCCATTGATTATACTAAAATGCATTTTATAGACATATTCATTAGGACGTTATAAAACATGAGACAACAAAATTGTTTTTTGGAGTTTACTGATTTCCTTAGTGAATAAATAAAAAATATTTAAATGTTTCATTTCATAGTACATTTTTTTCTCATATGATTATTCATAACGAAAAATATAATAAAATATATCCTATAAAATCAAATATTTATATCTACATAGAAGTGAAGGAACAACTATAATAAATATTTGATTATACATAAGTGTTGTTATAGAAACATAGTATTTATTAAAGCTTTAAAATTAGTACTATTACATCAGTGATTCTTGTCAATAAGAAACTAGTTATTACAGGGAAAAATATATAATTAAATGTAATCTTCAATGACAACCAACAAACTAATAAAGAAAATAAATAATTGTTGTTCTAACCTGAAAAACACCAATAAGAATATTAAAAACTGAAATTCTTCCTACTTAGGGCGTTGGTTGATATAAATTGGCTTACAAAAGAGAGGGCTCTTATTAAAATAAATCTTTTTAAAAAATATTATAAATACTCGAAACAATATTGCTCAAATCATCAGTCAGTCATCATCCATTGGATCCGCAGTATCCATTTCATTACAATAATATCATGAAGGTGAGCTTCATTTAAATCATCAAACCCAAGAACCAGAATATATTCATATTTCTTTTTAAGGCATTCGCAGTTACATTACTCACAGCCACTTTGGCTTTTGCTGCTCATCCCCCTGCCTATGGACCCCAAATCTATTGCAGAGACACAAATACCTCCATCTATGCTGATGTATGCACTCCATCCATTGCTGTTGAGCAGGTTCCAGTAGAGAGAAAAGTCAAAAACGTTCAAGACAATGAGTACTGCTACGAACAAGTTCGTACTGTTTGTGAAGAAACCTCTCGCACTGTTGACCGTGAGATCTGCACATACACATACGAAAAGAAGGCTGAGACCCTCAGTGCCACCACTACTCAAGTAAGAACCTTCTCTACATATTTAACAAGGGAAACTAATTCAGTTCCTTTCCTTTTAAGGTGACCTATGAGACCAAGTCTGAGACCATGAAGGTTACAACTTGCTCCGCTGCTGCTCCCGGCTATGGTCATTATGCTCCTTCCAAGCCTGAAGAACACCAATACTGTCGTGAGGAATACCAAACACAAAGTTACTCCGTTCCTCTTGTCAACACTCCATTGGATGTCCCAGTCGAACTCTCTGTTCCTGAGCCAAAGAAAGTCTGTGTTACCAAGGCCATTCAAATCAACGAAGTCGTCTGTAACGACATCAAGGAACGAAAATGCTTCAATGTTGCCATCACTGTCGATGCTATTGAGACCCTTGAGCAAACTGAAGTCAAATTGGGAGAACCTGACTGTAACTCCGTCACTCTCACTCTTCCCACTCAAGCTTGCTCCAAGTCCGGCTATCACTACTAAATCAGTCCCTCACTCCTTCATTATTTATTATTATTATTTATTGATATTGATGTTAAACTTTTGGATAAGATCTAAATATTTGATGAATTGACTTGATCACAAAGGGCAATACAAAATAAATACTTTCAGTTAAACATTGTATTTGTATGGTAGTTTTTTTCTTTAAAAAACGGCGCTCAATACATTTTAAGACCATATACTGATATAAATATTTATTAAAGAAGGCTTAATTACAAAAAAAAAAATATTTCTTAAATTTGATTTAAATTTCAGAAATTTACACTTTCTAAAAAATATTTTTCTAGATGGTTTCGTCCTTTTTTATGAAATTATTGTAATTAAACCTTTTTTTCACTTCAAGCAATTTTAAAGTTTTATGTAGATCCTTTTAGCAATTGTTAATATTTTTTTAATAAGATTTGTTTGCTTATCATTGCTTTTTTTTTTTTTTTTTTTTTTAAATAGTTTTTCACGATTTTTTGGAAAATCCAAATTAATAGAGACTGGGTAAGCTTTGAATTATCATATAATATGTAATATTGGTCTCATTTCCGGATATGATTTTGATCATTTGAATACAAAACATTCGTACTAGTACTAGTTTTATAAGCAGTGATACCCAAAGTATGCAAATTATATTTATTTATTTATATATCCTAACTTTATTTGATTTTTTCGAAGGATAAGATAAGTAGGGATGGCACTTTTGGAGAGCCTCGTGAGAGGGTAGATGTGAGACTTATGGTAGTATTGAATTAATTCCCTTGTCAATATCAACTGCATGTATATATAATTCTAAGGGGGGGGGGGGGGTTATTACTTGATTTACTGAAACATTTAAAATAGTATTAAAACTATATTTATATTAAAAATTATCATATATTGTAATAAAATCACAAAACTGTATTTTTTCTGTATATAAGTTCCATACCTAAAAATAAGTCTTGAAGTCTCTACATATAAGTTAACAGAAGATTCTAAAAAGAAATAAGAAAGAAATTTAATTGATATGTCAATGTGTAAAATAACATGCTTATGTAAATATGTAAATTACATAATATTAAAATTATGAAGTATTTTGTATATAGAAGTTTCCGGACAATTCTTCTTCATACAATTGGAATATAAAAAGTCCGATGATTGCTGCTTTTGAAATGTAGTTTTTAAGAAACGTGTAATTATTATAGGTATCTCTTTCACCAAGCCCAAGACTAGATTCTATAGTGCTCATTAAGGAGCTCGATAGCACAAAAATATTGACCCATGTACCAGAAACAAAATACTTTTTGTGCATGCTGTGTAACTTCAGCACCTGGGTCAACAGGAAGTCCATCCTAGAGTATCATGGACAATGGATCAGGCACAACAAGGGGGGCAAAGCTACGTAGAAGCTGCTGAACATCACCTTCTCCTACAACAACAGCATCTTCAACACTGACTTAATGTATACCTTGGTCTCTACAAACATCCCCCTGGCCAAGATCAACAACGAGAAGTTCAAAGACTTCTTGGAAAAGTTCACAACTGCACTACCGTGACCAGGACAATGAAATATGAGAGCAAGGCCTTCGTAGGAAAAATAAAGGAAAAGTTTAAGGACATGCTCTTGTTAATGTCCATTGATGATTACATTTTAAGGCCAAATACTGTTATAAATATTTATTACAGAAGGCTTATTTACAAAAAAAATATATTTCTTTAATTTTTATTTAAATTTCAGAAATTTACATCTTCTAAAAAATATTTTTTTAAATGGTTTCGTCCTTTTTTATGAAATTATTGTTGAAAATTTATATGAAAAATCAAGGATAAGTTCTTGTTTATTCTTGGTCCGTTTGGGTAGGCAAATGTGTGTAGTGCTGGCAGGGCTTTCGTATGGTGCATCCCTGGAGAGGCTATAATTGATTGATGTGAACCACTACCAATTGCAGTGTTTGGCAGTACATCAACTCTGCTCTGTTCCAGCTCCTCGGAAGTGACCTGAACAATGACAAGTTGCTGTTGTTCTTCACACAGTGCAGCCTACTGTGTTAAGGTTGGATAAGGCCTGAAGGAAATGTCCCTTACCAACAAGAGGAGCAAACAAACAGAGGGAATCTGAGGGACCAGATGATTACTCTTTGCAACAAGGGCAAGAGAAACCGAACCAATTGGAACTAAAGGATAAGAGCTATACTCGGTGCTCCTCAAAATAATTGTGAATCACGAAAAATCGTAATTATTTTATTCAATTGAAAAATTGGCATTTCAAAGTTGTTCTCACAATTTGAGTTTTGTGGGTCAAGTTAACTACTATCTAGTTTAACACCCTATATTTCAGTAATACTAATATACCATTAGTTATATATGACAAAAATAAAGTTTGTACAATGACAAATCATATTTTTTTACCCATAGTCAAAGAAGACGAGTAAAAAAAAGTTTTATCCGAGAAATATCACCCATTTTTTTATTACATCTTTTTTGTTGTTGTTGTTGTTGTTGTTGAAATTGAAAGATTACAGCACAATACTCATTCACAAGTAAAAAAATTATTTCTTCAAAATTGATAAATTCATCATCTTTTTTTAAAAAAAAATAAAATAATATACAGCAACAAATTATGTTTAATAAATTATATACACATATAAGCGTATGTAGAGCTCAAGAAAAAAATTAGCCAAAGAAATATTGTTCAATATTCTAAACCAGAATGTAGAAGTATTAATTTATACAAACGTTAATTGAACCAATAGTTGTTCAGCGTGGGAGTTAAAAGTATTAACAAAAACTGAGAAGTTTTTTTTTACTTATTTACGGGCTCAAAAACAGAGAATAACTCTTCAACATCATAAATATCCATTATTGAAGAGACATATTGAATATTTAAACCATAAAAAAAGAATTATAGAGAGGAGACAATTTACTTGCAATTGACAGTTTGACATTGAGAGGCAAGCATGTTTTTGAATATGGGCTTAAAACTTTTTTTATATACCGTATATTACGGCGATTCCCCATTAAAATACAAATGTGCCATGTGTTCAGTTGTTAGCTGTATATTTTTCTCTCTTATATCCCTTTATTAGTATTCTGAACATTGATTGGTCTAAATTGAATTAGAATAATAATTCTTCAGTTGAATATATATTTGGCAAAAGTTATCAACTGATTATGGGCCTTTTCTCCCTCCTTCTTTTTGGAGGAAAGGTTAAGATACAATAACAATAACGACGTGACAAATAAATTTTGACCCAGGAATGCATTTTTTTTTCTTTCTTATCCTACTAGAATTAACCTTTTAACTGGTGAAACCATTCTGAAGTTAGTCGTCTCTATACATATATCATTTCTTCCTTTGTTATTTAAACTCGATAAAAATGTAGCTATTTGTTTTAGAAGAAATGAAAGCACACAAACATCCTTTATCTATTTCAAAATATTATTAGTAAATTATTAATGTAATCAGTTATATTTTAAATGATTAGCATATATATTAAATAAAGAATTGTACTCCTTGACTTTTTTTTTTCTAATTTTAAAATATTATTTGTAATAATAACTATTGATATTTATATTGTTGAGTTTTATCAATGTAAAGTTTATCTAAATAATGACTCCTTTCAAAATTAATACTTACCATATGCTTTTTTCCATATTTTTCCTTTCTTTTTTGACAGTCGAGGTTGTGAGCTTGTCTTGATCTGCGATTCCATATTCAATATTATGCAAAGGAATCTGTATAATGAATTTATGGAAATGAAACTTTCAAGATCTGAAAGATTTGTTTTTATTTTTTTACAAATGAATTGTACAAAAATATATCATAAGATGAAAATAGGAATTAATTGTGAGTTTATATCCACATTACATGTACAATAATTCATTATATTATAAAACCCTCATCTAGGTAACTCGTAGCTCTGTTATTCTATTAGCAAATTTTGTCCATGTCAATACGTATATAAATATCCAGTTTTGATCCATTGAGTATTTATTATCTCCCTAAAATGTACATATAATGGGGACCATTTGTATAGTAATTACGTAGATTATTAACTATCACTCTGATGAATTGACTTGTTCATTGTTGAAAAAATAGTGTTTTTTGGGGGGTTTTCTTGTATTCGTACCTCTTGATAAAGTACATTCATCGAACGTCATATTCTCACCCTTTAATGATTTTCAAACTTGGAAATTGAAAAAGAGTATTTTTCATTATGGATCATACTATGAAATAAAAAAGAAACCAAACTATGTATCAGTAATCAGGTCGAACATAGTACTAAATATGAACAGTTCTGTTGATATCTATATAGTTCATCGGAGTGTACTATTTACCTAGTTTTATTTAAAAATCAATTGAATTGTAAGGTTCTAAAGTTTTTTTCATTTTAAAATGTACCCACTTTGCACAAATTTGGCTTACTTTGTCTGACATTATGAAAATTAGTTCTACTTACATCAAATTAGAATATTATTTGAAATTTCAAAAATTATTGAATAGATAATTACATACAAAAAATGATAATTGTTTGCATAAGTGATAAGATTTATTAAAGTGAATTTTATTCATCCATCCATATTTACTCCATATGAAAATATGTAGGATGATAATTTTTTTTTTTTTGGCAAACCAACACCAATATGGCTATGTGTCAGGGCGAGGAATCTATATTCTCAAATGGTGGCTCAACTTTACAAGGGAGAAGGCATATGTATATATTATCTCACTTTGACAACAGAATTACAAAAAAAATCCTCTTTACATTTTGTATGTTTTTTAGGGAAGAGTTTCGATCATGTTTTTTTTATATAAAAGCTCATTTGTTCTTGTTTTGTTTTTTTCTAAAATATTTTTCAAAGTCCCTCTCCACAAGTTAGAACACTCCTGGAATTGTACATTACTAAAACTATAGAGTTTATACTATAAGAAAGTTTGGGCAATTTTTTTTTTAAACGACAGCGATTCCACGGCGAGTCTAAGCCCAAATGATTACAAATACAAGCCGACAATATCCAAGTTAAAGTTTGACTCCCTAAAAAATGACTTAGTCTTGACATGAGTACTGCAGCTTTGGTATTTCCATATTATCTTGTTATCACAGAATTATCCTACTAACATTGCAGTTTGTGAGAGATGTGAATTGTTCCCTATATCAATATCGAGTATTTGTAGTATTGAACAATTTTTTTGCCATCTGTATTCGTATTCGATTTGATACTTTTTTCTTTATATTTGATCAAAACTTTTTAATAAGTTCTTCACATCAATGTACTTATTTTACATAAAATTATGCTGGGCTGGTGCTAGTGTTTTTCCTTGTTAATTTAATTAGAATGACAAAATAGATACTTACTTAAACATTATGTTTACATTTCTGTATCTAAATTCAAAACGTTTGTTCTTCAATAACTCCTTGACTATTACACAAAATGGACTAATAAGGAATGCGTTCAAGAGCTGAGATCCACAGCTTTTAGACAAAATGTCAAGCGCTTGATCATAATCTTTAACTAAGAAGAAATATTCCATCTAAATATGTAAATTTTTAAAAATCAAGAAATCAAAGATTCATGGAAGAGCCACTAAAAAACAAGTGCAATAGAGTGAAGTAGTCGCGTGCAGAAGGATTTCAGCTGATTTCGCAATCCTTCTGTGTGCTACTATTTTAGTAGCTCTAAAAAAAATTACAAGATTTCAAATTACCTGAATAACTATTAATATACTTATACCCCTTAGAATTTTTTACTGTTGACCAGTGTAATGATCGAAAAAAGGAATAAATCAATTTACTTTTTTCCTTGTTAAATTAATTAGAATGACAAAATAGATACTTATACATTATGTTTACATTTCTGTATCTAAATTCAAAATAAAAAACACAGAAATAAAAATACAAACAAGTTAAACATTTGTTCAGTTTAAAGGAGAATCAAATCAAGTAAGATCAAACAAGTTAACAGAATAAAGATCGGCAGACATTGGGAAAAATAAAGTCATTTAGGTAGCATCCTTATCATGTTGAGGATTTTAAATCAAGTGTGGGTGTTCAAATAATTTTTTTTAGGTGGTGAAATATGTAGCAATGTAGAAATTATAAAATATACTTGGTAAATTATTAATCTTTGTTTCAAAATAAGAGGCTGTAATTATTACTTGGGATCCTATAGAAAAACGTGCAATTGCTATATTAACACAAAAATACAAAACACAATAAAAATAGTTTACATAATAGAATACTACAAATAAATGTTCGTATTATAAAAACATAATTCATATTCATAGCAATATGGTTCCTTGTCTTTAAAAAAATTCAGATTAAAATATAATATTAATTTATGATACATTAAAAAATGACACTATCCGTCTTATCCAACAGATAGATATTTGATAAAAATACGATATAGGAAACATGTAAGTATGTATTACATACTTTATGAAGGAAATGAAGGTAGTCTTCCTATTACGGGCGTTGTTTCACGGGGCAAAAAAGATGTTCTTCAATAGCTTGTGCTGTTTCATTATAAATACTCGGAACAACATTGCTCAAACCATCAGTCAGTCATCATCCATTGGATCCGCAGTATCCATTTCATTACAATAACATCATGAAGGTGAGCTTCATTTAAATTATCAAACCCAAGAACCAAAAAATATATTCGTCTTTCTTTTTAAGGCATTCGCAGTTACATTACTCACAGCCACTTTGGCTTTTGCTGCTCATCCCCCTGCCTATGGACCCCAAATCTATTGCAGAGACACAAATACCTCCATCTATGCTGATGTATGCACTCCATCCATTGCTGTTGAGCAGGTTCCAGTAGAGAGAAAAGTCAAAAACGTTCAAGACAATGAGTACTGCTACGAACAAGTTCGTACTGTTTGTGAAGAAACCTCTCGCACTGTTGACCGTGAGATCTGCACATACACATACGAAAAGAAGGCTGAGACCCTCAGTGCCACCACTACTCAAGTAAGAACCTTCTCTACATATTTAACAAGGGAAACTAATTCAGTTCCTTTCCTTTTAAGGTGACCTATGAGACCAAGTCTGAGACCATGAAGGTTACAACTTGCTCCGCTGCTGCTCCCGGCTATGGTCATTATGCTCCTTCCAAGCCTGAAGAACACCAATACTGTCGTGAGGAATACCAAACACAAAGTTACTCCGTTCCTCTTGTCAACACTCCATTGGATGTCCCAGTCGAACTCTCTGTTCCTGAGCCAAAGAGAGTCTGTGTTACCAAGGCCATTCAAATCAACGAAGTCGTCTGTAACGACATCAAGGAACGAAAATGCTTCAATGTTGCCATCACTGTCGATGCTATTGAGACCCTTGAGCAAACCGAAGTCAAATTGGGAGAACCTGACTGTAACTCCGTCACTCTCACTCTTCCCACTCAAGCTTGCTCCAAGTCCGGCTATCACTACTAAATCAGTCTCTCACTCCTTCATAATTTATTATTATTATTTATTGATATTGATGTTAAACTTTTGGATAAGATCTAAATATTTGATGAATTGACTTGATCACAAAGGGCAATACAAAATAAATACTTTCAGTTAAACATTGTATTTGTATGGTAGTTTTTTTCTTTAAAATATGTTTAGGAAGTACATATCATTAACATTGACGAAAACCAATATCCTAAAAAAGTGTAAAATGCCTATTTGTTTCAAAAAAAAAAAAAATACTTATCTTCAAGAACCCTTGAATCTATGCAGTATTCATTGGCTATTTAATAAAATTTAAACAAATTAAAGGGATTTTTCGAGATATGGAATTATCCACTGGCACCTTTATCAGGGTCTTGTAATATTTAGAAAAAGTATGGGGCCTCACCCCTTTCAAAACTTGATTATAAGGAGTTTCTATGAGCCCATTAACCCGTGAAATGTCCAAAATGCTTCTTTTTTTTCTAATCATTACGTTGTACAAGTTTGTTCACTCTCCTCTCAACCTCCTTTCTATCCCAAATCCATTCTTCTACTTTGAACTTCTTTATTTATTCTTATGTATTACATGATTTATATATATGACTACAGATTTACATGTTTATCGAATGGAACTAGAAAATGAAAGTCTAAGAATGGATTTATATGTTGTTCTCATCTTTTAAATTGCTTAGTTAAATACAAAATATAAATGGTGTTGTCACTGAAAATATGTACAGAAGATTAACGAGTACCCCTACAAATAGTTGATATAAAAATAAAAATTATTAAGTATTCTATAGTGAGAGATCCTCCATGCGTATGGAGATTGCATCATTATAGCCTTTAACACTACTTGATAAGTCTCATACATAATCAATTTCTTAATTCAAGAAAATTAACAAGAAAAAAGTACACAATTTGAAAATATTTGTTTGACTACTCTTGGAGATATTATTCATTTTTTAGATTAAAAAAATATTGCTAAGAACCTTATACCTAAAATGATATAGGCATATGCAAAGTCATGCTTGCATTGAAAGTTCATATATCATAAATAATATGCATAATGTACATATATCGCATTATTAGATATGCTTCTGTATTCTTGAGTACATAAGTTTCTAATAAACGATCATTTATCTTTGATAACAAATATTTAATATATGTTCATACATATGTATATATATATATACATATTGAGTAACAATATTTTTTATACTTGATTATAAAGTCATAACTTTAGTTTTCAATATGAATAAAAATGAATTAATAATGTTTAGTCAATCATGAATTAATGTGACTTTTTCACCGACTCTATATTTTATAAACTACTCTAAACATATATGCAGTAACCTTTTAACTAGTTATACAACATACATATTTCCTTCTCTTATCTCCAAACCCAAAAGGCGAACTCACAAAGTAGCTTATTTCATCATCCAAACCTGTTACTATTTCCTACAGGCGAGATATTGCATCATTTCAGTGATGAAATGAGCTTTTGCAATCTACGTCTTTTAAATTATTTTATTACCCCTAATTATCATAAAAATTAAAATGATAAATATCTACATTATGTCTAAATTTCTGCACGCAGAAATTTTCAATGTATTATTTATTTGATAACACGGTAATAAATCATTTGATTTATATATTAAAAAATGCAGTGAAAGAGTCTATTTGTTCCTGTTTCTTATAAGGTTTCAAGTTCTCTTATTTAAAGTATTTTTGCAAAATGAGATTCTTCTTTTCAATAAACTCATTTTTTTTTTTTTTTTGGAAGCTATCATGCATAACTCATAAGTGCATACCGATGAATAAATTAGTCAGGTGGTTCTTGAAATGGGTTTAATTTTTGTAACTAAGATAATAAAAAATTATTTTTTTAATAAAGACAAGAATTTAATTTTTCGCTTCATCTCTACTGATCTCCATCTCTCAAACTCTTGATATCATTTTTGTTCTCGTGTGAGATGCTCTTGATCACAATACTGCTACATGTATTAGGATAGTTTCATTTCTGTAAATTCATATCAATACGTTATTTATAAATATTATTCTATATAATTTAATCATTAAGATGAATTCACATATGTTTGGTGGCTGACCATCAGACATCAGAATGTCCTGGAGCAACTTATTTATAAAGTATCTGCAAATTATGATCTTCAAATCTTAACAAAAAAAGAAACTCTTGATTGGTGGAGAGAAAATGCTGCCTAAAAATTGTAATTGCCGAGATGTAATTCTCTGTACTTTATAAACAATAAACATCTGTGTTCACAGAACCTCTTCACTTTGAAAAGGAGACATGTTAAAATTTGAAGGTCATCATAAATATGCAGAGCTCTTAGAAATAAGTGATTTATTGTTGAAGTACATTAAAACCACTCAAATTCACTTTTATTTTTTAAACTAAACTATGTTATGTGTCATTTTGAACTATTAGATTTAAAATAATTTAAATACTCAGATGAATAGATTTGAGTAGAGTATTATTAAATGCCTTTGTATAACTACTTTTTTAAATAATAATTAGTTGATTGTTCTTTATTCTTTTACTCAATATGGAATAAGAATTGTTATATATGGTCCCTAATGTCTTAATTTATGAGGAAATACTAAGATTTAATAAAAAACATCAAGGATGATATGTGTTTCATAAGGATACTAAGTTCCTTTGCGACCCATACGGATATATGGACTTCTATTCATTTAATTATAATCTTACTTAATGATATAGTTTTTGTATTCATTCAACCACTTTTTTTATTGTGTTTAATAATGCCTTGCACCACTCGTTACTTTTAAACTACATTCAATTGAGGAAAATGAATGAGGTTGAATTAAAATCATATCTTGTAAGGATGTTCAATAATGAACCATCATATTTTGAAAATAGCTGGAATTATTTCCATGCCAGTCTGTATAAGTAAATTACTAACAATGACTAAAATAAAGTAATATTTTTTCACCTTTTGATCAAATTCGAATGCTTGAATATTATTTGAATAATCGAAATCAGTTACATCTCATACTGTTGATTAATTTTGACAAAATTAATTAATCTAATATGTGATTTAACATTACACACGTTATTATCATTTATTTAGGACTCGACTCTAAATTTGACTTTTAATAGCTAAATAATATTCATGATTTAGAAAAAAAGCAATTTCTGTTTTGATAAAGTATACGAAAAAAAAACTTAAAACTCAATTAACATCAATATTAATTACAAAATTTTAGACTTTATTATTGTATTATTTTATAAAGTACAAAAGATTAAAAAAGTTTTGACTCAAAATATGAAACTTTTACTCACTTGGAAGCAATTTTTGCAAGTTCATAGGGGAATATTAATATTTAAAAACTACATGGAGAACTTTGTATTCATATGGGTTTTTTTTATTGATATTATTTTTAATCCTTTCTTTGAATGCTGAAAAATGAGTCTGAATCTTTAATATTAACTAAACAATCAATTTATGTACACATAGCTAAATTTTCTATTTCTATTTCCGTGTTTTTTGATATGATAGCAAATATAAAATAACCATTAAACCTAAAAAAAGTTCATATTTTGATGTATAGTGTGATTAAGTAAAGAACATTAGTTTATGTAAATGATTTTTTATTTAATACATTATATACATATCTCTGACTGAAATGAATAAAAATCGACAAAACATCATTACGTTCTTCCATGATCTCAACATACAAATGTCTTACCATGGTAATTATGTGTCTGTATTCATTAATTGTCTCATATATAAATATGTTTATTTATACACTGTAAATGCCCTGGCTTAATGTTTATTTGTTTGCTTTTATGTCAAAAAACACGAAAATGCAAGTAAAAAATTTAGCTTATGCAGTTTATAGATTGATTTTTTAGTACATACCAAAGATTCAGACTCGTTTTTTAAACATAAAGAAAAGGAGTAAATAAATTATTAATGGCAAAGGTTTTCAGTTAATAAAAAAAATTTCAACATTTCTCTATCGGACTCTGAATTTTAATTATCGAATTTTTCATGTAAGTAACAATGAAACAAAAAAAGACCCTTTTCTGTTGAAGCTCATTTGTTTTTCATTTTAAATGATAAGGAATTAATTGAATTTTATATTGAAGAAAAATATAGATCTTGAATTTTAAAGAAATAACACCTTCAAAGCAGTTTTATATTTAATGTTATTAAAGTCTTGAAAAAAAAATATTTTTAAATTATTATCAAGTCTAATATTGATATGTGTTAATATAAATATACATGTTCACTCTTAGTATATTTAATAAAAACTAACGTGAAAAAAGTAAGAATTAGTTAACACACCGTTGTTATAAATAATTTAAATTTATGATACGATTTTAAAAAGTAAATAAAAGACGTATAATCTAGAAAAAAAAATAACTTGAAACTTTTTAAATTATCTTGTAATAATGATAAAAAAGAAGAAACCAAAGTAGCTCTTCCTATTTCGGGCGTTATTGGAAACAACGCCCGAAAAAGGATGACGTTAAGTGTTTCTTAGGTACGCTATTTTATTATAAATACTCGGAACAACATTGCTCAAACCATCAGTCAGTCATCATCCATTGGATCCGCAGTATCCATTTCATTACAATAACATCATGAAGGTGAGCTTCATTTAAATTATCAAACCCAAGAACCAAAAAATATATTCGTCTTTCTTTTTAAGGCATTCGCAGTTACATTACTCACAGCCACTTTGGCTTTTGCTGCTCATCCCCCTGCCTATGGACCCCAAATCTATTGCAGAGACACAAATACCTCCATCTATGCTGATGTATGCACTCCATCCATTGCTGTTGAGCAGGTTCCAGTAGAGAGAAAAGTCAAAAACGTTCAAGACAATGAGTACTGCTACGAACAAGTTCGTACTGTTTGTGAAGAAACCTCTCGCACAGTTGACCGTGAGATCTGCACATACACATACGAAAAGAAGGCTGAGACTCTCAGTGCCACCACTACTCAAGTAAGGACCTTCTCTACATATTTAACAAGGGAAACTAATTCAGTTCCTTTCCTTTTAAGGTGACCTATGAGACCAAGTCTGAGACCATGAAGGTTACAACTTGCTCCGCTGCTGCTCCCGGCTATGGTCATTATGCTCCTTCCAAGCCTGAAGAACACCAATACTGTCGTGAGGAATACCAAACACAAAGTTACTCCGTTCCTCTTGTCAACACTCCATTGGATGTCCCAGTCGAACTCTCTGTTCCTGAGCCAAAGAGAGTCTGTGTTACCAAGGCCATTCAAATCAACGAAGTCGTCTGTAACGACATCAAGGAACGAAAATGCTTCAATGTTGCCATCACTGTCGATGCTATTGAGACCCTTGAGCAAACCGAAGTCAAATTGGGAGAACCTGACTGTAACTCCGTCACCCTCACTCTTCCCACTCAAGCTTGCTCCAAGTCCGGCTATCACTACTAAATCAGTCTCTCACTCCTTCATTATTTATTATTATTATTTATTGATATTGATGTTAAAATTTTGGATAAGATCTAAATATTTGATGAATTGACTTGATCACAAAGGGCAATACAAAATAAATACTTTCAGTTAAACATTGTATTTGTATGGTAGTTTTTTTCTTATAAAAGAGTTTGGAGGTATATAAAGTGAAGATTATACCTATATACAATTGAGCATTCCCCATTTTAGGTCCATCTGTTATTTTGTCTGCATCAAAAGTTATTCTGCTTTCTATTAATGAAAAATGATAACTGTAAAGTTGTTGTCAATTGCATTTTTTTAAATCTTCTTTGATATTGCATTTGTTAGAAAAGTTTTGGTACAAGTTGGTATTATTGGAAATATTTTTTTTATCAAGATTCGATGCTAAGTCCATAAAGTTGTTCATAATATTGCCATCAATTTAAATTTTAACTAGAAATTTACCCACAGTGTACATGCAAAAAATATGACCTTTTTTTAATTTAAGATGGGATCTCATTGCTAAAATACAAGGCCTTTGAAGACAGCTAATTTTGGTTTTTTAAAAAGGTTATTTTTCATATTTCAAATAGTTCACAAAAATGGCTATTAATGGCTGAAGCTCTGCAGTTATCATTGTTTCATCAATTAGTTGCAGAAAATATTTTGTTACAGACAAAATAACTGATTGACCAGACAACGGGACAGGCACCTACATATGTTACAAAATATACATTCTTTTTGAGTAGATTTTTCATTTTTGTATGTACAGCTATTCTTACTTTTTATGAATTTGATGTTAACAACTAAAGTACTGATTTAAATTATGCTTTTTTAGAAGAAAAAAAACCCACTTTAATATCTTTTCAACGGAAAGCAACAGTGAAGACATGTAAATGTATAAGTGTAAAAGCTCGTGGGATTGTGTATGATGAATGATGACATAGACCTAAAGGCCGGGAGCCACATTGATTATTTTCATCAAGACTATTGTAAAGCTCAAGGATAACTTGTAGTTAAGGATATTTAAAGATATTGTTTGAAGTCAAAGTATATAAAGCCAGTTTATCATGTTTCTTTAAATAAAGTTCTCAGAGCATCAGTAATTACTAATTACGTCTTAGATCTCTTAAAACAGTCTCTTGCTGCTTCTAGCTTACCAGCAAAAACGAAAAAGGTAGCTTATTAAACGGAAGCCAAGGTATATTCCAATATTTGAGTATGTCTTTTGATTCTTTTTCCCTTCTTTTTTATTCCTCAGCACCTCTTCTCTACTTAATTTAATGAACCATTTCAAATAAAGTTTATTACATATATAAAGACTTTTAGACATAATCCATACCACAATATATACATTTTTGAAATCAGTGTTCAAAATTACGACAAATGTCAAAAAAAATAATAATAGATTTATTACTTGAAGAAAAATCAGAATATTAATTAATACAGAAATATTAGTTAAGGTTTTTATTGAAAAATTTAAAAATCTTTGGGGATTTTAAACAAAAATCTTACCTAATGTTTGATTATCATAAGTATATAATTTATCTAACAATATTTATTATTTTATTAATTTATAGACTTTGCTTGCCTAAATATGGACTTGAAAGTGTAGAAACAAACCGTTCACATCTTATTTATTTGTTCTTGTAATACCATGTTAAATATATCATATGATTTGTCAAACAAATTTACTTGCATCTTATATTATTATTTTCAATTTTTGTTTTTCAAAAATTCAAGAAAAATCCTAAAATGTGATTTTATTGGCTAAGTAGCTCAATGAAAGACAAAATTTTAAGGGCATTTTGAATCATATATTTTTCTTGGGATCGATCATATCGTCAGTAATTAACAAACAAAAAGTGTCACAAGAACGGAAAATCGAATTTAACCATTTTAATATTGGGTATCTGAGAATTCCAAAAATGTATGATACTTGTATGTTTATTAGTGAAATTTGGAGGAGATGTGTGCGGAAGTTTTTTGTCAACTGTTTTATACGTATTAAGATATGATTACAAGAACAGCAATATCTTAATTAGTCAGATCGGTTTTCGCTTCGGCATGATTTTTTGAGAATCTTTTAATAAACACTTCCATTTTCATGCAAAAAAAAAAAAATAGTGTTTGTTCGTTAGCATATTCGTACATCAGAGTCAGGGCTCAAAGTGTCTAGTTCATCCGCTGAACTAACTACCCGAAGTGTTTTTGGTTAATGTAAACACTTATTTTTGTACTTATACTTTCTTATATGTATAGTAAATAGGAAAAAAAATTAAGATTTATTCTGTACATTCTTATTAATTAGCTAAATAATAACTTTTGTATTTGTAAACAGGTTTTAATACTACATATATTTAAATAATTATTATTTGTCCATATTCATGAAAAAAGTAACTTCCTCTTATTGTATATATTGTTAATATATTCCATATTTCTTATATTTGATCAGGTATCAATTATCATGATTTGATCAAGTATTATAATTATTCTTGTAGACCAACATTCCCCCCCCCCTCCTATTGACTAATACGTCGTATCATTATTTTATAAACCTTTATTATTTTACATTTGAATAACACTGTTTCATAATTAAATTCAAAGTACATATATATGTAAATCAACTACAAAACAAAAATTAATACAACGACTTTTGGAGATTTCTTTAATATCAAAATAAGGAAGTCAGGATTAATGACGAAAAGGAACACGTTTTCCAGTGGATAATTTTTGTATATCATACTTATGATTTTCAGCTCCAATTCAATATATATATATATATAACACCTCTTCTCAGTATTCCGTGTAACAACTGTGTAAAATACTACTCATTATCCACATTCAAAAATCATTGTGGAAACTGCAAAGATTATATCTTTGGCATGATAACCCATGCAAGTTTTATAGATCTTAGCTCTTAAATTATGTATCTGACTTTTATTTGTTATAATTATAAAGTATAAGAATATATAATATGAAAAGACTGAGAAAAATGCCTCTCCAAAATCAAATTATTAATTGAAAACAAAGTTATCACTGAACACTAGTGTTGTATCTCTTGTGTACGATTCCTTCGAAAAAATCGACCAGAATTAATCACTTAATGCATTGATTTTGTTATTTGTTCTTGAATTGAGTTCAGCCGAACTGCCGCCGTTAAAATATTTGCGAGACAAAAGTGAACTAATTTTTTTGAACGAATCATTTCAATGAAGTGATTCTAGGAATTCAGAGCAGTAAAGAGAACTCCTATTACTAATATGGGTTATGGATTAGTGAATGATAAGAGTTACCCCCCCCCCCCAAATAATGAGTGAATTAATTATTATAAGATAAAGCATCTTAAATGAAGAATTACAATACATTATAATGCAAAGATTGGAATTATATTAGATGAATAATTTTTATATATTCTAATGAAAATTACTAGTAGTGTATATTTAATACAAGAGTTATACGACTTATGTTATAACTTATAAGTACTGATGTCCAAATTATATAATTAAGATTTATTTGTATTTTTGACCTTTATTTCCATTGTTTATTTTTTGCATTTTAGGAATGCCTCTCTTCTCCAAGATCTCTCCTTAATCAAGACCAACTTCAAGGCTCTGAAGGAGAGCATCACTTAGTTTGAATAAAGACGCCCTTTCTTACAGGACTTGTCCATCATTCAGAAGGTCTGTGGGAGCTTGACCATACCCAAGTTTGCTGACAAGCTCGAGAAAATCCTAAAGAAGAACCCAGCCTATGGGAAGACGAGTAAAATTGGCTAAGTGACTGGCTTGAAGCGAGCTTCAGTACCAATTTGTATAAAAAAGAGGGATTGGAGGGGAGTTAAAGGCTTTGTAGGAATACTTGTATACGTACATATTGGTGTGTGTGTGTGTGTAATTGTGGTACCCATGAATATTTTTCGTTTCACCCTTAACTGTCTGAATTATTATATAAGCGTCCAAAAAAAAATTCAATGTACTTTCCCATTGATTAGTATCCCTATGATACGAAACAACTGTGCTTGAACGAATAATTTATGTAGTGTTCAAACAAAAGTTATATACCTAATATGGAATATTCGTCCAACCGGATGTCAAATTATTATTACATTGAAAATTGAGAAAAAGTCCAAAGTTAGTTTTTGAGCTTGCTTTAATTTTATGTACATTTTTTTATTATAATAACAACTTGACTAATTTGAATGGTAATCTGATAAACATTTTTTTATTTTGTCAAAACAGAGATCGATGATCTACCAGATCTATTCCTCCCATAGACTTTTTATATTTGTATATGATGTAAGGGCAAGATACGTCACTTTATTGAATCGTTTTTACATTATAAAGAGGATGGGTTTTGACAAACGTTGAAACTAAATTAATGATTTTATAATCAAACCATCGAAGAACCCACCAATGATCAATTGTATTTAACTATTACGTCATTCAATTTTGTGTGTTTTTTTTTCTTGTAATAAAAAATAGGGTTTAATATAGCTGACGATACATGTCTTTCCTTAAGACCTAGATTTTCATACACCACTAGTAATGACCAGTAACTGCCTTTGATAACATCAAAGATGATATGGTAACCATAAAAACTAGCTCGTTTACTAATATCACACAACCTTTCCTTGAATTTTGGTTGAATTTTTTTTAATATTAATACCTCTCAAAAAAGTAACTTTTTTGAGGAAAAAATATTTTCTAAATATAATATTTATGTTTTTACCTAAGAAAATGTTTCATTTATTGCAAGGTCATTATAAATTCAAGGTTAAAAATAGAGTAGTAAATCTTATGTTGTGCTGGTATGTAAAAAAAAAAAGATAAAGTTAAAGTGATAACCAAATTTTGACAAGTTCATGGAACTTTATACTGAATTACTGCATCATCACGAAGTCATTGGAGTCTCAAAGTAAACAAGTTTCGTTCAAGATTAAGAAAAAAGTTAAGGGCTAGGATATTTTTACCATCTATGTTAAGATATTAAACCTGAACCACTCAAAAGTAAATGTCTGTATGTGACTAAGTGAGAAGAACAAAGGATACATAAAACTGAGGAAAATGTCAGCAGAAATCATAATCCACGATTGTAAGTGTAAAATAAGTATCCCGAAAATTTCAAGTCTGACGGGAGGTTTCGAGAGGGATTTGATGATCATCAGATGGAACTTGGACTCCATTAAAACTGGAGATTTACAATAACTATAATGAAATGATATCAGTAGTGGAAGAATCTTAAATGCTAGAGTTAATATAATTACTACGTATTTTGAAATTATTGCTTTAATTTCTAATATTTGATACTTATTAGTTTAAGTAGGCCATTGTAGCATTTGCCAACTCTTTGTAGAGCGATGGATTTTGAGAAGTCCATAGAGCCAATAACAACTCTGATGGACGGAGGTTTTGTTCTTAGAGCCATTGTCTACTCATAAACGAAAACAATGGATTTGAATAATGATGAAGTATATTTTTTAAGAAAATATTGTTTTTTTGGCTATTTAATTTAATAACAATGGACAACATTTTCATCTATTTCCTTTTTTTGAAAAGAAAAAAAATCATTCTCAGTTTTGTTTGAGATACCTTTTTGACAGTTAATTTAGATGGGTTATCATCATCAATGCAGGATTAGATAAATTGAAAAGATGTTTCACCTAATTTAGGTTATAACTTATTCTATTGGATCAACTGACATTGCGACAATGTACCAAATCTATGTACTAACATATTAAATAATTAGGGATGGTTGTATAAATTCAGAATGTGAGAATGGAATTGTTGAACTGTGTGTACATATTAGGGAGTGAGGAGAGAATTTTTATTGGTTACTGATTTATGGAGTTGTTGCCCTTTCCTACTAGATAAGTAGATATTGCTTTATGAGAAATGTAATAAATATGAATAAGGGCAAATATTAAAGTAAAATTTGTGTCATAAAAAAATATGAAAGATTCTTTTTGAGATTATTTGAAAATTACTTGATCTTATCTTGTCATTCTATTATACTTATTTAGGTCAAACTACGTGGATATGTTGGCAAAAATTTCACATGATCGTCGTTTCACCACTTTTTTTTTCGGATAAACAAAAATATTTTATATTTTCATTAGTTGACACATCTCTAATTTAAAAAAACTGACTCTGTATATTATGAATTCATAAGGACTGTAATACTTTTTTACTTGTCCAAGGGTATCCCATCAAAACAAACTACCTTTACAATATACACGACGAGCTTTGTGGGATAAACAAAAATACACAGTATTCTCCCTTCAGCTGTTTTTCATATGTTGACTTTTTTCATTTAAAGCAGCTGATACTAGGTATTATGAACTAACAAAGGGTATTACTATTATTTATGATTTTGATGTATAAAAATATACTAAATCAAGGATTGCACGCCCTTTTTTTTGAATTTTTGAAAATTATACAAGTATTAACGATTGATTTGTATATTCGTAGAATTTATTGATGTATAGTGTATCTAAATAATAACTCTGCCCAATATTAAAAAATTGGCAACAAGGAAAATACAGAAGGGTAGCTACCAGTTGTTTTTCCAAATTTTTCCTTCCATTTCGCGAGTCGAGGTTGCGAGTAAACAAAAAAGCTCGATGTGATTATATAATATATGTTTTGTCAAATTTTTCCTTTTCTCCTTAAAAGTTAAGCAAAAATGATATCAACAAGAATTTATGATGTTTTTCACCACAACAGTTTGCGTGATTTAGATAGTGCTCCTCATTATCGGATAAATTTAATATGATTTAATATTGCAACGACTCTGTGAACAATATTCAACATTATGAAAGGCTCCAAAGCATCAACAGGACACCGTTTACAAGGTGTTTGATATGAGGGAGGGGGGTATATAGCTCTAAACATAGGAGGACACATAATGTACGACGCTTTCAAAAGAATTATGAATTATTAGACTATTATTATAGTACAATTTGTTTACATAAAATTAGTTATAACTTTAAAAATTGAAGAGACTCCAGTGTCGACGATCCTGATCAAGAATTTGTAAAACCTTTGCTTACAGACAATAAAATCCAGAACTAAATTTTTAGAGATATAATTATTTTTAGAAGCATCTATGATTTGTTTTATTATCCTTCAGTTGAAATTGTATTATTTTTTAGTTCTTTAAATTTTGATCATAAATACATATTACAATATACAATTATTTTGAAAATGAATCTTTTTTTTTACTTCTATATAATGTATATATTGTATAATATCCGTATTTATCACAATTATCGGAACATATTGTCATAAGTTCTCTCAACCTTCGTTTTTTCCATAAATTATAATTATTGGTTGATATTAATAATATATTAATCAAATATTAACTCTCCAATATACTATTTAAAGTAGTTAGTCACACATAAAAACCAATCTATTAAGAGTAATTATTCAAAATTGTAGCATAATTTTGCGGATTTGATTAAAAATTACTATATAACAAGTAATATTTAACCATCGATAAAAGGGCCCGAAACCAGTTAATTAACTCTTCCCAATTGTGGAATTATTATTCGTTTAATAGAAGATAATTGTTCACAGCATAACAAGATCTATCTCAAGTTCAATCAATCAATGTTCAAAATACTAATATGGGGAAGGAAACTAGAAAATTCAACAGCTGACAACAAGCCATGGTGTCAATTGGTATGTTGGTGGCATATATTGGATCCATGTAATTGAAATTAATAACTGTTTTTTGTGTCGATGTATTTTTTGAGAAATTATTTGACATTTGATACATGCTCATTATAAATCTATAAGAATCATATCCAACATAAAATATAAGAACATTAATAGATAATACGTTCAAATAAAGTTATGTTTAACCCATATATGTATGTACATAATTATATAACCCATTTATTTTAAGAGGCTATGACGTATGACATAGTTGTTTGACTACTCACAGCTCCAATAATAACCTCTTACAATGTATACCATTCTAATATCGTCTAAAGTTAATTTTACTGCTCCTTTATCTGTAGAAATTTCCTTAAATATATAAATTTTTCAAACTTTCCTATTGAGAGTCCTAAAAGTTTTGGGTTTTAAAAGGAATTACCACATCACAAGGTGAGATCTTGTGGCATGTTTCTAGGTAAATATTCATGATAATATTTTAGATAAATGGCTCAAAATGGCCCTTAACCTTTTAACTAGTATCTCTATTCAAAGTGTATTCTTTTTATACCTTAGACTCATGCACGTTTGACCTGTATAATTGATGAACAAAACCCAAAGGTTAAATTAACTACTTTTGGGACTTGGAAAAAGAAGCCAAACCTTCAGGAACTATATTTGCTCTTAAACACATGGAAATAGACTAGAAAATATTACCCATGAATCAAACGTTGAAAAAAATAACCTTGTAGTGACGCTGTTTGCATAGGTAGAACATAGTATATTATATTCTTGATATATGTAACACTTGAGCATGGATTTTAAAGACATTGAAAATAGAAGTGTATTGAAAGTGTTCAAACAACTGCATCGAAATAAAAGATGAATAGATACACTTGAGCAATTCACTAGCAAAAGGAGATTTTCATACAATTAGCTTAGTATTGAAATCAGGAAGAAAAAAATTTAGGATTGAGAATGTTTGGGGGTTTTTGTTTTCACGATTTATAAATGTAGGTAACTTTTGAGGTAAATATATTGTGTAGTCATCATATCATTCATTATTTACTAATTGACACCATATAAAAAAATAGTAACTTTTCTATACGTACTCATGGGAAATCTCGGGATCGTGCTAGCTATGCCCATTTTTTCCACGATAGATCCAACATAGCTTTTATATCTAACCAACTATGTACATGTAGTTCATGTTGAAAATATTTCTACGTGAAATGAAACGTACACCTTTTTTACCTTAACTATCCTTGTTGTGTTACTCACTTAGAGAGGCATACTAAAAAGACCTTCAAACAATGAGCTGCCAGTGTTTGGAACACGCCTATTATGCAAACATATAAACATAATTTTTCTGTTATATCAGTGGTTTTTTTTTAGCAATGAGTGCCTTTGATATACATAATTATCAATATGGCTGTCAGAAAATCAGCTTCACATATTGTACAGTGTCTGAGAGCCACATAAAAGCTTTTAATGGTTTTGATAAGTCCGTTAGAAACAGATGCATTGACTAAAAAGTAACCTTGAAAATAAAAATGCAAGAAAAAAAGAAAAAATACTTTGGAATGGTGTGTAGGAACAAGTGAAATTCAAGAAAATGAATACAAATGGTTTTTAAAAGAAATCATCAAAATTAATTATTCATTTGACTTTTTGCATTTGCAAGGTTTTTATGAGTTTAAGAACCCAAAATTAAAATTAATAGCCATGTACCGAAGGTAATAGTACATCATTATGCTATGGAATATTAGCCCACGTGTATGTACATAAAGGGTATTGCCCTCTTTTCTATTAAATAAATATCTATATTTAGACCTTAATAATGAAACTAGGTGCACTGTGGGTTTTACACTACATTTTACAGGGATATCCCAATAAAACTTTCTCTTTTACAGAAACAATTGCAACATGGTCTAAAAATAATACTCATTCAGAGATCCATTCAAATAATTTTAAAGATCATTTAAATTGACGGAAAACATTTTGATGAGATGATCACCCAAACAGATGTATATTTGCATTAAAATTAATTTGAAATGATCTGATATTATAGGTATATATGATAATGCATATCAGGCTTATTCAAAGTTGTGGAGGATTTGATTAGACAAGCATGAGGATTTGATACTTTTTGTTCCTACAATTATTTGTTGAAATAGATTTACTGCTTGCATCTGCAGAGTAGAGAAATATTCATATGCTCAAGTCATATATCTAAAACTTATCATTATCTATAGTCTATTATAATTTATAGGTATAGAGAGCTCTCTCAGATATGCAGAATGAGCGCGTTGAATGTAAACGATTACATTTGAGGGGGAGAACCAAATAGGAGAATGACTAAAATGTTTCTTTTCTTTTTTCACTCTTGGATTTGAGTATAAATAGAAATGAAATCTTATTACTCATATCAGTCAGTTTTCATAGTTTGGAAGTCTCAATTAAACATATAAATAACTCAGGTAAGTTGTTGTTGTTAAATCCATACTCAAAGCTCCACCTCACGACATCTTCTCTCTTCTTTTATTATTATCTTTTTTTAGACTTTAGCATCTCTTGAAAAGGAATTTGACCTTCTCGCATGAGGCAAAACAAATAGGAGCTCACCCTCGGCTTGGCACATTATAAGTAATGCGGAATTTCAATAATAAGAAACAAAGAAAATAGATGAATATTATGTAAATCAATTCCAGAGTCATAGAAAAATATTTTCTCCATACACTTTTTTAAGGCTCTGTGGAGTTCAAATTCAAATTGAGGTTTCGAGGGTGGTGTAATGCATTTACCCAAGATTCTTCATTGATATTTTGTTGTTAAAAAGTCTAATAACTTGTTATTTGTATGTTATTTAATATATCCAAAAGTTTGATACTCGACTTGATCACGTAAGGCAATACAGGAATATAAAAAAATCCCACATCGTATTACTCATTAAACTTAATATTTTATTTGATTAGAAGTTTTTAAAACTTCGCTAATATGCATGCAGACAGATTCATTCTACCTTTTTTAAAAATGGAAATATGGATTTATTACGTAGGTATACTATAAAAAGAACAAGAAATAATTAGTATTCATATAGGGAGACATGCATTCAGTGACTGTGTGACTAATTACGCTGCGAATGTTGCTCTTTTGTGGCATAATTTTTGATTTCTACATAATTTCACATCATTATTGATCTTTGAATGCATCATGGTGAAGAAATAAGTAGAACATAATAGGTATAAAGGTAGAAAATAAGAGTTAAGCCTTACGAAATTACAAGGTATGTATAGCTTAGTATACTTGCTAGGCATGTAAAGAACTAGTATTATGTAAGTAAATACAATTGCAATTAGAATAGGATTGTATTTGAACAGTTGCGTTGAATGTTGGGAAACAAAATTAACGATCTGTATTCTATGCTAAAAAAAATAAACTAGTGTCGTATCCTATAAAATTAATTATGGACTTCTAATCTCAAATCCTTTTAGACAAGTAGCTTACAAATATTTGAAAATGATACAAAGAAGAAGTGATGAAACAATTTGATCTGAGCTTTTAAATCTGATAAACTTTTAAACACTCAACCAATCTTTTTTTGTATAAATGATGGTACCTATATGTTTCATTTGAACGACTCGAGTGGATTTGTCATTCATCTTCAACAGACTTTATGAAAAAAAAGATGTTTCATTTTAATTCGCCGGTCCAAATAAATTCCACCTACAAGAATGATTCTTACATAGAATAAAAATGAATAACATATTTCATAATTTTAAGAATCCTAGTTCACGTCATTTAATTTAAACAGGTACAGAAAGAATAGATTTTATATACTTTAAATCAATATAAAAATATTTCAAGGATTGGTAATGATCCAAAAATACAATTACAAGGAAATTTGGATCAAATTGGTTTTCCATCGACCGATAAATACAAAATTTTTCATTTGAGACTCTCTTTTGGAGGTTTTTATTGAGAGAATTGTCCAGAGCATATATGTATGTTTCTAGGTTATATAAAAGTCTAAAACTCTAATCAAATCTTCAAAACATTTTTGCTCTTCTCTTGAAGAGTTTGATGAGTTTGGAGGTTGTTCCTGCGTTAAACAAGAGATTAGTTTAAAGTTCTTGATAACTGCAAATGTGTGTGATACTAACAGTCTAAGGCAGCCTTACTCAATTTCCAAAGAGAGTCATGCGTAAATATTACGATCTATTGACTAAAGATTTACAAAATTTATCCATCTTTTTTGCTTTTAATTCATTTTATCTAAAAGGGAAATCTGCAAAAATTTTCATTCACTCAATAATATATACAACTTATGTATTATGAAGTTAAATATGCCACATAAGCAATTAACCTTGTCTCTGCCCCAGAAAGTTTAACATTCTAATATTTCATAAATAAATGTCTTCAAATTTGTAGATTGCATAACATAGGTACGTAATACGTACATTGTACATTGTGATTGAATGTAATATTTGTGTGGGAGAAAGCGTCAATAGGATTTACCTCAAGGTCATAAACATTTGGAATAACGTACCTCATCTTTCAATTGCCATGAATTGTACCTATATAACAATATATTGTACAAATATATTGTTATGTAAAGATATGAAAAATTGAATAGAGGAAAATTTCATTCTGATAACCATATATGTATGTACATAAGTAAATAGGTAATTGAATGAAGAGGATTCACTAATTATAATTTGATTCTATTCCTAAGAGTTTATTCAAGGTGTATAATTACATAACCTCTGTATCAAAATAAGGAACATTTTCATTTAATAAAAAACCTAATTTTTTAAAACAACACATTTTATAGCTCTTGCGTCAACAAAGTTTCTTATATTAGAAAATTCAAAAGGTTTAATACCTTGTTCTAGCTAGGCTTGACTAATTAAGCAGGAATATTTATTTACTATGCTTCAAATGTACTTTCTTTACTCTTGTATAGAGGAAAACCGAGACATTATTAATCTTCTAATAAAACCCTTAAAAAATTGGGATTTTCTTTCTTTTCTTTTTTTGTAATAAAAAACATATAACTCAAACTTAAGGTTTAAAAAAGTTTTGTAATTTTGGCTGTAATTACGATTGGCTTAGGTGACATCAATTTTTTTTTTTTTTTTTTTTTTGGGTGGGGGGGTTCAAAATTTCCAGTTTCCTGTTGATTATTAGTTTATTAAAATTTCATTTTTGCTTTGCTAATAATTTATACTAGTTCTATAAATAAGGTTTAAATAAAATTATTTTTTTTTTGTACTTAGTGGTACAAAGTAAAAAAGTTCGCTCTACTTTTTAAAGCTTTAAATGACCTAATTTCCCTTCAATATGTTAGAAGTGTACTCATACTGGCTGAATAAGTTATATTGAATTCCCTATTAGAATATAGGATTAAATAGTAAAAATTTAATTTTTGTCATAAATATGATATAAAATGTTTTTAAAAATGTTATGAAACCTGGCTACAGATTAAGGAGTAAACACTTATTACTCATCCTGTTGCTTATTTTAATTTTCATGTTGGTTGCATGAATTTTTAAAGAGTAAATATGAATTTGATATTTTAGTTCTAGCTCAATGATCTCATTAGATGATAGGAATGACTCATTATTCAACAAAATCTATTTTTATCAACAAAAAATCATGAATAGATTCTATTGGAACAGTTTTGCTTTTATAACTATAAACTTGGATTTTGAATAAATTAAATATCTAATTTTAATAGTATTTGAAGTACTAATTTCGATTCTGCACTTAACCTGTATCATTTTTTATTTTATTTTTTTCATATCAAATCTGCTTTTTGACAATTTTTGATTTGAACTTTTAGAGTTCTTCTAATCAAAAATAATTAAATAATTCAAATAAAATTGGATTTATTTTCTTTCAAGTTAGATGTTAGTTCCAATAATGGGTTCATATTTTGATGTGAAAACATCCAAATATGAGAAAATGCAATGTAAAGTGTAAAAAAACAACTGCTTTTCTTTCAGGTTTTTATTCAGAAAGGAATAATGTCTTCGTGTTTTATTTGTTTTTAACTCCAATATATTCAGTAGAAGCTTAAATAATAATTAATTAATTGATTTTTCATTATCAAAAGAGTATTTCCCTCTAGATGATCAAATATATATTGATTTTTTCTTCTTTTTTTCAGTTGTATTTAGGCAAAAATAAGACCATGCTGTTTTAATAATATGTAGTAAAAATACTATTGTTTACATATTTTTTTAAATAATAGATTATGTTTCAATACCACGGAATTTTAAAAAAATTAGCACGTAACCTCAACCAATTTCTGCCTCAATAAGACTGGAAACAAATCAACAGACTATTAAACTATCCAGAGGAAAATATTTTTTTTTTAAATAAAAACAACTTTATCATTTGTTTTATTTCAATATTTGCAATATCATTGTTATTATTCATTGTTGTGAATTTCTTGGCTTCTTATTTTAATAAAACTGACTATAAATCCATAATGAGTGAAAAAATACTATGTAATATTGTATATTTTTTAACTTATTGAAGAGAAAAAAAAATTATAGTTCATCTGATCAAGAATAGATTGTTAAGTCAAGCTTTTTAACCTCCATTTTAAGTACTGAACAAAAAAGTAATATAACCATATGGTTATCATCAGGAATAAGATTTCACATTGGTATTATATTTAAATTGTTACTATATCTAATTTTTGTATGTAAAACCAAGTTTAAATTGGATTTAATTTTATGTATATAGTGGCCCACAAAAATATAAAACCTTGGTTATGCTCTAAACTTGCAGTTTTCAAACTGGAGTGTGTAAGAGTTCTTCAAAAAAGGAATTCTCAATCAAAAAAAGTATTTATAACCATAAAAACTAACAAAAGTGGAAGAGAGGGTGATACATATTTATTTATTATCTGGAGAAAAGGAATCACTTTCCTGCACTCTGAAAGACTACAGATATAGAATATATAGATATTGCTTCTTTTAATAACTTTTCTATTTTCTAAGTATTTGTAAAATCTGAGAAAATATAAACTTTAATTGTATGTTTAGAAAAAATTCTTCCAAAGATGTGTACATATGAGTTTTATGAGATTTTGAATTATTTGCTCTCAAAGATATAGAACTAAAGACTGAAACTTTTTTCATATTGTATTTGTTCTTCAGAACTTTAGTGATACCTGCATATGTATTACCTAAATTTATTGGAAATGAATTGTATAATTTCACTTTTCCAGAAAAGTTGTGATGTCATTTTCTTTATAATTTCAACTTTTAGACATGATCTATATTGCATAAGTGTTGTGCTTGTTTCTTTTTAAAGTATTTTAATATTCGCAATATACAAAAGAGGAAGATAATAAGGATACTATTTATGACCTTAAACATAATAAAAATGGATCATTAACTTACAATTATGGATCATAACATGGTTTGGTAATAGTAGAAGTCACGACGTTAAAATTTATTCTAACTTTTAAAAGTTAAAATAAGCAGTGAAAATGATAAAACATTAACTTTCATACGAGAATTGTAGCTGACACTTTTAGGATCTGTCAACTGAAGAAAAAGCGTTTCATCTATATCTACTTATATTGGATTAATTGTGATGTGGATATTGAAACTAATTTTTGAAGTTTTGATCTCAATATCGAGATCAAGGAACAATTTTTTTCTCTTGGTCTTGTCTATATCATGAATGAGATGGTTTTGATCACAGATAACTAGGGGATAAATCTTTTTTTTATTTCCAGGCTACAGAAATAAAGATTTCTTCTCACCCAATGGAAAAAATTAAAAATAACGTAGCTGTCTTTACTTTTCTAAAATATCTACCCTAAAGAATTATAAATTAAAATCACCAAAGTAAGCACACGCTAAATAAGGAGAAATAGTAGAATCAGGACTCGATCAAAAGTATATATTAAGTCCTTTGACACCTCGCTAAAGAAAGAAAAATAAAATATTGAAATTTTGAATTACCGCATGTTATGTTATATATTCATAGTACGGAAAAGAAAGGAAGAGAAGGAATGAATCTGTTAGTTATAATTGTGCTAGTCAATTGAAAGCATCGTGGAGTAAAAAAATGAAGGTATGAATTCCATTTAATATCTTATATATTTCTAATGTAAAATAAATTTTAATTGCTACTCAGAGTCTTACTATTGTTCTGATGATTCCTTTGCTAACACACTGTTATTATGATCATCATTACGAAAGGTGCCGTAGAGGAAAGTATGCAATCAAAGTCAATACTTGCCTGCCTTCTTTTAGTTCAGATGAACTCAAAGTTAACAAGGATATTCAGGAAATAGGCTCGATCAAACGCTGTTTCACACAAGTGATTCCAAAATGTGTGAATAAAAAAAAAGTTGTCAATAAGAAGATATGCTACACTACTTATAAAGAGTCTCTTGAATATTCAAAAGTGGAAACATATAACGTGAGTTAACATGTTTAGTCTAGTTTGCTCAGATTTATTGAGCTTCTACTTATTTTTACTTATTAATGCAGATGTCCTATACAACCGTAAATAAAGATCTTTTGTCCATTGCTTGTTGGGAAGAACGCTATAAAACTTATGGACCACGTCACATAGGTCATTGGTTTTGTGACACTCAATGTAAATATAGGAAATTCAAAGTTCCATCAAAAATCCAGCCACAAGTGAAAGAGGAGATCTGTAATGGAATACAACCAAAGCAGATTTGTATACCCTTTAAAATTGAACTTCAAGAAAACGAGTGTAAGGAAGAAAAAGTCAGAAAGTGTTTAACGGTACCAACATTAGTTCATCGAAACGCTACTTATCATCATAGTAACTATGAACAAATAAAACCCAGATGTATATGGAGACGCCTCATTCTTCACTATAAAAAATGTGATTCAAAACATTGATGTATCCAAGGTTTTTTGATTTATTATATCAGTTTTTGAGAAAAGAAAAGATTTTTATACAAATAAAATTTTGCACTAAAAATCTATTGATCCAATACGGTTTTTTCATTTCTTAGCTAGTTATTATTTCTAGCTAGAATTCAAGAAGACACATACAGAAACCTGACTTTATTTTTTAAAAAGTCATCTTCTTTTTTTTTTTTGGAAATTCTTAAGTCTCAAAGAAATTAAATTGTCTTTAAATTTATTATTTCATATCTTATGAGAAGTTTCAGGTTACCTCCTATCATAAATTTCTTAATTGGATTAAGCTTAAAAATCATGTTAATATCCTCCTTTTATTTGAAGAACAAGATGCCTTTAGCATCAAAATTTATATAATTAATAGTTTGAATGGATATAGATATACCATTTTTTCTTAAGCATCTATTTATTAAATCAAAGGCAGGCTGCTGGAGAGTCCATGTCCTGGAAATTTTTTAGGTAGCCAAATTAAAAAATATTTAAATTGGTATGAAGCGATTTTTTTTTTAATTTGTAGTATATGCTTGTGATGAATACCTATTAAGATCCTACATAACACTGGTAAACAGTCAAAAATCCTAAGGGTATAAGTATAATAAAAGTTATTAAGTTTTGCAAGTTGATTTCAAATCTGCAATTTTTTTTTCGAGAGTTCTAGAGTTTTCGAGAAATCGGACCCTACTTTTTTAGCTTTTTTGGCCTATTTTCTTACTTCAACTTCAATTTAAGCCTAGAAGGAAGCTCATTTTGTGCATTAAAAAATAATGCTAGTGTATTTAAAATAAATTCCATTTCTAGTCTTCGTTTTGATCTAAAGGGACTCTTGAGGGCTGGGATACAGGAGTAGACCCAAAAGTCGGCCATATCCTTGAATATTACATGAAATGGATTAATAAGGAATGCATTAAAGAGCTTAGACCCTTAGCTTTCAAACAAGATGTCAAGAGCCTGATATGAGTCCTTAACTTTGAAGAAACCGTCCATCTAAGTGTATAAATTTTCATCCAATTTCAAGCAAAAATTCGCTAGAAATCTAAGGCTCACGGCAGAGCTATTTAAGTAGTAGCACGCAGAAAGATTAAGAAACCAACTGAAATCCTTCTCCTTTTTTCAAAAAAAAATATTAATATTTCTTTTTCTTTAATTACATTTATTGAACCCCTTTCCCTCCCAATTAAACCGATCGGACCAAATAAATCAAACATGGCTACCCATCACTCTTTTGGTATAATAACTCAATCCTTTTCATGGTTTGGTTAGAAAATAAACAGAGCTAGCTTTTCTGTAATCATCTTACGACAGGTCTGCTGAAAAAATGATTCATAACTAGGTAAAATGTTGCGCATCACGTTATGACATTTGAATTTGCATGTAAAGATTTAATTAAGAACCATACATTTAACATGGATGGAATCATAGTTTTACCGACTAATTTTGATAGATAAAAATCAAATTATAGAAAAATTAATCTATTTTCTTAACTCTGAACCCTGAGGGGGAGGATTCTATATACCAATGGATGTATCCCTACCATCCCCTCCCCAACTATCTACGTGTCTAAGTAATACAACTATCTTTTGTCTAGATATATTTATGTATTTAGATACGCTCATCGTGGAGATGATACAGAACCTCAATTGTCTTTGTCCAACATTTCAAAGGGTCCTTTCCTTGCTTTACGAATTGAATGCGTCCTTACTTTTTCAGACTTTAGCTGGGACTCTATGAGCATTTATAGGGGGTACTGATACCTAGCTATGATATGATTAAAAATACCCAAACTTACTCATGTTGATGATTTTCTTTATTTTTTCTAAAAAAAAACAACAACACCTCGTGTTGAGCTAAGAGGCAACAAATTCAGAGTTACAAATATGTATTATTTTGCTTACTTTATTGAAAATAAAAATTAAATTCGAAATAGAAATAAATCGAGGATTCGAAGAAAACAAACGTTATTATGTATCTTTAATTCCCTACATATAATGATACTCAAGATAAATTAAATCAATTGTGTACTCCTTACAAAAATACTGGACTGTTTGATATAGAATTGAGTGATTTATGATTATTTTAACGATATACATGTATAAACATTCACGATATTGAAAAAACAACAGTATACTTAATACGATATTGATTTTGTCATAAACAAAAAGGAAGACATCAAATTTTGTTCCTGTTTTTTACGGAATCTACAGTCCTATTGTATCCATGTTAAGATATCTAGCATAAATATCAAGATATGAAAATGTTTGATCTTTATAATACTGTTTAAAGAAAAAAATTCAAAAAATATATTGTAATAAGACAGTATGTACCTATATACTACTTATAGGGTTATTTATGACTCTGTATTAGGATTTTTTAAAAATAAAAATGGCTCAGTCATACAACATTTAGGTCATGCTAACTCCTTGCATGAACTTTACCTGTATATTTCAGTCTTCTTTTATTTTAATGTCTCGATATTAAACTAGATAACTAGACTTTATTTGCTTAGTCATGGTCGTACTATTCAAACTATTTTTGAACGATACTTTTTTGTTTCCCACAAATTGTAAAGAAGGTTAAGATATGGCAATGTTCCGGGCTCTTTTATATATATGTAATCAGGGTTTCTTCACTTTTTTTAAACGAATGAAATTCTTACTTGGACATTCTTACTGCATTAATTATCAGAAACGAATTTTCTTTCATATTTTTTGACGTCAATCTATATGCACTGGAACAGAGGGGGGGGGGGGTCAAGGGTTACCTTTACCTTAAAAAAAAATATATGTCGTATGATTATGGTATCATTTATATGTGATGTCATTTTTATAGAGCTGAACCATTTATGAATTAGTTTTGGTGTCCCTTTAATTTAATCAATTATAATATTCCTAATAGAATGATTTTTAGAGTTTTTAAATAACCTTAGGTTGTTAATTAATTAGCTCAAAACTATAAATTAGAATGGATTTTGAATATTGTTTATCTTTGAAAACATTGAACTATTTTTGAAAATGACCAACTCAAAAAACTATTTTACATCAGTTAAATGAACATACAATAATGCTCCATAGCAAATAAAATTGGATTAGTTCTTACTTTTTATTAACCTTTATCTGTATTTTATGAATGTGGTATTTGAAAAACGTTTCCTGTATTCCAAAAAAATATCTTCTGTTTCTACAGAAACCAATAGTTCCCATTTTAAAATGTAAATATGTAAAAACTTATAAAACACATCCACAGATACTTCTTACCATGTTTCCTAGATAATAATAGTTCTGGTATAATGTGTTTGGAAGATATAGTTGTTCCTGAGTCCTTTTTTTAAAGTCCGAGTCAAGTTTCAAGTCTTTACACACAAGTTATGGTCGAGTCTCAAGTTTTTAACTTTGAATCCAAGTCTGAGTCTCTAGCTCAATTTTATGGTCCCCCCAACCCAGTCACTGGACTCTCTTGATCGTTGATCACTTTATAATCATTTCTGAGGTCATAAGAATGATGCTTCCACTAGTTGTATAATTATAAATATTAATTGTAATATACGGTTATATAACCAAATCTGTTTTAGTTGTAAACTAAGATAATTATCGAGTAAAATGCTTAATTTTTTCGTTACCCTGACTTTGAATACGTGATTATATTAAAAGGTTATGTGTTCTGTAAAAACGCTCTTCTTCAAACTCATGTCTAGGTAATAGCAATGAGAATTTGAGTAAAAAAATGCAATTTTTAGAAACTTTAATTGGGAGCAGAGAAAGTTTAGACTAGAGAAGGGGGAGGAGGGGTTATGGGAACTGTTTTGGGTATACTCTCACTTATCAACTATTAAAACCAGATTTCTATTATCAAAAGTAAGCAATCAATCAGAAATGAGAGGTAGGGGAGTTCTACTCCTGGGTCTCCAAGATAATACTGATAAAACTAAAATTTAAAGAGCCACAAAAGTTTAAATTAGCGAAATGAAAACATTAGCCCTCATTAAAATAAACAGCAATGCGTTTGTCACGTATTTACTAACGACTACCCTTGTACTTTGTTGGAGAAATTTTTGTAAATATTTTCACTATGGTTTATTACTATTATTTACTAACTTAAATGATGGTAGTGGATTCGGTATAGAGTATCCCACCGGTACTGTAAATTACAGGTAGGTTTATACTTAGGTACTTCAGTACTCGCTCTCTTTGATAGCAGTATTAAAACCTAAGGTTATAATAAGGTCTCGACCTTACTGTGCCGCACAGTTTATATGCAACTAACAGTAGTTGTTTATTTCGGTTTCCTTTTATAATCAGTTTTGGAAGTGATTAACCAAAAGTGTACATAACATCATTGAGAGTAAGGTAAATAAACAATTATTTATGTTCATATATATTTTGAATATTAGTTTCGTTTGATCCTCTGTTTTTATTGAAAAGTCAAGTTTACTGACAAATTGGTGTAATAGTAACAAATGACGATTTCTCGTAGTAATTCATTTAGAATCCTTATAAATAAAATGATTTGAAAGGACGAGTCTTAATTTTAATTAAATATATGTTCAATATAAACTTTGAATTGTTTTTTTTAATTAATCAAAAACGACTAGATCTTCTTCTTTCAAAAACGTCAATTAGAACAGATGCTTAATACAGCATGGTTCATCATCACATAAGATCTTTGATTATTAATTTATTTATTTTTACTTTATGATTCAAATCTTTAGAAGAGGTTACGTAATAAACAAAAAGATTTTCTTTGTTTATTTTTTCGAATACTAATGCATGCAAAACATGGCAAAATGTATGTATTTTTTAACAATGAATTAAAATTGGCCAACCCTTAAATTCTTGCTCTTCTCAATTCATTTGTTTAAAAAAACTCAATAATTATAATAAAGTGATATATAATGACATGGTACTCTAATTGAGTATTATAAATTCGTCATATGAATTATATATATATATATATATTGTACATTATCATCACACCATAGGATATTATAATTAAGGACTATGTAAAAAAACCACTGACATATGGTACAAAATGAATGTATATTTAAATTAAAAGTAAGGATGGGTTCAGATATAGGAGTCTCAAGGAGACACACAAATTACATTTTTCTTGAATAATTATAATCTATCTTTTTCTTTTTTTTAAGATCATGAGTGTTGAAAATATCAATGTAACATTGTATAATATAGGTAATTGTAGACTTTTATCTGACTGAGATGAATAGAACAAAATTACAGTATGGATAAAGTTGATTTTTTTGCACACCCCATTGATCAAGAAGGTGTTTTGGGGGTATTTTTATATTCAGTTTTTGTTCAATTTTGTATCATACTCTTGGCGTTTCTGTAAAAACTCTTTTTTTTTTTTTAAATCTTGACCCTATAGTATTATGTCTTTGCCTGATTTTTGATGAGCCTTGTTTGAAAAATGAGGTTTATACAATATGAAAAATTAATAATTATATATTCAATTTATAAAGTTTTATCAAGGTATAAAAATTATAATGGGATAATATTTTTTTAAATTATATCGACCTTCCACAGGACCCCTCCCCCCTTAACATCTAATAACCTTGATTTAAACGAGACAATTATGTTTGTTGACACCGTTGATTTGAAAGCGTAATGGAATATAAGAGTGTACTATTGTGTATGTGTTATACTTGTTCATATTAAGATTTAAGGCTTGCTGTCTCCCTTTTTTATGTTTTTAATATTATATTAACATATTTATTTGTTTGAATCATCCTGTCTATTGTTATTGATGTTTTCTTTCAATGTCATCCATTATTTATTGTTACTGGGGTACAGTTTCATCATTAAATTATACTCAACTATGTGCATATATCTGAAAAACAAATGAAATTTTATCCAAAAAAATGATGCTGATTTAAAATTTAAAGATTACAAAGTCATCTGTGAGCATTCAAAGATTAAACTTCATAATATTTTATTGGCCAATTGATTGAAAAAACTAACTATTAACTCAATAATCACATTTAATTACGAAAAGAAAAGCATTGCAATGTTACAACCAAGTTTATAATATATATTAAAAATGGGTTATTTGTCTACATAAGTTCAATCCAAAACAAGGCCTTGATTAATAACTCAAAGTTAAATAAGAAAGTTTATTTTGACGAAAAATGGGAGAAGTCAATCAAATTTAGTGTTATATGCCTAATGTTTATAAATCTTTAATCATTAGTAGTCAACTTTTTTATAATCTATGTTATTTTTAAAAAATTGCTACTTAAAATTGTAGCAACTAGAATTATAACTTCAGGTCTTTTAAAAGATCATTTCAAACTGCCTCTTGAAAAAAGTCCATAAATCCAGAAAATATTATGTATTTACTACTTAAAATATTCAAATGCTATCGACTATTTTGTATTATTTTATAAAATAATAATAAGCGTTTTATTATTTATTTTACAAAACCTAGCTGCTTTCTTGAGGTAGGATGTAATTTATTCTTATCATTTGCACATCTACCGACAGTTGCCTTTGCTAAAAGACTTATTCATACTAGTCAACTTCAGTAACAAAAAATTATTTAAAAGAATGCATCCCTTAAAGCAGGGTGCACTCTGGAGTGTTGGTGTACGTGCCACAACACTTTTTTGTTTTCTATACTACAATTTCTGTTAGATAGTAAAACTTGAATTTTGAATACACAACCTCAAAATCGATTATTTCCAGTATTTATCTATAAGCCAACAAAGTATTAGGCTAATTTAGACTGTGTTCAAGCAAAATGAGCGTAATTATTTGCTCATATAGATATAGGTAAATCATAGAAATTATGAATTTTGAGTTGAAGTGTTCAAAATTCAAGTAGTTACCCTAGTTTATATTGTTTTATTATATTATAGGTGCGCCCTGGGATACATAAAAAAACACTGTTCTAATTGACATAAGGAGAAGGAATGTGGGGGAGGGGGTGTACTCAATGATCAAAAGAAATGAAAGTTGTTTACTTAATAAACCAAAGAAACCTTTTTATCTGTTGTCTTCGCATCTCAAACTCTACCCATGATTACAAATTATTTCCTCAAACAAGGATTTCTTTGAAAAATGATATATGCTTAGAAACAAAACTATGATTTAAATTTCAGGAGGAGGGGGGGGGGTGTATAGAAGGAATATGTAAAATTCAATATAATTGCAAATTTCTAAGTATGAGACTATTATTATATTTTATCATTTTACATAATATAAAGTATTATATGTATGTACATAGTTTTTAACTTTCAAGGCAATGTTTTTTACAATGTAGTCTTTTGTAGTATTAGACATACTTACCTAACCTATGTATAATGTGCATTGTTGCCTATGATAAATTTCTACATCCAGGTCTTTTATTGTAGAAATAGATTAATTTTGAAGATAAAACATTTAATAATATTTCGATTCGTTATACGTATGTATGAGATATGAGTTAAAACTATTGTTTGTAACCCTTAACAAAGCCTAACATTTTGTTTATAGCCTAGAAAAACGCCTCCATAAACCTTTGAGATGAAGTTGTTATTACTTTTAATAGCTGAATCCCTTGTATTGACATGCATAGCCTCTAATCTTGGCAATGGTGGAGTTTTCAATAGTCCAGATGCAAATGCTTACTGGAAAAGACGCTTTGGTTCCAATTTTGGTGGAAGTTCAGCTCAAAGAGAGTCGTCATCCACAGCTTTTAAACAGAGATTTTCGTCACCATCACTTAATAATGAAATACTAACCGCTAGTAAATCATCCAAATCCAGCTCATCCAATAGTTACAAAAATAAATTTTCTTCATTCCCTTTCAATAAAGTGTCGTCATATGGTCGACCATCACGAAAATACACTTCACCATATGCCTTCAAAACTAGATTTGGCTCATCATCATATGAGTCATATAGCAATACTTCACCACAATACAAATTCCCAAAAACTCTGGATACTAGATTTAGTTCATATCCTTATAACAAGGGATCATATTCTAGAACATCACCACAATATACTTCCTCTGCATATGGCTATCATAATCCGAAAGCTAGGTTTTACCCACGTAAGATTTTAATCAACTACATATAAAAGTGCATGCCGATGTACATCTCTAGTAAATATGACATTTTTTTATGTAAATTGAGGTATTAATTAAGGAACATGTCAGTAAGGTGGGAATGTGGATCAAGCAATTATGTAAATAATTGTGCAAAAGTGTAAGTCAGTTACTACATTTTATTATATTACTATATTAAAATGAAGGTAGTAATTGGAATTAGCATATAAAGGCTGTATCTTGTTATTTTAGTCAAAAAGTTTTCAATTTTCTTTATTGTAGATTACATGAGGGGATTTTGGGAAGGAGAGACATGAATATTTTCAAGGAACTACATAATTAATTATACTTAATTGTATCAACATGATAAATACTTGTGCTTGAAACCAAATTGTTTTGTTTCTTTTCTTTCCCCCCCCCCCCTAACAAACAAATGTTCTGGATAAAGAGGTTCTCAATAAGAAGATCTCTATCCCCTTGGGGATAACAAATACTTGGTTTGTGTGTTGTGTAGCAAATAATACCGGAATTTTTAAAATGCTTCTTTTACTCTCACACACATAAAAGGAAAGAAAACGAAGTTGCTTATTACAAATTATTTCCTCAAACAAGGATTTCTTTGCAATTAAGGAATGCATAGAAAGGAACCTATGGGTGTATTTATTGGAGCCTGCCTTGATGGGGTCAATAATTGGTATTGTAATTTTTTTTAGAAAATAACTATTAGATGGTTTCAAGTTGTTGTTTTTTATTTATTTAGTGAAGTCAATGTGTTGTTTACCATTAAATATGACTGGATTTTGCCAGGCTGGCCTGGTGAGAACCCCTATTTTAGATTATTCCTTCAAAATATTTATTTACGATTTTATTTACATAAGAGTTCATATTTAGGTAGAATATATTTTTGAAGGAGATATTACTTTTTTTTTCTAAGAAATCGGCATGTGCTTGCACCTTAACAAGAAAAAAATGAATATATTTTTTATGTTGTGATATTTTGATCATCCCATTAATTTTACTTTTATCATTTAGGTATGATATACCATCCTGAAACACCAAGATACATAATTCGTTCATCTTCCACACCTATTTGGCGTAGACCTACACTCTATTACTAGGAATACCATTTTTTTATTTACACATTGTGTTATAGGATGAATTTGAATCCAACGTTAACCATCTAATCAACAATAGCTTATTGATTTCTATGTGATCTAAATAATTTCATTTGATTTGTTCAATAAATGTATTATTAGCTCAGGGGTATAAATATGACATTTATTAGGAGATGGGGAGAGAAGAGTAATATTACACAATCAAAGATTATTCTAAAAAAGCCACCATTGTTGACCTCAAATGACTTCTATTAAAAATGTTGGTACCTAAATTATAAGGACTTCAAATAAAGCTATCATTTATGTATATCATAGCTAAAGTGAAAATGAAATATTTAGCATTTAGCTGAAAGAGATATAGCTTTAATTTTGTACACAGACACATTAAATAAACTTAACTATATTAATTTACTAAAATAAATGGATTTCATAGTCTAATTTTGAGTTATTAATTAAGGAACATGTCAGTGAGGTGGGAATGTGGATCAAGCAATTATGTAAATAATTGTGCAAAACTATCCAATATGAACTGCAATAGTTCAAAAAAGATAGACGGACTCAACATCCCTTCTTAATGACTATGTACAGAGGAAAGTCCTACCTCCTACGATACTTAAACTATTCTCTTATTAGTGTTGAATATAATATTTTCGTCTTTTGATACGATATTTCATTATATTGGTGAGAAGTTTGGATTGTAAGTAATTTTTCACAAATACATATCAAAATTTATGTCAAACATGGAACACTATAAGGAGCTTTATAAAAACCCTAACATGTGGGTTACTCTGAAAATCACCACCAATCTTACTGTTAGTTTTGCTGCCGCAATTTCATAGAACCATGCGTTTAAAGCAAACCAATTTTTTCTTTAATCAGTTAACTTAAATGTTTTATTTCTTTTAGTGGCCGTTAAATCCGTCAATAAATGGTTAAATTTTATCTCTACATTAGAAATCATTAAACACAATATTAGATAGGAGTATTGTTGAAGGTGTTATACCAACTATATTTGAATTATTTGATGATAGTGATTAGTATCTGGTTTTGAATGGACAAAAAATACACACCTTTAATACCAAAAAAGCACACACTTTTAAAGATATTCAAGATTTAATTCATGAAAAAAGTATAAGTTATATAATATAAAACTGCTGAGGCTTTGTAGACTAATTTTTTTTTGATCCAATGATAAAAGGGATTGTTTTAATAATGAAACAATAGTTAAATATGGTATATATTTGTAAGTAATTAACTAAACAAAATAATTACTAATGAATAGTTTCAAAATGTAATTCATGATTAAAACATACCCCAATCTCTTTTATCCTCGGATCATTTTAATATTTGAGTCTACATAACCTCCACATTCTCAATGAAAGAAATAGTTTTATTCAAAATTAAATCTTTAAAACTCTGGAAGAAAGATGTTTTTAAGGTGTTGTTTTTGTTAAATGCAAGGTGTGTTTTTTTTCTTTCACACTAAACGAGATTATAATAATATAATTATCATCTGGTAATGGGGAAGTTACAAGCCTCAAAAGGAAAAAAAAATTATACTCATTTTTACTCACTTGTAAGGGATTTTCTCAGGTTCCCAACAAGATATATAAAATGTAGAAGACATGTTTATTGCATTCTTTTTTATTTCATTCATTTCCTGTTTTTATTTAATAAGTACAAAGAAAAAATCTAGAGATCACAAAAGCAAAATTTTAATTTAAAATTTCCTTTTTTGAGTCATAGATCCTTTTCAGTCATAGTCATCGGCATCCATTTTTCAGAAATAAAATAATCATTATGTATAGTCTAATTATATACTAATTGTGGTAAGGTTTTTGAACAGTTTTAATTTTGTAAATTAAAAATGAAAAAATTTGGCCGACCTTCAATTATTCACAAGAAATTGGTCAATTTATCGGTAAAGCTCTTATTTAAAATAATAACTAGTTATGTATGACTGACTTCTATACATGAAAAACAAAATGGTCAATAATATGTTTCCTTGTAAGATACATACATGTAAATCCCATTTTATATACCTAGTTGGGGGATATATGTAATAAAAAAATTATATAATAATTCATTATAGGGGGAACCAGTTTTTAAAATTGACAGTTTTCATATTTTGGTTTTTTTATAAAAGATGATTTGGGCTTCTTGTTTTTTATAAATGTTAATTATTTGTATTTTGTGGGTCTTTAATTAATTGGTGAGGTGGGAGCAGCTTTTCAAGATCCCCCAGGGAGTTTCTGTCTTGTATGTAGTACATCAAGTATGTATTGGGTAAAATCAAATTTTATATTACATTTGAGAGGTTTGTATGTATACCTTTCCGGTTTTTCTGCCTATGTATGGAACACATACACTATAGTCTGGATTTTACGTTCACAGACGGGTAATTTTTTTTAGATACAGTTTTTGAGAAAATTAGGGTTTTATCTTGATTCATCGTGTTTTTTTTACTAACGTTAAGAAAAAGTTCAAGGATGAATCACAGTATTAAATAGGGACTCTACAATTTATTTTATTAAATTATTTAAATATATTTAAGGATGAATAATCAGGGGTAAAGTTAACTTTTGGCTAAATAATCTCTTAGAATATCTATGTAGTAATTTCCCGCAGTAATCACAAATTGAAGAAGAAAGAACTTCGATATTTATAGTATAATCATTCTTTACAAACTTCTTAATTAAAATTCAATGGAATCAGATATATGTAGCTTTCCTTTTAAAACAAACAATTATTTTGCAAATAATAAAACTTTCGACACTAAGATAGATTCTTGATGAATAAATTCACCAAAAAGTATTTCTGCATTCTTATTAACTTTACTTCAGAGAATTTTAAATTTTGGTGATGAAACAAAGACATTTTTGATTTTTTCTTTGTTCTTATTAAATAAAAACAACACTAGATAATTGGCAATAATAATCCACTAATACATTTATGTGTACTTTTTCTAGCAACATTTAATTATTTTGGAAATTTTAGGAATTTTGTACTTCAAAATTTAAACTTTAATTGATGTAAAACAGGGTTATTGGGTCGAATTTTAGTACTTTTTTTAGTAAATTAAAGTAATTTTGCTTGGATTTTTCAAAAAAAACATAAATTAAGATGATCTAATTTTAGGTAAAATATGTGTTAATTATTCTATATATTTGTTATGAATTGTTGAATAATACGTTATAAGCCTTAAAACTTAAATTTTTAAAGGAAATTGGCAGATAATAAATGTTTTATGCGCGTTATATACAGTACATTTCCTCTCTTTCAGTAAATTTATTTCCAGTTTTAACGATGAGATATTTTTATGGACAGCTTATAAATTTTTTTTTTTTAGATATTACTCTATTACGTTTTAATGTATAATAAAATAATTTTAGTGACATTTTTTTACTTTCTTATAAAAAACATACATCTTTGACTATATTTTTCAATTTTCCATCGAGAAAAGTCACAAAATTGACTGTCAGTTTTTTAATTTTCAATATTTTTCAATAAAATTGTAACAAATAAGTAGCCAAGATCTATATCAGTCATATTATTTTTGATAAAATAAATTGTAAAGTCCCTATTTAATAACGTGATTCATCCTTGAACTTTTTCTTAACGTTGGCAAAAAAAACACAATGTGTTAAGATAAAACCTTAATTTTCTCAAAAACTATATACATAAACAATAAATGAAGATTGTCTTTAAAAAAAATTATCATTAAAATATTTGTTTTCTTTATCTTGACGAAATATTATATACAAGAAACGAGACAAAACAAGTAGAAAAATTGCTCACAAAATTAAAACTGGTTGAACATATCTACTACTCAGAAGTTTTAACCAGGGTTGCGATTTAGTTGTTTACCAATAGCTTAGCAATTAAGAACGTTACGTACTAAGTAGGTCAGTTATAAAATATGCTTTATTTCATTAAAAGTTGAATTTAGACAGCTTCATACATATTATAAAAAGATGAGTTCTTGAAAATTAAACATAAATATACTAAGAGAACAAAGCTATTCATAATGTTACATTAATCTCAGGACTTTCAATAATATGTGTGTGAAAAACAGGTATGTACTGGCTCAGCATTATACTTAGTTAGAGCAAATGGTAAATACAAAGTCCTTTCAACTTACCTAAACCGATTACATGTGTATGTATTGTGGAAATATATGTATCATTTACCTGTAATAATTAATTAAGTTGTAACTATTGAGTAATAATTGTAACGTATTTCAATATACATAATATAAACAAAAATCCTTGTGGTACTAATACATGCCTATTATGTATTGTATGTATCAGGGAATATTAAAAAGATTTGAATATCATAATTAAATATTGTTTGAGCATCTTCGGTATTTTTTATTGAACAAGAGTTACATTTTGAATCAACTGTTTTGAAATAAATGATCATAAATGTCACTATTAAGAATTCTTCATTTTTTCAATGCTGTTTAATCGTACTTGAGTAAATGAGTCATTTTTTGTATAAATGAAGTTATCATTAGTTATATTGCTGAACGTATTTTTAAAGCAGTAGTTCATGACTAGATCTCCCTTTTCAAAGTATGTTGGTATTGGTTTATGGATACATATTTATTGTATTACATACATATATTTTGTATGTCAATTTGATAAAAAATAAAACATATCGTGACTTTATTTAGCATGAATGCTTCAAAGAATGATACGAATTGTACGTAATTCAATAATTGTTCCTATAAAGTCATGAGAGACAAATATGAAATCAAAAGAAAATGTAAAATTTATTTCCTGCAAGTAAGGTAAAGTGTTTTCAAAGTTTCTATACACTGAGAACATTTTCAGATTGCACCTACATAGGTACGTTGATAAATGTATATTATACACATATAATATGTAGTTTAAATCACACACAATGCATTTGGAATAATGACATGAGCTTTTAGAACTTTTGAGTAATAACGATTCTGCATGAATTAGATTTGAATGTATGGACATTTAATTTTTATTTTTTGTAAATAAATAATATTATCAAAAGAGAAGTAATTCTAAATAAATTTTCATGAGTTGCAATTAATTCTATTAATATTATTGATGAGTTTAAGATCAAATATTATGATATAATGAGAGTGATGGCTTAATATATGTATATATAGGTGTCAGTAGCCCTCACATAGAGGGGGCTTCAGCTCTACCCCCCCCCCCCTCCTCCAAAAAAAATAAATAAAAGACTTCTATTGAACTAAATTACTCCAATTGAAAAAAACACAAAAAAAGAGAATATCCTGGACCCTAACTTAAAAGCCTAGTCCCTGTAAGAATGTATATATATATATATATATATATATTGGATCATTTGTGCATTTCTTATTATATAAGATACTGAAAAAATCTATTATAAATCCAAAATTGTATGTAAGAATTTAATTTAAATACATATTGTATCCACACATAAGAAATAAATCAACGAAATCCTAAAAGAATTGAAATGGCAATAGAACAATGACTCAGTGCTTTTTTTCTTTTCTTTTTTTGAAAGGGGGGGGGGGGCAATTGAAATAAAATATAAGTAACGAACACCATAGGCATTTTTATTATTATTTTTTTGTTTTAATTATTTTCTTGAGTGGATTCAGCATCGAGAGTGTGGAGCCAGTCAAAAATAATAATATTTCTTTCAAATTTAGTCAAAGGTTTTCCCCTATTCTGTGCCACTTCATTTCGAGATACAATCAATTTATTGGACTTTGATGGCGGATCACTGACAGATATTGACGTTTTTGTCTTTTCTGCAACATTTTCTTCTATGAATGCAGCATCTGCAGAATTTGTGATAGACTTTTCGTCCTTATGAGGAATTTCGATTTTTTCAAGGTTAAAACCAGATTGTGACATCCTCTCAAGAGCTCTATAAGTTGTTAAGAGACGTTTGCGCATATAATTTTGACGGATTTTTTTGTTTACTGAGCGAATGAGATCTGCTGGTGTAAATGCTGGTGTAGTTGAATCGTGGTGAGTCTGAAAAAAAGCAAAATGGATATTTTTAAGAACAAAATGTATCAAATGAGGAATATTAGGGATAAAATAGATCAAGTTTTATTCAAATTTACTTGGGGTGACGGTAATTGTGATGTCGCGGATTTATCTCCTACAGCAACCCATGTAGACAAGGATCGAGACGATGCTTCTAATTTGGCCAAGGGAATAGCATCCATCAAATGCATCTCCGAAAATGACTTCGTGATGTTATTAAAAAAATCACCAGCACTTGACCTGCCTCTCCATGATGAGCTATTTGGATTGTTGTACAACTTTAAGCTTAAAATATCACTGGTGCTAAAGCTTTTCTGTAAACCAAGAGCCTTGGCAAGTACAGCACAAGATTTTATCATATCGTATTCGTCGTCAAATCCGTAGGCATTATTTTGCTTTGACGCACTCGGAGGTGGAATAGATAGAAGCAAATGCTCATTGGGTAAAGGACTGGGAATGCGTATGTTTGGTACAATGGACCCCCGGTGTGAAAGGTGGTGTTCACCCCGAAAGCTAACTTTTAGCCCTGACGATATACGAGATTCCAAAATTGATTCATGACTCGGAGTTCGAGTAATTTTAGGAGATGATTTAGAAGGGAAAAGAGTTGGTTGTTGAATGTTTATAGTAGGGTTGTGTCTCACACTATCACCCATGTTGCTAACACTCTAAAGATTAGGGTATTAAAAAAGTTGTTTCGTAAGACCAACTCCTTCTTTTATTATATTTTCTTTTCTCCTTCACGATTTCTCTCAATTTCAACCCACAGAAATTAGAAAGCAGTACCGTTCCCTTCTCTATGAAATTGGAGCTACAATTTCTCTTAAGGCAGTTCTACATATTCTCCTTCATTAATAGAAACTTTAAAAAAAAAATATATATATACAGGTTTAGGGATATTTGGGGCATAAATAATGTCGTCCATTTTAATGATATTCAATTATTCTTATAATTTTAAAATAAATAAGGCTATATTGATATAAATAAATCTAGACATAAAATATATATGAATATATTATTAAAATATTTATGTATAAAAAATTGTGTACAAAAGATTTATAACTGAGTTTTGGTATATTCTAAGGATAAACATAGGCCAACATAGGGTCCCATTGTACTTAAAAAAGATATCAAATAGTTTTTAGGTTTTAAATCTTTTATTTTCTCCATTACTTCGGCAGTTTTACATGGATGAATATGGAGATAAGGCGATCCAAATATGGGATGAGGAACCGGCGACAAGTATTTCTCATTCATTTTTTCAACCACAGAAGGGTCCAAGATTAACTGTCCCTTTGAGTCATAAAATCGTACGTAAATGGTGGGTACCTCATAACTACGACTATATATGACATGAAATTCTGAGGTGTACTGCTGATGTAACGAAACTCTTTTAGAGATGAAAGTGTATCCATTTTCTAATTTAAAGAAGAGGAAATTGATCAAACATATCAAATTAATGACAGAAAAATAATAATAAAATTAATCTAAGGTCGCTTATGCATTAATAAGAACAGCTACCAAAGTAAGGTTTAATGCACAACCAAAGTAAATAAAAGAGCATAATTCCATGATTGATCAATTTCCCATTTCTTTTAATCCAATCATCCTCCAAATTATTTGAAATCGATATAAATGTATTTAAATCGTCTATGAATTTGTATTCGGATATGGTGCTCATCTTTTAAAACAAAATCGTTTATTTGACACAAAATGATATCTAGTCAGTGAGCTCCTAGGGTAGGACTTTGAGCACTTGCAGCAATCAATATCTTTAGAAAAATTTAATGTACACTTCTGACAGATAAGATGTCTACATGGCATTCGATAAAGAATATGACTTTTTCCACAATTTAGGCAATCCTCCCCTAAGTGTTGGATGGAATCATTAGATTGTTCGAGAAATTCTTCACCAAGAAACTTTCTCTTGGTAGGCATAGACTCCCTAAGAACGTATGTATCGATTCTTGTCTTAAGAGATGAATCAAAAATAGGCTTTGATCTTTCTGAAAATAATTTCCACGTGAATGGATCACTAGGTGCTCTTCCCCATTTTGATTCTTCAAGTATGTGACGATCTAAAGTAGACTTGTCCACAACATTACCACTAGGTAATATCATGGGAATATTCATGCGTTCAAAGGTTATAGTATCGAGGAACTCGGGTGGTAAAATAGTCTCCTTCTTTATTGGTTTCTCATCAACAAAACTCGTCGACTCTTCTGAGAACTTAGTATTATTTTCATTAGATTCAGATCCATAAAAAACTAAAGAGCTATTTTGAGTTTTGGTCATAGATTTTTGTTCATTATTTAAATTGAGCCATACACGTTTTAGACGCAGGTAATCATCATTAGAGCAGTGAAGACGTCCCCAAATTTGAAGATTAGCAACACAAGGAATACTCGTTGATGTTAAAGTTTTCCTAATAATAAACACAATCCCTTTTATGGGTTCCTTCAGATAAAAATGTTCTTCCGCACTACCATGCGGGGTATTAGATCTCAATAAAGTATTATTCAATTTCCTTTGTTCTGAATCGACACAAGATTTTGCTATAAGTCTTTTTTCATTGAGATGATAAATTTCATAAATAGAAGAAACTTGATTATCTACCTTGGAATTAAATGTAATTTGGCTTAGACGTATCGGATGCAAAAAATTGAAAGTGATTTTTACTGGGGGTTTTATGAAATATTCTGTCATCCACTGTTTTTTAATCTTAGAAGGGGATAGTAGATTTGATAGACAGAAGTTATCACCATTGATATTACCCTCAGTGCTGATTGAAGTTCCTAGAAGAAGAAAAAAGTTATTAAAAAATTAATAGTTAAATTTGAACCAGATAGTGATAACCGAATGCAATTTATTTAAAAAAATTATATCATATAAAAAAATATACCGAGATCTTCATAACAAAAATCCATAATTTCTCTTTCCATTTTAGGTGCTTCTATTAGAAATCAAAGTAAAAAATATATCCACAGTTGAAATAGCTAGAATAATCCATATAGGAATCATAACATAGTATAGAGGAATGTAAATAGATCTGTCATTATTCTCAAGTTTTAAACACAACATAATTTGTGCCGTTAATTTTAAGACAATGCATACAAAGCACCTGTAATATATGTAAAATAAATTAAAAGATATCTAACAAAAGGATGATTATATAAGACGAACCATATTTTTCTTTTCATCGTCCGTAAACTCCCATCATGCCCATTTTTACAATGAGTGATCATGTTAAAAAGTAGGTATAGAATAAGAATGCTGTCATAAATCCACATGGGAATAAAGACAATAAACCAGGACCATCTTGTTCTTTCGTCAAGCTGTAGAACCAAAAGGATAAGAAATATTAAACAGATGAACCAGGTGCATAGCGCTCTATGGAGAACTGCCATAGTCAAGATCACATTTTCTCTCTCTTGTTGTCTATAGAAAGATGTAGGGAAAAGAAAGGAAGAGTTCTTTGATATGGGTTTCTTAGAGTGAACCTTGTATTAATCATTACTTAGAGCAATTTATGAAAGAAGTGGATCACATATCATAAGTTACATGATTTTGAGCTCAACTCTTCCTTAGATGTATATCAATCCCAATTCGTAAAGAGGAATACTAAATAGCATTTTCCGTCTCAGAAATGGACAGATAGAGCGCTTCCCCCAAATCACACCAAGGAATCCTTCCCATGGACAACAAAGATCCTTGAAATGACAGTTGGACTAATTTCTATTCGACTTCGAGATGGGCGGCTATGCCAGGAACCAATCCACCAAGTTACACATTCACTTACAAAATCAAAATATCAAATCTGAATCATTACGATTGCATTGGATTGATTAATTAATATATTATTACGATTTATAATACTTTAAATTTAATAATAGTATTAATTATAAAAAAGTATGAGACCCTTGAACGTGAAAAGGAAGAAGTGACGTCATTAGAGGTAAGAAATCTGTAGCCCCAATATATATATACCACAAACGTTTTTTCTGCAATCGCAACCTCGACTCTCAAAAGGGAACATTTGGAAAAACAACTGGCAGCTCCTTCTGTATTTTTCTTGTTGCCAACTTTTTAATTTTGGGCAGAGTTATTATTTTAATATTCTATGCATTTTATTTATAAAATTCAAAAATGGGCACGTAATCCTAGATTTAATATATTTTTTATATGATTTAAATAGTCTGCTGTATGTAGGGTGACCCTATTTTTATTTTCAAAAAAAGGTCCGTAGGATGGAGTGTCATTTTTTGAAATGAGTAAATTTACGAATAAAATATCAACAAATTAATTTTGATTCTTGTTTTTTTTTTTTTGAAAATACATTTTAGAAATAATTACTATCTTTAAATATATATATATATATATTTTAAAACCCAGACATTTCATGAATTCATAAAAAATAACCCAGGTGCAATAACAAAAAGAGGACGGTTGGTTACCCTAGTCATAAGTCATGATCTTGAATTTTATATGAAAAGTATGTTATTATAATTTACACCCACCCCCAAGTGGTATGTTATTTCTTCATAAAAGATAACCGTCCATATCCATATATGTATGTAAAGAGGGGTAACGCAACCTCAAAAATCATTACATGTAAGAATGTTTGACTCATGGATAAAAAAACAGAGAGGAAGAAATATATTATTTTTATAGTACAAGGCCCTGTGATGCACCCATTTCCTTAATGTTACTTTTGTGACAACTAACCTCTTTAATAACACCATCTGGTCATTTGTTCAACAAAAACGTCTCAAACCTCAGTACAGATGACCGTCCATGTTAATAATTTCAAAGTGATGGAAGTTTATATAGTTTAATCTTAAATAAATATAGAAAAAATCACAGTATCACCTCTACTTACGCTCTTGGTTTCATCTTGTACAGGAGTACAAAGTGTACTATAATGAGTGGTAAATAAGGAAATTAGTCTTAAATAGTTACTATTACTTATTATAAAGCCCTTTGACTAAAGGTTATTAGTTATTGGAGCGTCATATTCCTTTGTTTCATACTATATCTGTTATTTATGGAAAGTTTAAAAAGTACTCCCCTCCCATTATTTAGAGGTGTACTTTGTCATATATGTAGGGTTATCTGTCTTAGCTCTCGACTTTTATATCATTGTTTGTTTTATTTGTTTTCTGTCGGGATTTTTCTATCATGTTTATAAATTGGTAATTAATTAATATATGAGTAAATCGACTTATACTTATTTACCGTCAAAATTTACTATTAATTTCTGAGGTTTTACTGACGGAAATTTAATCTTTGGTTGCTAACTAGTTAGTGATTATGCAATCATTTGTAAAATATTTCTGTGTTTATTCCTTTAATAATTTCATTGTATTGTACATAACCTGAAAGGTACATTATAGTTAGGTACATATATGCTAGGGTAATTCCATAAAAATTCGAAGCACTCTGGACACCTAATATCACAATTCGGATGAAATTATAATTACAGTTAGATATATATCTAACTACCTGAAGTTTAAAATTTAACGCTTAATTTAATCCACCTCAAAAACCTAGTTCCGATTTGACAAACACTTTGCTCTGATGTCATTCAATACAGTCTAAATCAAAATTATTAATATAAACCTAAATATTTTATGTACTCTAGTTACTATTTATTTATTCTCTTGGAATCATTTATTGAGTCTATACGTGAATATCATTCCAATTCTTGTTCCCTTTTTTTTAAAACACTTATAACAACAGTTTCTTTGTGTGTAAAACTTTGTTTTTTGGTAACATAAGAAAGAAGAGATGCTAAGCCGCTCAAAAAATTCGACGCATAAATTTTTGTTTAAAGGATTCCTTTAAATAAATTAAATCAGAGATTAATTTATAGTAGTTAGAAATACAATCTTATATACCACGATTATGAATATGCTGCATCAAAACATTATTCATCATATAAGAACTTTATGCAAGATACTATTTAGCCAGCCTTTTAATAAAAAGTAAGCAGAGTTTGACTATGACTTATGTGAGGCAAGCAACTAGTAAAAGAAAGAAAATAAGAATAGTTGTACTAACACGCAGATTAAACACAGTCGTAGGTATGTACTTTGCCACAATTACTATTAAATTTAGTGTTTTATTTTATTCTTTATTTGAAATAATAATAAAAAATTAAACCAAACATGTGTTATATGTTGAGTAAGATCATAGTAAGATAATATGTATCTGTTGATAATATATATTGAGGTGAACAGATTAATAGTTACACATATTATAAACAAATACCTATGTATTTTACAAATGTTATATGAAACATAAAATGATATTTTATATTGACGGCGTGATTCCTTAATTAAAAATAGTAATCATTCTCACTAAATTATGCCCTCTCTTAGATTACCTCTGACAGTAGATGACAACGAGTGCCCTATGAATGAAAAAAGAGAGGGTTCCTCATATTGTATAATATATTTCGAATTGAGTACGAAATAGGTCTAGGGATCCATCAGACAGGAGGCGAACAATGGAGAATGAACAATTAATCGATACTGAAGAATCAAGGAGTTCAAGCGTTGTAAGTAAGAGATTGAAAGAATTTGCATCTGTAATCACAATTGAACCGGCAGTATTTTGTATGGTTTTTTCTTACGGTATTCTTATTAATGTTACACCTGTGAGTATTCGATACTTTAATGATTCGAAGTTTAATATAATAATTACAACAAATTTAAACATTTCTTGTTGAGTCAAGACTTTACTTTTGGATCGATGTTGCACAACAGATTATGGATTTTCCGAAGAAATTTGTGAAAATTTAAAGGAACATGAACAAGAACTAAAGGAGTGTCAAATATGGTCCAATCAAATAGGTGTCTACAAAAATATATTACAATCAATTCCCGCAGCAATTATTGTATTCTTCGCTGGGGCTTGGACGGACAAGTATGGAAGAAAGCCTGCCATCTTGGTTCCTGTATTTTTTACTGTTTTGGAGTATATTTTCTATCTTGTATTTTCGTTATACGACCAATTATCGGACCAATGGTACATTTGTAAGTTACTTATGATAATTATGATCGAAATGTTTATATGGACTATATTTTTAAAACAACCTTTTAGTGTCCGCTATGTCTGGGCTAGGTGGCGGTTTGCCTTTATTCCTCGCTGCCACCTTTAGTTACATTACTGATATATCCACTGTAGAAAAAAGAAATTTGCGAGTATCTTTTGTAGATGGATGTTTATTTTTAGGACTACCACTGGGTTCCATATTCTCAGGTTTGCTGTTGAAAAAAATAAATTATGTGGGGATTTTTGCCATATCAATAGTATTTATGGCGACTTCCTTTATCTACATTCTGATTAGGATTGAAGAGTCCAGATTTGGGAATGGTTCTAATTTGTGAGCATATTCATATATATTCATAGCATTTAATTACTTAGTTCATTTTAGGAATGTGGAAATGGAAGGTTCCAGCGGATCAACATTAGCGTTGAAGGAAACCTTTAGTGCTGTATTTAAAAAGAGACCTGAAAGAACTGCATCCTTTTTATTAATGCTATCAATGTTTCTTTACGTATCAGCCAATGGTGATTTATCAAAAGGAAATTTTGGTCCTCCCAATCAAACTATTTATCCTTATCTTTCAGGTGTTAATGTATATTATTATACGATTGTAATGTACCAATGGTCCGAAGATACGTATTCATACTTTTTCAGTATCTTTGTTTTTGTGGATGGTGTCTTCTCTTATATTGTATATCCGTTCCTCATGCATCAAATCGAAGCCTCAGATCCAACTCTAGGAATTGTTGGAGAATTGTCAGCATTTATCAAGTGTCTTATACTTGTATTTTCTTTTAATACTAACATATTCATAATAGGTAAATTATTACTATATTGTACATCATCACTCATGTTGACCTTGACGATAAATTGCAGGAATAGAATAATTATACTATACAAATCCTTTTGCAAATACTGCATAAGAGATGCACAAATGCATTTTCAAAACAAAAACAAAGAAGTCTCAAAAAAAAAAAAAAAAATGTCATTGTCTGATTAAATAATTTTTCATATGCACTAATATCTCTTTGAATTGTAAAGAATAATAATAATAATAATTAAAATCTCTTATTTATTTAGGATACATATTTGGAGTTTTTGGATCTTACACTAGTGTTGTTATACGATCAACAATTAGTAAGATATCCCCAAAGGAAAATATTGGTAAAATTTTTGCTGTGATCGGAAGTCTGGAAGCACTTGTTCCAATATTATCTTCAACAATATTTACTTATATCTATAATCATACAGTCGATACATATCCAGGATGGATATTTCTTGGGCTGGCGTTAATTCACAGTTGTATTATATTTCTACTCTTGATTGTACATGCAATTTTTTCGAAAAGTTCGAATCGAAACTGGCTGGTTGAATTTTACAGCACGTGATAATGAATTTATTTTATGCATACATACACTGAGCCATTAATACCTACGTGATATTCAGTCAGTATTATAGTTCAAAAATGAATATAGAGTACCAAATACCCATGTTATATAATTGAAACATAATAATTAAATCAATGAATGATAACATTGCGTAGTTATACTATAATACAAAATATTATTTTATATATGTATAATTATAAAACATAATGTTTCATACTTTAATTTAAATACATTTTTAATATTTATTTCAACTTTTAATAAATGTTGTAACTCCTTTTTCTAAAAAAAACAAAAAAAAACAGTTGGAGTTATTGTTCCGAATTTCGTCAAATTGTTAGATTAATTATAGTAATATCCAACGTTTATATATATCATATAACCCGATTAATGTTCGTAGAAGATAAATTGTTGATAAAAACCAATAGACTTGGGGACAAATCCAACAGAAAAATACTTATTACAAGTCCTTACCTAATTATTCAAATATAAGTTTACAATTTTCGTATAAAGAACAGAAGTCAAAATCAAGAATCATGAGTTAGTAACCTTTTACTACCATGAACTTAATTCCTTTCAGAAGAGAAGGGAAAAAATCTGAATGTGTAATTCCAAAAGATAGTCTAGTTCCATAAGTAGATAAAACATGAAAATATCGATTCATTACTTACAAGTTTTGGGACGAATATTACAACCGTTGAGTACAACTATGTTCCATGAATTGAAATTAATAATAATTATAATTATTATCCAGCGTATTCCGAGTAGTGTTGATAGTCCTTGCTTATAAATTGATTGGTGCGAATTTGAATTGGAGAATCAAAATAGAACAGAGAGAAACTAATAAGAAACAACGATATATTTTTATAAATCCATTTTATTTATTTTTTTTGTCAAAAAACAATGAAAAACGTAAAAGAAAAATAACTTTCTTTCAAAGTAGTAGAAAGAAAAGAATAAGTTTTATCAAATTTGGTTGGATACAACTCATGAATGAAAAAGTAAGGCTAAATAAAATAGTGGATAATAAAATTAATAATCTGTATGTATCAACATTGTTTTTTCTTCCATAATCTTTTTCACAGAAAAAAAAATTGACGTAGGATTTTTGGCTTTCAAAAATAGTATCTTTTAAAATTTCATATTAACATATTAATTTGTTTTTGTTATTATTTTCTTACTAATAGTAGTTAAGTTTTAAAAAATTGACCAGTTTAGGAATATTCTTTCTGTTTCTGCATGCAAAAAAATATTTTGAAAAAAAAAAGGCAACAAGTGATTAGTACTGAAAAAAATACAGCTTATTTTTTTACATACAGTTATCTACGCATGGACATTTTTTTTATATTTTTTGAGGTACAGAGAAAGAAGGGAAATCAAATAGCAATAAAATTGAATTGTTAAAATGATTTTTGCATAAATATGTAGTTATTATACACATATAAAACTATATCATCAATTTCCAGATTAAAATCTTATCTTGATATGCTCTTCAAAATGTAGGATTTCGTTTCAAGATTAAATAATAAATAAGGTAATAAAAATACTAAAATTTCTCAGTCATTTTTTGTTTTTGGTAGGGACCCTTTCCCCATATGAGTTAAAGGAGGTGGAGCTCGCATACGGGAATTTCCTGTACTTTTATTTCCCATACCCAAGTTCATTAATTCTTGGAAAGCCTGAACTCGTTGAGCAGCCTGAACCTGATCTAAAGTGGGAAGTGCACCAGCCATCATGAGAGCCTGAGTTTGACTGAGCCAATCGTATTGCACCATATGTTGTCCAACAATATTAGATGAAGAACTTGAACCACCAGCTGGATTAAAAGCCCACATCAATTGTTGTGCAGTTGCAGCTGCCGCCGCAGCAGCAGCCTGTTGATGTTGTTGAGGACCAGTCATACGAGGAGGTGATGAAGGAAGATGCTGAGGAGGAGCTTGAAGTTGTTGGACTAGGGATGATGAAGGAGAAATATTTTTTGCCGGTGTAGGTGAACATGAAGCCTTCAATCCACTCAATCTGTCCAAAATATTATTTATACTCTTTTTTTGTTGATTTGCAACTACAGAATTGTTCGAAAGTACTGAAGAAGTTGAGGGAGTCAATGTAGTTGAAGAAGCAGGTCTAATCATCCTGATATTAGCAACAGGGGTCCTCACACTCGAAGCTTTTAATGGTGAACCAGAGGAGTTTATATGATCTTGAGCAACTAGATGAGGTGGTAAACCAGGACTTTTAGTCTGAAGTAATTTCTTCATGTCCACAATAGGGCTCCTAGTTGAGGATGAAGATTTCTTATTACCAGCAGTTTTATCATGAATCCAGGACGGATGGACTTTAGGGACTGTTGCCTGCTGCTTAGGCAGAGGTTTTGCAGTTATGGTTATTTCTGGCTTTGAAGCAAGTGCCATTGAGACAACCGACTCTTTGGAGGTTTGCTTATTGGCTTTGTTTGCAGCCTCTAACACTTCTGCTATACTATTATTGAACGTCAATGGAATAGCAGAACTCTGCTCTTTCATGAAAAGTTGATTATTACTAGATTTCTCAGTTGAAGGAGCAACTGAATTCTGGGATTCATTGAGTAAATTCGTTACACTCGTTGAAGAAGCAGGAGGTGGGGTCACATGACGACTGGGACCATTATTCAACATTGAAGATATTGTATGGGGACTCATTTTTTTGGCTCCAGTAGATATAGGATTAGGAACTGAGGGAGTTGACGTGACAACAGAAGATTCTGAATTCGCAATAGTTGTTATAGAATTTGTGTTTATCACTGATACAACTGCACTTGACGATAGTTTATCTTTCATTAGGTTGGAAACAGGTTTCACAATAAGTCCCAAATGCATGAGATCTGTTCTGACACGTATCTTCGTGGGAGGAGAACCAAGTTCTCCATCTTTTGAATGAATATTGATGTCACTCCCGACTCGTGACCCAGATGGTAAAGGAACCTTTGGAATTTTTAGAATTTCAGGTTGCTTTTCCTTGTTAGAAGACGCAGGGGGTTTATAGGGTGGATCCTTTTTACCCTTAGAATCCTCTTCTTCTTCAACATATGGTTCATGAAGGAAAAGAGGAGCAGCCGGGATACTAAGATCAGGCCTGGTGCTAGCACTTAAATCAACATCCGATGAAAGTGAAGACTTTTTAACGTTACTTCTTCCTCCTTCATAGGCACGGATACGATTGTAGACACTTTTGATGTAGACGGAAGATTTTTCAGAAGCAGTTTCACTTAAAGTAAGATCTCCATTCCGCCAAAACTTCTCTAACAAAATAAGATGACGGAAAAAAGCAGTGTAATTTCCATATGGAAAATGCATATCTTGCCAAAGTTTTTTAGTGTTGAGATCAAATGCAATATTGACCGAACACGATGCAGATTCCGTAACCTTAATGGAAGAAGGGGAGCCTGTAAATACCTCTTTACCCCCGCGTCTCTTTCGGCTTGGACGTTCAGTAGGCACAACTCCTTCATCCTCAAGAGGAATCGTAGTAGTTTTGATCGTAATTTTAGTCGGATTGTCACTTTGGCTCACTTGGTGTATCTTTTTAGGAGTTTTGGAACCCCCATTGCTTGATGATGCAGAATTTCCCTCAGCATTATTGTCATGATTTTCCCCACCATCGAGTCGCAGGCACTGATACAGTCTAAAATTGAATGATTCAAGTAAATATATATTACTACTAATACATTTTATTATATAAAAAAATACATTTTCCTTAAATTCAAATAAATTGATCAGAACAGAATGTGGCGGTCCACATTTAAAACATAACATATATATTTACTTATATATTACCGTTTCTTATAATCCTTATAAAACCCCTTATGAGCTTTTTGATTCCTAAAAACATCTGGGGACATAGCAGACTTCTGTTTGATATTGCAAAATGTTCTACAGAGTTTGCAGACGAAGTGATTTTCGACTAATTCTGCAGGAATACGGTCTTCCCTCAAGAGAACATTGAGTTCATGAACTTCTTGTTTACTAATACCAAGAGTACAGATACCTCCAACAGTTAATTTTTTCTTACACAAGCCACATGAACTGTAAAAATCAACCCACGAGTTGTGTTTGTGGCACACAGGAAACATTGATTTCACAGAACCCCTTCCTACTCGTTCCCAATCTAGAGAAATTTTTCGAACAAGCTTCTTTTTCAGCCTAACAAGCCACTTTTTACTCACGTTTTCAGATACCTGCAGAAAGAAAATAAAGAAATAAATGAATACCTCAATATTAATGACAAATTCACATAAAAAATTACTAATTACTCATCCCATTTTTTCGTGTAAATTGTTGAAAGTGAGAATAGAGAATACCTCAAAATTTCAAAAATTGCAATTCAATAAAAAATATTCTTTTAATTGACAATTTGATTTTGATAAAAGTTCATACTATTTAGAAAGGCTTTTACAAATACATGGCTTAAATATTGAGCCCTTTTACACTTTATGCATGTTTTAAAACGCTTAAATCTGGTACTAATTAATTGATTTATGCCGTTACGCATTGCTTTACCATTATTTTTGGTGTGTTTGTTAATATATTAATCACTAATAGAAATAGAGAGTACGATGAAATTAGACAAAATTATTCGACGTAATTGAAACAGAAATGAGGACAATTCCTAATTGAGTAAAAATATTATAACATATTGTCAATCCTTCGCAATCATATAAAAATAGTAAATATAAGTTTTTATGTAGAATTCGCCGAGTTTTAACCTTACTGATAATGTGTAGACAATAACAAAAACCTTGGTTTTGTACAATGATGAATAAGGTAAAAAGACTAGAATGGTACGCAAATAAGATCGAAGATAAGTGCCGAAAAAGTTAGAATCCAATTTTTATGTATAAACAATTAAAGGAGGTGCAAAGGAGACCCTTTCTGTTAATTAAGCTTGAGTTTTATTTTAGTGAGTTTGACTTGTAATTATTTTGCACATGGTTGCATGGAACAAATTTACCAAGGCCCAACTTACCTCACGATTACAATTGCGAACAATACATTTTCTGTCATCCTTCCGACTGCTATCATCCCGTTTTCTCCTTTCCATGGAAGAATTAGAAGTATTCACACTAACATCATTAGATCCATGTTTAGAATTTTTTGCACGCCTATCTAAAAATCGGAAGCACTTATCACAAAGACATGCATCTTTTTCAAATCCTGTGATATCTTCTACTTTTTTGCGCACTTCCGATGTTTTCAGTTGAGAAACGTGGAGAGGAGTATCCAGCATGCCGAATTTAAGTCCACAATAGTGACACATGTCTGAGCAACATCGCTCTGGATGAATATTAAATGACGACGCCTTTTCCGGGACAACCATCGACCTACAATAACAAAACAATGGTGAATAGCTTAAGTGGATTAAAAACGTGATAATATTGAAAGAAAAAAGACACATGGATTAACAAAGGACTTATCAGGGAAATCCGTATAGAAGTACTTTCGGAATCCTGAGTCCTTCTACTTCTACATGAGAGGTCAGTGGGAAAAAGGTGTGATCAGGACTCAGGTGTGTCATTGAGACTCTCCTTCACGAAAGAAAAGGTAAGAAAAGTTACTTACTCTGGGGGGCCACTTTTTTCTTCAGATTTGTGACTATCAGGAGATGCTTTCCCACTTGAATAATTGGGACCTGAATTCGAGATAGAGCTGGACTGATGAATAGGAGTAACAGGAGATGATCGAGGCGATGAATCTTCATCCTCATCAATGATGAGCGACTGTTCCTGAGGATCCTCATCAATCTGTAGTTCATCCTCCATGGAGTTATTTAAGGGCTTGTTACTGCGATTATGGCTTTTCTTCTTTTTAGAGAGGGTAGAGGACGAGGGTGGAACTCTTATAACAGTTTTAAGGGACGGTTTATTAGTTGTGAATCGAAGAGCCATGGCTGCCATTTCAGCGTCTGCTCTGGATAGCACAGTGGGCCACATACTAATGTCTTCATCCATTTTAGAATCCGCATCATATGACATTTCACTTTCAGAGGTCCTTTTACTATTCACTCTGACTCTTCTTAGAGATTCAGCTAAATCTGCAGGAGTCGGAGACTCGGAGTAGGGGGTTGTGCTCTCATTGGCTGTCACAGATCGAATTTCCATTTCTGGAGTTAGAATGGGAGGAGACGGAGAATCCTTGACACGGTCTGAAGGCCCATTTTTGAGCTTCTCATTCTCTTTATTATTGTCTGAAGCAGTCTCTACAATGGAATGAGCCTCGAGGTCCCTTTTTTTAGTGTAGACGGGTTTATTTTTTAAAGCCTGCTGCGTGTCTTTGGCGAAAGTATCCTCCATCTGAGAAAACAATTTGGATTTGTCAATGAGGGAAGGTTTCTTTGCCTCTTGATCCCCTTGAACTCTGAATTCTTGGATTTGAACGGATTCGACAGGAACCATGTTATGGTCCAGTTGGTCCAGGGGAACCACTGTTGCCTCAGAAAAATGGGACTTGAGGTAAGAGAGCCCCTCTTCAGCTAGAGTCTCTGGAGAGTCCTCCTCACAGACATGAGACAAGAAAAGCTCTTTGATGGCGTCGGATAAAGTGGAAGGGATCTGGGAATAGGATTCGCCCTTGAGTTGTGAAAGGGACTCCGAGACTGCACTTTTTAAAGAATGAAGATCCCGGGTTGAGGCATGGCAATTTTGGAGTCGCTGCTTGAGATGGAGGAAGAGGGGATCCTCCTCTTTGTTGCCCACCTCCACTTTTCCTTCCAGGAGTTGCCGCATGTTGGAGACCATTTCATCCCCCAAGTCGGGCTCAGGGCTGCCTTCATGTCCGTTGGTGGGTGACGCACTCTCAAGGGAGGCTAAAGCATTCTTCTCTACAATTTCGGGGGCCGGAGGATTATCATTGAACTTGGGTCTTCGAGTGGAAGGGGGGGTTTTGACCTTAGCTTTACCTCGAGCGCCCCTTTTCGAGACGGGCCCCGAGTTCCAAGCCCGAGTAGAGGGGGAAGCACTGCGTGATGAACGTCCTCGAGAGGAAAGGACAGGGTGGGGCGCGGCCGTAGTGGCTCTGGACGCACGTCCTCGGCCGCTCATGGCCTAGAAAAGCATCCACCAACCCTGCAAAAATGATAAATTCATGAGACAGGCTCGCCTCGGCCTGCACCCGTCCTTTGCCTTCCAACACGAACCGCAGGCGCACACATGTGTTCTCGCTTAACCAAATCACTCCAGGGACACTCCACTTCCAAAACACGAATCCACTCTTTGTAGGAGAACCAACAGTTGCAGTTTCGGCGCTGGCTGAAGGAGGTGAGGTGATGGGGAGGGAGGGAGAAGAAGAGCAAAGAGGAGGAAGGGGGATGAATGAGCGCCACCTATTGAGTGAGTAGCTCCATGAGATAGATGTGTTGTAACTCAGGGGAGGAAAGGTTTTGGTTTCGCCCGCCCTTTCTTCTTCTTCTTCTTCTTTCCCTCTGCTTCCAAACACTGCCTTTGCCTTCCTTCCTTCCTTCCGAGTGTGAGCACTCACTCTCTCTCTTTCTCTCTCTCTCGTATCTATTTCTTTCTTTCGCTCTCTCTCTCGATCTCTTTCTATGTTTATATCCCTCTCTTTCTCATCTAACAGTTAAGGCGTAAATCCGAGAAATCTTAGACATCACTGGCATCCTTAACTAATACCAAAGTGCCTTCAGTTTAATCACGATAGTCACTCCAATGGAAAGGTCTTTAAAATTTGTATTGCTAATGTAAAATGACTATTAACACCATGCCAGAGACGGCGAGCGACACTGTTGTAGTAGAATGAAATGAAACAAAAAAAAGGGGGACGCACGCTTTAAGTCGCCGCTGCCAAAAAAATAAAAAGAAAAAAGTTTTCTCGATGCTGCCGCGAATCTGATCTCAAAGGAGCAGGCCCGGGTTGAGGAAAAGGAAGAAGAGCTACATTTTTTTTTCTTAATGAGAAGCGCGCTCTTAAGATATTAATATGAGAAATGAATTGAACCCCTCTCCCTCACTTGTTCAATTATTTTTTTTCTTGAATTCCCCTTAAGTATTAAGTTGAGGAGGTAAATCATAAGGGGTTAGGGATATGGAATAATGGCATTGTAGAATGGAATTGAAAAATGACTGCACTCAAAAGTTGAAGTCAAATTTTTATGTGTAGGAATGAAATCCATCCATTCTTAAATTCTTTCTGTACAAATTTCCTTTAAATAATGAAATTTAATATATGTATACTATTTTCAATTTCTTTTGCCAATTTAACTTTAGTGTTTCTGTCTCTGTTGATCCATATATGTACGTTGAATGTACCAGTGAGACACAAAACATGATAATAGAATTTCACTTTGAGCCATTCTATTAACAATTTAAATTTTGTTATTCCATATTATATTGATAGAATCCTCAGTCGAGATTGCAAATATTATAGGACTACGGTTTTTTGTTTTATAAGTCCACACCTGGTAAAATTATATCCACGCACACTCTTGTAAATATATATACATATACACATGGACTCGAACACCACTTCTCTGAATCAAATAATTCTACACGAAACGTTGATAACATTTTTATATTTTATTTCCGGTGCCTTTGTTACCATTATGAGGTAACATGTTTTTATATTTCAATATTGTTTATGACAAGTTTAATCCTCATTCTGTTGAGTTTTTTATGTTGTACAGATACTTTTTCCTGGACTTTCTCTCCCCCTTCCCCTTTCTTATTCCTGTTCTTTCTAAGGTTTTGAAAAGACTTGAAGAAAAATATTCATAATGTACTCATAAAATTATTAAGTCATTTATCAATGGGTATTTTTTGAAGACATGGGCTCTAGTATCAACCTGTAATTTGAAGCTAGACAATGGACTTTAACGGAAGCAAAGTTTATTTTATTCAGAATTTTTTTTATTCACTCACAATCTCTTTAGAGTTTGTACTTAAAGCACTATTCATTAATTTTATTTAACAGATATTTGTTGCTACTTCGTTATAACCTTCTTCTTTTTTTTAAATAGCTCATTTATTTAGAACATGAAGTATTGGTTCAAAAAATTCAGAAGTACAGTAATAGCGTAGGCTTGTGATGTAATAGGTCTTGACAGGAAAGTATATTAAGTTTTAGGCAGGATAGGTTAATCGGTAATTGGCAGATTATGGCCTGGCTTTACTTTGCCTAAAAAACAAGGTCCAATGAGATTAATAGTTTTTAATTTCTTTCTTCATCATTGAGAACCCAAACGTTGGCAAATGCGGAGGTTTTCGAAAGTTATATTGCTCTCTAATGATGTGTTTGACCCTGATACTTGATCAATAAAACTTGTAGGGTATGACATTTCCTGCCAATAAAATAAAAACTTGCATAGAATCCTATGTGTGGTCGTACGGCCACCAATAGAATACAACTCAACTCATGATTTCAAAATTCTTGGGATGTAGTATCTCAAAATATTGGCAGATTATTCTGCTATTGGGATGAGAAAAATTATGTAGTTGGCCATATTTGAGCTTGTGTGGTTATTTTTGCTAGGATCTAAAAGGCTATTGGTTGTTTAATCCCTCAAGGATATGTACTGGTCCATATGGGTCGAGTCCTAGAATGTAACTATAAATTTGTAAAAAAGACGATATATGGGGCTATGAGTTCACCAAAACTTTCATTTATGATGTTAATTATATTTTAAACCCGTAGAATTCTGACTTGTAATAATCTAAAAGGGAATTAATTACTTGTCTTACTAAGAAATCTTGGCAAATACCTTATGTGCTTTGTGAGTGTTAATTGGAATTTTATGTACATTCGTTGTCATGTCAATATTGTTTTTGTTAGTACAATAATTTTGATTAGCCACGGACTTCAATGAAAAAATTACGTGGGGTAATGTAATATTTTGAATCAAAGTTGATCGCTTCACTTCTTTTATTTTCAATTGATTTTTTTTATTTTGAGAAGTTTTTTCTGAGGTAATCATTTCCAATTTTTTGAGGTACTCTATTTCAAAAGGAAGTGCACCCACGTAATCATAAAAGGTACGACAAAAATGTCACTAGTAAGGAATAACATTTCATAGTAACACATTTATATCCATATAATGACTTAACTATTCCCGTTTATATATTCTTGTTTTGATTTGAGGTTAACGAGAGCCAACCATTAATCAATTTAGTATTAGTATTTTCTTAATGTTGATTTTTTCTTCTAAAAGACTCCTTGGATAAGACAATCAACAATCATTGTTTTGAAAATTTGGATTCAATCTCATGGTGAGGCTTCTTCAATAGCCAGAGAATCTAATAATGGGTCCATTATCTATTACCTTCAGTAATTAATTATTTATGAATGTATTTTGAACAAATCAGGATCTTATTAATTAATTATTATTAATCAATTTAAACTATTTCTAAAATAAGGGCCGTCAAAACTGAATGCTGTCTGCTCTTTAAAACAATTTTAATAATTGTACCATTTTTTATCTTGAAGTCCCTATATTTAATGGATTTTCATTAAGTTAATTTCATATATATATATATATATATATATATGTAGATAAGCCATCTAATTATTGGAATGTGCGTAAGAAAATTATGAAGCTAAATTGATGAAACATTCATGTGACTTTCTCATTTTCTTCATACTCTAAAGTCGCCTGTCACCTTCTGAACATGTCAAAGTAGACACATGCACAAAACTCAGAACAACATTTTGAACAAATCAAGAAATTTAAATATGAATATCAAGTAGGGAAGAAAGAAAAGGGCAAAGTATTGTTGATTTGATAATCCGTTGTCAGCTGGTGTAGGGATGTTAAAGCAATGATATTTTATTTTCCTTGTGGGGTCATTGAAAGTGTTGCCATCGTTACTACAAAAGTGAATCTAATATGTCATGTCCATTTATTTTGTTTTTTTAGCAAGTATATTAATATATATATAATGTCCATTAAATTGCTTATTTTTTTAGCCTCGTAACAACTCCCCTTGGCTCCTTTTTGTTTCCTTTAGTATGAAAATGAATCTTATATTTGTGTGTTTGAGCTAATATTTATTTACATGTGCAAGTTATTTACATCTGGTTATATTTATTCCTTTAGACTTAATAAGCAACTTCATTTATGCTTCATTTGAATGCTTCGGTAGTAGTATTTTTTTAAAGCAGATGCTTTAACCCCTTAGCTACTATACATAATATGTAAATGCTTAATTTTATCCGACTAAACAGTTTTTTATTTTCATGAATACCTAAGGTTATAATATGGAATGATTAAAATTTCTATTAATATATTGCAAAATACATGATAGGTACATATAAAACTATAAATAAAATTGATCTTAGAGGATGGACTTCTAATTCATTATTGTTGTTTCCTCTAATTCGCAGCATTTAAAATCCCTTATTATCGCCTGGTTTAATATTTATACGAATGTACGTATGTACAACAGTATTTCTTGCTGTTCCCTATTAATTTGTTTTATTATGTGTATTCATAAATAATATATATAAGGGTTTGTTTACTGTTTAAACCGGGAGTAGGATTTTTTTTTCTTGAGAAACCATTGTTAATTGTAGTATTTCCCATATCTGAAAAAAAAGTAAGCAATAACTTTTTAAAAAAATCGATCTTTGCCGTTTGTTAACTAAACATTATAAGCAAGTCATTATTCATTGACTAAGGAGGAGGTCAGATGGAATTATTTGCTTCCAATGAGGATTGGATAAAGTTCACATTATGGCCTTCATCAAAGCCCAAGTAGAAACATATTATGATAGTTCTTCACTCTTAAACCGTTATAAAATAACATTTATAACTACATAGTCTTAGATTTGAATTCCATTATTTTGTTATAAGTTAGAACATGAGTTTGATTTGATAATTCGATGAAACAACGTCTAAACGGGATTGGTTACATAAATTGCTTGTAAAAGTAAAATTATTATTAGAGTCGACTCTGTATAACCTTAGAGACTGAAGAAATATTTACGTACGTATGTATGTAGGTCTATGTAGCTCCTATGCATATAGTCAATCACTAAACAAATAAGTTTTCTCTACGCCGCAAATGTTTTTTTTAAATTCCTCTTATAACGGTCTTGTATGAACTGTAGTCCAGTAAAAAATTATCCTTGGTATCTTTTTTTTTTTTTTTTTTAAAAAAAAGGATGAAAATTTTCCTTTAATTTATGACATAAATTAACGATTAGTGTAAATACTTCCTTTGTATTTTCTTGTCAGTAATCGAGTTTATTCCTCAAAGGGGTTCTGTAAATAGATGAGTTTAACTCAAGTCATCCGTTTTTAAGTTGTAAACAATTTTTTACTATTTTTAAGTGAAAGAACTGTGGCATAGTTAGAAAGAAATGGCTAACTACTACAAAAACTGATTTTGAACCTTTTTTCCCGTCTCTTTTTGGAAGAAGAATGATTGAAAGATACAAGAATTTAAAACACTTCACTTAAAAATTGGCTTAGTTTACTTGAGTACAATCTAATTGGACCTAATAATTCTTTGCTGATTTGTATATATGTTCTTTATTTTGAAGTGGATTCAAGTATTTAGCTTGAAGGTGGGAGTTTTCATTTTTTAATATTTGTAGGTTTATATTGACTAATATTGTATCCTTGCAAATAAATTAAAATTGTTTGGAGCTCAAAAAGTTTTAGAGGCCATTTTGTAAAATTTGGCTCCTCTCTCGGATAATTCTTTATCGCCAAAGCTCTACCCAACATCCACCCGGAGATCAATCTATATATGTATATTGGACTCTCTAAAACGGCATGCGGGTTCGTTAACAAACAATGAATTAATTGGTTATTTTACTATTTAAGAAGTCTTGTTAGAAAATCATCAGGAAATGGTTTTTTTTAAATTCCTTCTATGATCAAATAATGTGTTCTGAATATTCGAAATGTCTTTTTGACTAATAAAACTCCTTCCTAGTTATGTAGCTATTTCTTTTTGATGCTATCAAAGTTAGATATACACCTTTAGGAAGCAAATTTTGTTTGAAAATTTAAATGAGTAATACTCATGAGACGATTAAGGATTTTTATCTTGTTAAGGAACAGTACATTTTTTGTACAATTATGTTAATTTTCTTCTTAACCGAGATGTATCAGATTTCAACATATGGGAGCGTAAATAATGCTATCAATCTACTTCATCCTTATAAAGAAACTATTTTTGTTGTAAGGGTTAACAAAATGAATGTGGTTAAATATTATTATTAATAACTACATCCTACCTGCAAAAAGTCATCATTTCAAGTGTTCAAAGATCGAGCGAGTCATTCATATGTGATCGACAAAATAATTATTGCAATTACTCATCTATATATTTTGAAGCCCCAGAGTAGATTTATAGTTATATATGTTCAACTATATTCAGATACAATAAATGGCTGGAATGTTCTTTTATCAACTTTGTTGTACATCTATTGATGGGGTGCGACTTTAATAATTAATTACTAAATATTTTAAACTTAATTAATCATTCTTTGAAATGAATGATTTGACAAGAAATTAAAACAAAAATTAACTCAATTAATACTTTTACTGATTTATCCATTATAATTTATGAATCAGTATTATCTCTAATTATCTATTTCAATAATTTTTGAACTAGTTAATATCCCCCCAATAAATAGTGAGTCATTTTCACGAGTTGTAATGTAAGTCGGCCATAAACGGCCAAATTTTATAAGAATAGAAAATTTTAGTTTCTTAAAGATGCAGTAAAATGGTGAATTTCTGTCGTACTTTTGGATGTCGCAGTTGTACAAATAAATAAAATGACTTAAACTTTTACCCTCTTATCAAAAAAATATATCTGTATATTAAATTTTAGACCTTAATATGTATTATAATGGATTATTACAAGATTATACATTCGCATTTAGTGTATAAAATACAGTAACTATTACTTTTGCGAGGATAATACATTTTTATCCGATTAATTATCCTACTTTCATCCAAAACAAAATTAATATTACAAAATTTATTTCATAGAAATTTTCAGAAACCTATTAATTTGATTTTATTCAAATAACAATCCTTTTCCTAGGCATTAAGTTGTATTCAATACAACATGTATTTAGTCAAGTTTTTTTTTCATTTTTAAAGTCACTATATGTAGTTTCTTTAAGATTGTTTTTTGTTGAAAATTTGTTCATTTTATTTAATAGTCATATCAATTACCAACATATAAACCCCCAACATAGCGTCGTTTCAATTTATGATTTAATCTGTGACGTCAGAAAAATTGCTCTACGCCTGAAAGTTATTGTTTGATTTTCCTTATGATGCAAAAGAAGTGAAGAAAAGTTTAAATAATGTAAACATATTGCTATGCCAATTAGATCCCTTTCTACAACTTCAAAACAGTAGAAATATCTTAATTACTAAGACTTAATAAACTCTTTATCATGTTAATATTGCATTTTTCATGTATTTTTTTCTAATCCCTCCCCCCCCCCCCCCTCTAAAAAATGAAGTTCTGAAGGATTATAATTTTTCAATCCTTCAGTAAAGTTATCCAAGGGGATGAATATGTATATATATTGAACTCAATTTTCCTTATATATAAAGCTATTCATTAGACTTAATGTTAATCTAACATTTTGATCATAACCGAGGAAACAGTATTTGAGCGTCTTATCTAAAATGAGTTATACAATAGATGATAGTGGATTAGCTAACATTTGGGCTGGAAAGTTTTTAAAGGAAAAGGATTAATAAGTCATTTCTTTCTTCACATGAAGGATTTTTGTTTTTCTCAATTGCTTTGTGTTATGTAAAATAGATGGAAATTGCTTTCGAAAAAATATTTATACTTACAAAAAGTACAATTGATATTTACTTGATACATTAATTTTCGCGTTTTTTAATAGGATTTAATGCCAGTTCAAGAATATTTTGGTAGATATATGAATGGTCCTATCTTGATACTTTCCCGTCTAGATATTCTAATCACTCATAAAGAAATACATTACGATCCTCATTTGTTTGCAGATACTACAATAATCTTTTGATTAAGACAAGTTTAATAATTAAAACAAGACGACATTGAGGTAGAAAATACTAGAGTTGAAAGAAATCTCATCTTTGTAATGTGGTATATTTTGTGTGCCCCCCCCCCCCTTAATAACTACACATGAATAGGATATAACGTTTGGATTAATATGTTAACATACATTCTGTTTCTTATTATAATTATTTAAAAATTATTATCTATTGGGAGTTAAAACAAGATTATATGTTACCTTTTCTTAGAATGGTAAGGACTCACGAATGGGAGGGAGAAGACATAAATCCTTAAATACTATCTGATAGAAAAGGAATTTTACAAAAAGTTTGAAAAACACTTTTTATTTTTTATTTTAATTCTCATAAGTCGAGATAGTGCTGTAGATAAGTTAACGTATCATTTGTCTTCAGTAACGCCAGAGATAAAAAAACAGTGTTATGTGAAGTAACGATATATGTATGTAACTCCGTTACCTTTTTTAGTAACGGCATAACTTATTAGTTGACTATCGCTTCCATTATAACGCCGGCTTGCAAAAAAAATGATGGACAGCTGACCCTTTTACTAAATACTATTTTAAAAAAAGTGCTTCAATGTTACTAACTCTAATAGTGCCATTTGTGATCGTCTTAGATTATTAATGCTTTACCATTAGAGAATCAAACGGTTAAAATTAACCGACTTTTCTCTTTAACTGGTTAATTTAACTATTTTATTTTTTTAACAGACGTTAAATCCGTCAATAGATGATTAATTTTTGGTTTCATACATGCATACTCAGAAACGATGCATATCTCTACATTGACGGTTTTTTTTCTCATATTAAATTGTATTCGGAAGCACTGCCAACTAAGTTACGTCTAAATAGAAATCTGCCAAAGCGGCACTGTGATTGATTTATATTGCTCTCTATTATGGGACACTTGTGTGGTTATTATTTTTTCTCTTATAATTACATAAGGAGTGGAGAGCAAGTGATTTCCTTTTTGAATCTAAAACCCTGGAACAAGCACTCATCTGTACTTTTTTCAATTTTTATACTACAAAACCTTTTATTAGTAATGTGGATGTGATACACTTATGACAGGACTCTGACGTCATCATCGTGTGCTTCATTAGGTTTGATAACCTTAGCAAATTAACTGATGAGATTTGCGGTCAACCGTTTATATTTTGAAACCGGCAAACTAGGAAAATCAATTATCATGCTTTGCTCTCTGAATAATAAAAATTTTAATTTAGGGTGTGTAAAATTATATTAGAAAGGTACAGATTCAAATTTACTTTATTCAACAAAAAATAACATTAATTAAAGTAACGGACCCTTACTTCTAGGAATAACTAATTTATTTTGCTCTTTTGCAACGGTGTTAATTTGTAACTAAGAAACTAGTAACGAGTAATTGTTTTCAAGTAATGTGCCCAACAGTGACTATTGGTAATCAGTTTTCCTTTTAATGTATTTATAGGGTAAGGTTTAACATTTTATAGTATCGCATCAGTCTTGAATATTTTACTTTTTAAAATACGTTGCTACTTTTTCTTCTTCTCCGATTTGTATCGATTTGGAATAAGTAAAAAAATTGTATGTTTAATTTTATTGTTTGCCAAATTAATTTTGACTCCTTTGAGTTAATTTTGCAATTTAAAACTTTTTCAAATAGGTGATTAAAAAGAACAAGGAAATAATTATCTTTTTTTATCATGAGGCTGTTTATGAAGGGATAATATATATATAATTCTATTACATTTATCATGACATGGATGATTAATGGAAGAACTTTGAGGCTCTGAACTAAAGATTAACTGGGTGGATTATAGTAATGTCCACTTGGGGATGGCAAAATATGACAGCTGCCATTATTTGTCATTTGCCGTTTGTTCCAAATTAAGTTGTTGGTTAACTTATTTGTATATTTAAACTATGTACCGGGAATTTGCCAAATGTCTTCATCTTTGACTAGGAAAATTATTTTCAGCAAGTACATGTATTTTTTTTTAAATGAGAATTTTCATTGCAAGAATGAGGGATTGGGGTGCGGATGCTCAAATTTAAGCTGGGGGATGGGGCGCAAATATGAAAGTTCGAGAAGCATCGTCTTTTAAAGTTAGATGCAAATTGAAATTAAGAAACAAAAACCGTACTAAAGTCTTATAAAGTAGGCAAGACCACGACGAGAGTAATTACTGCATATTCGAACCTTGGATTAAAAATGGAGGCTCTTATATTAATATATTTATCTCTATGTATCTTAAAAATATAGAGAAGTCATTTAATATGTAGTTTAAACTTGTCCAAAAAGAACCCCTTTTTTGATATTGTTAATGACAATAGTTATAGTTGTTTCTTTCCTCGGAATTTAAGGTTATGTAACCGATGTGAAGCGAAACTTTATTTAATTTTTCTTTTTAACAATTAATTCTAGAATAAAGTTCAAATTAACATGGATAAATAGCTGTTGAATGAAGTTCTCACGGAGTTTTATGCTTCATTATTATGATATATTTTTATTACATTTGTTATTGTTATTGACAGATAATTACAAGTCTATAAATTAATTCCATTTTTTGTTAAAACGCCTTTTAATTGAAATTGACTATTCCCTCTTTATCATATCCCTGGAGGGTGTGATTTAATTCATTAAAAGAAATTGATATCCTAATCATTAAATAAGACTTAAAACAATTGCTTATATATATATATATGTAAGTAGTTGTTTAATTGGTCCTTGCACATAATAAGTAGCTTTAATATACAGTCTTTTTGGAAAAGTTTTAGTTCTAGGGGAATGCAAATTTTTGAAGTACAAACACATTGGCTAAAAATTATTTTATTGAACTTTCAATAGTATTTTCACAGATGTCACAGATAGCATCATAAATCGAATTAAATCCACATTAACTAACTTTCAAAATAAATCGAAGGAAAACTTCATATAGTGGTTTTTAAGATTTTCAAAAACTGAACACGAATTGATTACAACATGAAACCAAGGAAAAAGATTGATATTTAAATAAAATCAAATGAATAAGTACTAAAAATCCCTATGAAATGACTAGACTTTTATTATTAATTTTATTCTAAATTTATTAGGGACCAGCAAAGTAGGATAATTGGAGAGAAAAAAACATCTGTTCCTTGCAAAGTAATAATTAATAAATATTTTTAGAATCTGAGATATAATAAAAAGTTGGATTTTTGATGTACTCTTGAGTTTTTATCTTTTTACTTGTTGGTTCAATTGTGACATTCAAATCTACGGCAGTCATTCACCCTTTTTCCTTAATGTGTATTCACGTAAAGGGCTTTTTATTTTTATTAATTTTTCTGATAATTAAAAAGTTTTTCATTAATAAACAACCAACCTTTTTGTATGAATGTCCCACAATTTGAAAATCTTTGTTCGTAGTTCCACAATCAATTGTTTACCATTTGATAGGATAAGAATTATGCTTAAAAGTGCAATCCTTACCGTTCTAGACACCAAAAAATTTATTTTGATACTCCTTCACATTTTTAAGTTTATTATTATTATTTAAAAGCTGGATTTTAGTGCTGCGTCTTGCTGTTCTTTTTCTCTTAAAAAATAACTTTTCAAATGCAGAAAATCGTCATTTTGCTCTGCCTCTTTGAAATATTCTGCAGAGTGGAACACCACCTTCATGACTGTCTCCGACTGAAATGACTTTTTATCACTCAACTTTTATGAAGTTAATTAAGATGGTCGAGAGGAAGGTGACACGTCGAGCTTTTTTCTACACTCGTAATCTCGACTCACAAAAGGAAATGTTATGAAAAACAACTGGTAGCTCCTACCCTTCTGTATTTTCCTTGTTGCCAACTTTTTAATATTGGACAGAATTATTATTTAGATATACTATACATATGTAAATTCTATCAATATACAAATCAATCGTTAATACTTGTATGCCAATAATTCAAAAAAGGGCGCACAATTTAATATATTTTTATACGTCAAAATCATGAATAATAATAACGCCCTTTTTGAATTCAGAGCATGTAGTGTCAGTTGCTTTAAATCAAGAGTCAAATGATGAAAATCAGCTGAAGGGAGAATACAGTGTGTTTTTGTTTATCCCAAAAAGCTCGTCGTATGAATCATTCGAGTACATAAATAACAATACATTTAAAATTTTAGTTAAACCAAGGACAGGTTTTTTTATTATTGATAGATTCAACATAGTCGATGGATTTGCGTAAAGGTATTTGTTCTTTTATCCTCTTTTGCGTTCTTTTATTTACATTGTATGCTAAAACTCTTCATTTGATTGAGAATTAAACAATCTTTTGTTGGGGATTGAACCTTTAAGGCATAATAGTTTAGCCTTTTTAAGAGTGCTTATTTGTTAATTTCCTACTATTTAAATCTATCTATTACAAAAAAAAAATGTCAACATGTTATCTACCTTAATAGAATATGTACCACTATTCTAATATTTATTTATTTTTCAATCAATATTTTTTTAGTCTATTAAAACACACCTGATACCACTATCCGGGGTAGAGTAGAGCATATTGTTAATATAATTTAATCCCCTATCTTACACGTATTTTTTTTATTTTGTATCAATAGTACATAAAAATTTCCAATCACCTTTGTTTGACAGCTTCCATAGGTGTATTAAAATAAAATTACTACATAGCTGCTTACAAAAAAAAATAATGAAACCACTTGATGTTACTCTGGTATGTCTGTAGTATAAATTTGTAGGTAGAAGAATACCTCTTGTCTAAATAATAAGATTTAGCTAGACAAATTTAGTTAACTCCAGCTAAAATGGCATTGTTATCGAAGCATTAATGTACGAGTCACCTGAGTTGGTTCGTATTCCGAAGTTCTGTTAAGAGTTCAGGGGCAAAGTTTTCCTTACAGTTTGTGTCAAACTCTGTATATTTCTAGTTTCAGGGGGGTTCTACTGTACATAAATAAATGAGTATGATAATTTCACTGATTTTTTTTTTACTTGAATTGAGACCAGAGTTTTATGAATATATATTATTATTGATGAGGGCTATATTTATCGAATTTGTAGCAGATGTTAAAATATATCAAAATATTTTAAGATTGATCATTATATTTAAAGCCTTTCTAATGAAAAATGATTAGCCACCTATAAAATCTAGAATAAGCACTCAAAATATTCGTATTTCCTTCTCACTTATTTGTCTCACTTTTATTTTGTATGAATTCAACAATACAGTTCTTTTTATAGGACAGGATAGAGTCTCAAAATGTTTTGCATCTTATTTAATTTTAAATACGTTTATAACCCATCAACGACGGCGGGATCTTGATAATTCAAAAACCTTCTAAGCTTGTCATGATTTTCTTAATCGAATTTTTAACTATTTTGTAGTTGCTTAAAATACTTACTTAGTTTTTGGAATCATAAAATAAATGGGATGGCGCATAAATCAAGATGAAATAATATTTGAGCAAATTTTGTAATTTATGGTATTACTCATTTTGCCATGTTTATTATGAAAAATTATCTTTTTATTTTCTGTTTTTTCTATATACATATAACTTTCAAAATGTGTAAATTACTCATAATATTAACATCAGTGGATAGTTGGCCCATATATGTATTTCTGGGGTGGGGATCTTCTTTTAATTTTTGCAACTCCTTTCAAATGAATTTTGGTACTTTTTGGTTCTTTCTTTGATTGATTTTGTTGTTTGTTTTATATATAATTTTGGTTACTTTTTTTAACCTGAAATTAGGTGCCCCTCAAAGCAATTCACAGAACATGAGTCTGCTTGTTCCTAATGTTTTCTATAGAAGTGATTTACAAGTTTTTTGTTTCTAAAAATTAAACTCTTTCCTCTAACTTATCTCTATTTTGGAAGTTTAGAGAGTGGAACGAGGGAAATAAGTTCTTTTGTTTATTAAATGAAACTGTGAAGACTTAAGAGCGTGAGATTCTTCAGAAAAGTTTTAGTTGGAAAGCTTTAACCTTTCGTATTGTGGTGTTATTTTCAACACTGCATATCTATTACCATTTTAATTTTTAGAATTTATTCTCATGTTCTGTAAGCTTTTATTTAAATAATATTTAGGTTCATTATCTTCAAAACCCAGACATTTCATGAAGTTTTTATCCATCTACAGTATTATTTGGACATTATGTTCGGACAAAAAGGACTGATGGTCACTCAAAAACATAGCATATTTAGGGAAATTTGACATTTTAGTAGTTTGGATATATTAAATGTTCTTATTTTGTAGATTCAAGAGTGTATTTTAAGAATAGATGGGATTTTTCTTTGCGTGTTTCGGGCTTCATGTTCACTTAAAAGAAAGTAAATGATATAGAAAGAATGGGCACTGTAACTTCTGCTCAGAGTGTGTTTAGTAAATGCCTATTTATCCACGAAAGCTATTAGTACACAAATTCTATGGATATATGAGTCTAAACTTGAGATAAAGCTTGCTATATCGTTACTCCACTCATCATAATGTGCAACTATCAATTCAATCACTACAGTATGTTTTGAGTGAAGTTGAAAACAATTACTCAAAACAAAAGGAGTCTGTTATGAAAACATTCAATGAACAGATGGACAAGAAGTTGTAGAAAACGATGAAAACTCGTAAAAACAATTAGTAATTATACCATGCGGCAAAAAACCGTTTTGGACACCATGATACTAGATAAATGTATTTATATAATATGTATGATATAGTTAAAAAATACTTTGGTATTCATAATGGAATACTTTTCAAAATAGTAGATAATGCAAATATGTATGTATTACGCTGCAACATCATTTGACTAAAATTTAAACAAATCTACTTTTGATAACAGAGATTGAGATGTATAAATAAATTCGCCTCATGTTCAAATCGAGTGTTTTGGGCCTTTCAAAAAATAAGCTGCTCTCACATGTGTGACAGTTGAATGTTCTAGAGTCCTTTGGATCTCCCAATGCTATGTAAACAGATTAAAAAAATTTTTAAAGCTATTCCATCAGATTAGTATGTGTACAAATCTATTTGGAATATCTAAATGAGTAGGCTCTTATCTCTCATTTCAAAACTTTGGATTAACTACAAAGATCGTGTATACAGATTTTAAGAGATTAAAAGGAAATTCTCTACTAAGAATATGTAGGATTTTGTCTCATACACGGAACAATATTAATGCATTGTTGCCTTAAAGAAGCTAAATAAATCCCCATTTCAGTTTTTTCCTCATGAACAATTAGTTCGATATAAACAACACTCGATCAATAGGCATGTTTGAGCCTTGTTAACTACTTACATAGTTGATGCAAGTATGTAAATTTCTGTCTAAATACCCCATATCCCTTTTACCCCACCAACCCACTCATGCATGGGATATCTCTCAGACATTTATGCCTTTACATGTATATTAATAAAAAATTAACTGATTTTACTCTTTGTATGTATGTATACATACATACACCTCTTGCCGAGTTTTTTTCTTCTTTTTTTTTATTAACATGATATGAGTACGTTCGAAACACGTATCGTTGGTTTGTTTAATGAAATTGTTTTGTAGTGTGTAAGAATTATATTTTTTCGGAATTTTAGTTGTCACCCATGAATCATCTTCAACTATATGTAGATGTTTTGAAAACTGGATAACAGCAACAAGTTCACTCATGATTAATTAATATCAACGTACATATGATGTACTATGTAAATTTTATTTCAATTAGAAATGTACTAAAAGGCAGCATTCTCATAAGGCAATAAAGTAAAAAATATTATTATGCATTGGCCCATATCTACAGTTAAATAAATGTACACATATAAATTGGAATAGTTTTGAATAAAAACTAGTTTCTCACACTTCATTGAGTAGATATTCTATTGCATAATTAATCTTTATATATTATTTTACGCTAATCTGATTCATATTGCTCCGGTTTGCCTTCTTTTTTTTCTTTCCTTTTTTTCCCCCAAAGTTGTGTCTTATAACGGACATTGCCTAATAATATTAACCATACTCGGATGAATTATTAAACTGATGGACCTTGTTAATTGAAATTTGCACGATGAATTATTGTTGCAGGACTAAAAAGGAAGGTTGTTCTGGAGCTATGACTGTATTTTTTTTTAAATTTAACTTCAGCTCATAAGCCGTGCTAAAATGTTGTAGAATCATAGGCTTACGGAGCAATGGAAAGTTGTGCGGTTACTATGGTGTCATCAGTATGTGACGTCATTTTTAGGTTCCAGATCCCTAGTGTAGAACTCTTAGTTATAATACAAGTTTTCTTTTTATTATAGAGTATATCATTTACTTGTGTTTTCTTTGGGTATAAAATGATGATTTTATTTAAAAATAAGCCTAAGACTACATGTTGTTGTAGTCTTCAACTCCTCATTAATTATCTTCCATTTCTATTATTAAATTTCTCGGATTAACCTTTTGTAGGCACCTCATACTGCACATAAAGGTTGCTATTAAAGAAAAAAGAATAGGATACGGAGATTTTATCTGAAAGGTCATTTTTTGTCATACACTTTCATAAATTATATTAAAGCTATAGAATGGGATTTTTCAAACTGTTGGAGACCCCCTCCACATCTTTTTTTTATTCTTTTTTCCTCCTCTTCTTTTTGTTGGTTAAGGGGTTTATATTTACAATTACTTTTTTCTAGTTCTCCCCAGTTTGAGAACTGTTACACTAGACTCTAACTAACATTTCTGAGTACCTTAAGTAGGCGTCGACCGATCAATCGGCCAATTTCAGGTAATTTAAAAAAAAAGTTATCATTGAAAACCCAAATGGTGTCTATTTTTGAAAGTTTTTTTTTCCCGTAATTAACATTTTTACGTCTAAACACTCAATGTAACTTAAATTGTCCACGTTACATCACTTTTTCCTGTCATTATTGTTGCTGTTTTTGAGAACTGGTGATTAATTAATTATTGTTTAAGAACTAAAAACGTGCTTAAAGTCCCATGTGTGGTCACTTTGGCCATCAATAAGATAAAACTGAATCCATGATTTATAAATTCAAGTATATGTTATTTTTCATAATCTTAGTTGATAATTTAACTTCTTTGTTGTGACGATTGTGAAAAGTATTCATTAGCTAAATTAGCCACATATTTTGATTTTCGCATCGTTATCTTTATTGGGATCTCAAAAGCCAACTAATTGAATATTATCCATTTTTAAATCCCAAATACTTATTATGGGCTCTTAGAAATTCAAATTGGGCGGATTCAAATCCAAACTTATCCCATAATGATAAATTAAAATATGAAGTATCTCATTGCTTAAAGTATGTCAATGAAATATTTAGGTGGTTTATTTTTTTAAGTAAATACAAATTAGGAATTTTAGATTTTTTGTTTTTAAAACTGCTTTTGATTAGACGCATTACAAATGTCCTATTTTTACTAGAATAAGGATTTATTGAGTCACTCTATCGTATCAATGTATGTTCATTGTACATGTGTCTGTTTTCTGTTTAGCTCAAGGCAATGAAGTGTATTTTTTTTCCCTTTAGGGAACAGGAAAAATAATAATAATAATTTGCCATTAATTTACTTACTTTTTTTCTTTTTTTGAATTGAGATACTTTGTATTTTATTCCAGTAGAATATATCAGTTAGATGGCGCCTGGGTGTGGTTATCTTGCTCAGTTAACTTTACAGGGATAAAATATTTAATTTTTTCATAGTCATGTTGTTAAAGCAAAAAACTTAAATGAAGGAATGTTTGAAAAAGAGTAAGCTATTAGCATATATGTATATTGTCACTAAGTGGAAATACTCAACAGCTGGAAAATATTTTCATGTAAATTTTTCCTTATTTATGTTCTCATTTCTGATTTTTATTTTATTTTTAATGGTAGTTCAAGATAGCGAATTTTTAGTCAATAATGATATACAGCCTTTTTAGAAACCTAACAATTTTATTTTATTTTTACATTTTGCCAACGTTCTTTAAAACGCAATTAGTATTGAAAAAATCTTACCATGAGCAAGCTGTAGGTAGGTACAAGTACCCTCTTGTCATAAAATTTCATAGTTCATTTATCCATTCATCTAATATTACCCTATAATAATTTGAGTCGTCAAGAAAAATAAATATTTGTAGTTTCAATTTAAATTTTAGTGAAATCAATCATTTTTATATTTTCTGCTTTGTTTGTATTTCTGACATATTTAGAAAAATTACGAAAACTATGCATACACGTAATAAACTTCAAATTAAAACTTTTATTGGAATATTTTATAAATTTTACTGCACAAAAAATGTAAAACTGTGAGTAATGGATTTGAGCTATATTTTAAGTGATAAGAACTCTATGCATTTGTATCATTATATATAGAGGATGAAAATCCTTGGATGATAATCACATATTGGAAGTGGATAGGGTTCATATTTAATATCATTTATTTTCTTGTTTTTTTTAACCCTCTTTTTGTATAGTTTGTTGACTACTACTTAAAACTGCATGAAAGGAATAACGAACAGACACCCCCCCCCCCTCCAATTTTATAACAAAAATCTCTCAACAAAAAAAAATCAAATTAAACCTTCGAAAATTATCTTTGGATATACGACTATTTTTCCCCCAGAGTAGGGCTATAAAAAACTAATTTAAAATTATCTTGAAGAAAGCCTTGCAGTATCATGCAATAAAGAGAAAAATGTTTTTTATGGAATTTTTCCATTAGTCATTGAGAATATTTTTAACAAAATATATTACATTAGAATTCTAAATAATTATCTTTACTAACTAAAAAAAGCCAATAATACCTCTTAAAATACCTGTTTTTCTTAAAAATAAGTTATTTTTTATTTTTCCTTAAATAATTTTACTAGCAGTTTGAGGATTCGGATTTATAAAATTATTTTAAAAACTTGGAAAAACTTAATATATATTAAAAATATTGGTTTTATAACATATCGAAATATAGATATTAGAAAATACAGATTTTCTGATATAAACATACTTTATAAAGACTGAAAAACTTTATTTCTGTGTTAACGCCCATGTAAATATGAAGTGAAATACCAGACAAAAAATTGTTTTTCTACAAAAATTCTTACAACTTTTGTTAAATAATAAATAAAAAATCTTTTTTATGTCGTTTTTGCCTTTATAGAAGTTTTTGATTTACTCATTTCCAGCTTATTAGAATATAATGTAAAGACCAATGATTTTCAAATTGATAAATGACTAACTTTGGGGTTGATAATAATGGTCAAAAGGTTGTTAAGATGCTCATAAAGATTCAAAAATTAAAGCGAATTTTTTCTACTATTTTAGTAGAATAGTCGAGTCATGTGAATGTATTATACATGAATATTTTTGTATACATGAAAGTCGATTGTTCAATTATCGAGTATATTTATAAAATTTAATAAAGTCTGAATTTATTCTCATTTACTGGTTATACCAAATAAAGATCTTTTGAGTATCTTGAAATTTTATTTTCAAAATAAAGCTAGAATTTAATTGAAAAGGCTTCTTCTCTCTTTGCCTCATGCCTTTACTTGAACTCGACTTAACTTCATTGAACGCTCAAAAACTCCAACTCCTTAGCCATCATCGTCCTTTTACTGAAATTCAACTCCCTAAAGTCAAAAAGGAGCTCAAATCCAGAGGAATATTTTCCTATGTATTCATTTTAGGCCTTGTTGCAATATCTTTTTGATCTCTTAGAGATATGTAAAGTCTCTAAATTCGTGAGCCCCCTGTTCTTCTCATTTTACATCTTGTATGATCGTACTTTTTATTTCCATTGAACCGATCCTTGTAGTAGCATCCCCCAATAAAACTCTTAATTTCATGCGCATTTGTTTATTTATCCTAATTAGCTGATAATTTATCAAAGTAATTAGCAGATTCTAAAGTTATTCTTCAGTTTTTGGTAACTTTTGATAAGGAAGCAAAATTGAAAAATAAGAAACTAATGAATCTCAGCAGCTAGATAAGATTATTTTTCAATGCTAAAATTTGAAGCACTCTCTTTAAACAGCACGTAACATTGAGAATTTTCCTAGAAACGTTTATTCCTCCTCTCCCTCTCTCTTCCAGTATATATGAAATGGGATTTCTCCCATGATAGACAAATCTATACTGTGCATTTCCAATACTGCCTCTTGTTTGTTTTTTTCTTCAACCTTTTTATATTGCAAACTATTTACAAATTTCCAGAAAGAGTTGAACCTCACCTCACTCGCAAAAAAAACAAAATGGTCCATCCAAATAACAATTTAATTGACTGATCTTAATATCTGTTTCATTTTGCTTTTGTATATGTGTATAACTATATATAAGATTAAAATCTTATGTTTAAATATCACACAAGAACTTATAATATTTTTCTTTCATCTTCTAGATGAGCTCAACGAATTGCGTTTTGAGTACAATAATTCTACTCCTTGTATACTTCATATCGTATACTCGGGGACATGTATGTACTACGCAAATTCATACCATGTCCGATATATCCTCCTATCACTTCTCATGGAAAGTTGATGCAGAGAAAACCTTCTCTTGGCAACAAGGACGCAACTATTGTAAAAGTTTATGTATGGATCTCATAAGTCTCGATGACGGAATTACGGAGTGGAGTGCAATGAAGGCTTTTATAATTCGAGGTAAGTTATATTTATTTTCAAATTTGCTACTCTTGTGATATATTTATTGTAACAACTCTTCTTAGATTTACAAAGAGTAATAAAGATGTCATTGTGTATTGATAATGATTGTACGAGAAATAAGGATAGCATATAGTCTGTGAACAAATGATATTCATTACATTAAACAGAAATATATTAGAATCAAACTTTCAATTAAGTCTTGTACTTTTTGAAGACTAATTGCAAATATGGGTTTAATAAGTAATTTTGACATAATTATATACTTTTTTTATATGTTACATATTTTCGTTGGTTAAACTGTATAGCTGTACATTGCAAAGGTCGATAAGAATGAATAATAATTTGTCAACTTTGAGTATAAATGTCAATCAGAGTTCCTTAAGTTTAAAATAATCTACTGGAGAAATAAATATAACTCACGTCTAGTTTTATTTATTCAATACCTTCATAAGTAAGAATATTTGGCAAACTTAAACATAACGAATTATAAATAAAGAGGCTAGGCTTATTTAATCCATGAAAATGAGGTCAATATAGCAATTGAAAAATATTAATAGCTGATTTCATTCTTACAAAGACCTGCTGTTCTAAATTTTAATATTATCCTGCTTCTATACTTATTTATTGTTAGTTTCCCTGTGTTTCTTTGTTTGTTGGACCAAGCATCAGGGTCAGCCAGGAAGACTAAGGCAGGGAGCAGGGTGGACTCACAAAAGAAATGTAAACTATGTCCCTTTGACTTTTAACGTCGCATGAGGCCAAATTTGATGGTCAAGTCAAAGCTTTCAGGGAATGGTCAATTTAGGGGATTTAAATGTGTGGTCAAAGGGGGGTCTTCAAGGGTCATTATTCGAGGTCACTGGAGCCTTATTTGATACTGTTTTCCTCAATCCCTTCATAATGCTTTATTTATTTCCATTCATTCATTCATCAAAATAGGTGACTGTGGTGGCAAGACATTTTAAGGCTAGTTACCTCTTTTTAATCTTAATAGCATTTCCAATTGATCAAAGAGAGATTCTACAAATTAACTATGTTTATATTCATGGATTTGCTAAATGATGTACCTACATACTTATGTTTAAACATATTAAAGTGGCTTAATAGTTGGCTATTGTTGTTTCATAATAGACGTAACTTTGGAATCCTATTGGTCAGCATCTTGTTATTGAAAATTTAAGGTCTATAAGGTTTCTGTAATAATTAATATACATTATCATTCTAAGTTACATCATACATATGTAGTCTACGTTGATTATAAGTTAAAATCCTTTATAATAATGGATTTGCATTTTTGTCCCTTTTCATTTTGCTATTTACGCCATTGTAAAGAATATAACTAGGTAAAGGTACATTTGTGTATAGTTACTTTGAGTACTCAACATCTTTTTTATAAAATTCGTTCATATGTATTTATTATAATCCACCTAGGTCTGTAGATACAGAGTTAAACTTAAGTAAATTGATATGCACTTAAAAAATATAAAGCAAAATCAATCTTTTTCAGAGTAAGTGCTCAAATTCTTAATAAGGTTTTTATGTCTACATACCCATATATGCCTAAATATGTTAAATAAAGTTCATTAATGCATGGAATTTACCAAGATAATCAGGGTTGTTACGAGAGTATAATTAATTATGGGTTGCAGACTCCTTTTTATGAGGTAATCAATGAAAAATGGCCTTGACTCCACAGTTTTTTGATCTTATGCAATTGTTGTATTTCTTTTCTTCATTGATGAACGTCCTTTAAGAGCCACTGAACCGTGATATATGTACACTTACTTGATTTATGGTTTGAAATAAACTTGATTATGATGTACTTTAAATGTATCTCTGATTGCATTATTCCAATGTCTCTGTAATTCTATTACAACTAAGAGTTCTTTGTATCTTTATTTGAAGTTAGCAGATATCAACGTTTCAAATTACACAGGTCAACAAATTTGAACTTTCAAAAATCCTAAGAGGTATTAGTAAAATAAGATATTCAGTTTTGCACGCTGATTTCAAATCTGTATTTTTTTTTTTTTTTTTCCCCGAGAGTCTTTTAGATTTTGAGAAATCGGAGCCTACTTTTTTGGCTTTTTTGGCCCATCTTCCAACTTCAATTTATGACTGGAAGGATACTCATTTTTTCCACTAAGAAATAATGGTCCGCTAGTTTAGTTAATGCAGATTCCAATTCCAGTCTTGGTTTCGACCAAAAGGGACTCCTGGCGGCACAGGCGAGTGGAGTAGACCCAAAAGTCGGCCAAATCCTTTGTAGTTAAATAACTCCTTGATTATTGCATGAAATGGATTAATAAGGAATGCACCCAATAGCGTAGACCTACAGCTTACAAAAGAGATGTTAAGCGCCCGATAAGAATACTTAATTAAGAAGAGATTGCTCTTCTAAATGTGTAAATTTTCATAAAATTTCGAGCAAATATTCGCCAGAGATCAATGACTTACGGTAGAGCTACTTATGTAATTGTGCCCAGTATTAAAAAATCAGTTGAAATCCTTCTGCGCCTACTACTTAAGTAGCTTTACTGCGAGTTATTGATTTCTATCGAATGTTTGCTCGAAATTGGATGAAAATTTATACATTTAGATGGACGATTTCTTTTTAATTAGAGATTCTTAATAAGTTGAAGTTGGAAAATGGGCCAAATGTGCTCAAAAAGTAGGGTTCGATTTTTCGAAAACAGTCTGACTCATGAGAAAAAAAAAATATAGATTTGAAATTAGGTGCAAAACTGAATAACTTATCATAATGATGCCCCTTAGGATTTTTGAATGTTGACCAGTGTTATTTTAAACCGGTAGTCGGACATTGTAAGTCAATGATGAGGGGTTTTTTTGAATAAAATCTTCTTAAATGTTTCTCAACTGGTAGGTCAGGAGGAGCTGAATAAACAACTAAAAGAATCTTTGATCTTTTATACCTATTCATTAATTAAAGATTATCTCAACCTCGATACAAGAAGTAGAATGGAATTAATTGAATGTATTCACTATTTAACATCATATTAAATAAATTTTGTTATGGGTTAATACTGATCAAAGTAAAAATTCCAAATGTCAGGGCTAACCGAAGGTTGGTTCATCTCTAAGTGAAATGATTAACTTTTGCTTGGCTTTTTTGTTCAATAAATATAGGTTGTGACTTAATGACTATGGGTAAATTTCAGTTAATGATATAGGTAAATGTTACGGATTTTGATACTTTTCTATGCGTGAAACGATTTTATAAGTGTATGAAAGTCTTCACATGTAATTGCCTAAACTGCAAAACATTCTTTAAAAGTTCTAAGGTTTTTTTACATACATAAGCAATGATACTCCTCCGGTATTTTATTGTTTAAGATATTTGTAACAATATCTATGTTAATTTTAATAAATCAAATTTATCCTTTTATCAGTGAAAATAAATCATATTTACAAGAAATCATTAACAAAATGTACCAAATTCGAAACTCTAGGTATTTGCACTACACTCACAAAAAAAATATAAACCACTCAATATTTCTACTATTTAATTTAACTCATCAGTATGTATGTACAGTTCCAGAGGTCATAAATGTTTTGAAAATTCCATTTTGTTCATTTGAAAGAGCATTACTTCGACTACCATCACTTTCAAAAGGATGGAGAAAAATCCTATTTACGATGAATGACATAGCTCATTTGAATTATTCACCCGTTGGTTTCTTTTTATAGATCAGCGCTTATACATATGTACAAAGTGATAATATCTATTTTGACATAGGTTTAAATTATTTCCTTTCGATTTCCATATCTTAAGGATTTATGGAAAGGTCGCCCGCCCATCTTCCCAACTTTATTCAGTACATAGTAGTTTTCTAAAAACTTATTTCAATATTAATGGGAAAATATATACCCGTGATGTCTGACAGTAGGACTTTCAACCCATTTTATACAAGTTGTAGACTCACACAGTGTATCGATTATGTCCAGTTTAATCCTTTGCCTTGTTTTGGTGGCTGTCACTGATTCACACAGATAGGATGTTGGGAATGGCAACAAGGTTGCAAATAAGTAAAGAGCGCAGAGAACATGTAGTAGGCATTGTTGCTTATTGCCCGTGAAATCTGATGAGTAGATTAAGTAGTAAGTCACCCCTTACTTTCGCTCCAAACTTGGATAATAAATAAAACAGAAATAACTAATTAATTATTGTGCGGCTCAGTACTGATTGATCCACTGACTGGGGGGGGGGGACCACTGCTTTACATCATTCTATCTTCTACCTATCAAGTACAGCTTTGACAAAAAAAAATCTAATAAAACGCATGCTGCTTTGCAGTATAATAATCATTTGACAACATTTTTCAACTCAATACGCTTGTAGGTGGGGGTTACGATAATTTATTAAATCTCAATTTAGTCAAATCAAAATCACTGACATTAAAGTCTGTCAATTTAATTATATTTGTATTTTTTCTACCGATAAAATGTAATCGAACTATAATAGTGTTCAAACTTACGTAATGATAAGAAGGTAACTGCTATTATTTATACCTAACGAGCAATAGATATGTCCATGACCAATAAAATATAATTCGATACTCAAACAATATGAATTGTTTCAATCAAAATTGATTCGAATGTAATTCAGTAATATGCAATTGTGTTAAATGCATTAATTAATATGAAATATGCAAAGCACAAAATGTAATTCATAATTATGAAATTTTAATTCGTTCGTAACTTGGATTTGTCAATGTAGCCAAATGACTTCAGTTTTTTGTTCTTTAATTGTCGCTACACAAGACATTTATTTTATCGTGAAATGCTTGCAAATTAAAATGGCAATATGATGGAATGAGAATTCTAAGAATAAAGATAATTTTGTCATTAAAATTTCCTGTTACCAAGGTTGCTTATTTTTGCTATGTTAACTTGAATTTTTTTCAATATTTATTAACGAAGTGTCACGGAATACTTATTTGTTTGGCTCAAATCTGTTACATGAAATCAAATTGGTTCAATCCATATGGATTTTATCAGGCCAATACTGATACTGTGAGGGGTAAAAAAACAACAGATCATTTTTTCAAATTAACTCCTTTTTGATTGGATTTTTTTTTTTTTTTTGAAAATGAAGGTTTTTTATTGTGAAAAAAATCAGTGATTCACATGTAAATGAGTCTGTTCTCTGCGAAATTTTATTTTAATTTCAAGTATGGGTTTAATTTTATGTAGGAATGCCCGATTCATAGAAAATTCAACATAAATTCAACAAAAAGCCTCCTATTTTTTAAAGGGATTTTTTAAATAAATCAGAATAGTATTTGATCTCAAAAAGTCTGCAGCAACAATAATCAATGGAGGTTTATATAATAATATATAAGTTATATTCTGTTGAAAATTATTTTTCTAATTTTTTTCCCTTTTTTAATAAGCGATATCATTCCTTATCACAGAATTTATACAGTTTGAGTACACAACCTTGAGACATTTCTACTTTAAAAAAATGAAATGAAAATGAGTCCAGATTGATGCAAAACTAATCTTTATAATCAAATACATACTCCTTTGATAATAAAAGAATAATCATTCATGCTTCAAATGTGACATCAGTCTCGTCAGATATAGTCGTTAAATTTTGTAAAAGCAGTATCATTCAATTTTTTTTTCTTAATATGAATATATAATAGACATTCAGTAGTCCTTGACTCAGGGGGAATGGAGCAATGCAAATGAAATATATAATAGTAATTTCCTAATTCGCAGTAACATAAATATGTTAAGTATGGATCGAGTATGAGGTGATGATTATAAATAAATATATATTCAAGCACTTAGGGTTAAAAATTATTTGACATGGATGGTCACTTTGTTGTATGAATTCTAATGACATCCTAAAATAAACTTCTTCTTTTTTTAAAAAAATATAAAAACGTCACGTCGAGAAAAAAAAATGTTTTCCAAATTATAAAACAAAAGAAAACAGAAGTTCAAAACTGAGTAATTATATTAATTAATCATTTCTTATCTAATTAAGTATAATAATAGTATCATTTCGATAAAAGAATTAAAATCCAATGAAGTCATCTTTCTATTTTTGCCATCTCCTTGAGCTATTTATTTCTCGTCTTCAGAATATGAATTAACATCTATGTACAAAATAGATACATATGCAAGATTGTGTTTGCACATCCTGTTTTCAAAGATCATTAAATATATACCTACTAACATAAGGGTGAAAAAATTGTATTCAGTCACAAAGGTGTGCCCCTTGGGGAATAATGATAAATACACGAGGAAAGAAGTTGTAAGGAGCTAGAACGCTCAAACTTTACTCAAATTATAAAGCTTTTTCTCATACTCTAAGTCAGCGTTTCTCAACCGGGGTTCCGCGGAACCCTAGGGTTCCGCAGACGGTCTTTAAGGGTTCCGCGAGAAAAATGAGATTATATAAGCTATTACACTTTTCAGTCTTTTTCTACAGTGTGGTAAAATTTTGTCACCAGAATTTTGACTTTTTTTATAGTGACCTATTGCTAAGCCAGGCTCTTAAGAGAACTAATTAATGGTTTACATTTGGGATATATAAGATGAGAAAGTATGGTATTAATCATTTTTTGCGCAAGGGTTCCGTGAGACATGGGATATATTTTGAGGGTTCCGAAAGGGAAAAAAGGTTGAAAAACGCTGCTCTAAGTGATTGAGTGAGGGATAAATGTAGGTATGTATTTGTTTAAATATGAGGGGAAGGCCGCTTCCTTTTTGCTTCTTTCACATTATCCTAAGTAGGGTTCGTTCAGCATCTTTTTCAACCATGTTATAATTATGTAATATATAAATTACTTTCTAAATTATATATGTATAAATTTAGGTATATATATGGATAATAATTTAGCAGGTGGTCTAAATTACTAGTATACTAGGCATCTACTTTGCAGTTTTAAAAGACTACATTTTCAATTATATGTACCTATATATCTATTTCAATGAACACCAGTTGCCTTAGTCCCCATAGTTACGATAATGGTCATTCATAAATTAAAGCACCATTTTTCATTTTAGTTCATCCCAAGAAAGAATTTAAACTAATGAAATACACAATGAATATTATAAACTTCTTTTTGATGTCATTTATTGGAACGTTTTTGACACTAGGCATTGAGAGAGTATCATGATTTGAAACTCATTTTTTCCTTGATATTCAACTACTTGAAACTTGGTTTTTACACTCAACATCAGTATCTGAGTTGACTTGCAAGAAAATAAGTTGTTTGTATCTTTGCTATTATTATTACTTGACTTCTTTCTCGAAATTATCGTGTAACATGCATTTCTTTAGAGTGAGAGTGTAACATGGGCGCCAGAGGAGAGGTCAAGGAAGGGGCCAATTTTTACTCCTTCTTGAAAAACAATAAGATGAAAAGTAATGTTATTATCATGTCATTAATGTCTGACGTCACTTTTGTAATTTCCCTTCCCCACATATGAGTTGGTTCTGGCGTCCCTGATGTTAAAGCAATTTTTTACAGAATGAGACCCCCTAGCCCAAAGTAAGCCCACAAGAAATCACATTACTCTTAAACATTTTTTATATTTAGTACCCTAAAGATATTTGCGAGTCTTTAACATAAAATCAATCATGTAAAATGAGCTATATAAATTATAATTAGGTGTATCAATTTATGTACTAAACATTTTTATTAACTTTGTACATAAATTTAACTTTGTTTTTAAATTTTACAATTAAACTTTATAAGCAAGAAATATATATACATAAGTAAGTCGGCGAAATGTTTGGTATTTGATCTCGATCAATGAAAGGCTTAATTGTGTTGTGAGTTGTGTTCGTCACAAATGTTGCTTGAAATGTCTCAGTCAAGGGCTAGTATAGTAAGTAGTCCTTGGTTACACACACACAGACACATACCATTCTAAATCACAATATGAGAACTGAGTAAGCAATGGTTTGTGAATAAAATATTTATCGTCAAATAATTATTTTTACTTTCAAATCCAGCTCTTCATCATGAATGTTTCAATTGGAATAAATTTTTTGATTCATTAAACATAAATTTTAAAAACAAATATACGTGAATGGCTTTGAAATTAAACTCAAAAAGGGGCTTGATATTGGAGTGTTTAATTATTTTTTCCGTACATAGCAAAATATTTGCGATTTTTCGTGTGTTTTTATATTTGACTCTGCTATTTATGTTTCACAGTTTATACCAACAATCACACTTGGAGTAAAGAGAAAATCTTATGGTCAATAAACTATAGAAACTTTGTTAATTAAACTTAAAAAATAAATATCTAAATTTATTTGTCAAAGTCTGCTCTTTAACCACCCTAAAAAATCTTTATTTATTGAAATATTTACCTTATACTTCTATTGTTCATTTTGAGTGTGATCATCGATGGGGGGAGAGGCACTTGAAAGCTAAAATAGATGTTTGAGACGAAGTTTTTAAATTCTTAAGTAGACTCTACATCATGAAAGATATGAAAATGATTCTCAGGTGAGCCTTTCTATATTGTCAAATCAGTCTTCACAGTATAAATTGAATTTCTAACAAACGTTTTGACATCAGTGTTCGATTGTATTCAAACTAAAAATTTTTTAACTAAACCAGAAGTGTATGAAAACATTTTCATGAGATACTTTAAATAATAAGTATTTTGTAATGACTCAGCTCTGAGGGATCGCAATTTGAATAAGATAGTAAACCTAACCAAAACAATTAAAATTTTGTATAACCATTTTAATTAATTACTTATAGAGCACGTGGCTTCTGAACAAGAGAACGTTATTTTATAAGGTATGTAAGACCCTGTATTTAAATAAAGGATCTTCATTTAAATTAACCAACCCTGATATATTAACTATACCTTATAACTAAATAAGTCCAGGACAAAGTTATTTGACTGTAGGATCAAAAATACCATCTACAGAAAGGTCAATATTAACCCTAGATATTACGAATGATTCAAAGTTCATATTATGTAATGTGGATCTTTCTATTTTTTCAATACTCAAGTGTAAACATATGTGAAACAAGATAAATCGGACCACAAATAGAGTGGCCATGTAAAAAGTAAGACACGTTTGCTATTTTACTCTCAAGGGAAAATATGTCAATGCTGAGGTATGATTTTTTTAAAAATTGGGTTTGGTGTCTTTAATGTCCAATTCTATTCATTCATCCTCTTCAATTGGAAAATGAGCAATCTAAGGAAATATTTATGGCCTCAAGATGGTGCAAATACACTGAAATATAATTAACAAGGGAGTACGTAATCAACTTTTATACCCCAATATCCAATGGTGCGTTTTCCGTGATGTCATCAATGCATCGAAGCGACTACATATGTCGTTGATATAATGAAGGAAACTTCATAAAATGGCTTTACAAATGAAAAAAACCTGAACGCGTGTCCTGTATTGAATACAACTTGATGCCAAGGAGCAACGTTTGAATAAAATCAAATTAAATGGTGGATACAATGCATTCTATTATTTATGTTTTAGACCGATTAGGTTCCTGCGAAGTAAAGTAATTGGAATAAGATATCCATTCCTTTCAAAAGTAATTGATAATTTATTAACATACTTACAACATATTTTATGTGGATGTGAGATGTATTAAAAAGATAAATTTTTGAAGGTCCTTTTATTTGCTTGTTGTTCCATTGTGACATCCGAGTGAAAGACAGAAATTCGCCATTTTTCCTTAAATTTACGGAAATAATGTTGCTCATTCTATTAAATTTTGTTTGAATAAGGAGGCCGACTTCCAAATGATGGTGTTATGTCAACACTCTTTAAGAAATGAGCAAATTAATATAACATTATTATCCGTAAGATGGCGCAACTATGAGTATATCTAATAAAACAAATAAGTAAGCAACCATTTTCGAAATGCATTTATTCTGTCTATTCCACAAGTTTATTTCGTGAAATTTTTCAAAACAACGTATTGTTTTGACAATAATTAGGTATTAATTTGTTTCATCAATTATTGTTGACTCTCTTAATGATCCTTCCTATACCTATTAGCTAGACATTCACTTATATATTATTCATGGCCTTTTTTTTCAAATAATGAAAGTGTTGATAAAAGGAAGTGTTTACTTATGTTTACCCAATGTAAATACCTGGGCAGCAATTGCTCTGTTAGTAGTGGAAATTCGGTTTACGAACATGCTATTTAGCTTTATAAGTAGCTGAATTTCAATTAGTAGTATATAGCCTCTTGGAATCTATTTTTGAAATTGAGAATGGGATTTTATTTGCATGGACATCTTAATTGCATATCTCGACCTTTCCTTGAAAAAAGAGTAAAAAAAAATGCCCGAAATTACACTCAACGTGAGTATGAAATATATACTGTATTTTGTTGTCAGCAGTCGTCGAATTTTATACTAATGCCCTTTATTTGTGTTTTGTACGTTGATTGTTTTAACTTGTCAATATTAAATGAAGAGTAACTCCATAGTTGATGAAAATTTGAAAGGTTCCGAGATACATTAAAGATAAGGATATGCTAGCTAGTCGACTCTTCTCAACCTTGAGTCTACAGTTAATTTATCAATTGTTCATAGCTGGACCAGAGTTGATTTGAGTACAGTCAACGTTCAGCTGACAAAAAAAAAGTATGTACATAGGATTTGTTGATATATTGAATGCATATTGTCATTAATGAGAGTTTTTTGTCTCTCAAAATGGACATGAGATTCAAGCTATTTGATACATGTTGTAATGGGGTTTTTTGTTTTTTGTTTTTTTGCAGTATTTCTTATTAAGCAGAATGTATAATGCGTTCTTCAGAATATAACTCATACCTTTCTACGTAAAGTTGATTCGTTTATCTGGTGAACCAGCAATAAAAGATATCGTACCTTACAGAGGAATCATTTTATCAATTGCATTTCAATCGAGGTCTTATGGAAATTACGTGTTAGTATTTTACTCCTAAACCATTGTAATGTGCAATTATTAATACATCTTGAATGCATTTTGCTAAGTCTAGAGTTATGTATGTATGTATTATGCTAGACTCTAATGACGTAATATCTGTTTATGGTGGGAGCCTCAAATTTCTATTCAAAATGCATAAAAAGTGCATTTTGTCTATTTTGATGGGATGAAAACATTTTTAGTGGTTTAACGAATTTAGGACCATGAGTTTTGCTCTAAACTTTTCAAAATTCATGTAAGAATAATTTGTTTGAGGTATGTGTGTTGTATAGCACATATTTAAATATTCTATTGTAACAAATTGTGTCATTACTTCTTATTACACATTTTACCTTCATTGCTTCGTCCTGTACAGTTATTATAATGAATACAAAATTTTCTTACTTCTTCCTTGCATTTTTTTTTTTTTTTTTTTTTTGGCAACAATTTAAATAGCGTTTGACTACATAGGTACAATTATAGGTAGTCTACATAATATACATACACAACTAGAACACCAGCATATGTTTTGAAGTAGTTCTAAACGGAAAGAAAAGGGGGGGGGAAGGTAGTAGTAGTAGGCTATTGAAGGTCATTCTTCCTCTGACTTGGATGGAATTACAAAACATATGCTTAAACAAATTACACATGAGTGATGCTACTGTCTCGTAACTGTTGATAATTTTTTAATGCTTCAGTCCTTTAGGATCACTTTCAATTATGAAATAAGTAAAACTCCTCATTTTTAAGGGTATTTTGGTTTGAGTAACATTTATTGTCGAGATATGCGGGGATTTAGGGGATATTTGTAATTAATTAATATTAGTTCGTCTTTGCTTTGAATATGTTGGCCTACAAGATAACTTCCACTTTTAAGCCAGCCCTTGAGTGCAAAAATTCACCATTCCCTTCTCTCAAGTTATTCACAACGGCGTTTGAGCCCCTCAGCATCGATTAGTCATTTAACACGCTGGCTAATGGGAATCAGAAATAGCTTAAATCCCTCAAGTAAAAAGAAAGAACCCGGTACAGTGATGGCCGAGTAAAAAAAAATGGGCCAGAAGAGATGGAAAGAAGTGATAGGAAAATTTCTGTTATGCTCTATATACTTTGTCAAAAGTATCCTGATCAACTGTACCTTGGGCCATAAATTAAATTACTCACAATTCGTCACAAATTATTTTTATATTAATCCCAACAAATATAAAATCTTTAGTTAATCAGTCTCTCTATGTATGTATAATTAGCATCCACAATTTATACATATGTATTGCAGTTGCAATAACTTATTTGCTCATTCAATACTGATTCGAATACCTACTTTGCTTTGCATGTAAGCTAATAATGTTTTACTGTTCACATGTTTGATATATGTATGTTTCTCTGTGTAAATTATGAGTAAGGACGGAATTCGACGTACCAAAATGAATAAAAAATGAAATATTGTGTGTGTTCCTTTTATGCTGTTATTCTTTTTTTTTGTGGATTTTATTATTATTATTAGCATAACCTCAATTCTCGCGTACCTTTTTCTTTTTTAATACTAATATTCTTATTCTTTCTTTTTAGATGATGTACCTTACTTTTGGACCTCAGGTAGGAAATGTAACTTTAAAGGTTGCGATCACTCCTCTCTTCTACCCTCCATTACAAACGGTTGGTTCTGGGCCTCAAATAAGATTCGTATTCCCAATCCTTTTACTTCCAAATGTAATCATTGCGCCTGGAGCAGAAATGGCCCTCAGCCTGACAATCGAGAGGGCATTAGTTCCGGAAGAGATGAGGCCTGTCTAGCAGTCATTAATAATCTTTATCATGATGGTATCTCCTGGCATGATGTGGCCTGTCATCATAAGAAGCCCGTGATCTGCGAGTCACGAAGATTTGTGATTAAATTTTAATTAATGTGATCACAATGTACAATTCACATTGTACTTTACTTTTATTTTTCGTAAAAATCCCCTTTTTACGAATTTTATTTGTAATTGAACGTTTATATTTTGAAATATATTCTTAGTATTCCTTGAAACTGGGTTCCCTACGAAGAGGGATTTATTTTATTTCCTATCATTTCTTTCATTAATTGCGTCATCCATCATCACTCCAAGTACGTTTATTGCGTTTTAATTCAATGTTACTCTAGTAAGTCAAAGAACTATGTTGCGTCATCATTCAATTGATATCACTTCCAGAAATTATACTAATACTTATGCCTCATATCTAGTCACAATATGGCAATTCATGGCATTCAACACAGCTGTTAGCACGAGGACAGGGGCAGAAGTTGTTTTGTTTTTATTTTCCTCTTTTTACTCGAGTGAATATGTCTGAATATATTTTTTCCGTCCTTGAGACGGAATTCGAAAACACACAAATTTATGAGTCTTCCTTGAAAAAGAGAGAATAAGTTGATTTTTTTATATGTATTCTTCTTTTTTTATATAGAAAATAGAAACTTTAGTTTTCGGCTGGAATGGCTGTGATATCCCAATAATGGATTGAGTCTATGTATATAAGTATCCTATGTATATATTTTATTTATTGACCTCAATTGCTTTCATTTATTTCATTTAGTTTTGGGGAATGTTTCTATCACTTTTTGCAATATTTTTTTTGTAAAGGGTTTGGATTCCTCTTAGCCTATAAGCAATGCAACATAATATGTTAATAATATGTACATGTATTATTTACATAAATGAGGGAGTGAATGAGAAAAAAGAAGTGAATAATGCGGGTTCAGCGTTTTTTCTCCCCCCCCCCCCCCCAACATTCAGCTCATTCACGTCATAACTTTCCCCCTCATTTGTCCTTATATATTTAAGTCCCATTTTATTTTAAATACACATTTTCAATTATATCAATGATTTGACTTATAGATGGATCGCAGATTGGTTTTTAAAGGCCTATTTCATAACTTGAAGGGCTATTTTAATTAAAATAACATTTTTCGTCTATTTATCACTGTTTCACATGCACACGGATTAGTTTTTCTTTTCTGTTTTGACTGTTATGGTCAGAAATGCATTATTTCTGATTCTGTATCTCATTCATAGTTCTATTTTCTTCATGGAATTGATTTGAATGTTGGGTTGTTGTCTATATTTACTGGCCACCGACTATTACCAGCCTTTATCATGATGGGGAGGTAAGAGAGTGAGAGGGGGGGGGGAGGAAGGAATTAGAAAGCAGTTGTCTTTTTCTTCCCTCTTTCGTGTCTTTAATGTCTTTCCTCTCCTTCTTCTTCTTGGTGCACTTTCCATCTTTCATTATTCACCCCTAGAGCAGTGATTTTTATATTTTAGGGATGACTAATTCAAATCTGTCGCATTAATCAACTTAGGGGGGGGGGGAGTCTCCTTTAAGACAAAGGGCACAAAGTTTTAACAAAGTAACTCTTCTTTCTTTTTCTGTATCGAAATGTTTTTTAAGTTTGTGCTTTTAATAAATTTGAACGCCTCTTATAAAAAAATACAACTACCCTTGGTATCATAGGATCCCAGAAGGAATATTCATCAATATTTGGAAAATATCACAAGGAATTGTTATTTGAAAATATATTAGAGTCGTCGTCTCTCAGCTACACTCTATTTTTTGTCTGTTTTTTTATGTGTTGAACTGGAAAAATTGTTGAAGAGTTGAATAAAAAATAATTCTAACAGTTGGAGGGAATAACAATATTGCCAAATACCGAATCATTTCGAGCCTTCCCCCCCCCCCTCTTTTAGGATGAAAGGTTCAGAGATGCTATGAAGATTAGTCATGTTGCTTAGGGGGAAAACTCCAAAACATCTCATTTTTTTATCAGATGGTTTCATGTATCTATATTTCATATCGAAGCTTATACCTGTAGCTACATGGGCCACGATTTGTGATTAAGGGTGGACACCAATGAGTGTATAATTACAATCCCTTGACATTTACAGTACGGCTCCTAAACCTAGGGTCCCACAAAAATTTCAACACATCCACGACCCCTCAGATAAAAATCAAAGAATTAATGGAAAAAATACTGATTAGGATCTGTCAAATGGATTATTGTATTTTTTTTCCTCTCTTCATATAGAAATGAGTTCTCACCCCCATGAACTGGAGAATTGAGCTGTAGTAATTAAAAGTATTTGTAAACTGTGACAACAACTATGTAGACAGCCATCTAAACTCAGTAATCAGGAGTAATTCGTTTAAGTACGGATCATCCTGATCTTTGTATAGTAGTGTAAACTAGTGTTTACAATTTTTATACTGGAATTTTTTGTTAGGGGCTTTAAAGACCCCTTCAAATTCATCAATCCCTATAAGAGCCACTAACTCTAAGTATAAGCTCTTAAATTGAATACCAATGATCTTAGCCAAAAAATCAATGAGTCAGAGCTCATATCCCCCCCCCCCCCCCTCCACGTATTTGTGGCCTCATAGCTAATGGTCTATTTATTACATTATGTAAATATCAAGTAACGAATCTTTGAATGTAATAACTTTGTTAGTAGATCCGAAATTGTGGGTCGTCATCCATCATAAGGAAACATTTAGCGCGATTGAAATGTAAACCCAAAAAACGGTGAAGCATCTCCATTGTTCATATTATACTGCGTCGGGTTTATTTTTCATCGGATTAGATGCTGAATTGTGAATTGTACGTATTTCATGAGTCATGATACAGATGTTTGGCCAAATTGTGCGTTTCTATCCCTACCTACATTTTTATTCAAAGTTTGAGGCAGGAGCTGTAACAGAGCATTTATTTTGTTGTGACAATTTTACACTTATTATTAAAAGAGGAGAATTTCTCTGAATGAAATGGAGAGAAGAAGAAGAAGAAGAAGAGGGGCTTGTATCCATTTACTTTCAGTAACTGTTACACTGAAACTGAAGGAGAGTTAGTAATAGAGAAGACGTATCGGTATGTAGGATCTACATTGGTGGCAGCTGATCGTCATTTTTTAAGTAAAAACAATAACAATAGTACATATGTATATATAGTACCGAATTTATAGCTCTCTTCCTGTCCAGGTGTTGGGGGGGGGGGGAGATGGAAGAAGAACAAAAAAAAAAAAACTTGACTTGATGAACTTATATGGAATTCACCTCCAAACTTCCCCCCCCCCCCAAAAAAAAGAAGTGTACAACTTGTTTATCCAAAAGAGGCATTCATTACTGTCTTGTATGTCCATATGTCTATATTTCATAAACTAACTGCATTGTTAGTTTGTTAAAAATCATTAATGCTTGTTGCCATTTGGCATACAATTGGCAGAACTCTCAATTCTTATACCGTATCATTTCTGAGATGGTCCTTTTTTCCTGTTAATTTGAATTGAATGAAAATTATTTAATATCGGGACCTCAATTACCTATTACATAAAATATGTTTCTAAAAGAAACACAGTGCAACAATAATATAATGAATTTGTAAATAGTATAACTTAATTTATGAGAAAAACATTTAAAATGAACATTTCAAAAAGCTTAAGTCACTCAAATATTTTGCAAAAAGTGTAAGATTTTTATGCTCAAAGTATAAAATCTAGCAAAAAAAAAAAGAAAAAAGATTTCATACATATGAAGAATATCTTCATAGAACACCAATGAACATTCAATATTACCATTTGTTATGATCAAAACAGCTGTGTCTCTTCATGAACTGATCCATCAATATTAAAAAGTCAGTATTTGAATGAGTTTCTGGCAGTAAAAGGAAATTAGGTCTGGTGTACCGTGAAAAATTGTATAGAGAAAGAATAGACAAGCGAAAAATGGAAAAATAAGACTCAAAAAATTATACCGATGAAAATAATTATTTTCTGATGTTCTAATGAATTTCTTCAATGAACAGTACAAATATGCTGAAAAACACTGTTTGTCAAAGGAGTAATTCAGTTCTAAATTAACTGAATCAAATGCTTTGGACTACAAAAGAGTATTTGCTTGCTATGTCACATATGCTCATAGCGTATTTCAACCTTTTTACCGAAAAAAACAAGAAAAAACTCCGAAATTGTATCGTATTTGGCCATAGGGGCGTAGACCAATTTTGGCTAAAAAATTTTCAAACTGAGGATATTTTTATAAAATAGATGTAAGTATCTACACTTATAAAAAAATTAAAAGACCAACATGACTTGGTTATTGTATTTAATCAAGTTGCTACATTTTCAAAATTTCAAAATTACCATTTTGTCCGTTTTAGTCTTAAAATCACTAACTTAGAAAAAATAATAAGTATTTGTAGAACTTACTCAGGTTTTTTAAAGGCTTTGGGGACAAATATTGTAAGTTTAAGATACCATTCAAGACCTTTTAAAAATATAGAAAAACTACATTTATAGAATTTGAATCTTATTATCCCCCCCCCCCCCTCATGATCTGAAAACCTAACTACTCCACTTATTAATCAATTATGCCACTCGATCGTCTTTTATTTTGTGGTAGAAGTATTTACAGTTTGTCAACCCTAAGAGCACTAAAAAACCATATTTTTTTATCATAGTGAATCAACCATTGTGAATCTATCTAAATATTTTCGTGTCAGCTGTTGATTTCCCGTCTCTCACCTCCTATTAGTATACGTTCTGAACATTGATATATTTAATTCGAGTCATTTCTTGTTCAATATCGAATATATAGCTATTATAAATTAAGAAATAGTTCGGCAATTCGAAAGAATGACGTAATCGGCTAATTATCATGTAGTTTTAAACCTTTTTCTTTCTCTTATTGGAGGAAGAAAGGTTGAAAAATAATTTGTATTTTTTTTTTCATAATTAGTCAAAAATTATTCAAGGACTAGGCAGCCTAAATGGCCTCCTTTGGATTTCACAATCTTTAATAAGTTGTATTCTATGATGCAAATTGTTATTGCCTTATTTCACACTGCCAACCCAATATAGGTAGTTTTTAAGGATAATACTAAGAGGTTTAGTGAGGTAATAAATAATATATTTGAATAAATAATATGTATAATAGAACTCGACCAGGCAATTTTCAAATAAATCTTATTGATACATATTTACCTAAATATTGTACAATGATATAAACTGATTAAGAAACCAAAAAATTGTTTTTTTATCTAAAAAAAATATCCTTTATAGAACAAGTAGTGTCTGAATTTGCGTTCTGAGTAAATCAATTTTTTATCAAGGAAGCTCTGAGTAAATCATCCTTTAAGTGTTATCTCTTTAAAAAAAGTTAAATTTAATTTTTTGTTTTCAAACAAAATGTTGGGTTTATTAAAACATTTATGTGGGTTAAATATATGTTAATTATAATTCATTCACAATTGATACAATATTGTATGTATACTCTATCTTCCTGTGAGGAAAATATGAAACAATAAATACATTAGTAGAGTTATTATAACAATATAAATTTGTAGCATTAATAGATACGTATGAAACATTTAACTCATTATAAGAAATTTTTTATTCAAGTCATTCTTACAAATGAGATTTTTCATGTTACAAAAATCAATTTACATGGGAGAGAGAGAGAGAGAGAGAGAGAGAAAGGAAAGAAGGTATAGCGCCTAGAAAATATGGTAGGACAATATCTCAAACAATCTAGATAATTAGTTCGGGGGACTGTTCAAATTCAAAAGGAGTATGTCCTCGCTAGGATCTAGTTTTTGTTTTTGCATTAAGTGATGGAATCTATTCAAAGGTCTTGAAATAAAAAAACCCTACTTTAGCGATACCTAGACTAATCAAATCCGAGTTATTGTCCCTTTTTCATAATTAAAACTATTTTAAGACATAGATTCCATTGTTCAGAGCCTTAAAATGACGATTGACTACATATTTTTCATTCGTTTTAAGAATATTTTATATTATTCGTTTCTATTGACAGAGATTTTATTATTAAAATGTCTACATTCTATGAACGCATCATAGAATGTATCAATTTCATGGGCTAAACCATAGAATGTGTAGATTCAAAATTTAATTTCTTTAGAATATGGAAAAAGTATTAAACAAGAAAATGATTAGGAGTAAAAAATCTTTTTATAATATTAATATTTCTATTAAATTGGCGTTGATTATTTTATATTCCAGTTAGATATGTAGATATATTATACTAAATTAATGTTTATATTATAAAAATTACTTACTCTACCCACATGCAGAATTAGATCCGTTGTAACTAATCGAATCGAATATGGAAATTCCACGTTCAGTACAGTTTTTGGATATTTGGATTGCGTTACATGCAAAGAAAGATAAATATAATTATATGACGAACATTTGACACACTTATGAAGACAGAAAGAGCAAAGATTGGCAGTAAGTCCAGAACTCTGGACACAAATTCACAATTTGAGCTCGAATTGCTGTTAAGCTATTTTTGTGTAAAATTTGAGCTCAAATTCAGATTCTAAGTAAATAATTAAATTAAAAACTCTAAATCTTGTTGACTGTTTATATTAAAATTGATCCGTCTGACTCTGGAGTAATATCAAGATTGGATTTTTTGGATCATTTTCTTGCTTAATACTTTTCCATATTCTATAGAAATCAAATTTCGAATCTACAGATTCTATGGTTTAGCCCATGGAATGGATACATTTTATAATTATTTACATTCTATACGACATCTATATGTGTACATACATATATCAATTTTCATCAAATTATGAGTTATTAAGGTAAGAAAACTTGGGCAATTTGATATGGAATGACCCAGATATAATTACATAAATACCCTATTATATCAATTATAATTTATTTATTCCATTACTTTTAACATTATTCAATGTCTATAATCTAAAAAAAAAGTTAATTAATTTCAACAACATTGATTTATGATGAATATGCCTCAATAACACGTCTCCTCTGAAATATTGACAATTTTGAGAAAATATAACTATCATTTCTTGCCTACGCATATATTTTGATATATTGTCTTCGAGGAGTTTACATACAAGCTTGTGAGCATAGATGCGCCAACAATGGTAGTTTGGGATAGAACTTGAATATCTAGACATTCATTGCTTTGCAGAACATTTGTATCATCATTAAAACGGAGATCTTGTATCGAAGATCCTCGTGTAGGAACCGTTGTATTCTACATCTGGGGTGTATTAACTAATTTATACGTGGAGAGGTAGCAATTTTACAAAAAATGACGTCACATATGCATGACACAATAATCATGCAACTTTTCATTGTTATTGTCATGGTTACAGAGGACCATGATCAACAATTCCTCTTTGGAACCACAGATCAATCTTGCTTATTTCTCTTGGGTGTGAAAAACTCAACAAGCCCTATACTCTTTCAAATGCTTGTTGAGGCTTTGTCCAGGTTCCATAGGATCGATTTTGAGTGGAGGGTCACAATAACCACGGTGAACTTGGTGTGCATTTTGTTTATTTTATGTCCATTTAAAATGATTGAAGTCACAAAGAATCTGATCTTTGAAAGAATTGTCCTGATATACCAAGTTGAATTTTTTATTTTATTCTGGCTCAGAGCCCTGTATAAAATATTGTATTTATTGGTTTTTATTCAATATAAAGAAGTAAAAACTAGTTTTGCTTTAATTAATTTTTAAGATCGATATAGGCTAAAAAGCCATCTAGACAAATAATATACATTGAAATATAGTGTTTTTTGATTTCATGTCAATAATTTAATTGATAAGCACACTTGATCTACCAAGAAAACATGTTTTTTTTCAGTTGTAGACGTCTGTTAAATCAAAGTTTCATTCGCTCAAAACATTTTAGGGAGGGCCGATGCGGACCTTTTTTCTACTCACCGATACATAGAGTCATTATTGGAATCCAATCAGAGATTTTAATGTGGATGCAATTAGATATTTATTTTTTTAATGTGGCTTCTCATAGTCGTAGGAATAAAGGCGAGCACCCCCTTCCAATTTTTTTTTTTTTTAGATTATTGCACCCCCCCCCCCCCCCTTCTAGTTTACAATTGCTTCTTACTAGAAAATAAGTAATTATAGGTATATTAAAATAAGGATATATCAGATAATGTAAATACATTGGAAAAATAGTAAGAAAAAAACTTCTAAATTTGATACACGTAGTGACAAGTAGTACCTCATCAGTCCTTGACGGAATCTTAATCACAATTCAGGGTTTAAAGATACCAAACATTTTAATAACGTTTTGCCATTCAATCAATACTTAAATGATTCACAAGCGTTGTAATGTTTTTATGCAGTACCCTTACAAAATTTATGGGGTATCTTTCAACATGATTGAAAAAAACAATGAAACATGCTTACTTGTTTCAAGTTTCAGGTTTTGCAATCCCAAATACATACATAGTATATCTACTTATAAGGAAAACAAAGTAAATTACTCTAATAGTTGAAATATAATTTGTATTAAAAATCCATTCATGGCCAATTTTACTAAATGCTACATTCATTTATTCATTCTAGTTTTAAAAATGCATCAGTTATTCCTGTATTAATTAATTTATGGGTCATGCAACTTTTTTATTTATTAGTAATTGGTTAAATGTTTCTATTTTTAATTGATTAAATAGTTTGAATTAAATATGATTCATTTTACAGAATTTATTTGTAATGAATAAATTGCTTAAATATTTGAAATTATCTTGTAAAGCAAATAAATTAGACTTTTTATTTTCTCTCCACATAGCCAAAAAAAACCCCAAAAAAACAAGAAAAAAAACAAAAAACAAGTCAGGTATGAAATGATTGAAGATCATGAAACATTTGATAGGCCTTTAACAAATTTATATACACTTTTAAGAAATTATCCCATTGAATCTACAAAATATCCAAATATTTTTATGCTGTGTCTATTTGGTTCAACTTGTCTTTTAATTAGTCAACTCTAATCAAACTATGTATAAATATTTGAATTTAAAAAACCTGGGGTCGATTCAATATGTTTTTTTGAGTCGATTTCATTTTTTAATCACTTAATATCATCAAATTAAAATAATAATGACTTTTTTACTAATGAATGCTTTGGCTTTCCGATCCTTTATTTATCATTTAATATTTCAATCCGAATTAAATTCTTGAGTTAAAATATTGAATATTAATTTGTCAATGTTTTTCCATTTTTAAAAATTATATCAAATCTAATAATTCAATTTTTAGTTGTAATAGTACTAATGTTTAAGAATATATGTTATGAAATGACTCCGAGGAAAAAGGCTCTTCAAAGTCAAATTTTTGAATGAATAAAAACATTAATTCTAAATTTTGGAATCAAAGGGCATTCTAAATATGTATATATACTTTATTCAAACTATTAAATTGGCAATGGGTAAGTGTGGCTGCCTATTCTTGTCCTTTTCTAATTTATCAACTCGATAAACATTATAACATTAAAATAGAAACTTTAAGATATTATCACCTTTCAAGTTCTCAATTTGTTCTCCTTTACAGTTGCTCTACCTATTAAATAAACTAATTTATAGTGTTCATCCTGGTATGATCTCATAACCATAGAAAATCAGGTTTTAAATTTATCTTAAGAGTAAAAAACAACTCACCGGTTCAATTTTCGTAGATATTATTTCATAACAAATAGACACGTATCTATTTATTTATTTACAATCAAATTAATCTGAATACAAATACCAGTTTGGAGTTTTTTAAAAAATCCAGATTTTTGCCTAAATGTACCTGAATCTTTCAAAAAAAAAAGTTCCTGTGTAATTCAATTATTTACTTTATAATTAAAATTGTAGCACATTTAGTTTATAAAATCAGACATTTTTCATTGTTTTCGCTCATGAATTTAGATTGGGTTTTTTTTTTCAATAAGTATCAAATTATATTGTTGAATGAGCTGTATGTTTATTAGGTGTAGTTCAGATGGGGTAAAGTTTTGAAAATTATCTTTGTAGGTATATTTGTAAATTTTGGAAACATTCTAATATTAAATATCTTGGAAGTTAATCCATGGAACTATGAGAATAGTTTGTGGAATAAATATGTAATTTGATTCTCAGAAACAATTATTCCTAAACGAATTTTCCTGTTATCTACATTCACCTGCATGATGAATTTTTTTTCGACTTCATTCTCTTGAAATTATTATTTCCTGATGCGTAGCATTCTTGATGATATATTAAAATAACAAGTTAGATAAAATAATGAGAATATCAAATGTTTCACATCATTGTAATGGTCCGCAATTATACATAAATTAACATATACAAACATATTTGATATCAATAAATTATATTTATCTGTTTGCAGAGATATTTCAAATGCAGTTACGGGGTAACTATCCTTGATTCTTAGTTTCCTTTATGTTAACCTTGAAGTACGACTTTAAAAATATTTAGTTGGGCTTCAATCAAAGTTTTGTTCAAGGGTTTCTCCACTCGGGATCCCGTTTTCCCGATATTTTACACTCACGGGAAGTCTGGCATTTTATTATTTCATAATTAAATTAAGTTTATTCTAACTCATTAAATTAAATGTTAAACACATTTTGAAGAATCACTCGGTTTTAAGTTTTTACGATTTATGCTTTGCAAATGATGCAGTATATGCATGGATAATGAAGCACCAAAATGTTCTAAATATTGGAACTTTACTACAAGAATATACATTTCTTGTAGTTCATTCATGGAACCTATAATAGACCATGAATCAACTTAAAAAACTCAAACATTATTTATGTGTCTGGTAAATGATTTCTAATCTGTTCAGTATTTGGAATGCAATATGAGTTTCTGGAACATTTCAGATGTTATATTCTTTTGATACAAAGAGTTACATGGTTGTTTTTGGTGATGCACGAGTTGACTCTTATCTTGCTACTCCCAACCCAAGTTGTGTATTTTACAATTATACAATATGCATCCCCACCAAAAATTAGTTCATCATCATTTACTATTAAAGTTTTTTTTGTTGCAAATCGAGTTGGGTTACACTATTTAAAAAAATAGTACTGTTGTACAGTTGAGAAATAAATTTCCAATTTTCAAAAGAACCAGAGTAAAAAATAAGAAAATATAGATTCGTTTGAGAGCTTTGGAAACTACATCATCTGCTTCTATATATGTAGACTGAAAGTACATTTTCCAGTGTAATTCCTTTTGTAACCAAATTGAGAACGCGTTTCAGCTATCTAAAATAGATAATTTTTGTTTTTTTAAATCTTATTACCAAAATTTAATATAAGAAAATTATTTAATTGAGTATTTATTTATATGTATCAAGTTTGTATTCCTATTAATACCATTCTTTTTTTTTTGTGTAGTGTTTTTATTGTATAGTCTATTTTATTTCTTACTCTATTAAAAAATACAAATCCCCAAGACTTAGGAATTTATTATTTCTTTTTAAAAAATAAATACATAGGTTTATCAGTATTTATTGTTTACTATCGGGATACCAGGAAATTAATTTTTAAATTCCCGGGAAATTAGAAACTCTAGTTTGTATAAACTTCAATAAATATCTAAGTTCTTACTTTCAACCATGTGACTTTTTTAATTTCTTTGACATTGTTATGCTACATAAAAATATGATAAAAAGAGATTTTAAATTGAATACTACAAAAAAGGGAACCCAAGAAGAAAAAAAAAACCTTCAAGGTTAAACTTTGAAGTGATAACGTGTTTCTTGTAGTCTACCTAATTGTCTTATTCATTTTCATGACCATGTTTTAATTGAAAAGAAAAAAGTGAACCTTAATTAATTATTATTATTATACGAGTTTGAATTATTAATTTACATTTATTTCATTATTCAGTGTAGGTGAAAATTAATGAGAACACACCAATAACTCCATAGAGAGTTGATACAAAATTATGAGTACATAGTTATTTGTTATACAATTGTTCATTCAGCTACATTAAGTTGTTTGATTCTACGAATATGTAAAGAGTATTATTTAATTTTAAAAAAAATCCATCAACATTTGATGAATGGTCGTGGAGACAATTGGAATGAACCACATTTATAATATATGTATTACAAATCCTTCTGAATTCGTTGAATTGCTAAAAATATGTACGAAAATAGCATGAAATTACCATTTTAATACGATAACTCATTTAGAAGCCTTGAAATTCATTCTACATATTTTTTTGTAATTACGTGTGTGTTTTTTTTGTATTTTGCTTTGGTTTTCTATGTATGAAAAAAAAAACCAAAGTTATGAAAAGTAAGTTTACTCATGAGTATGAGCGTATTTTATATATATATATATACAATCATGTGTGGACATATAAAAAACCACATACATATACTCGGATAAATTACTTTTAGAAAAAAAATATAGGTATTCATACTTAGGTAGGTAGTAAGTAATTCAAAAAGCCAATCAAAGCTTGAAATTTGAGATACCTGATTCAATTGATATTTGATATGCTCACCACGATTATGCTATTATTATTATTTTTCGTATCAAGACAATTTTTACATATTTAGTAGGTCTGGAGAAAAAAAATGTACTTAACTATAAACTTATCTTCTGCAAAGTTAAATGCTTATTTCAAATATGTTATATAACATATAAGTTATGACAATCCTGAGAAACTTAGAAATGCAGAGTCAAAACAAAATCCTGTTTTTTAAAGCAATAAATGAGACCTAAAGGCCTTTTCTTTTCAACATGGAAGGGACTGACCTCAAAGGCTTATTTTAGCAGAAATATTAATTTGATTGTAGTTGTTTACAGCACTAAATTATTTAGCATACGATCCTGCTACTATATAATTAAAATTATTGAATGAAACTCTTAATCAGAATAATTTAGTGTACTTGATTCAGTGACATCACTATGATAGCTCCATAAAGTAAAGTCAAAAATTCGATAATTAATTAACTGTGTTACTTAGATTTGTTTGCACCAACTTGTGCTGAAGTTAAGTCAGTTTAAATGAGCGTCATAAATTCTTAGTTTAAATTCAAGTCGAGTTGATGCAATCATGCCTTAGAGTGATATATGTATATTGTTCGTGGAATTTGTAAGAAATTAATTTACTTTACAAAAACAAAATATTTTACGAAAACCTGAGCTACTACCTGACTCCAAAACCTTTTCCATAAATATGAAATCAGTAAAAATTTAATGGATTCTTAAACTGATTGTTTTATATTCATGATTTCATGTAATAACGTTTTACAGACATAATGAGAGCATGTATACATCGAAACTTGTCAAACTGTACATTTGCTCATAATAGTTGGTATACATATTATAAATGATAATTCACTGTACGTGAATCAATAATAACTTTTATAACTTTTTAGTAAAAAAAAGGTTGAATTGATTGGGTCAATCTATTCAACTCAGTACCAAAGCTTCATACATTAACTTATATATATATTTGAGGTCTTCATTCATCTATCTAAATAAACACAATTGGAGTAAAATTGCGTTTTCACAAACATATATAAACATTATAGTTTAATGTTATTTTTCCACCCTAGACTTCACAACTGATAGTCCTTTGATCCGTAACAAATAATCTTAGAAATAAATCAGACTAAAATTATCATAATCATTAATAAAAAAATTAAGTCATAAGAAAACAGAAATCTATAGGATATTGAAAATGTTTTAAAAAAGTAATGCAAAAAGTAAAATCTATAATAATTCAAACCTTAAAACATGAAGCAAAAACATTCTTTTTCTTATATCTTTGGTATTGTTTAATGATAAAAATAAGTATTTGAAGGTGTCGGATTGAATAAAATGGTAAAAAATTGATCAAGTCAACAGTATAGTCCTGTTAAGAGCCTGACATTTTTGGAATTTTCAGGGACAGCGTAGAATACTTTTCCTTAACAGCAATCATCATACTTCTTAGGTCTGTTATTTCAATACATTCATCATTGGTCAACTTTATAGCTGTATAAGGTTTAAAGTTACAAATTGAAGCTCGAATTGCATTGCTTTCCTGAGAACAGTGAAGTCGTTCGTGGGGCAGACCAAAAAGAAGAACTGTTCTCAGACACTTGGACTGAATGGCAAGGCTCAGAAACTTTTGGACGATAAGGAGGATGGGAAACACTGCAACGGCATTTATAATATCGTTGTATATCTTCCTGCAGTCTTTACACGGATAAGTAAATCCAATTGTCCCCGTTGATACTTGGAACTGAGCTCTGAATTTTTTATCGTTGTACAGCCCACGCAACGAGCAAGAAACATAAACTTATATTTGCCAGGCATGGAAGACATTTAATTTGAATATTATGTAAAGAAAACTCGAAATATATGTGTGAGTTAGGTTAAATATTTTCTTTCAAAAGAGTGTAGTTATGTTCAAGAACACCTTACCACAGACCAAGACTTTGAGGGATCGAGGAAAGGTCAACACCAAGAGAAAAAAATTGTTCATATAATGTATATTTTTTTAGACAAGGAAATTTTTAATTTTGTTGCTTTAGTCTTGGTTTTGTCATTAACACTATTGTACCAGATCCAGACTGAACTTATTCGAAGAATCTAATAAGGTCTGGTCATTCTGGACCAAAACTCAACACCAATAGCTATTGACTACATACACATAATATAGAAATGGAAACACATCATAATCATAAAAGTATGCGGATAAATAGTATTGGCAAAGTTTTATCACAAGATCTTATAAGACATAATCTAAGATTCTTCATTGTTGCTTCACTTAACAGAAATGACTCTCATAAAAGAGAGAAATGACATAATATTCAAAACTATTTTAGAAGATGTATTTATTTTCTTAGGTTTCTATAATTTCTCAATTAAAATTATTATTAAGTATGGTTTTGTAAAAGTTACATGCTATAAATGGTAGTATCTGAAAATTAATGGAATAAAAAGTAGTGTTGTGGTCAAGATCACATTACTTGATACAAAGACAAAACCAGGACTTTAAGGGATTGAGATTGATCGAGTATTATATTGACAATACACAGGGGTTTTAGACTCAACAAGTTTGGATTTTAAGGTTGAAATAATATGATTGTGCATAATTTTAGATAGAATGTGCATTAAACCTTACATCCTTGGTTTTAGAATGAATTTACACACAAAAATAACTTGATACCTGAGCAGTTAAAAGATATCATCTTCTTCTTCTCTACCTCTATATTACAAGTTGATATGAGTGAAATATCCCATAATGTATAACTCTACCCATTTTTATATGTGATTATTTGCTAATGTATCTTTAAAAAATAGGTCTTTTCAAATGATCTCATTAGCTTAATTGCAGACAACATGATTATTAAGGTGTGTGCCAAATTTCATAAAAGTCACTTCATTCCTTGGCATGGATCATGCCTTATAAAATTATATTTATACGTTAATTATATAGGTAATAATATATAAGTTAAATACATATTTTCTTCATTAAGTTAAATAATTTTATCAACAACTCATATCCCATTTTATGAGAGCTCTATAGTACATATATTATAGTAAAATAAATAAATTATACAAGACCCTTGTTTTTTTCACAAGATGATAGCAAAACTTGGCTTTTTGACAAAAATTAATTATTGTGTCAATACACCTCTGTAGTCACACACACTGATAGGATATGGGATTCAAAAAATCTATATATTAAAAAAACAAAAAAATTAGAATAATAAATATAAATACTTATAGACAAAAGTAATAGGCATATATATATATATTTAAGAAAGGAGCAAGTTTTTTTTGTTTTTTTTTAAAAAAAGAAAGTTATATATTCAAAAAAACTAAAACAAAAGAAGACTTTAAAAAGAAGAAGAAAAATAAAAAACTCTTGCCCCACTTTGCACATGTGGTTCCAGTGCCTCTGTCTCTTAGTAATAAAGTAGCAGTGTAAATTCCGAATCATTCTGCTCTCAGTTAGTCCACTCCTGGAAAAGTATGGATAATGAAGTGTATGAACTAAGACCTTTGATTCGTGAGTTATGCCATGATATTTGTATGTATCTTTATATACATACAATAAAAAAATTGTAAAAGGATATGCTTATAATTTTAATGTCTCAACTGCACATAGCATGTTCATTCTGGTAATTTCTTTAAATGATTTCTTGTTGAATGAGATTGCCAGGAAATTTGTTTGAAATGGATTCTTTTGACATGGGCAAGAATAGCTGTGATGAAAAAACAAAAAAATCTGAATAAATATATTTTAAGAAGAAATTACTATACTCATATGTAAGGATAGTTGGCTTTACTAGCTTATAATAGGGGGTGATAATTTGTTTTTTAAGGTGAGGAAAATAAGCAATCTACAAACTTCTTTAGTTATTGGCTACACGACTCAAAAATCAATTATTTACAACCCACTGGCTGGGAGCCCCTGTTCTACATGATCTAAGGCTTTTGATATTCTTTTAGGTTAGCGAGCAGCATTCATCCCTGTTGTTTTGAAGTACAATAAAACTTATATATACATATATGTAAGCAATATTAGTCCTAGTAATGATTCGTTCACTTTATAAGAAATACATCCTTTTATTGATAGCTATGAATATACTTCACAGACAAACATAAACAAGGATATTATGTTGCTATCCCTTTAGGGACCCTATATTGTCGAGGTTCTAAAAAAATAAATAAACAAATGATCTCTTCATCACTTAAATCTAAAAATAAATGGGGGGTCTTCGATATCGATAATAATAATAAAAGAAAAGTTCGACGTGTTGACTTCATCTTGAGAAAAGATAATATTCACAGTAATAACGTAATAATATCTTTTTTTAAAGCCAGATAGTTTGATATACACACTAGCAACTATAAGTACGAATAATCCAAAAAAAAAAGTATATATAACATTCTGCCCTATAAATAAAGTAGAATTTTCAATTCTGAGTGATACAAAACCATTCTTCCCAACACAAATACACTACAGTATACATTAGACTTCAACAGAAATTTTGTACAAGAAATTCATCAATATATAGTTGAAATTATCTTGTCTTTCTTCATTAATTACGTGCATTCTCATTATAGATATATTTTGATTCTTGATTATCCCTTAATCCAAAAAGTACTCAAAAGTCTACGCTTTGTGGATAATAATGATATTAATGTGTACTTTTACGATTTTTGATAAGCTCCATTTTTGAAAATCTTCTCTATTCCTTAGCACAGCGACTGAAACAGTAGGACCAACTCGAAGAACCAATCACACATTTATGTAAAAATATATTATAATTATTTTTTTTTTGACTAAAAGCAAGCAGCTAAAGGAAGGACAAGGCTCATAAATATTTGATGACCAATCAGGCAGTGTCCACTACTTCTCTGGAAGTCATTTATTGTCAACAATACATTCATTGTTGTAACACTAATCATCTTTGAGATATTGGAAATGTGTCGGTACTTCTCGATACATGTGGAAAATATTTCCAAGATGACTGATATTGTGACATCAGCTACCAAATTGAAAACATCACCATCAGATCTTGATTTGCTTTAATACCATTCACACATTTATTTTTTGCAGACGTGTGTGACTGTTGGGATATTCTGTGACAGTGTCATATCAGATTTAGTATGAATTCATTTTTGCCATGGGGATATGGATGCATATTGCACATAAAGGGTAAAGTTTACTTTGGACAGGTATGTGCCTAAGGTATTTCAGTATTTACACCTTAAAATCACAAAACAAGTTGATTAAGTAATATTATGTGACTTTTTTGTCTATAATTGTCAAGGCCATTTCAATATTCATGTTGTTGTGTTTAAATAAACATTTTCAAAATTATATGATGATAGCTTCATATTTTTAAGTGTCTAGAAGAAGAAACATTTAATTAAAAACATTTACTTAGTAAACTAAAGAAGCTTTTATCTTCTCTGTGTGTAGGTTATCTACGAAGCTAGAAAAGGCTACTAACGACTGTGGGCGCTCAATTCCGCGAAAAATTCTATGTATAGTTATTTACTCTTTAAACTTTATTTATTTATTAAAGAAGCAATATAATTTCTTCTTTTTTTTCTTCTCATACACACATAAGTACTATTTTAATTATATGTGTATTCATTTTAATGCACTAATATGTAATTCGAGTCGTATTGCTACTGAAGTGACTTTGTGGAAGATAAAAAAATGCTATGGGACAGGTGTTGTCAGCCTTCACTGTCTTATTTACTTCTTAGACTCTAAGTGACTGCAAGTCTGATCAAGATCCAGTTGTCATCATTGTTGGATCCAAAATACATATGTATATATCAGTATATGAATTATATATGTATACATTTTATAAATTCATCACAATCAAGAGACATCTGGACAGGGGGGGGGGGTGAAGGGGTCATTGTCTACTCCCCCTTATAAATTGGTTCCGACGTCCATGATCACAATTCACATTCTCATGTCTGACATTATGACAATATAATAGACTAATATATAATATATATAGCATTTTTCGGAGAATCATCCTAAAACCATTGAAAACATAGTAAAAAGATTTTTAAATAATATTGATGCTTTTTATTTGTGTTTCCTTTAAAAAGTCAGATATTACTACATGGAATGTATGTTGTTTAAAGCCAGATTACATACAATTTCCCCTAAAAAAGTAGAGTGACACCAAGGAATGATGAAAAATATCTGTTAAATGCAGGGGTATTCTGAAACATCAGAGGAAGAACAGTATAAATATCTAAACTTTCAGATTTTAGGAAAAAGAGACATGGAAGTTTATTGTACATATGACACTTTGGTTGTACATATATTTCCGCATTTCAGCTTGAATATGGACACTTCAAATTGTGAAATACTTGTCCTTACAATAAAATTGATTCAAATTTTATTGGAATCCATCTAACTTCATTTGGTGTTTTAAATGTTACATCTTATTACAGAGTGTTAAAAATGTAACATTTGCTATTTGTGTGTGTGTATGTGTAACATCTTGTAATAATGAACGAATTCCAAACTAATACATATACTAAGTATACTTATGCGGATATTTCTGATAGGATTGCCTGCCTGAGTATATTCACAGGTGCTGAAGGGAAATTCAATGATAGGTTAATTCGTCCAAAAAAGAATAAATATTATTTACATTTATAGGAATTCACAATTACACATATATTCATACATATGTGTATAAAAGTAAGGTAAAAACATACACTTGTGAAGATTTTACTTACAGATTACTCATGTTAGATAATAATTGGGGTATCTGGCTAACGAAACCTCTATGAATGTATCTTTTATAATGACATTTAAAAAAAGAAGTGATTTTTTTCAGGCAAGTTCATTAAAACATGTTTATTTCTCAATATTTACTACACAGTTCATTAACACACAAAATGACCAATAAGTAACAACGCAATTACATCCATAAAAATGAAAAAAACAAAAAACAGATTGAGAACCCATAGTACGTAACCCATAGAACTTTTATTCATTTCCTATTCATTGTTTGACGTATACAAAACTTGTAAATCATTTTTTTTTTTAAATTTTTGCCTAAAATATAACTTATTAGCGATTATTTTGTCGTTACGTCATCTTTAGTCTTGAGAAATGGATGAATTGCTGAGATCAAGTTGGAGAGGAGTTGTTTTTCCATTGACATAATGGATAATATAAAAAACAAAAACATTTTTAATCTTGCCAAATTTGTAAGATTTTCAATTGTCTCGTTACCCTTCAAAAATTCATATTTAAATGCTTTTACCTTTACACTTTTTTGATCACCCAGGTAAGTTCTCCTTTCTAATTCTACAAAATCGCTTCTAAACGCTCCCCTTACATAGCCATCTCAAATTGATAGGAAACACATAGACAGGTATTTATTAGATGCTCAATTCCGCCACAGTTATAAATTAATATACCACCAAGACCTCTATGTTATTTAACTATATTTTCTCCTCCTTGAGTCCAACTACAACACTCAAAAGATATGGATTCGAACCGTTTGTTAAGCTACGTTCCTCTGTAAATATAGAGCTACTTATTAGAGTTACTTAATTTTTGGTATGAAAGCAGTCAAGATGCTTGAGTTAATATGTTAGAGGTGTTGAGCTTTAACATATTATTTATAGATGTAATAAAATTTATTAAATATTTTAGGTAAATAGGTTCTGATGATGTGAGTTTTTGTCAAGTCATTGATTTCTATCAAACCCACATCAAGTAATGTGGGAATCTATGGGACAATCTATAGGAATAGATCTTTTGAATGGTATATTTCATGTAAATAAGTTTTATAAAGATTAACATCCATATAACTTTTTTGTTTGTAATAAAATATATGTATTGAATTTACATGGTGGCTAAAAATTAATTTACTTTGAATTTCGGTCAATTTTTTACTCTTAAAAAATATTTTCTAGTACAAAAAAGTATATTAAACACAATATCCTAAGAAACAAACCTTTAAAATGAATAATAATCGCAAATCACAATTCAATTAAGTACAAACAAGATGCTAAACCTTATTGTACTTTAAACGTTAAATCAAAATCTATTTTTAATTATGTTTTTTTCCCCTTCATCCTTTATTTTCTAGATATTTACAGTTTCTTAGAATTGCAATTTTGAAGCTTTTATCTGACTCAGAGTAAAATAAAAAATATATATAAAAAAAATGCTTGAAAATTTCAGAATGATATTTTTATTTTTCTATTTTCTTTAGAACTCAGGAAAATATATGTTCTTTCGTATGTTTAAACAACCATCTTGCTCAGCCAGGAGGACTAGAGGGACAGGGTGACCTAAAAGTAACTTGATCCATAATAGGACATAAGCTATATTTTGTTGGTCTCCAAGGTTGCCGAAGGCTAATTTTGGCTAAATGCGATTTAAAGGTTTAAGATAGAGCGAATTTAAGATTGCCTATGAATTCAAAGGGTTTCAGGAAATGGTCGATTTAGGGGGTTAAAGTTAAGTCTAATGTCCTACCTGATATCATGCAAGGTCAGTGGAGGCTGTGTTTATTAAAATGGCGGCTTGTGACATGCTGTTTTAATCATAGTTTATATATATTAGATTGGGGAAAAAGTAATTTCGTATTTTGCCCTTCTTATTTTAAACGAAGCATATCTTGTTTGTTATTAATCACACGGGATTAACTGCAAGGATGATGTTGCATTGTGTATGGTGGGATTGACAAGGAATTATTTACTATGAGCTGTTCCCCTACGGCCAAACTATTAATCCGTCCTTCTATTGCCAACAACTCGACCGTTTGAATTTGGGAATCGAAAAGAAGCGTTCATTATTGGTGAGAAGGAAAGGAATCGTCTTTCATCAAGACAACGCCAGACCGTACGCTTCTTTGATGATGCATCAGAAGCTCCAAGAGCTCGGATGGGAAGTTCTCATGCATCCACCTCATAGTCCAGACCTTGCATCGAGTGACTATCACCTTTTCTTGTCAATGGCTAACGCGCTCGGGGATACAAATTTGGCCTCAGTAGAGTCATGAGAAAATTGGTTGTCTCAGTTTTTTGCAAATAAGGACAAGATTTTTTACAAAAAGGGTATTATGAAGTTATATTCTCGTTGGCAGCAAGTAATTGCAAAGAGCGGAGCTTATTTGGCCTAAATCCGATGTTTGTATCCATTTTTATAAAATATTGAAATAAAGTGGAAAATACAAAATTACTTTTTCCCCAACCTGATATATATGCATGTAAAGTAGTTTCACCTATTTATATGCTCAATATATAATTGTTCCTCTGTTTTGTTTTATAAATCATTTTCAAACTTGTATTCACTTTTACAGCAGTTGTAGTCTTAAGACGAAATAGCAGATACAAATAATTCATAAAAGCTAAGGAAGTCTTCCAACTTATGAAGTTATTACTTTTTTATACAATAATTATGTAAATAGATTTGTAAATCAATTCAATCATGTAAAAGTAACTTTTTCTGTAGAAATTGCCCTCAATAGATAATGTGAGGACAAAATAAGAAAATCAATAGGTAAAAGGAAACTATTGTAAAAATAGATATCGAAAATTTATAGTTTACATTTTTAAAACCTATTGCGCATTGCAATGAAGGATAATTGCTGCATAAAGAGATGAAGAAGCTGTCCATTACATCAGAGCCTGAAAATAGGTATATATATATGTTATTTTTATATTTATGTATTGCACAAAGTCCTGAAGCATGCAACTATGTTGCTATTTTAAATGTCAAATATAATCAAATAGGTAAATAACAGGGTTATGAGATTTAAATAGGTACAAAATAAAGATTTATAAGGTACTAAAGGTTTATGAACATGATATTTGAAAGAGCAGGAAATGCAAATTTTTCATAGGACTAATGAATGTATTCAATCACTCAACCTCTCATGTCTTCAAAATACAAATATTTTGGATGTTTACTTATATAAATCAAAAATTGATTCATCCTTATCTACGTATTCCCTTGATTAGATCAAATAGAGAACATGATTGAGGTATTGCAAAGTGATAAAAGAAATATCTTACATGTTATATGTAGAAAAATATTTTTTAACCTGTCAATTGTCGATTGAAGTTATCTATTTTGCTAAAATGTTGACTTTTATTACATCAATGCCTGCTTTTTTGATACCAAAAGTTGAGTAATATTTTTATGCCTATGCTCATAAGTTTAATAAATATATAGATTCCTATCAATTTTATTATTTATTTCAGTTTATCGTTTTTTCGTCAACGAAAACTAAAAATTAAATCATAAAGGTGTTTCCCCCTTATTTTTAAACTTACCCTTACTTAACTTTGAAAATCAGACTTTTTTAAGCGACCTTCCAATTAATTATGTTATGTATTTATTCATAATTTGTTAATTGCATTTTACTTTCATTTATTCTAATTAATAATTATGTAACTTGCGTCTTTTATAATATATATACTATAATACATACAAGTCACCATCAGTGAGAGTTTATTCCTTCAATTTAGTCTCTGCTTCCGAGATTTAGAATATTAGAAAATATATAATTATATTATGTATGTATTTTATAAGTTCGTCCTAACACAAAAAAAACTTGAATAACGTGTAATTAATGTTAAAAAATAAGATAAAATATAAGAACGAAAAGACATTGAAATTTGAATCCCATTTCTGGACATAGAAACGTTATCCAAATGTAACATATATACAATTTTTAAACTTTTTGGTACTCAATTTCCCCGATTCACCCAGTCTCAACCAAATAATCTGGAGAAAAGTTTGTTTTGTGCTTTAAAAATCCCAGCTTTTCTTACGAAATGTATTTAAAGATTTTCTGAGAAGCTTTTGATCTTTAATTAATAAAATTGATTGCTTGTACATATTACACATCTATATCATTAAAAAGATTTTTTTAACGTTTATATGAACATATACTTTTTTTCAACGTGTTTACCACGTGGTATTTTTTTTCATTTTTTTTTTATTGAGAGTGATGAATATTGAAATTTGTGTGATACTGTGTGAATTTCAAATAGCTACTCCAGTCAACAAATAAGTCCCATTTCAGCTTTAAATCACCTTTGATATGTATCAACAGAATTGAAGGATATATCTTTATTTCATAATATAATATACATTTTGACTACTTTATCGAAAAAAAACTACGATATAAATTTTCTTCCTCATTTCATTTAAAAAAAACAACAACACACAGACACACAATTTATTTTATGTTTGCTGTGGATTGACACTGTATTTACTTGAACGTCAATATATTATTGTTGAAACTTAATATATGTAATTGTAGTATCATAATATCATAGCAAAGTTTAAAAAAATACTTATTTAAACAGTGATTGCAATAATTGTTTAAATCAGACTAATAGGAAATAATTCCCTCCGAACACTAACATTACCATATCAAGATATTTTAATCAAGGAACAGTAACATGATCTAAAAATAATTAATAAGTTCTTTATAGTAGATGTATTTGTTCCTAGCTATGAATTTTTCTACTGTGAATCAGGACAAATACCCTTGAATTTTGGATATGTTTAATTTCAAACACTTCACTTTTAAATCAATAATTTAAAGGATTTACCTGGTACATCTCAAATAATTAGACTCATTTTGTTCGAAAACAATCATAATGGGCCTAAAACTTTGCTGATCTAAAGTTAAATACTAGAAACAATTTATTTTGAAACAAAAATATTGTTCGAAGTTCAAGTATTTACTTTACTCTTTAGGCAGTGAATTTCTTGTTAAACACTCACTATGTAGGTATATTAGTGCTTAAAGTCTTCAACACATTTTCTATAAATTTATGTAAAATATTGATTATCACCTAACCTCAACAAGTCATCCCAAAGTTACTTTCCTGATTTTGATATTCGAGCTGAGTCTAAATTCTTTCGACATTTTTAAATATCTAACTCGAGTTGAATTTAAGGCCTAATGTACCATTATGTTAAAATTCATCCTTGTCCATATATAGATTAGGAGGTAGTTCTATGTATTACAAAAATAATAAACATCTCTGCCAAATTTTAAACAATTTCAGACCCATTTACCCAGTAGGATAGTGATGGACTTTTCGTTAAATTATTATGGTTTAACAAACAAATAGATCTTCAAAAATATCTCATGATCAGTTGATTCAGCTTCTTTATAAAAAAATCGTCAAACTCTGAGATGGTCGAATCACATTTTGTCTTTTTATTATGTGACTAAATTTTAGAATTCCAATTAAAAATGTAGTAGACTAAGACTCGGTCAATGAGCTTCTAATTTGACATGGAAACTTAAATATATGGCTAAGGAGTACAACATTGCTCAAAAATTTCACTCCTCTTTAATTTTCAGAGTTGAATGTGAAACATTCAATTTCAACATTATAAAAATCATTGTATTTTTTTACACGTAATAAAAACAATATTTTTCTTCTTGATCCCATATATCATTTAATAATATAATTAGTTTACATCATAAATAATTACTATACACAATATAAATATACGTGTATAAAATACCTTTTTGACTTGATTGCCTTAATCGACATAGGACACAATGTATTTTTTAATACTTTTTTTTTTGGTAGAAAGGTCACTACATATTGTTTGCATTAGAGGTCAATTTTTATTGGTGAATAAAGGAACTTTAACATACAGATACATTAACTTTGATTATGGATATTTTACCTATTGTTACTTTCATTCGGCTTGATTACTTATTATTTTTCAACTAACTTTCAGATTTATAGCTCCAATAAACTCTGTAAATTACTTTTTACATTCTTTTATTTGATAAAGCTTCTTTGTCTATTTTTTTCCTTGTAAAAATGTCGTAATACTAAAAAAAAGTTTACCATTTTGATATATTTTTTCACGTTTAAACCTTCAATTACAATTGGCCAAAATCAATATTTGAAGTTTTTAACTGCTGAATTTTGACTTTTTAACATTATTACGGTTTTTACAACTGTATTTATTAGTACACAATTGGTTCGAATATTAAAATTACATTATTTTGTTAAAAAGTTTAATTTCACATTCAAATCAATGCTTTAAAAATACAATTAAGTCAATTTTCAGTCAAAATTAATGTTATGGGTGTAGTCTTCATCTTAATATTTGTTTATATCTAATTTATAATTAAAACGAGGGTGTGCATTTTATTTTTAAAATCATTGATTGTTTCAACAGGAATAACGCTAATAGACCTTCTTTACATCTGAGTTGTTAGACTAGCAGATGTTAATTCTGAAAAGTTAAAATAACTTCTGCTTTTATGTTAAATACATAGCTTCAAAAATATAGAAAGTGTTGGGAAAATTTGAACTCGTTGCTACAACTCAAATAAAGTATGACTAATGTTAAGCCTTCTAATAATGAATTATTTTTCTTTTCTAAACGAAATAAAATTGGGAACATAATTTATGAAAAGTTATTGTCAATCCAAATAATATATTTGTGATAGTAAACTTTTGACATAATAAACAACATTTTTACAATCCACCATAAGATTCCCATATGTAAGTTATAACACCTTTTGGAATTATATCAATGATAGTTTTTTAAGTGTTAGAAAGTTTGTAAATTGACCATGTAGACAATTGGTCAGAAGCATTCGATGAATGATTTTTTTTCTTAAAATCAACAAATATGAACACCATAAAAATAAAAAGATTCAATTCTTTGAATTGGTAATACACAAAATAGAACCAAGTTTTGAAAATATTGTTGCTTATGTATGTACGTATACCAAAACTAAAGGATAGGTCAGTTATTCGCGGAATTCAGTCATAATTTTATCATAAACAAAAATAATTCATTCTTAGGTGGATCACATACTATTACTCCTAAACCAAACAAAACGTACATAAAATGATCAAATAATTATGTGTTAATTTAACTGAAACACAAAAGTATAAGAGGAATATAATTTGAAATTGTAAAACTTACTCGATGGTATTTTGTATGAGCAAAGAGAAGGGATAACGGGCCTACCTTCCATTTCCTTCTCTCCAAAGTATTTTCTAAAGAAAACTGATCGGCACGAAGATATATAAAATCTACCAGTCTTAAATATTTTATACAAGTAACAGAGCAAATATTTATATAGAGCCACTCTCCATTTGAGACTTAGTTTTTTGGGTAACTACAAAATAACCACACTGAAGCACAAAGTTTGTATTTTATTCAGAGCCTTTAGACAAAAATGACAATAGAATTAATATTATCAATTGAATTGAAGGGTAAATTGAATTGGCCGACTGCTAACAATAATACTAAAAGGCTTACAGGGTGAAAGTATAGAAGGGCTGAAAATATGTGTATGTAATATTTAGTGCCGTATGAAGCAATTTGTGTTTTAAACGCAACATTTAACACATAGTTATGTACTTATAAATTTGAGACGCACAAATTGTTAAAAGCTGTCAATTTCGATCCCAAAAATGGTTAGAACTATTTCTTGTAAAAAATATGTTAGCGTAATACAAAAATAATCCTCAAAACGAGATACTTTAATGTATGTACACTGTACAGTATAAATCAGAATAATTAGCTAATGATGATGATATCTATACTATGTATTTATTGTTTAGATCCATGTTTATCATGGGTGCACAATTCACCGAAGTACAATTCATTTTTTTTTGCCATGGGGATATGGATGTATATTGTACATAAAGGGTAAAGTTTACTTTGGACAGGTATGTGCCTAAGGTATTTCAGTATTTACACCTTAAAATCACAAAACAAGTTGATTAAGTAATATTATTGGACTTTTTTGTCTATAATTGTCAAGGCCATTTCAATATCCATGATGTTGTGTTTAAATAAATATTTTCAAAATTATATGATGAAAGCTTCATATTTTTAAGTGTCTAGAAGAAGAAACATTTAATTAAGAATATTTACTTAGTAAACTAAAGAAGCTTTTATCATCTCTGTGTGTAGATTATCTACAAAGCTAGAAAAGGCTACTAACGACTGTTGGCGCTCAATTCCACAAAAAATTATATGTATAGTTATTTACTCTTTAAACTTTATTTATTTATTAAAGAGCAATATAATTTCTTCTTTTTTTCTTCTCATACACACATAAGTACTATTTTAATTATATGTGTATTCATTATAATGCACTAATATGTAATTCGAGTCGTACTGCTACTGAAGTGACTTTGTGGAAGAAAAAAAAATGCTATGGGACAGGTGTTGTCAGCCTTCACTGTCTTATTTACTCCTTAGACTCTAAGTGACTGCAAGTCTGATCAAGATCCAGTTGTCATCATTGTTGGATCCAAAATACATATCTATACATATATAGTATTATAATCACATTTCATTGATATACATACAAAATATTTTTTTGGCAAAATGTTCTCGTACCAATAGTTATATATTATCCATACATCTACTTGGTTAGTTTAACCCTTATTTCTTAAGTACGTAACGTCGTTTATGAATTAATATTTATAAATTACAAACAGTTAACTTATACATATTGTAAGTTTCGCGTAATTGTACCACTTTTTCGGCTAGTAACATTTGTCTCAATGAAGTGGCTCGTACAATTATCTGAATTCATAAAAAATAATATAATAATTAAAGAATAAATTAAAAGGTTATTTACACACTCGTAGTTTGTCTTGAATTTTTAGTGTTGGTATCAATATTTTTTGTGGAACGTTTTTAAAAAACATGACAGTCCTTTGACTTTTTTCTTTTTTAAAAAACGTCAATCTTTCTTAACTATTTAAATCTTTGTAAAGTATTTTTCAAATAGATTCTCACAAAACGGAAAGTCAATCTCTTCCATGGAGTGAAAAACATTCATGAAAAAGCATGATTCATTATTCAGCTCTGACTCGATGAAATAGATCCTCAACATAAATGTAGATTTGATTCTATTCTTCACAATATGACATATAACATATGTATAAAAAAGTGAAAAAGTGTTGGAGCAGGATTATTTTGTTTGAAACAAATAGACTATAAATGTAATCTAAACACTATATAAAGAATAACGTAATTTAGAATAATTATATGTATGTACTTATAGAACAAGTCACATTACTATTTGTAACGTTTATTTATTAAAATTAAAATTTTTAATTTTTCCATACGTCCACGTACAAAAAAATTATTTTGAATAAGGAAACCCTTGATTTTTATCGCATCAAGTGAACATATTTTATATATTTCCTTTCGAAAATTATCAATATTAAACATAAGTGCATCCAAAAATCAAGTTTTTTTTTTTTTTTGATAAAAGACATTTTAAAGATTTGGTAAAAAAGTTATATATGTATGAATATATTAAATGTGGTGTAATAATGTTTAACATTCAAGATTTCATCAGACAAGGGAAAAGTAAATAAATAAACAGTAAAAAAAACTTCATAAATATTATCATAGAATCCCAAAATTGGAGAATTGTGAAAGTCAACAGTATTTAAGTAACTAGTTTTATATAAGTTTAAAATTTAATTCCTATTGTTTTCGAAAATAGAATATTTTTTCATTCACTTCATGTTGACAAAGAGTGGGCAAAATCTTTTTCTCCTACAATAAGTGAAGTCCAGACGGGCATTTTTTAAAAAAGGGCATGACTAAAGAAGAAATATTTTTTTCTTTTAAACTTTTGAACATTTATTTCTCAAACATAAAAAAAAAGTCTTATCTTTTAAAGAGCGGTTTTTGTTCATCAAAAATTCATAAGTGGGGGGTCCATTTCACAAGAACGGTATTACATATTACAATAAAGACGCAAATTTTTACTTTTATTATTTTTAAAAGATGGTATTACATGTTTTAACTCAATGTAGAAAGTATTATGAGTCTTTTAAATATATTTTATAGGAAAGACTCTTTTTTAGCTTCTCCAAAATATATTTTGAATTGGTTCTACTTTATGGACAACAAATGATGACGTAAGAAAAAAAGAGTGGAATCTTGGACCCAAAGACCTTTATATGAGATAATTTTGTAGAAAGTTGCAGTTCATTCCATACGGGGTTCATAATTTTTAAACCCTATACAAAATATATAAATGGTTTTTAGTAAGACTACGCACAAGACTACTTGAAAACTGTTAATCATTATTATATATATATATATATAATTTAAATCAATTATTTCTTGGGTAGAACGTGTACGTTAATATTTTTTTATAGATATATTTATCCATAGACGGAAAGTTATAAAGCTTACTTGATTAAACTAAATGTTCAGTATATGCTGCTATTAGGAAAAAACCATTTTTGAAAATTATTATTACAAAGGAAAAAGTGACTGTCCAAATTTCTTTTATGTATTATAAAGAAAATTACTCTATTTATTATTGTTATTGGAAAATCTCTCTAAAACCGTAATAATAAAAATAATATTCATTGATAAAAATGGTAGAAAGTTTCTCTTTTATTGTAGTTAGTATCCATCCATGTTTAATAGTATTGTTTGCTCACTAAGAGAGCAAAAGTTTTTAAAAGATAAAGAGTAATTAATCAATACTTGAATGGACGCTTACCTTAACTCTTAATAAATGTAAATATATATTTGATGAGTCTGGAGAGTATTTTTACTTCAATCTATGTAATTGTTGCTTTTTAGAAGTAGTTTGTGTCTGATACTCACGATATCGATTTTCAAATCAAAACAAACATTTGAAGGAATAAAAGGCAATGAGAAAATAGTCTAGGTTATTAAAAATTCCAAATTGTACACAACATTAAAACCTCATAATTCGAAGACGACATTACGTGTCATGTAGATGATTCAAATAATAGGTAGAGAGAGCATAGCTTGTTTGCGGTTTGTTAATTTTCAAAACATCTCTATGGAGTCATAGGGATTTACAACGGATTTAAGCTCAGTGAAAAATAAATCAGATGCACAATAACACTTGTCTTTTATTAATAACGAGGGCCAATAATTCAAATTAGCTAAAACCTTGGAGGTTGTACTATTGATTGTCTAGTGCAGCGTTTCTCAACCTTTTTTCCCTTTCGGAACCCTCAAAATATATCCCATGTCTCACGGAACCCTTGCGCAAAAAATGATTAATATCCCAAATGTAAACGATTAATTAGTTCTCTTAAGAGCCTGGCTTAGCAATAGGTCACTATAAAAAAAGTCAAAATTCTGGTGACAAAATTTTACCACACTGTAGAAAAAGACTGAAAAGTGTAATAGCTTATATAATCTCATTTTTCTCGTGGAACCCTTAAAGACCGTCAGCGGAACCCTAGGGTTCCGCGGAACCCCGGTTGAGAAACGCTGGTCTAGTGCAATGGATTGAATTTGCTGATAATCAGTAAGGCAAAGGAAGAACGTGGAAGGTATTGAGGCTGGCCCAGACAGGTCTCTCTGGTCAATAGTGAGGAAATGGGATTGTGATGAATCAATTCTAAGGGCCTGTATGAAAAAAAAAAAAATCTTTGTCACAAAAATTACAAGATGCCATGTGTCAAAGATGTTGATGATTTGGCTAAAGAGAAATTGTTACTACCTTCCTAACAGCCCCAAACTTAATTCAATGAATTATTTTGTCTGGGACTACTATTTACAGACGTCCATACACCACCAAGGTGTTATATTCGCATCTATTGTGGTAGAGTTGAACATTTTGGACAAGGGTATATTTATTAGGACATGCAAACACTTAAGGACAAGTATTCTAACATTAAATATTGTGTGTTCAGCATTTATTAATCTGCAAAGGGTCTTTAAAGTTGATAGAATTACGTTACTTTTTGTAAAATGATATAATCGGCGACAATTACATTCATCTGCACACCCTATATATGTACACCTCGTATTTCTATCCAAGTTGAGGAAACCTATATTTTTTTATGTTTAATATATTTTTTTTTATAATATAAAAAGAACAAAGAGGAAATTTCATCATAGAACTCACATTAGTGATTGACTTCAAAAAGACATATTTTTCTATAAACACCCACATGAAACTAATAATAATTTTATATTAGCTGCGAACATAAAAAAAGTACCTACAATCATACAATCCTAATTACTCATTCATTCAACAAGAATTAGAAAATTTAATATTTACTTCAACTGAAATCACTGCTTAAAGCCTAATGTAACATTTTTCAAATTTCCAAACACAAATTGTTAGCGAATGTCAAACCCAACTCCTTAGAGGGATATAAATACTCATTTTTATCCTCAATTTATAATTTTTTCTAGAGTGTATGAGTGTATATTATGTGACTCGTACAAAAAATTGTTAATATGAGCAATGTATTGAGTTTTTACTGTCCTAGACATTTAGACAGCTGACATGCAAAGCTTCTGAGGTTAACCAAAAATACAACCAATAATTTCCCTACCAGACACATCTCAGTAGATATCATACTGAACAAAATTCAATAGCAGGCTACTTAAAGCAAGCATCAACATATTTCCCTCGAATTGCGTACTTCTGTCGAAGCAGTATAGTATGAACATCCTCCGTGCTAGCGGTGTTTAATATGTATATAGTATGCTGCTTGCACATAGACAAAAGCCAAAAAAATTTGTTTTACCGTTTTTGCAGAAGTAAGCAACTAGATAGGCGCCTAATGCGTGTCTGGTAGGAGTATACTCTTAGTGTTGGTTGGTATAGTGGTATTATAATGATGCTAGGATAGATATGCATTTAAAACGGTTCTACACTAAATTGGTATTGAAACCAGTACCAATTGCAGCGCCATTACATCATAAAAATGTTTGACCCACCAATGACATAACTTAAAAAAACAAGAACAAAAATTGATTTTTTTAATAACAAATTAAAAAAAAATACACCTCTCTCTCCCCCCTCGCCCCCCCCCCCCAACAATAATAATAGGAATGCCCTTAACGCCATTTTTGTTATATATTTATTTTTAGTCAAAAAAGTATTGTAATACTGAGACTAATTCTGATACAGGAATTATAATGAAAATATCCTCATATCACAAATTTATGCTAAATGAAAGTTGACTTCAAAAGTTGAAATATTTTATGAGTATATCTATTTAATACATTTGTGCTTCATAGTTTGTTTGTTTGATTTTCAGTAAGAATTGAGACTTTCCCTTCTTCATCAGATCACAAATGCTAGTCACTGGAGAGAGCTTATTAAGTGACGGTCCATTTTAACTATTTAGAAAACAGTATGTATGTACTTTAGAATGGATTAAAAGCATTTCGTTTGTTTTTTATTTGTCCATTTGAATGTAGGGCATACCAACTGAAATTTATTCATTTCACGCATAACTTAGTTCAGTTACATTTTATTGTTCATTTATTCATTAATTTATTAATTATAATTAGTATAATTTATATACTATACATATACTTGGCTTTGATCTATAGAAAAAAGATAAAATGATAAATGATGTAAATAGATTTATTATTGTATATATGTACATGCATACTACATAGTACATTTGTACTTTTTCTTTCTTCAAAAATGAAAATCACTGATGCTGAACATAATATTCATTAGCTTTTTTGTTTTTTTTAAAGAACGCCATTTTACCTGTTTATGTTCTTTGTAAAGAGATTGTTTTTATAAAATCTAGCGTCAAATATGTACCTATAAGAATATATTATACCTTTTTAGAAATTTCTACAATGAAGCTTGTCTATAGAAGTCGAACATGGGTAACCTTTTGCCAACTGGGGTTATTGTCAAGTATATGTACAATATAATATATTATTGTAAGGAACTCATTTAAAAAAATACTGAAATTTTATTTTTTATTTATTTCAATGAGATTTTCGTGCGTTTTTTTTATTCAAAACTATTTAGTTTTAGTATTATGTGCCATTTTTAGATTGTACATGTTTCATTCTCGAAGTAACTATTTACATGACTATATAGATGTTCACAAAAATAAAAATTACATTTCTTACTAGTTTTCAAAATTTTAGTAGAAATATTTTTTTGGCAGAAGCTTGGAAAACTCAATTAAACTAAATTCTTCTAAATCTAATGCCTTATAATATTAACTTAAATGGTCCATTGTCATAGTCGTGTCTTTTTTGGACTACAGCAGAGTAAATGTCATGAAAGAAAAAAAAATAACTCAATTCATAAAGTTTTTTAAAGAAAAGCCGACAATTATATCTACATCGTATTTATTTGTTATTAGCTCTCGTCCTTTTCTGAACTGGACACTATCCATTACTCATAGTGTATTAATACTTTTGAAATGAAAACAACAACGACAACATAACAATATTTGTAACTAAATTATCTCTCTCTTCTTATGGCTGTGAACGTAACTCTTCTAAAATCCTACGTGATTTTCTAATATTAAGCCAAAAAAAAATGTTTTTTGTTATATTTGACATTATTTTCGAGGGGTGCTCAAAAATACTTTGGACACTGCATGTGGCCTGCAGGCTGCAATTTGACCATTCCTGGTATAAGTGTTATTAGATTCACTATATTATTTATGTTTATTCTCTAAATATAAATGTGACCATATGTGCCCTTTATAGTAAAGAAAGATACGATAAATTGAGAGTTATTCTTGAAAAAATCATCAAATGAGGGTCAAACAATAAAAACTTATTGATTCATTGGAAGAAAATACAAATTTTTCTAAATTTACAAAACTCATAACTCATAACTATTACTCAATTATAAAAATTGGTTTTGAATCCGGTCTTTGTAGATCTTGGTCACTATACATACATACATACATTCTATGTAACAATAATAAAAAAGTTACAATTTTAATGCGCAAATCTATTTATAAAATATGCTAAAAATAAAAAATCTTGCACCAAGTGTGGGTTACATAACCAAATTAGGCTTACATGTGGGAATAACCTTGGTTCAAAAAGTAAAAATATTAATATTGGAACAATCTGTGTAGTTATTAGATTATCTTATTTCAAGTTTAATTTTCCTTTTTTTAATTTATATTTTTTTGAGTAGGGAAGTAAAAGGCTAGAATCATTTTAATTATACTTACATACATTATTTTTCTTGCAAGTCACTACTTGAAGCTATGACAAATACATCTACCTACCTATATGATACCTCACTGATAATTCTCAACTGAATAGCAGACTTAAGGGGAAGTGTATATGTTGAAGAAATCCTTATTTTAAATTTGGATAAAAAATCAAAATATGAACCATCTTAATATAAGTTTTTTTAAGTGTGTTATTCAACTCTTCAAATGAGTCTAAATATTATTTTTGTTTGAGATAGTATATTAATTGGGAGATAATTCTATGCCGATTCTTGGGTATTATATTTTTTATTTAAAAATGAAAAAACCCTAAATGATTTAACATTTAATATAATTTTGAACATATCTTTGTTTTTAAGTATATTATACATCTGATAAACTTTATTTCTATGATTCATTAAATCGGTAATGGATCTATACTCCTAAGTAAATTCATCATTTTAAGCTATAAAATAATTTTGAACTCTTGATTTTTTTCCATTTATACTATCAAAGAACAATCAAGCAACCCAAAATTTATTTATGTACTTTAATAAGCTATGATGAGAAAAAGATTATCTATATAATACATCAAGCTTAAGTTACAAAACAACCCTTGACAATCAATAGGATACTATATGATGACTAACTAATAATTGAAATCAAACTTGATTGGAAAATTGGATAGATTTTTTAAAACAAAGAATGACATTTCAAAAAAAAAAGAAAAAAGAAACAAAATTTTAAGTTTTTAGACAGTCTAAAACAGGAATGTTTGCCCTGTGGTCTCTTAATGTTTTTATAAAGCCCTCTACGCAATCAATATATAATTACATCAGTTATCTATTAGAGCAAAACTTCAATTCCAAACAGTTTTTTAATTTAAGCTCTTCATTTCAAAATCGATTCTTTCTAGTATTGTGTCTATATGTATTAAATATTAAAAGCATTATGAAGTTTCAGATTTTTACCAAAGGGTTATTTTTTTTTTTGAAAAGAACAATGGGAGGGGAGGGGGGAGGAGCAAACGATAAAGAATATTATTTTTTTTTTTTGCTTAATTAATTTTATTTCAATCATCCGGACAGTTTTTCTTAAGCACGCTGAAAAATAACAAGGTACACAGCAAAATGTGTCTTTACTATATGCTATTTATAAGAAAACAAGACCCAAAATTTTGTTCAATGCCTAAGATTATCTCATTAGTGCTTTCCGAAGATAAATGAAATTTGAGAGTCATTAAAAAAATGTAAATACATTTGATGATGATTCATGTACCAACCTACAAAGCATATTTGAGTCTGATACATGTTACTTCAATTATAAAAGACAAAATGTTTAGTCCAAACTACAATGCAGCTCTGGCTTTACCCTCCAATCGAAGAGGGTAGAGATATGTTATGGAAGAACATTTTGTCTTTCAAATACCTTCATTGGAAGAAATTATTGAACTAATATTGGACCACCATTTAGGCATAATGGTAGATGGACAATAGCTTGTCATGTGGAATGATAATGAAAATAAATGGAAGTTTGCTCTGTTGGAGTTTATATTTTCATAAATACATAAATTATGTGTGTACCTATAAGCTGAGATATATCAGATGTAATTGCTGATATTTTGGGATGAATAAATATATAATCTCAGTAAAAAATCAAATCTTGTAAGTAAATACATTTTAATCGATAAGTATAAAGTATTATAATATATTATGTAATCAAAATGAAGTTTTTATTAAAAAAATATAAAGACAGTAACGAAAAGTAGCAAGAAAATAAGCCTATCAATTAATCAATAAGCTTTATGATATGTTAAAGGAAATTTAAATAAAAGTGAGCAAGTTTATTAACATAAACCAAATTTTTAATAATCCATGCGAGATTGAATTTAACAGAGTTGTAAAATGTTAATCCCTTAACCATAGAAGAACCGAGCATTTCTTCATTGTTAAGAGCTTAATATATACTAAAGTATGAATAACTTCTTTAAATATGCGGCCAAATTGAACGTAAGGTTTCCAAACCAATGTATCCATTTCTTAACAATGAGGATAACTCCGTATATATGGAATGATAATACAAAGAGTCCATAAAATTTACGCGGCTGAATAATGATTAATGATAATTCCCTGTTTTTTTCAAACAATTTTTCTCCTTATAGATTATTTATTTTGTAGTAATCATTTTGTTACAACAGTTCAAATATTGGGTTCGAGCTAACTGTTGAAGCACTTTTATTATGAAATGAATTATTAGTTAATGAATGAATAATTTCAATTCGTGGCCAATAATTAAACATTTCATCGTTTAGAATCAGATTAATATGTTACTTTATATTGCTACATGAATTGTAATCAAAGTTATGTTTAATTCTTTCGGCAAAATGGTTCACATGGAACCAAAAAAACTGAGTTTAAATAATGGATGAATGAGCTAAAGTTTGACTATTATCTATTAATGATATTTTATCAAAAACCAAGATCTATTTTTCTAGAAAAACAAAAAAGACAACAATTTTTTGATTTACTTAATTTAAAAAAAATCATAGCCCCTAGAAACCTTTCCTTGAAATTACAAAGAAGTTGTAGTTTGTCAAATACAAATGGGAGATCAATAAAAATTTATTTATTGAGTGGTAAAAATATCTGTAGTTTAGTAAGATAAAGATAATAATTGTCACAGTTTTTATATTTTCAATGACTATGACCATGTTTGGTCTCATTTTGTCTTGAAGGCTGATTAATAAATTGCATAATTATATCCTTACTCATACTTTATGAAAAAAATAAGGTGTGTGACAAACAAACTCTTTCCCAACCTATCATCATGATTGACAATAGAGCGTTTAGTCTTTGACGTCATCATTGTAAAAGTCTTGGGGACGTAAAAAACCAAAATTTATAGGAATAAAAACTCTTATTTTCATAAGATTTACAAAAATAGTTAATTTGGATTTCATAATGAAAAAAATAAAAGGACTTAAACCTTTACTATCTATTATATCATTATATAAATCAAATCTACATAGTCTAACCAATAAATTAACTATTATTTTTGCAAAAACCAGATAATTTTTTCTAATTATCTTACTTATCTGGTCTCTAATCAAACTTAGTTGTAAGAGTTGTAAATATCACAGTTTCTCTTTGTCAACAAATTATACTCAAATAAAGATGTTTAGTTTTTATTTTATTTTGAAGCCATTATATGAGGTATAGGGTTGATTTAGTAACATTGGATCTTGAAATTATTCAACAGTGAAAAATAAAGGGTTTAAGCAATAGATTCAACAAAATGAAACTCTTAAATGCAATTAATTAATCAGTTTACTACAAAAAAGTTGAAGGAATAAATGTTTCCTCAAGCTCTAGATGAATCATTTTTCCCTTGTTTGAAAATCACATGAGGGGAATTGAGGCACAACCTGATAAAAAATTCACTTAGGTATTTATGGTTTTGGATCGATACCATAAATATCAGTATTGACTACCTTTAATAATAAATAATAATAATAATGACAAGAAAGCTGAAGAAAAATATGAAATTTAAGACATTTATTCAATAACAAGTTTCGGCTACCCAAAATTTTAAAAGAACCATTTTTGAAGCTACAAATATTTGATCCATGGGAAACCATTTCAAATATAACCCAATACTATATTTACAAATTTACTGATCATTTTAAGCTGTTTTGTTTTTTAACAAAGTATTCTTTTAGGGAATCAATCAATGGATACTAAAGAGCCATAGTTACCAACTACTTTTAAATAATATAAAACAATGTACCTGTATTTTTATTGCATTTTATTGAGATGATATACAAACATATGTACCGGATGGCTCAGAATAAACAAATCAATTTTTGACAACCTCTGGCTAGATCCGTTTGAGCCTCCCTGCAAAACTTGTTTGTTTATTTATAGTCATAATTCGTTTTGTTTATTAGCTCCCTGTTTCATGTGAATTGATAAAATATTCTTAAAGTGTTTTTAGGGCTTTTTAAAAAAAATAATCCAAGTGTCACGAAAGAAAATTGACATTTGTCTGAAATTGTCTCAATCGACTGTTCAACGTTACTTGGAACATTATAATTAGATATTGTTTCATTCGAATACGAGGCAAAATGAGGAAGAAAACGATTTGCAAGGACATAAAGCCTTGTCTGTAGATAAGGTCAGAAAGAAGATTACACATAATCCTAATAAAAGTACTCGAAAAATGGCAAAATTCAATGATATGTCAAGAACTACTATTCAAAGAGTCTTAAATAATGACGTGCAATTCAATCCAATATAAATTCCAAAGAAGTTTGACTCTTAGAGAGATTACAAATTGATAGAAACTTGCAAGAAGTCTAAAAAATCTGAGTTTCTCAATCAAACGGCACATCCAAATGTGATTTGGACGTTATAGAGGAAAAAACATAGAATAGATACAAACATCGAATTTAATCTGCATACAAGTCTTGATATCTTGTAAAACCAAGTTTTTTCAGTAATGCAATGGTGTGGAGAGGGATGACTAAGACTAGGCAATAAACTCCTTTGGTTTTCAGTCCAGAGGGAGTCAAGATCAGTAGTGAAGTTTTTAATAAAATGTTGAAGGAAGAAGTTCTTCTTTATCTCCAAAGTAAGGCTTATGAGCAGGTACTCGTATGTATATATATTAATGAAATACCATGTGCCCTCTCACACTTAAAAAAGAAGATTTAGTGTTAGCTCAAGTCAATTTTAGGAAGTTTGGTCGAAAAAACTTGAATTACTCTATGTATAGTCGACTCAGGAAAATAAGGTGAGAGGCAAAAATGGCTAAATATGGCAGCAATAATTAAAACCCTTGAACGAACATATAGTAAATAATATAATATAATTATATAAATTGTAATTTTCAATAACTAAAAAATATGAAACAAATATTCTTTACAATTTCTTTATAAATTATTCTATTGGAGTAAAAAGCATATCCTATAAATACTCTAAATTTGTATATAAGAGGAAACAGAAATCCAAAATAGGAATCGATTTATTATTATCATGGTAAAGAAATCAAATCTAGAACTCATTAAATCGAAATAATAATAGCTAAGCCCAGAAATGCTTCGCTCCCTGTACACTAAAAATATTATTTAGATTACTTTAATCTAATTATTAACTTTATTCTAATCTCATCAAGATATGATTTTGGAAATAAGGAGTCTTTTTTATATCTAATGAAGCATGTCAAATGTGATTTGTGACTTGATTTGATACGTTACATCTAAATATATAGATTTAGACTTGAGCCTTAATGACTCGAAACTTAACTTGGACTTAAGAATAATTAACTCTGTCATACCTTAGCTTCATTGTTTAAAAACACTATTAGTTCAACACCGAATATCTTCTCAATTGAACCGAGGAAAAACAAGATGCATTCAAAAAGTGTACGTGGATATACTTATATTCTGAAGCCTAACTCTATGTATAGTATATAATACGTACCTATATAATCAAATATTAGATATTCAAATTTATCATCAACAAATTCAAAAAGTTAATTTAAAAAAATAATAAAACCTGCGATATACATCAACAATTCTTCAATTCGTCTTGTCTTTGTTTCATCACATTTCGTCTCGTATTTATTTCGTCAAGAAGAGAAAAAAAGTTTTGTTTTAGTTAGACAAAAAATTAAAAAAAAAAAAAAATAGTCTCGTCTCATGTTCGTCATCTAAAAAACATTTGTTGATCAATACTTTTCATCTTGTCCTGCCTGGCGAAATTAATACTGCTATGTACCCTTACTCACTTTAGAGTTAAGTTCTATCCCCATTTTGATATTATTTATAATGGTTTATCATATTTAATTAATAAAAAAATATGGCTATTGATGTTTTGAGATAAATCATATTTGTAGTAGACTATTCTTAAAGGTGCATTACTTTATTTCCACAAAACTAAATGTGAAACGCCTTTTTTCAAATGCTAAATATTATTTGATGACAGTTAATCTATTCCTTCCAATACATGAATTCAAAATATGTAAACTAACATCACTCATAAGTCTCTTGGACGATTTCCAAGTCACAGACTTGTCTTATTTATTTTATCTTATTTAATATCGATGTATTTCTTAAAGCATTTTTCCGCTTTACATAGAGCTTTCATCAGAGGAGCCTCCCTAGCAAAGGAACAACGATATTAACTAAGCTTCCTTCAAAATATTTACACATGCCTCTTGTAACCGCATAAATTCAATATAGAGGTATTCATTCAATATGCTAAAATAAGCTTGCAAATATTAATGTATGTATACCTATAGAAGTTCTTCATTTTTATATTATGACCCAATTTTCAATGGTTCTAGGACGAAACTTCTCCTATAAATTTATAATATCAATGTAACTTTGGTTTTTAAATGTATGCTTAGTCTTATATTATATTGTTTTCAATTCTCTTCTCTCTCGTAGTCCACAAAGAAGTTTTTCAACTATTTTTGAGATTCCTGTCAAGAGTTGTTTTTTATCATAAAAATAATTCCTGAAATGTATATATATATATATATATATATATATATATATATATATATATATATATATATATATATTATAAGTATACAGCTTTGTATTTTTATGATCGTTCCGAATTACTTCCTAATTAAGTGTAATTAAACACGAATTACTAATCATAAATTATTTATAAATAATTTGATCGGATAATGGAACAAACATCTTAGGAATTTGATTTGAAACTTTCGATTAAAAAATTCAGACTTAAAAAAAAAAGAGGATATGAACCTAATTCCTTGTATCCTGGCTATTTTTTTGGACCTTTGAGATTGTTATTTTTTTTATTTTAGGGCGTAAGTTATTAAACTTTGAGGGATTTTTTTACTAATGACAACTTTAAACTGAAGAAAAGTATTATTCTTTTTAAGTTACCTCTCACTACATGTACCTTCTGGATATTTATATCAAAATATATATTACACAACAATGAATACTTACACCATGTATTAAGATATTATTGGATATAGGTAGTATTAATCATTAGTTTATTAATACTTTATAGCAATTAAACTTTTGTCAAACAAAAAAATAATTAAAATAAATGGTACGGACTTGAATTCCGAACACTTCACTTCAAAATCTATTCACCAAGTATATATATTAGACCCAGCTAGATTGTACTAAAGAAAATCTGGGCTTTGCTCCGATTAATTAATTTTTGAAGTAAATTGTTCGAAATAAAATTTGATTCAGTGCTTCTCAAACTAAAGGGCAAGTCACTAAAGACTAAAGTACATGGAGGATACAAAAAAATAATGAGTTTTTTAAAAAATATTGTAAATTTGCTTTTATTAAAAAATATTTAAGGTGCTCAAATGCCAAATGAGGGAGGGGGTTGAGAAACACAGCTACTGAGAAGTAAATAGCAGGTTAATAGTAATTCCTCTTTCAATGAATATTATTACCTATTACGTACAATACATTTTGTATTTCCCAGTACTCAAAATTTTATTTCTTATTCTAGTCTGTTAATCTTAATATTGAGCTCCATGGAAAAGTCACGTACTCCTATTTTCTACCAACTTTTCTTTCTTCATTTCCTAGTATTGTCGTTCAAGGAATATACGTACAACCACAATATGGAATCTATGCATTAAATAAAGCTCTGCACAACCCTATTATGTACATTTGTATGTGCTTTTACATGAACCCATTTATGATTAACATCAATTAGATATGAATTCATCGTTTTCTTAATGTTTTTGAAGATTATAAAATAAATTGTTCTTATATGTACATAAATACATAGAATTCAATATTAATTCAAAATATAAATTGTTCTAATTAGAAAAGGAACTCTTAGTTATTTGTATTACATCATTTTTCTTCCTTTTATATATATATATATATATATATGTCTATATATTTACATGAATAGAATGAGTTAAAGAAGGGAATTATTTCTTAAATGAGGCCATTTATTTGTTTATTTTTTGAAAAGATTATTTATATATATATATGCAACTTTTATTTTGAATTCTTTTATAGAATTCATTTACACATTAGTTCACTTAAAATGTTGTAATTTAAAATAAAAGTATGCATATTCAAACCTTATTTCTGTTTGTGAAAGCTTAGTGACAGTTTATTCTGACTTTATTTATTACTCTGGCAATCATGCCTACATATAATTCCTTTATACGCAATGATTTTTATTGAAGTTTACTGTTAGCTACATAATTGTAAAATATTTTTGATACTCATTCTTACCTGTCTAACGGTAAAATGGAATTATAAGCAATTCTAAATATTCCAACTATGAACAATAATTCTAACATGAATGCAATTGTAGATGGTTTTTTGTTTTTGTTTGTTTTCGTAACAACAAAAATTGACAAAAATTATTACATTTACAATGACTTTAGTATACAAAGCATTTAGTACGTCAAAGCATATGTATTTCCCTACGTACAAATTTGAGGGAAAAAAACAGGAATTTGAAATGTGATTTATTAATCTTATGAAAATGTTTTTGTAAAGTTAATTGTATTAAGCTGCTTTTACAACAATATAAACTACATTATGGCATTTACCACTTTTACTAATGAGACTTTTACAATGATTGATTATCCTAATCAAATTAAAAAAATGTTGTTCCCTCTAATACTTTAATGCTACATTTAAAAGTCATAATCTTTCTATTAGTAATTTCTAAATAAATAACTAATTAATTTATTATATAAACCATTAACCGTAATATATTTCGAATTTCAATTTATAACAAAAATTTTATATCATTTTAAATAGTTATAGATAAATTACCAACTTTTAAATGATATTAACATCTCATTTTGACATATTTATACTATTTATTTAATTTAAAAAAAATGCATTTCCCTTAATTATTCTATCAATAACATATTCATACGAAAAAAGTAAGAAAAATAAATTGCAATTTGTAAGTCATTAATTATTTACATATAATATTAAAATGATGATATCCTAGAAATTTATGTATATAAAATTGATTTTAAAATTAGATCAAAAAAGGAATTATCAAATACATTCAAATTGTATTTTTGAAATTCAATAGTTGACAGTTTTTTTTAAGGGTACGAATCTGAGAAAAAGTTGTAGTTAATTGAGTCTTTTATCTGGATCTTTTTTACATCTTTTAATACGAACCATGGGTTCAGATCGGGAGCAGGGTCAAATTTTGTCAGGTATAGTTTTCTTTAAGTTTCCATTTTTTTTGGTTATTGTCAGGCCTGTTTTCTTTTTTAATCTACATATCTTTATTTGTTGTAGATATTAATGTTTAGTGATCAAACTGCCGATTTTTGTGCTTTATAGTATAGTAAATAGAAAAGGTAAACATACAAAAAAATTAATAAGAAAATTACACATATCTAATGGAACTTTAATCAGCACATACAAGTAAAAAGAAAAATATTTTAGGTTTGATATCTAATTATTATCGTTGTATTTGATGTGTTAATTACAAATTTTTAATTTGTTTTTGCTCTATCAAGTCAAATTATTGAGTATTTTCATGCTTTTTCTAGGTTTGAGCCAAATTTTGAGAATGAAAAAAAAAACAAAAAAACAAAATGGATATCCATTTGAAAACAAACTTATGTCAAGATAAATTTTATGTTTGTATCGACTATGTATTTACATTTTTAATGAGTTCATTTTTACTCAGAAATATTCATTGTTGAATAAATCCTATAAAAATAAGAACTGTTGACCTTTGTATTTCTTTTTCTTCGAATCATATAAAAAGTTTAGAAATGGCTGAAGTCTATAAAAGGTGTAAAATTATTCGAATAATGAAAATAAAAAATGTTCAAAAATCTAACTTGATACACATACATCTTTGACTAATAAATTTTTCCTCAATTTTTATGATTGATTCATTGATTATTCATCAAACTTACACTCTTTATCATTAAAAAAAGAGAGAATGGTCTTATGATTTTCAAATTAGTTTTGGCTGAGTCATTTAAAACTAGTCAGATGCTGTGGATGAGATACATTTGATTGAGACATAATCATACATTTTGAGTAGTTCTCCATTTTATCTTTTTATCATTATTTAACTTGAGTCAATAAAAGGGGAATATTCTCTTAATTTAAATGCATGATCTCAGACATCAGGATTTTATAAGAAATTTTGCAGGAGCAGTTATTTTAATTACTTCTTTTCAATATATATGTACTATATCAGATGCATATGCAACATAAAATAAAATAGAAAAGTAATGAGCTTGTATGTTTCCCAGTTACATATTTAGGCTTTGAATTTTTAAGACTTTATAACATTTAATTCAGTTCTTTAATTTTAAGACGCTACTAGACGTCTTAAAATGGTCAATTTTGACTATTTAATAATATATTTAATATTCAAATTGCTAATACTTTACCAAATATGGTCTGAAAACCGGAAATCTTGTTAATATATATTTTTTTGAGTGCCACCAGCAGAGCAAAAATTAAGAAGGAAAAACATGCTACCAAAGCAACCCCCCCCCCCAAAAAAAAAAAAAAAAAAAAAAAAATTGGACACTCATATACGTTTCAATAAAATGTGATGTGTTTTACTTCTATTTATGCACAAAATAAATAGTACAAATACTGGCCTGATATTTAAATCTATATTCCCAACGAGCAAGAATAGTGTTAACATTGAAATCCTCAAACTTCCACACCCGAGTAATGATTTTTAATAATCCTCTTCAAATTATTTTCCATGATCCATCAACAAGTTTTGTTCACGTTACATGGAAAAAATAATTAATTACTCATTAAATCGTTAAAAAGTAATGCCGTTGTTTAAGAGTAAAAGTAATTAGTAGTTACTCATAAAAGTAACGGGCCTGTTACTTGAATGAATGCTATCTTATTGTTTCCTCAATTAAAAACAAAGTAAAAAAACAAAACAAAAAAACCGGAATTTGAATTTGGATCTTTCTAATATAATTTAAAATACATTATCTAGATTAAAAGTTTTATTAAAGTTGTGAAAGTAATCAAATAAGTAACACTGTTATTGAAAAAAGTAACGACATTAATAATTCAGAAATTCTCATTTCAGACCTCAGCTTAACCTGCATTTACAAGTTCCAATCTCAGCCTTTGAGTCTACTCATTACTAAAAAGAAAATATAGAGATCCAAATTTTAAAGGGCATTTTGAACACCTTTTTCGTCTAAACTTTCGTGTAAAAATTTATATCCAATACTTTTTGTTCCATATACAAATAAAAAAAGCTACACATTCATAAAAAACTATTAGGAAACTATTTCTAAATATTTCCCCTCGATAATTATTATCTATCAAAGCCATGAGTTAGTATTTTGTATTTTCCATTGTAACTCCTACTTATCTATGTATCTTGTGGCCAATAGGAAAAATATAAGTAAGAATAACTTAGTTCACATGCCTTTGTATACAAATAAATCATTGCTACTCTATCTGCTGCCAACTCAGGAAAACACTTTTTTTTGGTGTAAAATATGTGAACACGAATATCCTGACAAACATATATATATTACAACAATTTGATCCTTTAATGCGTTTTGAATCATTCAGGTTTTTCAAGTAGGACGAAAATATCTTTACACCGACTTTTTGTTTGTAATTATGTATTATATAGACACACATGTATTTTTAAATATTCCAACTGCTCTGAAAACTTTTTCCATCTTTAGAGCGTATAAAAATGGAATTTTCTGAGGTTATACTTTTTTATCTTATAAATTGTCTTATAATTGATGCTTATTAAATTTTTTTGAACTTTGAGTGCATTTCAATTTATATTAGCATGAATGAAATGAACGAAATCACCTTTTGATACATATATGAAAAACAATAGTGTATTGGTTAATATTCAGCTCAAATTAATTGCTCCATTATTGGTAATCACTCGGTAATTGGTATTTTATGCCGATTATTATCGATCATAGATATTAGAAATATAAAAATAGGTATTGAATTAAGTTGTCTTTTATAAAGAGAAAATGTCATTAAAATTTGAAAATCACCTTCTGTTTCTGAATGTATGTAAAAAATAATATCAAAATTGTGAAAATTATAGTAATAAAAATCGGCCGATTCTTTATATATCGGATTCAAAAAGGAAAAAGCACTAGTCAATACCACAGAATACATCATAAAATTAATTATGCCATTGCTTTAGTCTTTATATTGACACCAAGACACATATAATATCAAGACTTTCAAGGGTCGAAATGAGACCTTTACCTTATAAAATTTGTCTAGAGAGCCACATTTCTATATTATAGTATTTAAATTATAATTATTATTAGTGATGTATTATAATCAATAACACCAACATACCTAAAACAGTGTGACCCAGGCGTAAATTGTTCATATACAAGCACAAAACCAAAAATATTGAAGAAAAAAAACAAGTTTTATTTTTCCGGAAACAGTCAAATTTCCTCTCCACTTTGGAAATGTTTATTTACAATTCTACCTACTTATTAAACATTTAAATACATATATAGGGTGGTCAATGATTTTATTTTTTTCCCCACAATGTTTAAAGAAATCCTTATTCTAATACCTTCATTCTATGTATATACCTACATACCTATGTAGATAAAAAAAATACATGAAATAAGTATTGCGTATTTGCATTAACTATCTGTGTGTATTTATTCAGAGGAGTGCCACTAACTTGTTTTACTTTGAAGAAGTAGGAATGTAATGGGCAAAAATTATAATAATATTAACTTTTTAGTATGCTCATATTATATGCTATTATATAGAGTATAATTCAGTCCATTTCCATTCTAACGAGGAATATTTAAAGTCCCATGTGCTTTATTATTTATACATATATCACAGCCTTATCCCATTCAAAAAATACTATAACTATGTATTTTTTATCAGCTATCCCCTTATCAGTTCTAAGATTGAACAATGATTGGTTAAAATCAAATTAGCTCTTGTTAAGTTCTTAATAGTTATCTACTATTTATGTATATAAAAATAACTTCATTCTTGGGAAGACTTGGCTAATTATATTACCAACTGATTTTGGGCCTTTATTACTTTCTCTTTCCTAAGGAAAGGTTGCGAGATAAAATAAAGATAAGAACGTGATATAATTCATCTACATATGTATATTTAAAAAAGAACTGTAAAGCAACAAGAAAATGCTTCTACTGAGCACAAAAACTGGGTCCTGTGGCAAGTTTTTGTGTACTTTTAACGAGACTAAAGGTACAAAAGAAAAAAGTCAGAAAAATAAATATTAGTTTTGATTCAGATCAGAACTAATCAGTTTACTCTGATTTTTTTTTCATCTCATTTTCATTCGGAAAGTATTTTTTGAAAATAGACTCTAAGAAATCAAAACTCTGTAGATAAAGCAGTATTGTTGCCCTAACCTTGTAGTTGGGAGCAATTTACTTTGAATTCAAATATAAAGTGATAGCTAAAGAATCAATACTTCAAAGGATATAAGTTACACCTTTAACAAAAAAATATTGTCCCTTCAAAAAATTACTTTTAGAGGCATTCAAAACCAGTTCATATCATATCCCAAGGAAAAGATGATCAAAATATCTGATTTTTTATAATACAGCTAGGGTGTGAATTTCATGTGTATATCTTTTTTGATGTTTGTGAAAGAGGACCGTTTGCAAACTTCCCCGGTCTCCACTATCTATGTGCATTTATATGTATTAAAGTCCATTATGTACATAAATACCAGCCTATTAAATAACTTGCTACTTCTTAACCAATACTCTCATTCATACATATCTATTTTGCTCATACAATTTTGAACCAATGAATTAAGAGATTACCCACATTTTTTAGTTCTAATTAGAATTCATAAAATTATTCCAATAAATATGTTGTATGAAGATTTTGCACTGCATTCAAAATAGTAGTATCGATGATGCTTATATGTGCTTGTATGCTAATATTTTGTATAGATTCATTGAAACAAGTACTTAAATTAGCCATATATGGACAACAAGCACAATAATTTGTACATAGTAAATGTGAGGTGTTTTTCTTGTTGGATGGACATTATGTTCGGGTTTTTAATGTTTTTATTTAATGGACTATTTTAGTACCGGCTTCATGGATGTAGTTTCTGCTTTATCTACTAGGAATTACATATTTTCACTAATGAAGTGGAATAAAATATTAATCTATAATGTTTGCCGTTTTTAATTTTGTAATTTGAAACTTTCAAACAAAATGCAATACATTGATTTCAATTTAAATTCTAGGGATATCTAACATAATATTATACTTAATGAGTTCATAACTCCTTGTAGTTAAAATATGGTAGTAGTAAATATTAAATGATCGTACCTACATACATCTCTAATTGATAGATTAGAGTGATCAAGATACAGCTTTTATCGGACCTGTTCTCTTTTTATGTTGCGTCCGGAGACTTTTTTTTATAAATCCATGAAATGTCTAATTTTTACACGAGACAAATAGTGTACAGTGAATTTGATTTACCTTCAGATTTGGGCTACTATTACTGGTCTGCCTAGTGTGTGGCTATTCTGTGATTAGCGTCATGCTATATATACATATATAAGATATATGGTATCTCATCTAAGGTTTTATATTTACCAAGGTTGAAAATATTGCTTTTTTCACATTTCTATTTACAAATCTTGATTATTTCGTTTTTATTCGATGTATATATGTGCACTAATATAATAACTTCTTATTTTAGTCACATTCTGAGAGCTATACTAAAAATAAGTCAAATATTAGCAAGCATCGATCACTCCAGCATCTAGTCAGTTGGATATCCTGTAATATTTTTGTATTTATTAAAGACAAACACACTTATTACAGCTTATTGTAGATTGACCGATCAAACAAAATCCAAAATATCTTTTTCATAAATTTATTAGCCTTTAACCCCTAAAATCGACACTGATTGGACCAAGTGTCACATTCAAAATTTGGCCATATAATGAATATAATAATATGTTTGTGTATTTAAAAAGGTGCAATGAAAATAAAATCCTTTTTGGAAATTCAATTTGAGGCGTAATTTGTCAAAAACAAATTAAAGTGAATTAAATTTTATGTTGACAATAAAATATATTTTAGATATATCATTAATTAAAAAAATAATCAATCTAAAATATATGTTGTTCAAGCGTTTATTCATTTTATTTCAAAAGAAACTATGTTTCCATTGTTACACTTTGAAGTATTTATTTTCTCTTTTTTTTTTATCAGTTCAAACTCTTCTTCATATTCTGTGGATCAATATTCTATACCTTCTATATTAAATCAAAGACCTTACTTACAATATTATTAATCTTACATCACACGTTCATAATAAATATTCTTATTATGATATGTAGAATAATAATGAACTTTGCTAATTGTAGTTTTTTAATAATCTTGTAGATTCTATAAATGAAATATCCCTTGTGAAATGTTGATTCCTATATTAAAACACTAGATATACATAATACATCTACCTCATTTAGTTTCCTGTGTCTAAAAAACTTACTCTTTTGTCTGAGGGTACATATATTTTCATTTTATATTATTCAACAGGCAAAGTAAGGATATCATGGAAATAAAATTTTGTAGGCATCCTGAAGTTACAAATCAGCAAAATCAGTAATACCCACCCTTTTTTAGCCACAAAGGTTTTCATATGAAGTAAAACTTTTTCTCTTATCTATGTAGTCATTGAGTAAAATAAAACAAACAAACAAAACTTAGTACTCGAAAAAATGTAAACTTTTTATTACAAAATATTTTTCCAGGACAAATCCACTCTCTTCCAGAGGCAGTCCTGTAACCAGACCTATAATATCTGAGGAGGGGACACAATTTAAAAAGATGCAATTGGAGAGAACGATAATCCAGGATATGGTTTGAATTATTAGGGTTCTTTTGAATCAGGGGCCCCTTCAACCAATTCATAAATGGGTGGGCAGTTTTGCACAAATGATGTCACATATTAATGACACAATAATCACGCAACTCTTCATTCTTATTCTTTCAAAAAGTGAGAACCAGTCGCCCTTGGCCATTCCACTGTTCCAAAGCCCATGTTTTGAAGTATTCATTATAATCAAAAGATAGATAAATGCCTAGTTTACGAATAAGATTGACTACAATAACATAAACAAGATTTGTGTTATGTTTAATTTAAATTTAATTTAAAATGGTTAAGAAATCTGTTAAATATAGATGCCTTTGAGCAAAATTAAAGATTTATGTATGTATATATACAGACTTTGAACTTCCGAAATACAATTGATATTTGAGATTTTGAACTACCTTTCACTTCAATATTTGAAGTCAACATATTATTTACAAACTACATACATACATATGCATAAGTAGAAAAAGAGAAATACTTTGTGGATCGCTTATTCGCTCATGATGTAAAATATGGCATTGACTATATATAAGTCTTAATTGAATTTATGAGATGAAAGTGATGGTGAAGTTCTGTTTATATTGCAAAAACGTAGTTTTAAAGTATATAGTTCATTATTCATTTTCTCTCCTTCATGAATTTTTTTTCTTTTTTGAATAATGTGTCTGGAATGTCTTCTTTTTTTTTTTCTTTAATACAATAATGATTCATTAATTATACTGTTCAAAACAATGTTTATCGTGGATCCCTTCTGTGTTACATAACAATCTCTCTACCTTTTCTCCAAAAAGAGAAAGGAAAAAAACCTAAAATTATCTCGTAGTTAGTAAATTTTCCCATTTTCATTGTTTGACTATCCTTAACCTATTTAGTATATAGGGCATTTACAGCTCAGCAAGATTAAATTCAAGTTCAACCAATGAATGTTTAAAATACCAATAAAAAGCAACAGTAGAATAGTCTACAGTTGACCAAAATACTTAGTAGTTGTTGATTTTTTGGCTATACTTAACTCTCATGGTCAAAAATAACATAAATATATGTAAATATTCTCTCCCAGTTTTTGAACCGATTTATCTTTTATTCATTAACCGAATATTTCATGATTTGAAAATCTCATGCCTTGCATTTAGAGATTGATTCTTTTGAGCATTTTTACCATTAAGAATTTGATACTTTGGTTATTCAAACTAGTGCATATATCGATCAATATATCAATTGTACAAATTTTCTTTATAGTTTTTTTGCGGCCCTTGAGTCTTAAATTTGGTACTTCGAGTATTGTAATTATACTATTAAAAAATTTGGAATAGTGTGTGATTTATTATTTCCCCGAATTGTGTAATTAAATCACCAAAAGGTATGTGCTCAATGATTAAAAACGAAGTTATATTACACTTAATGACTCCATACTAATTTAAGTAGTAATTGTTATGTCTTGATACTCTATGCGAAAAGTTAGGAGGAATAAATAACGACGTCATCATTTTTGTTTGAAAATCATATAATTTTTCTCTTGTGCATCTCTCCTATCCGGCATGAATGAGAACAACTCCATGCCCCCCCCCCCCGCTACAAATCAATCCATTTATTAACGAAGCAATATTTCATTTCCAAATCTCCAAATCATATATGATTTGAAAAAAAATTACATATTTATGTAATATTTGACTTCAGAAAACCACATACTTTTCCGAACACCAATGACCACTGGGCAATGAGATCAAAACATATTCTTATTATTAAACTAACAAATACATATGTATATTGTAATGTAAATCCAATTTCGTCTTTATTTCGTAAAAGAGGCCCTTGAAATGATGATTCATTTAACAAAATTTATTATTCTAATGCCAGCATATTATAACTTTATATTACCTAATTTTTAATTAACTCTGACTTTGTTCGCTCAAGTTTGCTTATACGTACATACATATTAGATAATACTACATAATATAAGTATAAATACACGTTCAAAGCGAATCAATGGGGCTAGGGCTAGCTTCCGATGTGTATATTTTTACTTTGTCATCAAATACATTTTTAAAATATACACATAGACGTAGTTATATTGAAAAATAAGTTGAATGAAGTATGTATGTAGATACTGTAATAGTGTATTTTATGTATACATTTCTATATATACATATATGTATTGTATGTAGAAAACGTAAGGCGTTTTTCTTTCAAGAGGTTGCGCTATTTACAACACAATAAGACGTTCCGATAACTAACAGCCATATGTAAAAAACTAACAAAACAACATCATAAGTTGTACAAGCTATTTAATTTGTAAACAGATATAATTATTTGGGAAATGTTATAATGATATAAATATTGAACGTTTTATTTTTGAATCTCAAATCGAAGAATAAGGTTGTTCTTAAGCCAACATTCAAAATATTTTTTTAAAATTATTTAATTTAATCTAGAATCACTTTTGTATATTGTACATAGAATGGTTTATGTAAAAATTTGTCCAGAAGCTGATGGTGCTTTCACTCAAAATTATGAAGGACAAAAGCAGACAGACAGAAATAAATAGAGGTAAAAAATATGAATATAAGAGTCAAAGAGGGAAAAAAAGAAGTAGAAAGCACTAACTTTTTTACTTCTATTTCGACATTATATATTATTAGAGTTAGATAAAACTAACTCTTCTTTATAACTGGAACAAAAATTTGTCAAAATTAAAACTTTTTTAAAAAAAAAACTTATATTTGAAGCTCCTCACACATTATTTTAATAGTTTAAGGAATAAAATCCAATAAAAATGCTCCTCTAGATCAGATTTGAGTACTAATAATAGTTAATTATTTTACTAAGATAAATTAATTGTAAAATAACTTAATAATCATAATTGATTAAAGATCACATCATTTCATAACAAATTTTTTCTAAATATGTATCTGAATAAAAAGTAATTAGGATTCATTTGCAAAAAACTAATTAATTATAATGACTTTGTAGCCTAATATAATTTATAACTACATATTAACCTATGAAGAATTATTTCAAGACTATTCATGATTATACTGTCATCACACTTTTTGCCAATCAAATATACACCCAAATATATGTATTTGAATCAAGAACTTCAGGGTATTTTTTTGTCAGCTGTCGATTTTATATTTATCTTAAATGTTCCTTAAAATTGTTTTGAATGTTGATTAGTTTAACTCGAATCAATATTAAATATTATTAAATGAATAATTGTCCGTAGTTTGGGCAATATATGGGTTAAATCCTTACTTTTTTTTTGAGAAAAGGTTAAGAGGATCCAAGGAAGTTTTTATGTAGTAGCTAATAACAAAATTCATGGCAATCCTCAAATAAAATGTAGGTATTCAACTAAATTGAATCAATGATTCCATTGGATTATTTAACACCTTTTGTATTTGCTTTTAATTAAATATACATATATTTACACATTTTATCAAATTATCCATCACAGATCCTATGGATAATCACTAAAAATAGAAATACGTAAACTTTTTAAATGACTGAATTGCTCTCACTTCTATCTCATTTTGGGAGTACAAGCAAATTTATCCTTTCCCTTTTTTTAAGCTAAAACTTGGAAATTAAGAAATTACTTAAAATATATGTACCCTTATGATGCATTTAACATGGATGTAAAATTATGAGGTTTTTTATTTATTGCGATAAAATAATCTTTATAAAAAACAGCTTTCTTGTTCTTTTATTCAATGTATATCGTGTTTTCACGAAATGCCATTATTGTGGAAGTTGGCCATCTTAGAGGAGGTTTAAATCAAAAGTTTTTATAACTATAAAAAGCCTAAAAGATTTACTAAAATGGTGAATTACCCCACTGCATTTGGATGTCAGAATGTGGCCCACAAATAAAAACTACTCAAATCTTTACTGTCTATCGAAAATATATATTTTTCTATATTTTATTTTAGAACCTATTCATTCAAATTTTCATAGCATAGCAAATAAATTAACTATAAATTAAGGATTTAAAAGTACTTTTCTTCAATTATCCTACTTTGATGGCCCTTAATAGATCCAAAAAAAAAATTAATTGTACAAATTTAACCATTGTATAAGGATTTTCAGTAGCTATTAATTTGATTTTATTCAAATATCACTGTTTTTCTTTGACATTGAGCTGTATTAAAACAATTGTGTTTATACTTTTTTCATTTTTAAAGCCATTATATGACGTTTCCTTAATATTTTTTTTAAATTTTGTCAATTTTTATTAATAGATATGCCAACAATAAATCACAAATATAGTTTCGCCTCAATTTATGATCCAATCTTTGATGTTATTTAAAATGCTCTATAAATAATTGCATCTCATAAATAAATATAAAAAAGACAATAAAAATAAGATAGACACATACCTCGAATTCATGCAGATACATTGATTAAAAAGCTCATCCTTCACAATGGTTTAAGACTTTCATTTCATAGAACACCGTTTTTATGAAAATGGAAAGACACATTGGCAAGATAAAGATTAATGAAAGCCTTCAGTATGAAGTTTCGATTTAATGCAATCTAACACTAGACGACACTAAAAACTGACTAAAATTTTTGTATGTAAATTCACATCCTTTCAACTGCACCATGTTGAATTTGAATAAAATAAATGATACATTTCAAGTCATTCAATTCATCTATAAATTGATATGAAAATATATTTAACATATATGTTATATAATCAATAATAATTCAAATTTAAATTTTGAGGATGCCCTTAAATTAAATTTATTATACACATTTATAGGAACATTTAAGGATTAATGGTTGCCATAAAAATGAGCCCATATAACTTACAAATGCATAAAATTTGATGTAAAAATAATAATTAACAGTTTATATTTCCTTTTTTGACTTGGAATTTTACCAAGTTCTTCCATATAATATACATATAAAATGAATCACTATAAATTTAATTGGCTATTTTAATATTTGAAAATGCATGAGAGTACTTGGACTGTAATTGCATACATAGGTTTTGCTTGTGATTATTTGATTGAAATAATATAAAACAGTCTAATATAAAGTGATACCATATTTTTTTTATTTTTTGAAAATATGTATAATTTTCAAAGGAAATGACATTAAATTTACAAACACATTTTTAACATTTGGTAATGAAAAAATAAATAATAATAAATACTCAGTCTTTGGTTAATATCTACACATAATAAATACAAAAACTATCATGGACATATACAATCATAACCATGTATTTATATATGCAAATGTGTGCAAAGGTGTTCTCTTCCTTTAAAATGGAGTATCTCCAACCTCAAATGACCTCAGTATTACTTTTTAAGGACATAAAATATATATTTTCATTCTGTTGAAAGCCTTCATCAATGAAATAATAATAATTATATTAATATATTTTAATCTACATAAATTGATAGAAATAATCAAATTAAAAAAAACTCCCCCAAATGAATTGTGAAGTAAGCCATCTTGAATAAAGAAACAGATGCTGACTGAGAATGTGTGAGTTTGTGATATCACATTTTTCAAAAAGTGGACAATTAGTTCTTTGCAAAATAAAAAAATAAATGATACAGAGATAATTATAATAAATGAATAAAAAATGAGGAGAAAGAGATTGAATTCATCGTTTCCTTTCCAGAGGAGCTAACATAACACCAAGGGTTTTGCAGTCCCCAGGATCAACCAAATCAAGAGGTCTTTCCTTTCGATCAGTGAGTATACTCGTTCGAGCTCCTCTATCCAAAAGATATCTAAGTAAATGATAAATAAATAATACTTTAATCGAAAAATAAATAATGAAACATTGAAAAATAATAAATTATTATTTTGCAGTAGCCACGGTTCACATTGAATAAATAGAATATAATATAATAGAGATATATGATGTGAATGCAATATGTTACTTTGCTATATCATGTAAGCCATTTGCACAGGCGGCATGAAGAGGTGTCCAAGAGTCGGCGTCTTGCATATTGATTTTAGAACCATGGTTTAATAGGATTTTTACTACAGGAAGATTATTATCAAGAACTGCTTGATGAAGTGCAGTGAGTCCTGCAAAAGAATAACATATACAAATTTATAATGGCTATTAACTTTGTTTTTCACTTCTATGGCTCCTTCACCCCGAAAAATGACTCTGAATATACCCTAAAAACTTAACTTAAAAAAATGAAAAGGCTCTAAAGGCATTTGTTCAGGTTCAATGGCCAATTTCGTGTTCTACGACTTAAAAAAGAATATAAAAAATTTGAATCTCTGGGTACGGGCATCCCAACCCCTAAATTTTGTTGCATAGTACTATCCGTAGAATGGGTAAATGGTACCTGCACTGTTTATCCGATTGATGTCAATATCAATACTGGCTCTTCGAAGCATGTTCATCACAGCTTCCCCGTCCTGTTCTTTTATTTCATTTTCAAATATAACTTCATCTGGGAAACGAACACGTGGTTTTCCTGGATTTTTTTTTGCGAATACACTCGCTCTTCGACTCATGTTCTATACTTCCGTAGATTTATTCCAAAAAAATACTCTAGATGAAAAAAACCTTGAATCCACCACAGAACTTATTTGGTAACCCAATATCTGTAATTTAAATAAATTAAATATAAATTATACAAAATCTAAGGCAGGTAAAGTAATTTATCAAACATGAGTCTCAATAAATCATTAGTTATGACTGTGTATTAAAAGTTTCAACTGTTCCAAGCTATACAATGTACATAGGTATGTATACCTAACTGTAATGGTAAAAAAGAGTCATAAATTGGTAGAACCAATGCAGCTTTTATTTATTTCTACAATGATACAAATTATAATTAATAGTTTGATAAACTTATAAAAACGATCATGGACTATGACTTGTAGATTCTAGCCGGTCCATATTCATTTTAATAAACAAAGCTCTGTTGCATGAAATATGCTTTTATAAAGACATGTAATAATAATAATAATTATTATTATTATCCAAGAAATGCCAAATGTAATTATAATTATAAATATAGGATAAACATATATATATACATATGATGGTAAGCGTCTGCATCTTCGAATGCCCTTGGCCATATATTTTTATAGCTTCTACAACTTCATGTAGCCAACAAACATTTATCATATTCGTTTTTAAGTCTCATCTTGCCAGGGCCACAACACCCACAAGGAATATAATAAAGGCTCAAAAGTAAGTAAAGTATGTAATTTACTTTGAATTTGTTAATTTATTCATATTTATTTCAAAGTCATGGTATGATTTATTTCTTTTAAAGACAAGAGAAGGAGGGAGGGTTGGTTATGATTAGTATTATCCACTTAATACATTCAAACTTTGAAAAAATAGGCTTTTAATGAAGCGTGTAAAATGTTTCTTTATAAATATTTTAAATATTTTTCTTTCTTTTTTTTTTCATTTGAATAGTCTTGGTTAGAGGCAAATTATGATAATCTGTAGCACTTGAAGAGAACAATGCCTCAGTTCCATCAATGGAAAAATTATGATTCTTACAAAAAATATGAGTATGATTATCATATTTTTATAGATATTATTGTTTTTTTTTAAGTATAAGTTATTAAAATAGGTATGAACTGAAGCTATAGTAAAAATAAATGAATATATTGATTCCATAAGATACCATATGTAGTAATTAAAAAAAAAAAGATTTCAAAGTTTATACCCCAGTATGTAATTAATCAACAGTGTCTCATTAAGAGCGATCTTTTCATTCTTAATGGACTTTAGAGATTATAAATTATAGGATTCAGAAGGTAAATCCAGAGTGGTTTTAATAGAATAGTCTAAAATAAAGCGATTAGACGCAAAAGATTTAAATAAATACAGTTTACATCAATACACAATCAGAGTTTCAGAAAACTTCGATCCTGCGATCCTGGATCGCGAGGAACTTTCGTTACTTTTCCAAACTTATCGAAATTGAGGAACTTTTAAAGTAATTTTAAAGAACATCGATAAACCTAAATTATCTCTTACATATTTGGGCAAATTTTGACCAGTCATTTTTTCTTTCCGTACGCCTATGCCCCTAGGTAATTAATCCTTTAAATAGCCATTTCATGAGACAACTTGTTGAAATATATACAAATAACTTGTTAATTGATATGAATGATAATTTACTTTATTCAAGGGGGGAATCAGCCACCATTTTGAGGAACCTTTTCTATTTAAGAAAAGTCAGGATGAGGAAAAAATTACACTTTCTGAAACTCTGTACACAATGCATCTATCCTATATGACCTCCCTCAGCATCATGTATTTTCTCCAAACAAGCCTTTGCAGACATTCATCGCATTTAGAGAAACAATTTTGTTCCAGCTTCTACTGATAGAAGCCTTCAAGGCTATAAATGCTATCATGGGGCACATAGTTTTTGTACGTTCCTGGACCTATCTACCGTCCACAACTTCCCATCATGTTCCTATTTCATCAGTCTGTCTCCATGATAATTTTAAGTTATTGTACAACTTTTTGCCATTTCTCATCCGCAGATGTGACAAAGGCCTCCAAACATATAGGTTTTTTTCGAGAAGATACTTGATTTTGAGATTGGTCATATGAAATAAATATATTGTATATATTTTTTTTCATTTAATAAATTTTCTCTCTAATTTGAGTTCTGAACAACATTGAAAACACTCTGGATTTATCTGCCAGACCATGTATTCATAATGAACACTAAAAAATAAACATATTTACATTTGTAAATTTTTTATCCTATCTTGTTGGTGAGATTTTAATAAAATATTTTCAAACTATTACTTATACATACTAATTAAAGTTGAATGTCGATGGTGCAAGTTACTACTATGAGCAAAAAAATACCAAAAGATTTAAATTTAATTTATTGGGGGTTCAGATAGGAATAAATGCTTTTGTTTTTAAGTTGGCAAACTTGTTATTGACAGTTGTGTCTGATAAAACGTCAAAATATGCATCAGTATTTGAGATTTGCGTCCTTTTGTGAACAGCTAAAATCGAATTTTTCGCTTTTTTAAATGTCTAAAAGATGATGGTTAAAATGCAATTAAGAGAAATGTTACTTGAAATGAAAACAGTTTAAATGAATATTCCATACACTATTTTTTTTAAAAATTTTGAGAATCTGTGATTTATTTCTCGAGATACATAATCATATCACTCAAGAAAACCACTATCCAGTTTTAAATTTAATAGTAACGCAACAGTTATTGTTCTGTAATTATTGACTTAATACAAATTTTGTAACTGTTTTGAAAATCGGAAAAACTCGTTGCTACTTGAATTTGGAGATTAAATATAGATTGTTTGATTCTCAATATTATTGGCCAATTGTAGTATCTCTATTAATTAAATACATGACCTACAAATTTTATATTTTAATCATACATTTAAAATGAATGTTTTTTTGAGAGCATCCAATTAAAAAAACAAAAAACACTTGTAGTCAATAATTATATTTAATTTACATAAAATTTGGGATACATTTTGTCGTGCCTTGAAAAAATCAAGAATAAATTAATATCTAAATATCTTTAGTAATTCACTGTATTATCGTACAAACATAAAAAATTACATACATTGTATTTTGTTGACAGCTGTCGTTTTTTCTACTTCTTCACCCCTTATCAGTGTTAAGCTTGAATGTTGATTTGTAGATCTCAAATTAGCTCTTACAAATCTGTAAATAATTATTTACAACTTATTGAAGAATAATTTCCTAGTTGGTAAGGCTTGGATAACTATTTTTAACTAATTTGGGGTCTTTTTTCTACTTCTTTTGAAGGAAGGTTACGATATACAATAAAGATAAGAACAAGGAAAATAGATAATACAGAATTGCAACTTTTTTATTTATAATCATCATTTCTTGGACATGAATTGATTTATTCATTTTATAGGTGTATAGATCATGCAATGGAATTATAGACAAAAAGCTTATTAATGTTCAATTGCGGAAACAAACAAGATATATAAATAACTAAATGACTTATTTTTCTACATCAGTAAACTTAATCTATTCCTGTACACACACACACAATACACATGTGTGTGTTTAAATGAATATAAAACCAAAAGTCTAAACATTGATGTGGGCGATTTTACCAAATTTGTATTTATGTACATAAGTATTGGAACATTAATCAATATAAATAATAAATATTATCAAATACTAATCAGGGATGCATCTTAACATGTATTTTTAATCACGTGTATACATCATGTTGGCTATAAAAAGTTGAATTTCCACGGAAAACTTGTTTAAAAAATCGTACTTACAATTTCCATTAAAATGATTTCACTTTAATTAAAAAAATACAATTTTTACTCAGGAACATATCTATATTATTTCATTAATATAATAAGCTTTAAGAAGAGTTAATAAAATTCAACACACAAAATTATTAATTTTTTGTAATTATAAGAAAATCTAAGGCCATTTCTCTTTCTTTCTTTCTTATGGATCATATTAATTGAATACATAAATATATAAATAAAAGGATTAGGACAAGAAAGTGGTGACCTTATTTTTTTCTCAACCCCTTCAAAGTTTCTGTATCGAAAGCAAGACCAAAGCAATTAAATTAAAAATATCTTTTCATATCCTATAAAATTTTGGTCTCAGGTGAGGGGGTCTAGCTCACAACGCTGATTACAACCATGGGTGTCTTTTTTCTTGGGGATCGCAAGGGTTTAATAATTATTATTTTGGTGAATTATCGAGCATAATAATAATCAATATTAATTCATTTTTTATCATTATCAAATTCCTGATATATAATTAGTTATTATTAAAGAAACTTCCTCTGATTTTAATTTAGTGGAGATAAGGAGCAAAACGTACAATTTTGTTAGTAAGCTACTCACGACTTTAGACAGCTAAGGCAGAATTCACGATTAATCCTAATTAAGTAAAATAAAAATTGAATAATCATTGCTATGCACTTTAGCATTATAATCTCTCAAAACCCCCATAATTACTTCGTAGTAGTTTATTTTACCTATTTATTTAAAGATGAAGATATAACTTTGCCTGATTTTAAAGAAAGAAGTTTGGTCTATTCTTCATTATAAGTACATATGTTGCATCTATCGAAGCATGAACTATAGTTATTGTAAACAAACAATAGGTCTTTACTATTTTGCTTAAATTACTGTAAGTCAATGTTAATTTATTATTTTCGGGATTGTATTTTATTTTTTTGCGTAAAAAATGATTCTCTTCACTCAAAAAACAAACAAATACAATATATTTTGGTGTACAACATAGTGTTATACACGAACCTTTATGTATTTGGAGGGATAAACATCTTTATTTGTCAGTCAGTCCACATATTATTTACTTTACAATACCAGCCATAGGTATGATACTGACGAGTAGAAAAATCCACTTGATAAGTTCATAATAATTTTTAGTATGTATTTTTTTGCATTCGAGTCACAGCATACACGTATCTCAGTCACTCGAAGTACCTACAACAATCCTTGTGCTTGGAAGTTTTCTTGAAAAATATCATCCTAATGGTGATGATGATAATGTTGAAGGTAGTAGCTTCTGACGCATAAACTGGTTTTAAAAGACGCATGAGGGGAAAGAGGCGGAGAGCAAAATAATATTTTGTTTGTTAAAAAAAAAAGATTTAATATTTATAATATGTAACTACACATAAGTTGAACAACAACTCGACAATTTGATATTTGTTGTCTTTCATGGGCTTATTAAATCAACAGAGAGGTATCTATGTAAATCCATTCAAGAACCTGATCATTCTTTCATTGAGAATATTTTTTTTTGTAAAGTTATCTTAAAAAAAAGGTTTATTTAAAGAATGGTGGATGAATGGTGTTTTTTTTAGCTCCCCAATACTCTCAATAATATCTCCTTCAAAATATGCCCATACCTATATATGTACTATAGTGCATTTATGCATTATAGGTTTATAGGGGAGACTGCCCTAATGAGTAACACTTATTTATAGAAACCGAAAATCCTATGAGTAACAGTACAATGACATTAATATTGAACTGATTTATACATATTTTTTAAAATCAAAACATAACTATGGAATCAAAGTCCTTTGTCCTAACTTTGTTAATGGAAATTTCATTACTATTATTGTAATTTTTTTTAAAAGTATGGATTAATTTTTTAATTAACTAGAGAAGTGACATTAAATATCCATTGTCCTATATTTGGTTATTTGAATGTATTTTAAGAAAAAAATCATTTAGAGAAGGCACATAGGGTATTTATGTAGAATCAATTGAAGATATTTTACGTATAATAATTTCAAGCTTTTAATCTCAGCCCATTAGTATATTAACGTTCAATACTTAAGCTAATAATATTAATATTAATGTAATGAATTTTTTTTACTTATAAGAAGTTACTTCAATAATTGGTTAATCTCTTTTCAAGGGAGGCCAAGGGGTTTCACTTTTTTTAGAATTTACAAGAAATTATAAGGTAGTTAGTATAAGTTTATCATCATGAAGAATGATATTTTTCTCCATGCGCTACCCTAAAACTATAATTGTGAAACAAAGTGGCGAATCCACAACCATGTCATCAATTTTGTAGTCAAATTCACTTTACCAAAAGATGACTTTTTGTCCGTTAGAGGCGCTGTGAGGGGGCCATAAATTACTTTACTACTAACTACGTTACTTTAATTAAAATAAGGTAAATTCTGCGAAAGGAACACAAATATAAAGGAGGAAGTAGCCATGGAAATCTGTTTAAGCCAACAAACGCATTTTGCCACACTGTTTGATATCTTTAAGCTTCCGTAAAAGTTTCTTTGTTGCTTTTACTGGCCATTCCACTTTCAAAGTTAGGGTGTGCAGCCCCTGCTTGTGTTCTCCTTTTGTAACTCAATAAGTATTTGTTAATTGTACATGTATCTTATGGCTACGTATCTTAGTTAAAATCACGATATAAATTTGATATCCTTGTTAAAATGCATACCTACTTATTCTAAATCCGCGAATTAATCCACTGCACACCTTGCAATTTATTTTATCTTTGAAGATACTCTTTTTCACCGATTGGACTCTTTCTATATTTACATATATAGTTAAATATTTTGTATTGTGTAAGCAAGAGCAAATGAACATATGATGATGAATGTACACCATTTGATGAAATCGAGTGTCTCATTAAAAAAGGAAGTTACTATTTTTTACCATCTCATCAGATTGTTCCTATGTCTATTCTACTACCTATGTATTAAGCTTGGTATTTAGTTTATTCGTATAAACTCCGAGCTAATTAGGTAGATTTTGATTTAATTCTCTTAAAAGACAATTGAAGTCATGTCAACAAAAGAGATTATTATACAACTCTTTTGAAAAAGGAATTAGTGTTCATTCACATATCATTTTAAGTACATAACATTATAACTAAGTATGCATATATATGTAATCGGGGGGAATGAACAAAGACGGAAGGAGAAACGTGAGTCAAATTAGTCATACAGACTCGTATCCAATCTTCTTCACATTCATCATACCATACCCACTAAGTAAATACATACATAATTTGAGACTCTCAGCTCTATGTATTGTATGTATGTACATATAAGTCAAAATAGCTTATAGACAGTCAATACGTCATCATTCAAATTCTTCATTTTTTAAGGTGGATAGAGGAAAAAAATCGTTTTAAATACATATTGTGAAGCAAGGTCCAGATTCATATTGGGTGTGGGAATACATAGATTGTAGGCAGCCAGTGATAATATCTCTTACTTACTTAACATGAGGATTCCCACCCTCGGTTGATATGAAATAATTAAAGCCTCAAATTATTCTACAGCAACGTAATTCTTACTCCATAACCTTAAAATAATTGTTATTTCCCTAAAAAAAAACGCCCTTTCATAGGTGTTTTTATTAGTATTATTATTTACATACATACATCCTTTGGCAGAAAATTATCAGATAATTAATTAAATTTCAAACAGCTTTATACAGACTTTACCAGACTATATTCACATTTCAATATATCAAAAATGAAAACTATTGGATTGATATCAGTCAATCCAAAATATAAAAAGAGCCATTTTGGATAAATCAGGCAAATAAATATGTAGAAAATTTAGCGGGAGTCATAGAAAATTGAAAACTACAACTATGGAAACCTTGTACAAAGGCAGTAAAAGTTTCAAGTCTATGAAAATAAAGTTGAATATTCTTTTGAAGTACATTGATTTCAGGGGAGGGGGTAATAGGAGGCATTAAAGAACTGCAATGGCTACTTAGAAATTTGACTTACCGTAAATCTTCGAGTATAGTCCGCCCCTATGTATAGTCCGCAGGGCAAGTATAGGAGTTTTTTTTGGGGAAAAACCTAACCCTCATGTGTAGTACATGTATAGTACGCACCAGGGATTTTGACCTTAAAATTTCTGGAAAAAAATGCGGACTATACTCGAAGATTTACGGTACATAAAAGAATTTTATAAAGGATTGTAATCACAAAAAAAAAAAAAAATCCATAATAGCACATAAAAAGATCCCTAACTAAATAAATTGACTCTAGGGTCTACAAATCAAATGATTACCCACCTTATGCATTTGGTCAAATGAAATTACTATCCAGCAGTAAGAATAATATTAATGAGTAATAATTAATCAAGTGGATTCTCACAACCATAATTTAATTAACTTCCATCATTAGTCTTATGAATATTTAGATAGGTAGTATGATGCATAGCCAAGCACATAGGTAGGTAAGTACATAGAAGAATCCCCGATATCATTTCAAGGCTATGATGTAATGAAGAGGTCAACTTCTCTCTTCTCCTACCTTACCATGTCAAATTGTAAGGTTTGAGTAAACCTGAGAACCTATGCTATGACTAAAATGCATAAACATACAAACATATTTTCAAGGCTATTCTCAACAACTTGGAGAAATCGGTTAGGGTAAGAGTATATGTTGGCAGACATGCAGCATATATCCAGTGTTAATATGCTGTAGATATGTATATCCAAAAATATTTGAGAAAAACAAAACAAATTGGATTATAAGAATTTATATGTATATGTAGGTACGTATCGTATTTAATCACCGTTTTATGTGTAAAGAGGTTTTTTTATTTGACACGAAACCTAGGTACTCCACCCTGTTTTATTGGGACTTCCTTTATACCCACATACATATATAAATAGGTATATATATATATATATATATATTTATATAGACACCCATAATACCATTGTTTTTATTCCTTTTTATTTTCAAGGAAGCAAAAAAAAAAAAAAAAAGATTTTTTATGTTACCCATCTACTTAACGATAAATGGTCATCATCATAAGTAGACTTGATTCTATACCAGATACATCGAGTTATAAGAAGACATACATAGATTTAAAAGCTTGATAAAATTCTGTGCTATGAATGAGCTTGCAGAAACAAATTCCAAATCATTCGATAGATGCATCGATGTTAAGTTAATTTATATACATATATGTACCCTACAATTCCTTTTCATTTTGAGCAATGATTTAATATTCAAAGATTTACATACAAGAAACAATCCAATAATAATACCTCGGCATGGAAAAAAACCAACTTACTTACACATACAACAACTAAATACTAACGAATTAGCAAAAAAAAAAAGAAGAAGTCTATTCAGTACACGGGTTGTAATAGGTAGTAAATTTACATATATATATATATATATCTACGAAATGGCACATTCGATTGCTCCTTCATGTTTGTTTTTCTACCAATTACATTATTTTTTTTTAAATAAATAAATAAAGTGTGAATTGAGGTGTGTTCTACAAATTTTGCTTTTTAATTAATACTGTGTTTCCTTGAGAGTATAGCATATTCAATTTATTATTATTATTCATTGAGGCACTCTAATACCTAGTAGTATGTACACCTAAGTATATGTAAAACTTATTGCTAACTAATGAGCCAAACGTCATTTACATATTATTATTTGTTTTTAAAAATTGGAAATATGTTGGGTAATTGAAATTATATTTAAATAATGTATTCATACTTGAGAAGTATATAGATACATAGAATTTATGAAGTATAAAAATATATTGAGTCTAGTACCATTAAAGCTATGTGAACCTCTTTCAAGGTCATTTGTTATAAACTTAAGAGTCTTTTAATGCAGCATGGTCAAAGAAATTTTGTGTACATACATATATCTACAAGCAGTTCTTGAAAAACGAATCATTTACTACGTAAGTTTAACACCTTCTGGAATGTGTCAATTAGAGTTTTAAGTACTGATTTGCACGTTAATTAGCCTTTTTTTTTTGCTCTCTCTGCTTCCATAGAATAAATTTTTATATAGTTATACGTACATGTTGAGTAAAGTTTTACTTCAATATTTGATGCATACATATGTAGGTAAAAAACAACAACAACTTGAAGGCTTGGCGTATTCTATGTATCAAAATACGACATATTTATGGACCTATTTCTAGTTTTATTTTACCGAGTGGACAACGACATTTATCACTCATCTCATTTTTCATCCTTTCTATAGTATAAAGGATGTATTACTTCACTTCAAATGCATTTTAATGGAATAGGTAACGAGGGTTTGTAAGAGAATAATATTTCAGATTTCAAAAAGAAAGAAACAAAAAAAAAAAAATATGTAAGACATCTTTAAAAAATACCTTCTAAATAATATGTATAGATGTTCCATCATATACTTTTCAAAAGCCTTTGTATTTCATGCATATTATCTTAAATTAAAGGTTGTGAATAACCACCAACGACTCAGGAGTTTGTGACGATAAATGAAAAATGGGTTGTCCTTATTCATTTGGTGGCAATATGAAGTGATTATTAGGTAGTGTTGTGGTCAAGACTACATCACTTGTGATCATGACAATACCTATACCTTGAAGGATTAAGAATAAAACGATACCAAGACTTTAAGGGTTCAACGAGACCAAAAGAAAAAAATTGTGTTTTTTTAGAAAAGAAAATTATAATTAATCCTGTTGCTTTGAAGGCAAGACATTGATGGAGTCAAGTCCTAAACTTTGAAGGGTTCCGAGGATATCAAGAACTTCAAAAATTGGTATCGAAAGCCACATCATTGGTTTTATTAGGTATACAGAAATGTAACTCTGTTGGGTTACAATTTGAGTTCCTATACTCTCAACTATTCAGCACGCCTTTTTTTTTTTTTTGAGTAAGATAAGAGTCAAGCTAATCTCATTTGAGTACAACTCCTCTATGCCATGCATGTATTGTTGTACATACATGGTTCATCTCCAATTATGGGCATTAGATGATGACATTTATAATAATAATAATAATAAATACAATAAAGATAAAAAGATGATAGTCTTATAATCTTTAACCTTTTGTAGGTTCCTTTCATGGATATAATAAGTTATAAAGAGGAGATGGGAAGGGAATGGCAATCTTAAGAATAGGTATATATTATTTCGATGAGTTCATTTTGTAAAGTTATTATTTTGACAATTTATGTCAAAAGGTAATCAAAATTGTTGTAATCATAACAGAAGTAGTTAATTATATGAAGGAGAGAAGTGTAAAATTATAGCAAAAGGTTAATTAGTCATCATAGTTATACAAAAAATAAGTACAAAAAGTCATAATATAATAAATTCATGTATTTTACAACAACAAAAAGTAGAAGAAGAAGACATATTTGAATATACTTTTGGATATACTCTATTAAATAGAGTATATAATAATAATAATTAAGGAACAACACAAATTATAGACTGCGAAATATATTGCACGAGTCTACAACATTAATGCATTTCTACATACTTCGACAACTCTACCTTTAAAAGACATAAGCCACATTTTTTAAAATCCCTCAGGAATTTTTGTAGGGGAATAAAATAGGACTTAAATATTATATGTATTTACGTAGATATGTACTTGACTTACCGTGTCTTCTTCAATTTTGCATTTTCAACGGATGTTCAAATTGTACAAATGATATGTAAATGCGATGAATTAGCTTCTTAATATCAAACTCGCGCTAGAATTTCACAATGAATCAGTAAATTATGATTTATCAACGGCTGTTCCTTTGTTATTATGTATGTATTCCTTCTCTATCCAGACAAATATGAGAGTAACAAGTCTGTATTTGTTTGTTTTCTTCTTCTTTTTTCTTCTTGTACTCCAAGAGTGTCTTGTTATTGTATTTATTTCCTTTTCTTCAGTTTATTGTTTCCAATCTTTGGATCTTAACTGCAAGTATTTCAAAGCAAACACATGAACATTCACACACAGACATAACGGGCGCTCTCTTTTACTTAAAGGGCGCTACTTTGGGCATCATGCGCCTTTACCGGGTGGCCCATATCAACTTAAAGTATCCTATTTTATGAATATACCTACATATGTAATGAAACCTGAATAAGACCTAAATAAGGGGTTAAAAGCCACGTTGAAAAGGTCACCAAAAGGAGAAAAAAAGGAAAGAGACAAGGGAGATTGGAGATTGAAGTGAGGGGGAAGGGAATTCCACTAATGAATCTCTTAACAAAGTCATTCATAATGGAATGCTAGAAAAAAAAAATCATAATATGTATGTAGGTACTCTAAGAAATGTACACTTAACATGTAACGAAAAAGGAGAGGAGAAAAGAAGAGAGGCTGTGGTTGTGGTGGTGACCTTCCACTTGAAGGAGAAGGAGGAAAGAAAAAAGTATTTAACCAAGAGAGAGGAGCTAATGAGTAAGTCAGAAAATGATGATGGGTGTATGGACATTGCAATTTTTTCTCCTCTTAGCATGTGCTAAGTTTGATTTCTTAAGATTTGACCTTCAAAAAGTAGAATGTACTTCTCTTCAAAATATAGGCTACAATATTCACTACAAAATTTCCTTCTTTTTTCTCTTTGGTATGGAGTAAAACAATAGACTGTGTAGTTCTTGTTTTAAACTTTCTTACAATAATATGTATGTGACTCTAAATCATATTAATGTACATGTCCTGAGCATTCAAAAAGATAACAAACAACAAAAAAATATTTTTTTTTGTAATAGCCTGATCATCCTAATAAATATTTTGTGTATTTGCACACTAATACCTCATTGGTATTTTCAAATACGAAAATAAAATAAAATATTTTATTTAAAATGACATGAACAGTGTAAACAAGGCTCATGTAATAGCAACCATTGTTATTACATAGTAAATACCCATGTTTTGACATCTTTAATAACTATTTACTTTAAAGTAGCAAAATTTCAGTCATGCAGTTAAACAATATAATCATCACATACTTCTATTCATAAACATCTTCTTCACTTCATCCATCCATTAATTGTCAAAAATATATTTTATATAAAGCAAATCATTTGTTTTTAATGTATTATTAATTATTATCAGTGCACATTTATATCTTGATTTCATCTGACGTAATGTTGAACTTTAAATAATATAAGCCCAGCCAATGATTAAATTACTTTCTTAAATCGGTTTGACATTTAAGTGTGTATTGTATTTTAATTTCTATTTATATGTATTTTAAGGTTCAATTTTAAATCAGTTGTATGAAAAAAGTACCTATAATTATAATTACTCTTCCAAGATAAGTCATTGTTGTGACAAGGAATTGAACTTAGTGCACCTGTTATTTTAGTTAGTTTTTTGTAAATAATAAGTATAAACAAAATAATAAGGGTAAAAGATGTTAATGGATAAAATCAAACTTAAATGACAAAGTAATTGAGACAGGGTCTTTTCATTTTTTTATACAGGTTTAAAGCTTAATTATTATTATCAACACATGTTGTATGCCTCTGTGTTTACAACTTCTCCTTGATTGCAAGTCTTTAATACAAAGTACATATTATTCATTAAATATTATTTTTTTTATATTCCAAAAAATATTGAAAAAATTATTGAATACTAATTTAGATTATCTCAAAATTGAATTTTAGGTTTGAAATTAAATTTATTTACAAGACGTTTACACTTATGCAACAAATTGCGAGATCCAAGCGATGCCATGTATTTGATATATCCATCAAATAAAATTGATGAGTTTTCAAAAAATTTAAAGATATTTAAAAATATAATTAATAATTTAAACACTAGAGTATTAAATACAACTTAATGCCAAAAAGGTAGAGTAATATTTGAATCAAATTAAGTTAGATGGTGTAAATTCCTATGAAATAGCTAGATTGGTACAATCTATTTTGTTTTGGATGGGCCAGAAAAGTTGCAAAAGTATTAGTTAATTAATTATTTTCTAATGATGTAATATCTTATTTTTAACTCATATTCTTAGGGCCTGAATTACTATAAAGAGAAATTAATTTTTGGTACACAGTAAAAATGTAAGTCCTTTTATTTGTCGTTCCCATTGTGATATACAAATGAACGGAAGTAGTAGTAATTCACTTCCTACTTTTCGGAATATTAAAGATACAAGGGTTTTTATTCTTATAAAATTTGATTGATTATACTCCCAATATGGCTGACTTTCAGAATGATGACGTAACATGAAAACACTCTATTTATTTTGAATTAAATTATAAAAAATTAATAACTATTCAACCTCTTTTCAAGTTTGAAAGAAGAAAAAAAGATATTACTTGAATAAGTAGGCCATTTACTCTCTGAATATTTGTTGAATACCCCCTATCTATAGAGATATATATTTGAGATAATTTGTTTTTCAGCCTTTTTACTATTTCTATCTGATATCACTTTGAAACATGAATGCAATGCTAAACAATTAAATAAGCATATCAGGCCTATAAATTTCACATATCTATGTCTTTAAATTCAGCGTATCTTGAGTAATCTATGCGGGGGAAAAATCAATGACTTTTAATTATTTAGATATTGTATTTTTTATTGTATAATATTTTTAGCAGCCGAATTTTCTTATTATTTCGATTTGTGTATTTTTGTTTGAAAAATGAATTTGATTATATTTTTATCATTTATCCGGATTTTAAGTTACCTTTAGCCACAGGTATTTTAGGCTCCATGTGACATATATAATACCTATGCATAAACTACAAATGACAATGAGTAGATATACAGTACAAAGATGACGAAACATTACTCGGAATAAACAAGAGCCCTGAGTGTTTCTCTATTTTTAAAATCTATCTATGTAAATACCCGTCCTTTGGAGGACTGGGATATAAAAAATTCAATTATGATCTTTAAGAGGTACTTAGACACCTAAGGTCTGTTACATGTACCCATGTATTATGTATATATATAGGAATTGTGAAATACGTCCAAAAAAAATAAAAAAAAAAATGAAAAGGGCTTATGATATGTATGAATACTACTACTATTACTAATAATAATCCGGGAATTGTCCTTTTATCTATTGGATCATAAAAAGTGAATAAACTTTTTTGAATAGTATGTATGTATACCTAAGTCAGTCAGTCAGTCAGTAAGTAAGTAAGTATATACATATTTCATTTAAAAAGTACGTACGTATTTTTATTTTAAAAGATAAATTGTGCACGCATGTTATGTTGAACATGAGGAATCAAATTTTTTAAAAGCATAGGAAGATACGTATCTATGTATGCCATAGCTATTATAAAATATACCTAGCTAAGATTATTAATATGATTTTGTATGTATATGTATGTATGTATGTAGATTGTACACATAATTAATGAATCTTGATCATTATATAACACAATTTGATTTATATAAGATTAATGCCTTCATCTGGGTCATGACCTTTCCTCTCTCAATATATGTACATAGGTACATATGTATGAAGAATAGTTACATAAATAGATAATAAATGTTGGAATACCTTATTTTCTTGATGGAAAGGGTCCTTACATCTGTCTCATTAATTTATATGTTTCTAATTAGCCAATGATTTTTTATTAATTTATAGTCTACATATTATGTATAGTATGTACGACATAAGGCCGAACCTGAATAACTACAACTCCTACACAATCAAAAATATTGACAAATATGTACATACCTATTTTTATTTTCCTGATATTTAATTTAATTTTACTCAAAAGTATTCCAAGTACATTCCTTTTCAATCTCAGCTCTATGTGACTTTGTCAATTTTGAGTTTTGTAATATGCACGCATAACCGGCTAAGTACAATTTGGATTTAATAAGGGTAATTATTTCAATGCACTCTTTATTTTCATTACCAGGAATGTATGTAGGTATATCTTGAGCTCAAATGATTTACCTTACATACATATATTTCTCACAATTGATTCGTGTTTACATACTTTAAAATAGTTTGTACATATTTGTTTTAAGTTTTGTTTTAAGACATGAAAGACTGACCAAATAATACTTTGTAATCATCTTTAAGCCAAGTCACGGATACATCTTATTGTTAAATTCTATAAAAATCTTATAATTGTTTTTAAGAAGTGATTTTATGGACTTTGCAAATATGTACATATATACATACATGACTCTAAAAGAAGAGGAGATTTATTATATAAAGTCTTTGAATGTTGGGTCATAATGCTGATAAATCATGTTTTTTGATGGGTATGTCTACAAGGCTGAGGCTAAAATTTCGTAGTTGGGGTTGGAACAATAAGCAGTCTTTTATTAAAATACATTCATGTCTTATTTTTAATTGCGTTCAGTGCTGTAGTTTTTAAAAATTGTTCTTCTTTTTTGAAAAAAAATTGTTTTTGTATTTACATTTATTAACCTAAAATTTAGTGTCCCCTCGAGCCTTGTAAAATAGGGGGGGGGGCGAGAGAAACGTTCCCTTACCACTGATTGCGTCTCAAATTCTTCGAAATCCGATATCTCCCCTCCATCTCTACGAGATTTCTACATATAACCAAAAGTATTAGGAAAAAGATAATTTAGTAATATAATTTTTGAGATGGACCTTGGTGCAAAGATCAGTTACGAGACCAGTTTTTGAAGGTATCGGCCTCTATCCCTCGAAAAAGTTTTGGTCTCAACGTCTAAAATAAAGACAAAAACTAACAAAGAAACCAATAACATTATATTTCTCTCGGATCCGACGAGCTTTTTTGTGCAACCTCAGCTCTTAAAAGGGAAAGGAAAAATTTGGAAAAACAACTGGTGGCTACCTTTTTGTATCTTCCTTGTTGCCAACTTTTTAATATTGGTCAGAGTTATTAATTAGATATACTATACATTGATAAATTCTACCAATATACAAATCAATCGTTAACACTTATATAATTTTCACAAATTCAAATAAAGAGCTCGCAATCCTTGATTTAATATATTTTTTATATATCAAAATCATAAATAATAATAATAATATCCTATTTGAGTTCATATCACGTCGTGTCAGCTGTTTTAAACCATAAGAGTCAACTGATTAAAAATAGCTGATGGAAGAATACATGGACTTTTTGTTAATCTCAAAAAGCTCGTCGTACTAAGTCTTGTTCTCAAATAATTGTGTCCTGACCACAACAACAGAATAATTAAATCAAAATGAGTTTACTCAAATTGAATTCCTAGGATTTACATTCTACCATTCCACAAATGGTCACAATCTATTTACATGCTTATGTACCATTCATCAATAAAATGAGCTCCCCCCCCCCCCTCTTTTTTCGCTTACAAATATAATCATGATTAAGTACCTACTCATTTACAATCAGGAATGTATCTATCTCTACCTTTATTCTTCCATAGCTCTATTTATTCTTTGTTTGTAGCATGTCCACTTTTTGAATAGTTAGGTATGATTGATAAGTGAACTTAAAAAGATCCAAAGGCTTTTTTGTTGTTGTTGTTGTTCTGTTTGGTCGTCCATTCTTATCATTATCATTAGGGACCCCCATTATTTCTATAATGAAAAAGAATCTGGGTCCTTTTATAATAAGCTTTTGCTTAGTTAAGCATAAAATCTTCTATTGCCTATTACGATTACAAGGATTAAACATAAAAGATAAATCGAAGCATCATATTTTTTTATTCATTTAGGAGTAGTTATTATTATTATATATCATGATGTTTGTCAACAACGTTTTGATGATGGATAGATACTCAAAAAAGATTGAAAAATATTAAAACTTTAAATACTATGTACTTGTTAACAAGTATTGAGAACAAGGCTGTGAAAATACTAGGGTATGCATGTATAGGTACTTAGGAGCCCATCATTCAAAGAAGACCCACACAAACCCTTTTAGGTATCTTTTATGGCTCCGTTGGGATTGTAAACAAAATAATTTATTGTAATTGCTAAAGAAAGGCTATGTCATATTTTGGGGGAATTTTCTTAGCAATAAAAACTTTATAGATTTTTTTTTCTCTCTCTCTCCGATCAGGTAAATATCTACGTACCTATATGTACATACATACACATATTTTTATCACTTTAACCTTATATGGATTTTAATGTTATTGCTTGCTTTTCTTTATTGTGCATGTGTGAGTCAATCCTTTGTAAGACTCTTCAAAAAGAGCAATTAAGTTATAAGAAGTCTATGAAAGTAATAAAATAGATTTAAAAGGAAATAAATGAGTAAAACATGATGATCATTATTTATTAAGTCTTTAAAAGTGTAAAAGTTGAATATGTTTTTTTTTGTTGTTATCTCAAAGGGAAAAATACAAGTCATTTTTCTTGTGTGTGTTGAAATGTCAAAATGAATAAAATAACAATAACAGCACCCAATGATTATCATTATTATTTTATTAGGTATAATAAAATGACACAACAAATAAAAATGGATTTCGGCAGGTTTGGTCATGCTCTTATTTTTATTTTTTATATAAAGAAGATATTGTTATACCCATACATGAATGTACATAACATCAAATATATTACTTAGAAACCCTGAGAATTAAAAAAAAAAACTCACTAAATGTAATTTTACTAATATTATGAAAACAGAGCTTATTATATATTCCTGTTTTGAAAGATAATTAATCAATCATTCAAATAAAATATTCTTATAATGTAGATAACACCTGGTTAATATCCTAAGGCCACTTGAGAAATTACTCGAACTTTCTATGGAATGATCTAAATCTTAATATAACTTTAGTTAGAAATAGTGTTGAGGTGGAGACAAGGCGGATAATAAGGTGAGTATCAAGGCTTTAAGGGTTCGAGACCAAGATGGGGTAAGAGGGAAATGTCCATATTTTTTTTTATTAAAAAAATATAATTTTTCATTGAGTTCCTTTTGTTTTGCTACTCAGAACAAGATCTTGAAAGGGTAGAAATCAAGAATAGAAAAATACTTTGTAGGAGTCAAGACCAAAACTTTGAGGGGTTGATCTAGAGATGAGACCTAGACCGATTTCGAGAATTATAACCTTAGTTAGACTATGAGCAAAAACAATATGAAGAAGCCAGAAATGACAAATTTTGAGAAGAAAATCTATAAAATTTAGCTATAATTTACTGCTTTAAACAGATAAAAGTTAAAGGCTTTACCATAACAAACGTCACTAGTCTACCTTATTGATATTGATAATTCAAAATATGTTCTTTAATGGAGGAATAAAGTTTCATATTTTTCAAACATGGTTAAAAATTTCTATGAAGTGTTACAGGTAGGAAACAACCATCATAGTTGCTCGGTTCTTCGCTACCTTGAGCTAACTGTAGTCAACAATATCTAGCTGATATTTGAAAAATGATAATTTTTGTTTGGTAGTTTATATGTAATGAAGAAAAATTCGATTTGAATAGCTTGATACAAAACTTATAATTTTTTATGAGGCGTAATATTCATATTGCTACATATGTAAAGATGTTCCAATTGTGATTATATTTAAAGATAAAAACTTAAAACTATCCATATTTGCAAATATATGTATGTAGGAAGTATATACATGTAACATATAATAATATGACTCAATTTTGGGTGTAATGCAATATGTGTTTTTATTCAAGATTTTAATCAGTGGAACTAAATGTCAAATCCTAAAATTAATTCCACTTTTAGAAAAATATGCATTGTTTTAATTTTTGAAAATGAGCCTATTTAAAAACAAATTCAAATTTCTTTCGTCAATGTACCTATATAGAATACTTCTTGCCAAAATTCTAGACTTTTAGCCATAACTTTAAGGATTCGAAAAGGCATCCCATTCTGTATTAATTCAACATAGTTTTGGCACTAAGAAAAGAAAAATGGTCGAAAAATCAAAGAGGAAAGCTCTCTAAAATTTGCCAAAAATGACTGTTTTGGAACCTGCTGTAGACCTAAAATGTTCTTGAGAGATCTGAAAAATAGATCCAGAGACTTTAAATTTTTTTAAAACTTATTTTTGCATCCATAGGGTACCAGAAATTAATTGGAACCTTGGGTTTGAGTCATGACCTAGAAAACAGGACAATCTTAAACACATAGATGCATATTTTGAGTTTCAGAATGAAATATTTTTTGCTTATGACATGACTTTATACTTTATTTTCTCTTTTTTTTCTGGGAGGGGGAGGGAGGATGGAATCCTGAAAAAACAATAGCAAAATAAACGTAAAAACTATCATTTACATTTATACTTTTCATTCACATCAATTATTTATCCTTTAAAAAAATGTTTGAATTATTATCAAAATAGAATATCATGTTGTCCATTCCTTCAATTTCAAAATGGATGAGTCAGTATCAAAGAATTAAATCAGATTTCGGCCCTTATAAAAGTTATAAAATTATTCAAAATATCATTTAGAGATATGATAGTTTTTATATTCAATTATATTGAATTAGTTTAGTGATTCAAATAACCTTTAAAATATATATATATATATATACGTATATATGCATCCTGAAAAATTGCAAATGTATACTTCAATGGTTTAAAAAGGATCACATTAGTCGTGACTTATTTGCTAACACATACATATGTAGTACCTAACTATCAAAACATGATATATAATTGACATTTTTTGTATGCATTATTTGAATTTTGTAAGGTAGCACGTAGAAGTATACATATTATGAAGTCAAATCAACTTCCATGTAACTCTCAAAAATAAGTTAAAAATAAAGAGATTTACCTACATATATTTACACTTAATAATAACATTTTCATTTGAATTTGAATCCAATGCTCTCAAGTTACCAAGACGTGTGTTGTGTAAACATATGTATGCCTGCAATGTGTGTATGTACAAGTAACATTGTAAGAGATAGAATACCTATGTATGTACATATTTACATAGGTAGGTATCTTGAAAATAGGATACGGGAGGATTGAAAGGATTATGAAAAATTTATGTAAGCGTATATTTAAAAAAAAAAAAAATCTTTGTATAGAGATAATTTACGGGGAAAAAACACTTATGTAACTATGTTCTTGTCTATGTATGTATGATGCAAATTTTAAATAATAACAATTCTATTACTACAAGGTCTTTGAAGTACATAGTAGATAGTTAGGAAAATGATAAACTTCTTGTCAATGTTTTACTATGACATGTTTGAGTATGATAGAGATATTATAATTAACTTATTATTATTATTTTGAAATGAAGTAATAAACAGATAGAAATATCCAAAGGTACAGTCGCTACATACAAACATCAATTAATACTCTGGGTAAAAAAGAAGGGACCCATAGAAAAGGTAACTTTATACTCCTTGTAATGACACTTAATGAGGCAAAACATACTTTGTTAATGTATATATTATGTGTGTATATACATTGCACAAATTACAGGGTTTCCTTAACGATACTTTGTCAGTGTACCTGAATCACAGCAAAGTGAATCTTTACATGAAAAAGATTTTTTTAATAAGGATCCTTTGGTCTTGCCCCTTGAATACCATAACCAACACATTGAAGGGATTAAAACAAAGATAACATCAAAACTTTAAGGGGTTAAGATCAAGCCTGATATTTAGAACTCCATGACCAGAGAGCACAAAAAAGGCCCCAAATCTGTTGATAGTTATGGAATCATTTTTCATTTAATACTAAGGCTCAGAGCTGAACATGAGTGAATTCGAGTTAAACCAATTAACGTTCAAAACATTAAAAGAGGCCAAGAGAACTATAAAAATTGACAATTGACAACAAAATACAGAGTGTAAGTTCTTATGCTAGTGAGGTAATGTGGTATAAAGAGTTCATTATTAGTTCAACAATTTTCTACATCAGAGGATCAAGTTATTACGAATGCTCTAATTAAATCATTATTCATTTTTGAACTGATACAAAATGAGGGACTCGTCAAAAAAATTAATTTTTGTATACCTATACAATAATATATGACGTCAATTAGAAAAGGAATTTGATTAGTTAATTCGAATAAACAATGTCGATACATTATTGGGTTAGATTAAACACTATTGATCGAACTTTTTTGTACTTACTTATAGGTGATTTTCATTCATCTACCTAGATACTTGACAAAGTATGTAGTAGATCGTAACATAGATCAGAAAGCTCTCTAATACCTACAAGGATGATGTAATGAAACAAAGATATAAGAGGAAGATTCAACAAATGAATTTCGATATTGTAATTTATAATTAAACATGAATGTAGACAGATATATGTGCTTACATACAGGGAATGGTACTCAGAACATATAAAATACAATAAATACATATCATATTTATAGCTTTCAATTCTACCTACGCATCACCTACCCACCTCTCACTGGTAATTTTTATTCATGATAAAAAAAAAGTAAATTTTTAAACGATTTAAACCAATAATGATAATAATTATTATTATTTTTATAGCTAGGATAGGATTCATAAATAATATTTAGTATTAGTATTTTATATAGTAATAATATTTAGATTTGATTAAATAAAAATAAATAAAATGGGTTTTAAGAGTGCTAATGAATCTTGAAGTTCATAATAGGATATCTTATTATAAGAGCAGCTCGACCCCCATCCCACATGTTAAACTCTGTATTCCATCTAATATAATAATGTTTTGTTGTGTAATGAAATATCATTTTGAAGGAACTTTGTCTCCTCGTTATGTGTATTTATCCTATTTCTCTATAGCTCCACGAGTACTGTTCACTCTAACTTTGATTTTGTCTTTTTTAGAACGTATGCACAACTTTGTTAGCACTTAAGAGCCTTGGCATACCGCCCAAATTTAGTTAATCAAAAGTATCAGAAGTGTACTCCCACATTTATTAGACTCTCCCTTATCTTGGGTTATTTATTGGTATTGGAATGGTAAATTTTCTGTTTAAAACAGTGGAAAATTCTATAATTACACAATATCTTTCATTTTGACATTTTTTTAAGTAAAATACTAACCCTTTTAAAAATCAACAAGGGTTATTTTAATGGCTAAAGTTGACTATTTCAAGTCATTTCTTGTACGTTTACAAATGTATAACTGACATACCAATTCGTCAAATATTATAGTCTTAAATGATTAACACATCCTCATTTACATTAAATTGTGCACAATATTTTTTTTAAATCCAAAACTACGGAGATGTGTTTAATGTGTATCTACAGTATGTTACTTCAAATAACCCGGAATAAATATTCTATCAGTTATTTGTACAGTATCAATATTATTTACATTTTCATCGAATTAGCAGCATTTTACTTGAGCCAATAGACGACTGGCTTTCTTTGAATGCAGACTTTTTTGAGTAAGTCAGTATAGATTCAACACAATTTTGACCCTACAAAAAATTGTTCGGAGAGACCTCATCTTTTATTTAACATATTTTTTTTCAACGATCTCTAATAAAATATATGATACATAGTACATTTTTTTAAAATTACCCTCCAAAAACGTTGCATAAGTATATATTTTAGTTCTGAAATGAATAATTTTACTTGTATAATGAACTAGTGAAGGGTAAATACTTGATTTTCGAACGTTTCACTAGAAAATCAATGATTTCCAGTATTGAACTAAGTGCAATACAATTTGTCCTGATATTTTGCTCATTTACAGATAAATGTTAATCAATTGTTAATAGAGATTTTTCGAAATTCGTGTATATACCCTATCCACAATAGGGTACTATTGTACTTTTCAAAACATTATTACTATCTAACTATGATATGAAAAAAGTCAGTTTCAAGGAAGAGCATTTTTAATTGTTTGGTAAGTTTATATTCCAATATTTCCTTTCTATTCATATTTTATTTTTTTCAACTTCACATCGAAAATATATAAATGAATTGTGCTTTTATAGATGTTAAGGAAAATAATATTTTTTTATAAAAGTAAGTTAGATCAAAATAATGGTATTTAGGTAGTAGGTAAACTATCAGCCTACGAAATATCAAAAACAAATACTTAATACAAGCTTGAGACATGGTTCATGAACAATTATGAGTGAATGACTATGAGCTATCCTTCCTTAGTTGAATCACTTATAAAGAATGCACTGTATGTACATAGGCACTTGAGTATCTTTTAAAGCCGTTGGGATTCATAGTTTAAGGGTGATAAAAATGAATACTCTATTGCCTAATAATTTAACCTTCATTTCAAGTTTGGCAAATGATACGTAATAGTGCTTCATGGCACATATAAAATAATAAGTAATATATTTCTGTTATTTAGAGTGTTGTACAATGTATGTATGTATGTATGTATGTATATACTATGAGTCAAAGTATTACTCGTCTAGAAACAGGTTATGATATACATATATGTAATATATATATATATATATTAAATGTACCTATATTTAATTTATATATTACATATATGTTGAATTACTATAGGTAGAAATTAATTAAAAAGTTATTAAGTATTCATCTACTCCACATACATTACTTTACACACATAGGTATTATGCAAATGTGAACATAAAATAATAGAAGATTTTTGAGTTGAGTCATTGAGCGTTGTATAGGCTGCCTAACTAATTGTTGATATTTTTGTATAATTTATTTGATGAATAAAAAAACTTAATACCTTCATAAATCATCATTTTGCAATATACTTTTGAACAAAAGTAGGTAAATAATTATTAATTAACTATGTGTATCAATGTTTTTATAATATTCACAGTAAAAACGTTATGTGAAATAGTCGTTGTCAAAGCACAGACAACTAATATCTAATATAAAAAGGTATATGTATGTACTTACACATATATATAAATACTAAATGTCTCATAGTATCATCCTATTCTACGGATTCTTGCTGTGGCTGTAGCAATGGTTACATTTTTCAAGAACGTTGAGGGTTCTTAATTTTCATTTTAAGCATGAAAGGGAATAAACGATATATTTATATATATACAAAAGTATATATATATAGTCTATGTTGTATATATATATATACACACTCTTGTGAGTACTTTTTTCAAGGTTAAATCCTTTTTTTTAAATCAAATATATACGATTATCCCCCCCCCCTTAAATATACCTACATGTATGTAAGTATATTATATATATATATTTTTAAACTTTTAACTTCTACATACATATAGAAACATAATTACTAAAAAATAACTTTAATTATCATAATTATTGAGCTTATTCTAATATTGTATGCATGTAAACGAGCTATGTTTGAGGAAAAGGCATGCAAAAAATGGATGACTCTAAAAAAATATACATATAATTTTTCTTTTTTTCTGGGAGTCGAAAAATTACCAATAGAGAGTGAGAAAACTAAATCAAACATTCATGATGGCCTAAAGATACTATGTCTTATTAAAAGAAAAAAGTATATGAAGACAACGCTTAAATTCTAATTATATATGTACATAGTATGAGCTCTAAAAATCTCTTATTTACACTTAAGCTATAAAACAAAGTGAAGAAATGACGACCACGTGATCAATCTTTGTACAAACTAAGTTGAGAGATATTTTTTGTCGTGTGACTGAGGATGCCATAAATTAATCTATAATGCAAACTCCATGATTAACCTATGATAGATAATTCAATTAAAACAGGGTGAATTCTACGAAGGGAAGAAAGATAAAAAGATATCTTTCTGACATGTATATAAATTTATGTATCTCAAAGGCGACATCTAACGGGGGGAAAAGAAGTTGTTTCGTGGTCAAGGAGATCTCTTCAAGCTAACAGATGCATTTCGTCACTTTATTTTATACCTTTTATTTGTACTAATTTGGAAAAAAAAATATATTTTAGTTCTGAATTTATTTGAATGTATGCTATAAAACTAATGATTTTTCTTCAGAATTGTTGTATCAAATATTTTTAAAGTTCTCATTGGATCTATTTTTTTTTTTGCACTGGTGATTTTTCATTTAATTAAAGTTAAAAATATCCAGGTATGCAGAAAAATAATTAAAAAAATACTATTTAACCAGATTTTTAGTATTTTTTTCATATATCTTTTTATTTCTTTTAAAAATGGTTCTTTCCAAAAATTGTTTTAATTTTAAAATATATATATGTATCACGGTGGTAAAAACCTGAATATAGGTTTAATTTGAGGTCCCAAAACTTTTGAAACCATTTTTGTACTCCCTATGGTCTAGATTTTACGTTCTGAGAGGGGCATCCTTTTTAATTTATAGCTTTTGAGAAAATTAGGGTTTTATCTTGATTCATCGTGTTTTTTTGATAACGTTAAGAAAAAGTTCAAGGTTTAATTATGGTATTAAATACTAAATCAAGTAATTTTGCTTGGATTTTTCGTACAAGTATAAATTATATTTATCTAATTTTAGGTAAAATATGTGTCAGGTATCCAAGGTATTTGTTTTCAATTATTAAACAATATGTTATAAGACATATAACTGAAATTTTTAAAGGAAATTAGCAAATAAATAAATGTTTTATACGCGATACATTTCTTCCCTTCCAGTATATTTATTTCCATTTTTAACAATGAAATGTTTATTTGAGTCTATAAAACAATTCTTTTATATACTACTCTGTTACATTTTAATAAGTAACAAAATAATTTGAGTTTGTTTTTTGATTTCTTATAAAAAACATACTTCTTTGACTACGTTTTTCAATTTTCCTTTGAGAGAAGTCACAAAGTTGACTATCGGTTTATTAATTTTGGAAATTTGCAGTAACAATTTAACAACTTAATAGCTGAGATATATATCTGTCATATTGTTTCGATAAAATAAGTTATAAAAAGTTCCTATTTAATACTGTAATTTGTCCTTGAACTTTTTCTTAACGTCAGCAAAAAACACGATGGAACAAGGCAAAACTCCAATTTTATCAAAAACTGTATCTTAAAAAAAATTACACGTCTGGGAACGTAAATCTAGACTATAGGGAGTACAAAAATGGTTTCAAAAGTTTTGGAATCATAAATCAAATCTACTTCTCAGTTCTTATCATTGTGTATATATAAGGGGATGACACATTTTTATTTCATTAGGGACGGCGAGTTGGGTCATATTTTTGTTTACATTTCTACTCACAAATAGCTTACTAATCATGATGGAGCTGTAAAACCTTGAGCAGCATTTGCAAATTATCCAAATTTATTATCAAAATTCACGTTTGGTCGAGGCAACAATAAGAGGCATGCAGAAAATTTATTTTTTGGCTCAATGGGTTTGTTAATAAGTAAAATATTCATTATTGGTCAGGCCAAAACACACATGTGCTTCATGAAACATCATTGCATCCCAAAAAAACTCACTGTTTGATGTGGGTTTACTTCCGGTGGTGTTATTGGGTCATACTTTATTGTTGATAACAATAATTGCTACATTATTGTGAAATGAAATCGATATAGAGCCATGATAACGGATTATTTTTGGCCCCAATAGACTTAAATGACATGTGGTTTCAACAAGACTTGCCACACATCAAATAATACAATCGATTTTTTCAAGAGCAAATTCGGTGAACGTGATATTTCCAGAAAAGGACCACTCAATTTGCGATTTGACGCCTTAGGACTATTCTTTATGAGGTCACATAAAGTCATTGGTCGACACCAACAAGCCAGCAACACTAGAGGAGCTCAAGGCAAATATTCCTGATATTTGGTTGATTTATGCAAAAAAGTGGTAGAAAACCGGGTTCAACGATTGAACCTATCAAAACATGCCCGAGATAGTCATGCAAAAGAAATCGAATTCCATGCTTAATTGTAATTGAATGTACTTCAACTCTTAAAAACAAATTCGTTTATATCTCAAACCCTTTTAATTTTATTTAGAAAAGAAAATGGGTCACTCTTATTGAAAAACTCTTTATATGTATATTTGGTTTTGCTCATTGGACCACACATAAGAAAATTGTCTGCCTGCCCTTGTTTCTTAATAATACCTTATATTCCCTTAATTTTTTAAATAAAAGCACCTGACTAACGAGTATTGGGAGCTAAATAAGATAATGTACATTATTTAGGGACACATGATACTTTTTTTTCTTCAAATGCATAATATACCATATGTGCAAATGTAACTATATGCTCAAAACCAGTTTCTAATTATGTATAATTAAATTATTGCACAAGTAATTACTATTGGTTTTATAATATATAATATATTAATCATTCAAAGATATGCTTATTGGTTGGACATTGAAAACTCACTATTATCACTTTATTCGGATCATTAATAAATAAATCAAATTAAACTATTATAACTGGATATATTATTGTCATATTTTTTTTTAAAAAAGTTACTTCCAAGTTAAATCAATTAATTTAGTCCTTTTTTTTTATTTTTGTGTACTTCATATCTTCATATCTATTGAAAAAATTTAGCATGAGTTAAAAATACAACCCTTTTTCTAAAATTAATAGAATATTTATATAGCTACTATTTAACTTACAATTAAAAACTTATACAATATCTTTTAGCCACAAAATTTGACTGAAAGATGCAAAGACCTTGCTGTTAATAAAAAGGACATTTAATATGGATTTTCTTGAGGAGTTTACTCTATCTACTATTATAACGTTGTAATTTGAACATATTAAGTTTAATAATGTCTATATCATTTTCTTTTTTTAAGGAAGGAATGATGGGTTGGAATTTAGATTTAATTTCATCCGCCGTTCCTACTTACCTATTACATTTGATATGAATTCAAATTCTCTTCCGAGAAACTGCAAGTGCAAAATACTTGAATAAGGTGCAAAGATGTAATTTATTTAAACTGGTATTTAATTATAAAACATGATTATCAAGTTATCCAACCCATGAATATATATACATATACATATATGTATATATTATATTTTTAAACACAGACATATATTGCTTGAATTACATACTTGTGTATGTAACAATTAGCACCTGATAGTTGCTAGGCTCTATTTTATAAATTAATTAAATTTAAGCGTCTTTGTGCTATTTTCCTGTTTGCTCTATGTGACTAACTCATTATTTAATAATTGCATTCAGTTAAATATGTATATATTTGTATACATAATTTCAAACTTTTCTTTTAGACGAATTAAAAAAGTCAAAAATATAGACATCATATTATTTTGTATATTTTTTAATTAAAATTTTGATGAAATTATGTTATTTTAATATGTTATATATACTACTTTACGTAACATATATGACATAAACATTATAAAAAAAAAAAATTCATGGGAATCTTGTTTGCATGAACTTTATGATGATTTCATACATATCATATTTATTTGGAATATGAATGAAAAAAAAATGTATTCATTTCAGTTAAAATTTCATACCTACTCAACCTATCAGAAATTCAAATATTTATACGCCAATAATTAATTACATACATATCAAATGAGCAATACTTTTTAAAGAACAATATTCCTGGATCTCCGATGAATGTTCATATAAACTCAAAACTATAGTGTGTGTAAATCCTTAAACTTGAGAGGAAATTGTAAAAAAAATAAAGATTTTGGGTATAACAGAGAAACATATAAAATCATGCGCTTATTAAAGTAAGTATCATGATTCAGTTAAGTGATTAAGACCTACTTGTCTATATTTGATAGTGTATAAAATTTTATTATTAAGAGTTGCATTAATTTTACCTACCATTTACAAAGTTAGACTTGACAAAATTATGCATGTAGTACAGAGAAAACGAAGTCATAGACGTCAATCACGTTTTAATATAATTAATAGACATTAGTGTAGGAGTTTTATTTTTTTAAAACCTATGCACTTGGAAAGTTTCTCTTTAATAAGCTTACTTTATACTAGGGTCCTTACTATTGTATGTATGTATTTCAAATCATCGATCCTCTCCTTGACGGTATTCTTGAAAAATTAACAAATTTTTAAGCGCCCTCTACAAGTGAATTCATTCGGTAAAATTTTAAATATACTTCATATACGATAATATTGGCGCCACTATTCATAATTTAGATTTAATTGAAGGATTTATTATTCTTATTAACAAGCAACTGATGCTTATATTTTCCAAGATAATCAAAATAAATTAATGATGATGTCATTTAGCAAAGATTACTCAATGAAGAGCCGGTGCAAGCATACCATGACCAAGGAAACGAATATTATCGACCGTGGAAGGGAACGAAATATTTTAACCTCTTGTTTACATCCATAAAATATGAGTCAGAGGACGGGAAGATACACCGGAAATGATTAAATGGGACAGTCTTCGCGACCGATTTGGACGCGTCTTTTAGACTTTTTTCCTCCAACTATATGATAAAGAAAATAATTAATATTTGGGTTTTTCCAAACACAAAATTGGCACCGATCAAGGTAACCGACAGGGCTTCAATTTATCGGACAAATGTTTAATATTAGCTGAATTTAATAAACTTAAATTGATAATGAAATATTATGCAGGCTATATAAGAACGATATCAAGGCATGCCAATGTACAAGTATAATGTTTTTTATAGATCATTTTAGCCTACTTTCTGCGCACTTTTGCCGCATTGAAATCTGCTGCAATAGATTAATATATGTATTAACCTATCACCTCTAATGGGTCAATAGGCTGAAATGACACGTGGAAATTACTTCTTTTAACGCAATTCAAATTGTGCCTAAAGGGGTATTTTCACCAGACAGTGAGACTGGAGAGGTTACAAAATACCGGACATCAGCAGATTTGACTAGCCAAAGTCTGATAAACTTCGCATAACGGAAATACTGTTTAATACATATGTATGAGTGTAAATTTGTTACTATATAGTATTTTGTATAAAAACATAGGAATTTAATATAATGAGGTTGAGTGTGCAATGCCCTGACCTTGAGCTTCCATCTAGAAGTACCTACTAGTGTATATTGTTACTATTATTTAGGAAGTCAATAGGCTAACATATATTCTTTGACTTTTCTTTCTCTGTTCCTTATAACCAATTAACTTTTTTGTATTTATTTTTTTGAAAAAATAAGTATAATTCTTTGTACATACATTTATGTAATTGAGATTTGTGATGTAATTGCACAAAACTCTAATGACTATAATGATTTACGGAGAAAAAACTTTTTCAAAATTTGTATTCGTTATATGTGTGTATACTACTCTATACATTCCCAAAAGATACACACATAAAAAAAAACGAGGAAATGGAAATTGGTTGTGCAAATGTTCACTCTTCGTCACTCACATGAGAAAAATCTAAAAGACTCTGATGAACAAAAAAGCATTGCAGACTCTACCAACAAATATTATGCATATTTGTTTTTCCCCATCGTCAATGAGGGCCCTACATATACATATACCTAGGTCGTTACGTATACCTACAACAAGGAGGTACATGCGGTTAAATTATTATGATATGTGCTTTAATAAATATCGATCAAAAATGTTTAATAATTTAACGTTGTTATGGAAAAAGAGAATTTTGACTTTTTGTTTATTTCATGGGCGTAAATATTTAGATGCATTCATAACGACTATCAAAATCAATTTTCAACAAAATTAATATACATACATAATACTTAAATTTATGAATGTAAGTATTATAAAAAATCATCAATCTGAGGGGGAAGCGCGTCAAGATTGTTTGTCAGGTTTGAAAATAGATTTCCACACCTTAAAAATGATGGGTTTTCTTTCTCACTCTCTCTCTCTTTATGTATTTATGTATATATTCATATAAAAAATCAAGAATACATTTAACGGTTTTTTAAGGTATTTTTATTTTTCTTGAAACGTTTTTTTTTATTTTTTTCTCTCTCTCCTTCTATCATATTATGAAAGTATACCTATATTCATGAATAACACTATAACACTCAAGGAAGTGTTTGTAATTGTTTTTAAGCATCTTTTTTCCTTTCTTCATTTCTATCATTGGATGGATAATATATAAATAAATGTTAGCTCACATTCTTAACATTGAAGTTTGTTGTTCTTGCTTCATGTTGACAATAGGTGTTTTTAAACTATCTTGTTATATACAAACGTTTAATGATATATTATTTGCTGTTTTCTATAATATTTAACAAAATATAACTTGTCTACATACTTATTACATAAAATAAACTATTGTTTATATATTTTGAACATTATTCACGTTTAGGTTATAAGAGGTAATTATTTTATGTTTTTTCTTTCAAAAGCCGGGACACTTTGCCATTAACCCAGTCTTGAAAACTACAACCTATCCGCGAAAATATAATTTTCTCATGACTACTCCTTACAATTGCCGAAAATTAAAATAAATAAAATCTGCTCTTTAAATTAAAAGGTACTTTTAAGTACATAATTGTTCAACAGTTGGGATTGTCTATTTCTAGATTTAGTTGGGTGTTACTTGATTCCATATTTTTGAATATATCATTTAATTCTCATTAACATAATTTTTTAGTTTCTGAATGTAGAATTGGAAAAGTAAAAATATGGATCAAGAAACTCAAGTTTATCTGTACTACATAGAAGTAGTACGAACTACAGTTATCCAGATCATGAACTCAAGACCAGTTTTGAGACTAACTTTTAAAGGTTTTGATCCCGTCGTCAATATTTTGACAATTTCAAAGTCTTGGTTTGGCCTCGAACAATGTGTAATTGATTTCTTCACACGTCATCAGTGACGAATGTATATTTGGGAGAACAAGACTTGACAATTGTGAAAACAGTTATTCGAAATATGTAACTTGTGTATCAAGATTTCAAATTTAGTTCCATATCGTTGAGTTTTACTATTAACTATTACAATAGATTGCTTGTATCAAAGTATAATCTGTATTAATTATTTGTTGACGTACATCATGATTAAACTTTGTGTCTATTTATGTTAATTTAACAGATATGAAGTTATTGTTGGACTATTACAAACATTTCATATCGACGAACCGCCCTTGCCACTTTATGCCACACGTCGGTATATTGCTCAATAAATTAAACTTTCATTCTATATTTTACCCTAAGTACCATCAATCAACATTATAATCAAACATTAAATGTATGTCACGATTTGAAAATTTGATTTTTTAAATCTACAAAATATGGATGTTTTTCAAAAATGTTATTTGAACTGTATTATGTGACCTATTGGATATCGTTCAGGCCTTAAATAATAGGTGTACATATGTATCTATGAATTTGAAATATCATTCATTTTAAGACTTAACACAAAAGTAGGAAATTTGGGTTGACATCGCTGAGAGTTGCAATGATTTGCTCTGACACATGGATATATACATTGCATATCGGAATGGACATTTATTTTTATCTTTTTTTGCATTTCAGTCTTACCGCTAGATTGTTACATGTCGCAATATTGCATTCCTCTGTTTGTCAAGGCTGGCATCTAAGGAGATATACAAAGAAGACAACACTGTTTTTAATAGAGGTCACTACTTATATGTTCAGGCTATCATTAATCTTACTTAAATGGAGGTGTGTTTTGATAAGCTTCATATCACTGAATGAACAACATTACTGGTTGCAACAGACAGAAGAAGCAGGGTCAGAAATACTCCAAGAACTACTATTCAATTTAGGAACACACAGACAAGAATCTCTTTTGTGATTTTATTCAAAGATATCTCTGAAAATATTACATGTGGTCAAGTGTTTATAATTATATACATATAATATTATCGTAACTAATTCCTTCTACTCAATTTAATCATGTGATCAATTTTGATAATAAATGCATTTAAATGATCAAACACAAATTGAAGATTGGAAAATCAATTCTTGCAGATCTGTGTCTACCATCACATTGAAAACAAGGTGCCTGAAGTGTTACTATGGTTTATTTCATGATGATCACTGCTATAATTATCATCGTGGAAACTCTTTTGCTTCCTCAAACGTGCATGTAATATCAAGTGACTTCTGTCTATACTTGAATAAGAATAAATCAATCTAATAGTTGAATCCATTGAGATATCTGGTGGTTGTTGTACCTTGCTCTCAAAGTTTATTTCTTAAATTGTGACTTCGTGTCTGGGACATATTTGACTTTCTTGTCACTAACTCTAAGGTTTCCTAACCCTTAATCAATTCCCCTCCCTAGGATGATCAACATTTCTCTTTTGTTATGACATGTACTCTTTTTATTTTGTCTCCATTGAATTATATAAGTTCATGAAATGTCCGAAGAACCAAATTATCTTTTTATTCAAAATATATTTTCAAAAAAAAAAAAAAAAAAATCGAGCCAACCTATTGTTTTCGCCTGTAGCAATCAGTAGTGGCCATAGCCGTGCCTATGATATTTTTTCAGGATGAGACACATAAAAGTTATGTAATATTGAATAATTAATATTATTACAAATCAAGTATGACATTACTGGACTGGATACGGTGTGTAGGAAGAGATAAAGTTTTGTTTTGCCTCATTTCTTGTTTATCCTCTAGATATAAGAATATGATCTATTTATATCACATAGTTGATTATTAAAATTAAAATTAATTTAAGAAGATTGATATTTACTGTTGATAAAGAATGAAATAATAGTTGAGGCAGACCAGTGGTGTAATTTTGTCCTCAGACCTTTGGGGGGGGGGGGGAGAGATACATATAAATATGTAACCAGATTCCATACAGAAAATCTATTAGACAAGTAGTCTCTCTTATTTTCTATTAGTAGCCAACAAAATTGAATTCTTTGTTATCTGATAGAACAATTGAGGAAATTGGAAAAAATTATATCAGACTATTCTTTAACTGCTTATAATATTTTCATTATATAGAGTTACAAATATTAAAAAATATATATATATTTTTAGAAACAAAATTAAAAAAACTTCAACAAAGTTTGATCAAATACAATTATCATGACCCAAATATTAAGCTTCTTTGTTCAATTATAGTTATAAACTCACTGATAAGACTTTGAGTTGAAATATCATCGAGAAAGTTTTTATGTTTATTACAGATAGGTATTTCGAAGCAATGTTTTAAGGTGTCGTTTTTTTGTGGAAAAACTTCATTCATATAAACTGAAAGACACGGGACATACCAACAATAACTGAATCAATGGCAAAACTTGTGGAAATAAACTGTGTACTTCCTTTGTCATGTTTCAGTAGGCAAGTGCATCAGTTGTTTCCTCGAACATGGCTCATTGAATCGACAGCATATTGAAATTGAGCTCCGGATATTTATTTACAAAGCTTCTATGATCCATTTTTTCAGAGATAATCATATCTTAGAGTTTCTTATATCCAGTAAAATATGTTGCCGAAGTTTCATTACCTTTCCTTTAGCTCGACAACAATAGTATTCTATAGTACTCTTCGTCATTTGATGGTTTAAAAACCAGTGATGAACAAGTCAAATGTTGAGGTGGATTCTGAGACTCGAAATTCTTATCGAATCAATTTTGAGTTCGTCTGACTTTGGTACAGGCCTTTCAAACAACAAGTTGAGACCCTTCACAGTTCTTCGAACATTAATTTGTTGAAAAATTAAATTAATGCAATATTTCTTTCTAATCTCAATTTAATTTTGTTTCAACACTCAAATCTAGGGGAAGGGTTATATGTAATATCCCCCCACTATTAACGCACCCGACCATATGTCCCTTGTGTATATTTGTAGGAGGGAACAACATAAAAAATAATATTTAAAAAAAAAATATTAATCTGATCAAAAGCCAAGAAAAATCCCACGAGACATCAAATACTGTAATTCTGTTGTATAAGTACGCCATTATTCCATAATCTTAAAAATTTACATTGCATTTTGTTAAGAGTGGTCGATTTTTTTAAATTTCTTTTCCCCCAATGAGTGTTCTGATTGTTGGTTGATTGATTGAACAAGAATTAGCTCATGTGAAGCTGTGAGTGATTACCAAATATTGAATAATTCTACAGTTGGAAGGAATGGGTTAACTACAACCTGATTTTGGGCCTTTCCCCCCTTTTTTTCTTTGGGGAGAAATGGTTGCAAGGTACAATAAGTTAAAAGATTAGAAAAGATCAAAATGTCTTTTTTATTGTCTTCTTAAACATTTCTTTTTCTGATGTAAATTGATACCTTCTCTTTTCTTACAAAAGCAAATAAAGCATAATATTGGCTGAAATTAGATATTATTTGTTAAGCTGTAATCGTTAACTACCAACATACTATCAACAAAAAAAAATAGTCATCATTTATTATGTATTCTTTTCATACTTAAGAGACATTGATGCAATGATGAATTGTATATTTTAACAGAGTTATTTTATATTAATATTTTGAAACAAATAAAATGGATCGTAATAAATCGGAAAAAAACTTTCCACGACATTATCATGTTCGATGGAAAAATTATACCTTTTTAAGCTATTATAACCCGTTTTATATCTTATAAAGGGATAATAATACTATTATGATCGTGATGATTATTAATCATAATCATAACTGTTAAAATATATTAAGAACCAAATAATATAGAAAGGTTGAGTGACTATGCAATAACATATTTCTAAAAGTTACGACATTAAATTTTTTTTAGAAATTTATATTTTACTTTTGACTATGTATACAAATGAGTCATAAATTATAACTTTTAGAGTAAAATAAATATTTAAAAATGCAATCAACATATTCATTCCCTTTTTATAATTTTTAAAATATTGAAATATGTAAAATATTAATATAAATATGAACTTTTGCATGGATTAAAATACAAATTTTAAAAGTTGAGATTAGTTCGTAATTTAAAAAAAAAAATATTTATTTTCATATTCTGTAGCATTTCAAAATCTTATAAAATAAAAGTTTTTTATACTAGTAACACAAAAGATTTTAAAGGTTAAGGGGAAATGCATTCAAAATTTGATTTATTTATGCTATTTTAACCATACCAGTAAGACAATAATCACGCGCATTTATCTCAACTAAAATAATGGAGTGTGTAAAAAATACACCGTAAAAATTAATCATTTAACGTTGTCTTACTCATAATTTTGTAATAAAGGAAAAAGAATATCGTAGAGTAATAATAGTAATTGCTGATTGGCTTATATCTATGTGTTATTGTATAAACTATTTGAAGCATTAATCAAAACTCATAAACTGCAAGTGATTTTACAATTACAAATTCGATACATAAATTAAAGCCTCGCATACTTATAAGAGGATAACAATAGATATAATTATAAATGTAGACATTGAAGGAAGTTTATGTGTGTAAAACAGTGTTTTCAACCTATTTGGAGGACACAGCCCATATTTTTTGTTAATAAAATTATACAAGACACCAGAAAATAATTTTTTATTCTGAAAGAGTTTTAAATCTTCTATTTTTTATACATTTTTTTGCCACTTTTCTTTTCATTTCTAACATTTTTCTGCAGCACACATAATAGTCTTGTCCTGCGGGACACCACTATTAAAAAACACTAATGCTTGTACGTAGACTACAAAAGAGTGTTTGTTATATTTATAATGATTTTTATCCCTGATTTTATAATATTTGATTTAAGCCTTTGGAAGTAATCACAGTTTGTTTATATTTTAATAAATATTTCTTCAAATTCAAGGCAGGTTTAATAGAAACCTTTTAAATGTTTTAAAAAATAGAAACAATGAAAAATTATTTTCAAATTCTTTGAACTTTCTGTACCCATTGGGGAAAGTAAAAAAGTATGTTCAGAATAAACTTAAGTAAAGAAAACAGATGATCAAATCATATTTAGTAAGTGTTATGGACAAATTAATTTTTACATAAGTGTGTGTTTTTATTTATTTATCATTTTTAATTATCGATTGAGTCAATGAGTTTGTAAACATATTTTTGGAAATAACTGAATACTGAATTTAAAATACATAGAGTGAATAAAGCACAAAATGTACAGATATTCGAAATAAGTTTCATTACAAGGTTAATCTCATAATGCATTGGATTAGGGCCATCATTCATTACATCATTTTAAGATAATGATGCAAATAAATCGGATTTTATTCTCGACATATATTTATGTATTTTTATTTAACTATGAATAACTATTATCCAATATTTAGTGCTTAACGTCATTGATAATTTCCAACGAAATATACTTATGCATCAAAGATAAATTTTTTATTATAGTCATGATGATTGTGGATGTAGATGGCTTGTATGGCGTATAACCGCCCAGGAACTTTGTACAAAAACCAGTAACCTATGCTCTATATAAGACTAGACAACTTTTATTCAATGATAAAACCTTATTTGTGGCTCTGTTTGGGTGTAAATCCCAGACCAAAAAAGTCAAATAGATAAACAAAGTATTTTATTAATTACTTATTAAGGCCTAGAGATCTCATTTTTCAAGCTAAACACATCAAAGTTCGGGTAAGGACCAAATGCTATATGGCCAGTATTTTTTATTGTATTTTTTTTTGTATAAAAAAGTTTTTAAAGAAACGCCAAGAGTATCTATAACACAAAGTACATATACCAAAAACTTAATTTACAGACACCTCAAAGGCAGAAAAAGAACCCTGTTTAGAGCAATGTTCCAAAGCCAAAAATTAGCTCAATCCATCCATTAGTTTAGGAATTCATACACAACAGACATATGTTTAATAAGTTTATATACAAACATATATGATAATGTATGTAGGACTTAACTTTATGGATGAATGTTTTATGAATTATAATCCATGCCATTTATGTTCTTGAGTTAGATAAACTACTTAAGTTTTTTTATTTTATTATGAAACATATCAAAATTGCTCACTCATTATATAAGCAATGCTTCCTTTCAAATAAAGACTTATATTTAATAATAATAATAATAATAATAATTGAATGATGAATTAAATAAGACCTTGAATACTTAATTTATTTAGAAAAAGCTAAGAAGTTATTTGACTACATATCTATTTTAGCAGCGTTATTTTTCTTCAGAAATTCCTTGTCCGTCTAAAAATAAATTAATATGTTGAGAATACAAGTTCATCCAGGAATTATTATTTATCTCTCTCTATTTTTTTTTTTTTTCAAACATACCTGTAACAACTGTTAAGATAATAATAACCGTATGCACGTGCTAAATTTATACAAAGAGGTATATAACATACATATTTCCATCATATTTTTAATTGTGCATTTTTCATCAATCAAATTCAATTACCTCTTTGTACCTTCTTAAATTAATATTCTCATTTGCTAATATTGTCATGTTGTCTTTTTAAATATATTCCCTCATTTGTAACTGTTTTTGAGACATTTGAAAGATAGACTTTAAAGTAATGAATGATTAGTGGATATTATATCCATAGAAATAGATCTACTCACAAAGATATTTGTGCTAAACTATATATAGATATAAGGAAAATTCCTATTCTCATTCATCTTGATATGGTTATGATATCAGATTCAGCATGTTTTGTTGAATGAAACGTATTTTTCTAGTTATTTTTTGAATAGAATATTATTTACAATGTTATTTGCTTATCATAATTTGCTGGTTCATAAGGTGTGCCAATCATGATATATGTACAACTAAATCTTTTTAAATGACAATGACATTGCTAATTTAAGTGTTTGTGTATATTACTTCAATGAAAGAATCAACACGTTTATAATTACACTAATTAATTGCTAATTTAAAATGACATTGTAAGTATACCTATGTATGAACATAGATGTTTCCTGGATACTGCTTCATGTCTGGAAAGGAGTATAAAAGGAGGGACTCCATTTTGTAAATGCCATGTGATAAACTGTATTTTTCTAAAATACGTATGCTACAAAACTCAATAACAGTGGAATCTGATTATTATCATTTTTTAACTGATTCCTTTAAATGAACAAGGTAGGTAGTTAAAATATTTACATTTTCGTCTTTTTTTTTCATGTACACAAAATTTTGTATACTAACAAGTTATAATTTTTTATACTTAATTCAAGTTGGGATCCGTAACAAACTCTTTACCTATTCAACTATAACACAATTAGTGCTAATTACCAACTCTTACTTGATGTCATCATTCAATTTTGACATATATATCTATATTAACTATACATATATTTGATATGTAATTATGTATAAACAGCCCAGGCGAAACGTTTTTTTTAACGGGGGTAAAGCAAAAAGGAAGTTCTCATAGAAAAAGGACACTTCCATAAATATGGATACCATGACTAGTTTTTTTGTCCGATCGCAACCTCAAGGAAAGATTTGAAAAAACATATGGTAGCTAGCCTTCTGTATTGTTCTGGTTGCCGACTTTTTAATTTTTGGCAAAGTTATTATTTAGATATACTTTTCATTGATAAATTTTACCAATATACATAATAATAAATAATTAGTACTTACATAAAATTAAAAAATAAAAAAAAGTTTGTTAGTTTAATATTTATATCAAAATCATACATGTATTTCTTTATTAATTAGACATGAGTAAAATGTTGAGATAAAGTTGAGTTTAAGAAAGGAAAGAAAAATATCAGTTGGTACCACAACCTTAATATTTAATTTTAACTCAATCTTCTCTTCATTGTTGGCTAACAACTTGCTCTGATTCGAAGTAGTTTAATTTCTAATTATTAAGAAATCATGCTAAAGAAAGAGTGTCGTCCCTTTTTCTGAATTTCTGACTATTCAAATTCAGGTAATTCCATTCAGTTTCCAACAGCTATTGAGTAGGATTTAATATTGTCACATAACGATCCGCTCATAAAATAAAACTATACCATATAGTAACTGTCTATCACCTCAATAAAATTCCAATCCCTAATTATAATAATACCCTTTTTGAGTTCATAATGCATCAAGTCTGTTGCTTTAAATCAGAAGAGTCAACTAACGAAAACAGTTGAAGAAAGAATTCGTAGTATTTTTGTTTATCCCAAAATCTCGTCGTGTACAGTCATGAGCAGCTTCTAGTTGTGGTGTGATCGAGATCACCCATATCACCCGAGATACTTTAGGATCGAGACTTGGTGAAGATCAAGAGTAAAAAAGTTTTTCTAGTTTTGTTTTTGTTTTTAAAAAAGTAAGTGTTTAATCTTTGAGGCCGATAACCCCATCACTTCATACTAAGAAGTAATTGACAATGTTGGGGAGAAATTGATGACCTCGGTCAATCAGTCAAGTCTGTACAAATATAATTCCATATGATTCATTGTCCGAGACAAGTCCATAAAAATGACTCAAATCTGGACTCGAATGCTCCAACTGAATTTTATACACATTTTTGTTACAGAAATACATACTTATTTAATTTAATTTTTTTTTATAATTTAATAACGATTATTCAGTTTAGATTTAAGTTTTGATACTATTCTAAATTTTAGAAATCAGTCAACAAAAATGTACATACATTTCGCACCAGGCAATCCCTACACCTCTTACTGAGCTCTATATTTTTAGGATTATATTTTTAGTTATTTTTTATCAAGAAATATATTAAATTTGAAACATAATATTAAGAACTTGCGAAAATAAGTAACATATGTGACGGAACTCATATTATGTTTTAGTGAAGCACTTTGTATAAATACAGTTAAATAAAAAGTTATAAAAGTAAAAGATACCATTTTAAGTACATTTACCAGAAAATGATGTCCTCTCATGATTATATTTTAATGATACAATTTAGAAGTAGTTTAATTTACATATATTAAATATGTGGAGTAGACTTGAAGGGGCCTCCTTATGAAAATGAAGGAAAATTACAAATATACGCTCGTTATACGTGGTACCAAAAGATATAAATTTATTTATTTGTGGCTTGTTTGGGAATCTTATCAGGTGAGTTGAAGCAATATGCTAAAAATAATATTGAAAGATATATTTCTAATCTACGATATTGAATTTCATAAAAACTTTGTGTCTCGATTCAACTCCATAATTTGAAGTGAAGAACAACAAAAAATCATATTTTTCAATATTTTACAGATTTTCAAATCTAAACGCGTCAATGAAGAATCTTTTTTTTTAGGACATTCTCATATTTAAGTGACTAAAATTTAAAATAAAAAATATCTTGTGAAACTAAATTCTAAACTTTTGTCATTTCGGAACACCCTAATGAACATGTTTCATAATTTTTGTTTGATTTCGTAATTATACTTAGAATGTATATATCTTCCAATTGAATTTTCTAAAAATCCAGTTAATAGTTGGCCGAGGTTATCCCCAAGTACGCCACTTACTTTTGTACATTTCAAGTTACCCATAGGTCCTACAGGTAATAAAAACATTTTCTTATCCCTCTGTATAATTCTATGTTGAAAAAGTTGTTATTTATTTGTTCTTGTAATAACATTGGTATAACCATGGACAATTTCTACTTGAACTGATCGAGAGCGCTGTTATTGCACGTATTTGACAAACTAAACAGAAACAGTTCCTGGTTGGGAGAAAAGAGTGACTTCTTATTGAAAAAGCAAAGGGTTTCTTTTGCAGTGTATAGTTATTTATATCAATTTGGACAAAAATGTCTCATTGCTGTTTTGTCTGTGGTTCTACTTCTACTCAATAAAATAATTGTGTATCATTGCATCAATTCCCAAAGAAGGTGAAAAATCAGAGTAAATGTGTGATTGTAGTTCGAAAGATTGAAAACCTAGAGAATCCTCGAGAATTTGTTCAATCCCTTTAAAAATGAAGACTTCATTTAGGACAGGTTTAGAAATATAAAATATTTTCAATGTCATAGACTATAAATAGTTCCCAGCTTTCTATCCCATCTCCAACGGAAAGAAAATAAATGACTTATCTTGGTCAGAGCTACTATTGAAAATTAATAGATGAATTAATTTTCCAAACTATTTTTCAACTATCTACTAGACATCACTTTCATTAAAGAAGTCAGTCTTTAAATTCATTAAACAGACAGTGAAAACGAATGGTCCTCAAGTTCTATGCCCATTTCTAATGAACTTCCTTCCAATTCAATAGAAGCTAAATTTAATTATTCTTATCTGAAAGATAGGAACTGTTTGAAAAATTGTTGCTATATGCTCAAAGAATTTTTGGAGAAGATAAGATGAATTCTCAGAACGAGTTTTTGAAGGAAAAAGTTAAAAAAGAAGAGGTTCAAAGATCACAAAATTAAGGACTATTTTACAATACTAATATAATAATTATTGCATTTTAGTCTATGTATAATTACATATATGTTTTGTATGTAACATATGTACAAATTGAAACTTGTTACAAATACATTTCAAGAAAAATTTAGATGGGGCATTTTAAATTAAAAATTTACAATTCTTGTGTTGGAAATACATTCGAATATCAATTTTCTTACTAATTTTATTAATAAAAAAATTTCTTGACTTTACATATTATACAACCCTCTGAATCAACAATTTCTTAGAGCATGTTTTTCTATATCCTGGGTTCACAATGCTTGATTACCCTAAAATTTATGTTTTTGTTATGAGCCTCGTGCATCTCAGCTACGTGTAGCTAATTTAAGCCCCTTATTATTGATGGTGTTCCTTTGAATATTTATCTATGGTAAGTCACTTATTTAAGGACTCATATCTCGAGTTCAACTCGAGTCTCTTTTTTTTTTTTTTTGTAATACTCAAGTCTCGACTCGGACTCGTGGTCAAAAACTAAAGACTCGACTCCAACTTGTGTCTCAAAAATGTCACTTTAAATTTTTTGTGATCGAACTATGGCTTCAAAATTTCCTAATTTCTTATACATATAATGTATACAAATTTGTAATTTTCATCAGAGCATTAATGAAATTTGTTTATAAGGAACGAGAAAAACTCATTTTTCTTCTTTACTTCATAGAAAATTAGATTTGTTTTTGTAGTTCAAAAATTTACAAAGAAGGAGATCATGAATCAAATTTTACGATCGCTAAATTTGTGTTGTCAGGGATTTTCTCACAAAAAAATCACTAATCAACTATGATTAGTCATCTCTAATTTAAAATAGAAAATGTATCATCTTGGGATAATGAATTAGAATTTGGTCAAAAATTCATATTTTAGAGACTTTTTAACTTCATCCCTTCATATTATAAATGAATTTTTCCGTAAGCCGAGGGTTCATTTCAAGTTAACAGATTGATACTTAATAAAAGACAAATTTATTTCTCAAAAGGTTTGAATCCTTGAGCTTCCATTTTTTCAACTGAAAAACTCAACTCTGATCCCTGGGCAAAATTATATAGTATACATTTTTCATTCTTATTTTTCTTAGTAATTTTTATTTTATTTTGTAGGGAATAAAAATAAGAGAATAAATATTATGTAGCTATCAAATTGAAGAATCCTTACTCCGAATCATTTGATTCAAATACGGAACTTTGAAGATAAGGAAGCAACAAAGGATATGTGCATTAATAATAATTATTTTTTTATACTCAAATAAACATTTATGAACATCTTAATGAATACAGGAAAATCACGTTTCCGACATGATGGATGAATCAATTGATCAGATAATTATTAAGAAATCAATTTTTTTAATATATGTTGGTAATTTTAAAGCTATGTAAATAGGTACATGAATATGTATATTTATAAATATCAAACCATTGTCATGTTCATTAAAAGGAACTTACTTATGTACATACTATATCAAGGAGCCAAACCCTGGGTTCATAACACACCATTACTGACATAGAGTTGTTTTAAAAGTTCTTCTTCATTAACATAATCCAAGGCACGTTAAATTATATTGAAAATAATAAATTAATAACGGGAGGCTTACACCTCACAGTAGTCTCCCCACCTCAACACGAAATGATAATAAAATAAATTAAACTTTAGATTATTAAGTGACATTAAAAAATATATTCATTAGACAATACTCTTCTAAATACGCTTGTATTCTATGAATGTCATGAAGATAATTAAATTTTCTTGAAGGCATTTTTTTTTTCATACTTGGGAGCTTTAATTGCGTGTTGAATTTCGTATTAAGTACTTGCAGAGGAGACTTGAATATGGGGAGTGTGGCCCTTTCTCTGAAAAATATTTTAGGGGGTGAAATTGATAAATTTCTGCATTTACAAAAACATAAACAACAAAAATCTTTTATAATAATTTTTAAAAAAAAAACAGGACACAAAAATTCAGCTTTTATAAAATAAAGAAATAAAAAGTTCAAAATTATTCAATAAAAAACATTTATGAAAATGAAAAATAGAGTTTAAAATATATCAAATTTTGTAAATTCGCATTGTAGGAGAGGATTGTAGGAGACTCCTGTAAGACTTAGTAAAAAATTTTGTAACTGTTTTGAAAATTTAGATTTCTTAATATTTTTACTATGTCATGTGGCTTGTATAAATAAATCATACGTTGGTACAATCTACTAAATGTAGTAAGTAGGCTAAAATGATCAATAAAAAATATATTATATTATTCATTGGCATGCCTTGATATCATTCTTATATAGCCTGCATATCATTTCATTATCCATTTAAGTTTATTAAATTCAGCTAATATGTGACTGGAATTTCAAACATTTGTCCGATAAATTGAAAACCCTGACAGCAAGTTTTTTTTAAATATATTGTATGAGTATAAAAAGAAACCAATTCATCTTGCGGGGTAGAATTTTTAATTACGTCTTTCCAAATCTATAATAAAGACGCAATACATTTCATGCCTGTGTGTATGTACTTGATATCAAAAATAGTATCAAGAAAACAGTAAGAATTTAATATGTGGAAATTATGGATATTTTTTATAATCTAAAAAAAGTAACTTAATTAAAATCCATGTTGGCGTTAAGATAACTAACAGGATGCTATTAATATCTTTATCTCTCTCTATATATATATATGTATATATTGTTCTTCCGACTCTGAATAATTTAAATTTCAACAAAGCTAATTGGAGTATTTGTACTTACATATATGGCTACATATGTGCATCTCAAAATATCCTGGAAAAAAGAAAACTGTCTCAAAGGTATGTAACGTACAATTTCATAATTATATTGTACACCCATATGATTATAATTACATAAATAAATAAGTAGTTTTGTGTAAGTCGTTAATTGTTAAAACAGTTTTAAAGATTGTACAAGTAAGTAAGTAAGTAAAGTAATACCCTCTAATTAAAACATAAATTATAAAGAGTAATAATTGAAAGGAGGAGTAACTAATTTGTTCATAACTTCTTTTGAAAAAAAAATTATAATATCCCTTTTCTTTCGTGAACACACAGATCGTTGTTTTTTATTCAAGATATATTTCATTGTTTAAACATTAGATTTTTTTTACAAGTAGTAAAGTTATCTCAGGGTTATTAAGTTATTCTAAGGATAAAGTACTTGTTAAATTGTCATTAAATAATGCAGTATGAACATAATTTATCCTTTTGTAATTTTTTGGCAAAAGAACATGATATAGAAAATATAAGAATTTAGAAGGTCAATTTAACTTTACAAATTTGATATAAAAAAAAGAAAATTGATCTACAAATATCAAGAATAAAAGATGTGTATTTTAGAACAATATGTCTTGATGTTATGATTTCAAATAATTTTTACCGCTGGGATGATAAAATTCAAGCCAAAGTCTCATGGAACACTCTGAGTAGAATTATCTTGATACATTATGTATAAAAAGTTATTTTGCATACTACATCGAAGCAATGGCATGTTGAGGGAGCAAAGCTGATATATTTATAAATAAAAAAAATAAAAAAATACGAAAAAAATCTTAAGAAAACTTCATCAAATGACATTAAATAAAATAAATTAGTCATTAAACACTTGAATCGAATGAAGGAGTTATTTGAATACAACTAGATACCAAAAAACAAACAGTGATACTTATTTGAATAAAATCAAATTAACATGTATTAAAAATTAATATGAAATGGCTAAATTCTTACAATTAATTTTTTTAGGATCGATTTGTGACTGGAAAAGTTGGATAATTGAAGAAAATAACCAATTCCTGTTAAAGTAGTAGTTAATATATTCGCTACACTTTATAAATTTAAATATATAATGATATAATCATACATTAGTAATTTTTGATGAACGGTTAAGGTTCCTTTCATTTGTTGGTCATATTGTAAGATACAAATACACACAGGCAGTAATTCAGTATTTTCCTAAATTTATTTAAAAAACAAGGGTTTTTATTCTAAATAAAATTTGTTTGTTTATATCTTCAAAATTCACGATTTCCATAACGATGCCATCTCGTGAAAACACTCTATTGGTATATATTTTTTCCCAGGGCTGGTTTTATAAAGAAATGTCAATATACGTAATTTAAATATAATTAGGAAATGATGAGATGAATATTAGCAATGAAATACATTGCATATTATTTATAAGGATATTACGTGACTCACAACAGAGGGAATATATTATGTGAAGTCTGAAGTTATTAATTAAAATGAATATTTAAGAAGGGACGATTATTCTATTAATACACACTATGCTCAATAGGGGAGACAGTTTTTATGTATCAGTTTAAATTCTAATCTATATACTAAGTATATATCTCTTGCTAGTTCACAATAAAAGAAATATAAATTACTTTTTTATATATTTAAAATATCTTTGATGCACTCAAGTTTAAAAATGCTCAATATCAAACCGATATTCTTTTTTTATATTTAAGTGGTCAATACTATTCTAAAATTTGCTTAAAAGTCCACAAAATTTGAAAATATTTTGACTTGTAGATATTAAAATTTAAAAATAACTTTGTACTTTTTATACATAGGTACATACATATGTAAAGGGTAAAGTGACTTAATTTTTTTTAAATTTGTGATTAATTATCAGTTATTATCAAACGAGCTATTATCCACCGATTTAATAGAATCGCCGATAGAGTCCTCGAGTAACAATTTAAATCATTAAAAATAACTTAACTGTCGGTTTCCTGTTTGTATATGTACGATAATTTCAAAAGTAAAGTTGATATCTAATCAAAGAAAAATTTATTGAGCATTATTAATATGAAAAGAGATAGTCCTCATAGAATACTTGACTATGGATCATAAATTGTAAATCCTGTTTTTATCTATAAATTCTGTTTATAGTAGTATCCACTTATTAAAAACATTAAACCTGTAAGAACATTATTGTAATTTTCACAATTAAATAGAGCATTTAGCAAAAAATGATTTTATAGATATGCATATTCAAGTCTTTAGTCTAAAATATAGAAGAAACGAGGCAATACAAAGTTTTCAGTATCGCGATAGTAATCTGTCATTTCTGTGTGACGTCATTTAAATCTATATATTGCTTCCCCCTTATGAATTAGTCTTGTCTAAAATATATTCAAGACTAATGGGCATTGGACAAAATGTACGGACACAAGAAAGAAATTGAAGATGACAACAAACTTTCATTATATACATTGTATACCTAGATAAATTTCAGCAGTGGTATAATCAATTTTACTTCGGTTATTATTATTCATATGCTTAAGTTTAAATTTAAATATGAAAAAATTGCCTTTTTTTCATATTTAAATTTAAACTTTTTCTACAAGTACTTGATTTAAAAAAAAAAAATAATTTATATTGTTGATTTAATTTACTGTGATTATTCCAACTTGAATTTATTATGTATGTCTTTGTGTATATTAAGTACCTCTTATAATGTGTTTGGGGTTAATTGAATAGTAGATTTTATGTTATAAATGTACATTGTACACATATCTACGAACATATAAGTTTGTCATATGTTTTTCAAATAAATGACTAGGAAAATCTTGATAAGGCAATCAACAAAACGTATTCAAATGGAATATGAAAGTGGAACATTTGTAATTTATTCAAATATATTTGTATGTACACATATAAATTCATTAGCATATGTAGCTACTTCCGTGTAATTCATACTAATGAATAGTTATCACCATATAAATAATAATTTAAAAAAATAAAATGGCCCCTTACGTAATATGAATTATAATTTTCTCACTGTTAAAAAAAAATCTGTGGTTTGAATGTAAGTTTAACATGCAAAAAGGATTGAGGATACAAGACATTGTAAATTTAATATGCTAACTCGTGATATACAAGTGAAAAAAAAGGTGTTTTATTTTAATTTTATAGATTTAAAACTAAAGTTTTGTGTCAGGATTACTACCAATCTTAGTATATACGCCAGGGTTTCCGATAAAAAAAATTTGAATGCCTGGTCTACAATTTACCAGATAAATGTTTTAATTCCGGTCACATATTAACGGAATTCAATAAGCTTAAAATGATATACAGACTATATAAGAATGATATCAAGCTATGTTTTTTATTGATCAGGCTACTTTCTACAATTTTTACTGCAGTGAAATCTGCAGCTGCTGATTTAAAATCAAAGGTGGCGAGTGTCTCTCTACATCTTGCAATGCACATCAGTCTTGTTACTTTGTTCTATCCCAGACGACATAGGTGCTTGAACCTCTAGTTTGATTGTGGCCAGATTGACATCGTCTTTTTGAAAAACCAAATCAGTTTGGTCATTACAGGTAAGACATAAACCGGTGTGTGATGAGTCAAGGGAACGAAGCTGTATGACTGGATCTGACCCAAATACCTTGGGTTTGGGTATCTACTCCGACAACCTCTTTAATTAGCTCCATTATTAGAGAAGACCAGTTACATTTTCTGCTTTTTACAGCGGAGAGGGCGTTTAATATATTAACCAATCGCCTCTAATGGGTTAATAGGCTGAAATGACACATTAAAAATTGCTTATCTTAATGTAATTCAAATTGTGTTTTTATGGATATTTTCACTGGACACTGTAACCGAAGGGGTTACGAAATATAGGACATCAGCAGATTTTACCGTCCAAAGTCCAATAAATTTCGGCTAACAGAAACACTGATATACGGTATTGCCCTAATTAAAAAAATAAGGAATATGTGATTAAACTATATGTAATTATGAATGCAATTTAATTTACAATTAATTAAAAAGGATTTAATTCATTTTTCATAGTCATTTATTATGTAGGGATATCCAAATACAACTTTTTTACTTTCGTTACGGTATGAACATTGGATGAAGCTGATATCAATCTGTTACAATTTCAGCAAAAATAATTATCTTTATTTTGATTTGTTTGAAATATTATTGGAAAAGGCATTTACCAAATTTAAAGTGAGTTTCTTTCATATGCTGCATAGAATTTTAAGCCAGATGCTCTTATTTTAGAAGTGCTGGCCTAAATAACTTCAGCAGTTATTTTCTTTGCAGTCTCGTAGATCTTTTCCAATTTCTTTGTAATACGATATATTTGGCTATCAGACATTGCCTTAGGATTAAAAAGGTTAGCTTTTTGATCTCCTTGAAACAGTTTCCGAGCCCGTGGAATCAGAGTGGAAACGAAATCGTTAATTATACTGGCAACTGATTTGAATGTGCATTTCAATTTTAAAAGTTCTCTTGTAAAATAATAACTATTTGCCTTTAATAAAAGTTTTTATTTGATTTTGAATTTTCATGATCGCTCGACCAATAAACGAAATTTGAATACATTGCCGTTTGCAACGTTTTTACTATCATTACTCATTACATTGAGTTTTATTAACTAAAGTCGAAGAAATTGAGAGTGAATAACATCAGATTTTTACAATAATTAATAAATAATAAATTGATAAGTTTGTTTTTTAGGTTTATAAATCTTGTATTATTTAAAAACCTTTTAGTCTCCTAACAAATTAATAAGAAAGAAAGAATAATTCATTTAAGTAATTTTACATAATATGTATGTTCAAATATAGCATATTTACATACGCATTTATGTAATATAAAAAATACACTCAAAAATCTTTCATTTTTTTATTTTTAATTATCAATTACAATGTCAGTTGTTCCTTCAAAGAAAATAAATATATATAATTGATATCTATTTTTTCATATTATTATATATTCCTATATTTAAACGAACACATATATATTTTTTACAATGATCATAATTATAAATATCATTTCCTGAATTATTCTGTTATATAAAAAACCATATGTTTCAGAGATAAAATATATTTTGTGTGTATTTTTAGTCTTTTGCAGAAGTATGTACATAATTGAACGTATTCAAAACTTATTATTAAATATATATCTTATTTCGTGTTGAAAAGAAAATTGTACTTTTTTTTTGTTTTTAACTTTTCTCCTCAGTAATTTAACAGTTTATATATACCTTGTCTTCTCATCTTTTGAGGGTGCTATTTATAATTAAAAAAAATTAAGTACACGATTACAGTTAAACAAATTAGGCTCTCCAGCATAAAAATTATTTAAAATTGTGATTTAATTTTATGTCCTAACATGTGAATAATTAATCATTGGCATAAGGAGTAGCAATTTAACTTATAAATATCCTTACTTTTTAAGCATTTTGTTTATTGGAAATATAATTTTGTGAAAAAAGTTTTTTAAACTCATGAACCAAAATATAAAATTAACATTTACGTGTTTTTAACAATTTATTATAATTAAAGGTGTTTCAGCTCGATACTCTGATATACAAAGCACATATCCAATTTTTTGACAAAATTGTATTTGAATTATCCGATACAAACTGTTTATTTTCTGTTTCAATACACTCAAACCCTATAGATGAAAAAAAATGTGACTTAAAGTTGATGTAGCCTTATACCAAATATTTCTGATACTGCTAACAAACAAAAAAAAAAAAGAAAAAAGAAATCAAAGTGTAGATGTTTCGTGCAAATATATTTATTGACCAGTACTTAATATCTTATAACGTAAATAGTGTATTGAAGGTGAAAAATGCGTATCTCTAATAACTAATTAATCATATACTTATTAGAATACAAATAACTTAACAAATATAACGATACCAAATTGACTAATGAGATTATCGATAGTATAATTATATATTTTGTTATTGGTTTGCAAATAGAATCGTCTTAAGCATTGACTTAATGAAAAATAGAGTTTGTGTATGCTTAATTAGAATGAAAAATGAATTTAAACTATGGCTTGACTGGTATACTTTAGGCAGTTTTACATAGACTAATAATCGGTTTATTAGTCAGATAAATAAGCCGATGTTCCTAATTATTACCGATATTTTATTTCCCTGCAAAAAAAGATCCAATAACAAAACAAATATAAATATTATTTTTCAAAAAAAAAAAAAAGATCGAGGTTAAATTCTATAATTACTTAGCCATTGAAAACAACGTAGTCATTTCAAAAAGTTTTGTCACTCTTAATTAATGATTTTGACCCTGACAATCTATGTAATTTAAGGTATGTGACATTATTGTATGTAACTATAATTTATTATAAAAACATTTAAACTAAAAATATAAAATCCGATCAATAAGAAAGAAAAAAACTGAGTCCACGTTTTAAAAACTCTTAGAAAAAAAGTTCAAGGATGTCATCTCTCAAAATCTTGTCAGTTGATTCATCTCCTTTACTATGATAATGAGAAGAATTATGATGTGGCCACTTTTGTGTGGCTATTTTTACTAGAATTAGTCGGTTAAGGGTTTTTAAACATCCAAATAAAGGGTATCGACCCTTTAAAAAACCCCAAATCGATTATCTCCTAAATGAGACTAATTAGTACATACCTTGTTATTATTCATTTTGTAATTATGAATTTCAATATTTTTTTTACTATCTACAAGCATTGATATCAAAAATCAATTCAATGGATTTACCCTTAAGGAGCTAGACACTTTCTTTAAAAGTAAGAAATGTGTTGATTTATGAACCATATATGTGTAAGTTTTCAAATTTCGAAATAGGATTTTTTTTTTGGCGATGGATTAGTCTTGATTTATTGTGTAATCATAGATAAACAATGGTGTCTACAGCCATGTATTTATTGTTTATATCTACCACTGAGGTCATTGAATTCTTGGGAAAAAAACAAAACATGACTTGAAAAAAGAAATAATAACTTAATTAAATGACTTTGTAGGACATGGGATTTTGAGACTATTGCCCTATGATAAATTAACTTATGCTCTTTTTCTTTTTTCCACATAAGTTACAACATAGAGTAGGATTTAAAAATTAATACGATTAATTCAAGCTTCAAGGAAAATATTAATGAGCACACTTTCTATTGCACTACATATAATTGAGCTTAAATACATTTTAAATTGAGATTATTAACCTTACGGCTATTACTAAAAATATTCGTCTTTTTTTTCATGTTAAATATACCTCATTTGATTGTTACGGAATACGTTTACATTCAAACTGTGACCAGTCTGTTTCACCTTTGGGTAAAAAGTAGAAACGATCAAGACAATAGTCTATACTTTTTAAATATGTATATATATATATATATATCTTCGGACTCTTTTGAACCTCATTAAAGCTATATGATACCCTAAATATATGTGATTAAGTACATATGTTTTTGAATTAGAATGATTACATCTTGAATTTTAATACCATGTCTACACTTTTTTAGTATTTATCGTGATACCACAATTTTTTATTGAGTAAATAAAACTTTATTAAATATGTTATATTACAATGGTCTATTTCAAAAGAAATTTTATCCTAAGTAGTATTGTCCCAGGAGTATTGTTTAAATACTTTCCCTTACTGACTCGTATAAAACAAGGAATATTTAATTTATTTTTTTTTATCCTGATACTATAAAATTCTATCCACAACACTTTATAAAAGAAAATAAATGATAGACATTTTTATATACAATATGTAAGTTTCTGCATCGAGATTCAAATTAGAAATAAGGTCTTTAGTACTTTTAACAAATACATCAACAAACAAATAATTATGTTACTTACTTTTTTTGATATATTTTTTATTCCTTAAAATACGGATAAAGACTTACTTAAATTATTAGGGAATTGAAATATAAGGGGGGGGGGTAGAATTGTTCTAATATGTGATCTAATTATTATTATTATATTATATTATAATGACTAACATGATAAATGAATACTCATGTATTTTTGATACAAAAAATGAGAAAGATGGATTTTGATCAGGACTGCAGTTTACCATAATAGTCTAATGAATATATATGACATTGAAGGCTGATAGCCCCAGACAAAAAAAAATTCTAGCACAAAATCACTTAAGATCAGAAACAGGATTTGAACTACAAGTTAATGCGATATTGTGAATTTAATTAAAATAATACTCCACAAAAAAAAAAAAAAAAAAAAAAAACACTCATTAATTTACCTAAAATATTACATTGCTCTTTAATTAAAATGCTAAACGTTATGAGAGTATGAACTACTTTTATTGATCAGAATATATTTTAAAATATGAATAGAATAGCAGGGTTTGCACAAGAAAAAATTGGCGTCAAACAACGTGACCGGTAGGTCTTTAATTTACCGGACAAATGTTTGAAATTCCAGTCACATATTAAATGAATTTAATAAGCCTAAAATGATATGCAGGCTATATAAGAATGATATTAAGACATGCTTTTATTGATAATTTTAGTCTACATTCTACGCATTGTTGCTGCTGTGAAATCTGTTGCAGCTGATTTAAAATCAAAAGTTGCGAGTGTTTCTCTACAGCTTGCAATGCGTATCAGTCTTTGTTCTCTCTCAGGCGACTGCGCTAGACTGTTTTGATTCGGTTCTGGAGATAGAAGCTGCTGACTGCAGACACACTGGAAACGGGGATCACATAAGCTATGTTTAACCCACTCAAGGTACATTTTTCAGTGGTGTTTTAAGGTGTTTAATATATTAACCTAACGCCTTTAATGGGTTATTTGGCTAAAATGACACGTAGAATTTGCTTATTTAAGTGTAATTCAAATTGTACTTAAAGAGATATTCTCACCGGACCCTGTGATCGGAGGAGTTACGAAATACTGGACATCAGCAGATTTTACCGGAATTGCGGTAAATTTTTGCTAACGTAAACACTGATCTATAGGTATATGTATAATATTTTTGGTGAAATTTCCTCCCAAGAAGAAAATTATATGTTTGCCTACATAGTTCTGAATGTATGAACTTAAATATTAGTTAGTATGTACTATACAAATTGTACTGATCAGGTCACTATTTATCACATGTAATTCGTGATAATGACGCACAATATCGTGTCTGAATTTTACAAATGTATGTATACAAAATAACTCCCATTATGTTTCTTGGTTTCCCAATTTCCTCAGTTCCTCAATCTCTAGAGGCATCGAAAAAAATAAAAATCAATGCTTATGTATTTAAATTCACAAACAATGGCTTTTTAAGTACTAAATCTACTTATAATTCAACCATAACTTCCGCCTCTTCAAATTCTTTAAATAATTGTTTTCTTCCATACTATGAATAAACTAATTAGCAAATAGAAAGTTAATTGTGTATACATAGGTATAATAAATGATTTCGTCCATTGGTCGATCATAAATCTATTTCAACTTGAAATGATTAAGATGATCAAAACATCTATCTATATAATAAAGAACTCATTTAATGTTAACTCAAGGAACAATTCACTTTACAATATCAAATACCCATTTTACGGAAAAGAATCGGATTGATTAAACCTATATAATAACATAATACGAAAAATTAGATTATGCAATTTAAAGACCATATGTTTTTAAATGATCTCTCTGGTTATTTATTTATTTTTGTTGTTTTTTGGCATTATTTACTATAGTGGCTCTGTGGGTATCTATCTTATCCTTTTTCATGTAGCTTTATGCAGGTATTATAAGTAGCTACATAGATAATGATTTTATTCTTTTCTTAATTATAACATTTTAGATAGTATACTTATATTTTTGCTTTGATGAAGATCACATTAATTAGAAAAGAGGTAATTACATCCATTATTTCAAGATGTTTATTCAAAATGACTGATTTGACAAGTATTCTGTGTGTATAAGTGAAGCGTAAAAATAGTTATAAGTGTGTATATACATATTTACAATTTTTAATACAATATTTAAATTTATACCTTCACATCTGGTCTGCATTATGTGCAGTAGTAGTAAGTATGTAGGATTGCAGTGGTATCCTTAGTGCCAACTAACTTGTTACCCTTTTCATGCGTAGAAGGAAGAAGAATTAAGCTTTTGCATTTTTAAAAACGATAAAAAACATATGGCAAACCATGTCATAAAATATTCAGATATTCATGGATAGAACCTGATTGTTTGACTCCATGGAGGTGGAAACGCCCATTCATTTACGTTTGTAAATCATTAAAAATGATGTATCGAATTCATTTAGCATAAGATTCATGGTTGTTGTCGTTTTTTGTTCGTTTTTTTGATTAGAGTCCGAATAATGATATTGAATGATGTGAAGAAAATTTTATTTCAAATAGAAGAAAATCTACTTACGCCAAAATGATACGGACCATTATTTATTTCTGGAGGCATGTATAGCAGGGTAGGTCATTTTTACTTTATTTGTATTTGATTCTTCCAAAATTAAATCCGAGTTCAAGAAACATAATTCATAGTATGAAAATATTTCTCTGAGATTCTACATACATATAATAACCATAAACGAGGTTGTATATATATACTCTAATGAATCAGCTCTTGAGAATTCCAGGTTGAAAAAGATAGAAACACACCATACACTTAGAAATTTTTTTCTATAAAAACTTATAAGAGTTAGTCTTTTGCAGTCATTAATTACATCAGAGTAGCAATAGTTTATCTAGAGTTACTTACAAAAATGTACTTCATCGATGATAAAACTTGTTTAAGAAATACAGTTTCTTACTTATTTTTTTTTTAACATTTCAATGGTCCTTGCATATTCATTTATATAAGTATGATAAAAAAAATCAATTGATTTAAATCAACTAACCCTTATTTTTAGCATGGGTACACTCACAATAAAAAAGAAACGCGTGAACACAAATAATTGCAATATTATACGATAAAAAATGTATATTTTTTTAAAATAAATTGTAAAAATTTATTTTTCTATCCAAGTTTTCTTCCAGATAAAAAATAGAAAATTGTCTTGTATCATATTATATATTCATATATGTACATTAGAATAGAATATAATTTTTTTTTAATGAGTTCAAACAATAATGGATATGAATGACTCTAATGTAACAAACATTTGAAAATATTGAGAAAACATTCAATTCATATACATATCTATTACAAAATATCATTTACATATAGCTACAGTTTGTTATATATATACAATAACTAAGTTAAACATTTTCTCTTCAACAGAAATCATTACCAATGTAATAGAATTTAAATATTTGTATCCATTTATATATGTATAGACTATTAACAATGTTTAAAAATGATTTTGGAAAAAGTTATTTTCTTGATTCGTTACTAGAGGGCAATTGACCTTATTATCTCATCATTATCGACATACAACCATGTCATCAATATTTATAAACCATTTTTAAGTGCATCACGAGTTAATAAAAAAAAGTTTATAAATAAAAGAGGCAAGTATTGCAAAGACAAGAATATCTATCTAATCACAAGAACCGTTATGACGTTCACGCCCAATTGATGATAAATTTATCAAAGCATGTTAAATTCAAAAAGTTCCGTCAGATACATACAAACTGGATACAAACCGTCCTACCTAGTTATGTAGGTATATTATTTATGCATAATATGCATGCTCTGAAAATATATTGATTTTGGCATCAAACTTTTTTTAATCATTTATCGTGAAGTGCATCAACATTATATAAGCAATTAAAGGTTAGGTATTACCTATTATCAAATATTAAATACTTCAGGATTTCTAATGATCTATAGTTTATGTAACTTGTATAATAGTTCTTAGAACTTTGACTAAAATCAAAGATCTTATCATATAAAAAAATAAATATTATAGCATTGTTTTTAATTCCAATAAATGTTATAACATTTTTTTTTAATAGCTACTACAAATTATAGGATTTTTAAATTTTGCATTGAGGTAGAAATGAGGGTTCATTCAGAGAGGGTTCAAGTAGCATATGCATAATATATGTAAAAGAAAAAGAAAGAGGTTTTTGCATCAAAACTAGCGATCAACTGAAATGGTTTTTTTTAACCAATTTTTTGAAAAAAACAAACAAAACAATCGATAGCTTATTAATAAGCCCATTTTTTAAACTTAAATTCATTAATGTTTCAGTTTTTTATAAATATTTAATGAACCGGTTATTTAAAAAAAAAAATTGGCTACAATTAAAAGAAATTGATTATATATTTATAAATAAAATGTTTAAAGTATCATATTCAAATTTTTCTGAATTTTATAAATGTAAACCAGTGATTCTTAGCCTGGGTTTGATCGAACCCCATGGGTTCGGTGGTTTCACCCCAGTACCTTCAACAAGGTTAAAAACCACAAATGTAAACGATCAAATGAGACAAATATAAAATATAGTCATTATGTAGCTTATTTAGACTTTTTAAATAGAAAAATGATTTTGATGACTAAAGGGGTATTGAGAAAAATAATATCACAGGTCTACAAATTTGAACTTTCAAAAATCTTTTGGGGTATAAGTATAATAAAAGTTATTCAGTTTTGCTCACTGATTTCAAATCTGTAATTCTTTTTTTCGAGAGTCCGATGGTTTTCGAGAAATCGGTCCCTACTTTTTTAGCTTTTTTGGCCCATTTTCCAACTTCAACTTCAATTTAAGCATAGAAGGATACACATTTTGAGCACTAAAAAATGATGATTGGCTAGTATTTTTTATGGAAATTTCATTTCTAGTCTTTGTTTTGACCTAAAAGGACTCCTAGGGGCGTAGGGTGCCGGAGTAGGTCCAAAAGTCGATGAAATCCTTTGTACTTAAATAACTCCTTGAATATTGCATGAAATGGATTAATAAGGAATGCATTAAAGAGATTAGACCCAAAGCTTTCAAACAAGATGTCAAGCGCCCGATAAGAGCCTTTAATTTTGAAGAAATCGTCCATCAAAGTGTGTAAATTTTCATCCAATTTTGGGCAAAAATTCGCTAGAAATCTAAGACTCACGGTAGATCTAATAAAAAACAAGTGCTATAGACTGTAGTAGTAGAGCGCAGAAGAAGACTCTGACATCAGCTGAAGATAACCAAATTCAAAAACATGGATCTCTTATTTAATTACAAGGCAACTCCGAGGAAAGAGTGGGATTGCAGGGCCATGGATATCCAATGAAAGGAATAGTGTTCCTTGATGAGTCATGTCTCAGTACCCTTCATCTTCATCATCATGGATATGAAGGGAACTGTTTTGAGGAATGCTGGATCAGTCGCCTTAATTTGAAGAAGACGGGATCGGAGTTTCGACGTGCTATAAAATTAGAGATTCATCTTCATGAGAAGGTATTTATCATTTGGATCATCTTTGAGTACACTAAGAACAATTCCCTCTTCAGATTAAGAATAAACATCGCTGTTAAGTCAAGAATGGGGGAAAGAAATGAAGACTCCATTGAGGAGTCAATGTTTGTATGGAAGAAACTAATCTCCACATTCATCTCAAAATTTAAACCGATGTTATCGCTTATATCGCTACGACGGCTCTTGTATACACTGGACTCTCGTTTCATGGCTGTTTCTAGTCTACTAACACACATCTTCATTCGAATGGACACTTTTTTACACTCATGTACCTATCACATTACTGAAAGTCCCTTGGTTTACCGTTTATGTCTCTCAGTACTGAGTCCCCTTCTTCATGTTCTAAGTGGAGAACAAGGAATAATCATGAAGTGTCTTTGATAACGTCAATCGTATTCTGAACAAACTCATTTATTTTTTATACCATTTCTGATTAGGAATTTTATGTTTTTCATGAATTTGTTATATTGAAGAGACTAAATATTTTAATTTATCAACATATACAACTTATTGTACATAACTATTTTAAGATTTAAAATATAATTTCAAAGAGATCATAGATGTTTGGTACTAGATTTACACTTGAGCTTCTTTTCAGGCTCATCACGATACAACATTCAACAATAATCTCCCATCATGCTTGAATTCTAAAACCCTTTATATCTTGATGAAAACATTCTCCCTGCTCGTCACTAACAGCTCCTAAATTGAGAATTTTGAGCCAAGACACAAAAAATATTCATTTTTCTAGAAATATCACAGAAGCAGCAATACAGGTTTCAGATACACAATTTATTCATTTTTCCCCCACTAAACAAACGTCAGTTATAGCTTGCAGGAAATAGATCGTCTTTTAGTAGCACATATATTGGTAATCAGACAATTAGTTTGGATGAAATCTGTACACTTCATTCAAATGGTATGTTCTCTGCAAGTTATGAAGGTATAAGTTCTACATTTGAAAGTGTAACCGAAGATCCAAAAATAGACATTGAATTCATTCATCAAATCTTAAAGAATAAATCTATAAAAATATTTGAAACCATCGGAGTTTCGAATAAAATTGCTTGGGATATATTTCAAACTGCCCGAAAAATAAAGATACTGTCCAAGTTCGACACAGATAATACTATAGATTCTATTATAAACCATTCAGTAAATATAATTAATGCTTCATTCAAGATATTTTCGTGGATTAAGCCCGCCGTAATATGTATATCCACTATCTTGATCGTCCTTCTAATTACATATTTCATATTTTTAAGTTATAAAGTTTATAAGAAAAGAAAGAAATCACATCAGAGCATTCTACATCATAATCATATTATGTTATCAGCATTGTAACTACCATCTGAATCATATAACTCCTTGTCAAACATTGATGATTGAATAATTATATAAATTATGTTATGTTTTTGATATATTTTGTATTTGAGATCATTCATTAGAAATGGTATAAAAAATAAATGAGTTTGTTCAGAATACGATTGACGTTATCAAAGACACTTCATGATTATTCCTTGTTCTCCACTTAGAACATGAAGAAGGGGCCTCAGTACTGAGAGACATAAACGGAAATGAAATCTCCATAAAAAATACTAGCCAATCATCATTTTTTAGTGCTCAAAATGTGTATCCTTCTATGCTTAAATTGAAGTTGAAGTTGGAAAATGGGCCAAAAAAGCTAAAAAAGTAGGGACCGATTTCTCGAAAACCATCGGACTCTCGAAAAAAAGAATTACAGATTTGAAATCAGTGAGCAAAACTGAATAACTTTTATTATACTTATACCCCAAAAGATTTTTGGCTGTTGACCTGTGTATTTAGATATTTAGAGTAGGACAAGACCGATATATCGGTAAGGCAATTAAATAAGTGTGGTAAAGTGTAATCAACCAAAGTTGCCCATAGTTATTATTGATGTTATATTTTCATAAAAAAACTTGATCCATTTATTTAAAATAAAAAAAGAGATTTATACAAAAAAAGAAAAGAACTTAAAAAATTTATATTACTTAACCATTGAAAGCCAGAACAGTGCATCCGTTTCTGAAAGTTTCTTAATTCTTAATTAATATTTTTTACCTATTCACAATAAATGTAATTTAAGGTATATGACATCACTTTTAGCTTAACTTTTTTTTGTTTAAAATCCTATTTGTTGCCAATTTTGGCAGAGTCCAAAAACTTAAAAGTGCTGAGAAAAAAAATTATAAGATGTCATATCTCAAAATTTTACCAGAGGATTCATCTACTTTACTATGGAGATGAAAAAAAGATTAATTTGAATGAAAAAGTCGGATGATTTATTGGTTAGCAGTTTTTACACCAAAAAAAATCCATATTCGGTGTAGCCCTACTTTAGATCAAACTATTGGATTAATCAGGCTCAATGAAGTGAACATCGGTGTAGCTTAAAGGACATACATGCCCTTATTGTCCCTCTATGATTCATTTTCTTAATTCCAAAAAAATTCTTTATTACTTTTTCATGTATCATATTCACGTATTTTTTTTCATAATATTCAAAACAAAAGATTTGGATAAATAAAGTACATATATTAGACCTTCATAATCTTTGAGTAAAATCCTAGTAAATAATGTATATTTTACTTACTTCACCCCTTTTAAGTATTCAGAATGACCAATGGCAAATAATCAAATATTTTAACGCAAAGGTATCAACTTTAAACTGTATAATTCTTTAGTATTTCCAAGATAATTGTACATAAGTATCTTTTAGACATAAGTTTAAGGGGGTCAATTAGAATCATAGGCTCTGGAGATAAAGATTTTTTCTAGAAGAGTAACATTAATTTTGTCTGAATATTAATATTCTACATTTACGTGTTTTTTAATGTTTATTTTTCCTGAAACCTGATTGCCAGAATCTTGATAAGTTTTGCAAAAACTGTGAGGGGAATAGTTGCTTCCCTGTCTAATACGTGTATGGTTACAACTATAGGCGCTGGAACAGGGGCAGGTCAATGGGCCATTGGCCCCTACTTTTTGAAAAGCAACTACAATGCAAAGTTGTGTGATTATCTTGTCATTAATAATTGACTTTTTTTCTGGTACCTTCTCCTCCCCCATTGATGAATTGGTTACGGCACCCCTGGACACAACACAGTTAAAGATTTTAATAATTACTTTACTCTAATACAACTTCATATCTTCTCTGCACCTCATTATCAGTATGAATATAGTACGTAGTACCTAGAATAGTCGTTCAAAATTGAAAAAAAAATCCTCATCATAAGCCGAAAGAATAGTTCCTGTTCCTTAATAGTCTTTCTCGAATGACAAGTCGGATTTTTTGAAAGATCTATACAAATTTTGAAATAAATTTTCGGGATAATGTTTAAGAGTTGGGCTCGTTCACCTCCAAGACAGGACTTAGGACTTTTCATAGCCTCAGTAAAGTTTTTAAAAAATAAGCTACTGAGCCATCTGTCCTCTTATAAAATAACTCTCTTTGATTGCAGTTCAATCGAATATTTTAGTCGAGTAGGATTCACTACTTTATATGGGGAAATAGTTAAATAATTTTCAATCACGGCTCCTTATATTGTTGGCAATTTAATTGCAATTTAATAGCAGCAGTAAATCTACGTATTCATGCATACCTTGAGTAAACATAAATTGTCCCAACTTACTTCTTAATCATTTTTATTACATATCTCAAATTAGATTTACATTTTTATAGGACATAAGCGATGCGCCAATAAAAACTAACTGATAGCACATTCGGCCTATTTTTATTATTTTGGTTTAGTCCTACCTTGCATTTTGTTCAAATAGTGGGTTTTTTTAGACGCCATATTAAGACGCCATATGACATATGCAAATCAAAGTATAGATCGTGTTGGCCATGGGCAATAAAATGTAATAGTCACTCGATGCATGGTATGGACTATAAGGTGGATGCATGAGAACTTCCCATCTGAGCTCTCGGAGCTTCTGGCGCATCATCAACGAAACGTGCAGTCTGGCGTTGTCTTGATGAAAGACGATTCCTTTCCTATTCGCCAATGATGACCGCTTCTTATCGATTTCCAAACTCAAAGGGTCGAGTTGTTGGCAGTAAAGGCACGAATTAAGGGTTTGGTCATAGGGGAACAGTTCATAATAAATAATTCCTTACCAATCCCACCAAATTCAATGCAACACCTTTCTTGCTGTTAATCCCGGCTTTGCAATGGTCTGGGCAGGTTTGTTGGCTTTCGATCACGATCTTCTTCGCTTTACATTGTCGTAAGTGATCCATTTTTCATCTCCTGTTCCAATTCTCTTCAAAAATTGATCGATTTTATAACGATTCTGTAGCGATTCGGAAATTCTATCCATTAGATTTTTATGAGTAAGTTTGTGAGGTACCCAAACATCCAGGTTTTTTTTCTTTTTTTTTTGTAACCAGCCGGCTTCAGATGGTTTAAAACTGTTTTATGGTCGATATTTAAGTCCTCTGCAATACTTACACAACTGACATGATGGTTTACGTTGATACTTTCAATTATTTTATCGACATTTTCGACAACAAGTCTGCCAGTATCTTTGAATTCCGCTACACATTGATGTTCCTTCTTATGGACTAGGTATGTACGAAAGTTTATCCAATACGATGAAAAAACCAATATTTGAGCATGTTTCAATTTCAAAATTTCAATATAGTGGAAAGGACAAGAGATTTTTTTTAAGTGTTGAATTAAATTTATTTTCTATTACATTTTAAAAAATTCAATGAAATTTAAATACATATTATACTGTTTGTAGATTTAAATTGAATGAATTATGTTGATATATATAGATCACAGCATTTGCTAAATATATGTAGCCTGATTGAATAATCAATCTAATACCCCTCAAGTATTCAAATACTATTGCAAAAATATAGCCATGTATTTAGGTAAGAACAATAGTGCACAGCAATAAAAAAAATATGAAACATTTGCAAAATTATTCAATTAATTGACTCACGTAACTGCACTCATGTCTGCATCTAATTTGATTCCAGTATGCAAAATATAAACAATGAATAAAGGTCAGTGTTTTTTTTAAGCCCTGCAAAAACGTATTTAAAGGTGATGAATAAAATGTGATATTTGAAAAAGGAAAAAAAAACAAAGTCAAAAGGATTCAAATATTCTAGCTAATTATTCATTTTAATCCATGTATTTTGTACCATGGCTTATATAGCTCTAACCTTGAAAAAAAAATTGATATCAATGTACATACATACATTCAAAAATATAAGTCAAGCAAGAGTGACAAAAAATGTATTTCATTCACTTTTTATATACATAGATTGATTATATATCTAACTACATATATCATTATTCATGTGATTTTCTATACTTTTTCGCATTTCCGGAACACAGTCAACCACAAATATGCCACAAATAACGATAATAATAATAATAGACTCAACACAATTGATTTCTTCAAGATAATATGACTCAAAAAAAAAAAAAAAACCTCCGTGGGTAATTAGTATCAATTATCTTCATTAAAACTTTAGAGAGTCAACGTCATAAGTATTATTAAATCTACAAAGAATATAATATGTACATACATAATACAAAAACATAACACATCCACATATGAATGAATAGTTGTTAATGAAAAAAAAAAAAAAATGTTCTACACTATGCCTTATTTTATAAAAGACTCTCTGATACTTGACAAAATTCTCAGACATGTTGATGTCATGAAAAAAAAAGAAGGAAGGAAGCTTAATTAAAACTATGGAAAAATTATATGTTCATAATTGATTCAAAATATAACCTCGTACATACATATGTAGTTTTCGTTTTATTAGATACTATACAATGTTTTCATAGTATGTAGCTTTAAAGCATATCTGAGTTGTATGTATAGGTTGGGAGGTTGACTGGAGTTTTAACGTAATTAAAATGGCTTTATCGCCCTTTATTTGTACATCACAGTATGTTTCCTTAAAGTAAAACAAAAATGTTAGTTTTACATAAATTTGTAACACGAAGCTAATATACAATACTTGGAAAGAAGGTAAAAAAAGATTTCTTTAGCCAGGAAAAGGTTGAATAAATATGTGTATGAATGAAATTTGCAGATATTTATGTAATTTTGAATTTTACACGCAAGCATATATCACAATATCTATGTACAAATGACCTTAAAGATCAACAAGTACTTACTAAGATTTTTACAAAAAAAAATAAAACATTTTCGTTATGAACATCTTTACTTATACATAAGTCTACTACTGCTTATGTGCATATGTATCTAGAAGTCCATGTTGTTAATAGGAAGAACTTACTGAACACGGGCGTGCTTTCATTAGAGAACCATCGGAAAAAAAAAGATTTTATTTTTGTATATACATATGTAAGTTAAATAACATCAGTCTTTAAACCATTCTCTACAAATACAAGGACCAATAAACTCTGTGAGACACAGAACACATCTTTTTACTCATCTTCTTATAAAGTGCTATGTTTTAGTTTGATTACTTTGAACCTACAAACATTTATTTAAAACATTTCCCACACTCAAACTGTGACTACAATCTTACCTACACATATTTCCCCCCTAAAAGAACACAACGTATTTGCAAAAGAGAATCGAGATGCACATTGCAACAACATATCTCCTCTTGTCATCACTATTGTTTCTTCAAAACGTTGAAAAGGTAAAAAAAAATAAACAAAAACCACACAATTACTAAATACGAAAAAGTTCAGATTTATATGTATAATATATATGTATAATCAAAATGTCCGGTCTTTGAACTTACTTACTTATGTAAATAAATTTATAATCATGCATTAATTGAAATCAAAATTTGGCAAATTATATATACATTTAAAATAATAAAGTTAGATTATGCATTTATGCATAAATAAACATACTTTATGCTTATTCATACTTACTCTTTGTTTTCTTTCGCAGATGTATGTATGTAAATAGATACCCCTACATATACTGATCTTGAGAATGTAATTCTTAAAGTATAAATGTATTTATATATGTACATATAAGTACTTATGAATGTATTAGTTAAGGGCTTTTATTATCATTACTATTTCAAGAAGCATATGAATCAAATTTTCTTTTTTTGATTTTGTTCAACTTACAAAACTGTTAAACTAGACTTGAGGTCATATTATCTCACCTAAACTTGTACATACAATGAAAATATTCAAAGAATATATTGTTTTTTATTATTGTTACAGAAAAATTCATTTTGAGAGCACTATCATTTTCTTTGAAGCATTTTTTTCCTTCTTTTTGTGTCCATAATAAGGATAAAAACCTCCATCATATTGAATAAATTATTGATAATTAATTGTTATCATTTTAGTATCATTCCGTATTTGTTTTTGATTTTAAAAAACATATCATTACATAGGGTAATTTCATATTCTACATGTATTATGACATATTAGAGTACTCAAAAAGATGAAAAAACTATACTTTAGATAAAGTTATCATTTTAAAACAGTAAAAAACAAAAATAATCTTTAGATTACCTTGAATGATGACATTATAACATTCTTTAAATAGATAAAAGTTTATCTTTTATTCCATAGTGATTCCTCTGAGTTTATGACATAGATAAGTACATTTAAATAGCCTTCATTCATTGCATATTGAGTCCTATTTTCCCTTTTATGTATCCACATACATACATTCATCCGTGTTGAACATTCAACAAAATACATATTTCTAACATTCATGTATGTTTTTAGATTTTTATGTATATAAATACATACATTTCCCTGTTTTCTTTATTCATGACATTCATTTACAACTTCCTCCTGTTTGTGTAAAGCTCAAAACTTCACCGTTATTTCATTTCTTTTACCTTATTCTTTTTTTTTTTTCTCGTAGGTATCTTTAAAAAAAAACAATTTTGAATCTTATTTACATACTTGAGTTGTCTACATATTACATATGTAGAATTAAATACAATTGTAGATTCGTCAATATTTCTTTTGAATTCTTTTTAAAAAATAATATGTAGTATGATCAATTTGACTTTCCTAAAAAATTTTTGATAAAAGGCTTGGGTCACACACATTAGAGGCATATATGTATATGTACAACAAATCTTTAAATTATCTATAATAATAGTGATTAAACTCCCACGTTATTGAGCCTCCTAATATTTCTTTCTTTCTTGTCGTTTCTTTTTGTTTTTGCAAATCGTTGATGCTCAAATAAACGGATATTTAATCACATGTTTAAAACGAAAATCGTTTTCACTTCTGACCTCAAAACTCTTTAGATACCTCATCTTTGTATTTGTTTGTTTCAAATTGATACATAATTATATTTAAATCTTAAATAAATATATCAAAAGGCAATATATATCTATACCTAATGCAGATCCAATGAGGCATGAATGATTCTCAAAATATAGATAATATGCATATAAATAAGTATCAATATACATATATGTATGTAGTTACTTTCTTGACCTAATTTATAATTATGTAAATTTTTTTGATGGATAACACAAAAGCTTCACATAGGGGTTGATGGATAAACTAAACACGTATATACACTATACACACATGAGCATTACTTTTTAAATGTGGTTTTCAGCAAATTTTCTTACAATAATCAAGGAAAGAAAAGGAGTCAAAGGGGCTTCATCTACGTGCTTCTTGACTCAACCACATTAGTTTTTATGAGACCATTTCAAGGCAATTTCGTCCCTGTGTTTTGATTAAATGTGTTTTCATTTTAGAAATCTCTTTCTTCTTCTTCCTTTTCTTTTTTCAACCTTTTTTTTACCATAAGATTGTTATATTATGTTGATAATTATATAACTAAAATTAAAGGAATTCAAGTGTTGTTCAATTAAAACTAAATTACGTCTAATCTCCTTTTTGATAAAACATGTTAATCCTTGTAAGTGTTTAAAAGCAATCATTGTTATCATTGGGAGTGCAGGGAATACAATACTACTTTGTCAATTCCTTTTTGAGATAAAAAATAAATTAATTAAGCAAATATAAAGAAAATATCTACGCAAAAAGTTTCTTTCTAAGAAAACTTACTTGAAGATGATAATAAATACTATGTTCTATTAGCCTCAAAAATGTTATTGTCAATCTGTTCTTTTGCCTTCCCAAGCCCACTCTCCTCCAATTTATTAATTTCATTGGAATTAACAAGAAGCTGGAGCGTTAGGAATTTCACAAGGCTTCACAAATATATACCATAATGATTTGGAATGAATTATGTATGCTCACATTGTAAGGTTTGCCTGTGCATATAAATTCTAATCAAGTGTATCCATGCAAAGGGTACACACCCTTGAGTACTAATATCAAAGTGTTTTTGTTTTTGTTTTCAATAAGGAAGTGTGAATGGAGACACTAAATTTAAAACAAGGGCTGAGTAGGACTTACATATTATGTAAGTATGTGCGTGGTGGATATATTTGATAGTTGTTATCATTTGTTTTTGGAAGTTCATCAAGTACATATAAATAATAGTTTGTAGCTTTGTTGTCCCTTCAATTTCAAGCATGAAATTATTTTGTAATGATGAATATTGAAATGTTCCACTATAAAATATACTGGGCTTTTTCGCAATTCTAGACAATTAAATGGGCTTTATTGCCCAAAGAGAGGAAAACTTGAAAACTTTATTTAACTCAACTTTATTAATTTAAATTCCTTTATTTTATATTTTTGAAGAAGCTTAAATCCAAATCTACAAAAGCTACAATATGTTATTTTAATTTGAGAAACTTTATTTGGGAGGAAGATTAGGAAATTAGAAATTTTATTTGAAGGAATTATAAAAATCAATCCAGGATGGATCATAAAATATTGTACATTCATTTACATCAATAAACTATTGGAACGTGTCAGTGGAATCTCACTTTGTTAGGTATTACTTGCACCAAGGAAGGATTCAACAGACTGTATATAAGCCATAGAGTGTCATATAATCGAAATCTTGGAATAAAAAGTGAAAATATATACATACTTATACAGTACATTCGTACATTACTATCGTATCTCATTACATAGTACCGAAACAACAACAACAACAACAACAATAAAAAAAACCCTCAAAGGAAATATTGCATAACTACTTTTTATCATTCCATACGTGTGTTTAGACTTGTTTACATGCCATCATTACTCCGACTAAGAATTCCTCATGAGAGAGTTACCTACTTAGTTAACAAGATTGAAATCTAATTTTTGTTTCCTCCTAGGTACTGTAGAAGAAGAAAAAAAAGGTTTATTAATTTTTTTTTGTTTTTATTTTTTTGAGAAAAAACTTGTGGGAATATTTTTTTTGTCTTGATTTATTTTTTAAAGCCATTTTAAAAAAAATACTTGTTAAAGTATGTAGTGATAAAAGATTTATTTATGAAGAAAAAATGTGCATGCATATTTAGATAGTGATTGCATATTTGTAAAAATCCTCAATTTCATAATAAAGATTGTTATAACTATTATTATTATTATTACTTTTTTTAAATATCTATAAATGATATTTAGTTTTCCTATTACATGATGGAAATGATTTGTGGCTTCATAAGCGATGAGGCAATAGTGTATTTACTCTTTAATAACACTTATTAATTAAGCAAATTAACTATTCAAATTATGACAACTTATGAATTTTTGTACTTAGAAATTTAGATTTTGATCAGAGAGAATCATCAGCTAGCAGAACATGATATACGTACCATAAAAGGAAGGATTTACATTTTCCGAGTGGTTAATATAAGTAGAGATGAGAATAACAGCGTGACTTTTAACGTCGTTACTTTTTTTAGCAACAAAGTAACTTATTTGATGACTGTTCCTTCCGTTATAGGGAGTTTATACCAAAAAAAAAAAAAATGACTAAAAAGAACTTTTATTGAGAAAATTCCATGAGTCTTATTTATTATCATGACTTGCTTTGTAAATAATTAAGCTTTTTTTTAGTGTATCCCTGTTTAATTAGAAAGGTCCATATTCAAATTTATTTTTCTGCTTTTCTTTGTTTTTTATAAAGTTAAAAATGCAATAAAATTTCATAAGAGTAACGGGCCCGTTGGTAACTAGTAACAAGTAATTGATTAATCTGTCAAATTAACGCCCCCAACACTTGATATAAGTTGATTAGAATTGTATCAGATGTGTAATAAATACTGTGTAATGGCTGAAATTCTCATCTGATAAAAGTTGCATTTTTTGGGTTATAAATAACATATGCAGAAAATTCAAAGGCCTAGAATTCCATACCCTATAATTCAATAATATTATGAAAAATGTATATTTGTTAATTAGTTATGTTCTAATACAATGAGACATATCTTAAGAGATTGCTATGAATCGCTACATGCAAGATGATGTCATGTATTTCAACCACTAACAAAATCCCAACTTGTACACAATATTTATTCATTGCAAATAGTCCTTATTTGCAATTTAGTCATATGTTATTTTCACACACACATACACACAAAAAAAAACTTTTCTATGGAAGTATTCTCATTCACTAACTCACTCAATCATGATAATTGCCTCAAGAGGATTGGACAGTCTACTAAGAAAGTAACAAAAAAAATAAATGAAATTTTACAAATTTCTAAAAATACTTTAGAAGCAAATATTAAGACGCATAGATCACCGGGAATTATTTTCACAGAGAGAAAAAAAAAGTGAAAATTGACCAATTAAGGGATAAATTTTTATTTGGCATGTCAACTTAATGCATTATTGTTCTGTGTATGTTTCATATTTCAAAACAATATTCTTGTGGTGAAAGTTTATATATACATATACATATATATGCATATTTATAGAAAGTTAATAACTACAAATTTACATGTGTACACTAATTTTTTCAATCATGCGGATAGTTTACATATCTTGGTGGTGCATATTCGGACATGAATAAATATATATTCATTGATGTGAACGTACTTTAATAAACAAAGTGTGTAGATTCTTACATACAAACATTGTAACTTTGCAAATAAATATATATATTATATATATATATATATATATATATATATATATATATATATATATATATTTATAAATATGTTATTATTAAATGAAAGAATAGATACATTTAAGCGGAAGTCATTCAAGAAAAATAGGACTAATGACATTCAAATACGGACTATAAATATTTTGATCATTTGTGTGAGACCTTTTTGTGTAAATGAAAGGAAGAAAAGAAAAGGAAGAAAAAAAAACTTTTTGAAGGATCTTACAGAAAGCAGATTTCAATTGTTGTTATATATTATTTCATTATGTATATCAGCCTTGATGATATATGTATGTATGTCCTATCAAAAAGTGTACATACATACATATTGCAAACAAAATAAATGATTACTACATAGCTTTGTATTATTCATACTTTTTATAGCCAGAGTAACAATGAAACGTACAAATAACTTGTGACCTCGAAATATGTATATGCATAACATATTAGGTGTTTCATTAATTATTTTCAAGGCTAAGCTCATGACCTAAAATCATATACATATATAAGGTAACTTTATTTTTCAATTTATCCATAAACTCAAGTATGAGTCTTGTTTAAATCAAAGAGGAAATTTAAATGCGATGTTGGACAGAGTTCTTACTCATGGACCTTAAAGATGAGTACACAGAGTATACCTATTATATTATATGTATAATGTAATATTATTATTTAAATACGAAGGTAGAACATATATTTTTATGACGTCAATGTTTGAGGCCCTTCCTGTAAGATGCAGGATGTTAATAATTAGGGAATTATGTACATAAATTGTACATATGTGTACTTATGTATGTTAGTAGAATGATTATAAATGTATTTATCAAAATGAATTAGAGAAATGAAACGATACAAATTCTACATATAACTACTACATCTATGTATTTAATTCTTTTTAGATAGAAGCATCTGAGCTTAGTCGGGATTCAAAGCGACTCTCAAGTCTACCTTTTCAATTCAGAATTCCAAGAACGGGCTTTACATGCAAGAGTAGAGCACCTGGATACTATGCTGATGTCGGTGCTAGTTGTGAGGTGAGTTTATACTGTATACATATACACGGGTGTAAAAACCAGGTTTAATTTGAGGTCACACAACTTTTAAAATCATTTTCGTACTCCCTATACATAGTCTAGATTTTACGTTTCCAGATGGGTAACTTTTTTTAATGTACAATTTAGAGTTTTCTCTTAATCCATCGTGTTTTTTTGCTACCGGTTTGCTAACATTTCTAGAATGAATTGCAGTATCAAATAGGAATTCCACAATTTATTTTATTGTAACAATACGACGAATATATATGTTTAAGCCTTTTGGTTGTTAAAATTTTGTTGAAAAATATTGAAAATTAAAAAATTGACGGTAAATTTTACGACTTCTCCCTAAGGAAAATTAAAAAATGTAATCCCAAAAGAATATTTTTTATGATAAATAAAATTACAAACTCAAGTTATTTTGTTATACACTTAAATATAATAGAGTAATGTCTACAAAAAAAAATTATAGACTGTCCGTAAAAATAAATATATCCACCGTTGAAAATGAAATAAAAATACTGGAAGGGAGTAAATGTACTGCGTATAGCGTGCATAAAGCATTTATTTATTTGCCAATTTCATTTAAAAATGGATGTTTTACTGCTACTGTCTTTCGGTCGCCTTTGACAAAATTTATTTTATCTTAAAAAAAAAAGAAATCATTAGATATATTTTTGATCATCTCTCCTTCTCGACCCATGTCCAGTATACAGAAGCACTGCTTCAGTAAGTACTCAAAAATAATATCATTGTATGGATTACTAATACGAAACTTGTAGATTCAGCTTCTTGCCACTAGAAATGTTAGTCATTGCCATCGAATGGTAGTAAATTTATTTTGAGTCACATGCTTTTTGTATATATTTATTTATCAGCATTGCAAAACACAAACATACTTCTCTTCAACCTAAGGATTTGCTCTTGTATTCGAAATAATAATAATTCATACAAATAAATAGTTTGTAAATAGTTTATTTTGTACATTTAGATCTTATAAAGTAGTTACACATATTATGTATATTAGGATAAAATATTGAGACTATATTTATTAGAATAACTTTAAAGAGAAAAGGCTTATTGTAAAGTATAAACACATTAAATGAGCTTTCAATTTCAATAATTTCATTTATATTTATATATATATATATATATATATATATATATATATATATATATCGAAAAGAAAAGGAGTTTAATTAATTAGTTTAACCTTTCATCATTCCAAAAAATCTAGAGCAAACTTATTCAAGACATTATCAAAATTAGAGCCGAGTTAAAACTTTAATTGACATGACATGGGTGATCCTATTTTGATTTCCAAAAATAAGAGAAAACTTGGCCACATGATTTTTTTAAATTAATTAATTTTGAGTCTTGTTTTTGTTAATTATATATAAGATCATTTTGATCCTAATTCAAATTAGAAAAGTCATTTTCAAGAATAATAATAATTTAATTTGTACCTTTATTTTTATTCAAAAAACATGGACATTGCATGAATTTATAAATAAAAAGAGGACCCAGTCTTTTTTTTTTTTTTTTTTTTTGATTAATCAGACGATTTTTAATACAATAACTTAACAATTTTCAAGAAGTGTAATGATACTTTTTTTAATAAATGGTAATTTATTTCAACGCACACTTTTCATATTTCATAAACCCATATCGAGAATATTTGCTATTCTATGTCGAATACGAATTATTCTCAAAAATCCAATAATGATTTCGACAAGCCGATTAGTTCGTACAGCTCAATTAAAAACACTCAATTTCATAGCATATGTATATTAGGGAAATGACAACAAGGACTGATGGATTAATGATGACTTAATTTCAAATTCAATACAATATTATGTACAATAATAATATTATATGTATATATACATAGGTAACCTCAAGGCTCCGCTCCATTTTTTCTTCCTACAAACTTACCTTAAAATCATATACCCACTTTTTTTCTATAGCCTAAGTTGTCTAGACAATATTACACATGAAATTTGAAGAGACCCGTTAGTACATGACGTATGTACATTATATTCATTCATTGTATAGTTATTTGTATATTTTTATCAAGTGGCATGAGTTTTTAAATTATTATTCTGTGTCCATTTTACATTTTATTTTTATAACAAATTGGGATTTAATGAGAGGGAATTAGTGTAGTTAGTTATGTTTGTATGTGTATGTATATAACTATGCATAGTATAATGGGGGGGGGGGGGGAGTAACCGTGAGTTATTCAAACATATATATATATATATATATATATGTACGTTGCTTATGTTATTTAATACTTGGAATAGAATGACTCTCTGATTTTTTTTTCATTTGTATCCATTTAGATAAATAAAAAATAATAATAAAAACTCAATGCTTGTTTTTAGAAAACTTCTTGCATGATAAGACAATTATCATTAACAAGCTTGTATTGATGTTTCTTTATTTTATTTATTCTGTAAATTTTTTATCAAAGAAAAAATATTAAAGTTTCATATACATAAGTACATATGTATCATGGTTGAAACATAATTATGTAATTATGTTGGAATACATTGTAAATTTGTTATTAATCATGTTGTAGAAAATACGTCTAAATAATTATTATTAAGGATACAATAATTACTGACATTTTATATATTTATCTATGTTATGTAAATAAATGTAAAAATAATTGCATAAAGCAGCCGTATTCAAATCTTTTAATGAAAATTGTAAAATTGAGGGGGGAGTTATTCATTTACTAACTGGGGAGAGGGGGGGGGGAGGGAGTTGCTCCTTGTTTCCCTATAAAAACCCCTTGCATAAAGGAATCAATTCATTAAAGAAATCATGACGTTTTAAATAAAGAGCTATCTAAATACTTAGCTACAATATTTGACTTTTGAATGATGAAATCTTTGAGAGTTGAATGAAATGAACTTCAATTGATTCAAGTCATTATAGTAATTGTCTATTATGTATGATGAGTCAGTACATACAGCGTGATGTATATCGAATCAATCTCCAAATTTGTCTAACTTACCCAATAGTACCAACCTAGTTCTACAACATAATGTGTTTTTAATAGATGGTAATAATGCTCAGTAACTGTAAATAATAGCTATCTTTTATCTTACACATAAACACATAGGTCTTTAAATGTAATTATCAAAAATTAATATTAAAAAAAAAATAAACAATTTAGTGCTTTTAAAGATTTGTTGATTACATCGAATTAATTTCATGGTAAATTAATTGTAAGCGTCAATAGACAAATACGAATACGAACATACCTTATATATTTATTGAAGTGCATTTTTATATTGCATAATTCATTTTGATTGTGTGATTCATAGATAGTTTAAAAATGATTTATTTATTCACTAGTATACAACATTTCCTATAAACGATGCATTTGTTGCAAACATTTTATTTAAGTACAAAAATGTACATACTTGTAATAATAACATATGATGATTATTTAGTATTTTATAAGCTCGTGTATGAAAAATAGATTTGTAATTACTGTCGTATATTCTTTTAGCAAAATATGACATATTGATGCAGAAATAGAACATATTTATGTGATTTTTTTTCAACCTTGAACATATTTATATGTATTACCTGCAGTGATTCTTAATCACTTTTTGATTTACAAATTTCTTGATATTTTTATGTTGTACATAGTCTGACGTTTATGCTGAAGTTTGTCGAAAATATCTTCACATAATCCATGTAATGACAGTCAATGTTGGGTCAATGTTACTCTTTAAAGAAATTAATTACACAGGTCTTCAAATTTGAAATGTCAAAAATCCTCAGGGCTATACATAAATATAATAAAAATTATTTACTTGATTTATTTGTACGCTGAAATCAAATCTGTAAAAAAAAAATTCGAGACTCTGACAGTTTCTTAGAAATTGGGCCCTACTTTTTGAGCTAATTTGGCCCACTTTCTAACTTCAATTTCAATGTAAGCCTAGAAGAATACTCATTTTGTGCATTAAAAAATGATAATCCGCTAGTGTATTTAATACCAATTCCATTTCCAGTCTTTGTTTTGATCTAAAGAGACTCCTGGGGCATAGGCGACGGGAGTAGGCCCAAAAGTCGGCCATATTGTTTGTTCTTAAATAACTCCTTGAATATTACATAAAATGGATGAATAAGGAATGCATTCAAAAGCTGAGACCTACAGCTTCTAAATGAGATTTCAAGCGCCCAATAAGAATCCTTTACTAAGAAGAAATCGTCAATCAAAATATGTAAATTTTCATTCAATTTCGAACAAAAATTCGCTAGAAATCAAAGACTCACGGTAGAGCCTAATCCCATCCCCTACGCCCCTAGGATCTCCTGTAGATCAAAACAAGGACTGGAAATGGAATATGCATAAGTACATTTAGCATATCATATAAAAAGGAATCTATAAAAAACAAAAATAAATTTGAATTTGAACCCCTTCTAATTTAACATAGGTACACTAAAATAAAAGCTTTGTTGTTCAAAGAGCTAAACATGATCATGAATTTATGAGAAATTAAATTAATGTAACTATTAAAATTAATTTTTTTTAGTATACATATGTAAGTAATGTAATATTTTTTTTTTTACATAACTCCGTTATTTCTTTATTTTTAGAAACGAATGATAATTCCATCTCTAATGACAATTTCCTTGAATTAAAGTAATTAAAATATTTTATTTAGGTATTAAAAATTTTCAAGTACTTTAAAAAAAACGAATTCTACTCAATAAAATATAAAATTGTAACTAAGAAAAAGTTCATGCTTTTGAATTTCACATTTACAATTTGCTATTTCCCTATAGTTGCCACATTTATTTACTCTTTAATATTCATCAAATTTAGGAGAACTGATGATAAAATAAATGTGAATTTTTCAGTTTGAAAAGAAAATGCCATTGAAAGTCATATTATCTTAAATGACCACAATACCTTGCGATCGTGTTCGTTTCATAAATTTGCTCCAATTTAATTTCTACTCATTATGAAGAAATGAAAAAAAATATGTAAAGCTATGTTTCTATGATACAAAGTCGTAAATATATGATTTCGAACATTGGGCAACTCATTGTTTTAAACAAAATAATATCCTGAGAATTTGTGTATTCCCAAATGAAACACTGTGAAAAAAAAAATTTCTTTTTTATTTTAAAATTGCATGATATATTTTGTACACTTTTAATGAGGAGATATTAAAATATACTTATTTGAATGCATTGATATGCAATTAATATTACTAAATCATTGGCTTACATCATTGAATATATTTATAAGTCATGTGCAATATGACGTATGCATGCATTTGGACAGATGGAAGTGACATTTTATATTTCACAATCATGATTTTACTTGCACATGCATTATATATATGAATAAAGAATGTATTTATGCATAATTTTGCTTTTATTTGAGCTTTTAATGCTTGAAAGCAAAATTATCCAAGGATCTAATTTATCTATATAGCTATCATCATAACAAATGAACATGTTTTATAAGAATACATTATATATCACAGCGAAATATCCCACTAAAATAAAACTATACACTATTTTGCTTGAGTGCAATCTAATTAGGCCTAATATTGGAAATAATTGACTTTGAAATGAAGTATCTGGAATTCAAGTATTTTTCATATCATTTATTATCACGACAAGCATTTGTGTGCACTCGCAATCTCAAGGGAAATCTCGAGGGAAAGAAAAAATTGAAAAAAAATATTTGGTTGCTACCCTTCTGTACTTTGCTTATCGTCAAGTTTTTAATATTGAGCAGAGTTATTATTTATTATTTACGTTGATAAATTCTACCAATATACAAATCAATAGTTAATACTCCTATAATATTCAAAAATTCAAAAAAATAGGGCTCGCAATCCTTTATTTAATATATTTTTTATATATCAAAATCATAATTAATAATTCATAAAGTTCATATCCCGTCGTGTCAGCTGCATTAAATCAGAATAGTTCACCGATGAAAAACAGCTTAAGAGAGAATACATAGTATTTTGGTTTATCTCAAAAAGCTCCGAAGAATTCCGTAGTTGGTATGAATTGACTAACAAACAATTGATTTTGTTTTTTTTTCTTATTTTTTAAAGAAAGGTTGCGAGATACTATACAGATAACGATGTTTTAAAATATATATATGTATAAGACACTTGCGTTAGAAAGCTTTTGAATCTTCATATCCAAATGTAATATTAATTATACATTATACATCCCCCCCTCCATTCTACTTACATATATTATATTCTGATGCACATTACAAAGTAATAATAATCGAGACAAAATGTATTGCATCTATGAGACAATAAAACTCATTTACAGATGCTTTAGTGCTTTGTTGTAATGTAATATTAGCATAGCTCTCTGATTAATTTAATGAGTCACAACTCATAATATATTTTGAATTGCATAAAAAATGTCTATCTAAGAGACATGGTTACATAATAAATCAATTTTAATATTTATCTATTTCTGGCTGATTGAAACATTGATATAAATCAATTATTTCCACAAATAAATGGACATGAAAGATTGAGAGATTTTTTTATTCTATTTGTATGGAAGTGATGTCTCCAATTACTTCAATAAATGTTTTAATTAATGAATATCTATTTTTTCAACATTCTCCCTTGACTGACCATCAGGATTGTCGAGACTTATTGATATGGGGTGTGGCAGTCTTATGAAAATAACGTCACTTATTAATGATACTATAATCCTAAAACTTTTCATTTTAATTGCTTTTCAAAAGATAGGGGGCAATGACCCCCCCCCCCCTTATTCTGGCAGCCATCCTCACCATGGCAATAACACTATGTTTTCTTTTATTATTACAGCAAAGATATTTTTTAATATTATTCATTCAAAACATTATCATAAAGAATTATTCCTATAAAACTCTTTGAAATGATTCTAGGACAAAATTCTCCGGTGGATACCCACCCACTTCTCAAGAAAAAATCCCTTACGGACAAAAGAGATAAAAAGAGTCTAGATTTGTTAATTTTTTGTTTTTAAATCTGAGACTAAACGAGTGAGATCGAATAAAAAAAAATAACCATGTGCTTAATCATCACTCTTTTTCGTTCTCTGAAATTGTATCCATTTGCAGATAGGTCAATAATGAAGTCATTTGCGTCTTTAATGTTAGCTTTTAACCAACAAACACTAGGCCATACTCTTGGTACTTCTAAAAAAAAAGTAAATTAAACTAAAACCTTGACCATGAATACACCCGGCATTTGGAGCGAAATAAATCCTATGTTGAAAATAAAAAAATCTTAGGAATTTGAATTTTGATTAAAAAATTCTAACTTATAAACCAGAGTAAACAAACTTAATCCCTTTCATCTCAGGGGGAGTTGGTTGTCTGTGGGGGATTTTTTCCTGATGGTATTTAGGTACTATAGTGACTTTAAACTATTGAAGTATTTGCAAATGGCTCTATACTAAATTGGTATTTGACCCGATACTTGCAAGATTACTTTGAGGTACAGACACAACTAAAAATATGTATTGGGTCATTCGTACAGCTAATTATAGTAATGACTTTCTTTTAATGCCCCTTATCAAAATTTTGGAACATTTTGGAAACTGGTATACATATTGTCAGGGACCGGTTGTAAAGACACAAGCATATCCACATGAGATTGTGATCTGTAATGAATACATTATAAATTGTATACATATGCATTTTGGATCTGAAAATAACGACAACTGGATCTTGATTAAGATTGTAGCTGCTATTTATAGAATATGATAGTTGTTCTTAGACTGTGCAACCAGATGCTCCAGAGATTCTTGATGGGGTGCCCCGGGCAAAATGTTTCTTTTTTTTATTGAAGAATCATGGAATTAAATTTTATCTTCTTAATGAAAAATCGAGTTCAAAAGTTTATCTTATGAATGTACCCTGGTATAGAAAACTGATTTGGTCTAAAAAATAAATAAGATAATGAATGTTGAGAACTCCTGGCTAAGAACTTTAACTTTACCCTCAAAGTTACTTGATTAGCAGCTCAATTCGAACTACATGCAACTGCGATACTTGTAGTGAATTTAATTAAAATATTATTCCACAATAGAACACTCATTAATTTAGCTAAATATTGAGGAGCAGACAAATATTATATTGCTCTTTAATAAATACATGTATAAAGCTAAAAGGACAATATTTATCACAATATCATTTTAAATCACATTATGTTTATATAGGTATGGTACTTTTCGGATAAATAACCGTTCGGCAAAAATGTTTTCGGGGAATTGTCCGCCCACATTCTAAACTATCATTAATTAACCCCTCATTTTAATAAAGAAAGAGTCTTTAATAATAAATAATTATATTATTCATATGTATCTTTTGACTTTTGTATTAGGTTTATCATATGTGCACGGAACGTGGGGGAAAACAATCCTTTCTTTGTCCTCCTAGAACAAGATTCAATCAAAAGACATTAGTTTGTGATTTTCGGAGAAATGTGAAATGTACGGATTCTTCTGAATTTTTCCATAAAAATATTGTGCTAGAAGAAAAATCCAAGGAAGAGAGAATCAAAAATAGCCGTGGAAACAAGGGAAAATTACTTAATTCACGTAAGAAAAGAGTGGGATAAAAAAAAGATTACAAACATATTTTTAAATTTATGCATATGCCTACTTTGAAGTTGTGTGAGAAATAAGATCTTACATGATTTTTTGTACACCTAAAAGATCTATATATTCTTATAAATTCTTCTTCACATTTAACATTTATTTCATTTTAACTTCTTTTTCTGATATTGATTGTAATTATATCTTTCTAGGTGGAGTAAACACTCATAAAAGACCTCGTCTCAATCGTCATTTTGAACGATTTGGTCTCGTGGAAAAAAAGCCTCAATATATTAAAACTCATGGAAACGGACAAATGAGTTTTGCACCGCTATTCAAAGAGCGAAATCGTCATAACCTTGCACGAATCCTTGACGTACCATCTACTATCAAATATAAGCAACCAATGCAAAAGAACTCATTTTCTCTAAATGAACTTAAAGAGCAGGAAACCTCTCCTAATCTTTCTAAAAAACATAAGCAAAATTCTCCCATCATACATGTAACGCCGGCCAAAGCTCCCAAATTACGGTTATTAATCGCCCAAGAAGGAGGAGAGTCTTTGACAAAACTACGTCAGGATCCAGAACAACCTTCTCAGGAACTTTTACCACCTCCACCACCATCTGTGAATCCATTTCAAATTGTAGGACATGTCATGAGTTCAAAGGAGCTTGTGTCATTTCCTGACTCTCCCATGGTCAATATATCAGTTACATCGGATGCTCAGCTTGGAGGAGACCCTATCCCAAGTGTTGGAAAAGGAAGGGCATCAAATGAAGAACCACATTTTGTTGGAAGGAATACTTTAGGCTTACCTCTACAATTGAAGAAAGTTTCCAAAAACAAAAATCCTCCACTCATATGGGTCTCGCCTGCTAGTTTAGCCAGATCACCCATGGTGAGTTTAAGAAGGTTATGGGATCGAGATTTTCCTATTCGACGCACTCTTACTATGTCATTTCCTGACCAGAATCGCCAAGAAATTCTTAGACTTACATCCTCAAATAATTCCTTGTAACTAGGAATATGAACTTTGAAAGACTTATTCAAATAAAACGTGACCATAAATTATATTTAGTATTAATTTTAAATACATTTATTTAAAGGTATTTTTGAATATGTATTGAATATATTTATATTTATACAATTTATACACAACTTTAAATACGAGTTTTTATTTTAACTTTTGTGCATATTTTATAATGACTCTATACTAATTGACCGTTCAATTGACTCCTTTTTTTCCTTCATAGATTGTATTTCGTAGACAGCTCTATAATTTCGATTTAAGCTAAAATAGGCAGGATACTTTATGTCAAAATCGTGAGACTTAGCCCTTTCATTTCGAAATAATGATTTAGAACTGAACAAATCCACTATTGGGTTTACAAGAATGGTATTTGACTTATTAGACCCCAAGGAGGAGACTGAATCCAGGCTTTTAGATCGTTTTAAATTTCTTTTAATAGGAACTTGTTCATTTCGGCTAAGAACTTGCATTGGATTTGGGGGAGAATGAATTATCTCACTCTCTGAAGAAGATGATGATGATACTCTGACACATTGCTTTATTTGAGTATCTTTAGAGTCTGAACTATGTTGTAAACTTACAACACTTCCATCATGTTCATCAGAATATTCTTCGGCACTTAATTCTTGTATTGTATGTGGTATGATATGTTGATACCTAAAATGATCAATAAATAAAAAACTATCTCCGTAAAATATTGTACATATGTAGTATAATTATAATCTTTTTCAAGTAATATAGTTTGGTGATTTGATAATTATAAAGTATTAAATCATGCTAATTTGAATTACAAAAAATTGACTTACGCAGGGCACAATGTCATTTGTTTAGTAGGTCTTTCATTATCTTCTTCACTATCAATATCACTAGAAGTTGAAGTCTTTGAGCTTTCACTTACGAAAGATACCTCCCTTAGAACTTGAGGAGCCATCATATCATTAGTTATGTCCTTGTCCCATTCCACCAAGAACGACTTTTTACGAAGATTTGGAGGTGAAATTTGAAGAATAGGTAACTCATCATTGCTATCCGATGAAGACTCAGTTTCAACAATGATCTTTTCAGAATATTTTTTGTTATTTATTGAATCACCTTTTTCTTCTGATATTTTTGAGAATTTGGAGCTCAGTCGTGTAGAATCTTTATGAAAGTTTTCAAAATAGTATATCAAATTATTTAGATATTTCGTCTTGAGTGTTCAAAATAAGGTTTAAATTTAATTTATAATATTTATTTAATTAACTTTATTATTCTTAATATAAAAAGGGAAAATCCAAATAGGACTCCTGCCTACCTGTGCTCTCTTCTTCCTCAATTATAGATTTTCCAAGGCTGCTATAATCATTATCATGCTCCTTATTTTTTAAGTTAGGCATATCATTTAAGGAATATTTTTCATCAGGAGTATTTGTATCAATAGTTTTTAAGAGTTTAAAGTTGGAATGATCTGGAGTAAAATTTGCTTCGATCTGTGATGCGTCCATTTGCTTTCTAATTTGAGATATTGGAACATATTTCATTGACATTTGAGATGCACGGCTGTTAATGTTGGGTAAAGATTGGGTGCCGATTCGGATATGATTAGCTAAGCTTTCTAATTGGCGTACATTGTATGAAGAGGTAATTTTTCTGTATGCATCAAGTTTATGGGCGTCAGAGGAAAAATTTGAAGAAGACGAACTTGAAAGTGTTCTTGGAATACATTGCTTTATTTCTGTTACAGATAAATCATCTTTTGCTTTTAATTCATTAATATGATCATTGGTCTTTTGGGCATTGGTGGATATTTGGGGTACAGAGTCGTTAATTTTTGGTACATAATTTGTGTCAATTTGATTGGGATTGCTTAGACTTTCTAATGGATGTAAATCGCGTGAAGAGGTAACTTTGGTGTATGAATCCAATTTTTGACTGTCAGAGGAAGAATTGGATGAAGACGAACTAGAAAGCGCTTTTGGAATACATCGTTTTATTTCTGTTTCAGAAAAATCATTGTTTGCTTTCATTTCGTTATGATTATTGGTCCTTTGTGCATTTGTAGATATTTTTGACCCTTTTTTTCCTTCATTGTGTTCATGAAAATTTTGAAAATGAATAGAATTTGTGGATATCTCGGATACAATAGACATGTCTCTGTTCAATTCTGTGATGTTGGATGCATTTTCCATATCAGATAAGTCCTTTTCAGTGTCTGTTGATGAAGTGTAGCATACTGGCTCGCACATTTTCAACTTACTGTCATAAATTTCTATTTTATGGTATTTTTGATTATCATCGGTGTGTGGACTAGAGATAATAGATTCATCTAAACTGTCGATTAAAATATTTTTGTCCCTCAAAGTGGAGGATATTATTTTATCATCTGTGATGCTGAATTCACCATCAACGATCTCATATTTATTTTCAAAATTTACTTTTTCATCATAGTGCGACTTCGAAGTATTATTAGACCTTGATAAATCTCGACTTTTAAAATTTAGGCGGACAAATTCGGTTTCATCAATGCTAGTAATGTCACTATCAGAGCTCTCTGAATTAACAATTTTTATTTTTTTTGGAACTGTATTTGATACAATTATGGTACGTTCACTAGCATCTGAATCATGTCTTTGATTCAATTTCTTATCAACAGTATCCAATGAACTCGATACTGATGAGCTGTTTGATTTATTGTTTGAATGAAGGGAACTTTCAGATATTAAATCAGGTTTTAAACTATTCAAAGTGGGTTTTAGTTCTGAAAGTGCTTCTGATTTCCGTTTTGGAGAAGCTTTCTCTAATATTCCAACATCAACAACAGCAACCGGTGATGTAAATAATGGAACTGAATTCTTGGGGTTAAATGGTTGATTGATTTGATTTAGATTAACAGGGTCTTCGGACATATTTGGACTATCATATTTAAATCCATCTGAAGATGGAATACAAAGCACTTTTGCTTTAGATATCGAAGGAGGTTTAGGAGCTATTTTCTTCTTTTTAAGATGGCTATTGTCACTAATAGAATCAAAGAATTCTTTCTCCCCCTGAAGTCTTCCCTGAAATATAGATTGTACATTGATAGATCAGTTTAAGCACATGATATGTATGTACAAGAATTAAAATGTCAGTTTTGATAAATAAATGAGTAATTTTACCTCCAAAGACTCTAGAGTTTTATTATCAAAATTAGAAGATTTTACATCTACAAAATTTGCTAACAATATATGTGTATTATTAGAATTTATCGAACATAGAATCATTAATATTTCATCACAAAATAATTTTTGAATGTTTATTATACTCGATAAATATATATATATATTTGATTAATGTACTCTTTGATTATTAAATACAGAAGATAAGTAAACTTTTTTTATCTTTTATGGCGACTTAGTAAATAATACAAACATAAATACTTATACGGTATGTGATCACTGATCATTATATACACATAACATATTTTATTTTTTTCCCTCTTTGATTATTCCGAAACAATTATAAGAAGTGTATTCAACAAAACCTTACCGTATTCTTTCATTGCGTATCATGTTTCAATAAGTTCTATTAAATCAGAAGCTAAATCACGCAACCCATTGTGGGAAAAAATCATCTTTGTAGAAAAATTCTTGTTGGGAATCTAATATGACGTTTGTACAGTTATACATCAGTAATATTTTGTCGCTGTTTCCATATAATAACAATACCACGAGGGTATTTCAAACAATTCTTCCCTTTTGAGGTCATATTTAATATCCTCTAAAATTATTTTGAAGCTAATAAAGAATTGAAATCGATAACTTATTTCAGTGGACAAATTTATCAGCTTGAGCAATAAATTCAATAACTTTTTACAGCATTTTGATAAGAAAATCCTTGAAAAAATCTTGATTTGGATTTGTATGCAGAAAATATGCTGTAAGTATATTTTTATAGGCTTCAAAATAATTTTTGAGCATGCTAAATATGACTTCAAAATGGAAGGATTGTTTGAAATTTAGGTGGTGTCCCTCCAGGTGTAATAAAACTTATTGCATGTTTCTTTATCTTGTTTATTTTTATGTATTGCTCATATAACATGATATGAACAAATATTTTTTTGCGATCATTTTTATATATGAAGTCATATTTGTTTGTAATTCAAGCTCTTGTGTACATAATTACAAAGAATTTTTGAATGCATTTAATTGTTTAGCCTATTAATTTCTTTGAAAATTATTTTTTATTTGGCCTTGTAAAAAAGAAAAACCGTCATTGATCTACAAAATAATAATTAATAATATATAGGCAGGTAAATTGATACAGTATGATTATTAGTGAATATTTTTATCAGTGATTCCACTATCCATCCATTGATGGATTATAATTATTAATGTTATGTATACTTCTCCATTGTGCATCCATTGAAAAGGATAAAATACAAAAAAAAAGTATAAATTTTCTTAAAAAAACGGATTTTGAACTCTAAAATTGAAAAATCAAAACAACGTAAAGATTTTTAATTTTGGTTAAACCGATTTAATAGAAACTATTTTATTCTTTGTAAAACACATTGAAAGAACTAAACTTCTATCAAAACACTTTAAATCATACAACAATACATACCTTTGTAGACAAAGCAAATAAACCAAAAAGGAAGAGTTGATACAGTGACAATAAAAAAAGCAATTTCTATAGATGATTGAAATAGTTAAAATATTAACTTGTATTTACACTGACATGCCGCTTGTGTACAAAAGTAATGAACTTGCTGTACAAAAGAAACAGTGACAAAAGATGCAAAAGCAAAATCCAAAAACGAAATAGGGCCTTTTTATGTAGAGAAATAAAATAAAATAATAAATATTATTCAATATGTATTATCATGGTGGTAAAAAATGGGGTAAAGGTTTGATTTGAGGTCCTAATACTTTTGAAACTATTTTCGCACTCCTTATAGTCTAAATTTTACGTTCACAGATGGAAAACTTTTTTTAACATACAGTTTTTGAGAAAATTAGGGTTTTACTTTGATCCATTGCGTTTTTTTGCTGCTGGTAAGAAACATTTCTAGGACGAATAACGGTATTAAATAAGGATTCCACAATTTATTTTATTAATAATATGACAAAAATATATTTCAGATATTTATTTGTTAAAATTTTGCAAAAAATATTGGAAATTAAAAAATTGACAGTAAATTTTGTGACTTCTCCGAGGTAAAATTGAAAAATGTAGTCCCAAAAGTATGTTATTTTGTTTTACACTAAAATATAATGGAGTAATGTTTACAAAAAATCTTTGATAGACTGTTCGCAAAAATAGTTATTTCCTCATTAAAAATGAAAATAAAGATTAAATCCCAATTTGATACCATAATTCATCCTAGAAATGTTTTTTCCTGGTAGCAAAAAAAGACGAAGGATCGAGTTAAAACCCCAATTTTCTCAAAAACTGTAAATCAAAAAAAATTGCCCATTTAAGAACGTAAAATCTAGACTATAGCGAGTATGAAAAGGGTTTCAAAAGTTCCGGGTCCTCAAATCAAACCTCTACCCCAATTTTAACCACCGTGAAGGTACAACTATTGACACTTCACTTTGATTTTGAAATGGTGCGTATTATAGTGTATCAACTATCCCCATTCTCCCTCCTACCCTTTTAGTCATCTTGGCTAACCGCGATACTCGTTTAAACAAACGAACAAAAGGACTTGCGTCATTTATGTTTAGACAAGCTACTGGGACCAACTTTATAATATTGTTAGAAAATTATCAAAAGCTACGATTGTGATATTGACCATATCTAATTCACACAATTAGAAACAAAACTACATTTTAGATATTTTCGTGATATCATAGAGGATACAGAAATGAAATTAAAAATGATTTTTTTCATCAATTGAACTCTTCACATAAAATTACTAAGATAATTATTTATTCAATTCCCAATAGGCGTCAATATAGGTACTCACAATTAAATTATAATGAATAGATATGCATTTGTGTATGGATATGGATAAAAGTCAAAAGAACTCAAAATTAGATTAATGTAACAAAATGGAATTTCCCAAATTAGTTTCGTCAGTAAATGTTTTTCATAATGAAAAACCCAAGCATGAACATATTGTGTTATTTGAAAAGGGGAAGACTCATGAGTTGGTGCTGACAATTAAGACAAAAACAAAGCTACATACATGTAGCAGAAGATTAACAGTCTTAAATAAATACATACCTACAATTCTGACAAGAAAATTTACAACATCAATTACATAATATGTACGGAGATGTATGTGAAAGAGTAAAAACACACAAAAAAAGTAATAATAAATTACAAGGAGAAGGTAATTTAACACATAGCAACTCAGTAATCTCCTCATTACATTAATATTTCAGTAATATAAATAAGAAAACCAGACAGACAGAAAAGCGACACAGTAATTTATTTGTAACATACACAAGTTTTAAAATATAAATATATAGGTATGTATATACAAAACGATAGAATAACTTTCATAAACAATTACACAAAAACTATCACGGACTATTACACAATTGATTTATGAAAAAATATGGCTATATATTTAAATGATACAAAATGGTTGCTAAAAAGTTAACAATACAGAAACAATTCATTTTAATTTGACAAACAGATAACTTGACACTGAAGGGACATACGTATAATCATCTTACGTTTTTAGGTGAACTAGAACAAAGAGTGACTTCATCGTAGAGAGTATGAAAAGAATCACTTCTTACTGAAGCAAAATCCTGGAAAACAAAAATAATTATGAAATTTAAATAACTTATATGTACACATATATGCATATTTTATCACTCTGAAATTCAACTAATAAAATTATACATTAAATAGCAAAGTTATGAGTCATTGGGACTTGAATATCAATTAGAATTGAGCTTGATTCAATATTTATTACTTTTTACCCATGTTATGTATTTTACAGTTTTTTAGGAAAAATAATAAAAAATATACATTTAGACGGATACCAATGCCTTCAATCTTCTCACTGCACAAAGAATGCTTATATTTTGGCTCCGTATATCAACTGTTTTCTTATTTAAACTTCAAAATACTTGACTTTTTTCTTTTCTTTTCACGGAATGTTCATAATGTCACAACATAATCAGATAATCCATATTTAGCAATTTTTGGATTGCCCCATATTGACGACCAATTTATAAATCATTCCATTGATCATTTTTGAGATTATCAAAAATACTGGTATTTTTCAAATAAAAAGAGAAAAGCCTAGCATGATTTTTCTCAAAAATTAGTCAGGATTACATTTGATGTTTTCAGACTTCAACTAATAATTAATTATTATGACTCATCTAATCCATCGAAAGCACCACAAATGAACTTAATTGGACTCTCATCTGAAAGGCTAGATCAAAGCCATATAAAGTCTTACAAATCAAATGAAGGTTCTTTACTATAAGGTAATATTACTTGAAGTGTCGGTTTTAGAGGTTTTTTTTTTTCACACAACTGATTATGTTTATTTTAGAAAAGAGAATGTTTATTTTAAATCAGTCTAAGCTCTTGCACAAACTCTTAGTTTTTACATTTAAGCACAAGGGGCTGTCTATAGTGCTCCTGTCCCAGTATTAATTCTTAAGTACACATATCATCTCATCTCAGATATTTGAGTATAAAGCCCATTATTGACCGAAATATGTCTATGAAATATTAGTTACTTAGGAGGAAGTAACAAAATAAATTGGAATTTCTCATTTTTTAAAATTTTTATCAAAGATTGCTTTCGTCTTTACACACCATAAATTAAAAACCCTAAATTAAAAGAAGAAACTTCTTATTTACACTGCGATATCTTTGGTACTCCAGATATAGTTCTTATATGGGTTGTTCATTAACTAACTTTTCTTTATATCAAACAAAAGTTTTTGACGATACAAATATGGCATAAAATTTTAAATCTTGACCATAAAAAGAGTACAACTATTATTATTTATTATTGAAGGGACAAATGCTCCCTCAAAAGGATATTATCAATTCTTATTCAACATTCCAATTTCAGTTTATAAGTATATATATAGTGCTGTATTTTTTCCACAATTATTGTCACAAGTATAACTTGTGACAATAGAAAGCTTAATGGACACGGATCGTCATAGTTTTTTTATGGAATTGCATTATCAAGGAAATAAAACTACTTTGGATACTATAGAACAAGAATATAATAAAAATTTCATATAAAACAGGCTAATTATAATCTCAAATGTTTCCTTCATGAGGATTTAATGAAAACTCCATCATAAAATTAAAGCATATCTCACTATTTCAATAGATGTATTTATAAGGTAAATATATAAATATAATCAATAAAATATTTAAAGATGATAAATGTAACAGGACAAAAGATAAGAAAATATACTTAGATTATATACAAACTATTTGTTTTTACGGTATCTCGAATCAACTTAATTTTAAAATTACAAACAGTATATGTACATATTAAAAAATCTAGAACACTCACCTCAATATAATTGTCTACAACAGATTTAAAACTAGCTAAGCTTTCTTCTCCTCGACTAATATTTCGTTGTCTTCGTTGAATTTCATATTCCACAGTAGATACTTCGGGTAGGAATGATTGCTCTCTGTTTGGATTATTCGGTCTATTTGGCGTCGCATGCGAAACAAATACAACGGGATTATCACCTTGAAACGATTTGTTTTCATGATAAGGTAATTGATGCGGAGGATTCCGAATATTATTTGAGTTATCCCTTGATTTCTGAAATAATTTAAAATATATGTATACTGAAAAATACAAAATGGTTAATTGCCCTTAAAATAATATCTTGGATATTACAAATATTTACTATAAAGTACTCCATGGAACTATACTTGTATAAAGTCATCGTACAGAGTTTTAAAGTAAATTAATACTAAATATAGGGTTTTTAAAATATTGCATAATAGTTTGTAACTTATTTGGTGGCCTTCTCAAAATAATTTTATGACCATAAAATAAACAAAGGTAAAAAAAAAGACTTGTATGTGAGTATTTCACAATAAAGATGTTTTCTTATGCTATTTAATTATATCCTATTGATGAATTTTTGTATTTCCTTAGTATGATTGATCAGTAGTAAAACTTTATCATAATTGACACAGCAAAACCATGAGTAATCAATTTTTTTTATCAACTAAATGAATAAAAACTAGGCTTAAATTACTCATTTTTTCATAAAGATAAAAGGTGACATATTTAAGGAAAATGACATAATTATGTCATGACATAATAATGATCAAGAATAATACAAGCAAAAAAATAAAATCTGGCTAGAGTATATATTCCTTTAACATAATTCTGCTTTAAATAAGTTTGTTATTAACTAAAAGAATTGATAATATGGAATGAGCATTTGCTATATATTCATACGTGTGTATACCAATACAAATTAGGATCATAAACAAATACAAAATCTTACAAGGAAACATTTAAAAAAAAATGCCATTTATTTATTTCAAAATATTGATTCAATCATTTATCAACATAGAAATATTATTATATATGAATCTTAGCTATATAAGTATATAATTCACTTTAATTACATTTCAAAGTATACATATCCTATTCCATCAGCAATGAAATAAAATCAATACATAGGTAAGCCTTAACAACAATGTTCAATAGATGAAAGTATGTTGCTTCATAAGTTCATATTGAGAGGTGGAATTCCAGGTAGAGAGGCTAGATATGTACATGATATATTATATATATACATTTGTACGTGATTTATCTAGATAAAGCTTTACATATATGTTCTCATTTGCAGATTATACAAATAAAATGAAATGATTGTATTAAACTTGATTAAAAGTCATCATTTTTGTCTACAAATGAATGCCTTTTATTGCAAAAAATAAAAATAAAAAAAAGCTTAATTAATAATTTGATCAATTTGCACTTTTTTCATCATTAAGTATCAAATAGACTATGATTTCTTTTAAAATCCGGGTGATTATGGTATTTGTGTACACAACTTAGTGTCGTTTTTTGTTACATTTTTGTTTCAATAACAAGACACCTTTAATTTCAATGAATGCATAGAATAAAAAACTTAAAATGAACTAATAAAAACCTTTTTGTCGTAATATCTTTGAGAAGTAAAGAACAGGATTATATTTCCTTCCTACATATTTATGAAATTGATAAAGACTTGATGAAAACATCAAAAAATATCAAGTACAATCATGATTAGCCTTATAAATAATAATTTGTATTCGACATCTAATCACCATGTGTTAGTAGGAAAGTTAAATTGATTATATGAATTCGTAATTATACTTTATTCATATATTATATCTATGATGTTTTTACTTCATTAGAAAATGCACTCTTCACGTGGATATTTTTTATGCACTTATTCCCCTACCTAATAATATATTATGTATAAACATATTATATTGACTCAACACTTATTTTTAGAAATCTCAGAACAACTGACTGGCAACCGTCAATTAAATATTTTAATATATATTTGTGAGCGTGTACGTTGATGTAGATGTTTGAGGTTTCATATAATTGGCTTTATTGAAGTATCATAATAAAAAGCGGAAGTAGTTTTCAAATTGAATAAAATATTCTTAAACATACGTATCCGTCAATGTAAATAATATGTATTCTACATTAATGAAGAAACTTATCGTTTTATTCCTGATGATGAATAATGATACACTCAATATTTACGTAGTTAGGTGAAAAATGAACTACATAGTCCTAGGGATAGCCTATGCTATGTTTCCTTTAAAAAATGACATATAAAAAAATCATGAAATGTTCATACCTTTTTTCTCCATAGGATTAAAAATATCACGAGAAGAGCAGTTATGATAACGGAGTAAATAACAAAAAAAATCAATGAGCCTTCAGCAGGAGACAGAGCCATCTTCTTTAGAATGATATATTAGTCATAATTTCATAACTAGGACAAAGATAACTGATGTCACTGAGAATAAGTATATAGATTAAGACACAGGAATGGAGAATTGAGAATATCGTCGATAAAAATTGTTTTATAGATAAGATTAATCGTTCTTTCTCTTTTTCTCCTTACTGATCCTCACAAAGTGTCAAGACACGATGAACTAATGCCCAAACACTGGCAACACAAAAAGGAACAACGCCTCACTCCGTGGGCTCGCGGGTAAGGACTGCTTAATTACTACTAGTAAGAGTACTACTACTAGACACTTTGCACTAAATATTTTATTTCTCCTTCAACCATAAAAAAGAATAGAAAGAGACATCATAGATTCTCCCTCCTGCACGCCGGTGAACTGTTGCAAGGAAAATGATGAGTGACCAACCTGCTGCATGTCTTCTCGATTTATACCTATTTATACACCTCTAGCTATTCTTCAAAATAATCTATTAATAAAATTTCCGCTCAAGATGGTTGAGTCATTGTTGGGTTAAAGTATAAGCAGAGTTTGCAATCCTCGCCCCCGGATGTCAAAAGACATAATATCAGCCCCGTAACCAAATATATCTATATTCGAGGAGGGACACTCCAAATTCTAGGTGGGGTGTACAATTAAAAAATAAACGGACAAGAATCCATCTGAAGGGCTTTTTCTCCTACGACTGATTTTAATATTCTTGCCAGTATGACTTGATGTTAATGGATATGTAACGTTTCAATGTTGTGTTATGCATTTTTTTCGAATTAATTTGGGATCACAGTAGTACCAAACGATGCTTGCGCCCCAACTTAAATAGATTTATAATGATTTGAGTAATTATACAAATAACTGAAAATATATTATATCAAAATGCAGGATTTGTATAGTATTCTAGTAATTCAGTACATATCACATTGATACAATATATTTTCATTTACGTGTGTCATTTACATACACAATATACAGTTATAAAAAGCCCTTCAGTTGGATTTTTATCCTTAGATTGCATTAACTGTAATGAAAAAATCAATCTACTTAAATGTTTAGAATACCCAATCCAATGATTTTAATTACGCATTCCATAAATTCTTTCCTTCATATTATGACATATTTGTACTGTCTAAAATATATCATTTTATGTAATAGATTTTTGCAAAAATATTAGCCTATTCATGTTTTCTTTTAAGATTATATGAAATTATTTTTTGTCAGAATGTTTATTTATATTAAAAGAAATAAAAATGACATCGTGTGTTGAGAAATCTTTTACTAGGTTTTTTCCTCAAACAGTTCACGAGGATACCTTTGAAATTTTGTACCCTCTCGAATTTCATGGACTATCGTTTGATCTTTTATCACAATATAATCGATTAACGCAGGAAACATCCATAACTATTTGTTCATCCGAGTCACGAGGACAAACCTACTATTATAAGCTATTCGTGATTTATCGCGAAAATAACCGTAGTTCTATCATAGTTGAAGGAGAATTAGATCAAAGTGGTAGAGCGAAAATCCTTAAGATTCCAAAAACGCGCTCTCCAGTTACTATTTGCTTAAAACTATTTTTCCCGATTGACGAAAGTGACACTAATTAATTATTGTATAATTTTTATTATTAAGTACATACACATTGAATATATTTTAAGTATATTAATAGTAATAATGAAAGGAAAATAAATAGTTACATCAAGGAAAAAAAATATTATGAATGCATAGATGATAATTGAGGTTATTCAAAGTAACTAAAGTAAAAATGAAAAAATGGGTAATGCTTAATATTTAATCAGATCCAGAATTTTGTGCACTGGCGGATGTTGGGAAATTATCATTAGTCATTTCTCTATTCATGGGAACAGCTCCTCCACGATATCCTCCATAACCTCCTTGGGTATAGTATCCATTATTTCTTGAGCAGACCATGGTATTGCCATAGTAAGAGGGAAGGGAGGATCCGCAGTTCGGTCGGATGTTACAAGAGGGACGACATGAGGGGCGACATCCATACATATAGTTATTGTATCCGCAGGTTGGTCTACAACGGTTAAAGCAGCCATTGGAAGAAGGAGTGTAAGATTTTCTCCAATTAGGAGATCCAGGGTAAAATCCGTTTTCGTTGTCAGTGTAAGTCATAGCTGTTGGAGAGTCTAAACCATATTGGGTTGGCACATTATTTTCCACTGTATTTGGGTAAGATTGCCAGGAACCTCTTGGGGATTGCCATGAGTTTCCAGAAGGAATTTGCCAAGAATTACCAATGGTTTGCCAAGCAGGCAGATTATAAGGAGTCTGCTGTTGACTGTAAATAGGATAGTTGTTCATGCCTTGAGCCCAATTATACATGGGTCGAGTATAGGAAGGATATCTCCATGAGGGGTTGCTGTAACCAGAATGAGTCTGAGGATAGCCACTTTGTTGAATATTGTTGTTGTTGTTGCTGCTGCTGCTACTGCTACTGTCAGGATTAATGGTTTCATAAGTGGGCTCAACTCCACCATAAATTTGATTTTTCTCATTTTCATTTAACCTCTCATCAGGGCTTGTACCTAAAAGGTGCAATACAAAAATATTCATAAAACTGATCAATTGATCTAAATCATGAATTATCATCCTCCTCACACGTTCGCATTTATTAATAAAAATGAAGGATGTAATTGTGTGTGTCAAGTTGTTCTTTTTTTTTTTTTTTTTTTTTTTTGCAGATGTGAGTTTTCAGAATGTTCAAGCACCGACTTAGAATATGTGCGGAACCAAAGCTCACAAATATAACGATTAAGTATAAGGAAGAAGAAGAGAGGATCTGTCTACATTACCTTCGACTTTTGATACACTTAGGACACTTAATAATATTAGAAGTGGAGTCGTTGTTGTTGTCATTTTGTGAAACATTTTGGATCAAGGTAGGTGTGGTGATGTTAATGTATGTTGCTCTATTTCAAATCGCTGCTTCTCCTTGAATGGAACAAATTCTAATGATTTCAAATTGAGTGAAAACTCCCGAAGATAATTTTTGACGCCAAAAAAAAAAAAAAAAAAATCTTTTGAAGATACAGTTGATATTTAACAGCTAGCTAGAGGAAGAAGGGGAGGCCATTATAGTCTGTACATACATACATATCTTTCTTGCATTCATACAAAAAAAATAATTTGTTTATACTCCTCGGCGCTCATTTAATCATTTTATTTTAAACCAGATGTTGCATGCATATCACAATATACAAAGGTGTTAAATACTTTATAAGATGTAAAACATTTATTTAGATTAGATTATGTAGGTAATGTTCATAGATAGATAGATATGTATAACAATCAGATAGAAAACACTCTTAATTGTACAAAACGAAAAAAAAAAAAAGAAAAAAGAAAGTTGCTTCCCTCCCCATCTTTCTTATTGGCAGTGATTAAAACTCATTCTTGTAGACACCAACTTTGGCAAAGTTATAGGCTTGTCCCTCAGAATTGGAGGCAATGCAGTGATACACACCCGTATAACTCGGATCTAAAGATGCTATTTGAGCATAGCCCGTTACCATAAGAGGCTCAGGACCTCCACGCATTTGAATTGAAACTCCTTGATTATCACCTAAAAACAATAAAAAATAATGATTATTCTCAAATGTATAGAAAATGTATTTACAATGAGGGTTTGGACCTCTTTTTTAATGTAATAAGTATGATGTACATACTACAACCATTTATTTGTCATTAAAAGGATTTGTGAGTTGTTAGTTGTAAAACCGTTGCACAAAAAAGTAAAGAAAATAAAAAGATTCATATCAAGGGGATAAATGAATTATAACCAACTCACTTGGCAAAGAAATTGTCTTTTCCTCAACTGAAACAAATTTCCATGAAATGACAGGAGCCGGAAACCCTCTTACTTCACACGAAAGAGTTAAATTAGCTCCTAGTGGGCCAGTTATATCTTTTGGTGGAGTTATGATGACAGGTCCTTCTTTACATGGGCCCCAGTGCTTAATTGTAAGTTGAGGATTATATTTGTCGGGCTCTCCGCGGCGAATTGTTTCTTCATTGAGGGAACATATGGTGGGATATGTTTTTTCATCGGAGCCACAAACCATATCCTTGACTTGACATTGGCATATGGCCTAATTTCACGAAGGATAAGTAAAATGATACGAATATACATAGTTTTATTGGCATTTTGAGGAGTAAATAAATAATTGATAAAAGCATTTAAAACACACACCCAAGCATCCAAAAAAAAGAAAAAAAGAAGAAGCAGTTAATCTTGTTTATATAAAGGAGTGAGAAATGATAAATACAAGATGTATTTGCTTAATATCAGGCCATTAGTCATCTTGAGTTTGAAGGAACGAGCAAATGTTTTTTTGTTATTTTAGCCAGAATTAACATGTATGTTTATTATGTAATTATCCTATTGAATGATGTGTTTGATTAGGCTTCTATTTGACTTTTATTGCTATTTAGACTACATAAACACATGAGAGTAGATGTAAAGAATCACATACTTCGTTATAACTCGCATCCTTTCTCTTAACACAGTCCAGATTTTCACCGCATTGACCATACTTAAATTTAGCTTCTAAGTCACAAAGTTCTCCCTCTGATCTTGCACAAATTCTACAACATCCACAACGATCATCAATCAAACCTTTTTATAAAAACAAAAATACAGTAAATGGATCATTTATCCCTAATAATACTTTGGGCGCCTAGCCTATGTAGTTATGACTATGCATAAGATAATATTTAACATTGCACTAGGTTGTGAAGCAATTTATCATCTGTTAATGATTCACTACATACACTTCCATAGATTACTTCCTTTGGTAAATAGTGATTTTATCCAACAATCTTTTTTTTTTCCTTGATTTGATCAACATTATTAATCTGTTATCACGTATAAATAAAAAAAATGCTCATTTTTTATACACACTCCACAGGTCATGGACTTTGCTCAAAACTCAAAGAGATATCAAACAAATTGTCATTGAGTATCTATAATTAAACTCACCTGCAGCACAACCGTCTGGAGGTGGACAATCCTCATTGTTGCATGCCTCACATGGCTCCTCTCCATTGACGTAAGATATGAAGAAAACGAAGAGAACGACGCTTCTTATCCACATCTTTGTTCCAAGTTTTTGCAGAATAAACTATTTCAAATAAATATAAATGTTGATTGTAAGTATTTGCTTCTGTGACATATGGGGTTAAAGTTAGGCATGTCTTAATAAATGTATATACTTATATGTTTCAAGTTCTTTTTTCTTCCTATTTGATATGAAACCAGATGTGTAAGATGTGAACGCATTTCAATCATTTATTCAATAAAAATTATATTTATTTTAAGATTTGTTCACATTGTCAAGAGTGCATACGATCAAGACCTTGAAAACATGAATAATGTATCATTAATTAATTTAATATGCAAGTGAAAGTTAAGTGGAAAAAATATTTTTAAAGCTCAGGGAATTTCTCTTATGAATAGTACGGGTACATATAATATAAAATAACATATTCGCAATAGCAGGTTCGATTGTATTTTCATTTATCCAGACAATATAGATGACAGAAAAAAAATAATATGTAAGTATTCATATAATATTTACCTAGCTTCTATTTTAATATTTACTCAGATTATTTTAAAAGTAATATACATAAACTTGGGCTCAATCGATGTGGATTTTTAGGAGCCGGTACTGATTAATTATTATTTGAGGGTTAAAATACTAATTAATCGAACAATGATTGTTTTTATCCAAATTAATTATCCAGATTCCTTGAAAAATAACTGCATAAAAAACCCAAATTTGGCTACATTGGCCGCTGCATAATTTTTTGAATCACCATAGTAAAGAAGATGAATTATTATCAGCCAAATTTTGAGAAATGATGGATATACCAGAATTTTTAAATTGTGGATTCAGTTTTATTTTATTGATGGCATTTTCTATAGTAAATTGTGGTTAAAAGAGATGTCACATACCATAAATTATATATTTGTAATTGTCGGAGTCAAAAATATTAATTAAGAGTAAACGAACTTTCAGAAATAGCTGCACTAACCCCGTTTGGATTTTGAAATATTAAGAAATTAAAAACTTTTAATTTTTTTTTTTTAAAGGATCTTGTTTTTTAGGGGAATAAAAAAATGAGTAATAATCCGCAACATTGGCCACTTGATCCAAAACTTTAAAAATTGGCTCTCCCATTTATCAATTGAGCTCTTTTGTATAGCCTTAAATAGATATTGTAGATATCTATCAAAATCTATAATTTAAAATATTGGCATAGGTACGAATTAAAAATTTCGTCTATAGGATTCATAAATCATATGCACTGTTACTAAATGTTGATCATAGGATAAGGTAGGTACCCTACTTCTTGAATACTATAATAAATAAATGAAGCACCCTTTCAGATTTATATATCACCTATAATGCCACTTTAGTCAACTTTAGTCAATAACAACACTACCAAGAATAATCAAAATCTTTAATTGATCAATGCACTGATATATTATGATTCATATTCGTAGAAATTATATGCATTCTAGGACTATTTTACTCCTAAATATTTTTTTTCTCTTTTTTATGCACCTAACAATGAAATAAACGAAGATACTCCATTGGATCCCTTTGGAATCCTGAGAAAGAAACTAGGCATTGTGAATCTGATATTGAAGAGATCAATAGGGTTGATGACATTATCTCACGACACAAGATTCCTTCGCGAGAAGCACGGATTTTGGGTTTTTTTCTCCCCCCCCCCCCCCGGGGATGTTTCTCATTATTTTACAATTATTAAGTGTTTGTTACTCTCTCTATAAGAAGGCATTCATTTTCTCAACCAAAATCATGGGACCTTGAAACTAGAAAAGTGCCCAAACACTACCTTAGGGCGTGCAAATCTAAAAGTTTTAGAAATATTAGTGTAAATGGATAGCAGGAAAGTTTACACTGCGCTCTTTCCATCGTCTGAAAGTTCATCGTACTCACTTCACCATGAAGATATTTTATAATTAATTAATTATTCTCTATACTAAATCTCACGGTAGAGAAGTGATTTATTTAAAATGAATTATATTATAATAACCTAAATGATAACTTTGACAAGATTTAGGAGTATCCATTCAAATTTCATATTTCACAACATTTAGTAACACTTTTTTATAGGACGTGACTATTCAGCCGGGAGTCTCCCGATCGGCTAGTACATAAGAGCTATTCAAACTGTACATTATAAAAATAGGAGTATTGAATAATTGATATTATTGCGTTTGGGAGATATGTGAGCGAGTACAACCTCTTCATCAGGATGACTCGACTCACGTTGTGTTGGTAGTAGTGCAGAGCGAGAACCAAGGAAATCACAGAGGGGTGGAGTGGGATTTGGAAAATTGGGAGATAGCTTGAGAATTGTTGTTTCCCTTAGAATTGATCGTATCTACAATATCTCATCTCAAATGGCTTAAAATACATTTGTGAAAAATTATAAGAAGTTTGAGCAAATTTTGTGAGAAACAAACACAGGCCGTTACCAAATTTGACTGATAGACAATCTCAAATTATTGCAAAATCAGCAAGGAGAGTAAATATTTTGGCCAATAGCCCCCCTCCCCCTACAATCGGAAAAACAAGGGGAAAATTAGCAATTTTCGTATTTGGGGAACAAAATACTTATTCTTGAAAATCAGAGCACCAACTACACCAGGCCTGCTATCTACTAATCACTTATTTCGTTTTTCGATAACACCGTACACCCAAAACATCCAAAACCCAAAAGGGTTTTATAGTTCCTTAATTTTGAACCAAAATCTTTTAAGTAAGTGTAATCAGCAGAAAACCGTCGTGAGAAAATTTAGATATATTATGGAAGTAGGTACAGTCATGAATAAGTGCCATAAATTCTTAAATTAACGATCTAATGCATCCAGTCCTTACCCTACCTCCCCAACTTCTTGCGAGAGTAACAAGTAAATAAAGCCCAGCAGATGAACCAGGATTAATTCTCTTCATGATGAAATTTCTTTGTACTGAAGTTTCTCACAGTGAACTTAAGGCTTGTGAAAAGAGCGTGGTAAACATTCTGCTATGTAAATTGTAATTGATAGCTTTTGTTTATAGACAATAGACTGAAAAAATTTAAATTAGCTATCATGAGCTAATAAAAATTTAATTCTTCAAAGGTTATTATTTTATGCATTAAACATTTTTGTAAAAGGTCATTTTCTTTATTTTTCTTATATCCGTTTTTATCAAACTAAAGACTTGAAATAATTATATATTTAGAACAAGGTTTAGTATTTATGTATGTTAATTACTATAAGTTTCAGAAGAGCTATTATGTGCATATAGCAAGACTACCATAACCATATTCACAGTGTTACATCGAAACTACGGTCTTGAAGAGAGAAAAGATTGACTGGGACAATCCACATTACTTCACATCCACTAATAAATTCTTGAAAGTCAACATTTTCTTGACATAATTTCATCTGAGGAGATATCACAAATGGTAGCTTTTGTAGCAGGTGACATGTAAGCTCTGAATAGTGACTGGTAACTAAAGCAAGCCAAGCACTGGTACGGTATTTAAGATTTCAAGAAGATAGTCCTTTTTCAACAAGAAGGTACATAGGGATGCAACTTTTGTAGAGAAAAATCACAGTTTTGAGGTTAAGAAAAGGAAAAACGCTTGGTACCATTGCTATTTTTTGAAATTATTTTCGTTCATTTTTAGATCGTTGAGAAGAACACTATCTCACTCTTTAAAAAGAAAGAAAGAATTTCCCCCAACATTTTTGTAGATTTTGTTAAAAATATATAATAAAATTATATCTCTAAATATAGCCCAGTTAATGCTATTTTTAATTATAGAAGATCCACATTCCTGGAACAGTAATATTAACAATAAAAATATGATTTTTCCAAAAAATAATACAACAAGCAGCTGATGTTATCAAGGGCATTGATTTAATAGTACAAAAAGTCTCACACCCACCTTTTTCTCGCGCTCTGCAAAAATTTCGTCCCTTAAGGAACATATGTATTAATAGGAATGTAAAAATATGCAAAATGCCACGTGCGAGATTTTGTGGAGTTGACACTTTTAACAGTACTTTTTGTTTTCCAAAGCTGTTATCATTTTTCCTTTATTACTGAGGAGAGAACATCTACAATAGCAAATACATTGTTAGAAAAGGGCTCATGTTCTCGTAATAATGGTTAGTTTACGACTTGTAAGCTAAAGATACATAATTTTCTGACATTCATTTGAGTTAATTTTCTGCCTCTCATCTATGGCATACATTATGATATTATTTATTATTGATGTATTCATTTGTATATATAATGGAGAAAAGCAGCTTGTAGCTCAGTAAAACATCATGACAGCTCAAGCTGCTTCCCTCTCAACATTCATCAAATTGTCAGAGTTACCAGGTTGATTTTCTCTTTCTTTTTATTTTACACACCCCATTTGCATATTTTTTACATTCCTATGTATTAAGTGGAATGCTCTTAAAAATAATTGAGATTGAAAAGACAAACTATCCGAATATCACTCTTTGAACCATAGTCATCATTAAGTTTTTTTTCTTAGTGCTAATGGATATTTAAAATGGTATCGATTCAATACAAAACAAGTTATATAAAAATATGCTAATATTTGAACAATTTTTATTTATTTATATAATGACCTTGGGTTTAGCATAGATATTTTAAATATATCATAATTAGACCCAAATACAAAACAAAAATTTGATTTGGAAAGATTCAGTACAAAATTGATTTAATAACAATACTCTAAGTCTCAACTTGAAAGGGTTTTTTATATTCATAACATGACCTTGCGTAGCCAGAGTTTTTGACGTAGAGACTTTAAACTTTCAATACATATATTAAAGTTATAACCCAAATACAGCACTTAAATTTAATTTGAAAAGATTCGAAAAAACTTCTGATTTTTAGAACGTCTTAATGTACACATCATAATATCTTTATCTACAATTTCTTATAGGGACTTGAACTTTGAAATATTATAGCCAGGTCTTATGTATGTAGCATCATGCTGAAAGGAATACGTCTTAAATAGAATGTATCACTCCTGATTTAGGTTAGGTCTATTTTAATCATAAATGTATAATATTCATGCATACATTTCTTTGAAATATCTATCAAATAAATAAATCTGACACTCAAAAAAGATCTTTAGGCAATTGAATATATATTTATTCTAGTGAAGATTTTACATCATTCATATTTTTAAATAAATACAAAAAGATGTGTATGAACACATATTTTTACGACCTAGATATTAATCTACTAATTCAACTAACTTCAATATAGACGTCAGTCCATTATAATGAGGCAACATTTGCTTCCCTTTCACTTCCTGCTTTCATTTCACCATTTTTATCAATTCATTACGAATTGTGAGATATAAGTTAGGATAGGATATCTATGGTAGTGATGCGTCATTGTAAAACGATTTGGTTAGAAAACCACGGTTTTTTAGGCGATTACTGGTATCGGCTGAGAAGTGGGAGGCAATAAATTATGTAATTCTTTTTTTCTTCTTCTTTTATTAAATCACTCTTTTTTGGATTTTTTTTTCCCAAAAGTTTGACGGATTTTGATAAATCGGACCCTACTTTTTGAATTAATTTGGCCCATTTTCTAATAACTTCTTGAATATTACATGAAATAGATTAATAAGGAATGCATTAAAGAGTTGAGGCCCACAGCTTTCAAACGAGACGTCAACCTCTGATAAGAACACTTAATTAAGAATAAATCGTCCATTTAAATATATTTTTAAGTTAATTTTTAACTGGCTCTCTAAAAAAACATAAAACAATTCTCATTACATACATGATGCACGTATGTAGGATACTTATGACTTAATAAAAAACAAATAATAAATACACGTTATACAAAATTTGTAAATGTTTTACAAAATGACAATGAATTGAAAGTAAGGACAGTTTTCATTTAAAAGATATCAATTATTAATCTACTTTGCTATAGATTTATTATCTTTGAAAATAGTCTCAACCAAATTTTTAACTTCTGAAGCAACAAAAAAAATTGAATAGCATCAAAAGAATTCTATAATCTACAAATTTAGGAATGACAAATGTTTTTCACCCTAAATAGTAGTTGTTATAGATAAATGATATTGCTTAAAATTGATTATACCGACGCTTGAGTTTAAGGTTTTTTTATTGCTGCAAGAAAAATATGTCCTTGTTAAGACTAACTACTTAAGTTAACTGTCAGAGGGATTTTATGAGAGTTTGATAAACTAACGATAATTCTAGATCTGGCTATGACATACATTATAACTCAGAACTTATAAATATAATTAATAAGCCAATTATAATGGAATTAAATAGTTTGAAAGACAAAATCCGACCTTTGAACTTCTGATTTCTTTAGACTCATACAATTGAATTTGAGTATTCATTTATTAAAAACTAGCTGAACTCGCCAGCTTTGCTCGTCAATGTTAGATTAATATATTAAAAATCAAAAATTATATAAATAGCACAAACTTTTCCACCCAAGCTATAGGTGTGGGCGTCATTAAATTCAGTTTTTGTACAACTTTTGTTTTACTCTTGGCGATTCGTCAAAATTTGATTTTGTCAAAAATCTTGATCATGTAAATCCCCGTGCACTTAGAGAGAAAAATCAGTAGGCTACTTTGTATGATATCATAGACTGGACAACTTTAAATTTATGGGGAACCCTTATCTTACTCTCTTTTAACGTAAATCTCTGCTCAATAAAGTTATATACATACATACTGTATCGTGTTCACTCATTTGAGTCAGATTCTTTTTTGCTACTTTTTCAGATAACAAGGATTTTAAGATAAGATCCATGACTTAATAATTATTAGATATAACCAAGCCTTTCACAAACAATATTTTCTTGTCATCGGGGGAACAAAGTCTTCGTTTCTGTTTATGAATTAGTCATCTCTCTAACATTAGATTAAAACTTAAGCCCCTAACCCTGCATCTTCAGTATCAGGTGCGGTCTTTCAAGATCACAATCTTGAATTCAGGGATATTTGCCTATATGTATTTTATGTAATCTAATGCATTCTTTCGTCTTCAGGGCTCTCCTATCGGTAGAACTCATTCTTAATTCATAGATAAAACATTTATTTTTAATATCCTGATCGAGTAATCCATACTCGTGTGAATCGAAAAGGGCTCCTCATATCTAAAACTATTGGGAAAAACAAAGAAGATCAAAAATCACTGAAAGGTTTGTTTATATCTAATACCTATAATGTCATCGTTTTTATCTAACAATCTTTATTATAAAAAAAACTGCTGAAATGAGGTTAGCCTAGAAGAAAACTCGTTAAATTGAGTCTTGCTAAAAGGAAATTTGCCGAAATGAATGTACGCCTTGAGTATTATGTTTCATATATACAACATAATTTAAGTAACATCTACATTCATATTGTAGATGATTTAAAAAATTAATTATTAAGGCTTAGGGTATCATTTGTCGAACTAGACGCCCCTAAGTTCAAAGAAGTGCCAAATGCTATATTGCATTTTTGTATAAAATAAGTTTTTACAGAAACGCAAAGAATGTAGCATGAAGTGGAACAAAAATAGAATTTATTTAAATAATAAGTCTCTGTTCATATTAGTCTCCCAATGGGGTCACATACCAAAAATGAGTTCAATCCATTTTGTAGTTTTGAATTCCATACGAAACAGACAGACAGAAGCCTACAAATATAGTATATATATTTGATAAAATTTACTTCACTACCCAGGATCCTCTAAATAAAGGAAATAGGGAACGTAACCCACTTTTCCCATAATGCTAATATATCCTCTGTTAAAATTAGATGTCAACTTTTTGAGTTAGATATCCATATGAATCCCTTTAGAAATTTATCCTGTCAGCTGTTGCCAAACTTAGATATCCTGTCACCCTAGGCGGATGTAAATTTACCTTTACCCAGGTAACTTGATTGTTCAATTAAAATAAATAATTTTATCCAGATAAAATGAAATTCTGAATGAATAGTTGTTCATGGGTTTAAGACTATGCATAATGTGCCTTAAATGTATGTATTTTGACGAGAGTAAAGTATAATCTTATCACTTTGAGGAGCTCTCTTCAAAATCATATTAATATGATATTCAGTACATATATCAAGGAGAGTTCTGAAAATAAATTATGGTGAGTTAGAGTCACTGTTATGGGCTACGGATGTTGCTATAAGAAAGTATCTAACTTTAATTGTAATCAGGTGATGATCGAATATCTGAATTCCTTGTATAGACAACAAACAATGAATTCATGTACATAGAGCCATTTTTGATCAACCACCTCGTCATTGTACTTAGTATTGCTATCCCTACTTTTTTGTACGGATTAATATAGCTTAGCTGAGGGTTCGTTGTACTGCGAGGATCGGTCAGGTATATTTGTAATACTATTTACTAATAATATATTATATTATATAATTTATATATTACTATATTATATAAATTTATTATTTATACATATTCATTATCATAATTCAATATCTTAATAATACGTAGCTCCTGTATATCAATGACAATGAATATATTTTATTCATTTGACTAAAAAAACTTTAAATAGCTGTAGCTCGAAAAATAATGAATCGATTTGGATGAAACTTTCAGGATATCTTTATTGACTTCCTTTTTGAAGATTCAAAGAATAAAATCGCCTTTAGCATCAATGACGGCCTCGAGGCGCCGCCGGAAGCGCGAGCAGGCGTGCGCCACGTCATCGCTCCGGAGATGGGCGAACACGTCCATAATGGAGGCGACCAGGGAGGCTTTGGTGTTGTGAGGAGTACGATTGATGTCCCTCTCGGTCACGCCCCACACGAAATAATCGAGCGGATTATAGTCTGGCGAGCTAGGCGGCCACAAAGTTTCGTCCCAGAAGTGTGGGAAGTTGTTCCTGCACCAGCTCTGCGTGGTTTTTGAGTTGTGAGCAGGTGCGCCATCCTGCTGCCACACATATGGACGTCCATCGGCCACCTGATCCATCCACCGCTTGACAACAGTGCGTAGCACGTCCAGGTACACCTTGGTGTTGACCTTGAGGCCGGCCTCAAAGACGTGAGGAGGCATGACGTGACCCTCGTTGCTCACAACGCCAAAGACCATTACGTTGGCCGGACATTTGGTCTTCATGACATCCTGAGGGTCATTGCAGATCCACCTGTTGTTCTTTCTGTTCACCTTTTGGTCCTGATTGAAATTTTTCTCATCAGAGAAAGGTGAGGCTCTGGGGGATGTTTCAGCTCATTGAGAAGAGCCTTGGCCTTCTGAAGCCGAGTTGCTTTGGTCGCCTTGGTCAAAAAGTGGCCCCTACGAAGGCAGTAGGACGAGTAGCGGAGGTCCTCCTTCACAATTTTGCTTACGAGGAAGTTGCTGACGCCGAGGATGACCGCGATCTTCCGCCTCGAGAGCGACGGGTCTTTGTCGACCATCTTATGGACCGTGTGAACCAGATCTTCTCCGTGAGTGTCACTACGCTGACTGTGCTTCTTCCTCTTCACGTCGAAATTGTTGGGATCGTTTCCCGCCTCCAAAAAGTCGTTGAACGCCGCCCGACCCCTCTGGACCATTCGGATGTCGATGTTGTTGAAGTCGGCAATCTCGCGATTCGTCCGACCGGCGCGGATGCCGGACACAATGGCCCCTCTTTTTGATTCTTGCTCTTTGGCATTCATCTTGATGAACGTTGTAGAGGAAGATTTAACGGAAGAAATGGCATGAGCTGTTGCTGGATCCGAGGCCTAGAAACAGGGTTACTACAAATATAAGATCGCGACACAATACCGCATTCACCCTGTATATGTATAGTCAATAAATTAATAATTAGATTGTAGCCGGGAAAAGCTAAAAAATGGAGCAGGCCAATGACGTCATTTGGTACTGCTATAGTATTGATTTATTTTTTTAAATCCTTAACCTATGTGGAAATTTCCTTAGCATCAATCGACAATCGCCCCTTTTCTCCAATATTTAAATAAAGTAACGAGAAAAGTCTTAGTCCATCGTGATCAACTTCAAGGATGAATTCAACCATCGAGAAAAGAAATGGTAGTGGGAAGGCTATCGAAAGTGTAAATCGCGAGAAGGTTTGCCCTCTACTTCTTAGAGTATTTTGCTCTACTAGCCGACACAATCCCTTAACGGAATACTCAAGAGGTAAGTTTGGCGTTCATTTCTTCCCTCTTCTCGGCTCATTTCTAAATTTTTTCCCCTGTTATTTTACAGGTAAATGAATCGTACACGAAATTATTGTGTAAATTTAATGGGAATAAAAGTAATTTAATAAAAGAAGGGTTCTTACAATTTTATGCCTCCTATTCCGAAGATTTCACTTGAGAACTCTCTTCCTACTCGGCATTTTGTCATGAAAGGACGACTCTGAATTAATCATATGGTAACTTCATTGCTCTTAATGATGTGTCTTCCGTGTCACTAATGACCTGTTTTTTTATTTATTTCCCACAGGCTCCCTTTTTACGAGTGTATTCTTTATATGCTCACTTCACTCAATATCATCGCATTTATTTATTGAAAATAAATAGCTATGGAGGCACTCTTGTTTCTTGTCTGTAAATCAATGCAATTCAAACAATTATTAGTGTTTTTAAATTATTTAAGAAGGGGGATCAGAGATTGATGATAGAAATACTTATTATCCATTTATATGTGATTACTATTTCAATATCTAATAACGTTTAGGCTTACTTTGTTCTATATATATTTAGGAAAGGTCCCAGCAAACGAACTCCAAATATACACATGGATGGATGCAACTCTCAAAGAACTTACCAGTCTGGTTCGTGAGGTAAGTACATACGCCACCGCCTACCCAATTTGTAATTCATACTCCTTTCTATACTTACTATTTTTTTACTTTCTAGGTCAATCCAGATGCAAGAAGAAAAGGTACATTTTTTGATTTTGCTTTAGTTTTCCCGAATTTGTCATCGCGAGGGAATCTTGGTGGCTCTGGATATATGTCTCGAGATATTGGTACGACTGTTTCGGGTCAAAAAGGTCCGGACGATAGCAAAACTTTATCTCAGTGTCGGTTCACCATTGGGGACTATCTCGATATTGCTATAACCCCACCTGCCATTGTAGATAGAAACAATTTCGGAGGACGTAGAAACAACGATAGATTTAATGATAAGGGTGGTCGCCACCGTCCTTATTAAATTTATTTCCTGCATTTTTCATTAAATGATGTAGCTATTGTGTTGATGATTTTTTATTGATTATTTCATGATGTAAATTTACATAATTTTACATACTTTCTGAGTTATTCCTTAATTTAAAAAGTGTCTCAATTTAATATTGTTTGTTGTTCAACTTATTCTTAACTATGCTCAGAATTTTGTATCGTGATTAATAAACAACTTTTCGAACAAAGTATTTATTGAAAAATGTTTTAATTTATTTTAGGAACTTTATTAAAATCAATCGAATAGAAAACTTAACGAAGTTCTATGCTTATTTTAGATAAATTGTCATTTCTATCTTTTTAAGTGAAGTTCTTCAGTTATGTCAGATTGTAATAGCCTTAAAAGTTGTTCATTGGTTTTATCCGTAAATGTTATGTTATTTATGTCTTAGTTGCCCCTAGAATATCGTATATTAATTACATTTTATTTCAAAATTAACGTTGATTGCTTAATATATTTGATATTATGCATTACGAGCAACAAAGTTATGTGAAGTTGCTTTTTCTCTAAAATGTAGTAAAAATTCTGGTAAGTTTCGTTACAGCTACGATGTTATTTGGAAAAAAAATAAAAACAGTAATATTGAATCATTTTCCAATAGTACTAAGTAAAATTTATACAAAGAGCAAGCAGAATAATTTAAATAATAAAAAAAATTAACCCACTCAAATGTATTATTCTTTTGAACAGATGTTATACATTTAATTTGTCCCTAAATTCCAAATACATCAGGAATATTTAAGTGAATAGTTTTTGCAATGGGCATTTTACTATCATTGATACTTATTAGGGCCACAATAAATGCGTCAGCTTGTACATTAGGTGCTATTTTCTCAATGAAATTATATATTAAAAAAATAATCTCCATTTTATTATGACCCATGTATATAATTGATAAATGTAATAAAATATTATATTAGTCCATGTGCGTTGTTCACCAAGACTCAATATCTCTCCACCATCTTGCGGCTATGAATGTCTTATTAGTTTGCTCACGTCCTTTTAAATGTTAGACATTTTTTAATTAGTCATTTGACTTTTTTTTTTCCATTATGGCATTTTGAATTACAATATTTGTAACTTTGTCAATATATTTTAGTTGAATATTAAATTTTATACGTAGAAATCTTAAGGAAACATGTGTCTTCTAGGCGCTCAATTCATTCATAGTTCTTAATGAATGCTATAAAAAGGTATATTGGAGGAATTTGTACTCACTTTTCCGACAATCTTGAATACACATAGTCGCATACTAATTATTCCGAGGATTAAGACGTTAAAGTAGTTATGAATATGAGCCATATAAGTTCATTTCTTACTATTATTATTTATTAAATTGTTGATCATGAGATGGAGTATTGTGAAGTCATACTTTTCAGCATAGAATTCATTAAAATGTGCTAAAATATTCTGATTGACTCAATATCTAATGAAATTTGACTTCTGATATCATCCATTAGGTACAGAACTCATAAGTTATGTACCGACTTGATTGGTATCTGTAACGTTACGTATACTACCATGTTGTTTATGAATTATGTATTATGTTAACATACGTAACATAAATAAAATGATATACCTACACATAAAATTGCATACGGCCTCTGCCCTTTCTTTTTTTTCTTCTCTGTTTCTCTCTTTTCCTTTTCTTTTCTTTCGTTTTTGTATGTGACGTAGATGGTCGAAGTCACTTCAATATTAAGTAATTGTTTTTTTTTGTTTCTAGCTAAATTGAGGTCCGCCATTGCAAGGTTCTGTCCGGAATGGATAACAATAGTAATCCTCTTTTTGGAGGTCTTTCCCGCTATGGTGGTGGTGGTGGAGCGAGTTCCCTCAGCCCTTATTTGAATGTGGATCCCTCCTACCTCCAGACGAATGCTCCCGAGTACCTCTTTAATCAGGAAGAGTCACGTGGGAGCATGGAGAAGTCATTCACGGCCATTGGAGCAAGTGTCATACTGGGCTCTGCTGTAGGGTGTGCTGGTGGAATCTATCAGGGTGTTCGACAAACCGCTTTTGACGGACTCTCAGGATCTGCTCGAAGGACTCAAATCTTAAATTATACCATCAAATCCGGAGGCTCCGTGAGCAATGCCTTTGGAAGTATAGCGGTCATATACAGCTCCATCTACTCTCTCCTTTCCATTCCATATCAGGAGGATGATGAGTACAAAAGCATCGCATCAGGTGCTGTCACCGGAGCCCTCTACAAATCGTCCTCAGGTCTTAAAAAATGTGCACGAGCAACTGCATTTGGTATCGGGCTAGCTACTCTATGGTCATTGGTCTTAAAGAAGGATCAGAATATTTCAAATTTCATTTAAAAACTATTCACTCCAGAGTCTTTATTGTATGTTTTATCATTTATGTATCGATTCATAGTATTTTTTCATTTCTATGCATTCAGAATTAATCATTATGATTGGAAACCGTTAAATATGCATTTATTTATTATTATTTTGTTGTTGGTTATGACGTTAACTTTTTTGTTTAGTCATCTAAATTTTTATTAATATTGATGACTTGGTTGAAAAAGGATCTCTTTTGAAGTTGCATCATATTAAAAAAATTGTCTTATTGGTTTATTCTATTTGTTCAGCATTTACGCGAGCCTATTTTCTGGTTTACAATTAATATTTGTTGGGCATACCTATAATGATTTGAAACAGACTTTATTAGAATCTCAATTAGGCTTAATTTACTTAAAAGGCAGAAATAAATATATATTTAACATATAAAGGTAATATCGTTATATTACTTATTACTTTGAAGCAACAGTAATAAGATTTCCAAGAAATATATATGAACATATTTTAAAATAATAAGATTCAATATTGATAGCTCAGAATAGGTGTTTAAAATCTTTTTAACTCATGAGCCCCTCAATGATTACTAAAATTTTCATTTTGTTCAAAGAATAATGCGGATTTTTTTTTCATGGAGATGAGTCAAGCATCTACTAGGAACTGAAGATTTCAAATAAATAACTCTGCAACTGTGACGTCCAAGACAGAGTCGTAAAATCAGTGTGCATCATCATCTTTCCTCAGTAGTAATAACACTTTTTTATAAATTATAATCTGAGATTTCTAATCTTAGGCTTCAAGTGCCCTTTCATTATTTGAAGGTTATTATCGACAACTTTGAGAACATCTTGCCAAGAGTGATAAAATTTAGTGTTTATATGATGAGTTACGATTACGAAAAAGTGATACAAAGGTGATACTTACATTGGCTGATATTTCAATTTAATTCCTTCTTTAAAGGGTTAATCTGTTATTGCAAATCACAATTTGAATGACCCTACTTAAAAACATTTTTTTACCATTATATGTCGTGGTACACCAGTATTATGATTTATGTCACACATTTTATGAGATTTTGTCTGAGATTTGTACCATCTCCGTTATCGCTTTCCATTTATATTTTATTCAACACATTTTGTGTTAATATGCGTTTTCATGGTATTTCGTACCATTTGTGAGTCTCAATATATGCATAATTCATCTTTTACATTGATTGATTCAATAAACATTGAAAAAAAACTAATACAAACAATTAATTTTTTGCAAAATTTCAATACTTAAAATTGCTGGAACTTTGTTCTGTAATACTTTACAATTGCATTAAATAATAAGCATTACATAGGTAGCTTACTCTCTTACACGAAAAATATCTGAACCATATTTTTAGGATGCAAATCACAGGGGGTTGTGAGTAACTTAATCAATTAATTAGAATAAAAGAGGCAAATGTCAAATTCGTTTTTCTACATAAGTAGATATATAATTTTTATCCTTCGTCCATTTCATTAATCCAATTTAATAATTGTGATATCAATCATAGTACAATGTAGTTTTTCTTGATTTAGGTATTATTTGAATGATCAAATTTTATTTATCAAATTCGATTTCACAATGCTACATTTTCATTTTTTTTAAACTACTTAACGTCATCATATACTTACATAAATACTGGATTTAATGCAATGTTATAAAAGTCCCAAATTCTTTATATCAGGGTTCTTAAAAAAATAAAAAATAAAATTATTGCATCCACAACAGTAAAAACCATAGTTTACATTTGATTACACGTATATATGACATTGACGTCATTGACAATTTATGTATATAGATACATATTTTTACAAGCATGAAGATTTTTGAATTGTTTTAAATAACTACTTCAAGAAAAGCAAATATGGAGGAAATTCTGAAACAGTGATAAAGTACATATTATGTAATATATAAAAGAAATCATTAATAAAAAATGTCTTATTTATTCATAAGGTGCTGTTTTCAATTGGAAAAACTGAGAAACAATGCCACGCATTTTTCGAGTGCGTCCTTAAAGTCGGTTCACTGATGAGAGCAATAATTGATTTTGGTAAATTCCATATAAAAGAACATAAAGATTAAGTTTCGACACCCACCACCTCAGATTTTGGCTAAATTTGGATGAAATATACAAAATATCCAGAATTGCAAAATTTAAGAAAGAAATTTCAAGTCCTTCAAAAGTTATGAGTTGTTTGAAGATGGGTCTAATTTACACTTTTTTTTTCATTGTGTAGTCCCCATAATGGTTTATTTAAGAAAACATATTTAGTTATATTTTTTGAACTAATGAACCAATCTTGTTGAAAATTAAGATGGTGACACATGGTGGAGACATTTGATTCTCAACAAATAAATAAATGCTTGTTTTTAAGTTTTAATATCAAGTCATAAAAACTATCAGACTCCTGGTGTAGAGAGTCAAAACAAAATTGAGGTCCTACCCAAGCAGAAAATAATTCAAATTTTATATGGATCATTATTACATATTAGACCCCTTGTGTGAGAAAAATCTCAGTGGCACTCGCTTGAAATTCCTTGAAAAATGTAGAATTTTTAATCATTTTTGTGCGAAGGGAAGTCGGATAAAGTTGAAACATGGTACACAGGAATATGTAAATTTCAAACAATTGTATTATTAACAAGAATATAAAATTATGAAATCAGTAAAGAGAAATTTCAAACAACAAAGAGAAATTATTTCAATTGTGATAGCATCCATATTGCTATCCTTTACCTTATTGGTAAAATACATATTGTGTTTGATATTTGTAGACAATGACTAAAAAAATAAATCAATAAAAAATTAACAATAATATTTGAGTCCTGTGCAATATTTTAAGTTGTGAATATTCTTCAATTTGCACTCATTTAGACATTTTGATTTCCTTTCTTTTTTGTCTCGGCCCATTTCATTTTTCACTTGACTCACTAAAGGTTTAAGACCCAAAGTTTGAAAACCCTGTATATTTGATCTCATTTTTTAAATAAAACAAAAAGACATGTTATTAATAATGAAAATATGAGCAAATATATCTCATAATTGTTTTCCTAATGATTTACAATAATCAACTTACACAATGTATAACAACTTTAAATTACATTCTATGGAAAACAAAATAAAATTTTGCAAAATATATAAATGATATGACTATAAAAGATTTCCTGTGTCGATGCTTTACCATAATTTTCCCTAAAAATTATTGCAAAACTGCTGTAATGTATAATTAAAACGCTTGATTGCACTTATATTTCATATATATGTATAAATTAATTTATTGGACAATATAAATTATATTGAACGCATTTTCAATATATATTGTTTCGTTTATTTGTCTATACTTTTTGATACTGATAGATAAGCATTAATTATATTTTAATCACTTAGTAAAAAGTAATTATGTAAAAGACTACATAATTGTGACGAAATACTTTTCACACAAATTCCTAACTAACAAGTTTCATTTTTATAAGTGCATAAAATAACCGTTCTTGCTTATTAAATTGTTTTCGTGGGTAAAAAAAAAGAAGTCTAGTAAGGATTAAATTGACATTGAAACTCACTTTGTGAAGGTAATTTATAAATTCATTTATTTCTATGTAAAGTATATGATAGACATTCATCTTATACATATGTTGTTACAATTTGAAAAAAACTGAGACAAAAATGAATATAAAACAATGTAATTTCAAATCAATATTTAACAAACGACTTTGAGCGACCTAAAAACAATTTGCACATGAGCAAAACGTAGAATATTAACATTTATAGATCATCACTATTAATCAGAAATACAACTAAATCCATTTTCTTTATTTTGGAACTGTATATGTATATGAAAGTTTGTCATTGCATTGCATGGATAACATATATGTACATAAAGCACATATTGTAATTCATGTTCCATGAAAAAAGCTCTCATCCTTCTTCATTATTTTAAATGTTTGAAGCTGATTAATTTGTAGAAAATTACATACATATACATATATATTTAATTTTATTAATGAGAATGTATAGCGTCATATTTATCTTAATATCTTTTTTTGTATCTTATTTGTTTTTTTTGGAGGAAAAATATTTAGACATACAGATAATTGTACACAAATTTAGAATGAAAAAATTTTATGCACGTTTTTCCAATTGATGTAACATTGATTTACAAACAAAAAAAGTTAATATAACATAAACAAACAACTTTTGGGCCTGACAGCTCTTTATAATTAAACAAAAATCCCTCAAAAATATATCGATTTTTTTTTCTTCTTCATCTTTTACTGCCCACAAAATGACATTGACAAACTAAACAAACAATAATACCTTGGTTCTAGTATACATATATATTTTCAAGCTATCTCTTTACCATGTGAATGAAAGATAATATAGGTAGGTAGATACTTGAAGTTAATTTAGTGTAACTGGACCAACATTTAGAATTATTCACAATCAGTACTATTCTAGGTAGGTACCTATAAAAGGTTACGTTTTTTGGACAGCAAATAATATCTCCATTTCTATAGAGCGCTTTCACATAACAACATCATTCTGGAAGTCGACTATTTTAAAGATTCTACCAAATTTTATAAGAATAAAACTTTAATTTCTTAAAAATTAAGCGAAATAGTGAATTACTGCCGTATATTTGGATGTCACAATGGGAATTAATTAGAGTTATAACTTCACCCTCTATCAAAAATCGATCAATCATTATTTATATACATATATACACTAGTAGGCAGTAAAAGCATGAGTTTATGAGGAAAAAATGGACTTTTCAGGCATTACTAACATGGTTGTAACAAGCATCCGTGCCAAATTTTAGGCCATTTTAAGCTCATCTACCCTGCTGCATATTGATTTACTTCATATTCACTATTTTGGATAAATAAATCCATAGAACTTCAATAAATTGCCCATATCTCATTATCAGCTGATTTTGGTGGACTAAAATTCATCACACATTTTTTTCTTATACGTAAAGCTTCTGCACCAAAAAGCATCAAATTTTGTCTTTAGTTTTTTATTATGCAGTTAAATCTTAGAACTTTAATTAAATATGCAAAATGTTAAATCTCAATCTATCAGTTTCAAGTTTGGCATGGAGTCTTAAATGTCTAAAAGTAATGATACTTAAAGAGTGCAGCCTTGGTCAAAATTTCACTGCTCCCTTATGAACATTGTGTAGTCAATAAATTAACAATTACTTTTGCAATGATCAGATATTTTTTTCCAATTTCATATGCTACTTTTCCAATCTCTAATCCATTTGAAATTGTTAAAGTCTATCCATTTCACTGGGATTGTAATTATTCAAATATCAATGTTCTTCTTTGGCATCAAGTTGTATTGAAAATAGGTTTTTTTTAAAGCAATTGGATGAAGAAGTTCAGTGAATATTAACTGGAATTTTTTTCATTTTATTTAATAACTACATCAAGCTTATATACACCCAATTAGGCGTCGCTTCAATTTATGATGCAATTTGTGACATCATTGAATGCGCTCTATTCTAACTGAAATAATAATATACAGTTATGTCTACGATTACATGCAAAAGTCATGTCAGAAAAGTACTCGTAAAGTAAAACTAAAAGAGTTTAAATTTAACCACCCTTCGATGGCAATGTTCAAAGTGTCTATATTTTATCGGGAAAATGAATTATTTCACAATCATAATCTAATGTGAGGTATTTGGAGTGTCAAAGTCAATAAAACACGCGGTCAATCCAAGACTTAACTCATTAGTCATCATTTATGTTGAAAATCCTTCCTCACTAATAAGATTTTCTAAATAAGTTACTGACAATCCAAGGTATAACTATACTTTGCTACTATGTGTCTTTGAGTATGAAATATTACCTAACAGGCAGTTGCTAATTTTGAATGAACTTCATCTGTATTTATAATTATACTCAATAATTCTTGTTGCAAAAACATATTTAAGAAAAATAAAATATTATATTAATGACACAAGGATAATAATTGAAGTTTATCCAAAGTGGAAGTTCCTTGACTTCTTTGTTCTGTAAAGCTTTTCAATTTCTGCAAAAAATAAAAAAATTAAATAAATTAATTATTTAAAAGAAACATACATGATGCATTAAGCAATCGCTAACATATATTCCTTGTAATAGATGGATTGAGTTTTCTTTATGATAAGAAGATAATATTATAAGGTAGACTAGTCTTATATATTTATATGTACACATCCAGATTTATATTTGTAGATGTCTCCTTCAAGAGTAATTATATTTATCACTCGTGCAACTCAACTTTTTTATTGCAATGACTCAAAGAACTTCCCAAGGGAAATATCCCTAGGGTTTTAAATACAAGTTATCTGTGAGAACTAATTAACTCTATAATACATCAACATTCTTATATTGTTTTACTTAGGAACACATTTAACTTTATTATTAGTATGTTGGACGACTTTTTGTAACAAGTTGAACAACAAGCAAGCAAAAAAAAAAATATAAGATGGAGAGGTTTAAACAAAGAATTGACAATATTTGAATGGAATAATTAAAACACTAATATTTCATTTTTTCTTTTTTTGACGATGGAAATAAAACTTTTGTACGTTATATTAGTTCATATTTTAGTCTTACCAAGGGTCCACAGTTCAATGACCAATAAATGACTAAGTAAGTCAAAATGCAATGATTGCGTAAATTAATACCTAATTGTTCATTAAAATATCAAATATGTCAAGCAGTGCTATGATTATAATTAAACTGGAGAGTTTCATACGAATAACAAAGTTCTAACTTGACTATTAATCATACCCATAACAGATGTGTACACGCTGAGAAGATTATTCATTTTTTATTTTCAGTATTAATGCAAGGCCTGTAGACTTTTTTTTCGTACTATTTTTAAATTGCATAAAGATTATTAATTGACTTATACATGGACCACGTGCATCGTACTTTTGAGCAAAAAAAAAAATTATTTTCTGCCTTTATAAGCCATGTATCTCTTAGAGATAAAAATAAGTATGCTGCATTTATTTACAGGCTTAGGTACCATCTGATATTGTACATAATAGGGGGGCTAAAAATTAAATGAAGTCTCTTAGAACAGTAGTCTTATACATGTTTATGCATAATTCAAACAGTTATGTGTCTTCTTCTCGATTCATAACAAGTATGAATTCAACTGCCTCGAAAATCCAAATAATAGCAGTCTTTAATGACGTGTTATGTGCACGTAATTTACCTCACCACTCATGCTCTTATGACTGGTCCTGGTATCTGACTTCAAGGTCATTTGTATTTAATTTGTTGTAGTTATAGAAACAGAGATATCCTTTTTCAAGTTGAAACACTTTATGTACTTTAAATGACACTAATCCATTGCATGTACTATGATGATGGGAGAGTGAACATGAAAATATGTATAGGAAATAAATTAAAAATCAATCAATTAATGAGCCTATTGAAGAGTCATTAAATGATTCAATATTTAAAATAAATCTTACATAGTTAAAAATCCAAGCAAAAGTAATTAAGCATTTATTTGATTCACACATATTTCTTAAGGGACCTACTATTATAGGTATTTACTCAATGTGAGAAGTGTTTACAATATTATTTGATACAATTTTCAATTTATCATTTGCATGTATGCACGTATATGTATTATCTCGACGCAATCTTTAATTGTTCCTCGCAACCTTTCTTTAAAAAAAAGATACAGAAAAAAGACTCAAAATCAATGGTCGTAACTAGTCCATTCTTCCCAACCATGGAATTAATATTTTTTATAATCAGAAATTTGTATACAGCTCCACAAGAAGTAATTTGAGCATAACCAATCAACGTTCAGAAGAAAGGGATAAAAGTAGAGAATCGACAGCTGACGATTAAATAGAGCCTATAATGTTATGTTAATGAGATAATCTAGATATGTAGCGTTTTAGAGATGTCATTTAGTGCTCAAAGTCAATGTATGCAGGATGTATTGTATCAATCTTTTGATTTTTGATTATGTCTATATATGCGTGTGTAAAGAGACCATATATGTATGTATGTACATTCAAAATTACACTTGGAGACACATTTTTTTATTACTAACGTCATAAGTTATATATATCAATAAGTACTCATATCGTATATAAACAATCTTATATAAAATAAAATTATAATTCTAAAAAAACATATAACAAGCTTGAAACAACTTGGAATATTACATAAAGATTTGTTGATGTTATTATTTCATTGAAAAAGCCATTTTTTCTACACAATGGAGAATCTAAAAGGGAAAAATACTCTAAAATGTCACATCGACAAAGGGATGAGTAGACATCCAATTTCATTAAATACGGAATAGCGCCAACAGAACATAAAATATTTACGGGTAGATTTCTATGTACATATATATGTATATATATTATTAGTTGCACATATATATATAAATATATATGATTCAAAAGTGATTGTATTTTTGTTTGCTTAAAAGGATGTAGGATTTTTTTTTTTTGAATGGATAAGCCAAGTATGAGAATTTAGCTCATCATCATAGCACAAAATTCATCAAAGTCCATGGTTCCGGATCCATCTTCGTCGATTTCCTCAATAATACCGTCGAGATCCTCTCCTGTTAAACGAGGGTCGAGCTCAGCGATGATCTCTCTGAGTTGATCAGTAGTGATGAAGCCAGCACCGTCCTTGTCGTATACTCTGAAAGCTTCTTTTAATTCCGCTTTCATGGTTTCCTCATCTGGCTCTTCAACAAGAAATTTTGCGCAGAGTTGACAAAACTCTCCAAATTCAATTTCACCAGAGCCGTCCTCATCAATTTCTTCCAAAATTTCTTTCAATTCCTCTTTTGAGGGGCGGAAACCCATGGCACGAAGGATGTCATCTAAGTCATCAGCGCCAAGGAAATCTTGTTTCCGAACATCAAAAAGATTGAAACATAATTTGAGAACCTTGATTTCATCGGTCTCTAAGGCAGTTGCCTCAGAAATTTCCTCGAAGTCGATACCCTCGAAGTTATTTGCAGCCATGATGATGAGTTGCGTGTGACGAACCTAAATTTTGAATAATAGAGGATTGTATTAATGGGTGCAGATAGCTTTGTAATTATAGTAATTATTCTATGCATCATCTCTAAATAATTTAAGGTCAATCAAATATCTTTTTTTTTTTCTTTTTTTTTTACAAAGTGAACAAATGCTTTTCTTTCTACATTTAAAATCTATACACGTTCATACCTCAAAGTCACAAGCTCAGATGTAAGTAAGCAACTAAAAAAAATCAGCAAGAATATGTGGTATAACAAGAAATTGACTTTGTATTGTTGTTTTGATTATTAAGGGTCGGTGAGGTCGAGGAAGAGAGGGAAAAGCCGCTTACACATTACACTTCAAGTCAAAAAGAAGAAAAGAAAAAAGGTGAAAGGTTTATAATAGTTTGTTCTGGCTTTTGTCCCAAAAATGAAAAAGCCAAATCAATTCTTTCTTTGGGTCGCACCCATGCAACAAATCTAAATACATATTATTATTATTATTATCATTATATGTATACATAGCTAACACACAAGAACGTTTATTAACATCATTTCCCTTTTCTATCAGCTTACATACACATGTATGTATGTATGTGTGTAAAAATATATCCTCATTACAATATCTTTGTAGCAAATATGCATATTATAGTATAACAGATTTCAAAAATAATACTTGGGGTCGCAGAAATAATATACTGTATTTCTTTATTCCTTATTTAAAACATGAAATCACAGGGTTACTCAAGCTGAAAAAAGAAGAAGCAATCTCGGTCATTCAAGTTATGTATGTTTCTTCACAAAAAGAAAAAAAGAAAATAGAAACAATACACAGACATATGTATTTAAGCTGTAGATACATTGATATTATTATAAGTACATATATCTTGAGAATGTGTTCATTCAAAGGGATTTAATATAAATAATCAAAATTATTACATCCTCAAAAAAACCAAAAATGTATTAATTAATCTACTGTTGAAGCAGAGTTTTACAAATTTACAATTAGTTTTTGAGCAATCCAAGAATTGTATTCAAATAAAGTACATAATAAATAATAAATGGATGAAATACGTTTTTTAAAGAGCATTTGGTCGTTTTTTTTGTTTTTTTTTTCAAAATGAATGAAGCACCTGATTATGAGATAAAAAAAGTTGTAAAAAAGCTTTCAACTACATATTTTATCTCTTCATTTATGCATTCAATAATTATATTAATAGCTGAATAGTAGTTGAATAGTAATAGCAGCCTTTTACATACATACATAACATATATAAGTAGCTACTCGAAATGAAATTCAGTCCATTTTTGATCAGACATGAAGTTCCATTTATGCATTGATTGTAAATACAATGCATACTTCATACATGACAAGTATATTTTTACTATTTATCTCTGTGGTAAATGATTTGTTCTTTCATGATTGATCTTTTATTTTATTTGACACTTCAAATATGTATTTAAATTCATTTTTTGACTTCATTTCTTTTGACCATTTTACTATTGATGAAATTAAAACCTACGCACCTGCACAAACGCATACTCTATAATATGTGCAACTCATCTCATGTTTATAATATGAAGAATTTAATGAGTAAATACATACATAACTTTTTTTTTCTCTTTCTTTCATACAAACTAAAGAGTTTCATTTTGATATAGGTAATAGGTATATGTACATATTATAATAACATGCTAGTCATTTATTTAAATAAATAGTTTTCTACTTGTCAGTTTCTCCCTCAGTTAATCACATTTTTCTTTGAAATTTAAATTTATCAATATCAATAATAATTTACATACGGAGGTTCCTATTAATGACCAACTATTTTGTATGCCTTTTGAAAGTTATTTCCGGGTTACAAATGTGTGTAATAAGAGATGGGGCTTTTTTTTTAAAAAAAACTCTATTAAATGCATAGTATGCAGCTATCTACTTAAATGAACGTATTTTAACATAATTATATTTTATAAATATATTGACCCTTGACTTTAGGTTATGGAGCCTCAGCTCTGTTCATGTTTATGATCCATAATCAAATCAAATTCTTTGTATATCTTAATGAATCCATTGGTATACTCCAATGCTTTTTAAACAAATATCATTGACAAACTATCATGATTGACTGATACTCTTCATTCCTTGAAATCAAATGGTAAAAATTGCACACATCAAAAGTACATATATGGTGTCTCAAAATACATTTTTAGCAAACTATATACAAAGACGGAAAGAATAAAGGCTTTTAAAAGATTTTACATTTGTATTTGTTCACAGAGTACCTTATTTACACATGTACATAAAAATTTCATGTATGTTTTTAGTAATCGATGATAGAAATATAAAAACAATAATATTTTGTAATCAGTAGGAAAAAAAATGTATTAAAAATTTCTTTGTATATATGTATATTCTGTCAAAATTGAAATGGAAAAAACACAAACATTTCTTTCAATTTTAGAATTACAGATATACATATAGTTAATTGCATTGTACATATATATATATATATATATTTACATGGTCTATTTTCAGCCTCAACTTCATCAAATATGTTGTGTAAAAAAGATTAAAAAAATCAAACATTACTTAAAATAACTATAAAGTTTTCTATAACATAGTCCCAAATCGGTATGTACCTAGTTGACAAAATAATTGACTCTATTTTTTGCTAAAAACATTTATTTAATATATTTATTCATTCTTTCAAACTTATAACATATTTACATACTTACATGGATACAAAGTTTATACTTTAATGGGGATGACCCATTTTTAAAAAGTAAATTTGTAGCTTTAACTACACTTTTACATGTTGTTATTTTTTTTACTTAAAAAAAAACACACGCACACAATTTGAATCCCGATCTATCATTTATATAAGTACACAAATAAGTATTACATATTATGTAGGTATATAATTTGATATCCCTAATAAAGTTGGTTCAATCATAGAAGAATGCATTTTTGTAGTTGAAACAAGCAAGATTAAAAATATTTTGTTGATTGTCTCTCTGTCATACATAAATTTACTCCCAGAGGAGGAACACCTATTGAAAACTGTTTTTTTTTAAATAAGAAATAAATACCTAACTCATCATTAATTAATCATAGTACTCTCTGATAAAATATATACAATAGAAGTAGTCGTATAGACATTGATGAAAATGAAGGTTAAAGATAAATAGTTTCTCATTCAAGAAAACACCCTATACATTTTTGAACCCATTGTAAAAAACTTCTCCTTTGATACTACTGTTTTATACTTTAATATTTTTTGAAGTAGAAATCTTTTCTAACTGTTGTTAGTTGTAATTCTTTGCTACTCTCTCTCTGCACACATTGGAGAAAGCTTTCCCGCTTACGTATTTTTCTAATCATTTATAACTCAATATACGCCTGTATGTATTTTTATGTACGTACGTACATACAAAATGAAGCACAACTCAGTTAGAAAAGTGTAAAATGAACTAGATATCCTATCCAAATTAGAGTTTAAGGATCATACTTAGAATGAGTTCATTTGAAGCCATGCGGTACATAAGCACTTAAATGCTCTTTACTCTACTTTCATACGTTTTATCATCAGGAGTAATAATGGATCAAGGTCAAGAAAAATGATTATGAAATAATTAATCATGAAAATATGCAAAACTTTTGGAAAAAGTCCATTTCTAAAATACTGTAAGGACGCAGACCTGATTAAAATAATTTACCTATCATTCACCAATAGGATGAGTCAATAGACTCATCCTGTAGTTGAATGATTTTGGATTTTTTTTTTGTACAAAGATCTCAATAATGACAAATTCCAATGAGAAATGTCATTCTAATATAATAATTACGCACTCCACATATGATTAAAATGAATTACTTTTATAACTTGTGTATGTTCAATATGTATAAATCTTGTAAGGACATCATTGTCATTAAAAGCGGACTCTTGTCTATGAGGAATGCAGCTCACTGCATCATGTAATGTCTATATTTAAAATCAAGGGAAACACGTTACATTTTTATTATTATTTTTAACGCACTGTCTTTTGATTTGTACGTAATGTTTTTTGGTGTGACACTGCATAAATAAGTGAGAAAAGGTATGGGGGGGGGGGAGGGGATATAAATCAATCTTTGATCTTTACATGTTCTGTACTTACATGAATTTATGACATCATTTTTTTATCTACTTTCAAAAAGTTGAACAGTTGTAAATATCTATTCAAGTGACTTAATTATTATGATCTATCATTTTAAAAGGAAGAAACTAAAACTACCCTTAGTTAAGCCATTTATATACAGTTTGTATAAATATTTGATTATAATTATCTAGTAACAAATTGGATTTATCATTATCTATCATTCCATATCATGAAACCTTATAGATGCATGCAGCAAATAGTTGAGTGCCCCTTTAAATATACTTTATAACTATCTCCAAAAAGAGTAAAAGTACCTATAATTGCCCCACATATATCATATATATCTCCCAACCTATCACCCCAAAAATAAACAGGAAAAAAAAGAACTATGATTATTCACAAAAGCTAGTTTGAAGTTCAATCAATTAAAATCCAGAAGACTGTTAAATGGAAAATAAGAAGAGAATCAAGAGCAAATAACGAAATATGTATACTCAGTGTAAACTTATACGCGTACGTAAGATAACATTGTGATAAAAATGATTAAATAGGAAGAGAAGAGGTATTTCTAAAATCAATATATGAGTAAAGTTTAGTCATATGTAAGGCTTAATAAACTTTTTAATAGAAAACTCTATTAAAGTAGCATCAGGTATTTAATAAGGGACTTAAAATCAATCCCGTCCGTATTATCGCACTTAAAAAGTCCCAAATATTTTAAAGCGCCCTCTACACCATTTTCACATAGTTTACATTAAAGTGCTTCAGTTTACCAACTGAATTCGTTTAGTTCAACCTTAAGAATTTGTCAGTGTCTTATCTACAGTATATATGACGACAAATGCTCGAGAAGACTATACACACATAGTTTGTTATTACTCTTAATTAAGGCTTAATAAAAGTGTGTAATTATACTTCATAAAAAATTAAGATATTTAGACTTCCAAGATAGTCGTGATGCATGTATTTAAGATGACGTCACTCGTTGACGACTATGATACTGTTATGCAGTAATGCTTTTTATCCTGAGGACTGATTTTATATCAATTTCGGAGGAGTCCTTCAAATTTAGAACGGGATATATACATTTTAGGACTGACACATCCCTAGAAAACTTGTATACGTAATATATGTGTATTATTAACTGAAGGAAATATTATTTTTAAATTTTGGAGTCAAAACTACAATAATTACAACATATTAATGGAGCGTGTGAGCAAATATTTGATTTTTTGTTATCCAAGGTGTTGGGTATGTACATAATATATTTGTACATATCTACAAACATATGCATATGTATAAGTATATGTATGTAATTTATGTATTGTTATTAATAGTATTTAATTATATAAGTACTTTATAAATACAAGTATATGTATACACGTTTAGAAATTTGTTACTAACTAGGTACAAGTTTCAATTAAATACAAAATTACATAGACCTTTACCAAATATAGTCAAACAATATTTGAATCAAACACATTCAAAAGAGGTGTCTATGAAAATTTATTTAGTACAATTTAATCAGAAAAACATATTTGGTTCTTCGCCTCCAATATGTTTCATTTACACATCAGACAGAGATAAATTTTGCGAGAATGATTTTTATTATACAAAATAAGAAATATTTTTCACACTTATGAAAAAAAAAAAGAAGTCAGTTTAATATTTACATAGATTAACCTAGAAATATGTAAATGAAAGATTTTCTTAACGACAAGAGTAAATGCATTTGACGTAAATATGTATATTAATTAGCTTCTCTTTTGTCCTTAAACTTTTTTTTAAAGAGATAAGGTAACATGGAAAAAATTAAAAAGCCAATTTAAAAAAAAACAACTATTTGCAATTGTAGTATATAGTAAAATAAACAAAAAAAAATGTGACCTATCATTTCATTTCAAGAGTAATGATAAATAAGAATGAAACGCATAAAGGTTTTTTATACATATACATATCTCTCTCCTTCTCAAAGGTAAATAGGTATAAAGAATTGTTAACATAAAACAACTATGAGTAAGAATTCCACCTGCCTGTAGTTGATTGTGAAGGGGGGGGGGAATAGTTGTGTATAGTTTGAAGTAGTTACATAGTAGTAGTAGTAGTAGAAGAAGAAGAAAAAAGGAGGCAGGGCCGACAAGAAGATGTGAAAGTCGATTGTTATTATTTTTATTATTGTTTTATGTAATAATGTAAATGAAATGTCCCTCAATATCTTTGTCCAAATTTCAATCAATCCATCTATTGATTTGAAAATTAAAAAAAAAAAAAATTGTAATGACGTATTACACAAAATGAGTACTATTTAAATCATAGGTATTTTCAAAAGTATCGATTGGCATATGTTTTTATAAGGGAAGATATGCTAAAATAAGCATGGAGTTAAGTTATGTTTCATAAGTAGAAAACAAATGGACTTGTTATGAAATGAAACAATTTCATACAATAGGTGGCAAGATAATAATATGTAATAAAGAAAAGAAAAAGGAGAAAATATAGAATTGAAAAATATCTTTGATCTCGTTCATTTTGTTAGAGTCTCGAATTACAGGTATTTACCATCAACTATGTAGGTAGGTACATTATTTTGCATTCTCCCTGTCTGGTTTTGATTTAAAAGTTTTTTAAAAACAACCATCAAATAATGGGTTCAGTAAAGAGGTGAGTTGAAAATGATAAATATAAATTTTTTGAGTATTCTATGGACGATCTGGAATTTAAGAAGGAAGTATAAGGGCTAGGGAGTCGGTATTTAAAGTTTGAAAGCTCGATTCCGGAACCAACTCCGATTCCCGTTCGTCAATAGTTTAATCTCAGTTAAACAATAAGAGGTCTAATCAAAACAAGCGTTTTTGTGCTCTTGCAACCTCGACTTTCAAAAGGGAAAAGAAAAATTTGGAAAAACATATGGTAGCTGCCCTTCTGTATCTTCCTTGTTGCCTACTTTTTAATATTGGGCAGAGTTATTACTTAGATATATTATACATTGACAAACTCCACCTTGGAGTTATACAAATCAATAATTAATACGTTTATGATGTTCAAAAATTCAAAAAAAGGGCGCGCAATCCTTAATTTAGTATATTTTGTATACATCAAAATCATAAATAATAATAATACCCTTTTTGAGTTCATAACACATTGAGTCAGCTTGCTTTAAGTAATAAAAGTCAACTGAAGGGAGAATACATAGTATTTTTGTTTATCCCAAAAAGCTCCTCGTGAATAGTAACTTAATTAACATAGAAAATATTTATTAACATTATTGTTTAGAAATTTTTCATCAATTCATTTTCTATGATCTTGATGAATCAATTATCATTACTGCTGAAAAAAGTCCCAACTTTTTGGACTTCAATTCCCCAGCCATGGAAAAGTTGAAATAAATCTATAGAATATCTTTCAATTATATTTTATTGGAACAAATATATGTATGTTTAACTTTATAAATATAATTTAATGTAACTTAAATGTATAGAAAGGGCATCTTTAGGGAATGATGTTTTCATTTATCTTATGGAAAGGATGTCTCTTTTTACAGTTATGCTCATATAAGCCTATATATATAGATATGTTATATTTTATGCTGCAATTTCGTTATTTGAAGGTATTTTTGTCCATTTTTTAATGTGTTTATTGACCTAAATATTATTAAATACATGCATACATGCCTGAGTATGTATGAGGAGCATTAGTGTTGCATGTTTTTTAAAAGAAAAAACACATTTTTCGTGCATTTTATCTTTTTAATCAATCTTGATTAATACAATGTCTTAAATGATTCATATTCTTCAAGCAAAATCTTTTTGAAGTTTATGATTCAACTCATTCATTTCATTGTCTAGATGGATTGAATGAAACATGACCTGAGGAAAAAAAAACATCACCAATCTTTCTATTGTTTTTTTAATTTGTAGTATAGCTTATTAAGATTTTATGTATATCGTTGTGATTCTGATTTTCAACCACTATAAGTTATTTGTATGAGTTAAAAGAGCAGAAATCCTCACATGTGAGTAATTTCATGTCAAATCGACAAAAGGGTTGTGACACAATCATCTCAGAATTAAATGATTTATCATTATCTAAAGATAATTAGTTTATCTAAAAAAGATAATAAACATTATAAATCAATGTACTTGGATGATAATAATCAAAGAAGAATATACAACTTTATAAATAGTAATAATTACCCGTATATGTATAGGACCTTTGTGATCCTCAAAATATTGCTCTGCTAATATAGAGATTCAATATAATCCTTGTTTTATTCTCTGCCATAAATTCATATGTCTGAATGTAAATCCTTTGTTGACCCAAGTAAATAGAAATAGAAATTTATCAAATTCATCAATAAATAAATAATATATACATATATATATATATATATATATATACCTTAAACATGTTGATACAAAAGCTTTAAAAATATAAGGTCCATGATAAGTTACCTAATTATTCAAAAGAATATTAAGGTATTTTCAAAATGCATCCAAATCCAATGTTATACATTTTAACTTTCATAACTCGTGATTGAATCTTTTTTTGTTTTACTTTACATAACAATGATATTTAAATAGTTATTCTTTTAGCTGCAGAAAAAAGATAAAATGATTTTATTACATCATTGTAATATATGTATAATAGACATGCATAAATAATATCTTTTCCTCACTTTGAAGTAAAGATTTCGTCATTTATTGAAGTTCTTAAATTTTCCTACAACTTTGAAATGAGTACAAAGAATGACGTACGTTGTTTTACCCTACGATGGAAAAAAACAAAAAAACTTAAATTAACTTCAACACTTAGTTTTATGCCGTTTTTGCATTAATGTCTACACGTATATATGTACGTTAGGGGTAGATCTTTTTTGTAAATTGATCAATACAAAAGGTCAATTCTGAAAAATAATTAATTTATTATCTTTCTTATTTTTTAATTTTGCTGAAATGTTAACTTTTCTTATATTAGAGGCTATTTTGATTCCAAAAGTTCAACCATATTTATTTATTGCCTTAAGTGACAAAGCATACAATTATGTTACTATTTTAAATATTAAATATCATAGAATGAGCAGATAATAGGGTTATGAGATTTAAATAACTACAAAATAAAGACTTAGGCAAAATGTACTCTAGGCTTATAAATATGGTATTTGTAAGGAAATATAAATATGCATAGGGCTAAGGCAGTTGTTCTTAACCTTTTGGAGGTACTGAACCTCACAAGCATTTACATACATGCATTTATCGAACCCTTCATAGTTTGAAAAATAAAATGTGTTTTTTTTTCTGACCTAGAAGAGCATGACGTCACAAATCATACGAGTGGTTAAGAACCACTGGGCTAAGGCAGTCTCCAAATACAAAATTTTTGGATGCTTATTTATATTAATCAAAAAGTTATAAATCCTTATCAATGTAATACTTTGATTAGTTCAAATAGAGAACATGAACCTCAAAGTATAGTCTAATTATTTTTTTGGAGCATGATAAATGGCTATTGATGTAATTATGTTTCATATTATATGTAAGGAATATATTTTTTAGCCTGTCAAGAGAGGATTGATGTTTTTATTTCTTTTTATTTTGCTAACTTTTTTTTACATCAAAGCCTGCTATTTTGATACCAAAAGATAAGTAATACCTTTATGGCTTTGCTATTTGTATTCAAAAATACGTAGTTCCCTATCAATTATTATGTAGGTATTTCAGTGTCAAATAACAGAAAGAGATGTAAAGACTTTCGTTATCGAAATTAAAAATTGAACGAAAAATAAAAACGCCATTTTTTTCTTATATGTATAGACATCCATTCTTTTGAAATAGCTTTAATTTAATTGTTATAAATTGAATAAGAATAAAAGTTGAATACTATGCTATTATTTTATTACATTGAAATGTCAATCCTATACTGACAGCTACATAAAAAGTTTTCCAATCCATTTGCTTATATATGTATATGCATAACAATGAAATATAGCTGGGCACATACAATTTTTCTAGAGTTTTTGGTTTTTCGGCCCACCCTAATGTTCATATGTAGTTATTTTATGATCTAACTTTTATATTTAGAGCTATTAAATATAAATTAAATTTTTGATTATTTGACATTCCTTTAAAATTAGGAAATTATTTGGCTCATTAATTGAAATAAAAATACATAATTGCTTTATTTTAGATAGAGATTTCAAATACTTACATGTACATTGCCTAATGTCTCTTTTAATATGATGTTTCAATTTCTTAAATAATTATAAATAAGATGACGTCAAATTCTGAGCAATTATAATTATAAATCAATAATAATCTTTTTCATTTTCAAATACTCTATAACTTGGAATTTTTTTATTTTACAAAAACATTTCAATAAATGATAAGTTTAAATAAATGTATAATATATTGGTCAATTTTTATGACCATTTACATATTGAATGTTTCACCTATTTTGGATGTGAATAACACTCTAAATTATTTACTAATCAATGTTATGTAATTCAGTAAGAAATATAGTAAATAAATATGCATTGAATCAAAATGAATTAAATTTTATTTCGGGACGAGAAATTAAATAATAATAATAATTATTATTATTCCCGGAGTTCTTTATTAATTACACACTTCATATTCATATTTTTTCTCCTTTCTTTATGTCACAAAGCATATAATTTAATTAAAGTTTGTGTTAATATTTTTTAAAGATGATTTATTCAACTAAAAAAAGTTATAAGACAATAAACACTCTATCTCAATATATTTGAATAATATTCAAAGAAGAGAATTATTTTTTTTTAGTTTTTTAAATTAACTTTAAAAGCACGGAGTGTTCTCTATGTGTTATTTTTTTTTTTTCAATTTAAAACTTCCTTGAGAAAATTAAAAAAATAGAGTTAAAGACCAGCATGTGTAATTTTATAATTTTTTAAGTTTATATATATATATATATAATGACTTTAAAATCACATGACAATTTGTTAAAATGTACGATTACAATTAAAGTAATTATTAATTATTAACTTTTTAATTATAATTATCTAAAAATATAAATATTTTATAAAAAATATTCCTATGTTTAAAGACAATTTTCTTTTTAACTATATACTAGTTAAAATTTGACATCCCCAGTACTAGTAGTATTTTCTTTTTTTATTCTTGAAACATTATAAGATAAAATATTTTTATTGCATTTATTTGTATTTGGGTCTATAATTTACGAATACAAGTACATAATTTGTAAATCTAATAATTTATGATAAATACATAAAAAATCTCATTACTTTTTATTTCTTATCCATAAAAGTTTTTTTTGAGACAAATAAATAAGAATTAATTTCAGAATGGCGAAAATATGATAAAGTTATTTGCATACAAAGAAATATGATGGCAATAATAATAATAAAAAAAGCAATCCATTCATTTTTTATCTTTTTTCAAATCCATTAAAATCCCCATTTACCAATGTAATTTTGAGTCTTTAATATTTTTTTCTCCCATAAAAAAATGGGAAACATAACATTTAAAAAGTTAAATAAACGACAATTACAAATTATAGGTAATTACTATGTTAAAAAATTTCAGCTTAATAATGATTTGAATGTATTTATTATTAATCTTATTAAATGAAACAATTACTTTTCACATATTCATTTTTCTTAAAGATAATTTGTTTTAATTGTGTTAAATTTAATTTTACTATAAAATTAAACAACAAAAAATCCTTTATTTATTAATTTAAATTATATTTTGTTAAATTGATAATTCCTTGAAAAAATGCAGAACTGTAGTTATCTGAATGGCAATTTGATCATACATGCATTTCAACTAATAAGCTCAGTATGTAAAGTTTGCTTTTATTCCTTTCATCAAATAATCCAAAGCTCACATTGTCGACTTCCAGGGATTTGTCAAAGCACTGCCTTCGAGGCGATAGCGGTGCTATAACAAATTCTTGGAAATAATCAAAGAAATGATGGACTCACTGACCCTTTTCCCGTTTTCTTTCGTAATTCAATAAACTTTTTATCCTTCATCTGCAATAAGACTTTTGTCAACAAGCGTCAATTACCTTAATACGGAGCTTACACTAAAATGTTCCATGGAATTTTGTTGTAAAAAATGTTCAATACATGACGGTTTTCTCAGGCATTATAAATTTTGTAGTAACTGTGGTAAAAGTAAACTTCACGATCCCAAAAATGAAATTCAAACAACATTTGAACTTACTTCTCGTGAATATATATGTAGATAATTTCAATTTACATACTTGTGTTGATATTTGTACGTAGTTATTGATTAATTTAAATAATGTTTTGTAAAATGTATAATTTTATTTGGTATAACGGTGTTGTAATTTCAATGTTATATTCATTACTACATACAAACATAGTTTAAGCTCATCATGTATCATCAAAAAATATTTTTTTATCACAATCATATCAAATTACTACAGGGTTTCTCATCCCATCAACTCAGAATTGAATCAAATTTGGTATTTGGCATATAAACATTTTTCAGCAAATTCTAAACATGCTTTTTATTCCTTTTAAATGAATTGAATTGAAATAGAGTCATGTATGTTTAAATTAAACAAGCATTTATTTTATTTCAGTAAATTGAAAAATATTCTGTTTAACATCATACATAGTTTTTATTTTTTCTATTAATTAATTAATAGTAAAAATATTTGAAACTCAATTATAACTTAATTAGATTGAAAAGGATAAACAATCAAGACTTAGGTAAATAAAGAACATTTAGATAACACATTTTCTTAGAAATTTACTTCCACCTTAAATCGTCCATGGCGATTTATTAGAAATAAACCATACACATTTAAGACAAATAAATCCCTCGGGCATCGTTTGTATATTTGCCTTCGAACGTACACGGTAAATTAGTATTTAGTAAGGTACAAATATCATTCATTTGAAATAAGTTCAGATTCATTTCGACATCTGGCACATCATTTTGAAATGATCTGATCAAATTGATGAATTCATTGTTTTTTTTTCGATCAACAAAATCAAAATGTTTGTATTAAAGTGGTAATTATCTTTTTTATCACTCAAAGAAATAGATCCAATTGTTGTTTTCTTCAAAAGCTCGTTATTTAATATAAAATGTGTGAATAATTTGAACTTTTGTGTAATAACAGGAACAGTATTATCAAAACGATCCGAAGATGATTTTACAACCAAAATGACTTGTTTGCTTCAACTCCGTTTCTTGTAGTCAATATAAAAAAAATCTGGTCCTTCATATTTGCTATGAAGAATAAGTTTTAAGAAACTGCTCATTGCTTCACAATAATAAACCTATTTGTAAAATATTGATATGAATATAATTTCACAGTTTATTAAATGAAATAAATGATTTTTTTAAAATTTTGTTGAACTAAATTTGAACATACCTATGTTTTCTTTTTCTATTAAACTTATTTGATTAAACATAACGTTGTCCATAAAGAGGTTTTGACTATTTTTGACCTTAATTGATCACCATATTAAACTTTAAATAGCCAATGAATTTTGTGGGTGAGTATCAACATTTTTTATTGTTGGTTGACTTACGGTTTTGTCGCCTATAAATGACAAACTTATGTAAAATGTTTAGTTAACTTTTTTTTATTTCTATGTTATTTTTATATACCATAGAAATAAAAAAAAGTTAACTAAACATTCTAGTGAACTTATTATTTGATTTATATCTATATATTCCATTTAAATTTGCAAGACTTTTAAGTAACGTCCCAATAATTCTTATGTATAGTCTAATTTTTTGAACCATTAATCATAAATAAAAATACATTGCAAATGTTTTCTAGTATAAACATTTAATTTAAATGGATTACAATTTTTTAGTGCCTTTTAATTTATTTGATCATTATGAAGTAGATACTATTAGTTTTGAAACATTGGAATGATCTTTTTTAATATCAAATATTCATGAATAGGGAAGTATCATCAAAGGTTTAAGGGAAATTCAAAACTTTTGTACCATACATTTTCCTTGAATACATATTCTGAATTATCTATTCAGGTAAGCTGGTATGTATTATTATTGTTTCTCATATCCTGGGAAATTGTACTTGATTGATACCCATGTGAATTCCGAGATGAAATAGTACATAATAAATACTTTGAAATTTAAATAATATATTATATATTGTAGGAAGAAAACATAAATTGTAAACTAATCTTACCCGTACATTCGTGAAGTTAAGAATCAGGCTTTAAATATATTATTAATTACAATAGTTAAACTTGATATATACATAGTTACATGTTGAAATAAGTATATGCATGTAAAGCATCTAGGAACAGGAAGGCCATTGACCCCCCCCCCCACTTTCTGAAAAATAATGAAAAGTTAAATGATTATTGTGTCATTAATATGTGACGTCACTTTTCTAAAATTATCCCTCCCTATACTGAGAATAGCAACTCCTTGATTAAAAATAATAGACATCTCATAATACTCCAAAAACATAAATTAACTCCAAAATACGGAAGATTTGTGTCAATATAGGAAAGTTTACAGATCCTTTACCTAACGCTTATTGTATGAGTATTTTGTATTGATTCCTGAGTATGTTTCATTCTTAGAAAAAAGCAGGAGACTCTTTTGCAAATAATTCAATGGTTCTTTTAGTTATTTGTCAAATTAAGTTAAATTTCTATTTTCTAAAGTTATAATAGAATAAATATATTATTTCAGTGACTTATTTGAATACTTTAATGTTTAATCCCAAGTTACTTATGGGGAAAATAGTCTTATCTTCACACAATTAGGAATTTGAATGATTGAAATTGACATAGCAATGTTATTTTGATTTTATAAAATCCTAAAAATTATAACTTAAATAGATATGGATATTTTTGTATGTGCAATATATATCAATTCAGGTTGAATACTCTACTTCACGTAAAGTCCAAAATTCTCACAAACCTTATTATTAAAAATTAAATTCCTTAAGAGTACTTCTATAATAATATATAATTTTCATTTTTTTATTTTTCAATTCCTTATTTTTACAAGACTGGTCCATGTTTTTTTAGTTTGAATGAAAAAAATAGATTTTCATGAACTCCAATATTGCATTTAATTATAAATGCATATGAATACATATATAATTAGGAACAAAGAATGAATGGTACTGTCATCACCTTATCAGTCTTCCTCAACTAATACTGCAATGTGCAAAAAATATCAGGAATCAAAAAAACTTTATTAAATCTTCAAATTTATTTAATCCCCGTCAAAAGTAATCCCCTCCCCCCCCCCACCTCTCTAATGCTTCAAATTTTCAAAACAGTTACAAAATTTATAATAAGTTAATAATTCTAGAACACTAACCGCTGAGTTGAGATTTGCTATTAAACTTAAAAATCAGATGTCAGTTTCTTGCGTAATCGATTATATATCTCAAGAAATAAGCCTCGAGCTCTCAAAATTTCAAAAAAGTACTGTCTGGAGTATTAATTGTAACTTTTTTGGTTTGCACAACATTTCTCTAAATTGCATTTTAGCCATCATCATTCAGACATTTTAAAAAACGAAAAATTTAATTTTAGATGTTCACAAAAGGACGTGTGTCTCAAATACTTAAGAATACTTTAACGAGTAATTTGCCACAGATGTCAATGACAGTAGTGACAATTTAGAACCAACTATATTTATCCCTATCGGAATTCCAAAGAAATTAAATTCAAATTTCCCGGTATTTTTGACTTATAGTATATATATATACATTTATGCAGGAGGGGACAATATAGTGTAGAAATGATGGAATCAATCGAATACCTGCTTATTTTTTGGTGGAAAAACCGTAATGAATTAGACTGTTAATCTATAAGGGAATCAAAAAGGACTTGAAAATACATCCATACGAAATGATGGTAGTCCAAACTTTGTTTTGTTTTGTAGAGTTCAATCCAAGAGACTTCAGGATCTCCACAATTAAATAAAAAAAGATATCTGAGCTGCAAAAATATTTTATTTAGACTGATGATAAAATTTTCATTATTGAGTAGTCATTTAACCATAAAAATGACAAAACCCTTTATGAGAACATCATTTAAAATCCCCATGTAAAAAAATCGATCTTCAGGTGGCAAAGACCGATTTCTATGGTGGTTTGGAGAGGAATTACTTCCAATGGTCGAAAAACTCCATTGTTCACAGTTCCAGAAGGTATAAAAATGAATTAAGATATTTATTCAGGGTTATTAAAGTCAAAGGTTCTTTCATGGGCCAAGAAACAACATTGGGAACATTTATTTTGTTTCCAGAAAGATCTCCATCTCAGACTGTCAATATTGTTCAAGAGTGTTGTAGTACCAACTCTGTCAACTTCATTCAAAAGTCGTTATTTCTTTCTAGACTGAAATCTAATGGGTTTTACAATCTAGCCCATTCTCAAGAAGAGAAATCCTCACAAAACTGCTATGAATGCTATGTAGTGGTTCTTGTTCCAGTTCTAAAAACAATTATTTATGTAATAAATTGTTTCTTGTTGAATTATTAAGCTAACTATATATAGCAAATAAATCATATCATGAACAAACTAGGAATGAGAAACAACACTTTTAAATCATTTTGTTGGAAACGAAAATAGTTTGTTTTGAACTTTAAGTTTTAAAAAAAAGTTATTAGGAACAAATTTTGAATCCAATAATCTTTCATGCCAAAAGTTAGTTTTTTTGGAGAAAGCAACCAAAAATGAAAAAAAACAAAAAAACAATTAGTTTTCTACATTTTCCACTAATACGTGACATAGGTATGTGCATATCTCTATTCATTTTCAATGTAAAACAAAGTTCCTATTTTTTTTATTTATTAGGTAACATTTATTAAATGCTATTAAATCTGAATTCAAATTGAGGAAAAAGTGACCTGAGACGTGTCATTTTATTTACGTGCACTATTTCTTCTTCTTCTTTTTTGCTTGAACAAATAGTTTTTAACACTAAATATGAAAATAGGTTACATTAAAGAAATGTAAGTTTGTTAATTTAAAATAGTTATAGGTATTTATCATACATATACACCCATTTTCAGGAACAAACGCGTTTATTGAACCCAGAGTCTACACCATGAGCTAACAGGGGGAATCTTCATTCCCTTGATTTCAATAATACTTTAATCTACTCTAAGGACTGAAATCCCTTTTTGTGTACATACAAACGACAAAAGCATTTAAATTTTGTGAGACTGTTAACAAGTATGAAGTAACATGGGTACAATGTGAGTTTATATATTTTGTGTAGAAGCTTCAATCTGTACATTCCAAAACGTCTATTTTAATTACAAACTATTAATTGATGATATCATTTTATTTTGATCGGATTAAGACTACTCATTTAATACTTATTTACGTGTCAAAGAAACGTTTATAATGAGACACAGAATACGTCTTATTGATTTGTAGTTTTTATTAAAAAAAATGTGAAATTTCACCCTTGATATATCACATTTACAAATATTCATCTCCTTTTTTGAGATCAACTTGTACAATAACCTTATACAAGTTACAACAAATTATACGAATAAAATTTTATGTAGGTAGACACTACATATTTTATATGAATATATTTGACTAAAGTTATGATGTGGACTTGATGAAAAAAAAAAAAAAATGCGAAGATTTAGAAAATTTCATTTTATGTCCATATAATATATGATCAAAAAATATTTACAAACTTCAAATAAATAAATTAGAAGCTTTCTTAATTCTTTTTTGTCTCTCTCTCTCTCTTTTCTCTATTGTACACGTATTTGAACAATAGATCGATTAAATATTGATGTGTGTGTGTGTGTCGTATTCAATTGTGTACCTTTGACATGTGCAAATTATGTAGACCGTAGAAAATATATGTTTTACACGTATTACATATGTATGCATACAAACCTTACATCGGCACCTATAACATAAACAATTTATGAAAAGAGTCATATTATTTCTTGATGAGTACTATGGCTTATAAAATATTAGAATATAATACGTTACTATCAATTTTTGAAGTTACAATAAAAAAATATTTGGCAAGTCTTATCAGAAGTACACACTTACACACCGAAGGAGGAGGCTCAAATATTTGACATATGATTAGAAAGTTGTTTAATCTATGTTTCAAGGTAATGATGAATGAATATTTGAAATGTTGTGGGCTTCTATTGTTTTTGTCAAAAAGGTAAATTACACAAAACTAATTACATATCTATATGTATATGTATTTACATATATACTTAATGATGATATTTTATTTAAAAAAAAGTTATAATAATCATGTTCCCTCAATGGAGTACATACATTAATTCAGTTTAACTTCAAATGTGTGACTACAAAGTAGTTAATGGACTTTTAGATATTATAAATGAATGTATGTAGATATAATTAAAGGACAAGTTATAAATATATATGTATATATACACAAAGGCATATTTATTATGTAAGTTTGAACTTCTCCATATCAATGAATTGACGTAAACGACTTTCCTATTTTCATTAATTTATGTTATCCAAGAGTAGAAATTTATAATCAAATCATGTGACTAAATAAATCGATGTATTTTACAACTGTACACTTTTGAATATAAGTGTATACTAATCACTAATATATTTGTACGTGTTCAACATGTGTAATGTTAAAATCTAATTTAGAATACGGATAAATAAAAAGACCTTATACATATATAGCACTATTTACAATATAGAATGTCAATTATTGTACATATTCAATATTTTCTTTCATAAACTCATAATTGATAATATCGTTAATTTAGAACATATCAAATAGTGATTACCATCATTGTAGGTTTGAAATAAATGAAGCGTATAAAAAATACGTGTAAGAAAAAGGTATACATCTACTTGAAGGATCACGAACACATTTCATGATCGACAGTTGTTACATACCCCTAATATACAATGATTTGTAAATAAAGAATAATAGTCTCATTAGGATTTGTTTTTAGTGTTATCAAATCTATTATCAAGGAAGGATACAAAAGTACATCAATAAGTACTTCTGGTATATTTTTAAACTTGAGTTAAATCATTAATCATGTAAGTTTCTACATTCAACAACTCATGATAATAATAGTTGCCTTTAATTTGATCATAAAAATAGAAGCTTTTATTTGTTTGTTTTCTTTTTTTAGGAGGTATAATACTGATCTCAAAATAATATATATATGGTATATATCATGAATACCAACAGTCCTCTGATACATCCATACCAAGAACTTGTGTTTCATGGAATGCCCAGTTTTTTACATGTGAGAAATAAAATATATAGAGAATACATTAGTTCTATTGTGCTCTTGTAATACAATTTATTTACACAAATCAAAAATTTTTTTTTCACTTCAAGTTATGTATCTCTATTTACCCGGTTTTATCCGATTTATACGCGTAGAAAAAGTCGTTATATAAATTTTTAATCAGATGCATTGCCAAAAAGTAAAAATTCTTTATTTCCTGGGGCTTAAAGATTCTTAATCTAAGGTTTAAGAGATTCATCACAAAGATAGTTGATGTAGAAATGCCTGTTGGCAGAGTGGGTATCATATATCAATACGATTACATCAAAATCAATAATAGATACAAGCTCCAGTGCCTTCATAATAAATTCCTTTATTATCCTCCTCAAATTAATGCTTGACAAAGGTATCCAGGGAACAACATCTCTATATTTTGAAGAAACACTTTTTATCATGAAGCACAACACCTTCCAATTGTAATTAAAAAAATCCTCCTACAAAATTCCACCCATTTTGATTTATAAACTTTACCCTATTGGTGAGAAATAGATTCAATCCTGTTTTGTAATTGCCAGGAAGAAAATATCTAAATGTAAATTCTTGAATGTTGTGTTGGGTGCCAGTTCTTTCTGTAATAACATACTAACGATATAACCTTTGTCCATTTTTGCTTTATAGTTCAAAGTTTTCATGGCAATATTTACCTAGGGATACCTTTTTTCCACTTAGTCATTTGAACCTTGTTACTGAATGGAAGTCTATCAAATAATATTTCTTCCTTTTTTATCCTCTTCTTTCCTAGATCTTAACCCACAGGAACATTCTGGAGCAAACATAATGAGTCTGAATGTTATCACTCAGTCCTTATTTGACTGCACCACGAGGCCGGAAATTTCGAGAAAACTGATCTTATATACAAAGCATCCATATCACAACGAGCTCAAAATGCAGAGAATAAATATTTGTATTTCTTAATTTCAGAACTATTATAGCCATCATAATAATGCATTGAATTTATGGATAAATATAAATATTTTAGTTTTATTAAAAGTTTTTATATGAAGTTTAAGTCCAGATCCCTAACACTGAATATAAATGGCAATTGGAAAAGTTTTTCTATTTTTGCACGTTTTATAATCTTTTAATTAATTATGACACAAAACATTTTGATGATCAACTATACTTTAATTGAACTGATCGTTCAATTTGGTCAATTAATATTTAAAGACCATAAAATAATAACAAAAATAGAAAAAGTTAATTGAAAAGTTAAAGAATACTCATTGAGTAAATTGAAATTTATATGAAATTTCAATCATTGCAACATTTACATATACCTATTTACATAAAATGAATAACTCTTTCATGGTAATTGCAATAAAATATCTCTGTATAATTTGAATTAAATATTGGACTACATATAATTACGAATTAAATTATGTATTTCAATATTAAATTAATCATAGATATTTATTAGCATTTAATAAATGTAATGTAATTTTAATACATTTGTGATTTATAAAGTAGTATTTTACTTTATTCGAATGATCATAAATGTTTTTCAAATAATAATTAATTGCCGTAAAGTCAAAAATTAATCATTACCATTTATTAACTTTTTAAAAAAATGTAATGTAATTTTAATAATAAATTTACGTTTCATAGAGGAATATTTTACTTTATTCCAATTAATATAAAATGCTTTTCAATTAGTAATTAATTACTGTAAAGTCAAAAATTATATTCACTAACTTATAAATCATTTAATAGAATTTTAAGTTTTTGAATTATTCTCTTCACAAAAACAGTTAATTCCAAAATTGAAAACACTACATCCAACTTTTTATTGCAATCTGACTGTACCTGCAATTTGTATAGAACACATATCAAAGGTTACTCCACAACCAAGCCAACATCGTCTCAAAACTTGATTAGATTTGTCATAAAAAAAATTAGATAATACATATACCGGGTGTCAGATTAATATTTCCCCATCGCTCATTTTAAACTTATTCTAAATAAGGAATAACGTGATAACCTGGAGTAGTAGGGATATATACTTTATTTAAAAAAGTCAAAATAGGCATTGACTTTACTTTAAAACTCAATTTAACCACCCTTAGCCTTTATAATGGCCTCAAAACGGATTCTGAAGGCAGTGCATGCCCTTCTCTCCATAGCTTTGTCCATCTGCATCCATGCTGCATATTGGAAGCAATATGCGCCCCAAAATAATAATCCAATGGGTAGACATCCGGCAAATATGGTGATCACATAGTTTTTGGCCAGGTGAAGTAGATTTCAAATTATTGAATAGTCTTTTGCAACAAAAAATGCTTCTCCATGATGGGTGGTGTGAGCAGCAGCTTTTTTTCATTACCAAGGACTTTTTAACAACCATTCATACTGTGTCCCTCAAAATTCCGAGGTCATTAGCAATGGATCTTATAGACTTCGTCAGATTGGCCATGATTGCCTCCTTTATCAGAGGAGACCTTGATGGGAAGACCGCTTTCTGTAAAGGGTCTCTTCGGCGAGCAATTGTCTCTTGACATTATAAACAGTCTTCTTATCCATACCAACCTGTTTTATATAGCTAGAATGAGAGGGTCCCACGTGCAGGAGTTCGACAATCTTTTTCTATTGTCTCTCTCCATCTTGTCCCAGATTTTTTTAAAACTAAAATTATATCAAAATAAAGCCCAGTTGTTTTGCTTTTCAGGCATGATTGACTTACTCAATCGAGGTATATGAATATTTAAAAAATTGGGGAAATAGTTATTTGACACCCGGTATGCATATATAAATTGTCATTCTTTCAATCATCCGACCTACTCTTGAAAAATGTTTGATGACCCCTGTTCTTTACATAGAATCCCACCTTTAGATACGAAATATATAAAATATTCAAATACGAATGTCATACCATTTTTTCGAGGGGGTGGAACTAGAAAGCCTTTGAATCGCACTTTTTTTTGGAAAGAAACAAGTCAATATATTGAAACGTAAATGATATTTCATAATAAAAGTTCCATACGAACACGTTATTTAAACATAGACATCTATGAAAGATCATTCGTAGTTCTATTTGTGTGTGTTTTTTATCATCTTTTAATGAACTATTTCAACTATTACCCTTCACCTAATGTTCTCTTTATTGCATCCCTCATCCTTCCCTTCCACAAAATCAGTTTATACATAGCCAATTCTTCCAAACTGTGGAATCATTTTTTATTAATTAATAGATAATTGCTCACAACTTTACTAGAGCTCATTCAGTCGAGTCGAGAATATATTTCTATACGAAGTAAAACTTTTTTCTTATGATTTAAAACTAAATAAATGAATCCCATACTAATAAGATTAGAAAAATCGACAGCTAACAACAAAATACATTGTAAATTTTTCAGTTAGTAATATAACGTCATGTTCAACTACTATAGACCTAATAATACCTTAGTATATCTACCCTTTGATATGCAATGACTTCTTATATGATTCTTATGAATTAGTAAGTAATTTTTGTGTGAAAAAAGCTATTCAATTCCGACAGGAGTTGGATCATGCCTCCTAGAGCTATATGGTATTGGACAAAATCTAGAACAAATTTTACATATATCACTATTCTTACACAGAAAATTGTGATGATTTCGGAATTTTTCATTTCATTTGATGTGTTTAGAAATTAACAAATATAGAAACTTCTTCATATTAAGACTTGTGTTTGACTCATATAATTTTACAATACTCAAAACGTCTAAATAAGTGTAACATAGTTTATGTATATTTTTTACGTATATCCATTAAAAAGAAAGTACTTAAGCTTTTATCATACCTATTTTTGCAAACTCATCCTCCCCAAAAAAGAGTAAAAAGTCAGAAGGCATAAGATTTTCTAAATATTTACGTCATTGTTGTGTTAATTCATTTTGTAAAAAATTATAATTAGACTTGTGCATTCATGAAAGTCAAAATATAGAAAAACATTTTTATCATGCTAAGTGAGCGGTACATTTATACTAATTTCACTAAACCTCCCATTTAGTTATTTCTAAAAAGAGTCGCATGTAAAAATGTTACATACATAGATATTTTCTATTATGTATTCGTGGGTACCTAAAAGACGTTTGGGGGAGAAGGGGATACGCTCATTAGTTTATGAAAATTTCTATGAGCTTTCCAGACCTTATAATTTTCAAAGAGCCATTTATTATTTGTCCGTTAACCCCCTCATTAGGTATCTGCCTAAGAACATGTACTTATCTTTCAATAATAGGGATTAATATGAGATATATTAATCATATTGATGAAATCAACTTAAGTTTGGGTTGCCACACAATATTTTCTAATTACAAATTTTTTATTCTATTGGAGATAATAATCGAAGCAAAGTACTGAAAATCGTTAAACAATATACAATAAGGAGAATCATACAAATCCAAAGATAACATCTGTTTTGTCACTTCAAAAGTTGTGTCTTGACAAAAAAAGAAAAGAAGAAAAACGTACAAAGCAATGGATTTAATCGAGCATATATTTGTATACGAAGTAAAACTTTTTTCTCATGATTTAAAACTAAATTAAGTCCTAAATAAATTAGTTTTTACCCATCAAAATATAAAAATATGATTTTGAAACATTTTTTCATTTTCCTGGTTTCTATGCAACGATATATGTTTGTGCCCCTTCCGTCAAAAATTTCAAATAAAGAAAGACCAAGCTTATTCCCCCTTCCTAAATAATTAAATTTATTAGTTAAATCCTACTAACTATATTACAACATTTAACTACAAAATAATGAGGTAAAAGCTGTGACGCAAAATTGTAAAAGCAAGTTAAACCTGTAATTTTTTTTCACAAAGAAAAAGATGAGAGTAAAAACAAATGATAAAAAAAAATAGTGCAAATTTTAAATGCAAAGTTTTTTTTTTTTTAACTTGAAACATAAATTACTTTTGATAATTAATCATAATTAGAATATTTTAGTATACATAGCATATGTTGGACAAAAATTCGATTATTAGTTAACGTTTTTTAAATTTCGAAATTAGTTTCAACCCTCAATATCAATTTTTCCATCTCTCATTTATCAAATGAGTGAACGTATGAATAAAAGCTCCACAAATATATCAGTGAGCCGATTAAATTGGCTAATTTTTGGCAGTTTTAATTTACATATTATTGATATTTTATTTCTCTTTAAAATACTGATTCAATTTGTGAATTAATAACTAGCTAAAATCCATTGATAAAATATTATCAATCCACTATTTAATAATATTATGGGGAAAAAAATACAAAGCTGTGATTTCTTAAAAATTAGAAGAGAATTCATCTGCTTTGCTATGGTTATGAGAAAAGTTAGACACTTGCCAAAGTGGTCATATTTGGACTTTTGTGTCTTTATTTTTTTGAGGAAGATCTCAAAGGTTTGTTTTAAGAGGAAAAAAAATTGACTGATTTATTTGTTGTTGGTTTTTTTATCCTCAAATGCCTAATCGTTGTAAGTCCCAAAAAATTCCCATGAGTCGACTCTTGGTTTGACTAAGCTTAAGATTAGCAAAGAACTTGCATTTTATACATACAGCAACACTAGATGATTAATTATACGACAACTATGTCTTATTAATAATAATAATTAACTGTACTTAAACTTTTATTCATCATTTAGAAATTTCTTTGAAGAAGTATCATGATAAATTGATTGACATATGGTGTTCTTCATATTGAAATGTGAATATACCTACATATATCTTACGACAACGTTAATATATTTTTATTTCGTGAAATTAAATAAATTTAGCCAATATGTCTCTCAATTATAAATGCATACGGAAATAAAAACATACATATATGTATGTTCTTCAAGGAGAGTAAATTAAGTACATATATAGTCATCTGTTTTAAAAACAGTTTTTGTAGGAACATATTTGAAATAAAATACATTATCTCTTAGGAACTACATAAGTATGGCTGTACGTTTTTATATAATCAACAGTTGTTGTATTTATAATAACATCGGATTTTGGTCTATTTATAAACGTTTAGTAAGAAATTGTTTCTTTTCTTAACATTAAGTGTCATTACCAGAAGAGATAATCAACTAGTAAAAGGAAGAAAGGGTGGATACGGAACAAAGCACAACAAACTATTTCCTTGTTAAAATTTCAAAAAAACTCACTTTTTGTAAGAATCAAGGGTCTTTTGCATCAAAAGAAGCGCATGCTAAGATAAAATAGGGCAGTTTTGGGGAATAAGGCTATTAAAAACGACATAATGAAATAAACAAAATAATAAATCAAAATTTGTAGACTATCAAGTAGCTAAAATGTTTATCTCATTAAATATAGCAATCTAAAGGGATTTGGATATGCAATCATATTGTATAAATGCTTCCATCATTCAGAAGAGCCAATAAAATACATGAGTTTAAGATTGTGAAATTATATAAAACTAATTTAATGAAAAACCCTCTCTTTAGAGCACATGGGTACAGGAAACAGCAAGACTGCAGCAACATACATATAATGGGTTGTTGGAGTTTCTAATCCCATATAAACAGTAGACCTTGTAAGAAAGAAGTAAAAAGCAAAGTCTGTTCCTTTGGTGGATGGAAAATAAGTGACTGATGGCATGTTTTTTTAGAAATGCATCAAAACCAAAAATATTGAATTTAAAAAAACAAACATGGACATTGCTTTTGGGTTCCAGCGAGATGAAAAAAAAGACAACAACCAAAAGGAACCTGTTCTCCATTTTAATCGTATGTAAAAAGAATGGACGAATAAAAGACATAAAGGTTGTGAAATACCATTTAACGATGAGCCTCCTGGTCATTTAATTAAGGAGTATGAAGTTATGTAGCTTACTGGGGAAGGCTTTCATGTCTTCCAAAAAGATCCAATATCATCCCTGCGAGAAAGTGATATTTTAAATTCATTTGTTTTGTTTTTGCAAGTATTTTATATATTCTCAGAGGTACTAATCATCAACTAATTTTTTGTATCTAGAAAGTTTTAAAAAATATAACTTAGACAATAGATATTTCGGCATGATGCCATCATCACTAGTTGAAAGACTAAATTAGTTAAACTAATAATGATAGCTAATTCATTGAAGTAGAGTGTTGTTTTATTATCATTCACGGATGAATAATGCGAAAAGTAAAAATGGAATCTTAGTTTAACTAAATTTCTCTATGAACGTCTTTCAAAATTATACATGTAGTTCGAAAAACAATAAGATATCCTTTCATTTTAGCAAATTAATTTAAAATTTGGCTTCAACTACTTCTGTTTTTTAAATACTTTTATTTACCAGGTCGATCTGTAATGGATGATATATCACTTTATTGTTATTACTTTTGTTCCCATGTATAAACATATAACTTTGTGTCTTATATCTCAATAAAAATCCGTCTATGATGTTTACATAATATTTTCTTCATATATAAGTAGACTTTACATATAAACATAAGTGTCTTCATACAATCCTAAGTGTATAATATCACATCATAGTATGTATATATATATATAACTATAATATCAGGGGACTTCTCTTTTTACAATCAATTCACCAAAGTCCAATCTCCAAGATCTCTATGTATAGAAGCTCACTGTGTCTCATAAAAATCCTCTATTGAAATGGAATTTCCAATAGTTCTTTGAACCGCCCCCCCCCCCTTAAGCCTCATCGCCCATGTATCTAGGCTATTTATTAATTTTTAAGCCATTTGAGGTTAAAAGCCCTCCATACAATCTATACATTAATAAAACCTTTAAACGTCCATTTTATTCCAGATCCAATCAAATCAAATCATTCCTTTCTCTTAGGTTCTTATGTATTTTCACTTCATTGGAAATGAAGTCCAGAATAATTTTTTTCTATTAATTCCTATAACAGACTCTTCACTAACACCAGATATAGTGAACCTGACGTTGTCTCTCTGTAACTGAATTTGAAAAAAAACGTACTCAAATAATTTATGTCTGGATCCTATTTTTTTTTTCAGACAAGGCTGTTTTTTAAATTTAGAAAAAATATGGATTGTGTTCTGAAACAATGTCTTGATATCTGAAAGGCTTCTTTCAATAAGGATTGATACATCATCAGCATAACGAATCATTTTAAGGTCCTTAGATTAATCTTAAGTCCTTTAATATTAGTTTTTTTTTATTTATCTTATATGAGGGAATTGATTGCAAGAATGAATAATGAAGGAGAAAGTGGGTCACTCCGCTTGAATCCTCTACGACTAATTAGTTTTATGATGATAAATTCGAGCTTAATAGAGTCAAATGCTTTTTCAAAACCGACTAAAACAGTGGCAAAATCCTCGTTTCTATGTTTTGCTAAATCAATTTCGTCCAGTTGTGATCTATAGATCTCATTAATTGTACATACATAATAGTGTAAAAACTCGTTCCAAGACCTTTCTTTTTGGGTCGGCCTTAGGTGATCTTTTCGATCGAGACTGCAGTTTCATACCGTGTATCTAAATTTAATCGTTTTAAATACGGGTTAGATAATAATATTCAAAATACCAATTTGAGTTTCAAACAAAAAAAAACTCTGTTTTGAATATGTCAAATTTTGTAATAACCAAGCAGCATTTGCAGGAGATTTTATGTTTCTACTTTAATTGGGGGGAAAAGTGGAGCTGAAGCACATCAAGTGCTTGTAGAAGTTTATGGTGACAATGTTTCAAGTGATAAATCATATAAAAAATAGTTTTGGCATTTCAAGAATGGTATTTTCAGTGTTGAAAACAAGCCTCTCTCTGGACAGCCAAAAAAAATACAAAGACAAAGAATTGGAGGCATTACTCGATGAAGATCCGAGTCAAACGCAAAAGGAACTTGCAAAGTTATTGAAAGTCACGCAATGAGTCGTTTTCGTACGATTGAAATCAATGGGTAGGAAGGTAATTGGGTACAGTATGAACTGAAACTGAGTGACATTGGACGACAATTTTTCAATTGGGAGCAGCTTCTTCAAAGGCAACAAATAACGATCGGATTGTGATGGGGATGAAAAATGTATGTACTACGACAACTCCAAAAAGAAGATATATTAGTCAATCGTTGCCATCGACCTGAACATCAACATCAAAGCGGAATGTTCATGGTTCGAAGGTCATGCTGTGTATCAACTTATAAAAGTTGCAATAATATCGGATTACCTTTTCTAGAAAATTTTGGTTGAATTTTTTTTAGTTTTTATATCTCTCGAAAAAGTAACTTTATGGAAAAAAATTAGTTCAAAGTAATATTTTTATGTTTCTACCTTAGAAAATGTTTCATTTGTTGACGTTTTATATTTTTTCAGCCCTTTTCTTGACATATGTATATCCAAGTAGAATAACTATAAATATTATTTTTAAGTCATCAATGTTAAAATTTTTTTATGCATTTTTAAATTTGTTTTGTTCCTTCAAGGAGCAAATTACGATTGAATCCTTAGATATGTAACCTTGGGTAAAATTTCAAGTTAAAAAAATGCAAATATCTAATAACTTAAAGCTTGTAGAAAAAAACTAAGATTTATTCTAAAATTAGCTATAAAAAATGTAAAAAACCTCATGCAAGGCATAGTTTGAAAAAAAATGTTGCTCAGTAAAATTTATTCGAGTTGTTTTGACTTATAAAAAGACAATTTATATTTATAATAAATTTATATCCTGGATTGCCGTAAATGGAAGTTAATTGTGATTGTGAAGGAGTGTTTAGCCTTTTAAGGGACTCTCCAAAAAGATAAAAATTGATATGTTCCTATATTGAAATTTTTTTTTATATGAAAAGGAATCATGAGCTAATACAAATCTAATTCTTCATAGGTTATTATTCTACTTATTTAACAATTAGTATTTCTATAAGTCTCAGACGCGCTGTCATGAGCCTGCAGTAGGAATGTAAATCATATGCAATTCGGGTGTGTGATAAAAAAGTGGAGTTGGCTCTTCAAACAGGTCTTTTTGTTTTCTGAAGCTGTTATCATTTTTTCAATATTACTGAGGGGAGAACATCTACCTGATAGTAAAGATCTCACATCAAGGAATACATCCATTAAGGTTAATAAAGTAAATAAAATGTAAACAAAAAGGGCTCAAGTCCTCGTATAATTATTATTAGTTAAAAATATATAATTTCCTGACATTAATTTCAGTTAATTTTCTGCCTCTCATCTATGTTATTATTTATTGTTGTATAAATAATGGAGAATAGCAGCTTGTAGCTCAGTAAAACGTCATGACAGCTCAAGCTGCTTCCCCCCTCGACATTCATTGAATTGTCAGGGTTGCCAGGTTGATTTTCTCTTTCTTTTTTTATTACAAGCCCGAATTGCATATGATTTACATTCCTAGCCTGCAGCAAGACTATCACAGCACATTCATAGCATTATAATGGCAGCAAATGAGATGACTTCCATGGTTGCCACTTCATTTTTGATGACATCAAGGGGAGAGGCTTATTTTTACACGCCGGATGCACTCATTTATACATTTTTAATTATATTTATAACATATTACATTACGTTTGTCCAACTAATGTTTGGCTTCCACCGCGCTTTTTCCTTTTTTTAATTTAGCAATCGTGTTAAAATATTTTGACGTCACAGAGTATAAAATTGAAGATTATAATTTAAGTATATTATGTTATACTTCTACAAAAAAAATAAAGACTTTTTATATATCTTATTTTAGAGGAAGATGACTTCGCCACAAAGGTATTATAAAGAATGGAATTTCATATAAGAAAGGATTAATACCAACCCTTTGTCCTTTCCAATTCACAAAACTGTGAATCGAAACCTGCTGATACTATGAAACATTCATAACAACAGAGCCACTTTTAGAAACTAATTTGCACGTTCTATATAAAAATAATAGTAAAGTATAAAGGGAATCATCACTGATTTTTGTAGGGAAATAACGCGATTTTTAGAATATTCCCATATTTCATAAACTCTTTCAAAGTTACAAAAAAATTTGCAGCCGACACTTATCACGAATATAATGTAATCGAGGATTCGTAATCATTATGTCAAGTATACTACAAAGGGGTATCAAATGTATACTATATTTTGTTAACTTTGTTTATCTTTTTAAAAATGTATTAGCCCTTAACCTCATGTCATTCGACCTTGGATGAAGTATAATTGAATAGCTCTGCTATAAATTATGTACATACATCATATATCCAAGAATAACAAATAAAGAAAACGTTTCCATATTAATATTTATAATTGTATTAATTTATGAGAGACTATAAAACGATAATGGACATTTCATAGCTATTATTAAAACAACGTTCCACATCTTAACTATGCATAAACTAAACTCATTATCTAGATGAACTCTTTAACAAGTCAAAAGACTCAGTTTAAATGTACATTAAGTACTATGTAGCTAATTCCCGTCTATGTACATATGTTATAGATAAGTATTCAAGTTTTTAAGAATTATACCTATTTCAAATATATTATGGATAATCATCTACATATAAATAATAAAAAGTACATAAAATATTATACATATATATATGTATCTAAATACATTTAATATAACTATAGGTTTAATATGTACGCTTGAGTTTCTCATGCGTTCATTGCTCTTTGACATTAAGGAAAGTCATTTTTCCATAAAAGAAAAAGATAAAAATAACTATAAATAATATGTATCCCCTTTTGTGTAATCAACAATAGATGACGTCATTAAATTTAATCTCTTCAGATTGATTGTATATATATAAGTAGTCATTTATGATAAATTTGCAAGGACCATATGGATGCATTTTCTAAATTTGTATCACATTTCAAAATAATTTGATTGGGTTCAATTGGATGTGCTTATGATTAAGAAAAAATGTAAATCAATTTTCTCATATTATAAATATTGTTTTGAGGTTATCATGTCTTGAATTTATAATTAATTATTATCAACCTCTCTTACAGATATTTGCTAGACAACCATGGAATTATTTTTTTTAGAATTCAAGATGAAAATTATGAGCACAAGCTCATTGATAGCGTCCTCTATGTTGAGATAGGTTGACTCTTTTTGCATGTAATAAAGCAAATAAACATGAATGTAATCTCAGACATTACTCACTTTTTCCAAATTGAAAAAGGGCTCACACATTCCAAAACATTTTCAAAAGTAAAGCCAAGTCATTTTATTTATCTGATGCTGTTAAGAAGAGTGCCATCAAAGATTAATTTAACAGACTTGTTAATAAACATAAAAAAAATAAATGTTACTACCAAACACAGGTCATGTTTGATATCTTAGGCTCTTGAAAAATCGGCATGATGGTACATAGGTTCTCATTGTAATCGATCTATGTAGTGATTGACATTAAATCACTCTTCAATAATGACCGAGGCATTACATTTTGTAGCATCTATTGATCATAATGGATGCAATTTAAGTCCGGTGCGTCACTCAAAAATCTCTTGTGTGTCATGTCCATTAATACAAGATTTGTTATAAGTTATAAGTTGCATCATCTATTGATTTTATTATCTTTATGTACATACATTATATTCTAAAAAAAAGCAATATTCCTTTTTGTATGCATCTCCACTTTATTTTAAATGAAATCAATAGAATTGATTGACTATTATATATATATATATATATATATGTATTTATGAAGATTTGAAAATACCTTTTTAACAAGAACACAAATGATCAAAACTGCATTTAAACCATTATTTATCTTATATAGAGAAAAATGATAGTATAAGCAAGCCTATATACAGATCATCTCAACTTAATTCTAGAGCTGAGATGATTCTAAAATATAGGGGAATTAACGACTCATTTTCTAGCATAGAAGACTGGAATCAATTCCAATTCTAGAATCAATTAACGATTTATGGCTTAATTAATATTCATTATCCCGTAAATATACAAACGCTCTCACATAGACCAGTCTTTCTTAAACTTTTATACTTATATCCCCTAGATAGAAGAGACTCGTGTGTAAATGTATCAGCCCTAGATTTACACGGTTTGTTGCTCCTCAGTTTTAGGAAATGGTCAATTTAGGGGATTTGAGTGAGGTCAGGTGACCTCCACGAGGTCATCCGAGTACTTTGCATGGGCTGGCATTTAAGATTAGTTATGCATAATTCAAATCACTCGGGTAACTCTCCACACAAAATCTATAACATTACCCATGTTAAAAGAAAGACCCTTTATATCATAAACCTAAAGGAATCTAAGTAACTTGGTTTTGTAATGATATAAAATGTTTAACATCACTTGAATATAGATTCATTTCAACCAATCTAACATGACTGACAATAAAATTATTGAGTTGCTATTTTCTAGGACAGTGGTTCTTCAGCTTTCAATCCTGGAAAATAGATATATGTATATGCGTTAGAAAGTTTATGCTTATGTTTAAACTAAAATTAAACAAGGCCAACAACATTGTTTAATTATTTTGGTTAGCTCATTTATGCGTTCGGCGATATATAAAATTTTTGAGACACACTGCATTAGGGAACTTGCTCCCCCAAACAATCACGAAAAAAATAAGTAATTAGACTTAATATATAAAATTAACAATGAAGTTATCTGCACTTTCTTATTTGAATCGGCTCTTTTTTCATATGTACATTTATCGGTATGTAAGTGTTTTAATTGGACCTTCGTGATAAAACAATTGTTGCACCTTTTTTTCCCGTGACAACAATATTCGTGATTTCTTTGTTTTTTTAGTGTTCATTAAGTTATGACAGTTGAATTCATAAATGATACAAAGGCTTTATATAGGAAGAAAGTATTTATTCATGAATTGTTCTACAAAAAACACTTTGAAATGATTTTAAATTTCTCAAAAATCATTACTATTAATGAGAGCGTGGATTTTTTTTCTTTTGTTATCCAATCTGATGACAAGTTTGCCTTGAATAAGTTGTATTATATCCGATGTAACTTAAAATAAAGATGCGTCATCTTTATTCTGCAATTACTGGATATATTGTACCATCCAAGGTTAGACGCCATCTTAAGTTATCAATATAAATAGAAATATCTATATAATTTTGGAATTATTACCCAAAACAATGTATACATATGTATGTATAATATATATTTTGAAGCTAAAGATGTCTCTATATACATACATACATATTTTTTTCTTTTAAGAGATACAATTATTTATAGTAAGGGTACAAAAATTGTTCCAGATTCCCAGTTGAAGGAAAACATTGTCCTCAATCTTAAATGATGATTGCTATTACTTATAATTAGAGCATGTGACGTGATATAATTTATCTTCTAATTAGTATCATAAAGCATGTTGGCTTTCTTCAGATTCTACTAATCGTCTAAGAAACTCTATGTGCTTCTAATACCCATACATATTTAGAAGATGTACATAATATTTACATAAAAGGGCAGTTCAATTATTCTTCAGTAACAACACATTTTCTTCTAATAAACCCAACTTAATTTAGAACTTTTTCTGGGAAAACCTAAAATAGTAAATAATGTTTACGTACATCGATAAGGTAGCATACTATTACTTAAATTTGAAGTAAATGTTTACTTTCTATCCTCGTATGTTAACCATATAAGTTCAAATAGCTACTATCGTACGTATTTCACAATTACATATTTATTTTTTCCCATGATAATTTTTGATATAAACTCATGAACTACACCAAATTATTCTCATGGTGGAATATTTTGTATGATTGGTCAGGAAATCTAGTTTTTGAACTTCCACAATTTAATGTATTTAATATATATAATATACATTGATCATTATTCTGCATGAGTTAAATTCATTTATATTTATTATTTGTATATATTTACTTTAAGTATAGAAATATGGATAGATTTTCCAATCCATTAGACAAGCATACCTATAAGCAAAATTTGAATATAATAAGGAATCTACCTTGGTCAATTGCCCTCTACAAATTCTACAAATAGTAACAACTTATTCAGTACTAATTAATAATTATTAGTAGAGTCAATTATATTTTATTAATTGGATGTGCCTGGCTCGGCTCATACATTAGCCAAAAAAAAAGTCTTTAGACTGCAACTTTAAAACATGTTACTTAATTAGAAGTGATCCATTTTTAATAATTCTCTTTTGAGAAAAATAAAATAATTTATTATTTATATTTAATTGCATAGAACTCACAATTTAAATGAAATTGTATTGTAATTAATTGAAATAATAATTAGTTATCCTTATGTTGCATTGATAAATATATAGAATTTATCATTAGTTTCTTTATTTTACACGGTATTACTTACTAGTCATTTAATAATAGACCTTGCTGAGTTTTAAAATAGTTATACGAAATAAAAGCATTCAAATTATTATTATTAAAATTAAAATTTTATTCAAAATAATTGAGAGCCAAGATACTTCAAATTGTATGTACAAATTTCAATGACCTCTTATTTGAAAAATACAGGAATATGTACTCAAATATGAGTAAAGAGGTTCATCAAACTCTTACTTAATAGTTTATACACATACATGTGTATAGATATCATAAATTATAACCTTTCTGAAATTTTATTCATATTTTCATTTATTTATTTCAATATTTAATGTTTGTAGTTAAAATATGATCATGTCATGAAATAATTAAATGAAAATACCTGACTATTTGAAGGAGAGTTAAACAAACAATGGACAGCAAATAAAATCAAAATAAATAAAGATTGATCAATAAATTCATTGATTGGAAAAGGTGTATTATTAAATAAATTGATTTATATGCAAGCCCATCACAGGGAGCATTTAATAATGTATTTTAATTTTTTCTTCATTTGAACAATCATTGATATTTTAAATCATTCATCAGTCGTTGTAATATATATATATATATATATATGTTCAAGTACAGACAGGAGAATGTCCGTTGGCTATTACCTACCTATATATGTATTTACATGTATGTATTGTGCATGAAGGAGAAATCTCAGCGGACAAAAAAAGTACCATTAACTAAGCCTGAAAACACAGGTACATTCATAAATATGGAATTATAATTAGGAAATCTATGTACATTGTACATCCATCTATGATTAAATACTTTCCCTTTCATAAAATGAAGGAAACATTTGTTAAGTATGTATTGTGTATTTTTGTTATAATTTTCAAACCATAAATTAAATGATTTAAAGTGGTGGATTTATTTGTAAGGTGGACCATGGTATAGGTAATCTAATGGTAACGATGTGATGTACACACACACACTTATATATATATATATATATACAAAATAGAAATCTTTTCATAGCGAAATAAATTTCTCTTCTTTTTAGAGACTACCAATATTCTGCAAGGGTAGGAATTTTTAACAAAGGGTGAGATATATTCACTGTAGATGATTTAACTAGTGACTCAGTTCTTGATATCTGTGGTATTGATTATGGAACCTTCAAACTCTTGTTTTGATGTAGAGACACAAACAAAAGCTACTAGATTAAAATATTTCTTTTTTAAAAAACAACAACAGAAAACACAAGGTCAATATTTTTGACTTGATCTCAGTCCCCTAAATTTTTGTTATCGTCTAGATACCTTGGCCTTATTTTAGTCACAGTTAAGGTTGCTTTGACCAAAAGAATGGACTTAGTTTTTAAAAGTGTTAATGAATATTACTGATTGATTAAAAGATTTAATATTAATAAAGATTTATAATTCAGAGTTGTTATGGGCCACTACTACCTGGGTACTCCAATTTACGTCCCCTCTATGGGTTTTTAAGGTAAAATATGAGTTTTTTTAAATTTCTAATAAATTTATTTTTCATATTTTATTTTATTTTACCTCAATTCTATCTGTATAATTCAGATTTGACATAATTTACTGTACTAATTCCATACCCGCATGCAGCGGTGTTGGAATGCATTTGTAAGTGGGTGTGTGTAGTAAATTTTATAACTATGACTTCTCAAGTTTATCCATGACCAAAACTATCATATACCTCATATTTTTACCTTAATCCCTATTGCTCGTGTACCACTGCTCACATGCCACGCCAGTCCGATTTTTTTAAGTCGAAATAAATAACAGAGTATATGAAATTTTTCAAAATGTTAAATCTTTTATCTTGCTGCATAATTTATCACCAATGATTTAAATAAAATTTCGATGTTTGCATCAATTGTTGCATAATAATGTATTTAACGTAACATAGCTTCTTTTAAATTTATGATAATGACTAATCTTTCAGCAATTTGAACCGTTGATCAAGGAGTTTATGATTATTAAGGAGGTTACTCTTCATGACTAAATATAAAAATATCATATAGTGCTCAAGAGGAAGTTCTGTAGTAGAAACAGAAAAATGTAGGAAAAGAAGGAGATAAGTCCAAACTAAAACTCCCACATTTTAATTTTACCAGTACAAAATACCAAAAAAGTCTAGGTTTTTTACAACACAAGTAAGATTTGTACTCATAAAATAATTACTAAATTGTACCATCAATGAACTGCTCCTTCATTTCAAGACCATCCTTTATAAAATCGACAGAATAACAACATTTTTTATTTAAACTAGGGATCTCGAATTAAATTGCATTATATGACTTCAAACAAAAACTACAAAGGAGTTTTTATCCTACTTCTATTCTCATTTTTGACCGCAAACTTCAAAACTTATTTAGAAAGGTGTTTTATTTATTATACGTGAATCAATTATATTGGAGTACTCTTCTCTATTTCACTTATACCTAGAGTAATAAAAATTCTATGCACTATGATACTCGATTATACCTATAACATGTAAAAATTAATAGTTTAAATGTAATTCTGCTATTAACTTATACATATATTATGTGAAATGTACATATTTATATGTCATGAAAGAAAATGGCCGTTCATGGTATTAAAACCTGTTTTTTAATAAGAGTAGCCTATTTTCTAAAGGATACATTGAATAAAATGTATGTACATTTGTAGATACAGTCGATATTATACCAACATCAGTAAGAAAATCAAATAATGTTACTAACTAAAAGTAATAGAATCTGTGTACGGGGTTTAACTTTGAAATAAATGCACAAATTCTGAGTTTGTAACTTAATAGTAGTTTTATTAAATTTCTTTAAACCCTAATGTTATTACTTTATTTTTATTATTTTTATTTTTTATGAATCCCCTTTTTTCTTCATAAAATAGTTTAGTTTACTGCGTATTTAATTCAAATTTATACAAAAATTATACAATATTTTGATAATATCAAATATATTATCTACGACCTCAATTGAAACTGACAGAAATCAATCATTTTTTGTTATTATTATCTATTTGTAAATGTTCTTATAACTTTTTATTCAAGATTGATTGATTTAAAAAAAATACAACTATATCAAATCCTTACATGTTATTTCAATAAATGCACTAAACAGAGATAAATATAATACTCAATAGTAATGATATTTCATAATTTATCGTAAAATCCAGTCAGTCTATATGAACTCAATATATGATCATTAAAATATTGCAAAAATAAAGAACAAATCCACTTAAACATACAATTTACAGTCATGTTTCATAAACAATTTTATATAATCCCTTCTGTCATCGTAATAAAGTTAGAAGTTTGTTATTCTTTATTGATAAAAAAATAATAGTATGGTATTGTTCAACAAAGGTTGAGTGTGAAACTTTTGCAGAACTAAGAAATTATCTCTTTCCATATTACATGATGTGCTAATGAACTTAACTAATAATAAAACATATGTTGAAAAAATAAAAAAATGCTTAGGAATAATTCAATAGACGATATATATATTTGTTCCTAAATGCTCCTTCCACATAGTATGTCAATAAAACTATTATTAGTTAAACATAGTTCTAAAGAGTGGAGATCAACGATTTGATACATCATTTTTCATCTACATTATGAAACAACGTGCAAATACTTTTGAAAAAGCAAGTAGGAGTCTATTTGTAAGGACTTATGTACATACATAACCTTAATTACATGATAACATGATAAAAAACAAGGATTTAAAATATGGATGTAACTAAGTAATTTCAGCATGAATTGAACTTTATTTTTAAAGTTAATTGAATCTACATAGATTAAATCATACAAACATAATTTATTTATCTAATTTTATAAAGAATGTATTTGACGATTTCAACCGTTTCATTTGCACAGCATCTAGTAGTGAATCCTTCATTTCCTGTACTGTTACATATACATATACAAAAAAAATTTTTTTTTAGTCATAATAGAGCATTAAATGCCGTAGTTTTTGTCCTTCTGTGATTTCTTTTGCTTGTGTTATATGCTATACGATACACGCTTAATCAAACTGTTTTGTCATTAAATCCAATGTTTCAATGATAAATTAAAATTATTTCGATTGAATCTACGTAATAACTTAATTTTTAAAAACCGAGTTAGGTTATAACCCTATTTTCCTTTATTTATTTCAATATTTAATGTTTGTAGTTAAAATATGATCATGTCATGAAATAATTAAATTAAAATACCTGACTATTTGAAGGAGAGTTAAACAAACAATGGACAGCAAATAAAATCAAAATAAATAAAGATTGATCAATAAATTCATTGATTGGAAAAGGTGTATTATTAAATAAATTGATTTATATGCAAGCCCATCGCAGGGAGCATTTAATAACTTATTTTAATTTTATAAAGTTAGAAGTTTGTTATTCTTTATTCATAAAATAATAATAGAATGGTATTGCTCAACAATAACCCTAATCACATTACCTACATCCACTATAATCCCTGTATTGTCACATAACTTGATTCATTTACTAATCCTTACTTTCCTTCCATTTCTTTCAGCATTAGAATATTGAAATGAATTGACTAAAATCTAGGTAAATATAAATATATCGTCACTATTTTATATTTCTTTTGTATACGAAATGTATCATCACTAAATTTCTTTCACATTATGTGTAGAAAATCATATGTAAAATACAATATAAGTCAATGATCATAAAGGCTGCTTCTGGAAATAAAGAAATCGATATCATATTCTTACTCGTATGAAATCTTTCAATTTGTTTGATTCACATTTAGGCAATCTCTTGCACACGTGGTTATATTAACAATTAGGTTTAGAATAATATGTTTGTACTACAAAAGTCATAGTTTTTCTTTATTCTCTCTGGCTTCTCCTTCAAATAAATTACCATTTCCATTCCTTAAAGAACAAGAAACTCTTTGATGTAAACTAATATCATAAAGACGTTCATGCTGCTGAATGTTGAAATTACAATGTGACAACATAAAAAAGGCATTTTTTCAATATACCATGAAATATATATCACCTCCAAGAGATTATCGCAAAATCTCGCATTTAATTACCTTTAAGTAATTAGTTAAATGAAAAGTTGAATGCTCACATATAGATGATTTATTGAAATAAAGCTTTTAAAAATTGATATATATACATCAACAAAAAATGATGCTCAATGAAGTACCGAAATATTTCGAATTAATGGGCCTTACTCCAAAATCAATATTTAACAACGTAGTCCTATTTTTTCTTGATGACGTTTTTTTTTTTTTTTATAAAACAAAATTTTTTTCATTCTTGATATTTATGTATATTTTTATAAAAGCTAATGCTATTTTCTTATATATTTACTATCCAAATACACTACAATGTCAACCATTGATATAGACCATATATCTGTGTGTAATTCTTAGTAAATGTGTTTCCAATTAAATGATTTCTTTTACGAATGTAAGGCGAATTTAAAATTTATGTTTTCTTCTTAAAATATTTAACAAATTACTTATAAGTTAATTTATTTATTATGTACTATCTTATTTTGGAATTTCCTGGGGAACCGAAATTAAAAAATTAATTTCTTAGAATTCCACAAAAGAATAATTTCCTAGGAAACAAGACACCCTGGTATCATTAGTTTGTTTATATTTCTGTTAATTTTTTTGGCTTTTTATTCCAATATTCCCTTAAATATCCCATAGCCCTTGAGCCATTGTCACTAAATGATCACTGTAAAAGATTAGAAATTTATTTTATTACAATTCTACATTATTTATTTATTTTTGATTTATTGTATGAACCCCCCCCCCCCTCCCTGCTAATGAATATTCTTTATTAACTCTATGCACTTTATATATTGAGTATACAGTAAGCTTATGTTATTATGAGTTTATTGCTCATAATAAAAAAAAATACTTTTATAACTAATAATTACATTTAATGTAGCAATGAATTATATAATATACATATGTTACCTATACTATTGGAAGAACGTTTGAAGTCTTTTTTTGTTATTATATCAATCAGTGCATGGTTCCATGGGTCAAATTGAAAAACAAAACCAAAAAAAAAAAACTGTTTTCTACTATACTAACAAAAAATGAAAATAAGAGATGAGGAATAAGGATGATAATATTTAGACATGTAGCTCTGTTAATTTTTGAGCCATGCCGCCATTGTCTTTGATATTACTTTATGGATTTAAAAATTATTGAAAAACTACAATATTAAGAAGCTGTGTTTCATTGACTTTTCTTATTAATGTTTTTGGTTAATGTAATGAAATAATATATTACCTATCTTCATAATATGTCAAATCAGGAATGTTTTAATGCAATTTACTAAAGGTAGAATACAGTATTTTGTCAAGAGAACAAACGTTTTATTGGACTGATAATTAAGTATTATATATTTGGAAGAAGCCCTTGTGACTTTATTTTTTGATGATATAGGTGTGTTATTTTTCTTCTAGATAAGGTGTGTCTTGAACTTTTATAAGCATGTAAGATACTGCTTTGTGTTAATTTGACATAACACTAACATACTGCAACGAAACTATATGATAATTATGAGCATATTAATAATTTGATAACAATTAGACGTATATCATTCTAATTATATATAGCAGATGAAATCACAATTAGAATTATAAATGAGATCCACTTTTTATACCGATACACAAAACAATTTTTAACTGTTTAAAAAAAAACACATCTTTTATTATTGCTCAAAAGGTAATTACTTTAATATGCCTACTTCTATACACTATCCCTTATTTAGCTTCCATCCCAAAAAGACATACCTTTTTAGAAGAAAAACACTCCTTGTTTTGTTTTAAATACAATACTAAACAAAAAACATAAATTTGAATCGATAGCATAAGTGTTTTTCTGTAAGACTTTTTAATACTTTTAATTAAATTGATATCAAAATTATTTATTATCACCATTGTAAAATTACGGCCTTTTAAATGATTAAAGTAATATTATTGAAAGAATTTGTAAATGGAATGTAAATTAAAAAATGAAGGAATATCAGGAAAAACAATATATTTTTTTGAGTTATTATTCACTTTCGAAAAATATGAATGATGGCATCCCCAATATTTATTCATTAAACAGAATATGATTAGAAAAAAATAATAATAATAAAGGAAATACATACATAGGTATGCCCATCAAAAAAAAGAAGGTACAGATAAAAGCGTACTACCAAATCTACCACGCATTGGTTTACGCGTTCGGGTGAATGAAAGTTTTTAGTATCGAAAAAAGACGACTCCTCAACGTTTGATCATTTTTGAAAAGTGAAATACTATTATTGAAATGTGAGTCTATGGCATTTGAGACTATTTTGTTAAAAGTCTTCCGTTTTATCAAGTAAAAGTGAAATGTGAACTAGTGCAACATGTTATGTAAAAGACTCGAACACTGCTGTTGCTGCATTAACCAAATCCTTGGTATCAAATTGGTCCTTAGTTTTTTGACCACCGTAGAAATAATAGGCATTGGACTCTGTGCATATTATTACCCGCAATATCTTGTCTATGTTACACCTCCCTGTAGCATTGGCATTATCACAAATATATTTGCATTTATTGGACTTGCTAAATGTGTTCGTTGGTACTTTTTACCATGGCTAATATCCTCTATGTTGGTTATCGTGGGAACGATCCTTGCCTCCATTCTCTGTATTGTAATTCCATTGGGAGAAGAAAATCCCGACTGGACTGAAATATCCATTATATCAGTATCATTAATACTTTGCTCAGCTCTTTTGTTGTATTTTTGGATTGTCGTAATAGAGTTTTTTGTACGTATTGGACCTAATCAAAGGTATACCGGAAGAGTCATAGGTTATCCCCCTAGCTCAAGTGTATATCCCTCAACGTCATCCATACTTGGTCCTGGATCCTATGATAATCCATTTTATCCTCAAATGCATTTTTAAATCTCCGTTTTTTGTGATATATCCAAGGGGACGTATATATATATATATATTCATTTTATATGATCTTATAATATGGCAAGAAGAAAAAATAGAATTTATCATTAATTATAAGCTTATCAAATAAAACATTCCACAAATTTCGTTGCTCATTAATTCAGAGTATGTATAGTTACATATCATCTGAGAATACCTTGATTTCATTTCTGCAAAATTGAATCTTTATGTATAAAGAAAGAATTATTTCTTAAACAAAATATTCCATAAGTATGTATCTATTCGATGAGTAACCTGTATGAGTAGAAATTGCAACTTTTACACGCCGAAACTCTAGGAAAAAAATAAGAGAAAATATTTTTTATTTACAATTGACACTCAGGTTTTTACCTTTAATAAATGGTTATTTGCCAATTTTATTTAATCTAAAAATCAATCTGATCTTTTTGTTGTATGTACAATACATAAATAAATAAATTTTAATTTACTTTAAATATCACCCTCTGATAAGGTTCATCAATATGCCTCATTCACATGGGGTAGTTATTTCACTGACTTAAATTTTATTTGATTAGCTATCAATTTGTTTTGAATTGTTTCGTTGAAGTTGAATTAAATTTTGTTCGCCAGTGAACATATACCAATAATTAAAGAATGATCCTACACAGTCTTGTGATCAGATCTATATCTAAGAACGGGCACAGTTAAAAAATAAACAATAATATTACAGAGAATTATCTAAGATATAGTCTAAATTATTGAAATATGACTGTTAAAGTTCTACAGTTTTCATAGAATACATTTTAAACCTATTTGATTTTGAGTATCCCACAAATGTTAACTGTAAAAAGGTCAATAATTCTAAATTTGAAATTAATGAATGCCATAACCTAATATATCAATATTCTCGGAGTAAATATCTCTAGATTAAAATATTTATTAAATCATGGGAAAAGTTTAAAAATATATATAAAAATTATTATTTTAAAGGTATCCAATCCAAATATAAGTGGATTTTAAGGTATATAGTACAGTTACAATTTGCTTACTTAATTATTTTGTATTCATAAAGGGTAGAAAAATCTCGCTTTATACGGAGTCATTATTAATTCCGATGTTTATAGGGGTCACAGCGATGAATGAATATTTAAAATTTCATCTTAAACAAAAAAAACCATCCAGCAAGCACATTTTTTTTTCTGGATATTTTATACCATTTACGAGTTTAAGGTCAAACTATTGGGACATCGCTTTTTGCAATTCTATACGTCATAATTACAATATATATATTTTAGTATACTATACTATATATGTACTATAGTATACATCTTAATTTGATTTACAAATCAAAAAGCACGATTATACAAATCGTGCTTTTGTGTAATAATTGAAAGAATATGTGTTGGGCTGTCGTTCAAAATAAAACATGAAAAATCTTTAAAGAATCTATAGAAAAGAGGCTATATAAAAAAAGTTTAAAAATAAAATGACTACATATGTAAATAAGTAACAAAAAATTTCTAAAAATAAGATTTTAATCAATTTAAATATAATGTAATTTGAAAATTAGCATTGTCCAAAAAGAAGTGACAAAAGAACTATTTATCTCGAATACTAATCTCCTTAATGTATTCAGAATCATAATATTTTTGGATTACAAAATGTTGCTAAGTAGGTCCAACAAAATACTCGAAATATTGTTGTCAAGTGTAGTAAAGCTCGAAGTAATGTACCATTCATAAAAAATCAGAGGAGATAGTAAAATGGATATCGTAAAAATGAGTTTATTTTCACTAATATGTAGAAAAGATTAAGAAATACGACTCATGAGACCCTCTTGGTTTTCCCTCAAGTTCCATTTTTTGAATTTGAGTAGTTTGTGTGAATAATATTAAAGTATAACTTTTGTTATAATGTATGCAAATTTGAAGATCTTTGGAGGACGTTTTACAGGAAAACAAGAGAAATGATCAAGAACTCATCGGTATTTCTCTCATTCTTGGAAATAATGATCCTTCAAAACTCAGCACTTTTGTACTCTCTCCCTTCCCTTATTCAAAAAAAAAAGAATCAGAGTTCATTCTTAAGGAATAAATATTTTTCTAAAAGAATTTGAGTTAAAAAAGTTATGACCCAATTCAGTGACCTAATAATGTTATTGATTTTTTTTCTGGATGATCCAGCAATTTATGGTAAAGACCTATATTCATTAATGTATATTATATCCTAGATAATTTTGAAAAATATAAACACCAGATCCATAGGATATCATCTTAATGTGACAATTGATAAGGATTTCATTTGTAAATGATGGTTATTAATCTTACGTATGTGTAACATATATCTTTCACCAACAGTTGATTAGATCCCAAGAAACAATAAATTAAAACAGTTGACATTGACATAAAAAAGATTTTGAGCGTATGAAACTTGGATTTGACGATCAGTTAAGGTACAAGATGAACAAAAACATGTTTTTGGGGAACCACAAAGTAGATCAATCATATTTAGGATTACATATAAAAAATCAACATTGGCATTTAGTAACAAAATGTTCTATAGCTGACTTAGCTTGGAGAATACAAAGTACTCATAAACATACTGTCCTACAAAGTCATTCTCTCCAATTATTTTTTTCTAAAATAAAAAATTTCCTTTAGTTCCTGAATGAGCTGAAAAAAATGAAGTAAGCATTCACTTAAAAATGATTTCAAAAGATTAACCACCTGATGCTCCTTAAACTGCCTGGTAAGTCGTATAAATAAATATTAAAAAAATAAAACTTTTGACACTTACATAACTAGAAAATACCTGAAGTTGCATGTGTGGCTGTATTAAGTCTCTATTGGGTTGCATGTTTATGAAATTCAAACTTTCAGTCGCTATGTCTAGAAAAAAATGTCAACTCCTAATTTTTTTATAACTTTATGACCGTGATAAATACCCCAAATTATAACAGTAACTTTTATCTACTTTTTCCCAATTATTTATTGTCTATCAAAGTTTAGGAATTTAATATATATTCACTTTTGGAATTAAAGTTTAAATTTCCAAAAAATAAACTGACCATTGCCTGGGTATGAGTACATGAAAGCTCAAAGCCACATCCTAAAAATTTACTTTCAATAGAAACGTTTGTGTCATTATTTTTTAATTAGATTCATATTGAATTATTTATATAGTAAATTTTTTTGTGTAGGTACAAGTTGAATAATAAATTAAATTACATGTTGGAAAATTTAAAGGCAAAATGGTAGGAGGAGTAGAGGAGCTAGTAGAAGAATAGGAGGGGGCGAATGCCCGGGGCTCACTATTATCAAAGGATCCATCTTTATGTCTATTTTATGCGTGAGTTAAAGTTCAAATTGACTTGAAATGATTTTTTTAACAATGAATACTTTATATTTTATTAGGTCGTATAAAAGAAGAAAAAGTTTATCTTATATATCGCTTAAAAGTTATAAAAAATGACATTGTTTTTTTGTGCAAAAATACAACAAAAAAAAAATGTTATATTTATATAAAACAATAGCAGAATAATCACTTTAATACTATATATCCCAAGCAATATCAAACCAGCTTTTTATATTCAATTCGGCCCCCCCCCCCCGAATTAAAGTAAGATGTTATTTAAAAAAGTCGACAAATTCAGTAAACAATCTTTCGACTGACCAAAAATTAATTTAGTATAGACTCGACAAAACAAGATTTCTTATATATCTAAACCTAGAGTTATATGAGTCCTTAATTTAGGACATAAAATCAGTTCTGTTCCTTTTATTGGTCCTCGAAAAACGTATCAAATATATACAGAATATGTTCATTCACATTTATTAATTTGAATATTGAAAGGCAAGGGATACGAATACTAAATAACTCGGATCCTTCATGATCTTAAAATATGAGGTCCTTCTTATGTCTCATAATTGAATTAGTTATAGAAAATAATTTTAAAGTTTTAAATCAAAATAAGACAATAAGAACAATTATACTCAAGAGCATCGCCCATTTTTAAATTGATAATTAATTAATCTATAGAATTTCATTTATAGATTAATGTTTGCATACTTAATGAGTTTTGTAAAACAATCAATGGAGTCTGTCATGGACGATAATATGACGAAAGGACTCATTTTAGGGAGGAACAGTGCCATTTACAAAAGAGTATTGTTAACTTAACATCATATTCTGACGATTAATAACTGATTTTTTGATTAAATTAGCAGCAAACTTTTTTAACAGAGGACCATATGATTGAAAGAAAGACAAGCACGGCTCGCATAATCATTATTGGGTTTAATTTTATGTGTATATGTTTTTCTGTATCAATAAGGCAGTTTACAATAATAATTGGGTGGACATGCCAAAATTTCTTAAAAAGTTTAACAAACCACCGTATAATTTAATGAAATTAATGTGTCAAACAAATTGAAGAAAGCCATAAATTACTTTAGTTACACGAAATAATATGTATCTCACTATAAAATACCCTGATTTATTGATATCATCCTTGTGAAAATCATTAACCCATTTAATTATCAAAGGTTGCGTGATTTTAACTGAATTGGGTTGCGACTTTTAGTTCTACCTTTTACGTACTAGGTCTATTTTACTTTTATTTAAATATTCATCACTCATCATTCCACAACAATATTTCATGGGAACAATAATTTATTTTACTAAATGTACATTTTTCATAATAAAGCATAAATTTTTTTAATAACTACCCACAAAAATTGAAATCAAATCGACATTACTGCTAGACAAGATCCTTTAGAATCAAGTACTCTTTTGGTAATTACATCTCAATTAATAAAATATAATTCCATGAACAGTTTTAAATTGATATATTAAGGACTCAAGGGTTCAGAACAAGCACTCACAAAATCAACAACAACTACATGTTTTAAAGATCCAAAGACTTCATTCTGATATTTTCCTATTTAATTAGTGTTTTGTGTTAATTTAATTTAAATTTATTTTCAAAAATACGTTCTTTAAGAGTTTACTTTGTAAGTTAGCATCAAAGAATAAATTCAGATTTAAATGATGATATAAATTATTAAAATATTATAATATTAAAGCGAACTATAAAAAAATCACAATTTTATACAGCACATTTAAATGACATTAACAGGAAATAATAAATACATTACATTTAAACAATAAATTATAATTAATAATAATCAATGTAAATGTTTAAACATTTTATGCATAACGTGTTCTACATTTTTGTTTTTTCCCACTTTCTTTATTCCTGTCTTCTGAGAAAGTTTTGCATACATTTTAATACGAATTTGCTAATATTTTTGAATAATTTTTGTCTTAGTTTTAAGACACTTGGGTATATTGTGTTAGATGTTTCTTTTTTAAGAGAATCTTGGAGGATGTAAGATACTTTTTTTATGTCATAAGCATTTTGGATTTGAGTGAGGTTGCAAAATTGCTTCTCGGCAACAATGAATTTTTTTTGAAGACGTTCTTGATACAGTGACATAAGAGTTGACGTGCATAATCTTTTACATCAAGTAACTTTGAATATGGGAGTTTGTCACAGGTATGACAAAGCTTAGAATATAAGAGGAAATTAAATATTCTAATTTAATATTGCCAGCAACATAATATTCAACTTATGTTTGTTATGCAATTAAGACTATATTTTCATTGAGTTAAAGAGGTAATTCTAGAAAAAAAGAAACATTTTCCACTTTTTCAGATTTATTTCTTCTTTCATCTAACTAATCTAAGAAATCGAATAAGTATTTGACATAATCATATTAATAATAAATGATAGGATACTTTTTCCGTTATGAACACTAAATATTATTACGGATGAGAATCCTGGAGACTTATTATCTGTAGTTGATCGATTTTTACACGAAACTGCACAACACATAACCATGATAAAAAAGTATCTGCTAATTATAATAAATAATTGATATACTAGTTGAATCTAATAAATACAACATCTTAAAGACGAATAAAAGAGGAGCATATGTTGGTTGACAATTGTTGGCTCTCTTTTAGTTGAGCGTCTACTCTTTCCCTTGATTCCATTAGGTTCATCTACAAAATGGTCTTTGAAATCTATCAATCCACTCCAGAAAATCAAGACAAAAAAGTATTGCAAAATCTGAATTCTTCTATTTTCTATAGCAATACGCAATAAAATCTATTTTTTTTTTGAGAAAACGAATCTTAATTTTTATTCATTAAAAGTACAAGATTCATGGAATTTTCCGGAAACATTTTTTGAGTTTTAGCCTTATTTCAGCTAGGGGGGGGGAGGGTGAATTTAGTTTTTTTTTATTACAAATAATATATCTGAAAGATAATGAGTAATTGTACTATCACTATTTATTAAAAAGTCAATCCAACTTCATTGTGCTTTAAAAAAAAATCTTTTTTAACTAAAATAAATAATTTTAAGAAAAGATGACATCTTAAAACCTTAATAAAATGTACATTTCTCATAAATTCTTCATTAAACTTTAATTTTATTTAGCAAATCTACAGTGTTACTCTTTTAATTGTATAAATCTCTCTCAAATGTTGAGTTGTTATCAACCTATTTCAGTTCAAACTTTTTTTCGAGCCGATAAAAAAAATAAAATGAGAAATTTGATGCAAAGGCACGGTTTTTTTTCAAAAACTTACCTTAAAACATTATTTAAAATTTTAGATCCTAAAATTTACACATTGGTGATCCATTAGGTAACTTCAATAGTTTTGGGTCCAATTTCAAAATTATTACACTATTTTTACATGAACACAATCTAAGTATATATAAATACATTAGTGATATGTTGAACGTCCAAAAATATGGTTTGAAAATAGTAATTGTAGACGCAAATATTTCTAAAATGCAGTTTTTTTGAAATGATTCTGATAGTTAACAAAACTTCAGAATAAGGTAATCACAAAATGGTGTAATCCAAACTAAAATAACTTCATTATCGAGAAAGTTCTGTAATAAATTGTGGCATATGTCGGAATTAATTTTATCATGATGTCTCAACTTTGGATCATTATAATATAATTTTTAGAAATTAACATTACTCTTTATTGTAAAAAGCTGTTTAAGGACACAACTCAAATTCAGAAACAAAGCAAGTAAGAAACTATCGCATTTGTATCAACTCGAGTATTTCATTTCTTGGGAAATTATCCTTAAACGAGATTCTGAGAAATTTTAGGATAAGATAGTAAACACTATGTATGTATATACTAACTGTGAAGTGTATATAATATTTATCATATAGATTTGAAACTGGTCTGACTTTAACATTTGTGAAGCATCCCAAATAAAAATTATTTTATTGGAAAGATATTTGAACTTATAATTACAAATAGGAATATGGTGTATTATAATAGTTAATTATAAGTATACAACTTTTGAAATATTTAGATAATACGTAAAACCTATCTAGGTTCCTTACATAGAAATATGTGACATCTCAGTTTGTTCCAAAAACATACATAAATCAAGTCCCAAATACATACAGGCAAGAATGAAAATGGTCTTTGTTGGGCATCATTTTTTGTCGATACACACATAGCACATCAATTGTCAAAAACTTTATCTCATGTGAACCATAAATTTATAGCTATTCAATATTTTTTTAAAATAAATTACATAAGTAAAGGAAGCTTACATTATGATATATATATTATGTAATGTAATGTGAGATTTCCCTAAAATTTATCCTAAAAAAGGGTATACTGAAGGATAAACCCTGCTATCAACTTTTATCATGAATATATTTAGTATTATTGTTCAAATTATAAGTTACACTTGGGTAAGTAATTATTATTTACATCTGTTGTATATCTATGAACAAGGACACATCTCATAAAATAATTTAAAACTGTTGGGAGTTTTTCCTTTTTCTTTTACCGATTGCACACGTTCATTACTTAAAAACCTTATATTGAAAGACACTGCTTTAGCTTTAAAAAAAGTAGAATGATGATTGAATAAAGTTGAAAGATAATACATATCTAATGTATATACTTACAACAAATAGTTTTTGAAACAGAAGAATCATGGGTAGGTGCAAGCTTTGAGCCACAAATGCCGTGAGCACCAATTGTTGGTATAGCCATATTCATAGTTTTTTTCACAGTCAAATCCAGACTCTTTCGAACCACTGGGACCATAACCACAACAAAATGTTTTAACAATAGCTCTTTCAGTCGCTCCATTTTTTTCACCAGATGTTTCAAAATCCCCATCCCCTGTAGCAGACCAGCATATTTGACAATTACTCCTCTCTCTCCTCACACAAATTGTTTGATCTTGATTGTTGATATGTTGACCACCATCAAAATTAAATGTCTTAACAGTCCCCGTTTTACTACCGAAGAAATATTGTGTACAACCAACAGGAGCAAGGTTATCAAAATCACATCTGTATTGCGTTATTTTAATCCTCCATGTTTGTCTTACCATGTCACTCACGGAATTGAATACTAAATCACTGCATCTTTCTGAGCTATTGGCATACACTTAAAAAAAATAGCCTTATAAATATACATATTTATTATACTTACTATGCTCTCCATTATTCATTCCACATATGACGGGAGGAGATGAACCTCCTGGGTTAGTCACACTAAACGTATTCATCAAACATCTTTGTTCATCAGTTAGAAACTTTACCGGCTGGGGTTTTTGCCGTTGAATCGGTTGCTGTCGCTGGACCACTTAATGTGAATGTGTTGAAGTCTAATCTAAGTTGACATATATTTTCACTACAAGGGCATATAGTGATTCTATATTGACCATATTCTGCAGTAGCACTGTTGAAATAAGTACAATTTTCAGCAGATTTTCGACCACATCCTAATGCAACTATGAAAGATATTCATCAAAATTCTAACTACAAATTTTATAAGTTTCAAGTTAAAATACATACAAATACAGCATACACCGTAACCCGACGCACAATTTCCGGAAAAGGAGCCCCCTTGACTTGAACATTCTTCTGCGATGTAACAAGTACCATTCGTATTATCTGCGGTAGAACAAAGATCGTTTTTGAACCTTACTGCCGAGAAAATACCCACAAAAACAAGGTGTGAAAGAAAAAGATAATATAACACGTTTAATATTTATTTATTGATGCACGTACAAACTTTTTTATCCTTTGTTGAAAGATCAATGTCTTCGCAACGAAAAGATGATAGTGAATATACCATACAAAAAAGTACAATGGTTAGCATTAAGCTATTCATTTCCACTACAAGTTTCATATTTCTATAACCCCATGGAAAAAGTACTATTGCTTCTGAAATAAGTAAATCTCATTTAATACTCTAATTAAATTAAGATGCTTGGTAATATATTTCTAATATATAGATTTATGCATATAATTGTACTAAGCATGAAAACACATTTGCCCATGATAAATTTTAATCACTAAATAAAATTTGGACTTTTATTTCATTCTGTATGTATTTTTAATGTGTCAAAACCTGAATAATAAAATAGAGTGCTCTTAGTGAAAAATCCTGGTACAATGGTGCATATACTCATTCTATTTGTCTTTCTAATCAGCACAAATTGAAGATAAATTTTAGTCTTTTTTACAATTTCTTTAGAACAAGAAGTCTTAAATACATATACCTATATAAAACAAAATATGCAGTTTCTTTTTTATCAAACAACAGCTATTCTACATGCATTCTTGGTCCTTGGAGCTCGTGACCTCAGAGATAATATCTCTATGGATAAAAATGAAAGAGGTAAAGGCATAATTCCATCTGTGATTTTTTGATCTTTTTTTGATAATGAACTCTTTAAGTCTCTAGTCTTTTTTCTATTGTTCAATTTACAAATTCACCACAGGGTCATCAAATTCTTCACAGGGTTTTGTTGTATTGACTACCAAGTTTGCAGTGAAGAAAGCTCAATGAATTTGGATGATGGCGGTAATGGAGATTTTGTGGCAGGAAAAATCGGAATTTCTTGTTCAAAAGACTATATAGTTATTGAAGGTATAACTCATCTAAATAGCACACGTCTGAATTTATCTGTGATGTTCATTAACTCATTTACCTAGCTTCATCATCAATAGGAACTAATACTGTGGTGGAAAATTGACCGATGTATCAGGAGGAACAGGAAACACGGTTATCAGAGGTTTTAATTGGTTTATGTTCCTACAAATAACAAATGTGAATCTCTCTTCGTTGCAAACAGATTGTACAAGACCATTTCAAGCTACTTTTATAACCGATGATATGATGGAGATGCAGACCTCCAATCTTAAAAATCGAGGTACATAAGCATTTATAGATACTTTAAATATGTACAAATTAATAAAAAAAAATTCTAATTCCAGGTTCATGTTAAAAGTTTTACCAAGTACCTTGTTCTTAATTTATTTCGACTAAATACAGATTATGTTATGTGTATAATTGGATAAACTATAATTATTCATAAGACAAAATTATTTGAATATTTACTTTGTTCTTCCTTATGTGTTAAATACAATATTACTTAAAGTTTCTTAGAATTAAAAGATAGCATACTTATAATACATGTGAAGGTTAGATTTTGTTAAATCTTGAGACTCTAAACAGTATAGTAATTACAACAAATATTTTAACGATCATTACTTCTGAATGGCTCAAAATCTTTGAAATTTCACATGTAAAGGATGCCAAATTTTATAAAAATCAAAACAAAAGCATATTTCATGGTATAACTGTATAAACGGTTAAAAAGTGACCAAATATAATTTAAGGGTGCTAACGAATCGTATATTTATACTACAACTCATTACTTTTAAATAATATCCCACATATGTTTATATCCCTCCTCTTCCACTTTATTTTCAATTTGAAGATTCAATGTGGTGCCTATTGGAATTTATTCTTAAAGGCACATCTAATCTTCAAATTGAAAATAGAGTTTAATAGGTGATATATATAATATGTAATTCTGCTCTTTGATGCTGCTTTAAATATAAACTTGCACACACTATACCTTTGAGAGGATATACAACATATATTAGTATTGATTTGAGTTTAAAAATAAAAAAAAGACTCATTTTATCCTCTAGATCAGCGTTTCTCAACCTTTTTTCCCTTTCGGAACCCTCAAAATATATCCCATGTCTCACGGAACCCTAAACTATAAAAAAAGTCAAAATTCTGGTGACAAAATTTTACCACACTGTAGAAAAAGACTGAAAAGTGTAATAGCTTATATAATCTCATTTTTCTAGCGGAACCCTAGGGTTCCGCTGAACCCCGGTTGAGAAACGCTGCTCTAGATAATTCTTCGTTACTCATCAAGAGCCATCATAGCTCCACCTGACCTTTTTAACCTGTATTATCTACTTTTATATTTTTCATTGCAACTCCTTAAATTAATAAGAATGGCTTTGCATCACTTTATTAGTACTAATGTATGGCTTGGGAGAAGGTTTTCCTTTAACTTACTTGAAATTCAATGTTTTATTATTTTAAAATAATAAAAATTTAAAAAAATAAAAGTTGTGAAATCAACTGATCACTTTAAAAAAAATATTGTGAACAATTTTATTAATTCTATAATCCACATAATATATGAGTTTTAGTAACTTTCTTAAAAAAGTATTCTTTATTTTGAATATAACTATGAATTAATAAAATGACAATATATATATTTTTTATTTATTTTTCAATATAATATATTTATTTTTTTACGGTATAAAAAATTGAGAAAATATTTGGAATGAATATCTCAGTTTTTGTTTACCTTCAATATTGTTAAGAGTTTTCAAAAGAAATTTTTTGTAGATATTTGTATAATATTTAAAGTTACATAAAAAAAGTGTTGTAGCAGAAAAATAGAACTTGAAAAAACAAATAAACTTAAAAAGAAGTTTTAAAAAAAGTTAATTCAATTAAGAAAAAAATCACGATTGTAGTTTCCTATTATGGTACTCCAGATGAATCATCATTTTGATATTTGCAAATTAAAATATTTCTGTACATTTATTAAAACACAGAAAATGTGTGGTATAAAAATTGTCTTATATTTGGGCAATGGATCGTTTTCACTGACGTTTTCACTTAATAATAAACTGATACTACGCCTTCGAAAGATCCTTGTTTTTGTTTTTGTTTCGAATGGATTAGGGAAGAAAAAAGTATTTAACCCTTGTTAAAATAATTTATACATATTAATATCTGACATATTTCATATATCAAAAATATATATAATTTGATATTAAGTAAGTCCTGTTATTTGTGGGTCCCATTGTGACAGTCAAAGGTATAGCAGTAGTACACTATTTTCCAAAATTTTAACAAAACAAGGGTTTGTATTTTTTTTAAAGTTCGGTCCAGGAAGGCCTACAAATTTTAATTTCCTCTAACAAAGCAGATAAAAATTATTTAAACTTATTCCCTTAACCAGAAAACTTGTAGTTATAGTAGACTTGGACTTATTCAAATATATATGGATATGTTTTGGATATCCTTTTGGGATAAGAAGATACTAAACTCAATTTCAACATGGAGTGTGAAACTTTAAGAATTAAATAGGAAGATTAATATCAATAGATCATTTAAAAAGTAGAGAAAGCTTTCTGGATTCCTGAAGAACTCTGTTGACAAGACCCTCATTCACAAACCTAGATTCGACCCCATTTCTTATATGTTCATTAAAAAAAAGCTACATACTTTGCATTATGAAAAAATTCACATAACTTTCATCGAGACAATGAGCAGAAAAATCATTCGTAGATAAATTAAGTTATAATATAGAGAAATTGGGTTGAGATATTATCTTATTAATTTGGTCAGAGAAATGAAAAATAAAAAGATAAGCTAAAACCTTGGACAAATAAAACATTTACTAGATAAAATAGTTCATAACGTATAAGTCTAAGATACCATTAAAGGCATCCACGTATGGTTGAAAATGAGTAGTATATTTAGAATATTTGATAATCTATTTCTGTATAGAAAATATCAAATCTTGAATTTTTTAAATAACAATTTTTGTAATCTTTTTTTTTTTTTTTTTTCAATACACAGAAAAATGAATCTCACAAGTGGCACAATCCGATTTTCTTTTCTTTTTTTAAATGGGAGTGCAGATTCTAGGACACTAACATTCGAAAAGTATATAAATATATAGTTTTACAAATGTACATAGTAAATCGAAATGTGTTCTGAACTTTTTAATGACAAAAGCACAATAAATAACGTATTTCCTTAATAAGTAAGGCTGTCATTCATGTTATTTCAAGTATTATAATTTGTATCAAAATACATTTCTTACTTTAATAATATCTAAATAAATGTACTACTAACATTTATATAATTGGACATTCCTTTTTAATTAAAAACAAAGTAAACATTCAATTTTCAAAAAAAAAAAAAAATCAGTATAGAAATACTCACATGTCAAACTACATATTCATGAATGGAATGCATTAAATGAGAGTTTATATGATACAAATCAAATCAATAATAACTTGCTTGAAGTATTCTATGTCTTTAAAGGTCACATCTATTGCTACATTTAATTATTGAAATATGAGAGCTGAAGTACGGAAATATGACGAATGAGTGAACAATAAAAGATTTACGTAAATGAAGAAACACAATTTATTTTATTTGCTATTCATTTATTTGATAGTGGAAATTGGAAAACTCTTAGTGCAAAGTTGGTTGGGAATTTAATTAGCTTTAATTCACCTAAATTTAACACTTATATTCAAATGTTTGATTTCTTGAATAGTTTTTTTTTAATTTATTGTGTATGGTTTTCTTGTTTTGAATAAATATTTAATAGCTATTACCACACAATCAAAATGAATATAAACAGAAGTATTAAAAAACAACAACAACAAATATTTACTTAGGGGTACTATTGCTATTGCTTGTAGAAATCCTTTTCACTCTTCTTCAAACAATATTTTGAGCTCATGTTATCCATCTTTTAAGGACAGTGCTACTAGCCATTGATAGTAAATGACCCTTGTTATCATTAGAGATAACCAACCTAGTCATTAACATCAGATCTGCTTGAAATAAGATTATCTGTTAAATTGCGCAGGTCCATGCAGAATCTGATAAAACTTCTGTATTTGCCCTAAAAGAAACTGATGTATTCCGTTGAGAGTATAAAATTTCTCTATGATCTAGATCTTGGGTAACAAAACTACAGCCTACAATATCAGTTCATCCGGTCCATTGACAGTTCTTGAGTTGTTTATAAAGCTTCTTGATGGAAATTATTTTTTCATAATTTTCAGTAGAAATAAATCTTCCCTTCCATTTTACAGTCTTGATCCGAATGTATATTAGATGGGGTTATCACGATACGATATTAAAAGAAAGATGCTGATTAAATAGTATTATTAAAGTAAAAAAAATCCATGATGACTTATTTTATGAAAGGTTGATTTTTTTATCCTATAACAAATAAATAGAATTATGTTTAGAAAAAGTTGGAATTTGAGCATATGGTGTAACTTGAACATACAGATTATAAGATATAGCAAAGGGAATCTTTTTGTGTGTCTTAGGTTACTTATTAGTAAAAAATGCTCATAAGAAAAGTCAAAAATTACACTGTTAACTTATAACATCTTTTTAGAAATATACCCATTGAACTATCCTCATCCCAAAAACAATAAATTATTAATTTAGAAAGCACCATCTAATTTCTTTTCTTGTACTGCATGTACAAGTTGAAATTTTATATTTTACAAAAAAAGAAAGAAAAGAAGCTTCCCCTCTCAAGGATGAAATATAAGAATATAATACCAAACAACAATCTAGCCCGTGCTTATCATCATTTCAATTATATAACCCTCTATCAAAAAAGATTGGTCACAAAACTAAGGCCCACAATATGAATTCCACTGGTTTTTAATACAATTTATGTTTTCATAGTTTTCAGAAATCCAATTAATCGTTCGTTATCACGATTTCGGGAGAAGAAATATAATTAAAGATTATTACATGCTTTCTCAATATATATATATGATTATTATCAAGAAATACAATTATTGAACGTTGCTTGTTTAAAATCCCACTTTCCACATTGTCAATCAGTCTACAAATTGTGGCTTTCCTTTTTAAAACCCATACAAATTTCTCATTGGCACATTTAATTTCAACGATTTAAATATTATAATCCTTCTAAGACTTTTATAGGTGTATTTATCAGAGTAATTGATTTACATACAAGCATGTTTTTGCTCTATTCTAGTGTCCTTTTTTCTAGGTTTTGACTAATTTAAACTAATATCATTTTGTGAATGTGGTAAACTATTGAAATAATATTTTTGAAAAAAAAAATACATACACAGTTATTAAATATTGAATTACATATTACTTGTTCAATATGAATATAATTTTACATAGGTATGCATATTTAATACATATTGGAGCTTGCAAATAATTGAGTTTATTTGTTTCTATTCATATTTTTCTTAAAAAAGAATGATTAAATTTTATGTATATAATATCTATTCATTTATAGCAATTTTTTGATACTCTTTTAAAAAGAAATGTGTTTACATAGTTATCGACATTTTTTTTTCATGTTGTTTATTTATATTACTTATAAATATCAGTAATGTAAATTGCTTGGAGGAATTGCATTTTAAAAATGTAATTCCGCATTTGAGACTAAAATTTGACATCCTAGCCAAGACCTACCTCAAATTTATAATTATAATAAACATAATAAAATAAAATTACAAAAACTAACAAATTCTTTAAGAAATGAAACAATAGAACATTCAACAAAAATATGTAAAACATTTTTAAAAGTCTTTCTGTTGTCTTTACAAACTAAACAAAAGCAAAAATACTCCGTCGAAATCTGGAACTGTAGTGTAATTTTCTTTCGTTTTGATCATTCTAAGCAAAGAATTGACTATCATGCTTGTCAAATATATTAATAATTTTAAAATCCTTAAGAAGAGAGAGAGATACATTCATTTTTAGATGGCAGGGAGTTCAGGTCACCCAATATATATATATATAATCTTTATCTCTTCTAACTTCATATCCATGGAGATTTCTCGTACCTTGAAAAATGGTCTCTTGTCTGTATTTTACTTTATGATATCTACAGTAGTATTAGAAACGTAGACAGTGTTTCCACACAAAATAATTCCTTGAACACCCGTCCATAAATGAGAGATTGATTTTTAAATGATCGGTCAAGAAGTAAGAGTTGAACATGATCCAGGGGTAGTTACACGAATTACTCACAATCGATTTCCATTCAAGCTCAGACATATTAGCCATATTAATATAACCTTATTGTACATTTTAAATAAAACTCTCCTCAAGAAGACCAGTCTCACGATCCCAACCATCTATAACTCCATAAACACTTTGCAATTAGGCATTCTAAAAAATCAACAACTTTCATGCGCAATTCTTACGTACAACATTTTCAAAGGTTCAGGGATATATAAAAATAAGCATATATTAACCATTATAAAGTTGGAATTATTAAGAAAACTCGTGCTATGTAATGGTCTTGATAATCCCACTATTTATTAAAAGAATCTTACTAAGAAAAAAAAAACATAGAAAAAAATAACAGACTTTATGAAATAACATGCCTTGAAATTAATAACAAACTGTCTTTGTTCATTGTGAGGGTATCCTATGTATGTACTTAAGTTATCAAAAAATGTAATTTTCTATGCACTTCGCATAATATGGGTTATATCTGGATGAGAGAAACATTTTTGTTGGTACATCGGAGTTGCAATCTTGGTTTAACTGTAATTTCCACATTGATCCCCTTGTGAATGTTGATCCTGTTCACCCCTGATTCTAATTATTCTTTCAGACAGTGCTTGATATCGTGCACAGGGAACAACAAAATAAACTTTAAACCACAAAAATAATGGTTCTAAAATGTCATCTAGAATAGATATGATGGTACATATGAATCTTTATTTATTATTTAATCCTTATAAATGGGCCTACCATTTACGGTTATAAATAACCCTGTTACTTAATATATAAATAGTTCCTATACCTATGTTGATACATTAACTAAACTTTGATTTTATTATCATATAGCCGTCTATGTACAAGTCCACAAATTTAAATTTATTTAAACTGGAAATATTTACTTATGTAAGTTTCATTATTGTAAAAGTTAATTTTACCTACCAAAAAAAAAAATTCATTATCACATCTAATTCTCTTCGTGCTCACGTCATATTTTTGTTATGACGTATTTTATATTATTCTGAATAAATGCATTTAAGAAAAAAATAAATTTAGAATTCTATGAATTTTTAGTTTATTTATATGTTATTTAATTGTAACTTCCCCTCAAACCTTTTAATAAGTAAAGCAAAAAAAAAAAAAGCTTAGAAATGTAAGTAAATTAATTATTCATATTTAAATTTATTTTTATTCATATGATAACTTACTTACTAAGAAATATACTTTGTTACTTCTGTTATTTGGCATTACAATCTCTTGTGTACGTATACATACATAGTGAAAACATGCATTATTGATTAATAAATGCAAACAAATAAAACAACCCAACAACAAAAAGCTATGTGCATAATATATTTTACATACCTATGTATATGTTAACTAATGAGTGCATTTCCTTATCATGACACAATCAAATCGAAGCCTAACTACATATTATGGTTGTACATTTATCTTTGTAGTTCAAAACAACATTCACTATTATTTTGAATCAGAAAAGAACTGTATCCTAAAAGATGATCCATGTATAAGTATTTTTTTTCCCGGTGAGCATAAAATTCACACCTGAAATGACGTTTTAAAACAATTGGTAACGCTGATAAACATCCTATCGATTGAAATACTGTCGTCCCTTGAATAATAAATAAGGAATGAAGAAGTTGTCATTATTTTGATGTTTTATCTTAAAGGAATTTTAATTTAATTCAATTGAGCACACCGCTACAAAGATGGAGAAATAAGTCATTATTCCCTATAAAATATGACTTTTGTGACACCTTTTCCTTGCTTTAGGAATCATTTTTAACTCATTTGCTAGGTCAAAACTTATTCATGTAATAGATGTGAACTATACAAGAATTGATCGTAGCTTTAAAAAACAAAACAAATGCATAATAACGTTTGCCTATAAACCCAATTTTGAAATGAAAGACACGAATAGGGTGGACTCTTTTTTTAATATCTCTAGCCATTACTGTTATGTAGGATATATAATTTGTATATAGTCGAATATTTACATTACTGTAATAAATGAAATTAGTCAACTCACAAAAATAAATGTTGCAGCAAACATAAAAAATAATTCATTATTAAAATGCTGAGTAATCAGCAAAATCCACATAAAATTGAAATAATTTTCGTAATAATTTAACATACTCTATATCATATTTATAAATTCAGTTGCAAATGAACGCGCTTAATCGTATTTAATGCTACAGAATAAAAATATAAAAAATGTTCCAGGGAAAGAGAACACATTTGATTATGTTTATTTCAAAATTTTTGCGGCAAATTTTCCTAGAACCATTCTTCCTTATTCCGTGTCAATTATAAAATGAGCTTTTTGTTGTTTCTAGTATTTAAATTTTAAACCTTTGAAATTTTCTCTTGTATTAATATACTCACTCAAACTTTAGCCTCTTACTTTAACCAAAAGAATTAAGGAAATTAGTAAAGATTTTTTGTTTTGAAGTAAATGTAGGAAGTATTGGAAATTCAAGAATTAACAAGTTTCATCAAATAAGATCCAAATTCTATTGTTTTGAGCAGCTTTATGATTATTTTTTAAAAACATAACGTCACTTGATGAATTGTTTCCTTGTTTTGTGAGTGAAATTTAAAGTTAAAAAAAAAAACACAACCATTTGATCATGATAAATTGTATTCCACGAGATCAAGGTATATTTTTGTAATTCAAAATTGATTTATTTTCAGCAAAATACTAAATGAAAAAGAAGAAGAAGAATATTACAGGACTTTAAACTATAGAACATGAACAAATTCACAAAACATTCATTGTCACAAGATGGTGCAGAAATCCTTAGTTTTAATGAGCCAACCATAAAATAAGCAACGTACTGCTCACACCCTACTCTAAATCATATTTAAAGTACATTCCTATTTGTTTAAATTTCCATACTAAAGCGCTTCTTATCAATACTCATACTTATTTAGTGTAGTCAATGTTGGAAAATATTGACTATGTTCATAATTAATAAAAGATACAGATCCAATTTTACACAAAAATAATTTATCTTTATCTGTACCTTTAACAGCACCTTTTATATATTAAATATTTTGAAAATATATCCATGAAAGTGAGATTTCTAGTAAGTATTTGTCTTTAAACAAATATTTTATTCTTTTTTTTTTTAATAAATTTATTTTCGTTTATATAAACAAGTACTTAGGTATTAGATACATCCATTTTCACCTTAAAGTAAAATCATAATGCACTTTAAGTTGACATTGTTTATCTAATTGATTATTATTTTTTGTTGCACTCTCTTTTTAATAAAATGTTTTTTTTCGTCGTATTTTTTTGACAAAATTGATTAAAGATAGAACTGGACAGAAAGAGCATAAAAAAATTATCTTTAGCTCCGAGGAAAATGTTCTTATTTTCATCTGTATTTCATAAACTGATGCATCTATTACGAATCGGAAATTAGTTTTTGCCTAGTTGTTTATAGAATGATTTTTGGCAATAAAGATAAAGATGAGGTACGGAGATTATTTTTATATACTTGACTTATGTCAAGGTATTTTGCCAAAAAAAAATATTTTTTATAAAAATACAATATCAAAATACACATCTCATTTTAATGGTATTTCACTCTTTAATTATGAATCTGCTATTCCTTCTTGCCATATATCAAATCAACTCTTTGAGCAACAAAGACTGATGAAAATTATTGATTAACCTTTTCATACTATAATAATGATAATAATTAATCAATATGTTCATTGTAATACTATTTAATTATACATGTTGTTGAATAAAATACTAGGAGAATAAGCTGAATAAGAGAATCTCTCATTAGTGATTTCTTCTTCCATCACTTCTCATTTATTTAATGTTTCTTCTGATTAGTCACGTTCTTGGATGCCAAAACTATGTATGTATACAAATATCTACTTTTTAACTACTATTCATAATCTATATAACTACGTCATACCTATAAAATTAGCTTTATTTATAGAAATTGTACAGGATAACAGTTTGCATAACAATGATGTACATCTATAAATGATGTAGTTAGTTAAAGTTTAAGGATGAACTAACTGGAAGATTTTACAATCACCTTTAATCAGACATTAGATTTACTGACAGTATTTAGTACATGCTCAATATAATCATAATTACATTTCGACTTTTATATATTGTGTAGACATAATATATTGAGTGAAATCAGTATTCTTTTTTTCTTTCTTTTAAACAATCCCTCTTTTAAATATTTAGATTCAAAAATTCTAAAGGCCTTGAAAATTTAAACTCCTATGAACGATTCTTTCAATATAATATGATGGCTGCTGCTCAAGGTTCTAGGAAATATTCAATACTTAATCATACTCATTAATTGACTTGAGTGATAACTCTTCCATGTGTGAGTTCAACCAATCAACGTTCAAATTTTTTTTATGACACATAAAATATGACAGAGATTATTTGCCCTAAATGACAAAAATGAAAATTTAAGGAAACATGTGAGTCATTGACGGGTTTCCCAAAATTTTCTTCTTTGAAGAAAGGTGGCAAAGATAAATTGGGACATATGATGACGTTTTATATGGCTTTTAAATGTCAAGAGTTCTATCCTTTAGTGATTTTTCGAATATTTATGGCAAGATAAATCTGTCTTTCATTTTTTGATTGAAATTATTTGATTTTATTATAAGATATGCAAACAATATACTTTTAGACTTGGAATCTAGTGATTATCCACCTCTGTGAAAGTATTTTGTTATATTAAAACATAATAAGCCCATTCAATCAATCAATTTATTAAACTTACTTTTGAATAAATACATCATTGCGGGCTTAAAAAGTTCACTATTGCAAATAGTACCCTAGAACAGGGCTTTTCAAACTAAGTTGGGTAGAAAGACAATTTAAAAAAAGAAGAAGCTATATCACGACGTTATCCTTAATAACATTTTTGTCTCAAACGAACAATAAAAAAATGGTCCACAATAAATTGATAGTTGTCAGTCAGTTCTTCCCTATTGTGGAAGGATTTCATGAAAATATCTGGGACTCGTTACATCTGAAAAATAGCTTGTTAGAGCTCAACTTATCAATTTTGAGGACACTGTAAAGAAGTAAAAAGATCAACAGCTGATGACAGAATATATGCAGTGTTAATTTCTCTATGTAGACCAAATTTATATGACAGGTCTCCTGTTCTCTACAAAAAATAGTGTATTTACTGATAAGATTAAAGCCTGAAAATAATATTATTAACACTGGTTATTGAAATGAGTCTTAAATGCATTTTTTATTAATGGTAAATTTAGATAAATAAGCTAATTTTACTTGTTTTGAAAATAAGTGACTTTTTAGCATTAAATGTTACTGTTAGAAAATATATGCTAAAAAGACAATTATTGTATCGCATATAGTGCGCACTACTCTGTGTATTTCCCTTGATATAATTTTCGAAGTCTTTGCGTTTACAGGATGAATTTATTAAAAGACATTATTAAAATGAGATCAGGGTTTAATTTTATTTTCAGTGTATCACCTTCCTATAACATATTGTGATACTACAACCTTTCTATATATATATGTGGTCGTCATTATAAAATACTGTTATTCAAAAACTTTGCTACGCTAAGACATACACTTAAAATAATTTTTCCTTATCATTAGATGATTAAAATGGCTATTCATCACTTGTCTTAAAAATTAAAAGAGTTTTAAACACTTAATTCAATTTAAACCTTAATGTACATATATTGTATACTCATTAGCATTCCCACAAAGGATAGTATAGTCATTGATTTTAAAAATTTGTAAATACTCTCTGAGAAATTTTTCAAGTGGTCTATTATCAAAAGTGAGCAATCGAATGAACACTACTTCTGAAGTGGTTAGAAAGAGTATAACTTCTCAAATAACTTTCACTTTCATAACAATTAATGAATAAAAATATTTATTCCATAGATAAAACTTCTTCTTTTTTATTTACAAATTTCAGCTTATTTTGGGAAGCTTAACAGGAAGCTTGTTAAGCTTGTGGTAGTTTCATCACATACTTAGAGAGTAGTAGACTGTCTTACTCCCCTCTACTCATCCATTTGTATCAAAAAAGTATTTATCCTTTTGACTCCTTATTCATTTTTAACATCAAATTTTCCTTTATGTTTGAATATCAAATATGTAGAGCAGTGTGACCTATTTCAAGAAATTGATATAGGGTATAAGTTCCATCAAAATGAAGAAAAAGTGCGGATAAATATGAAATGTCTTACCATGGTCATAATTACTTTCATCTTTTCAAAAGATATGATCGTATTTGTATTAAGATTTATAAATGATTATACATAAATCGGAGCAGAGTCTCTTAGAAATATTAAACAAAGTGTTCGATATGTTTAAAGGGCAACAAATTAATTTAAAGTATAAACAAAAGAAGATTTTCTTTTCTAAAAAATAACAGCATTAAAATCAAAAAAAAATTATTTACATAAATTTGAGTGAATACATTATAAGATTGTAATGACATTATATATTCTTCCGAAAATAGAGGCCCTTATATATACAAAGGGCTCTACTTGAAGTTTCTTGATTAAAAATAAAAGATAATTGCGTAATAAAAAATAACATCTACTTATCTTTGTATCCCGAGTAAACAATAGTCACAAACTATTAAAGGCTTAAGACTATAGAGAAACAAAAAGTTTCTTGGGCTTTCAAGTATTTAATTTGACTTGAAAATACTCAAAATATTCCTCTGAATGATATTAAACATCATAAGATAAATTAATTTTTCATTTTAAGCAAAGTTAACTAAATTAGTATAAAAATATGTTTTTGAACACGAGTATCCAGCATTGTTTTGATCATATACATTGCCAAGTGACAACTTAGATGAAAATAACTACTTATTGATAATTATTTTTAGTTTGCCCTTAAGAAAAAAGATGAAACAAAATCTGAGGATAAAAGGAATATGCTTCAATGATGAAACAATTAAATAAATATAGTTGTCATTATAAATCAATTATTTCAAAATCTATTTCAATTTCATTAGATAATATTTGTTAAGTTTATACTTTTTTTAAAACTGAAACGGATCTACTTTTTTTCTTATTCGTACATAAGAGTAACATATTTGGGATATTTAATAATGCAAGTGATATTTTAAAGCTTTTTTAGATCACTTTATTCACATTAAGATCATTGTTTGCATCTATTTTCTTTCACAGAAGTGTAAAAAATTGTTTATCTCAATAAGAATCAATTCTAGATATTTAAAAAGAAGGGAAGTGTAATATCATTTAAAAATGCGCTCAAAAATAAGATTGTTAGAGCATGAACATGTAGTTACTTATTTTAAATCCTCGCAGCGTGTTTTACTAAGGTTAATTTTCCTGGAAACATACATAATAGAAGGATTTAGGCCAAAAGATAGTTCTAATTGGATTTGGTGCTAAGAAAAGAGTCTCATTAAGGAGATTCTTAGTAGTATTTTAACTAAAAGATACACACTATCCAAATAATAACAATGTCAGTAGGTATAAGCCTGAAGAGTCAGCAAATACTTTATGCAACAAAGTTTATATGCTGTTTGAAATTATTTAAAACTATTTTCATTTTGAACCACGTCAAACTTTTTTTTGTTCTTTTTGAAAACTACACGTTAATACATAAATCAATTACCTCTAAAATAATTACTTGCTTTAAAAAAAAATTCCTGATATTAGCCCTATAATTCCATACATTTAGTGTTTCGGACTCTATTTAACACAATTACACTTTTCTGAGGATGTCTTAAGTGAATTGTATCAATTTCACTGGGTATATAAAGGTTTTCTTAAGTCCACAATCTTTTAAAAGTGGTTCACTTAGCTAATAATTTTGCTTAGAAGGAGGCGACAGTCTTGCATTCTTACTTGATTGTGACGAAGTCTTCATTGTTTGTTTTTTTAACGAAACCGTCTGGCTACAATTATTTTCCTCAAACTTTTAACTAAGGTCTTTTTGTATTTAAAGATACTGTTTCTTCAGTTTTGATATTAAAATCTGAATGAATTCATAAAATACAACAAACAATGATCTATATGAATATATTCTCAATCAAATGTTCTAAGGAGGAAGAAGAAATCAATATCCAAAATTGGAGACGTTTTTCTTGGGAGTCACCCTGTGAATATTAATGAACATCTTGAACCTTTATAATATATTTTAGTAAAAAATTTGCAATAATCTCCTAAATTGTATGACTAAAGGTATATTGATTACATTGATGGACTATATATGAATCAAATTCTTACATAGTAAAAAAGATTACATAGAGTAATTTTAGAGTCTGAGATCATCTTTCAGTAGTTAAATTTTGTCAAAGTTTGTATACTTTCCATGGTTTATACGGTCTTGGTTTGGATATAATTAAACATAATAAATTGGCAAAAGTGTAAGTGAACAATTGAGTTAAAATATCAATAAAGTGAACTTATTCATATAACTTTTTTGTTCATGCATTGCATTCAAATATTCATACTTGGTACATAGATATTCTAATTTTGAATTTATTTAAAGGGAGAATCATTTGACTTTTGGGACTATTATGACAATATCAAGGAAACAATAGACTATTTGCTAGGTAATTTCTAAAACAATCATCTCTTATACTAAAAATATTGAGGAAGAATGGAATTCATCTTTTATATTAAGTGTAACATTTCTTCAATTGTGAAGGACTCTTTGATACAAATTATCTTCATTCATTCTCTGAATCTTTCTTCGAAAAGTAATATGATACTTTGTTAATGACAACATTTTCTTCAACTGTTGTACTTTTATTTAAATACAGTAAATCAAAACTATTTTCATTTCATTATATTAACCTTTCAATTTGTTTTGAAGGTTGAGTAATTTATATTATATCTAAATACAATTTCGTTCCCTTTATTGTTAAATTCAAAATATTACTTCGCTAACTTAATATAATAAAACCTATGGTCTTAAAATCTGACTTACCTTGTCTTATAAAATACAATATAAATACCTATAAATATAAAGTTTTAATGGAAATAAGTCTATTTCATGCGGATATTTGATTTTTTTCCATCTCAAATATTGATTTCTCCGCACAAAAAAAGTGTACCTAAGAATACAACCAAAAATTATATAATAAATGCATACAATTAAATTCATTATTTGATGAGTAAACAATCCGTATTAATTGTGATTTGCTCGTCCAATAATTCTAAAATTGTATATATGTACATTATGAAATCTTTTTGTTGTTGACATAAATACTAACTATTAGGAAGATAAATCAAAGAGGTAAGTAAAATAATGGAGGCTAGAAAATTAGAAATAGTCAACTCTTCACATTAAGATACAATCGGTGACCCGATAAAATCGTTCAATTACAGGTAATTTTAGATTAACTCGCCATTGACGGCGCCTTCAGCGCCAAATCGAAAAAAAAATCGCGAAATTTTTTTCCGTAGAAATCTTTCATATGACGTGTAGATTACGCATACAAAATTTCATGACCATAGGGTAAGGGGTTCCGGAGATACGAGGGGTTACGGACACACAAGACAAACTTGAGGATTTATTATATAGATTGATAAATCGGTGTATTATTATTATTATTCACATTTCTGAGAAAAAATCAAATTTCCATAAAAAAATTATATTAACAATGTTTTTCCAAATAATATGAGATTATAAGTTTGTAGTAACTGAAAATTTAAACGTGATTGCTGTGGCGATTTGTGAAAGTTACTTTACTCTCAGTTAATCTTTTTAATCTTGAAATAAGATTGAATCCAGAATTTAAAAATAATCAAATGAAAAATTCTAGAATGTTTTAATATTTTTACATGTTAATGAGGAAAATTATTTTGAAGTGCCCATGCTTTGCTTTTTGTTTAGTTTATATAACTGAGATCTCAAGAGGGAATTTAAAAAGATTCACCTACAAATAGTTGGCATCAGCCCCCGAAAAACCAACACATTCGAAAATTACTTAACTTATACATAGCATAAATAACTTAAGATTAGGCTCAACAAGTTAATGTCTGTTTTTGTATATTCTATCGATGCAATCCTGTTTTAATGTGGATTAGCTTTACTTACCCAAAAACAAAGTTTGATTTCAAAATTAAATCTACTTATATGTAATACTCCTCTAGATTTAATCTTCCTAATAATATTTTTTCCCAAGACTTTTATTCCTTTTTGATATACAAATGTATCCTTGTAGAATGATGATTAATTTATTTAGATTAAGTACCTAAAATGTATTATTTTTTAGTATGAAATTAATTTAAAGTGTTTTCTTTTTTTTAAATTCTCTCTCATATTTTTTGATAAAATTAATGATGTTTTACACGTCAGATAATTGCTCTTTCGAAAGCAATTATACTTTATATTTTTCTTCATACATAAATATTATATACATATATATACTATGTATATATATTACTTTATTCGTTTTGAACTCAAATTAACCTAATTTAGATTCTGGAAACTCATTCATTGTAAGAGTACCGAAAAATGTTATTGAATTTGCTGAGAATTTTCATTTATAAGAACTTGAAGTTATTACAAATTTCTTTTAAAAAAATTCATCTTAGAATGAATCTTAGATATGAGTATCAAACCCGGTTCTTCCCTAATCCGAAGTTAAAATACCCGTACGAATTTGTTTAGAAAAACAAACAAAAAACACACACACACAACCTCGTAACCTGACTCTAGGTGAGAACAACAATGTTCAAGTTATGTCCAAAGGGTAGAAAATTATTTAATTAAAATGTTTTTTTGTCGAATTTTTCATATAATCAATGCATATATGTGTATAAAATCACAGTGTGTTAGATTATTTTAAATTCATCAACTCATCTAAAAACATTATTCAGAAACTTGAATTTTCCGTTTAAACGACCTCAAAGACTAGTTTTGTTCAATCTACTCTCTTGAGAGTGTTCTATATATATAGTCAAAAATAAAATGGAGTGAATGATACCAAGTAATTATTTTTCTTCGAAATTTGTAAAGAACTGTAATTGTGTATTGAATGTAATGTCAAATCTACCAAGAATAAATGAATGGAAAATTCAACAAAGCATTAATATAATGAGAAAAATATTACTGCTACAAACTAAATTAATCATCACAGCATTGTTAAACCACAGCCAAAATCTAGTTTATTAATTATCTTAACTGTTGATATATATATATATATATATATATATATGTATCTGTCAAAACTTATTTTTCATTCATTATTAATTTGTTGATTGTATGTTGTTGTTTTTGGTTCTTACACACAAATAACAGAGCAATTATATTATAATAAAGAAACATAGATTAGAATTAAAGCTTCAGGGTTCCCAATGTTACTAAAATTTACAAAATAAAATTGTCAGATAATATATGAACCAAATACTAAATAAGGAAAAAGTTGACATGAACAATGAGACTAAAATAAAAGATAAGAAACAAGCATAAACCTAAAATATATTAGGTCTATCTATTAAATAAGAACTTTCAGCTATTAGACAAAAAATGTCGCTAGGAGTATTTTTAAGCCATTCCAAAAGTCTTATTTTTTTCGTTTGTCATCTGACAACAGTATTCAGTTCATTGTTTGTTAAGTTTCATAGACAACGCATTTTTTTCCGTTCTTAAAAATGTCGAATTTTGTACCTTCAAACTACGATTTGGGGACTTCGTTGATTTTCTGTTATCATTTGAAGAAAAACGCTCCTGAAGTGCATCAAATGCATGTAGAAGCTTACGGTAGACAGCCATTAAGCAGAGCACAGTGTGATCCGCCCAGCCCCAACCTGAAAACATCGGCCAAATCAGATCGTTTCGGCCACAAGGTAATGCTATGTGTTTTTGGGATCCGCGTGATATGATTTGGTACGAGTTGTTAAAGCCCGGCGAAACAAATAACGGTACACGCTAACAACGACAATTGTCTGATTTGAAGAGCACTTTACGCCAAAGACGCCCAGAATATTCCGATCGGCGTCACCAAGTAATTTTTCTTGATGACAATGCACAGCCACATCGAACAAAAGCGACCCGGGTGGAGACGTATGATTGGGAACTGTTCGTCCATTCGGCTTAGTCACCAGACTTGGCGCCATCAGATAATCACTTGTTCGAATAATTTTATAGATTACCTTACCAAACGTTAACAAATGATTACTACAGGGCAATCTACGAGGGCATACAATGTGTTATAAAAAACATGCCACAATATTTACTAGGTGTTAAATAAAAAAAAGTTTAGTGTATATGTCTTTTTTGTGTGAGTATTCTTTCATGCAAGATATATTTATGATTTTCTTGGTAACTAGAGTTAAGTCTTTTATATTTAAAATAAAGCCCACAAAAATGGTTGAAATCTATAGGATAGGCAAAATGAACAAAATGTAATAATAAGAAGAGACCTTAGTTCTAATGTTTTGTAAGCAAATTATGTCTCATCAATGCATATTAACATTTCCTATCTTTTTTTTTTCCTCCTTTAGCATTAAAGCATAAATGCAATATTTGACTTTCTATCCCCTGAGATCACTTCAGGAAAAAAAGTCAGTTATTCACATATGATGTCTATTTTCTGATAATATGTACATTACAGGCATTATAAAGTATACAAACAATAGCAATTTCAATTAACAAACATTTATCAGATAGATAAAAAGCCTTTTGCAAGAGGAGAATGGTCAAAGTCATATGTACTTACCTTATCAACAGACGTCATGCATGTTCGGTTATCTAGAAAGTGTTTCTTGATTGATTGATATGAACCAGCCGACAAGTTGCACAAAAAGCTTTTGAATTATTTTAGCTGTTACCAAAGGGATAGTAATTGATTTACTAAGAGGGAAGTTCAGCCTTTCTCTCTTCTGGGATATTGTTTTAACGATTACATTCATGAATTCAGGTGATGTCAGAAAACAACAACAATGAATAGGGTTAATGTAGAAGTGGACCACTTAGGGTAGAGCACCTAATAGCAAGTGTGTTATTCAAACCAAGGGCATTCCTACTCCACCATACTTTTATAACAGGTGCATCCCTCTAATTATTTCTTTTATATTTCAAAATACGTTTTCCTCCCAATACTTAACTCCTACCTATCAAAAGCTTATCATCTCAATATATTTCATTCTCTATGATGTGATCCAGAGGATAATATATTTATTGAAACAATTTTGTAATATTTTTGTTTATATTCTTATTTATGTATGCACTATAATAAAACTAACAGAAAAAATATAACGATATTACATAAAAGATAAAGGCAGTAAATATAGGTAGTAATATCCTAGAGTAAGTTTTTTTATACAATTTTAATATTTGATACGAATAAATCATTCCATTGTAAATGATAAAATTCTCTACATACATTAGATAAACTTTAGAAAACGTGCAAATATCGGGAAGCTCCCTTCAACTCAAAATCTCCCCATGTATTTTATTTTTTCATTCAAGAGATGATCATATTTGGGGAGAAATGCTTTCTTTAGTATTTTTTACAGTAAATAATTTTATGCTGCAATATACGTATGCAAAAGAATGGAGGGTGAGCCGATACAGACTCTCTCTAGATCTTATTAATGAACATTTTTATCCACTAATTGATTTATGATTATTTATTCCTCCATTGTGCATGGCATTGAGAAGAATAAAATAAAAATAAGTACGAATTTTGTTAAAAAAAATTGATTTTGATTAAACTATTAGAATTTTAAAGAAAATTTTTATTCTATGTAAAAACACATTAAAAGAACATAAATTCTATAGAAATACTTTTAACCCTAGAAATAACAACTACCTTTGTAGACAATGCAAAACAGATAGCCAAAAGAAGGGAGAGTTGAGACAATTTTTTTAACAACCTCAGTCTCGTACACTTTGACATACATATATAAAGCATTAATATCGATTCTGCCCTAGATATTGATTTACACTTTGGTGCAATCAAGAGATGAAATGGATGCATATTTTTCCAATTATGTAAGAAAAAGCAAAAAGTGTATTCAAATCTTTTTTTATCAAAAGACATAGATTTAATTATAGGTAAATGGTTAACTCCTATCTATGTATCGAATGCTACGTTATTAGGATAATCCGGTAGATTATATAAAATTTCAACATAAAGCTTCATCAAGAAAATCTTCTACACCCGTTGTCAGGTTTACAATTTATGCACGTAAAGAAGGGGGACAATCTGTAATAAATATTTGTATATGCATACATACATATCGATGACTACATTATTGCATTTAAAAAAATTGGTAGAGAAGGTACGTGCAAATATATCATTATGGAAGAAAAAAATAAAGAGTATAATTAGCTCAAGGAGTCAAATGGACGTAAGTATACTTTTTACCCGTGTATGTGAGTCTGATTATGCCTCATGAAGCTTCAGAACACAACGCCTCTCCTTACGTTGCATTGTAAAAACAAAGAAAAAAAAACTCTTCGGTTCTTTTTCATTATATTAAAACAAATTTATCCATTCCCTATAAGTTATATATGTATGTAGTAATGGTTTTCCATATTCCCTGGGTAGATGACCAGCATCTCCCACTTAGAATTTATATACCTATTTTTTAATTGACTGCAAATACGATTAAAATGAAGTTCATCGTCACTTTATCAGTTAGAATAATTAAGTTTGCTTAATGATTCTTTCAAAAGGGAGATAATTTTAAATTGTTTCTCATTTAAGAAACTTAGAGAGTATATTTATCTATACATATATACTTTTATGTGATACTTGAGTAACTAACACTACTTATATCTTACATTAAATGTATATATATATATGTTTAAAAATAACCTAAATATAACAATCAGAAATGAAAAAGTTTCTGATTGTGTATATTTATCCTTTCACCACACATCTCTTAAACATTTTAGAATGTTCAAAATTAAGACCCTTAAATCCTTTACAAATATTTAATAGTACATATTTTAGTAGTATTTAATAGTTTGTTTACGTAGAAACTGTTGACTCAGAGAGTGCATTCGTAATACTCGTATGTCATGAATAAAATTATATTTTACATGAGTTCAATTAACACTATCAATATCAAGAATCCATTCATTTTACACTTGTACATGGTAATGAACCTTTTTCTATTGATACTTCTCAAGAAAGGAAAAAAAAACATCTTAGGGCTCAATAATGAGAAAACTATTTAACCAAGTTTTGGTATTTTTACTTATAGAAATGGTATAATATAGTAACTTAGTATTTTGTTTTGTATTGTACAAGAAAAAAGTTATAGTGAGTACTTTTAAAGAACTCATGGACGTACTAAATATCTTTCGAGTGAGAAGTAATAGCAAGAAAAAGTTATTGAAAATGAGTTCTTAACAACATAATATTTTTTTTTTAATTTTTGTTTAGATCGAGCATTTTCTTAACAGTTTTAAAGTTAAGAAAATGGATGATGTAGACTATACATCAGCGGTATGACTATTTTCGGTTTTTTATTTAACAAATAGAATCTTTAACAATCGGGATGCATTTATGTTGAACTTAAGAATACTAATTGTAATTTTCAATTTTTTTAAAACTTCCCTTTTTCACGTTGATGTGCAAATGTATTCATATTTTCTTTATTTTTAAAATTCAAATCGAGTAGAACTGTAAATTAAACCGAATAATTTTTATTTTATAGAAAATTGCAGGTATTTATACAACTAAAATACATTTAAAATTTATTTTAAGAATACTCCCTACGTTGTTACTAATATGACGAAAATTTAAAATTTCGTTTCCACCTTAACATGGGGTGATTAATATTTTTTTATGAAACCATTTGTGACCGACGAATCGTTATGTTTATTTTAAGGATATCAATTATATTTATAATAAAAAAAATCTAGATCCATGCCACATATTCTTATTCTTATGAAATCTAGATAAGAACACTTTATCTTATATATTTCTATAGTATTTTAAATTAATGAGGTGACAAAGATTAATTGAGTTAAAAATTAAACATGAGGTTTGCGATGGTGTTGGTTGGTTGGTTAGATATGGTGAAAATCTTAGACTTTTAACCCTAATCAATCCTCTATATGTATATGAGATATTTTGTGGAATATTAACGGAAAGACTATAGAATGTCTTGCCTTCAATTATACATAGATCACAATAAGGATTCATAAAAGGAATTGGAGGAATCATGGATTCAATTTCAGAAACGCAACAATGAGGTGACAACATATCATTAATGGCAATGAATTTGCGAAAACACAGTGGATTTATTATGAACTGTCTCCAGATGTATGATTTTGTAAACAAGTTTATGAAGATGACTGCAGTTTGCTTACGTAGTTTGCGCAATAAGTTTTGTATTTGAAATCAGACGAGGGTGCCGTCAAGGAAATCCAAACGCTACTAGTATGATCAATATTGCCTTGAACCAATTTATTAGAAAAACTAACTCTTCTCAGAAAATAAAAGGAGTGTTATTTGAAAATTTAGGAAACAAAGTAAAAGCTTTTCTGATGACATGACAACCCAATACTCAGGAACAATTAACGGAATTCAATAATCTGTGGAGTGAACAATAAAAGAAATAGAAACCGAAGGAGATCTTCGGATTCTTCGGATAAATTTTGAAAAAATAATTGTTGTTACTAAATTGAGGGAAGCTTTCCATGGAAGCTCAATAAATATTGTTCCTGAAAAAACATTTTAGCAGCTGACATATCACTAGATCAACCCAACTATGAAAATATATATATGTATAAACGAATAGAAAAAAAATTAGGAGTATATCGACCAGGTATATATTTCTTATAGGAGACAATTTTCGAGGACACATCCAAATATGGAGTGCTTTAGTTCTTCCTAAAGTAATACACCTTCTAAGGATTATACTTTTCAATGAAAAAGAATAAAAAAAGAATAACTTATTTATACCTCAATTTTATACAAAAACATGAAAGAAATAGAAATATTTATTGAAACTGAATCTCTTGTCTAAAAGGTACGGTGGACTGGAACTTTTACCAATAAATGTATTTTAGAAATCCTTATTTTTTCTATTGGTTCATAAGATTTTTTGACAAAAATTAATATATTTTAAAGTATTAAAATATAAAATGAGAATCAATTTTTTGATAGGAATTTAATTTATCTAAAACTTTGCAGATATTATATATAATTTATTAAGCAAATTTGAATAAGTGACGTATTTTTTATTTATTTATTAAGTTTATGTACATTACTTTAACATTTTATTCATTTATTTGTTTATGGAATGTTTATTTTATAGACTATATATTATACTTCTTAGTTTTAAAATCAATGTGTCAAGACTTTAGTATGTACATATAGTTTAAATATTTCAAGTATGCTGCAAGACACTGAAACAAATATAGTTGAACATTGCTATTAAAAAAATATTCATGTATTCATCCTTTTTTATGAGAACTAAACTTGTTTTCTTAAAAACATTTTTTTATGTCTACCTTTTAACCAATTTTAGAAAATATTATTGATCGAATTTATAAGATTATATTATACCAATCCATAGTTATTTTTTTTGACAAATTGTATATTAATGCTATCCGTCAAATGTTGCAAATGTCCACGTATTCAAGTTACTAGTAATAAATTAAGAAAATTAGATTTAAATAATATTTTTTGAAGAATAAATAACCAGACTTTTCAAGGTGTAGAGTTAAGTATTATTAATTTTCAATATATTGTACATATTTTAAGATAATATTTTTACTACAGATCGCTCATCAATTATCACTCTACTTCAGTGAGTGCACACACTCTCAAACTAATTTTATTCATATCCATGCAGATATATGTAAATTAATTTAGAAGAGTATACAATACGGAAACAATTGTAAGACTCATTGCTTTGTACTGAACGTGATACTTTCTCTAATATATCATCAATGAGTGAGCTTTGAATTTTAATTAATTATATTTAGTGATTCCATACAAAGGAATCAATGATTTATATGTATGTATAACTTTCAGCGAAGACAATGACAAATGAACTTCATTATCATAAAAATGTTTTTACAGTAAAAGATTTCTTTAAAATTAGTTTTTTACCAATAACTCAAAGAAAAGTTCGCAAAAATATCTAATTTTTTTGTATATAATCCTCATTATATTATAGAATTGTGGTGTAATTTCATAACGATAGCTTTTTTGTTGTTCGAGAAAAACTGTTCCGTATCGCAACTTGACTCCAGCCCTCCTATAATTAAGTAATGAATATGATTTAGTAATAAAATTTTATGTCACTCTCTCTCTCATTTTGTAGCATATTTTCCTCATCACACTTCATTGAAATTTAAATTGAACTGTCCAAAATGGGATATGCAATCTATTTTACCAATTATTATTTTGAACTATAATAATTAAATTCATTTTAAGTGAATAAGTTTTATCTATAAAGGCTCAGCACACTCAGTAATGAAGTCTATTTATAATTTTTATCTATGATCAAAATTTACGAGCAAGTTTTCCTCAATCATACTTTTTCTACTCAATCAATTTTCCTCCCGATAAATTATCTTCACAAAAAGTTCTTTTAATACAACTTAAGCACAAAAGTTTTATTGGTACATGAGTCCCTGAATATCAATTAAACTACGAGTACTATTAAAAATATATTTTCATACATGGCGATTCTTTAATTACCTGCCCTTTTAGATTATTTTGAATATAATAAAGTCTAGATATGTACGACAAATAAGAATATAGCCCTCTTGCCACCTTATTTTAGTGTGTTGTGTAGTAATTTTTGAACATAATTTTAGGATAAGACATAATTTGATCAACAAGATCGGATATACCTCCTTTAAAAAAATGTTTTTGTTTTTGTCGTAATATTTAAATAGACAAACGTACTTGTCATTTTTGAGGGATTAACATCTGATTTTTTCTTATCAAAATATAGAAAGCCCTTTAAGTGATATTTCTAAGGTAAATTCAAAAAATTGCATAGCTGAAAGAGGTGCCTCTTATCTTAAAATTATTTTAACTTGCAAGATCATAAAATATGACTCTAATAAAATATGAAATATAGTCAGTAACTTTTTTTTAATGTTAGCTGACAGTTAGTCGATATAGCTTACTGAAATGGATTTGATTGACTTGATACTTAATGCACTTAAAGATGTTTCTTAAAATATGTTTGTAAATACGAATGAGTAAATAAGTTTTTCTTCTATGGGCACAAAGTGTAGAATTGATATGTAAAAACCCTAGGGTATAACTACTTGACGTACAAAATTTCCTGTAGGGCAAAAAAACCCCAAGGACACCCCGACAATGAATCAGATATACTCATAATACAAAATTTGTAACTTCGCAAATTATATGACTTATGTGATTATCCAGCTTAATAAATAGGTATACAGTTGTAAAGATATACATACCTAGAAGAGATCAGGTCAAAGGTTACTTCAAAAAATATAATGATCTTGAATAAAGATACATATGAGCAAAAAAAAAAAAAAAAAAGAAGTGAACATAATAGTATCACAATTTTAGAAATATTTGTATTCAGATCTGTAAATTTTAAAACTTTGAAATCAATACTCTAACATCAAATTTAAATGTTCGGACCCTCAATATTGACATCTGTAGAGCCACATTTTTACTAATATCTATGTGCAAAAATGTAAATAATAAGAGTTGAGTTTGATGAGATGAAAATTAATCACATGATTGGGACAGGTTGTCAACATTTGAAAAGTATTTTCAAACACAAAATTATCGCAAGGTAATCAAGTGGAGAATGGACTTTTGATTAAAAAATTCCGACTTACATGCTAAAATATAATGTGTGTTTAATCTCTTGCTATTTTTTTATCCATCAAAGTTTTTTTTAACCCTTGGTTTGTGTAACACACAAATTTTCAATACGAATAAAATAAGCACCATTTTTATATTCCTATCTATTAAAAATATATAAAAAACAAACACAGAACATAACTTTTATTTGGTTTTTTCAACACAATTTGTACAAAAATATTCAATAACGTCTATATCACACGAGAAACTTATGTATCCCACACATATTTCTAAAAAAAAGCAATGAAGGAAATATTAGAATTTCTATAATCCTATTAATTAAAAATACATAAAAACTAAGACAGATCAAACTTAACATAAATTTTATTCAAACTCAGAGTTTTTTAAAATATAATTTAGACAAATAATTTCGAGTATTTCTTGGTGATCTGTACATACTCATCCATTTATCACATACTGAACAGAAATTTCTTGTTATTTAGTCATTCTTCCTTGGACAAAAATAGCAACAATCATTAATAAACGACTTGAAACGACTCCTTCCGCTTAGATTACATGAAATATCAGCTAATCTGGTTGAAAAACGTTGACGTAATTTAAATTTTATAAGTGTTGGGATAAATTTGTATTCTAAACGAAGGGTCTCATCATAGAGTTTTATTCCAAAGAATTTTGTTCTGATACCAACTGGGTCTTCATTTATTACCTGTCTATATATATTTTAGACTTCTTCTATCCTATTTCTACTTATTCCCATTTGAGGAAAGGAACACTTAACACTCTTATTCACTCTCATTGTTCAATGTTCATTGTTGCTCTAAAAGTTTTCAAAATGAAAATGCATTCACAACCTAATAATGAATACAATATAGTCTGGAATGCTTTACTAAATTTATATTGAAAAATTATAAAACTTATTAAATAATTGAACTTTTATTTTGTAAATATAAATGTACCTTTGTTCATATACACTTAAATATGTATACAAAATATATACTACCTATAGGCAGATGTTTCAAAATAAATTATTACTTCAAAATTCGTATCTATCTTATGAAAAAACTATGGGTCGATGCCTTAAATCTACATTTGAAAAAAAAAACCCTATATCATGGTATGAAAATGATTATTAATTGTATCAGAAGCTAAAGTACCTATTTTTTAATATAATAAATATGAATATATAATCCTTTGAGTATAATTGGTCATAATTGACAAAATAGGCCCAAATATAAATATAAATCCGAAAAATTCAAAAGATATAACCACAAATATATTATTATTATAACGTGAATGAAAGTAAAAATATAATTTATCTATTTTTTGATTTTGTATCTTAAGCATTAGTTCATACTAATGAGTATATACTATTAAAAAATGTGTATAATAATGATGATAAATGAATGATGAATCATCAATCCTAAAAAAAAGCTCTATAATCTACATATAAAATTACATTGATATAAAATACATAAATTTTACAAGAATCTTATGTTTATAATTAGGATTTAAATACATACATACATTGAATTATTACATGTACATAATAATATGTATGCTTATGAGTGACGCAGAGGGGGTGACAAAGTCAGAGTGGAAAACTATAACAAGACAAATCCGACTGATGTATCATTAAAACGATAAAATGGGCCTATTTAAGAAAGTTTGACAATAATGGGTAATCGACCAATGGTTGGACCATTACTACTGATATTTAACCACTCCCTCCAAAAAACAACAACAATGAATCGAAAGGTCAAAAGTTATCTAGGGAAAAGTTTTAACAACTATCAAAATCTTGGCAGATGAGCTGCATTGATATACTAATCAATAAAAAAAATTATACATAGTGTGGAGATTATTTAGTTTTTGTGTGATATTTTTTACTCAGTTTTAAATTGGCAATCGGTTTTTTTCTCCCCTCATAATAGAGATATGCCTTACAAAAAAATTTCATACTGGACAGATCCTAATTTTGAGTCACCATTTTTTAGTATTTACCGGTTTTTTGTGCATATATAAATGTGCTGATAAGTAGAAATATATATATAAAGAGATTTATCTGAGTGTTGGTAGAGAAGGGAAGAGAGAGTGCCTAAAATATATCTGCATATTTATACTATTAATATTTAAATATTATGAATATACTTTTACAATAAATGCCAGTTTAATAATACATTTCACAATAATTCAATTTCTTTGTATATGTATTTATATATATATTGACTATTAATACCTAAAGAAAAATAAAAAAAAATAAAATATTTTAAGCCTATAGAGTACGAATGAAAACTTAAATATCAAAACTCTTTTAAACTTTCAATTTTTTTTTTTAAATATACCTACATTACTATTTTTTGTCTAATTTAAAGAGGGAATTTTCAGGGATTCTTCATATGTTATAACTTTAAAGCTACACAAAATTTCAATAGTCAAATGTTCTCTTGCCACAAAACTCAAGTCGAACATTCTGACGTTTAATTCGAGACAAATAGTTTGATTAATATTGTTAGCAAATATGTCTTGAGTAGTGACTTGAGCACATATCACTAGTTATAGTTAAATGATATATGGGCTATAAATCACCGAAATACTAAAAGTAAGCAAAAAAAAAAATCAAATATATAATTGTAGTGAATATTTATGCGATTTAATAGTGTTTACAATACTTAGTATGTAGAAGATTTAATAATATACCTGTAAGGAAAGAACAATGAATCTAAAATACATAATTTGGTTTAAAAAAATAAGAATATTGTACGATATTTAGAGATGAGTTGTTTAATAATGTGGTTACTAAAAAAATGTTAATTAATATTGAGGCTTAGTGAACTTGTGAATAGAAAATAAAGTTGAAAAAAAACATTCTTTTATTATTGAATAAATATATGCTTTATGTTCGCGTATTTCAAATTTCTTTTGTTTATATTTAGAGATTTAAGAGACTTTCTAATTAATTCATATTTATTAGAAATGCAGACTTCAACCTCATCAAATAAATACTGATACACTTAGTGATTGATTTAATGTGAATAATACACTCCATTAATCCTCAGACACAAAAAAATGGTTTATAGCGTCCTAACCGACTCATATTACAAAATATACTTTTTTTACTTGATCTCGTAAATGGTCATTTATGCATCAAGAAAGAATTTTGTAATCTTTTTTTTTTATTACCTTTAAATTGCTTTTATATTGCTGTAATATTATTCAAATAATGGACAATAATGACTATGATATTAGACTGTACGTAAATGCATATAAATGCGTAGGAACATACATAAATATGTAAATGCCTAAGACATTTGTCACACTGTCTTTGATTGGCTTTCCAAAAACTTTTAAATACAAATGAATAAGTAAAGATATTAATTTCTCTTAAAGCAATAATAAAATTAAAGTCTAACAGAATTCCATATGCATAATTTTCTAATGCTACCTTAATTTATATCACTGATTTTCTCAAGATTAATCTAGAAACTTGATGAAAGAAGAAAATATTAATTGAAAATTCCTGAATGCATGTTAAATACCTTTAGATCCAGGTATTGAATCTTGAATTTTTATCAATTTATATAGTTTATAATAATTATTACACACTATTTTGAATGTTGGCTCTCTCACACGTGTCTTGTGTTTGTCTGTGATTTAAATTTGATTTCTTAGAGACATAAACATCAGTGTCTGAATTTTTTTACTCTATTGTCTCTCTGTAATAGATTAGTGCTGAACTGGTTGGGTCTCTCACTTTTTTCCCCGAGGAAGACTTCTACATAGTAGTCTATTAGTCTGATCATCACAATCCCTTCCTGGAGGTTGTATGAGTCCTGATGATATATCCTGATATTTACCTTTCAATATGAGTGTGTCTTCTAATGGATGTTTATTCGACTTTAAATATATAGAAGATTTGAAAATGAGCTTGGAGGCTATGGCTAATAAAAATAGGCTTATTATAGACCTGAAGTCTTTAGATGATGCTCAGTTTCAAATAAGCCAACAAATACAGTTATTGAAATTCTAAAGCTAGATCAAAAGATCATTAGAGTAATTCAGATTTGCCCTTCACATAAAAATATGATGATTGTAGAACTTAAGGAAGCAATTAATATTCGAGTGGCTCAGCTCATGTCAAATATGAGTTAATGAATCTAGGAGACGAAGGAAACTCCAAGGAGTAATGAAGGTCTTACAACTCAACGAAAAGACAAGGATGGAAATCTTATCACTTTTTATAAAAGTGTAGTTGTACACTCTACACATGAAGATGTTACCTCTAATGATACTGAGCTGAAGATGCTATCAAAAAGTTTGGAGAAATAATAGTTCCTGTTTCCATGAGGGAAGACTTAGAGGGATAATCAATGAGAATTTTGTGATAAGAGCCACTTTGAATTATGAAATACCTGTTTATATCCCTATTATGGGTTTTGAGACAAGAATATCGTATGCAGTGCAAGACATAGCTTATTCATAATGTTTTAACTCAGGCCATTTGGTGAGAGGCTTGACAAATGGACCCGATAAGAGTTTGGATTTCATAGAGATGATTGAAACTAACAACCGTTTTCTTTCATTGGTAATACATTCCGGAAATAATCAGAAATTAAATTAACAAGAAAATTGCTTTGCAGTGGAGGAAGATGTAAGGGAGACAGGTGAGGGATAGACTTAAGAAGATTGAAGAGTCTAACAAAATGAAAAAAGTTGTATCTAAAATAAATGAAAATTCTTTCGCAAGAGTGTCAAGGCATGTGAAGAATAAAAACTGTCATACACAATGATATGATAATAAATATGTAACTTCTTCAGTCTGCATCCAACAGGTGGTTGAGAAGGACGAATGTTTTCAAACGAAAACTGATATCCCACTTACTATATAGAGCAGACCTGGAAATTATGAATTCAAAAAAGGAGATAAATGGGACCGAAAGAGTGTTAAAACCAAAATAAACAAAAAAATAAAAAATGGAAAAACCCTATCAAAGTAGGCGAATATGTTGTTTCTTCGACATTGGCCACTTCTGACTCAGGTCCATCACCTGATGGAAAGAAAAAATTGCTCAAACTCAAAAAAATTATGTTTTTTTAATGTCTTTTCGGCTTTTCTCAACTTATACCATGCTAGCTAATAGTATTTATAATAATATCATTAATATTTCTCTTAATATTGATTGAATATTTTAATGTAAATATTGATTGGAAAATCGAAACGCATTCAATTACCTCTTTATTAATGAAATTAATTTATGTGCAATAACTTGTTAATGCATTTAGGATATTAAACAATGATAGTGGTGCTTACTCTTGGATGAATGGTAACCAGTCTTCGTGGTTTTTCAAAACTGAGAAAAGTAACCAATTGCTCTGTTTTTTTTTGTGCAATACTATCATTGATTGTAGATATAACGATGATAATCCTACAGAACCTGATAATATAATATAGGAGGAAAAATGTTTACTTTTTATGCTGATGATATAATCTCCTATCTTCTTAGTTTTGGAACTGAAATGGAAAGAAATGTAGACTCCCTCCTGCAACTAACTCGGATTAGGATCTTCGTCATTAGAAAAAAAAAATGTTGACGGAGCAATGCTTAGTATTTTGAGACTTTTGACAATGCTCAATGAATTCAATAAAATTTTAGCTCAACTCTGTGCTAAAGGGCTTTAAAAATTTCTTGGAATAAGGACTTTACGATCCCAAGTTTGAAAATCGACCATTTTTATGTATCACAATCCTACTTTTAGTATGTACATCGAAATACAAGGTTTTCTATTTGAGAGCTAGGATTATCAAGAACTATCTATTAAATATAAATAATAGTTACAATAAAAACAAATACACATCTATTATTAATAGGGATGTGAAGTTAAATCAACTTAAATCAAAGCAAAGGCGAAACAAATCCATCCGTTTTAAATAAAAAGTTGTTTTAAAAATTGGCATATTGGTGACATTTCGACAAATATTCAGTCCACAAAAGAAGAAAAAATAAGAAGCTTTGATAAGGATTGATTTTAACAAAGCTTTTAAAACAGTGTATCATGATTTTATACTCTCTGAAGTGAGGATATCCATTCCAAAATGATTTTAAAAAAATATTATGAGTTTTATCAAACGACCGTTTCTTAAAAAAAAATTAAATTAAACAAATAATTTATTATGTACATAATTTCAGTATAATCGGAGAAATGATTTATTGAAAGAACACATTAATCTTCTCACCACATTAATAAGTTTTTTTTTTGAAAAGTATGTTTAAATAATGATTAAATTAATAAACATCTTTCTAATTAGTGTGTTAAATATATTCATTACTACTTATTTAATCGAATTTAATCAAAACAAGTGAGTGATGAGTTTCATCATCACTTATCTTTGTTCCCAATAAGAATATAATTATTACTATTTAAAGTTAAAATATTCACGGATTTATTATAACAAATAAGTCTGAACTTTTTATTCTAAGGAATCTCTGAACTTATACAACTTGATAGCCTACATAATTAAGAATTTGAAATTACTTTTCTTTCCTCATAAATAGAATACAAAAGCTAATATAAAGTGATTTAACTTCTTTTTAATAACGTCTTAAGATATTGAAAATACTCTTATAAAGTTTTACTCAAGTTTTAGAGACGTATGATTTTGGGAATTTGTTTTATACCCAATCATTTTTGTATATAAGCAAAATTATAAAATTATCCCCTCCCCCCCCCCCAAGAAAAAAAATATATGTATAATATATTTCTACCACTTTTTTGCATAAATCGACCGAAATTGCAGGAATATTTGCTTTGAGCTCCTCTATATTTGCTGGCTTGTTGGTTTATGTGGCCCCAGAGAATATAGTTCAAAGGCTTCAAATCGCATGAGTGAGGTGGCCAATTGACTGGTCCATTTTTGGAAATGACACGTTCACCGAATTTGCTCTTCAATAAATCGATTGTATTGTTTGCTGTGTGGCAAGTAGCACATGTCATTTAAGTCCATACCATCCAATTGGGGCCAAAAATAATCCATTATCATGGCTCGATATCGATTTTTATTCAAAATAATGTGGCAATTATTATCATTAACAAAAAAGTATGCCCCACTAACACAACCGGCATGAAATCCACATCAAACAGTAATTTATTCAGGATGCAATGATGTCTCATGAAGCACATGTGTGTTTTTGCCTGACCAATAACGCATATTTTGCTTAATAACAAACACATCAAGCCAAAAATAAATTTGCCGCAAGCCTCTTAAAGTTGCTACGACCGAACATGAATTTTGGTAATAAATTTGGATAACTTGCAAAGGCTACTCAAGGTTGTACTGCTCCATGATGATTTGTAAGCTGATCGTTAGTAGAAATGTAAACAAAACAAAAATATGACGTAGTTTGCCGTCCCTAATGAAATAAAAATGCGTCATCCCTATTGAAAAACCCTTTATTTATATATTTGGAAATATTTTTTATGTAAATTATTTAGTTTCAACACTTTAGAATCTTTTTCAAAAGAAAATTTTATTTCGTAATAAATACTACAAGAATTAGGTATCAAAGGTGAAATCCTTCGTTTTTTTTGTGTTATTTTGATAATTTACTATTACAAGTTATACAAGTTATTTTATAATACAATCATTCAAAACAGAAAGTAACAAACAATATATATATATATATATATATATATATATACAGATATTATTGAGAACTCCATATTAATATAGACTTTCTTGAAGCAAAAAGAACTTATCGGTAAAAAATAATTTTTAATTCATCTAAATAATTAAAAATAATCAGATTTAGCTTTAATCAATTTGAAAAAGAAAAAAAAAATTATACAATTCCATTCAACATATGAACACAGGAATTCATTGATGTGTAAGAATGATGTGATTTATTGTATGTATTTCTAGAAATACGAGCTCATTTTCTGGTAAGTAAAAATAAAAATGGCATTAAAAATATATCTAAGAGAATTTTAATACAGTAAATTGAGACCAAAACATAAATTTCTTATTATATGACTACTTCTTTTGTACGTGTGTTTCTTTGAAAATTAATTTTGATTGTGAAAAGATATTTTTTCAATGCCGTTTGACATAAGATTTTAAACTTTTTTTAAACTCTTGTTACAGAATTTAATTACATTATTTTTCCATCTTCACTCTATAATATATTATGTAGAAATGTTTTAAAAAAATTTAGAGAGTACTTATATATATTATTATTGTTATTATACCAGGTATTTTTATTTAAAAAAAGACAAGAAAGGATAAAACTTTTTTTGAGTCTCTAGAGTGAAGCTAATTTGAATACTTAATTATGACTTATACTAACATTATTAATGTTATAATGTTGTTCTTGTAGATATTTAAGTATGTATTTTCAAAGAGTTTGTAGACTTAACTTTCATTTTCTTTTAAAAAAAACTTTATAGTTTTTAAAGTACTACTTTAAACTTATATTTTAGCAAAAATAAGATGGATCCAATTTTAAGCAGTGTCTATGACTAGATTATTTATCTGAAAACGCCCGTTCTTTATGATAAACATGAGAGTATAAGCATCCATTATTTTATTTTTGAGTACAGTATTAATTAGCCTTATAACCATAGTTTTTTCTTTGTCCATAAGATGTGTTACATGCTTTAAACTTTACAGTTCATACATGTAAACAACAACAAAACATAAGAAGGTTCGACAACTGACAAGTCAAATTTATTTCAAATCTATTACAAAAAACTGACAAATTTAAATATACCAGACGTAAAAACAGTCAAATTTGTTCACTTGCCTAATTTCCGACTGAGTACAATTATATTACATAGATTTAAAGCTGATGTAATGATGATATCATGTCTCAACAGTTCACTTATATAGTAGTATAAAACATGATAATTGAAACACTGAATGTGGACCGTTCAGTTTTTTTCAATTATTCATGTTTCTCGAGGCTCGAGAAATATAATTCGTATTGTCCATAATTAGGATCTGGATATGGAAGTTGCTTTTGAATTTTTAACCAAATGAAAAATGTCACTGTATCATAAGAATTGTAAGAAGCTCAATGTAGTGATGCACCTGAAAATCCCATTCTTTATAAAGAAAAATGTCACACATCGATCACCTCAGGAAGATATTAATGCATTTTTTTAAAGAAATCTAGAACTTAGTGAGCAATCAAAAGCAAGTGTCATCCACGACGGTAGGTTAAATAGACAAAGGAATGGGAATTTTGTCTTGAATCTAATCACCAAATATCAATTGCTTAGTTTTTTTCCCATAAAAGATTTACAACCTAGAATCAGTTGTGCGGGTCAGTCTAAAATATATGAAAAATGCTATAAGATTGATCACTTTGATAAAAACTGCCCAAAAAGATATACAAAATAGTCTCTATACTTCAAAAACTAAGCAAGGAAATATTTTAAACTCTGAAAACTTAGAGAAATCTAAACAAAAAGTGACAAAATGATTAAGAAAGAGGACACATATGCTATAGAGAAATTGGTTGTAATGTAAAATCAAACTGATCGTGATCGAACGAAAGACGAAGACGAAAGAAAACAAGGATTTTCGATTATGATGATGCATTAAATTATCTAAGACAGAAATGAGCAAAGAATGGTTTTCTGCATTTTCTATAGATGATGTAACTAGTAGACGTATGAATACAACGCTAGCAAGAAAAAAAACCAACAACTTGTTAAAATCCTGATAAATTTATTTGCAGTAAGTTAGAAATATGAAATCCCAGAGGAAAACGGTACCTATTATTAATGCAGAAATTACTATGTCTTTAAGTACAAGACCTGGATTTGTTTTAGTTACTGGCCTTTCCTTCACAAAAAAACAAGAACAACTACCATGGACAAATTCAAAATATTTTCACTAAATAAATGCTTTAATTAAAAGACTAATGTAACTTAAGCCTGATTATAAGTTTAACTTAAGTTCTGATTCTTCAAGGGTAATTTCATATTTGGTTTCTAAAATATTAAAGTTCACTTCTTTGATCGACGAATACTCATCAAAAAGTCAATGGTACACATTTGATATAACAAACAATAGTATATAGTTAATTTTGCTTAATTCATATTTGCAGACCAATTATAAAGACACATGATTTCAATTAGTCAATCAGATACAATATTAAATATGATTTCCTTACATATATTATAAAGTACATATAAATGTGAATAATAAAACAAAATACTCGGGCCTGCAAAAATAAACTTTTTATTTTTTATAGAGAACTCAATCTAATCGACACTGTCAAATTTATAAGTCTTGAGGACATCTTTTCTTGGCAAATGGAAAATAAACGCCAAGAGTAGCACTTTATAAAGACGAACAAAAAAAAGTTGTTTTCGAAGTGGCACTTCAATCAACTTCTTCTGGTTGTCAAAATAGAGTTTTCAAGTGGACTGTTGAACGCAAAATCTTCAATAAAACCCTTAAAAATTGATTTTCAACACTTCTTATCCTCCTTCAACCAACCAAACGGGCTAACTTTTTGTATCATATGAAATATTCAAATTATAGCTGTTATTTTTGGAAGGGCAAAAAGAGAGAAGCAAGATTGCTTGACGAAATGGAGAAGGGCTCCAATTTTTGTAGATATTTTAAAGCTACTACTCTTAATTCATATGGATTATCCGATATTTTAGTCGAAGGCATGGAGAGAAAACGATAAAAAGAATTGCTGTCAAGAAGATCATTTAACAAAATAAGGTATACTATTCCCAATTCCAGACTACTATTGGTGGACAAAAAAGCAATTTTCTTAGATGATGGAAATCCTCTGACATAATTCCGATACCCACATCTCAAACCATGACGAGTTACATCAAATTTTGCTTTAAAAGTAATAAAGTATAAGGTCTAATTGCGTAATAGGATTTTTTTAATCTCCACGTAAAAGCTTTTGTTCTATTTCTCTTAAAGTTCGGAGTTTCGATAGAAAAATATTGAAAATGACCTGATTCTCTCTTTCTTAAGAAAGGAAACAGTACTCAATCTGGTCATTGTAGTACAATTACAGTTTTGTACAAAATCCATAGAATCCTAGCAGAGTAACTGTAAAAAGAATTGAGCATATTCTCAACCAAATAATAAAACTCTCATTAAAAATGATTCCTAAGAAATTGAAAAATGTATGATATATCCAAAATAGGGTAGTAAAAAACACTCAAACTAATATATAAGTGCTTCAGTTGACTATTTGAAAGAAATAGAAGCTATGGACTAATCACTGTGGTAGATTTTCACAGGAATTTTGATTCTATTAAATGCAGCCAAATGCTTCAGACTGTTAAAAAAACTATTTCCAAAGTGTTTTTTAATCCTTGTTTGTATATCGAGTCATCAATGATTAAGATCGATGGCTGTATTAATGAGCCTAAACTACTCAAGGAAAGCTGCAGGGAATCATGATTTTTGTCTGTGTAATAAAAAAATATGGATGCATTGGAGGGAATTGAGGAATCTTCTGAGGAGAATAGATAAATATAAAACTAAAATTATTCCCCTGGTATTATATGTATAATACTCTCTCTCTCTTTTGCATAAAAAAAGAATGAATGAGAAAAATACCTGGTTGAGGATCCTTCTTCATCCCAAGTATCTTCCTGTTTTCAAAAAATTAAAATATCATATATGAGGTGGATTAACTCCCCTCTCATAAATTATCTCCAAGAATATAACATAAGATTTTTATTGATAAATCAAAAGTTCCCACATGGAAATACTCCTATGATGTATTTAACTAATGGATTCAATCGATAAGCTTTCTTTTTCATAGAGAGCTGCTATTTCATTTTAGGATCTGGTACTCTGACATATGAATCTAATACGAATCTGGATAGAGTTCTAAGCATATTTTTCCTACACCTTGGCATTTCAGAGTTATATACTCAGAAAATTTTGACCCTCATGTAACTAAGATATATAATAATATTAGAAGACTTTTAGATTTATCAAAATCCTGGGATAGAAAAAATGAAGGCGTATTTATTATGACAAAAAAACTATCGTACAGCTTCAAATCTCGACTGATTTTTGTGTTGCTACATACATCTAAAGACTACAGCAAAAAGAATTGAATTCACTTTACATGCTTTAGTAGATTACCCCCGTGCTCGATTTTTTTAAAGAATTTTATTGTCATTAACATTGAATAATTGGAAAATTCTTAATCAAAATTGATGAAGGCTCTGGTTTTGTTTGAAGCTTCAAAACTAAAAAGATAACCGGTAAGAACGAATGTATTGGATCTAGGGTTGTAAAATTTTAAAGTCCTTATTACAAGCAAAATTACTAACTATGACCCTACATTTATTGAGGAAATAAGAGTTTATTCTCTTTTTAACTGTTGCAAGAAAAAACGCAGGCTTCTCTTCAAAGATATAATCCTTAAATGTCAGCGAAATATCTGAAATATTTAAAGTGGGTTGTAAGACCTTACAAAACTTTTAAAAGAAATAATATTTTTATAAAAATTATTGGATTATTTTTTTTAAGAAAAGTATTTATGCTTTTCTTTTTATTTGTTCGTATTTTACAATTGTGTGTTTGCATCTATTTTTATTATTTTTTTTTCTCTCTTTGTTGACAAAATTTATTATTTTGTTTTATATTTATAATGATTAGCTAAGTTTTAAAGGGGATAAATATTTATAAAATAAAATTTTTGTTTATATTACATTTTTTAATATTTGTACATACTAAATGGGAGGCCTAATAAAAAAAAATTGCATTTGATGTATGCACAAAAAAATATGGTTTGTAATATATAAAATAATATTTCAAATTAATTGGTCCACTAGATACTTCATTATAAACAGTTCTGCAAGAAAAAAAATTATTCCTGATAATTGTTTTTCAAAATTTGCCAATATTAAAATAATTATAATTTTATTTATTCTATTATTACACTTTGATCATGACTCTAATAAACATTATTTTAATAATATTGAAATACTAAAAATATCCACGACTAATTTTGTCTAAATTGATATATTCGAAGTATATATGTGATGTCTCCTTGGCAGCAAATGATCCATTTTCCTAGTAAGAGATTTAAACTTTTTTTTTGTATTTAATGTACTAAACAAAAACATTTTTTATCCTTTAAATATGATTTATATCACAACAAATTTGAATGAAATAAATATACCAAGATTATTGATAGAAATGATTAAATAATATAATATTAATAATAAAAAAGTTATTATTAAACTTTCATCAAATAAATTTATTATAGATATTTGATTTCTTTCCAAAATTATATGTTATAATATATAAGTGTATTTTTCCAATAATTCTTAAAATACATAAAATGAGAAGGATATATGTTTGATCTAACTCATTCTATTAATATAAATGTAAATTCGTACATTTTTTATCCTTTAAATATGATTTATATCACAACAAATTTGAATGAAATAAATAGATATTCCTTCGATAGATATATCTATTGATTTATTCAAAATAAATTATTCATTTAGTAGGACTCCATGGCTAGATCACTAAGGCAATTTAAAAACAAAATTCATTATCGTTTTTACAGAAATGATTATAATTTCAAAGAAATTGAAACTTTAAATTTTGAGTATTTTTTAGCTGCTCAATAGCTTATCCACAATGTAATAAACCAATCTTATAGTTTAGAATGTAATATAACATAAAATAAATGCTTAATTTTACATTGTTAAGAGCTCAAAGCTCTATTGTGGATTTTAAATCTATTGGATTTTAAAAATGTCTTACTGTCTCTTCATATAAATAATTTGCCTAATTTTTAGAAGGCAGTTTGACAAACTATAGCTATTAGTTTATATCTTTATGTATTGCTTTGTTTCTGGGGGATAACTGCACAATCTTCGAGATCTCCTCTTATAAATTGGGTTATTTTCAGCTAATATATGTTCTTTTAGCGTTCAGTATTGTACAATCTACTGTTACAGATGATGAAATTGATCTGCTAATGCAGTATATATGTTCCCTGATTTTGTGATTGAGAAATTAAAGAGTAAATTCAAATAAAGTTGAATACCCAGAATTTTTTTTTGTAGCAACATGGTGTCGAGTTTGGCAAACCATCAGTTCCTTTATTTTCTGCTGATAATAAACTGATTTGCCAAAATTTGTTTCATATCTTTGTATTTACGCGTCTAAAACTTTTTTCTTTATTATAAAAGTAAGTAAGTTAAGTATTATTGTTATTTTCTTATGGTTTATTGTTCGCAATTATTTAATTACGATGTTTTCTACAATAATTGATGCTTAAATGAAGTAAATTTTACCGGACCTTATTTTATGTATTTTAAACTATTAGTTTTATAAGAGTCCTAGAAAAATATTAGTATGAGCCATAGCAAGGTTCAAATTTTTAAGCACTCATTGTATTTATTTTTAACCATAACATTTATTTATTTAAATATATGATTAATTTACTGGTATTGAAATATACTAAAACAAATGGTTATTTTATTGCTAATTAAACACAATTCATTTTACATACAGGAATAATTTCTAAAATTTAAATATTATTATTTTTCAATTTAATAAAAGGAATTATATTTAATGCATATGTATATATATTGAATTTTGGGTATAATAAAATATCGTGCATTTACAACTAAATAGGAGTTCCAACTCGATATTATTATTATCAGACGAATATCAAGTAAAAACAAAAAAGGGTCATGAATACTGTAACTACTTTTTTACACTTTTTCTTTGATATTTTTTTATATATCGTACTACAAATAAAGTAGTCGATTTATGTTTCAAACGAGATATAAATTATAGACTCAAACATTTGTTTTGAGTATAAATAAAATGTATTAAGAAACCAGTTGAAATCCTTCTGGGCACTACTACTTAAATAGCTCTACCGTGAATCTTAGATTTTTAGCGAATTTTTGCTCGAAATTGAATGAAAATTTTCACACTTAGATGGACGACTTCTTCGAAGTTAAAGATTCTTATCGAACGCTTGGCATCTTGTTTGAAAGCTGTGGGTCTAAGCTCTTTAATGCATTCCTTATTAATCCATTTTATGTAATATTCAAGGAGTTATTTTATTCCAAATGATTTAGTCGACTTTTGGGTCTACTCCCGCACCCTACGCCCCTAGGAGTCCTTTTAAGTCAAAACAAAGACTGGAAATAAAGTTTGCATTAAGTATACTAGGGGATCATTATTTTTTAAACCACAAAATGAGTATCTTTCTATGCTTAAATTGAAGTTGAAGTTGGAAAATGGGCCAAAAAAGCTAAAAAAGTAGGGTCCGATTTTTCAAAAACCCATCGGACTCTTGAAAAAAAAATACAAATTTGAAATCAACGTGCAAAACTTAATAACTTTTATTATACTTATACCATTTTGAAAGTTCAAATTTGTCATAATTTATACTAAAGTGTCAGTCCTTTTCAAAGCAAATAAAGGAAAATAAGTTATTAATTAGAAATTAATAAATATAAATATGTGTAATTTTAAAATGATAATTTACACCCTTGATACAGAATCAATAAAGCAATCGATAAATTTTGTATTTTAATTGATACTGTTAATATACTGATCAATAAAATATAGCAATTCTTCTTCCATTGAAAAGATTGGAGGACTTCCTTCAATATTTGATATTATATATATTAAATACTTCATGTTGAGATTTACCTTAAAGAATTTATAAAAATGAACCATAATGGGTATTGACTCCAATGAGATGCATGTAGCAAATTTATAAAAATGATGATGTGACCATAATCAAGATTTCCTAGACTTTACTACCACAACAATTATAACTATTAGGGTTTTTTACTTTAGTTTTTCCCGTCTTTCAATACTTTTATGCTATTTATTACAAGAGTTCGTTAAAAACAATGTCCTATATTTTGTTTTAACATGTATAAAAGTTTCTTGAGGAATTGAATAATAATACAAGAACAAAATTTTTTTCAAATGAATTAAGAAATAATTATAATAAATGCCAGTGAGCATTTTTTGAGTCCTGCGAACAGCCAGTTGTCAATGGGAGCACAATGTGGTTAATACGGTGAATGTGGGATCAATTCAAAGCTCAATTCATGTAGTTTTCCCATTGGGATGAAACAAAAAAAATATTTCTCATTGGGATGAAACAAAAAAAATATTTCCCATATGCGGTCGTTTCTTTGCAATTTCGGCTTCAAACACTCCAATAACGCTATATAATATTCGCTGTTAACGGTATTTCCCTTCTCAAGATAGTCGATGAATATTACACCACGCACATCCTAAAATACCGAAACCATAACCTTTCCTGCCGATTGTTGTGCTTTCGGGCGCTTTGGACAAGGTTCACCAATTTCTGTCCACTCAGATGATGATCGTTTTGATTTTGGAGTGAAGTGATGGATCTATGTTTCATCCATTGTCACATATTAACTCATAAATTCCGATTTGTTACGTTTAAATATGGCCAAACACCACTCAAAATCATCAACACGTTCTTGTTTTTGATCAACAGCGAGCAAACGCGGCACCTACATTGAACAGAACTTTCTCATAGTCAAATGATCATGCAATATAAAGCGAACACGTTCATTTGAAATCTTTATGATATCAGCTAATTCACACAACTTAACTTTTCGATCATTCAAAACGGGTTTTGTAGACTATTTTTAATGTTTTGTTGTGTTACCGCCTCGTTTGGACGTACACTGCATTCAGCATCATCGATGTCTCTACGACCACATTTGAGGTCAGCAAACCAACGATTTATTGTTGTTCCTGATACAGCGGAGTCCCCATAACACTTTCCAAGTCATTGCTATGTTTAAAGTCCTGTCAAGAAATAGTGTAAAATTAAAACCCGAGATTGTTTTTGATTCATTGTTTTGAAAATCATAAAAGTAGCATTACTCATACACAATAACTCACAAACTAATGAATAAAATATAATGAAATTTTAACAGCTGTCTTTGGAAGCTTAGTACTAAGTGAAAAAAAAAGTGAATCTAATAAAACTAGCGCCATTTATGTCAGACTTATAAAGTCCTATTGCATGGTCTTTTCAGCCCATGTAATATATCATAGTATGTACAAATCTATGTGTATGAAAGAAAAAAGGGAAGAGTAAAGCTCTTTAGGTGGGTTAACTCCGGAAAACGTTAGCAGCCAAAAAAGAGTATACAAGCTTTTTTTTTTTTAATTGGCAACTTCAATTATGATATTGCGATTTTTACCCCCGTGATACTCCCTAATATATATATGTAAGGTAACTAATTATTCTAGTTTGTCAGAAAAGGACATATTTTCTATCAAATAGTCAAAGAGTAAATTATTTAACTATAGCCCATATTTGAATAATTTAAAAACCATATAAAATATTATTTTGACATTTCCAAGAATATCTATTTACCTAGGTATATACAAAACATATCCATGTAGCAATGTATAAATTTAAAATAAAGATTAATGAACTACTTATATATGAATTTATGCACAAAGATACATATCTCTGAAAAAAAGACGTCTTTATAAATAAATTATTTTCATTTATTTGATTTATTATGTTTGTCTCAAAATGAAATTGATGAACTTCTCTTGAGACAAAAATTAAGTCATAGTTTTCCTGCTCCTTTATCGATTCCATATTTCATTTTAAAACCACACATATTTACATTATTTATTTTCATTTAATGAAGTTGTCTTATTTTTTTCCTTTATTACTAAATATGGTTGGCATGCAAGGCTATCAATAAATAAAGCTGAGTGTGGACCTAATATATGGAATACTGTTTTGTTTTGTTTCCATAAAAAGTTTGTAGAATATAGGATGTTTTATAACTTTAGCAAATTTACAATTGAGTAAAAAATAAATGATTATATAGGTCGGACTTTTGAAGGGATTTTTACTGTATTGGAATACTATGAAAGCAATGATTTTAACATAAACAATTAATTACAAAATAGTTAAAATGTTATTTAGGTACATTACTTCACTAAGTGGTAATCTACATATGTCTTAATATGTTAAATAAAAGTTGGAGTAACTGATTTAATTTCTTACCCTTCTGTTACTAAAACAACAACAACAAAATATTCGTGACTAAAAAAATAAAAAAAATTAATCATAATTATTATATTAGTATCATCTTTTATTGTCTTGTATGTCATGTATAAATTTTTGTGACCTTCCTTTACTCTGTGGACAATAAACTTTTTAATTTAGTGTATGAAACATTGCATATTTAGGTCATGATTCAAATTTATTATTGTGTTTACTTTGTATTCTATTAAGTAAAAATTAAAATTGACTAAAGTTACTGACTTGTAACTTTTTTGAGTTATCAATTTTTACTCTTATATTACTTTTTTTTTTTTTTTTTGGCAAAGTAAGGAGTAATAATTACTTTTTCCAAGTAACGTGCCAGAAATAAATGACATCTTTTATTACTAATTACTTAAATAACTAAGTAGTAAGTACAACGTTGTAGTTGTTAGCTTTGCCCTTCAGTAAAATAGGTACATACTAAGTAAGAATGACTAAACTAAAAAAAATGAAGTATTAAAATTTCAATATTCAATCTACGCAATTCCTTTTTCACTTATGTCGTAAATAACTCAATCATCTAAGATCAGATTTCAAAAAAATTAAAAGTTCCTGATTTTTGGGTAAAGTTAAAATATATATGTATTTTTTTTGTTAACTATAGTTGACTCCTTCTATTTTCAACTCTTATTTTGGCACTTTGATGACACTTCTGTATTATTGTTAATAAATCTGAGCTAAACTTTGGCAAAAATTAAAAAATTTTCAATTTTTAATTACATAAATCCATTGCATTTTTTGTGTGTTCGAATGTATTTTTTTCAATTTGGACCAATCGAAGGTCGGGAAGAGGGTCAAATTGGCGAAAATCGATAGTTTCAGTGATGGTTACCTTCATTTCTTTTTTTAAAATAATTTTGAAGTTTTTTGGGGTAAATACTATCTTTTGCTTCTTAATTTTTCAAGAAGTTTTCTATTAACTTTCTTGAGCTTCGCTTGCATTAATTAAATAATGACTTATTTACATAAATAATTTATTGGAAGTGTGTTTTTATTTCCAATTCATTCAGAACAGTCAGTGTCTTTAAGAAGAGAAAGAACTTTTGGCTATGTATAGTTTTTTTAGAGTCTTTTTTTTGGAGCTTAAAATAGCTTTGAGCATCAAATTGTTTAGCATCCAAATTATTTTCCTACAAAATACAAAGCTATCCACCCTCTTTTTTTCGAATTTACTAACTATGGCTCGACATATGGCATGTACACAATAGCCAATATCAGTTAATTTCATAATATATTTGCACATATATAGATAGAATGGCAAACTATTTAAAAAGTCTTTATGAACTGAGTAGTACTTTCATATTAAGTTTATAAAATGATTGTTAATACAATAAATACATCAAAATAAAGGAATAAATGATTTTAAGATTAATTACAAATAGTTATAATGTTATTTAGGTACATTACTTCACTAACTGGTTATCTAAGTCTCAATATGTTAAATTCATTATTAGTTTTAATAAAACAAAGCAGTGCCTCTATTTCAGATTTACTTCTGGTGAATGCTTTCAAGTGCTATTAATAAGCATTAAATTTCATTTAAGACATTTTAAGTCATAAGTTTAATGCTAATTTATTGTTCATTTTCAAAATGGCCGCATTGTTTACTTCAATCTAAATGAAAGTATTGTTTACAGTATCAAAAATAATAAGGCTATTTATCTTTGACTCAATAGAAATGAAACCATCGGTGGTGTATTCCAAATGATCGGTGATGTTTGCTAAACAACATTGTTTCTTTCTCCATCCATAAGAAATAGTATGTATTTATCATTGGAATGGAATGAACACTCTATTGAAAGGTAATATGTACTTTGTCTATACTCTAAAAAATAAGTAGTCAAATATAAGTAAACATGAAAAAGTGGGATACTTTCTTATCATTTTGTTAGAAAACTAAAGCATGAATCTATTAACACTTATTGTAACAAAGAGATAATAAAACATATTTTCTTTTTTAAGTGTATAGAGAATTGATTTTCTCAATGGAGATCAACCTCTTGGTCATTTTATAAAACTGGGTTATATTTAGCATCAGAATACAAACTGAGTAGAGAAATCAAGATTATAAGTTATAAGACTGTATCTAAATTATACACTTTTACTTGATAAGAATAAAAAATTGACAAGAAGACAATTATAATCGGTTGTATTCCAGGGATTTCTTCTCGTATTTAATTGAAAAAAATAAAAAAATAAGACTTTCTAATTTTTTTTTTTTATTAAATATAGAAATGTAAATTTTTTATTTAAATATTAAATATTTTAAATAAAAAAATAAATTTTTTTATTTTATTAAATATAGACCTAATATGTGGAATATTATGAATATTTATGATTATGATATTAGTTATTAATAATAAAAATTAAATTATTAAAATTATTAATAATTATGACCCTTGTCATAATTATCTACTACAGTCGTCGCAGCTGAACTATGTATATACATATAATCAAAAATAAAATTGATATTTCATTTTTAATAGTGAAACGTCAAAATATCCTTCGATAGTCGGCTAACATTTTAATAATAATTATTAACTACTTCATAAATTTATGAATTTTTGATTATGCAGCGTAAGAGTCAGATAACAATAGTTCAAGAGATAATTTAATTGAATAATTTATAACAACTCTAGACAAATTTTGTGAATTAGGTACTTCAAATGGTTATTTAGGTCTTGAAATCATTCTACTGTACAATTCAAGGAATGTAAAGAGAGTCACCATCGTATTCAAAAAAGCAAAATAAAAATATTATGGAAAGATAATGAAAAGACCATTAAGAAATAAACTTTCTTTTATTTTGAGTGTAATTATTACCAACCATAACTAATGATTATATTTTTATAGGACCTGCTTTAATAATAATGCCTATAATATCTTTGCATTGTACATAGATACATATAGTCTACAATTTAATACAATATAAAATCCGCTTTTGGATATATATCTTTTCATTACTTATTCACCCAATATATAAAATTTACTTAATACACCTGCATTATCCAATGAATTGTTTTCATTAACACATAGAGTCATATTTATATAGATTTAAATGATGGAATACATTGTTTTTCTCTCTAGAAACAACAAACAATAAATACATTGGAAAATTTCGAACTTATGTAAATAACTTCAAATATAGAAATCGGAATAATTAAAACCATATTTTATTGCATATTATAGGCTGGTCATTTCTTTAAATAAAAAATCTCAGCTCCTCGTTATTCCACTTAAATAAATGTAATTTGCATAAATATAATATATTATGTACATACTTATGTAATCCTTCTTATTTGTATCTACACTAAATCCGGATATAGTGAAAACTAATTTTTTAAATCCAATTAAATTTGTTTATGAATCCTTATAATAACAAATGCATACATTTGTCACATGGTCAAACTGTTCTTTGCATCTCTCAATCTTACTCTATTTGAAATTTACAAGTAGTTATGTGAGTTATTCTCCCAAAGTGTTGTGAGCATTTAATTTTAACTTTTTTTACTCTGTCGAGTAAGTCAATAAATCAATTGAAAATTTAAAAAAAAATTAGATATAATGTCTATTATTTTATAATTCTTTTAGATTAATAAATGATCCTTAAAATGTATTTTTACTAATCTACTCTAAAATGTATTTTGACCATATAAAGGAAGAAAAATAATAAATAATCTGCGTATGACACGAATTATTGTTTTTTTAAATATTTCATTTGATAAAATAAATTTAGGATCAGTTACAACAAAACGTTTTACAATGTCATTAAAACAACTTTGGTCTTTTATTCAATACTAATTTTGTTAATTTATAATCAAAAATGTATCAAAACATGAGAAACATTATATCTCAATGGATTTGATGATAATGAAAGAAGAATATGAAATGATCAAAAAAAGTTGTCAATTTACTTAACTTTGAATGCTTGGAGCGACCTCTAAGAATTAATTTTTTTCAATTGTTCAATTGATATATTGATCTACGAGACAAAATAAATAAACAATTAGGGGAATTGAAAATGATTTAAAGTTTAATATTCAATATATATAAATGGGCACACTGATCTCTATATTGTATGTACATATAAAGTTATGTATCAAAGGCGGCATCCTGCAGAAAAAAGTTCTCTCGTAGCCAAGAAAATATTCCCAATGCGTGTACTGTCCCTTTGCTATATAGCTTTGGTATGAAGAAGTGTGATGTAATAAGATTGGATTGCCAGAATAGACATATGACTCTAACTTCTTTATATATAGAGTAAGTATATTTTTCTGAGGAAAACCTTGGATTTCTTTGAAGGGGGACGGGGGACGTATTTATCTACAACTTATGCTTGTATTTGGATCAAAAATACCAATTTAAGGGGAAATATTGATGTTACATATTTCAGTAAGTAGGTTGAAACAATTTTTTTTTTCTTTAAGTGTTTCCAAAAAATATGTTCAAAAGAAAACTGATGCTGTCATAACAATAATTAAATTATTTCCTAGTAATCTTTCAAGTCATTGAGATATGTTTGATTGCTTTCTTCTGAAATGTATATATATATATATTTAAGTATTATTAATTATGTAACTAATGGATAGAACAAAACTCATAGAAGCAAAAAATACTGCCTCTATCATGTTTGTTCATTTTTATGTGAAATATTAAAATTATGTTAAAACTACCATTTAAAAATGATGGAGATTTTAATGTCAAGACCTTAACCTTTGGTAATTTATTCATTAGATTGTTTATCTACAAACCGTAACTGGTTACAGCCCATAAAATTAGGTATTGACATAACTTTATTAAAATAATAATGGCAAGTTTTTTATACTACGTAGATAAAAAGGCTATTTACACACTACAGAACGATATTAATTTAAAATTAGTTGAGCTAATTTATATTGTAATTAGATCTACTTAATTAAATTTGATCCCATTAAATGTAAATAGGAAAAGACCTAGATGTATCATCAAAATAGAGGAAGTTACTTTGAACTTGCCTGTTAATATTTAAATAATGCTATAATCTATTTTTAGGAACACGTAATTTGCCAGTACATACCAAAATATATATAATACCAATTAATTAAAATAAAGTAGAGAAGACTGAGCATTTGACGACACAATAGATCCTTTTTCTCAAACATCAAAAAAGCTATATCTCAAAAATTTAAATCACAATTGTACAGTGTAATGAGAATAATTGACTCATAAAATTAGAGATTTTTGTCATTTTTTCTTTGAAACAATGGATAAAAACTGTCTTTGAATATCTGTAAAAGTAATTTTCAAATGGGACAATATTTAAATAATAATGGAGTTTATTTTCCATTTTTTTGGCTCGTACTTTTGAATTATTCGTTCTTTGTTATCAGTTGATGAAATTTATTTAATTTTAACGCTTACTCATTGAAGAAATATTTGATAAAGTTTAACTTTCAAGTTGCAAATATAAGTAGCAACATTTGATGGGTTAAAAAAACTACTGACTGGTCCAATTTTTAAATTGATTCAATAAATACATTTTAGTGTACTTAACTCAAATCAACTCAAATGTAACTGAGCCAAGGTAAAAAGCTTTTCAACTATCACTTGTCTCCCAACATACATAATCATAAATTAGTTACAAAGTCCACAAAATATTTTGAACAAGTTTTAAAGAAATATATTTTATTTAAAAAAAAGTTTGATATTAAAATAAATGAAATTAATATTTTGTACATTAATAAAAATATATTTATTAAATTAAGAAAAACAGACATTGACAAAAGGATCATTAGGTTTTTTTTTTCTTATTTTTGAATGCTTGACAGATCAATTATATTATTATAATTGAGTGATAAGGGATATAAAAGTATTTGTATGATCAAATATATGTGACTACGTATGTTATTTGTATGATGTGATATATTTTACAATAGATAAAGTTTAAAAAAATATATTTAATAGTTAAATTAAACAGGTGGCTAAATGTTACTTGAACTGGATTAATAATGATAGCAACTAAGTGTAAGTAATGAAGTATTCTATTAAATTTTTTGTGTCTACATGTTTTGATCTTATTTCCTGACTTATTTTGAAGTTAAATTGAATAATTAAATGCTTAAATAATGTCTAATAATTATAGTTATAGATACTGTGTGTACATCAAGGACTTGGGTACTACATCTAGTAGAGGAGAGGGGGTAATTTTGCATCAAAATAGTTGTGCTACTATCTATTTCTTTGAGACCATAGAAGAAATTGGTAACAAGTGTCATTGATTGACAAGTAAGTCTAATCCGTTCAGTTCAAAAACTGTTTTCTGCCATCTGAAGTTAAATATCTATGATACATATTTTTTTTTTTTTTTGTATATAAACACTCATAGTTATGTTTGAAACACTTCGGTAAGCTATATAATGAGCTAATGCAGTCTAGTACATATATGTTTTTGTTTTTTTCGAAACTTCTGGATGATGAATTTTGTTCCAAAATGGTTGCGTTTATATATACAAAAATTAAATAAAGTACTTATATGGGTGATGAAAGGCGCCGAAAATATATAAATCATTATGTATCACGTTTGTGAAGTTGGAAAATAGAAGTAAAAAAATTAAGCAAAAAACGAAGGAAATAAAAAAAAAATTAAAAATTTGATTTTATATAATATAAAAGGTTAACATGTTATAATAATTATTATATATTATTAAAACATGACTAATAATGATATACATACAGTTTTATTTTAATAATTAATGATATAATTTACCCCAATGTGTTTTCTCTAATGGCACAAATCACCCTGCATTGTGGGCAAATTGTGCCAGAAATCATTTTTTTTTTAGACAGTAATATCTTTTAAATATTATATGTATTCAATTTTCTTTCAAATGTTTATTGCTCTCACCAATGCAAAACATTCTAAATTACAGTTACATACTTAAATTGAATCTGTTGCTCTCAATTGCTAACGTTTAAGTCACTTAAAGGCAAAGTGGCTCAACTTACCCCCCCCCCCCCCCCCCCACATAAATATATTTTTAGAAAGCTGACAATTACATGTATATACCCATACATTTGCGTTATTAAAAAAATGCAATAGCTTATCAAAAATGCTCTCAGATAGTGCTTCTCAAACTTTACTTTTTAGTAAGTGTTATATATGTAGTATAGTGATTTCATATAGATTTGCTTTTCATATTCATACTTTTTTTTTAAAGAATTACATAAAGTGCACCTGAAAAGCTCAGGGGTGCACTGTTTGAAAACTATTGCTCCCAAGAAATTGATTATTTTAAGAAGTTATTTTCATAAAATATATATCACCATGGGGATCAAAAATTTTGAATCATAACTTTAAATACATTAACAAATGAAGTAATGTAAATACTCTGGATATTATTTTTTTTAATTCAGTTTTTTCTCAATATTTGAATTCTTATTAATTTTTTAGTACAGTTGTTTTTCGTTTTATTAATTTATGTTTTGCATCGATAGTAAACGTTTACACATAAATCATTGAATTGCACGCTAGTCTTCAGACCTAATATTCTACTTTAAAGTGTATATATATATAAATAATAATAATAACCCAAGTCAACATAAGCAATAAACAATAGTCTATATAACTAAATAAAACAAATATTTAGAAAACACAAATCATTGTCTTCTTTTTTAACCTTTATTTAGAATGTCTGCAAATATAAGTTTTTTATAATTTTTTCTCATGAAGTTGCATTGCAAGAAATAAAGTTAAATATTATAAATTAAAGCTTACAAATATTATGGTTTATAAATCTAGTTTGCAACACAACAAAAAATATACCTAAAATAGAAAATTAATAAAATAAAAAAAGAAGACAGACATTGATTCTAAGAAACATAGAAATAAATTAAAAAACAAACAAGCCAGAAAAAACAATAAAACATTCAAATGAAGTAGCATAAGTAAAATCATATTAACTTCAATGAGAGGATTGAAAAATATCTTTATTAATGCAGTCAAATTCGGATAAAATGACCTTTTTCTCAAAAACTGTAACATCCATAGTATATAGTCTAATGTTAGTGTAGATTCATTTAAAAATACTGAAACAGAAAATTCACAAATATAAATTTCTAAAATAAATTTATTTTCTTTAGTGCCTATAGCAACTGTACTGCGTATTATCTTAAATTAAACATTATTAGCAAAAACAAAGCAAAATTGACAAATTTTATTGACTAAATATACCCAAAAATTTAATAATGAACTAAGTAAGTAAATATCTAGTTACAAAAACCGGATAATGGCAACATTTCTGTCAAAACTGAGGTGTTGTATATATCTGGATTTGACTGTGTTACAATTTTGTATTAGTCTATTTGGGATAAATCACATAAAGGCTTGTTTCATTGAATGTATGTTTTCCTTCCAAATGATTTGCTACATATATCCAGGGGTGCCAGAAGGAATTCATAAATTTGATGGCCAAGTTCTATAAAAATAATGTGACATATTGATTACACTATCCATTGTTATTGTTTTCAAAAAGTGAGTGAGGAGGTAATTGTAACAGGTGACTTATAATCAATGTACATGAGCATGGATTTACTATAGCTATTGTTATTTTGAAAAATAAATTATGACTTTTATTGGTGAAAAGGAGTACGTCAATAAAATACTCTTTTTCTTCTTTTCGTTAGTAAAAAAATGATTGATGAATGAAAATCTGTGATACATTGAATAAAGCAATTCTTCAAGTCATGGGTAATAATTCTACAAGTAAAACATATGCATTTTAGGTTGAACCTTCTTCAATTTTTTTACCCTTTCTTCTAGCTTTTAGGTTAAAAATTAAAAAAACAAAATTACAATTATTTGTATAAAAAGATGACCAACATATAGGTTTTTATTGGGTATTTACTATTTAATTTATTACCCAATGGGGTTCGTAGAAGTTGAAGATTGTGCACTGTGCAGTTATACTCCCAGGAATATATCAATATCCAAAGTAGTAACCAAATTGTATTAATTTATCTCTGTGTAAAATAGTATTCCTTGATATAAATTATTGATATGAAGAGATAGTAGGACCATTGAACATAATATTTTAACCATCAAAGGAATTTTATGAAAAGGTTTTAAGTTTTATTGAGCTTTGAAGAGATTGAAAGACTGTCAGTGTCTTTATAAATTGATTAACAAGCCTCTGTCAGTGATATATTATTTAATAAAGTTGACAGTGTAAACAAATAACGAAGCAAAACTTTTACTTCTTTATACCTACGTTGGTAATTTTATTATTTAATAAAGTTGACAGTGTAAACAAATAACGAAGCAAAACTTTTACTTCTTTATACCTACGTTGGTAATTTTATTATTTAATAAAGTTGACAGTGTAAACAAATAACGAAGCAAAACTTTTACTTCTTTATACTACGTTGGTAATTTTGAGCGCTTCAGACGTATGTAGTTCTTTACTGGGACGCTCATTTAAACTTTATTGTGCAATATTAAATCTGTAATGTTAATATGTATACAAATATTTACTACAAAAAGGTATCATAAATAAGTGAATCTTTCTTTGTCATATAAAAATTATTTATTAATTATCATAACAATTTCTACATCTTGACAGAAATCAAAAATTAAAATGTGCCAAAACTAGATTATCACCCATCATGATAAAACTTGGGATACAGGCTCAGTAAATTGAACCTCGAGTTATGCAAATGGCCAAATGAATTCATGATGTGTATTGGGGGCAAAGTAATTATTCTTAACACATAAGGGAATAGATAACTCATTAATCTATGTCATACATTAATGAGTTATTTGGTCCTTTATTTTTTGGGAGTGTAATTAACTTATTTCCACCACTTTACAAACATACATAGTGTTGAGACTTGCTCTGAGGTTTTCCTTCCTAGGACACTAATACAGATTTCCTTCCTCATATGTCATACAAATAACAGCTGATGTAAAATTAAGTGTCTTAAATCAATAGTACCATAAGTTTTGCTCTTGCCTTCACCTTGTGTTCTACAAAACTCCCATCCCTAAATGATATTATAGGAGTTGGCTATAAAAAGCTCTCCCAGCGACAGTTTTTGACTCCAAAATCGTCTTTCTAAACTTGCTTTATGAAATCTTTTTTTCATTTTTCCTTTTCATAAAGTTGTCATCATTTCTTTCTTAATTCTCATATTGTTAAAAATACCTAAATCATACCTCAAAGTACTCAAAAAATAGACATTTTTCTACGTTTTCTTCTCGATTTACACAAATTGATTAAATAAAAGCTGCATTGGGATAGAGAAGCAAACTAATATCAGCACCTTCATTCCTTCCCTTGTTATTGAATAGTAGACTGTATAATGGCATACATGATGTCTCTCAGCATGACCATATGGTTTATGACATCATCCTAGATGTGTATTTTACACGTGCTGCACTGAGAGCCTGGCTCTCTATTCATAACTCCATGTACGTAAATATATAATCATTTCAAAAGAAGATGAAGAAGAAAAATTGGGAAAGGAAATTTCTAGACCCATATGAAATATGCATTAATATAAAATTGCAACATTGGGGTAGTATGTACACCCAAGGTCCTCTAACAATATTTCTTCAATTACATTTATATTTACAAGGCTTAGTCAAGATAATTCCATAAATATTACTTATGTACATATGTTTAATAGAAGGATTTGTTAAATAAGTTGTTTCTCTTATTTTATTGCAATTTTCCTTTATTGTTCATTGGTATTCCTCTATCCAGAATTGGGTTTTTTTTTTCTAAATTCTTTATAGGGATATAAGAATGTATTTGTATGCGTGCATGTTGGTGCGTAATTTCATTTAATTTGATATTTTACAAAATTGTTACATTACATGATTCCTGATTTTTTATTTGATTTATAAATCCAAGCCCTCTCATATAAGAAATATTTTAATGTTTTAAAAATTTAATACACTTTAACTGCAACTCTAATCATTTTTAAGCAGTGAAGATGTATGTTTTATCCTTCACCCAATTAGAAATTTTTTTTATTAATTTAACGCTGTCAATTCCATTTATGATCATCAATAAAAATTGTGACTTAACTCTATTTTTGACGATATACATGTTTAAAAAATTGAAATGAATGGAGACTTTTTATGTAGATAAGATAGAAATATATATAAAAGTATAAGGTTAATCGGCAAAAGTTGTAATAATTTTTGCTTTTGACTAAATTACTAGGAGTAGGTTTGTGTATGATATACCAAAATTTAGCTTAGCATGTATGTCCACAAAGCGTGGAAAATCAACATAATTGTTATAACTGATTCCTTTGCACCAAACCTTACACTTTCTCAAATATTATCCAAAAGAGTGTGCAATGAGCTTTAATAAGTTTCATCAGGTGATAGGGAAATAATCAAATAATTATTCACAGTGAAAAAATTGACTTGATTATAAATATTAAAAATTATTTTTATCTCTTAAAATCCGTTTTTATTCAATGCTTCAAAGAAAAGAAAACAAAAATGTCTGATTTTTTTTAATCAATAATCCTCATGACATTATACAACTGTGGTGTAAATTTTTTAGCTTTAATGTGTTGTTGTTTTCAAATTTATTTATCATATAAATACATTAATACAAATATTAATTGACTATTATAAAAGGAAGTATTAAAATCTTGGGGATCAAGAACCACTAATTAAAAAATGATAATTCGTAGACATTCAGTATGGACGGAGGCCAGTAAAAAGATGCTTAAACAAAAAACAAGATTTCAACTCTATTGTTATGTAAAGATTAATGCCCTGGTGAAATTCAGTCTATGAAGCGGGACCCCACGTTGAAAAAACTTTTAAGGACTCCAATATGCTAGGACACAAGAACCTCCAAGCTCGTTGGGATTTGTCTCTTACCAACCTTCACGGCGTACATAATTTGTTGCATCTTTCCAGTTAAAAATTCAACTTTAAAAGCATCTAGGTGTTTAGGTAATGTTGCAATGAGCCAGCGCCTCTACTTTTATATTCTAAATATAATCTCCTCCAATTTTGCGTGTGTAACTGCACACTCATCAACCATTTCTTCCAACTATCTCCTCACTCTTTTCCTTTGTAGGGTAGCTTCTTTACCCTGTCATATAAATATCTTTCTAGCACTTGATTCAATGTTTTTCAGCGTCTCCCATGATGAAATATTTCCAGATTATAATCTTATTCTGTTATCAGTAAATATTTTTGATATTTCATCTCGAGTTTCTATCGAGTCCAAAAGCGATACATTTAGTTTCGAGAATGAACTTTTGGTTTTACAAGGATTCTTAAACGTAGAAATTAATAGGCAATGTTCAGGAATATATGATGACAAGACTCTGAAATCTCCTAGAAGGTTAGACACTCGAAGAGTTGCAAGAACGTAATCAAGTCGGCCGTGTATCTCTCTCCAACTTTTTTCCCTTATGAAATGTCATTTTGGGGATTCCTTATCAGATATCAGACCTAGATCGCATAAGTTATTATTTCTGATGACTTCTTCCACCTCTCTGATGTTGATTTTATTATTTGACCCACGATATACTCTTGCATCTCTCTCTGGTCTACGAGAGGCCCATTTCGGAGCTTATACGAGATAGATCATAAGCTGGAAAGCCCAAGTTTTGTATTACTACTTCTGCAATAGCATAATCTGATAGACAGTTCGCGTCTGAGATTGAATTATCAATCTTTCTTATTCAAAATTAAAAAAAAATTGTCACTCAGGGAACTTCATATCTTCATTTAAGTCCGATTAATATTCGGGATTTTCTTCTATTATGACGTCAGCATCTACGTTGCTGTCAATATCAACATCCTCTCCGTTCTTAGGAGAAAAAGATGACGGAGTGGAGGGAGGAGGAGACTCCCCCATGAGATCTGACATTCTCAGGAGAAGGGAATTTAGCAAAATAAATATTTGGGAAATTTACAGAACAATGATGTGTCTAAAACCCGAGGAAATTAATTTTCTCATCGAATGTTCCGCTGAGCACTTGTTACAAGTCACACAGTCATTTGCTTTAATAGCTTTAATGTTTTTGATATTTTTTGAGATAAAGGGTTTGTTACATCTTGCCTGGTATTAAAAACTTCCCTCCTACTCCTTGTTAAATTTTTATATTAGATTTTGAATGGAATCACCCACTTCTGATAAGGAAAACAGTGTGCTTAAAATATCATTTTTAGGGTACTATTTGAGGATAAATTAGTTTTTTTTTACTGAATTAGACCCTTTAGGTCCAAATGGTTAATTTTTTTCAGGGGTAAGAGAGGCTTTTTAATGAATAAATAATTAATATTTAGTTTTTAAAGAACCATTTGGACCTAGAGGGTCTAATTCAGTAAAAAAAACTAATTTGATTGCATTTCTTTATGAGATAAAAAATATTTGAGATCGAGTGCTCATATTATATGTATTACCTTATTATATCAAAATTAATATATACATAGCATTATATTTAAACAGATACTATCAAAGAATGACTTTGTACTCCAAATAAATTGTGATACAATTAATATTGATACTAATGTATAAATTGAACCAAATAAGTTATCCAAACTTTTGTTTCTGAAGAGATGAAAAATGGAGGATTTATTCATTCATGAATAAAAGTTTTTAGAAAAAGAAATATAATCTTAGAATGGCGTGATTTCAAATGATACATTTTAAAGAAATACAATATTTATCTATAGATAATATATTCCTAGAATTAATATATAAAGTTTCTAGGAAGTAAACTAATTTTGTAGTAAATTTATTCAATTCTTTATTCTCAAAAATTATCTTAAATCAATAGAAAACAAAAAATTTATAAACGAATATAAATGTTGAAACAATTGAGAAAAAAAAATCATATTCTCAATCAAATCAGCAATTTGATAATATTACTAGAACGTGATATGAGTCCCAATGAATACGTACTTCAACTTTTTTTTTAAAAACTACTTAAAAGATATTTTGGTAATGTGGCATTACTTTTATCTCACTTGATATTTGTTTATAGTCTTCTTAAATGTATAAGTTATATTGTATATGTACCTAGAAGGGTTTTCATTTATCTGGAAATAGACTTTCAGCAGGGTACAAGGTATTAAATCAATTTTTAAATTCCGGGATTCTGGTTGAAACAATGACTAAGGACATTTCTAAGTATGATTTTGCTAAGATCTACTCAAGGTGGTAAGACCGACACAACAAGTGTCAAGCCATCAAAGGTGATCATAGCTATTATTTAAAAAATAATTTAGCGAAGCTAATATTATAAAAGTTATTAACCCATTTCCCGTTGATTTTGATTTCACTTCATGCCTGCAAACTACAAAAAAAATTATTTTTTATTTAATCGGCTCATCGATTTTCAAGATATAGGATATTATTATTTTTCAATATTTCTAAAAAAAATTTTTTTTTGTATGTCAATTTTCAAACATTTATATCTTTTTTCATTTCTTTTTGTCATGCAGATACCTTTTAGAGACATGATCGTATACTTTAAGCTTTGATTTGAACCGAAATAAATTTTTAGCTCTGTGTTTTACCTACAAAAAGTGTAGATTTTTTGCTAATGAAAAATAGCAAATTTGCATTCTTTGATACTCTGATCAGTTTATCACAATTAAATCCTTTGAAAATTATTTCTTTTTTTGTTTAAAAAGCTTTCAAACGAGTTGTACTCGTTGAAATATATTTTCAAAGGATTTAATTGTGATGAAATACTCAGAGTAGCTCATGACAATTAAATCCTTTGAAAATAATTTCTTTTTGTTTAAAAAGCTTTCAGACGAGTTGTACTTATTGAAATATATTTTTTATCATACTCAAGGGGCATTTATTCAAAATTAAAATTTTGATGTAACATAATTATGTAAAAATTCAAGTTATACATTGTTGGGGCTAATTTAATTTGTACAGAGATATACATTTTTTACCAAGAATTAATGATGTAAAATACATTCTCAAAAACGTGGTTTTGACATTCAACGTAGAGTTTTGTAAAAAATGTAACATAATATATATCTAGTTTGTAGTATAAAGAGACGTGTAAAATTGCTTACACTTGGGGAATATGATGGTGAAGGACTCAACTTCAAAAGAAAGTATGTATATACATATCTAAAAAAAAAATGCTTACATGTATGCAAAATAGAATGTACGGTTGGTTCTTTTTACATCATTCATATACTGAAAAACTTATTTGAGACTTTCTAATCATGTTAATGTCAAAAGATGTTACTACGTTGATGGAAAAATCAATATATGAAATTACTTCAAAGTTAAATTCAAGTTATTATTTAAAAACTACAAAGTAAAAACGAATGATTTCAAAATTGGTTTATGAAAATATATGTAATTTATTTAGGAAAGCATATTTAGTAAGTATTTTGACATTCATTTACTTAAATATAAGATAAGAAAATACTTTAAGCATGCATCAACATCAAACATATTATGAATAAATCAAATAAATATGTATATATATTTATACTGAGTATGTATTCAATTAATATCCTAGACAATACATGAATATATTTGCATGTATTTACAAGTTGCGTATAAATGTATTCATGCACCTATCTAAGTATATGATAAGTTTGAAATAAAAGAGTTGAAAAAAAGTTTGATTAAACTTATGAATGAGTTGTTATTATTTCTCTGAGAGTGAATTTGATTTGATTTGCTACGTTGATAAAGATTGATGAAGATTTTAAACAATCAGAAACTTTAGTTTCTTTTTCTTCCTTTGAAACAAACAAACAAAATCATGTTCATCAATTTGAATAGTTCTTATTTACTTTAATATATTTTACAAAATTAGGTGAGTTATAATATAAAAAAAATAAACTTTTTTTGTAATTCTATTCTTCAAAATAATTTATATCCAAGAATTTTTCGTTTTTGAAACTTTACAATTATTTACACTCTTTTTATTAAAAATTCATTAATAAATTCATTAAATTGTTCACCTTTGTAGAATTCAAAATTTTTTCTCCATTAAATTATTACAAATATAAATATATTGTTAAGAAATAAAAGTTTTGAATTCCAAGAAGAAAAATATATATATTTACTATTGTACATATCTCAATCTTTTTTTTTCAACAAGAGAAATAAAGTAGAAACAAAATAAATTTATGTTAGATTAATTATTAAAAAAGTATTCGGTGCATAGTAAAATTTATAAATTTCTATTGTTTCCAACCTTTTGACACCCTCAAACATTCTCCTAAAATTTTTGAAAACCTAAGGATATCCCATTAATAATTTATTATCAGAATCTTCACTTCTCTGTTTCTTTTCTTTGAAGGAAAGAAAAAGAAATATTATCATTCTATCTAAATATAACTCTGATGACGGAAACAAAAGCTGATAAAAATTACATTGCAAATTTTTATATTTATTAATGATTCATGTCGGGTGAAGAAAATTATAAAACTTTATTGGTTATAAAAATTCCAAAAACTCACAATATAAAAAATGGTTTGTTTATACATGGATACAAATATATTCATTTAATTTACTGGTTTAATTACTGAGGAAATTAAATCGATTATTTTTAAAAGGTATCGATTTTCTTTATTGAATGTCATAAATTTATTAATCAATCTTAGTATTAAATGAACATGAATAATTTATAAATTAAAATACATATTATTTCTGACTAAATTTATTCTCTTGTATCTTATATATACACGAATACTAAATCTTGTTATTTTACAGGCTTTCGTTTAATACTGTGATAAAAAACCGTGTTAGGAAAATTAAAATTTGGAAAATTCATCATAAAAATTTGAAATAACTATGTGTTTTTTAATTATTGAGTATATTTGAATAGGATTACTGTTCTTTAATTTAAATATCTTGATATGATAATATTTGAGATTTGAGTAGATTATTTCCTAATAAAATAATATCAATATTGGGTTGTAATATTATTATCTTATTTAGTCATGAGTAACATAGTAATATTACTATAACAAAAGAATAATGAGTAATATAACTTATTTTCACAATTTTTTATTTTTTTTGTAAAATTGCTGATGTTAAAAAAAGATGGAAATTTTGTCAAATCTTAAAATAATCAGTCTAATTTGCCTTTACAATTTTTTAATTTGAAATTATTCACTATCTACATCATTAATTCGAGAAAATAAGAATTAAGAAATATTATTACTTTTGTTTGCAAGAAGTAACTAATATATTTAATTTAGTTACTTTTCAATTAATTAAAATATAAGTTACTTATTATTCTATTAAGAAATATACTGGATATCAGTAGTAACAATTTCTTGCCTACGTATAGAAAAAACGTTATTATTTATTTTTAAACCCAAAAGTTGTGAACCTGTTGCAGATTGTCACTTTTATCATAGTAATCATAAATGTTTTCTTCGATCAAGTATTTAGAGATAATGAAATAAATTATTCTATAAGTGATGTCTAATATATTAACAATAATCTAAAAGTTTTTTTATATATTCCAATTACCATAAATCCATAAGTCTCAACATAAATGTAAAATCATGAAAAGATACATGGTTATAAAAAAAATTATACGGAACAAATAGTATGTTTGAGTTAAAATAATAATTATGAGGAATAATGTACATATATGTACTAGTATGAAAAGGAAAGGAAATATGAACTATTTCTATATTTTAAAAGCTAATTAATGTTGTGGCGGAGCAAGTCATGGTTCATTATTTAATTTTTTCTTTGTCATAACAAATATATCATCATTTAGAGAGTTGCAAAGAAATGAATAAAATAGGAGGTTTTTCCTTAACTTGATAACTCGAGATATGAAAGTAATTTATTTCATTTTCAAAATGAGGTATTTTGCAAAAGATTTTTTTATTTTTTCTTCAGCTTTTTTATAAAATTATTTCTTGTAATTAATGTAAAAGTATTATTATTAACATAAATGTATCCTTAATAAGTTATTCAGTGACTGAAGAATCTATATATTTTTTTCTAATCGAACATGAGCCTGGAAAAACTCAATAAGACACTTATTTATCTTCAAGGACATCAATGAGAAATTCCTTAATTGTGTATTGAGTTACTTATGATAAGGAATACAATATGTCTGTTATCTATGAGAAAAGAAGCACGTCTTCTGGTTGGAATAAACAGAATAACTTCTATTAAACGTCAAAGCCCATATGATTTACAGATACTTTTGTATTATTGTCTTTGTTGGCATTTTTTTAAAAAACTGAATGTCCTTTTGTTGTTGGTATATAGATCGTGCTACGTATCTGCTATGTCATCTCGTTAATAAATTTCAACATCTAGAATGTATTGAATAGTTTTTGATTTTTTATTAAACTTGAGAAAATAACAATTTTTTGGACAAGTTAATTTGGAAAGAATTAAAGAATATAAATATTTTTTTAAAAAACTCTTGGAGTAAAAACAGAAGCCATATAGTTAAATCCTTGTTTTCAATATAAATTTGGTAGTATGTACATTAGCTTGTTGTATTAATGATCAAATAAAATTTAAAATATGATAGATTTTTTTTGTAGATTTAAATTAAACTGATAAATGCAGTCAATGTTCAATTTTCTATGTAAATTCATTCATTGATTTGCTTTAAATCTATCTTAAAGCTTGTTCTTTAATAGTAAATGAACATAAATTGAATTAAAATTAAAATTTAAGAGAACATAAATCAATATAATTTAATTATTTTGGCTCTAAACAACATTGTTTGGTTAAATATTTATTGCAGTCATAAATTTCATCATTAAATGATATACAATTGAAAAAATTTATTAAAATAAAATGATTCTACAACCAATGTATTGTCCTGATGCATGTCTAAATATGATTATTGTACGTTTGAAATGTAACTTTATAGCGTTTATGTATTGTAATAATTCAAAATATGGAATAGTCATAGTGCCACAAAAACTTTCTAAATATCTAAAACCTAAAATTGCTTGATAAATATACATTTTATGATGTAAATTAATAACCATAATACAATATTTCAAAAAGTTATTCATTATGTTGTTTGCAAAAAAAAAACAGCATAATAATAAAATAAATCTCTTTACAACTATAATTTATTCCTGAAATTAGAGTCCTGCATTTATTTTATGATTGATATAAATTGTTATTTTAAAAAAAATAATGACAATTGCTAAGCTTCTTAGGCTTTTTAGTGTTATAAAATGAGCTTGTCACTTACGAGTATGGAGCCGGTCTGAGTTTTACATTCTGTTATCGTCATAAAAAATAAATTAACCTTCATATACCATTCGTCGTGGAAACAATATTGTCCCTACTCTAACTTTTCTATATAAAAAACAATTTGTTGGCACTTTCAAACCAATATTTCTAAAATTTAGTAGCTATCACCATTAACTGATTTAAATATTTCTACAAATAATTTATTAATATATACAAAATATCATCTTTTAAGATCCCCATTTACATAAGTATATTAGGCATATTAATAATGCAATATTTTTTTATACTATTAAATGCTCGCAATTTTTCCTATGCCTTTGAGTGTTTGGAATAAGAATATTGATTTTTTGAGGGGTCTAAAGTTTTCGGAAACCCTACCTCATTGGCCTTAAAGAAATGTCTATTTTGAAGTTATTTCATTGTTATAAGAAAAAAATAATGATTGAATGGTAAGGTGAACTAAACATAAGGTTAAAATCTGAACTTATTCGGATAATATTTTATAATGATTTTATTCTATAAACACAAAACTTCAAAAGTTACATCAAAAGAAAGACGCTTTACACAGTAAAATAACTATATATTTTTTTAAATATCTTTCTTACAAATTACTTCTCTAAAATATGTAGTACTTACCTATCTAAAATTACCATTAGTTAATAATACATTTAAGACCCATTTCAATACAAAAATTATTTTTTTCTTGTGTATTTGAATATAACATGTCATTTATAAAAGACAAGAATCATCTATAAATATTATTTGATTATAATACTATCCACTGCTTTGTTAAAAACACACCCTGTAAAACTGTCTTAGCATTGTGTTATAGTAGTACTCTCTCTCTCTCATTAGTATCAAGTGTATTGATATTATTATATTGATAAATAAAAGAAAAATAGGTAGTTTTTCAAACCTTTAAGGCCTATGAGACAAGATTCCCGAAACTTTAAGCCCAAGAACAATAACATTCTTACTCTGCTTATCAAAAAGCATGTGGAAAATGTAAAAACATAAGAATATATTTTAAAAAATTGGTTTTTTTTTGGACAAGTCTAAAGTACATACCAAATATATTTGTCTTACTAGCTTTCACTTTCCTTCAACATTATTGACATGTCGCTCCGATTTTTTTTGTATGTACATTTTGTGAATTAATTTTTAAACGATTTTTTTTACCTATTTTGACAAAAGAAGAAAATGCCTTTTGAATTCTTTTGCCTTCATTTCGAATTGAATCTGACATGTCTTTTTCTTTTCTTTCTTTTTAATGAGATTTTATCGAAATGGAAGAAATCAAATTACAACATACATAATACATATCTAACAGACGAGTTGCAGGATATATCTTATTGACAAACTTCTATAGCAAAATATTTAAGTGGGGTAAAATAAAATACTCAATGAGGTATATACTATTGTTAAGTTCAAAAAATTAAATCATTTAATTTACCAATAAATAATATTTTATCTCACAATAAGTCCAGAAGATGCTGATTTGATCTATGCTTATTAGTGCTGCTTAATATACTGGTACTATAGTGGACCAAGAGTTAAAAGGGTAGTGTACTAAATTGGTTTTGAAACAGGCACTTGCAGCACCACTACGTCATAAAAATACTGGCCCATCGATGACGTAACAAAAAAATTAATTATAAAAAATGTTTTTTATAAACAGTTTCATCAAATTTTTGAGCTCAAAAAAAATCCTTATAAGAAACTTAGAAATATAATTTTTCTCCAAACACCATTTTTGTTTTATAATTTTGAATCACTCAAAAATTCCGAAAATGTCTAAAACAGTGATGGTAAGACTTTTCAGTTGGTGTGCCATTTATTTATCTCGTCGCGTATCAAATCTAAATAATAAAGCCTTTTAGGTATGTGCACTTTTCTATTATTACACTGCCTAGGGTTGCAGCATTAAATTAATAGGGCAACATGATTCATAATTGTATAATTATATCTAATAAATGAACGGGTTTAAGAATGGTTAATGTTCCACACCAAGATAAAATTTCCTATCAGCTTTTCACTACTGGGTCAAACAGAATCCCTCTGGGTATCAATAGTCACATATGTGTCAGAGCTTTGCCATTACTGGTCTAAAAGATATATACTAACTTCATAACCAGTTATCAACACAACTTCTTCGGTACACCATCACAATTTCTTCACTTTGAATTATCAGTAATATTTTATTTTCTGGATCAACAGTTCATTTATTTAATAAGTCTATACTAATTGTAATTAGTCGATATCAATAATATAAAGGGAAGAAAATAAATTTAATATTAAAAAAAGTTGTTACAATTGTTTTGAGTAGTATTTATCCTGAAATTTGAGGTGCACCAAGTCAAGTACATTTTTGACTCAGCTTCATTCGAACCCTCGTATTTTAAGCAACACTTGAACCTTATTTTGGCTGTATTTCTAGTGGCACTATATAAGAAATAAACAGATATCAAATGTCAAGATTTATTTTTTTATTTGTTGTTCAAGACAAGGATGTTGGGTGTAAAAACAAGTTTCAATTGACTAGGTTTTTGATTGCGATTTACGTCTGAAGTTGAAGTATTGTAAAATAATTTTTAGAACTTGATGACTACTTAATCATTTACCGACATTTAAGTGTATATTTAGTTAAAAAAAACATTAGCAAAATAATATATCTCTTTAATTTTTAAACTAAGAAGGATTAAAGTAATATAATACTATTAGTGTTCATTTGAATTCATTTCTTGGCGTGGGAATCAAAGTTATCTTTGAAAATTGGGAATTTTTCCTTATTTATGGACTTAAAAAAACAGAAAATAATTCCTTGTCATCAAAAAATTACTTATTAAGGCCTTATTAGATATTGAACAACTGTAATTTGAATTTAAATTCAACTCTTTAAATAAACTTTTACGAAAAGGCAATTGTTTGTAATATAAATAATCTAGTGAGAGGGAGATTTAGTTTAAAGAATAACACTATATATATAGAATAATTACTTTGCAAATAATTGAGGTTGTCATAGATAAAAAACAGACTTAGTAATTCAAAATTTTATATTATATATTATATTGTCGTGTAAACTAGGATATCCTTGATACCTTATGTTTTATCACAGACAACAAGTAATGATAGCATTATGAAAATGTAGTTGGATATCTGCAAATATTGTTGTAAATTGTCAGAATCCAAGGCACATAAAAATTTATCCAAAGTTCTTTTTTTGCGTCAAATATTCAGCTCTCTCAAAACAGCAATTTTTCACAGTATTGACAAAAAAAGTTATAATTAAAAAACAAGAACAAAATTGCAGACAAACAAGTTTACATTTTATGTATTTGGAATACCATATCAAAAATGGGAAAAGTAGAAGAAATAATTTTTTTGGTAGTTCACTACACATGTGTGGTTGCAAATTGTATTTGACATATAAAGTTGCAATTTTATTGCTCTTGTTCTTTAAAAAGGTTGTTCACAAAATATTAACCTCAATATGCCCATTGGGAACTCCTATTATAGACAAATTTTACATTCATTCAAATTAAAGAAGTTATTTGTAAAGGTTACGTTTTGTACTCATTCTAGCTCAGGGTATGCATTCAACAATATGAAATTATCATAAATAATAGTTTTAAATTTAATATTAAAAAAAAAGAAATCATTTCTTGTTATTTCAAGTAATCAATAAATACTTATAATTTGACTTTTTCTAATGCAAAAATAATTTTAAGCACACCAGTCTTCATTTTAGTTAGCTGCCACTGTCAATTTCGAATTTCTTTGTGCATTTATAAAGTAACTATCTGTAAAAAAAACAACGTATATTTTAAAATGCTCAATATTTCAATGTATTCAAATTCCAATAAAATTCAAAAATAACAAAAAGGCTTGCTTAGAAAGAAAAAAAAACTTATTCAAAGAAGATAAGCAATGTTCCACCCATATTCCAAATAATTTCTGATAATCTTTTAAGTAGCTTTTTGAGTAGTAGCTACCTATTGGAATTTACATATTGATGGAATACATGAAAACTTCAAGAAAGAGGTATGTTATACCCACATAGTCAATATTTTTTTTCAACTTGGCAAAGTCCATTAAAGAGTTAAATATTTGTTCATGAAACTTTGATTATTCCATTCATGCATGAGAATGCAATAAATAAAGTTAAATTACTTAAATATAACTTTTTATTGGTACATATTTTTGTGTGTTTATATAAAACAAAACTTACTAAATACAATTAATTTGTAGACATAAGTATATTTGGTGTGTAGCATGAGATTCAGGGTTTTTAAAATGCATTCTTAATTTATGGAGAAGTTTTGTGTCTAATCCTCTTTTGTTTCCTTTTTCTTTTTTTTTTAAATTTCAACACTCAAAGTATGTAATTTCTTTCCTACCAAACTTTGATCAGGAAGGGCTTAAACAAAATCAATATAACTCGAGAATTACTCCTAGAATATTCAAGTAAAAACCATATAAATTATGAATTTATGATGAAGAAGGAAACACGTAATGTACAAAAATATACCCAGGAAAGTAACAAAGGCTATATAATATTCATTTAATGATTTTATAATAAGTGGGTTTCATGATGTCCTTGTTCCATGATTTGATGACTTTTTTACTAAAGTTCTAGGTATTGGTCTAGGTATTTATGATAAACAAATCATGGAATACTAAGTCAATTTTTATTGAATTAGAGAGCAAGAGTAAACAAAAATTAATACATGTTACTGGGGAGAGTAAATAAATGAAAACATTTCATCTATATGTATATATATATATATATATATATATATATCAGATGTGATCTTTGAAACTTTAATTCTTAAAATAATGGAATGGAAATAACATATTTTTTAGTAGCAAAAACATTTGAACACACATATCAAAATACCAAGCAACTATAACTTCCTTTACAAAATGCGACCTTTATAACGCAAATGCGGATATAAATCATATACAAACCCCTAGGCAAAAAATTCGGAAATATACATACATTTTACCAAATGTTCCTTTGGCCAAAAAATTCCATTTGTACATTTTAATGTATTATAAAATTATATTATAATAAATATTGTTTTGTTTTTTATTTACCTTCATTTCTTTATTAAAGAATAATTTTATATTTTTCTTCTCCTTATATACTTTTTTGGACTAAGATTTTAATTATATTAAGTATAACGTAATTACTATTTATATATATACAAAGTATTTTAATTATTTGATTAATATACCTATGTATAATGGTCAATACATAAAACTAAAATCCCTTTTACCTATTAAATAAAGTATACGTTATAACAGATTTTATTCCAGAAAATCCCAGCATTGTATTTAATTACTATAACATACATTATAAAAACGTTGATTAAAAATAGTTTTAATTTAATTAATTTAATGTTGATTTTTTAGCAATTTTTATAGTAATGTTGAAAACCTTATTTTTACTTTATCATCATTTGTTCGTTTAGAAGATAATGTATTTGTAAACTAAGTTTTTTTTCTAAGGCTTATAGTATGCATATCATTGAATTGAAAGTTTCAATTTGAACCAATTGAAAGAAAAACCCCATAATATTTTGCACAGCAAATGTTTTTGTCACTTGTTAGTGTCAAAATGAATTATTGAACTCATAAAGTGATTTTTTTTTTGACAAATGGTATATGAAACACAAAAATATATGATATATTAATTTTTTATATAGTAATTTTATAACAAATTTAGTTTTTCATTTCATTTTAACTACAAGGACGTACAGCATAATAGAATATTTGCACACATGTCTTAAACTGAACTTGCAATCTTATAAATTATTTCATATTTGAACTTATACAGTCAAATCACATTTAAGTAGGTAATAGGGACACAATTTTAAAGATTAAATTTTAAAATTAAAACGATGAATTATTGATACATGTTTCTAGTCGATCGACTTTCTACTGAAAATAATGCATTTCTAATTCAACTGAAAACAAGGATTTTTCTCAGTGTCAGTCAACTTTTACAAATCAAATGAAGTTATTCAGATAAAAAAATCTTTAATTTTTACTTGTTAGTGCCTATGAATCATTTTAGTTTTAATATACAGGGTGAGACATAATTATCGTTACCACATTTTAATCAATTATTATTTATTGTAGTGTATTTTTCAATTATATTTTTGTTCATAATGAGTTAAGTTAATAAAATTAAATTAAAGTGTAATAGATCAATGAATAAATAACAAATTATTCACTTATAAATTAAATTAAAATGGAATTTGCGACTTTTTTTAACTCGAAAGTTAGTTCAATTGCATTCAATTCCCCAAGTCTTTTGTAAGTGTTTTATAAAATAAAATAAGCTTATATTAAAATAAAATATAACCATGTATTTTTTCTCATAATTTAAGCCTTTAAAAATTCTCAAACCCGATAAAAACATTGAGTTCCTTCTTTTTAAAGACAAAGAACAAAAACCCTTTTCATTTTTTAATAAATAAATAAAAAGAATTTTTGTAGATATTTTTTTAAAAGTTTGAATTGAAGATTTTATATTGGCCCATTGAATTATAATGACAGATATTGATAGGTAAATGTGTATCTAGATAAGTGATTTATGTAATTCACAAATTAATTAACAATGAATGTGTTTATTTTTTTAAATTACACTTGTTTGATTGGAATTTCCTACACGAACTTAATATTATTGATTGCTGTAATATGTAAGCAAAAAAGTTAGTCATGGTGTTAAAAAAGAATAATAATTTGAGTAGCTTAAATCCCTTGCAATTGTAATCCCTTTATTCATTCAAAATAAATTTGAAATTGGCTATTCTCAATGCATCTTCAGCTAAACAACTGCATATAATTTATGTAATGGATGTAGGCAAATCTTTCAAATATGTTTAATAATACGATAAAAATTGCAAATTAGACTATTATTACAAATGCAATAATAAAAATTTCGTTACTACCTCATAGAAAGCACTTCTTTTTTAAGCTTTAAATAGATGGTGTTCCATATAACCTACATATACACGGTACAAAACTCATTATGATAGACATAAACTTAATTGTACCTAGTTGACTTTTTGTTCACTAGATAGTTTTACTGAGAAGTTTATATGTAGATGTCCACAACATTTTTGTACAAAATATAAATCATTTTGACAATCACATTTGCATTGTCAAATTAAAAAGGTGGAGGGAAAACAATGCAACATTTTTTTTATTTTTTTTGCACGGGATATTTTTCTGATTTACCATAATTCATTTCTAATAATATTTATAGGATCTATAACAAATTTATGATTTAGTATTTTATGTTACACTAATTGTTTTCTAAACATTATATTTCCAAGATTTTTAGGTCATCACTATAGTGTTATGAGTAATTATAGTTTTGATACATTAATTTAGTGATATATGTAGAATGTTTAAATAAAACAATTTAAATGAATTTAAAAGACAGGAAAGTGAAAATTTAGACATTCAATGACTTCTTGTCACGTCTAAACTTGTATCAGGAAAATAAAATTACGTATTCTTAAAAAAAAGAATATAAGTTCCTTTTCATTCACACTTTTAACATTTTTCAATAAGGTAAATTATAGAATTATTTATTTATCTATGTGTTTGCTATACTTTTTTTAAAAGTTGTGTACTTTTTTATGGGATCCTCTATAGAAATGTAAAGAACTCATAGATATGGAAATGTATAATGCGAATCTATAGACATTTTCTAAACCTTGAATTGTGTCTCAAGGAATAAGTACATGTATTGTTATCTACATACATACATGAGCAAAATTATATGTAAAGTAGATTATAAATAATTATTTTCAGTTTTCATCAGGTATGTGGGTACTTAGATACATATCGGTACGTATGTATAATATATATATTCAAGTATGTATGCTATTATCCTCTAAAATCCCATTATATGTACAAGCAAATATATATATATATATAACATATTATGGAGATGCAATATGCATAAAAAATGACAATTTTTATTATTTCATAACTATAACAATATCCCAGATTCAAAGAGATTTCTTTTATGAAAGTCCTTTTATTACCTTTCAGCTCAAACTATAGTTTGAACCAATGTGCTTCTATAGTATGTTCACATTCCGTATAGGATTAATTTACTATGTAAATTATTCCATAATTCGTTGAGTGTAGTAAAGATACATTACTGAGGAGTAAAAAAAAAAAGAAGATATTTATATGAAAGTTGGTTTTTAATTTCTTGTGGAGAAGCTTCCGAATACCTACATCGATAAAATAAATCACAAAAAATCAATACTGCCAACTGAGACGGCACATGATTATAAATATAGAAATTAAGATGCCTGCAATAAAAAGCAAAATGATAAAAAATAATTTTTTGATGTTTTTTCATCATCTAAAAAATATTTAATTCTAAAGGCGTGGTGATAAAGCTGGAGCTTAGGTTCGATTTGGGGTCCTAATACTTTTGTAACAATTTTTATGCTTCCTATAGTTAAGGTATTACATTCTGAAGTCAGAAGACTCTTTCATAAAGAGTAAGACACACCACGCAACAAAATCTGCTCTTAAACTGGTGTCTAGACGCTCGATATCAACCATAAAAGTAACAAAGTTGCTTCAAATTCTGGATGAAAATGGAGAATGTCACAGTTTGGTGTCGAATAAGTAGAGACACAGAACAAATCAAGAACCGGCTCAAGGAACTGCTCTCTGAAGGGAAATTTTATTTGCATTTTGATAGGATTACTTTGTTGTGTACTTAAAAAATGGATTGAGAACATTACAACTTAGCATTTTGGCTTTTTGGCTTGTGACAATAGAGCCTCTGCGGAGATCTATGAAAGACTACAGGACCTGCTTGATGAGTAAAATATGTAGAACAGTACACAGATAATCATCATCTTTGACATAACAACAGTCAATACTGGGGGCAAAAATGGTGTTGTAGCCAGACTACAGAGAAAATTTCAAGAAAAGACGTGTCATAAACACCAGATTCTCGATATTGTTCAATGATATGTGATTGACTTTTTTTCATATAGAGTTGCATTTTTTCTTCATACAAGTTGGTGAGAACAGTTTAGGGTAAAACACGATTTAATGACAGTTCCACCTGCAAAATTGACAAATATCTTACTTGCAAATTTATTAGTATTAATATAGAGATCTGATTGGCTATGAAATACACTATAAATGTTATATCTAATAATTTTCTTGATTTTTTAGGATATCGTGTGTTCATATAACTGGCACATAATAGAAAGGAGTCTTTAATTCGATTGTTGTCTTAATGTGAAAGTAAAAAACTGAAATTGTTTAAGACACACAAGGTTTTTTCAAGGTCCTTAAAGAACCAAATCCATTTTTGTGAGTTTAAAAAAAAAGGTTTATCATTTATAACCACAGGCTTAACTTTTTTTTTGAAGTTTGCCATAACCATACACTCTGGAGAATTGTAAAGAAAGTAAATAAATGCTTATGACAAAAATATAACAAGAGCAAACACAGAAAGAGTTTAAATTGAGAAAGAGGGGGGAATTCTCAACTTGAACTGTGAATATCTTTACCACATATTAATCAGTAAAATAATCGATATAACTTATGTGAAAATCGATGTTTAATTTAATATAAGAATGTCAGACTCACCAAGAGTTAAAACTAATTATCCTAAATTATTATTTTGTTGGTAACTCCAAAAAAAAAAAAAAAAAACTACTCCGTGTTGAGTTATATATTTGTTTCAAACTAAAAACTTTAAACACTAAACGTATGTACTTTTTTTATCCCACATATATCTTGAACAAATAACATATATATTTTGATCAACAAAATTAGACCTTTTTTTCTCAAAAACAGGAAGTTTTGTGAAAACAAAAGTTGACTGTACATGGAAATGCTTTTGATACAAGTAGAAAATTTTGACGATATCTACTTCACTGATATACTTCGAAAATGACATTAACAATTATTTTTTGGATAGAAAACATTTTCCTAGCTTCATTCATCAGTAGAGGAAGCGACAAACACAGCATACTCTCAGTGCCCATATACTATTATATCTTGTCATAGTAACAGTAAAGTAATATCAAGAAGTCTCAGTATGGTCTTTCTATTTCTACCCCCTTTCTCTTATTGACACTTAAAAATTTTGCAACCAGAGTTATATATTGTTTAATCCAAAACTTGGTAATTAGAGCTAATTTCTCCGCTTGTCTATGAGCAAAAGGATTTTCTCAATTTTTTCCACCCCTTTCTTAAAGTTTGAGAATCCCAATTTGCGATTTACTCACTGCCGTTTTTTTAACCTTTTTGACTGAACATCTAACAACAAAAGCAAAAAAAGAAAAGATGATAGATTCTTGGAGAACAACGACCTAATGTCTCTCTATATTATATGACTAACCTAGTTTTTGATTGTGTCACGTAGAAAAAATATTTTTTTATATGGAAAATTGAAACTTTCTTTTAAGCCCGTTTGATAAGAACTTTGCTCAATCGGAGTCTTTATTAGCACTGCAGTGAGTAGTTTATCTTTAAAGAGAAAAAAATCAGTCCAAAATCATTCTTTTAAGTTTATTTCGTGACTTTTAGTATTTAGGTTAAACAGACATTCATCAAATACATGTTTTTCTAGTGTATGCCAGTTGGACATGATGAAATAACTCTTTTCAACATTTTTTTCATTTGTGAGCTGAACAAACATCTATGTTTCCAAAGTTACATAGCAGAAATCTTCATAAAAAGAGCTGTTCTGGTTTTTGGCATCTTCATTCTCATATTCAGATATTCTACTTGCTGTAATACTTGTTGAACCGATGCTTGACAAAGGAAAATCAAGAAAAAGTTTGTTTGTTGAGTATGTACATATGTAAAGCCTCTAAATTCTCTTTAATTTTTTTTTCTTTTCTTTTTCGAGCATATGACTTGTATTTATTCATTACAATGGTCAACAGTCAAAAACCTTAAGGGGTATATAAGTATAATGAAAGTTATTTAGTTTTGCACGCTGATTTCAAATCTGTAATTTTTTTTTGAAAGTCAGAGGGTTTTTGAAAAATTGGGCCCTACTTTTTGAACTAATTTGGCACATTTTCCAAATTTAACTTCAATTTAGGCCTAGAAGGATACTCATTTCCTGCATTAAAAAATGATGCTGGGGGCGTAGGGGACGGGAGTAGGCTCAAAAGTCAGCCTAATCCTTTGTACTTAAATAACTCCTTGAATATTACATAAAATGGATTAATAATGAATGCATTAAAGAGCTGAGCTTTCAAACAAGATGCCAAGCGCCCGTTAAGAATCTTTAACTTAGAAGAAATTGTCCATCTTAGTGTGAAAATTTTCATTCAATTTCGAGCAAAAATTCACTAAAAATCTAAGTCTCACGGTAGAGCTACTTAAACAGAATGATTTCAGCTGGTTTTTTAATCCTTCTTCACATCAAATAACTCAATATTAACAACCATATTGTTACCTTTGCTATCAGTTTTTGTTCATTTTCTAAAAGATAGGAGAGATGTCATCATGTTTTATGCATTAAAAAGAAATTTATTTGACTTATAAAAAAAAGATACAGATGGAAAATGGGGTGGGGATCTTTCAGTTGAAGCATTGTGAAAGTATTTAAGCTTCTTTTGGTGCAAAAGGCTTAGTAAATACTAAGAATGTTCGGCATCCAGGATAAAATAGGTGTTTCATCAGCAGGTTGGTAATCAACTCCAGTTTTGGATTTCTTCAAAATTTGAACTAACAATAGTCATTAATTGGAAAATTGTGGTATAAAGTAAAGTTTCATATAAAATCTATCCCAGATTCAAACTTTGAGTGGACTTTCCTCCGTGGGAGAACTAAGAAGTATCAGAATCACACTTACTTAAATTAATCTCTTAATAGGTACACATATAAACAAATCCAGCTAAAAGTAGACTCGTCAACAAGAACAGTTTGTGGACAATTTATTTGTAGACACTCTCAAATAAGGCCATGAAAAGTTCGATATCAATCAAAAGTAGGTCTACTTTAGCTTCTCTGATAGCCAAAAAGAGAGCTATAGCTCTTGGTGGTTCAAAGAAAATGCAAAGAAACTACGATCCCAAAACTACTTTGAAGCATTCCTTCCCAATTTCTACGTAAAAAGAAATTGGTTAAATTATCAAATGCCGACATCAATTGTATTTACAAATAAATGATTCACGGTTGTTGTACAAAGAAGTTGTTGAATCTGCAAAGGAGAAATAAATTACAGCCGATAACTTTTATACAAGTGCTCAAAGAATCAAAACTTTTGGATTACCCTTGAGGGTTTGCCTAGTAATGGAAAGCAATTTGATTTTTTAAATTGGTTGTTAACAATGCTGAGCCATTAGAGATATTTTTTAAAGATTTAATTTTTAATTAATTTTGTCGTCTCAGTCTTATAGTATGCAAATAGATAAAAGAAATAGAGACTTCCATTAGGTTTTGAGTCCTACAATACAAAACTAATTAAATTCCTGAAAAAGTTCATGTTTCAACAGTTGTTTGTTTACTAACCATTAAAACATTATGATTCATATATTTCATAAAATTATCAGATGTGATTCTTCGTTTACCTAAAAATAAAAATATGAAGTTTGTATTTTGGGTTTTCCAATCATCAGAGCTGAACTAGCTGACCAAACATACATTCTATGATTAATTATTAATACTATCTGCTGCTTAACTGAAAAATAATAACTCACAACAACTATGTACCACATACATAAAACAGATGTTTATGAATGATAGTGTAATAACATATAATAATTGAACATTCAATTTTATACAGATAACCACAAATAAGTTTGAAAAAGATATACATATAAGAAAACAAATATGCAAATCGAGAGTTAAATATTCACTGAGACGTTCCTGAACACATCTGAAAACAAAAAAAATTAGTTTATAGGAAGTTTGGAAGTACTGGCGTGTGTTCATATATATGCGATAGGAAGGAAGTTGAATAACACTGTATGTAATTTCATTGATTCCTTCCCTTTCTTCATTGTACATATACCATGGCTTCAGATGAAAAGTATATGTAGGCAGTACATTACACGATATTTATTTTGAGTTTCAGGAAGTAGGTATGTTTACCTAAGAATCAGGATACATAGTAATCATTTATTTTAATTTTATTAGATGTAATGAAAAAGAAAGCCCAAAAAAAAAAAATCATGCTAAATAAAGTTATAAATATGTATTAGTTTGATTCACCAACGCTGGTTGATACAAATTTACCATTAAAACTTATATTCATCACAAGATTAATGTACTCGTATTAAACTCCATGTAAATTAAGAAGCAGTGAAGTTTTACTCCAGGCTGTACTCTTTAGCCTAGGTACACACATAGATATTTAAGATTTTATGCCGAATTTGACATTATCAAAAGAAAAAAGCATGACGCACTAAATTTTAGTTTGATAAATTTTGCCATTCATGCGATATGAGGTGTACTTTATTAAAATTCTATTAAGTTTTATTCAACCATAATAGTTAATAAAAATTCCATCAATATATGGATTATAAAGGTCAAAAATTGTACAACCACACATATGAAAACTTATAAAATGTAATTTGCTATTACTAAATTTATGTTTTTTAAATATAGATTTTTAAACAGGAATAGCATATATATTATTTTATATTTTTAAAAGTGTTTAGAGAGTATTTCTTTTTTTTTTAGGAATTTCTATCCCATTTGTATTTTTAAGGGGTACACCTTAAAATTTAAAAAAAAAAATTTTTTTTGGACCTCTGTAGTTCAACAAAATACAAATCTTCAAGCATATTTTGTCTCATACATTAGTTAGTGTGATCGATCATATCATCAAAAACACACACAAAGGAGGCACTATAACGGAAAATTGGATTTAAATCTTTTAATAATTTTAGGACTCTGAGGATTTAAAAAATGAATGATACCTCTATGTTTATTTCTGAAAGTTAAGAGGAGACGCGTGTGAAAGATTTTAGTCTTTTGTTTTATATGCATATTAAGATATGATTCACGTGTAAACTGTTCATATCTATTGTTGTGTTGTTCTTTATTTAGGACCACAGTCAAGTCCACTCTTTGGTCCTTAAAATATAATCCTCGTGATGTTATTCATACACCATAATAGTAACAAAGAAAGTAAATTCAAATAGTAACTAATGTTAAAATTACTTGTTTTCATTAAGGGCTATTAAAATATGTAATTTTAACTTTAGTTACTATTTGAATTTACTTTCTTTGTTAATATTTTGTGGAACGAATAATAGAAGTAAACAGTAATAAAATGATTTACTAAATTGTTACATTATGCGGTAAATAGTGAGTATGTCGGACAACCCTCATCGGTATTGCATAGGCTGTTTTACTCATAGTAGGACTTTGACGAAGAAGCATTGATCTATTTAAATAAAACATTTGAATAAACAGCAATGAAGAACAGATTAATGGTAAGAATCAATTACTCCTCCTTAGCCCTAACTCTTAAAATCGATCAAGGAGTCTTATATGAACTGTCAGTAATAAATTACCAAGGGGATAGGATAATACATCTATTCAATTAGAACCAATTAATTAAAATATTACAAAAGGAGGTTGAGATGTGTTGACCTGGTCTTTTGTTAGAATCGAGCAACACAGTACATTCATAAAATCTATGACGCCACGGATATTCTTCTTTTTCCCCTGAAAAAAATATTTTCATTCTTTTCTTCATCTATCAACATTTTTTGAAACAATTCAAGGACCCACAGTTGTAAAGACCAATTTCAAGGATCAACAGTCCTAGGGACTGATATGACCAGTCTAAGACTATACTGTATTATATTGGCTTAATTAGGTTAAAAATAACCCTATCTATAGCCTAAAGGGTACCTATAAAAAGGAAAAAGAAAAAATGTATATTCTTGTAGTAAAGTTTCAATATTGGGAACATTTTGGACATCATGCATTATTGATGCATTTATTGCTTCACCTGCAAATCATAAGTCGCAAAAACTTTAAACTAAGTTATTCTTCAAAAACTATTTAGTCTTTAATTTAATGAATTAATGTATATGAATAAAATATAATGGAACCTGTATTAAGAAATATAAAAATGTAAGATTTCTCAGAAATTTCGTAGGTTTAAAAGTCCAGAAAAAGGATCCTGAGAAAAAATTCCTAATGTCAATTCATAAGTAGTGAAGATTAAGTTTTGAAATTGTTGCTAGTCTTACCCCCTATTTTTTTATTTTGTCGTGTAAATTATGTTCCGATTGAAAAATTGAATTTTTTCTTGACATATAGAGATCTTTTTTTTATGAAATATAATTTTAATATCATTCAAACACATTGAAACTTAATGTTTGTTATTTTATAACTTTTTTTAGTTGAATAAACAATCGTTAAAATGTACATATTTTACTAGATTTATCTCAAATGTATTCTTAGTGACCTAAAGGAAGAACAAAAAAAAAGGAGAAAAAATAAATGTCCTAAGTATAAAACCCATTCTTTTCTTCTTATTTCTTTCATTTGATATAATAAAATCAGCACTCGTTGGAACAAAACGTTTCACAATGTTATGAGAATGATTTTGATCTTTCATTTAAGACTAGTTTTTTTTATTTAAGCTCAAAAATCCTCCTGTAATTTGACTTTATTATATACTATGTATATATGTACATAAAGAAGTTTTATAATTATAATTAATATGTAAGTTATATATTTTTATGTCATGTATAGAAACTATATATCATACATTCGTTTATAAGTATCGGTTATCTTTTAATTTCAATATTTGATATTTACCTATATATGTATGTATGTATGTATATTTTATTGAGTATTGATTTATCTTGAATAGTTAATATATTTATTTAAGACTTCATTGGCTCTTTTAGTGAATAAATAATCATTATAAACCCACATATTATATTCACATATATACGTATGTAGTTGCCTATGATGTGTTGTCATTTTTTGTTTGTTTTTATTTACATTTCCCATGCTGCATATGAGCATAGAGGCTCTCTTCATTCTATTTAAGATCAATAGTATATACTTCTGTTTACTTTCCTTCCCATGAGTAAGAAACTTATTCTATATTTGACCCCTTCTATGTACAATAAACTCTCTTTCCTAGTTTTATGTTAGTCAAATACATCAATTAACATATTGATGTAGATATATAATTAAAGCTCATTCAACGACTTAAAGAATGAATAGACGAAAGAGAAAGAAAGATAGGACTGATATATATATGTACCTAGAGTAGAGGTCATAGATTAATTATAATCATAGGTAGACGCATACATATAGACAACTGCCTAATAATCTTATTACTAAGATCCTTTTTAATGAAGATCACAGAACATTACTAAATATATATTAACTTGTTGTTGTCCTTAATGGAAAGGAATAAACATGCCATTGGAAATGTAAATAAAAACAACCAAAAAATGAGAGCACATTATAGATGTATACGATGTATTGAAGATCTTAAATATAACTGATGCCTATTTGTATTAATAATTAATACATGTAAAGACCCTAAAGTTATTAAAAATTAATCAAAACATCATGTCTTTCTAGCTAGCTCTCTACCTAGAAGGAGAAGAAGCATTACGAATAATAAAAACACTTTTCCAAAAATCAATTAAGGAAGGAAAACACTTTTTACTTACGTTTAGAATAAGAACATGTTTATTCTTTTCCATTAAGGACAACAAAATTAATGGAATAAACATACATACATACATACATTTGTACATGTTCAATACTAGATATGTATGCAGATACTTGAAAGTAGAAGTAGTGTTTCATGCCAATGACAGATCATATAACTGAAAAGGCATTCATAAAATAGTCATTCACAGTAGGAGAACGGTTTGTTCTATTTCTTTTTATGGTATTTTTTTTTTTTTTTTGGTATAAATTATAAGCTTAAAGTAATTAAAAAAATACATATTATGAATAGAAAAGGATCATTTCCTTACTACATAGTATTAATATGACTCAAAGGTACGTCACAAACAGTCTAGACTTACATTTTATCATTTTCTTAGCTGTACATATATATGTATTTACATACAATGTTGTTATTTTACATCTATAACCTTTGAATAAATGTAACTTGGGTCATATTTTTTTTGTACATAATATTGCACATATCTACGCTTCTTCTTTTGTTCATACTTACATTTATCAACTTTTTAATACTTATTGAAATAACTTGTATTTCTATTCGTAGATCTATAGTAGACTAATTCTGCATATTACAAAAAAAAAAAAAAAAAGAAGCAATATTTAAATCAATTTTATGATTTTCTTTCTCTTATTTTTTGATATACTTTGATATATGTAGGCTCATCTTAAACTTTCATTTATTTTTGTTAAAGTGAAAAACTTATACAACTTATTTTATTTGTGTTGAAAGCACTGTTATAATTGGTCTTAGTCTTATATTTACATTGTCACTACCAGGTATATATGTATACCTATGAAATGAGATTTAATTTTTCAATTTTTAACGTTTATTGTGAAATAAAAGTTGATAAAAGTATATATGAAGTCGATTTTGTCTTTGTTCTCACTGAAAAAAAGAGACTCACAAGTAATTTAGTCCTAGGACTGATCCAACATTAAAAAATAGAACATGTATATAAAATTCTAATTCATAATATACTTCCAAAAAAATTGTATACCGAATTATTTAACAATTAAGCTTACTAATGATACTATTTAATGCAAAATATGCATTACGTTATAGTACGTTTTACAATTCATTATACCATTTTGAATTATTTAAACTGTACATATAGAGTTAAAATAAATTGTTATTATAAATATTCTGTTTGCGGTATTTTTGAATTGGATACATTCACATAAAAGTTAATGTGTATAATAAGCAACAATTGTAAAAAATTATAGGGGTATAAAAATTGTAATTAACATATATCTAGACATAAAAAGTAAAATGAGCTCCAGATGGAGCACTTTAAAGATTCAAATATATGTAATTGCCGAATATATTGTATTTAAAGTAATTTTTTTGTTTGGCTATATAAATAAGATACAGGCTTTTTAAAAATAAAAAAAAGTGGATCAAAAAGAGGTTTTTTTAAACAACACATGTTATATGTATGGGTCAGGATATTATATAGGCTGTAGAACCATTTTTTAAAGTAACATTTTAATCATACAAATACAATTCATGGCTACAATAACTATTTAATCAAAATAAATAAATTATAATGATTTATCAATTTAAACAAAAAAAATAAATTATTTATTGCTAAAGAATCAGCTTCATTATAGATTAAAAGCAAACCATCAAATGAATTTAGAAAGTTGAAAAATGAGTGAAACTACCTTTATATATGTACCATAAGTCTACAAATTTTCTTATCTATGCTTTAAATTTCATTTGACAACAAATAAAATAATTTAATGTATTTACTTGCAACGAAATTAATATTTATTATTGCTCTGTTTTTCATATATTCAAAAAAAAATTTCATTTTGGAATATAATGGATAAAGCTATTAATTATTTCTAATTTAACTTGTCAAGCAAATTTGTTACTTTCTTAAGCTTTTTTTATATTAAATTCATAATAATTTTAAAAAATTATAGTATTAAACAGAAAGACATTCATATTTATGATAAAAGTAATGTGCGTATAGTTTTTTAAATAAAAATCTCATCAACTTCATCAAAATTTAAATTCATAGTCAATTTTTAAATAAATTTAAAAAATGTGTATGTAAGGTCATACGCTAGGAGTACAACGTTTTGTAACTTCATAGTCCTGTATGATATTCTGATGAGCTTTCACAAGTAAACTATGTACATCTATTTTTGTTGACGTTTATGTTCAAAAAAGGAACATTGAACATTCGAATTTGGTCCGTCTGTATGGATTTTCAAATATTAGAGCCCTGTTTGATTAATGTGTTAAAAAATTGAAATATTTACTATGACAAAAAGTGTATTAACACTCCGGCTAATATAAAAATGTAGGTAATTTTATTGATATTAGAGAAAATGAAACGGTGATATTCTTTTTTCTTGCATGAACTTAATTTATCAGTGCCAGCATTGACTGCTTTAGTTTTATGTTTAGTTTAGATTATTCTTGTTTCCAGTGATTTTCCAAACATTTAAAACAAATCCTGTAGGGTTATGATATTTGTGAAAGGTCTACATTAGATATTTCCAACTAAAAGGATTAGAGGGAGTATTAGAATCTGAGTTAATCGGCTTTAAAGAAAGTATTAACAAACAATTTTTTGCCACTAAAAGCATTGTCGGTTTGTTTCATATAGGTATGTATATTATAAAAAAAGAAATGGAGGAAGAAAGAAAGAAAGTAATGTTTAAAACCCAAAGCCGTTTATATTCTGTATGAAACAATACAGATGAGCAATGCTACAGATCTCTACCTACCTAGGAACCCCTTTTAGGAGCGATATCTGAAAAACATAAAAAATGTGAAGATAAAACGTCAACAAAAAATAAAATATGTAACTACTAAGATAGTTACATTACGTTTGGCTTCATTGTGAGGACAGACAAAACTGGACAAGAGTGTTTCATATGTGATAAGAGGCTTAATAATTTAACATTTCAAACTTGAAATCAGTTATACAAGCCCAATGTCATATACATATGACTGTTTTATTTCTAGACAAGAGTTATTGTTTTAACTGATGGATTATTTTATACTTTTTATTTGTTTGTCAAATACCAATCTCTAATTATCATCTTAGAACAGATAAAATGGTATAAATATTTAATTTTGTGAATCACTCTGGGAATAAGGGGGGGGTGCGAATTATTTTGAGTGACTTTGAGTTATGGTAAGAAAGAAAGGTTCACAATCACTGATCTACATAATTTTTAGTTCCATTCATCTGCTCAGTTATGTGAGAGGAGCTGGCAAACCATCTGTTATTTTTCTTTCTCTTGTAGCATGATAAAATATCGAAATCAAGAAAATGTACTCGTACCTACTATAATTTTTCGAGTCAAACCAAATTTAATTTCTAAATATATGATTTTGATATTTCAATTAAAAGTTGTTTTGTTACTTTATATTTAAAAATTTATCAAAAATTACCAAGTAATTTGAGCTTATTATATATTTACGTATGATAAAAGGATATTACCTTTAGATATTGAGTTAAAATTAATAATTTTAATTCACAACTGCACTCGAACATACAAGGATTTGTTAAAGCTTTTATTATATATTGTCGATCTAAATATCAAGATAGTTTTAAAAAACGTTTAACTCTAAGACATTGTATGTAGTTCTTTTTCCAGATTTTCCTTACTATATGTATAAGTTATTAAGACAGGATTTTTTTAAAAGTCGTATAAAAGACACCAATATGTCTTGTAAAATATAATTTGTTAGGAGGTAACTTCTAATTGATGTTATCCTCAAAGTGGTTTAGAGTGTATATTTGTGTAGCTTTTCTATTCTTATGTGAAAATTCAGTTGGGAGAAAAATGCGTGCATAGTCACATGGCATGATGTTTAGCACAGTAGATTTATTGCTTTAAAATGCATTTCAGAGATCGATTCCAGTATACAAAATGAGAAACTTAGCACTTGAACCTCTTTGTTACTTCTATATATTAAAAAAAAATATGGTTGACCTGTACCTCATCAGTAACTACGTATATTTAATGATTGTATCGTATGGATCCATCTATGAAAGTAAATGAATGGGTACTCTGTTCTAATATTAATATCTTCAATGTTTGTAGTACGTTAATGAAGTTTATATTGGATTTTCATTTTTTAATGATGAAATACTAATTGAAATAAGAATGAAAAGGACAAACTCTTGTTTGCCCGAACGAAGGAAAAGTGTTCAAATAAATGATTTTAGTTCAATATATACAGACCTTTCTAATTTCATTAGAAGCGACTTTTTTTCACAACTTTTTTACATTCTTTTTATTTTCATAGAACTTCATAGTCATCAATTACACAGGTCAACAAATTTGAAATGTCAAAAAATGAATTACATCCATTAATATAAAGTGTGAGTCCCTATGTTCCTTCGTTTGTTTGACCACACGTGCCCATCAGCCAGGAGGACTAAAAGAGAAGGCTAGAATAATGGTAATTTGACCTAGAATAGGATATAGGCTATATTTCGTAGGCCTCTGAGGTTACCCAAAGTCACTTGAGACTAATTTGATGCGGCCTTCCTTAATTATTATACATTTCTCTTTTCATGTCTATTAATTAAAACAGTGTGTCCGCCGCCGTATTAGGCCTAGTATTATATAATAAGTTGTTATTAGGGGGTAATTTTTGATAATTTTTTGATTATAAAGTAACAAAACTAGTCTTAAATGAAAGACAAAAATAGTTTTAATGACATTGAATAACATTTTGTTGCAATATATTCTGAATTTATTAAATCAAATTAAAGAATTAGGAAGAAAAGAATGCGCGTTGTGTGTCAGACGTTCATTTTTTCTTCTTCCTTTATGTTGATAAAAATTTATAGAGGAGCTTTGTATCAATACATTTTAACGATTGTTCTTTCAATTAATTAAAGTTATTAGACAACAAACATTATATCCCAATGTATTTGGATGATAATGAATGAAAAAGTTGCCAATTTTCTTAATTTTGAAGGCCTTGAGCGACCTTTAAATGTTAAAAAAATTAAAATTCTATATTAATCTACACAGCAAAACAAAAAACTTTTGTAGATAAGACCTTCAAAAAGCTTATAATTTAATGTTCAATAGTATAAATATATATTTATTGAACCGTATGTATCAATGTCATTTTCTGTCTACTGATGCATTAAAACGTTTTTTACACATAAAAAAAAGCTAAACTCTCAATTTTAATCATAGAAACAATATAAATTAATTGATTTTGAATATAAATCTTTTTTTTATTAATATATCATTTCTGAGAAGTAAAATTATTATTTTAATAGAAGAATCTTTCCAGGAAAATCCTTTTTATTTGTACTCAAATTGGAATTTTTTGAAGGTCTTACCTTCAAAAGATTTGATTTATGAACTTTCCAGTTATAGAAATAATATTTTATTAGAGCATCATTTCTTCATTATTTAAAGAGAAAGGGATATGTAAGCATCATCATTAGGTAGTCTGCTGGCATATGCCCAATATCCATCCTTATACTTTATTTATAATCATCTTTAACTTTCTTGTATCTATATATACTCTATAATTAGTATGTCTGACACTCTTCTAATTAACATTCCTCACTTAGTATTTTTACTTGAGTCTTGAAATTAATCTTTAATCTGTACATATATACCAAACAAGGCTTTTGAACAACATATACAGCATGATAAATGTAAAGTAAAGTATCGTCACAAGTCGTTAATTCAATAAGATTCAACTTGGACTCCAACATCAGTGTATTAACACTTGCATTGTATTTAAGACCTTAAACTTAGACAAACAAGCCAATCATGTCTGTTTCCAATATTTAGGAGGAAAAAGTAGCAGAGTACTTCAAAGTTTATATCAAAAATATATATTCTCTATGATTTATTCTAACTTGATTATTTTCATAATTTATATTTTAATGGAGTTTTTACAAACCAATGGTAAATATGTTGTTGATGCAAATGTTAAGCCACCATTTCCAAAAGTTTAAATACTTTAAATAGTAAAGAGCTTCTTTTGTAATGGTTATCATAGCAAGTAAAAATGTAGACCTTCTATCATTTGATATCATGTATGTATATGGATTTGACTTTATTGACTTACACTGTACTCAAAAGTTAAATACATTTGTAAGAACATGAGCATAAAATATTTGAGACTTGAGTCTGACTTGTAATTAAACAATTATGACTTACTTGAGACACAATAACTTAGTTCACCTTATGTATCTAAGTGCATATACTTTCAACTTTAATGACACTAGTTAAAAATAGTATCGTTTATAATCCAACAAAATCCAATTTTGATTTATTCATGAATTTCAGATATCAACTAAGCCAAGGGTAACAAAGTTTTTACTAGGTATAATCGATAACCTTATTATTAAATAAGATAAAGAATGGTCAAAATACTTGACTCAATCATTCAAATAAATAGTCCATTACATAGTACAGCAATTAAGTGTTGTATATGTAATACAAATAAATTCGATCTCTCTTTTTTCAGTCAACAACTCCTAGGAGATCTTGAGGCCTATCACAAGAACATTTCACTCCAAAAATTAGTTACCTACACTACATATTACATACATACATATTCTATATAGATTGTTCCTATACTGTATAACAAGAAATATGATTTATGAATGTGGTGTTCTTGATGTGACTTTGATGTATTAGACTCATTTCAAAATGATTCATCATTTGAAATTCATACAAAGAAATGGATGCACAGAGTACTTATGTATAGTAGAATTGTATATGTATATAGACATATTTGGTCTTTGGATTATGTATTGTAATTACGTACATATTATGTACACATTTTGCAATTCAATCGATGTCAAAGATTGTATCCTGGGTAAATGATATTTTATCATAAATCATAAATATCATTATTTTAGTAATTAGATCAGGAGTCACCACATTTTTTTCAGAGACGGTCGAATGTTTGAAATTATTAAGGAAAGGATAATTGACTATTTGTTTTAAATTTTTGTATATAGATACATATTTAGGCTCCAAAATTTTTAGGGCTATATCATAATTTGTATCTGGACTATTAGTATACAAATTACAACTTTTAAAAGTAGATGGCTAACAAAATTTTTAATATAAAAATAAGTACAAAATGGAAGGGAAAATTTCTTTAATTTCTGAAAATTATGAAGATATATGTATGTATATCATGTTTTAATTATCCCTAATGGAGTTGAACACATTTCTTTCATCATTTATATGAAATGACTCTTAAGAAGGCTTGAAGATCTATCTTAGTATTTCCTCTAATGAATACCATTCTGTTATAATTACAGTGTCCATATGTTTGCAGATGAGACAATCAATAAATCAATTGTATTAACGTCAGTTTAACTTACTGAATATAATTAAATAAATATTACCACTCTTTGATAATAATTATCGAAAATTTAAAAAAAACCTTTTAGAAGTATTACTCAATGTGAAAACTATTTTTTTGTAAATCTTTGTTACTCTTTGTATATGTTAAAAATAATTCAACAGTGGATTATATTACAAATGGAAGTGGGATTAAGCCATGGCTGAAGTTTACTAGTGTAGCTCATTAAATTTCAAATTGACTTATACTAAGTCAGATAATTTTTTATTCAGGAAGTGTATGTAGTCTCAAAGATTACACTTAAGTTTACCGTGTTCTTTTATCCGGCAGACAATTCACTGTACTCACTTTATCCTGAAGAATGTTCACCTTGTGGATATTTCACCATAAGGAAAAATTATCGGTAAGAAATTTACCGTAAAAAACTTCCCTACCAAGAAATTTTACCACGAAGAAAACTACTTAATCATTACCTATGCTAATTTTCATTGTAAGGAATTAATTTACTTGAAATTAATTAAATTATAACAATAGAAAACAGTAATCAATTGATTGATTATATTATTATCAAGACTTAAGAATATATCATGTTTGACAATGCGTAGTAACAATTTTAAAATTTTATTATTCATGAAATTTTGTATGGTATGAAATTGCTATGTATGTAATATATTATTTATTCATTGATTTTAATTTCGAACTGTAGATAGTCCCAAAAGGAGTTAATGGTATTATTATTATTTTATTAGCATAGATAATATATATATATATTTTATATTTTTTTTGCATTGTAAATTAAAATGCACTAAGTAATGAATCAGTATTGATATTAGTCCTCTTCACGGTGAATATTTCCTACAATGAAGTTAATATAGTTAACTTTCCGCTGATAAAAAGAATGTGGCAAACTTTTTTTACGCACGGTCTTAAATAATTTCAAATCAATATTTTTTCATTAATGAGCTGAAGGAAATGAAATTAATATTTTGTTAAATATTTACCAATATTATGTACAAATATATAATTTTAAATTTTTGACTATTCTAAGACGTAATTTTGAAGGTAAATTTCTGGCAATTATTTTTACATACAGAATATTTTAATTTAGAGATGACTTTATGCAACTATAAGCATCATTATTATTTTTTTAATATAAATTGAATTCCATAATTCAGTGTTTAAAAAGATGAGTAATGTTATATTTAAAGTATGCTTGGTAATTTGCTTATTATTATTTATAACACTGATTGCTACAGATAAGTTTGAATTGAATCCTGTAATAAATACAATTTGTATAGATACAAATATATACATATATTCTGATGATTCCTTAAGATTAATTAACATGCATACAGCAATTAAATAAATATATATTAACATCTCTTTTAAAAAAATCCCACAATATTTATAACTATATTTAAATATAATAAAATTAAAATAATAATTAGTTACATAAATACATAAAACAGTTATAACGAATACACAAATTATGATTAGATCTAAAAATAATTTTATTTAACTTGTATATGTTTATAAATTCAAATACGTGAAAAGTTTTAGACTTTAAAGTCTAGAACAAATATGTTTCTTATATAACATAAATCCTCGATCTGGAAACCATAAATATTTTTAAAATGTGTACATTAGCAAAGACAATTTTATAAACAATTGGTTTCTTGATGAACCAATTCAGCATTTTCTACATTAGTGGGAGGATCATTGGCCTGACCTCCATTGACATGAACTTGCTTCTGATCTATGATAACCGTCGTCACGACTTTTTTTTGCGCATTTATATTTCTTTTTGGATACTCGTGATTATCCGTAGGGCATATTCCTTTGATTATAGGAAATATTTTGACAAATTCCTTTTGAAAAGACTCATTATACCATCCGTAGAGGAAAGGATTATAGACTGTGGAGCTCATGGCCATAACATGACATATAAAAAAAGAGAAATGGTGATATCCCCAGCAATAGAGATCATAGTTGAGATCTCCAATGAAATTTATTGTATTTAAAGGTAGCCAACAGGTTCCGAAAACTATCACCATGGATATTAACATCCTGTTGGTTCGAAGATTTCTTGCTCGCTCCTGTTCCTCTTTTTGAGCTGAGCGAAGTCCTGGCCGATTTGCTGATCGATGAGAAAGTCGACGTATGATTGCTGTGTAGCAAAGTATAATGGATATGAAGGGCAATACAAATTGAGTTATGTTGGTAAAGGCTCCATAGAGTGCCCGTTTCATACCATCCCAATTTTCCTGACATCTATCCACAGAACCGTAGGTCACAATTGAGATATGCACCGCATAAGGAGCAGTAAACATCCCAGCCAAGATATCAATAATAAGGATAAGACAAATGCAAGTTTTCACTCTCATGCGAGCTCGAAAGGGATATATGATCACAACAAATCGATCCACAGCAATTATGGTCAGTGTTAAAGTGGAAATATACACCGATACGCCTTGAGAGAAGGGAAATAAAATGCACAGAACCTCTCCAAAGTACCAAACTCCTGTAAATGTCTGCAGTGGGGTGAATGGAACGGCAAAGAGACACATGACAATATCCGATATTGCAAGATTCAAAATGAATAAGTTTGTAACCACATCTCGCATAGCTTTTTTCCGAAGGATTGCAACAACCACAAGGAGATTTCCAGCTATCCCTAGTACGAATATGATGAGGTAAAAAAATGAAAAAATTAATTGAACTCCCAAAGATTTGATTAGTTGTTGTTCACTGCTACATCCCTGAACGTTTGTACCATTCATATCATCCAAGGGAACTGATAGATTGTTACTTTCGTCTATATTGGAGGCCATGCCTAGAGAAAGAAAATACAAAGTATATTTATTGTTTCATATTTATAACTGCAAATAATATAAAATAAAATAAATATATAAATTTTGACTGAAAATGATATCTCTGCTGATATTTAGTAATAACGAAATTTGTTTTGTCATAAAACAATTTTTTTACTTTTAAAAGCAAAAAGGCTTCAAAAATTAAACAACATTTGTCCTCAATTTTTTTTTTTTTTTTTGCCTTTTGAAGATTGTGAGTGGGAGATACTTAATTCAATATATTCATGTATTTTTATAAAGTTCTCTGTAAATCAGTCATTGGGCTATATCATTTTAAACTAATACCTTGAAATGTAATTTTTTAAACATGGATTTAGTATAGAACTTACAAAATATTCTATCTTTATAATGTTTTACTTCAAACTCATGGCTATAATTTTTATTAGTCCTGTTTTAAGTTTTTCAAATCCCTTAAGGCTATATTGATATAAGGATATTGACATTTAGTACATAACGTATAATGTAAGTACAAACATATTATTCTTTTAAATTAAAAGAGTTCATGGTTCTTTCGACCATTATTGATGACAAACAATAAAATATATACATGATGTATGTATGTTAGTACAGTCCAAGGATAGCATGAAATAATAACAAATCAACAGATGACAACTTAGAGAGCATAGAAGAAGTACATAAATAATATTAGGCTACTACTATTAGTAACTACTTAAAGGATGGCTGAACAGCATTACAATAGTAAAATTGGGCCATTTTTTGTTTGTTTGTTCTCAATGCGTTCGTTCAATATTGAGTCTTCCTGATAATACCTACTGATTGAGCTCTAAAATCATTGAACCATTATCGTGGATTTTACCTCTATTGATATTCTTTGTAAAAGATAGCATTTTCAAATAGATATCATATGTTACATTACCATTGAAAATTGTCTGTAGTTTTCATTCTTTGACCTAAAAACATTCTCTTAGATAATGGTTACTTTCCACTTCAGGCTCATATTTTTTCTTACTAAAGCCATGCCTTAATGCCATTAGATTGACATGTGAGGGATATATTGTAGCATCAGCAAAAATGTTGAATCCCTTGAGTTTTTGTTCAGGGAACAGAATATAATTACTCCAGCGTCTTACAGTCTAACTCAAGAATTTCTTTTAGGTCTTTGCAAAATTCTTCCAATCTACAAGATTACTGATATATATTTTTTTTTAAACCATAATTATCTGGTTCTTAGAAAATCCTCAAGGCTCATCGATAGTTATTCTGCAAGGGTTGACCAATCAAGTCAAAAATAATCAACTTTCAAAGATAAAAAAAGTAAATAACTTATAGATCACCACTTCTCTTGGGATGATGTATGTAGTATTTTCAATCGTGGTTGAATTTGGGTTTTTTTAAGGTTTAAAATATTACTTAAAATATATGCATGAAAAGGAGTTACACATTAAGGTACGTTAGAAAAACATAGGTGATTCTAGTTGTTATCTTAAAATAAGACGTTTGTGAAATATGGAGAGATATTATAAAAGCTTACTTCTATTTCCAATTTGTAAGCTTAGTAATTAACGCTCAGGGTGAACTTGAATATTCGAGCCATTTTTGTTGGAAACTATACATATATGTATTTTAAGTACATTTTTACCCATAGAAAATCAACATAATTTATCTAAAACTTATTACTATAACTCACACATTTATTGAACAACAATTTATGAAGATAGGATTTTTTTTTCAAAAGGAATAAGCATGTTGAAGCACCAGAGTTGTGTGTATATGCTTAATAAAGTGCTTATAATGTTCAGTATAATAATTAAAATAGCGTTAAATTACGCACGTAGAATCTACAAAATTCAGAAGGGAAACTACATATATAATATATATATTGAAGGGATCAGAATAATATTTTTTGAATATTTTCTACCCCTAACTTATTTACCCTTTCTGTATGGCACATGGAGTTCATCGTGTTACAAAATTAGTGAGAGGCTCATGTGATGAATTAAATGATTTTATCTCTTTAAAAAAAGTTTGAGGCTTATATATAATAAAGGGAGGGCATGAAACCTACTTCAATATAAAATTCCTTTCTACCCCTGACATTATGGAATAGAGACCTTGGACTGAAGATTGTTTGCATGCTGAAATAATGTTAAAGTATTTGATCTAGAAAAAGCTATATCCAACGAAAAATATTAGTCCATATTTAACAACAACCAGTTAAAATCTGACTTGAAGTTTTATTGACATACATGGCTCAAGTTGGCACTTGGATCGAGGGGGAAATGTACCCTTAAAATTCACAACATTACTAAAACTATGTAATGAATGAATCATCTTCTTTTTACTATTAACACGTAACCTAATTTTCGTATCCTTCGAAAGAAAGGAAGTACTACTCCGTCATTTCAATCCCTAAGCTATATGGTTGATGAGTTCAGTTCTTCTAAGTGCTCTAAACAACTTTCAGAACATGTGACCGAGCATTGTCATTATGAAAAACAAGTAAATTGCGTCTTTTCACATATTCTGAACTTTTTTTTAATGAAAGACTCACATAGGCAACAGCATTAGGAACCTACACCATAGTACCGTATGCATCAAATTAAACTCAGTACTAAATATATTTTCTTACTGAGTCTTGAACAAGACATTGAAAACATTAAGGAGTATTCGAAGATCGAAAACTCATCTTGTAACCTTAACATTCAAGACTTTACATCCAAAGAACTCTGAAGAATTAAAGCTCATAATTTTTTTTTGTTCTACGTGGCGAAAACAAGGATCTTTAGGAATGTAAAAAATATGCAAAATGCCACGTGCGAGATTTTGTGGAGTTGGCACTTCGAAGAGTACTTTTTGTTTTCCAAAGCTGTTATCATTCTTCCTTTATGACTGAGGGGAGAGCATCTACCTGATAGTAAAGATCTCGCATGAAGGAATACATCCATTAAGGTTAATAAAGCAAATAAAATGTAAACAAAAAAGGGCTCAAGTCCTCGTATATTTATTAATTAAAAATATACATATAACTTCCTGACATTAATTTCAGTTAATTTTCTGCCTCTCATCTATGGTATACATAATGTTATTATTTATTATTAATGCCTTCATTTGTATATATAAAGGAGAGTAGCAGCTTGTAGCTCAGTAAAACGTCATGACAGCTCAAGCAGCTTCCCTCTCAACATTCATCAAATTGTCAGAGTTACCAGGTTGATTTTCTTTTCTTTTTTATTTTACACACCCCATTTGCATATTTTTTACATTCCTAAGGATCTTCTTGAAGATATTACAATCTAGATTATTGTTTTCTTTAAGTATCGTACATTTACCATGTCTGTAGAGGCAGAGGTGAGTCTTTCTATCCGTGTAGGTATAAGTATGTATAGTCAACAAAGGATAAAAATTGACTCTAGAGGATTTTTCCAAAAACACCGTTTGTAATTATTTATATAATAGGAAATAAATATAAATGTAACAATACTATCAATAATATAATATATCTATGAAATAATTGGATAAGATATCCATTTGCTATATTTTTAAAGGTGAATATTTCTGCTTGTTTTTTGGATAAATATTATTTTTTTTAAATAATATTTTAACAAAAATTTAAAGGCACACATTTTTCCGCATATTTATTTTCAGAAATATGACATGGCTTTCCACATAAATACTTCGTCAAATAAAAAACCACATATGTATACAATATTTTGTTGAAAAAAAAAACCCACATATTTTTACGACCTCTGTCTATACATTAATGAGGGATCTTTATCTATATTTTTCTTTTATATTTGTATACATATTTGCTCCATGCATGCTTGACAAATACTATTAAGCTTTTTAAAATTACTTTTTTTGTAGTAATTTATATTTATGTAAGCAAAAAAATATCTTAAATTTGGAGACTCATCCTGATCATTACACAAAATAGTCGTATTTTATTTCAAAATTAAAATACCTCTATTTGAAGATATAAATATTGGGGTATTTCTTTTAATAGCCTATCATAGCTGACCGCAATCAATCAAAAAACTCTTTGACAGATAACGTCCATTCTTTTCTTCATATTTCTTTCATTTGATATAATAAATTCAGCATTAACTTCAAGGAAACCTTATACAATGTCATTAGAACGCTTTTAATCTGTTATTTAAGGATTGTTTCGTAAATTTTTAATGTGGCTGTTTTGATCTTGTCAACAAGTCCTTGAAGGGTGGACACTGAAACGAGACCCAGATCTTCAAAAATTGTTCTCGAGAACTGCTTTACTAGTGTGTACCTATTTTTTGACCTTTTTGTCCTTCAAGGCAAAACGTTCACTATAAGGAAGAAGAAAAAAATCCTAAATACATACATTGCTCCATATATTTATGACACTAAATGCAGATATATTTTGTATTGATTATAAGAATCTTTTAAATTATTATTATATTTGTTATTTCATTCTGTGATAGGTATCAGAGTTAGCATCATGACTTAGAAAGATCAGAAAATGTATTATATACATAGATACGTATATTTGAATGATTTTCTAAAGTAACATTGTCGGTATATAATTAGTGTAACAAGTAACAATACAGACCTCACACTTACTTGAATAATATCTCATTTTAACACTGGTCAACCTATTTGAACTTTCAAAAATCCTAAGGGGTATGAGTATAATAAAAGTTATTCAGTTTTGTGAGCTGATTTCAAAGCTGTAATAAGGTTTTCGAGAAATCGGATCCTAGTTTTTTAGTTATTTTGGCCCATTTTCAACTTCAACTTCAATTTAAGCCTAGAAGGATACTCATTTTGTGAATTAAAAAATACTGATCCGCTAGTGTATTTAATGCAAATTCCATTTTCAGTCTAGTTTTTGACTTAAAGGGACTCCTGGGAGCTAAGGGACGGGAGTAGGCCCAAAAGTCAGCCAAATCCTTTGTACTTAAATAACTCCTTAAATATTACATAAAATGGATTGATAACCAATGCCTTCAAGAGCTGAGATCCAAAGGTTTTAAACAAGATGCCAAGTGCCCGATAAGAATCCTTAACCTAGAAGAAATCGTCCATCAAAGCGTAAAAATTTTCATTCAATTTCGAGCAAAAATTCGCTAGAAATCTAAGATCCACGGTAGAGTTACTTAAGGAAGGATTAAGAAACCGGCTAAAATCTATTTTTTATCCTAGCGTGTGTACTAGAGTTTTCCATATTTAGATGATTTTCTGTTGCGTATAGATGAAAAATTAGGTTTGAAGAATTTCAGCCATTAAAAGCTATTTTTGAACATTTAAGCCATTAAAATTTGAAAATGGCATCTATATCGACCAGAATTGTCAATTTTAAAAGTTCATTAGAAGTCTCCATTTTAAAAAAAAGAGGCCCAACTTTTACATGTATCTGTCAATGAAATCCTTCGACTGGTTTTGAAAGAGCAAGAACTTTCACAATTTGATATGAATGCATTGAAATACGGATTTGGAATTTTTTTAGGAGATCTTTAAGATTTGTCGAACTCAGATGAAGATAGAGTTTATTCATTTTATTTGTTAATTTATTGTATCAAACATTTGTGGGTGTTACTATTTATAAGAAATCTTTTATGAAATAGATACCTAACAAGGCATCTCAGTATAGATTAAATCTTAAAGAAAATCAATTTCCTCAAATATACTGACAACAGAAACCAGACTGATTGAGCTATGTTCAAAATGATTAAACATAAGTATCAAGGTAAATAATCGCAACAAAAAGGTAGACAAAACTTTAGAAGTTACTATGAAAACCTCTTACCCCTGAGGGACCCCCTCCTGGAAATTGCTATACCTTTTTGCTGAGGTAAAATGAAATTTGTAAATTACTTTACTTAATATTATGGTTTTAACATAACTTACAAATTAGTGAGGGATCCCTGGCCCTATCAGTGGCATGAAGTCTGTAGTAGATATACTTTCTTGATTCGTGGAAAGTATGAAATATGATATTGACAGCATAAATATGTCAAAACGAAATATAATAGAAAATACAATTAATTTTCTAAGCAGCTTCTAAATATTTCTATATTTGAAATTAATAGCACCTATAACACATAAAGTGCATAGTATCAAAACAAAAACAAAGAAACAGAGTAGATAATAATAATATGCTAAACTGAATAAATGTAGACGTGAGTAGAAAAAATTACTAACCAAGTATGTATGTACTTTTACCACTATAAAAGTCCATCAATCAAAAATTTCAACAAAAAACTCATTAATTCAATCCAACTCCAACTTTTAAGAAGGGAAATCGAGTAAAGCTTTAACATATGTATGCATTATGTAACATACAAACATATCCATCTCTGAGATACTTGTAAAAAAGTATTATTAATTATCTACATTAAAATTAAACACATGTTACATTCTAATAAAAACTTGATTGCAAAGGATATTCCTTCACATATTTAATGACTTTGTATTTATTACTTCTCCAATGGCTATAAATAAACATGTTACTCTGAATGTTGTTATGACCAAATGTACTTTCCTATGAATATTTTGCTATTCCTTCATACAAACTCGTACATAACACAAATATGAACATTACCATTGATATACGTCATTTATTATTAAACTCTCTTTAACCTGACGGACAGAATCTTATTATAACTTTTTGTTTGTAAGAACAGTTAATAATACTAAAAATCAATCTTATTCAACATCATTATTCAAGTTAAAATGTTTCTCATATAAAAGTTATATTCTTACATACATCTATTTGACTTCTTGAAAATTGTTTTAATCGCCAAAATTATTATAAGGTTATGAAAGCCTAGATATTCTTTGTAAGTCAAACACCTTCAATAATGTTTATTGAGTGTGAATCTCTATAAAAATAAAATAAATTACAGTATGAGCTTCTATGTAGAGCACATATATATTTATTATCTAAAATGCGTCGTGCCAAAAATAAGTTCAAAGTCCATTCTGCTTCATAAGACGTTAAATATCTAATTTCAAGTGTTTTTTTTTATTTGTCCCAGTCAGTGGAAATTAAACCTATCTCTGGTACCTCTAATGATAAAGTTTCATACCGTTCATTTTTTTTCTTTTTCTTTTTTTTGAAGATATGTAAAAAATAGGACAACAATATTTTACAGAAAAAGTGTCACTTTTCATGTCAATATCATGTCAAAAATAGTATGAGTTATCTGAAATTTTGCAAAAAAGTGTTTTTTTTAGTAGTAGTAAGTATTCAGTCTACAAAAAATTACCACAAGAAGGCAACAGTCTCATTTACATCCTTAATATGTGAGCACACTTATCATTTAATTTAATTTGTTGATGATAATGCCCGACAATATTTTTATTTTATTATATGAGATAATGTTTACTTCCAGTTATAAATTGTAGGATTTAATTAATGCTGAAAACTGTATGGTGTCACATTTCATGACAGGATATAAGTAAATCAAATTTTCTCGTAGAGTCATTTTTAATAAATGTAGCTCATAGTTGAAAACTATACTTTTTAAACTTGATATATAAAAAATGTAGACTTTATATTATGAGTATCAAGCAAATTTATTCAAGCATAATTCAAGTATGTAATTTATACGCTTTAAATCTGTTTTTACCAATTTATAAAATTAATTTCCAGCAATTTTTATACATACGAGTATGTGCAAATAGATAGAAAAAAAGTAGCAGCTGTTCTCAGTTTTCTAAAAAAGTTGATATATATATATATAAGATATCTACCTAAATATAATTGATTTTAACTACTCAACTTTATGTACATATAACCCAATATAATTTATGGGCTTTTAAGTGACAAAACAACTTTTATAAACTACCAATACCATGATAAAATAGTTAGATATTCCCTTTCTTCTTGAAAAAAAAACCTCGTTATAACAGTGAAAAAAAGTAATTTGAACCTTGTTTAAAAATGAAAAAAAAATATAAAAAATAATTTTTTAATTTCGATTTTTTTTTTGACAAACAAATATTTATCCAACTGAGAAGAGATTTTTAAAATTACATTTTATTTATTTATAAATAGAGTACTCATACATTTCAATGACAATTTTAGTTTTTAAGGCAAAGATATTATCTGTATAAAACTTTAAAGGCATAAAATTCAAAAAATCTTACGTCAAACTTATTGTTTTAATTTATATATATTTAGGATATGGAGTATTTAAGTAAGTTATACGTGTATGACTATACTGTTAAGTTATGAGCATGTATAATAATGTAAATAAGTGACAAAGGATTTTGCTAAGTAATTTCATTTCATTTCTATTTTTTTTAATGAAAAGTTTTTAAAATAGGAATACAAGTAAATCCTAATTTGTCAAATTTTGTAACTATGTTTAACATATTACGGACAAAATGATTTCTCCAATTCTTTTCTCGTTAATCGTAATCTATTATAGTAGATTTAAAAACAAAGTTCATAGAATCAACAGATTTAAATAGTTTATCTTTGAATAAACATTATTTTGAAGAGTCATCATTGCAATATTATTAATGATTTCACTATTATACATAAATTATATTTGACAAAATCAAATACCCTTTAGTTTCGAAAGTTTAGTCATGAAAAACAAAGATGATATTTACTTTGTAAAGATTTAATCAAATGGTTTATTTTTACGACTATAAATGTATTGTATATTAATGAAGAGCCTTACTGCATGCAGAAGCAGTTAAAAAAGAAAGAAGTAATTAACAAATAAATCAAGGTGTCAGCAATAAATATACCTTCTCAATATTTATTTAGGTTACAAAAACCCTGTCTACATTATGTTAGTATCGTAAAAAACTTTATTTCCTTTCATTTCTCCCATTGAATATGACTATCAAGGAACACAAAATGTAATGTGTGATTCAGATAATGTTATGTGACATGTAATACATACGTAATGAGTAAATGAGTCTTCTCAAATAATGATTACATATGCAAATAAATATTTGCATATCATTCATTACTAAAGATATACTCTATTGACAAAGATATGGCATGAACTGCGTACATACTTATCATCTAAGTCCATTGACATGAACTTGCGATTATATGCTTATATATATGTATATAGATAAATAATAAACTAGGTAATTGGACAATTAAAGTAAACATAATGATTTACGCATTTTACTATGTAGATATACATATTTGCAAGACAAGTTTATTGTTTTTTTGGGTTTTTTGCACAGTTTCCTTTATTATATGGGGTATACATATGTAAGTATAAAATACATTTGAAACTCAAAGTAAATGTTTAAAAAATATATCAATAAACAATATTACATCGCTATCTTTAACAATTAATGTCATAAATTTGACAAATTTTTAATAGCATTTCTTTAAAATAATCCTAATTAATAAAAAACTGTATATACAAAAATAATAATTATTACGCCTAGACATTAAGAATTTCCAAATCATAAGCCCTGAAAATTATTGACTTCAATTTGAAAGGCCAAAAAGAATTACTCCTTTAAAGCTCTTTTCAATCCCTTTCCCTTCTGACTTATATAAGTTGTATTAAAATATTGACGGCATACGACTCCACAAATGCATCCAGTTGAAATTTTTCCCACTATCCTGGCAGTGCCTTGATATCTTTTTATAGTCAGCTGAAATCTGAAACTGTGTCATAAATTTCCTTTGATTGTAAGTATAGTATCCTCATTGAATGCATGATTTTCTTCTTCTCCCAGTTCTCAGGAAGACTAAAGCAAAACCAAATATTTTTTCGCTAATACCCTCTTCGTTTTGATTTAGAAATATAATTTCGGGTACATATTCTATTCCATCCCCAAACAACATTGATTTATTTAGATCATGAAAGGTCAAAATTATGTTACTGTACAGCTAATTGTATAATTTTAAAAGATGAACAGGGTTATCCACTTTCCTGAAGAATTATAGATTTAATTCCAAGAGTTTTGAAGTGTTTCTATCATACAATTTTGTGACTCGTATCTTAAAGTATAGTATATCAATACCAACAGTAATTTGTATATTAGATAAAATAATGCGTTGTAAAAATTAAAGAAATGATTTGTTTCGTACATGTCAAAAGAAAACAAACTTGTACTTCTATTAAGCATTTCTATAAAAAGGAATGTGACAAGCCATTATTTATATTTCATATAAATATTAATCTGCACAAGTATGTACCTAAGCATAATATGCTTATTTGATGCGATCAAGCATGAACTCAAAAACTGGTTATAAATACGTAATTTATATTGATTGATATGGTTATAGAGTACCAATAGCTATATACATAAGTATGTACATAAAAATATGCAAATTTTAAGGTTTCCTTTATTTTATGGATGTTCTGAAGGGAAAAGCATCTTTCATAATCAATAACTTAAAATATATAATATATATGTATATACTGGTAAAACCCCATTGTGTATTTTGCACCAAAGTTCAATTATCTATTGATTATTATTATTCTTATTATTTATAGCTTGTTAAAGAATAAATGCGACTACACAAATTGTTTATGAATCATAAATATTAGAGAGAGAGAGAGAGAAAAGTTCATAGGGAGAATTTCAAACATTATAAATTGTAATCCCACTTACATATGTAAAAAAAAAAGTATATCTATGTACATATACACTCTATTCTTTTGTCCACTATGGATTGTTCTACTATCTATTCTTACCACTAATATTATTTTTAAATGTTGATATGCTGAACTTGAATTAGCTCTTGCAGAGCTCCCAACAACTCCTTACTACATAGTATTGAAGAAGGATCCCACAACTTCAAACTAATTAAAAGTATTTTTTTCTTTTTCTATTAATACAAAAAAAGGTTGCGAGGTACAAAAAAGATATCATTGCGATTTGTATTGTAAGAATAGACAGGTATGTAAATCATATGCAAATCGGGCATGTAATAAAAAAGTGGAGTTGGCTCTTCAAACAGGTCTTTTTGTTTTCCGAAGCTGTTATCACTTTTTTTTCCCTTAAGAAGGTAACATCAACTTTACCTCAACATAATAATGTTTGTCAAGAAAAGAACAGTCTGCAAAGATTATATCATGGAGAGGAACAAAGGAAAAATTAAAAAATGGATATCATTCATTGAGGAGAATGATTGAGTTAATGATATTTGTGAATATAATAATGAATCTGGAGTAACGTATTGTAATGTTTGGGGTTTGATGTTTTCATTTGTATATATATATATATATATAAAGAAAAATAGCAGCTATTAGCTCAGTAAAACGTCATGACAGCTCAAACTGCTTCCCCCCCCCCTCAACATTCATTAAATTGTCAGGGTTGCCAGGTTAATTTTCTCTTTCTTTTTTTATTACAAGCCCGATTTGCATATGATTTACATTCCTAAGTATAGTCTTCTATTTTTCTAATAGAATTTACTACTCTAGCAGTCGTATATTTCAAAGTAAAATTGAAATTGCTTAGTATTTACGTAAAGATTTTCCTTATTTTAGTGAGATTTTGCCTCATTAAACATTTTTGGTTTGTATGCAAAAAAAGAGTAGAATTTTAATATTTTGTATAATGACTTTTTTAATTAAACCTATTTTTGGAAATATTGCAATTTCATTATTGAGAGTTACTTATTATTATTATTACTTTTTTGTACGTAAGTAGATATAAAGGGCTTGTTATGTTACATTTTTTTTTCTTCAATTTGTGCTCTGTAAGTACTTGTTGTTTTTTTTTTTTTTTTTTTTTTTTGTGTCCTTGTCAAACTATTAGAATATGTTTCAAAAAAAAACAAAATCATACTTAATTTAAAATTGCAACATGACAATATCCCTTAACATATTCATACAAATATATCTTTAGAGGTATAAAAATGCAATGAAACTCCAATTTAGGTATTTAAGCACTGGGTTATAATCTTTTTGGAGCTATCCTGTAGACAAAATATCTTGATCAAAAAGGTAAAAAATTTATTTTCTCTTCAAAATATAAAGAGGTTTTATGGAAATTGATTTTTTTATGAAGACTATCAAAAGAAGGAAATTTTAAAGACACGACAGAGTAACTGACATGTACCAAATTTTGTTGCATTTACAAAAAAACTCTTTTCTTTTTCTTTTTAAATAGTAAAATATGAAAATTCATTAAAAGATTGTCACTTGTCTGAGTACTCCTAAAAAATTACACAGCCCCCCTTAAGGGATTCGAGTCTTCATGATAAAATATCTCCAATTTTTTTATTGTCTTAATTAGTATCTGATATTTGATAATATTATACTTTGCCTAATGTATTTTATTGAGTAATATACGTAAACTTTATTGGATTATCTGTAAATAGGCTTTATGTAGCTTAAAAAATAAATAAGGCTTCAAGATAAATTATTATTATTATTATTATTATAAAAGACAATAAATATACAGTTGAAGGACCTTCTTTTTTTTTTCTTTTTGATGTATTGGTACACATTTATCTTTCATATTTTGCTAATTCTATTCACTTGATAGGGTCTTTCTCCTTAATTATTTTCAAAAATATATCTATAAAGAAAAAGGATTCCCTGTTCTTTTATTAGATAAATAATATCCATTCCATTCATAAATATCTACTTATCTTAACCAAGTGTTTTTATTATCATTTACTTTCAACTTTGCAATGTTGTTTCTACCCCAATGAATAATTACAAAATTTAGGGCGGTTTTCTTCCTAATAAACAATAAATAATTAACTGTTTTCCATAGCTCCTTGTAAGATTAAAGCCTATAAATTAATTTGACTTGTCATAATGAATACTTAATATATGTCATCATGAATGAATAAAATAATTTTTAATAGATTTCTTTTTAATACAATATATTACTCAAAGAAGTTTTATTTTTTTAACTGCTTCATTCATTCTTATATGTACTCTAATTTTCTTAAATACTTAAACATGTTAAAAAACACGTGTTTGAAGGTAGCTAGCTATATTTCAATAGCTTTAAAAAGTCAAGGGTTCCCATTTTCATCAAACCTTTTGAATTGATCCAAGGAGATAACCCAAGAGTCAGAAATAGCCCTTTGTATTTGTATCACATGGCAGCAACTTTCTTTATATATCTCAACTTTTCTTCAAAAAAGAAACAGAAAAAAAAAGACCGAAATAATACATATAATGGAAATTAGCCAATCATTTCCGACTATGAACAATTCCTCAATTAATAAGTATCGTAAAAAAGGCTGATTCGATTTCAACACATCAACGTTCCGAACATTTTTAAAAGGCAAGAGATTAGAAAATCCACAGTTGAGAAAAGTTACAAAGGAACTGTTGATGTTCTAAACAAATAATATATCCAAAAACAGGGTACCACCGGCTCAGGCTCACCTTGGTGTACGAACACCTTCGGGACCATATTTAATTGTTCCACTTATACAATACATCAACCCTTTACATTAAATGATGTAAGGAATGTTAATTCTTAATAATGAATGGTTTAGTATACTTATTTATTATAATAAATATTAAGATCCCAGAGACTATCTTTAAAAAAGGCAAAAATATCAATATGAATTAATAATATGGCAAATTCTCTAGTATATAACATCAGAATGTTCAAAAAATAAAAGAATATGTAAGAGCTTTTAAATGCAATTAAGATTATCACATTTTTTTTTACAAATAAAGGATTTTTTAAATGAAAAATGTCAACAATTAACATGCATTTTAAAAATAATCATTTAGGCATTGGGAATGTAAAACATTCAAGTGAGAATTTCTATAACGAGAGACTTGAAATATGAATGCAAATGAATTAGACAACAGCTTTTTGAGCAAAATATAATTTTTTGTATATTATAATTAATTCATCAATTGAAAAGTCAATGAAAAAAATTAATCTATCATGGAATAATATCAATCAAATTTATAACATCAATATTTTTTTTTTCAATAAATAATTGGCAACTGTGATAAATATTTAAAATAATAGATAAATTGAAAAATGTTCTTTGTTTGCCATAAAGAAGGCAAATAACTTTCTTTTTTGCAATCTTTTAACATGGGATTTAACAATCCATAAAAAAGGATTCGTAAATTTTTTAAATTAAAAAATGAAAAAAAATATTTTTTTTTATTTCAACTTTTAAGAGATAATTATGTAAAAAAATACATTTGTTCCCTTTTCAATGCACTTTGTATAATTTTAGACCATAACGACTGTAAGTAAAAAGATGTGTTAGTAAGTAAATATATTTTGAATATCAGTGATTGGATTTAGATTTATTTCACTTGAATCATACAATTCTGAGAAAATAAAGTGTTAAAACATCAATAAATCTTCATTCGAAGGATTTTGTTCGATGATAAATTATGAATCAGTTTACAATTTGTTTAGAGACAAAAAAGTCTCATATAAAAGACAAACTAATTATTCATTTGTTTCCTTAATCAAAAGGTTGAAATATTAATTTCTCTTGCTATGATTTTTAGTATTGAGATGTAATATTTTATTATAATGGGAATATGCTTTGTTAATTAGAATTATATTTGTAACAGAATTTTTTTTTAAATAAAAGCATTAACGTATAATTTAAGCTTATGTATTCATATTTCGAAAAAGCAATTCTATTTAAAAAAATAAATAATAATAAAATTAATTTGACACTTTGAATATACAAATTTCATTCATTAAGCATAGACATGAACACATCAAAATTAATGTATATAGATGTGTTTTTTTTTTCATATTCTAGATTTAAATATTTAGTAGAGCATGATAGAAGTGTTTAAAAAAATTTTATAATGTAAACAAGGCAACAAAAAAACACTTTAATTCAGATAAACTTTAAAACGGCGTTATTTCTCATGATTGTCAAAAAAGTTTTTTAAAATTTTGAGTTAAATCTTTTGAGAAAAATATAAACAAAATATATACCTATGAGTCATACTTTTAAACTAGTAAATTCCATGTAAGAATAAAGTAAGAACTTTTTTTTTTCTTTCTTTCTTTAGTTTCAACGAACTTCAATTCATTTTCATATAGCTTAACATGAAAGTAAATAATGAATAAGAATGAAAATCATATGCAATTCGGGCGTGTGATAAAAAAGTGGAGTTGGCTCTTCAAACAGGTTTTTTTGTTTTCCGAAGCTGTTACCATTTTTCCAATATTACTGAGGGGAGAGCATCTACCTGATAGTAAAGATGACGCATGAAGGAATACATGCATTAAGTTTAATAAAGCAAATAAAATGTAAACAAAAAGGGTTCAAGTCCTCGTATAATTATTATTAGTTAAAAATATATTATTTCCTGACATTAATTTCAGTTAATTTTCTTCCTCTCATATATGTTATTATTTATTGTTGTATATATAATGGAGAATAGCAGCTTGTAGCTCAGTAAAACGTCATGACAGCTCAAGCTACTTCCCCCCTCGACATTCATTATATTGTCAGGGTTGCCAGATTGATTTTCTCTTTCTTTTTTTATAACACGCCCGAATTGCATATGATTTACATTCCTAATAATGAATAACTATTATTATCAAAGACTTTATTATTTGTTGTTTATCATTTAAAAGTTAAGTAATAAAGTAAGCTGTATTACCAAACTACTTATTTATTCAGATATGGTAGTTTCCTCAAATGAATCTGCATATGAGTGATTGCATCCCCCTATAAAGTATGTACAACACTGGAGCAACATAAATTATTCATAAAAACGTTAAATAGAACATTTATACATAATGGGTTAAACCCTCTTTAGTGCAAATGTAATCTACACTTGTTTCTAATCTAATATCTAGATAAATATACATATTATATGCATTTGCTCATGTATTTACATACACCACAATGGTGAGCTATTTGCAAATGAGTATACTTTAAAAACAACAACAGTTGTGCATTACACATATTATTATAACCCATGAATATAAATATCTTCTGTCAAAATAAGGTGAAACTAAAATAAATATGAAATGAATACTTTCATCTTACATATTTACGGTTTTGATTTGAAAAGTTATACATGTAAGTTATACATCACCCTGAGCAAACAGAGCTAGCACCACGAAGATGAGTAAGCAATCAACTTTTATTCTAGTTTTAACATAGCTCTAAATATCCAATAAGTGTCTGGGTAATGGGCAAATAATGAAAAAGTCATACATATGTATCATTTGTGTGTCTCTTTTCTTCACATTATCTCATAAAAAGACTAAAATTGTTACTTTTAAGCCTCATTGTATAGGTAAAGCCAATAATGTTTACTTTAATGGTGCTCAATGATTAAAATATTTTATCTTTTTTTTTTTTTTTGATAATATTCCCAAAAACAAAGACCTTTCAAGCTTTACATTGAGCTTCATCAAAATTTTATATACATACGTTTGAGTCAGCTTTGAAGGAAGAAAAAAGTCGATAACCCACTTACAAAGAAAACTTTTTTTTCTTCCAAAATTTAATGTTAATTCCAAATATAGGTTTATTTTCTGAGAAAAGGCAATTGAAATGCTCAAAAAAAGCACCCTTTGTAAAAGCTTTGTATGGAGTTGAATAATGCCTCAGTTTTTTTCCTTCTTTTATTTTAAAACACATTAAACAATATTTGATGCATAAATATTCAATTGGTTTATGATTTCCCAAGGAGCATTTACTTCTGAAGATTTTAGTTCAGCTGTTGCATTGATTTGTTTTCAACTTTATTGAGGTGAAGTACTGAATTTTTTAAAATTTCGTGATAATGTATGGTATTAAAAAAGGAACTAAATAAATACATTGTTTTTTCAGATATATACATACGATTATATATTTAATATACAGTTTTTGTAGTCCAACATGATAAATAAATGTTTAAACAAAACAACAATTTACGATATTTTACAGATTTTCAATCCAAAAGGCATTTTTTGTGACATTTAATGCTAATTTTTATATTAAGGTTACTAAAAAGCAACATAAAAAATATCTTGATCTTACAAATTCCAAACTATTGTACAACCTAATACACGTATGTACAATTACTTGGCAGCAATAAACAAGTTATTTATCAGTACTTAACAATGATTTCTTTTGTGCACGTCTCATATGATTGGGTATATCACAAATAAAATTTGCTTTTGAAAGACCATTATTACATTGAATTGATTTGAAATGCTGATTAAAATTTTCCTTTTAAAAGTGTAACAAAAGCATTTATCAATACAACCTTCATTTACTTATCTTTGAATAGCCAATAAACTTTTCGAAGTGATGTTTAATAGCTCAATCTATTTAATGAACTGTACATACATTATTTAAGGATATTCATTTATTAAAATAATTGTATAAGATATCATATTCTTTTTTAAAACTTTTTTAGATTTAGTTTGATTTTTGAATATACTGCATGCATGATAATGTTTGATACTATATGTATACGTAAGAAAGTATTTAATAGTTTTATATACTGTCCAAAGGTTCAATTTCTTTTGTGGTTTTTGAAACTTTTGAATAATAATAATTAATCATCCTTTTCATTTAAAATGTGCCAAAGAATATTTGTGATTTATAGAATTACCAGTGGTAGATAGATAAGAATACATTTTAAAATCAATAATGAGGAAAAATATGTCTCCAATGATTCTGTAAGCAATATTTATGGAAAAGTAACTTTGAATAGCCTTTATTGAGTAGAAGTATTATAAGTGATCAACACCATGTTACAGTCAGGTCTTTGTTTGGGTGTTTAATGCAAGTATCAGTGGACCACGATACATGATAAACAAGTTTATAGAGTAGAATGATCAACCACGTTCTCTTTTTCCCGAACATTATGGAATATCAAAATGTGGTCACTCTGATCAGCATGATTAATTGAAATTGTTATTCATAGAGAAATGAATAGATAGAGGCCGCGAATAGGGAAGAAATCGTAAGAATGATTTCAGTTGTGAAAAAGTACATTGGAGTAGGGAATGAAAGAAAGAAAGTGAAGAGTTAGACATGTATACAACAGCCGGTGTAGGTGGCTTGGTTCTATGGTCATTATTTCATACTATTAATAATCGATATATGTGTAAATATATCCACTGTTATGTTTCAACTTATTTTATAATATATGCATAATATTATATTTAGGCATGGGTAAGTACGACTACCATGATAATAATTTTTAATTCAGTCTCTTCAGTATTTATGAAGTAACAACTTGCAACAATAATTATAAGTAGTTCAATTTCCAATTATTAAGAAATTAGGCCGAAGAAAGTGTGTCCCTCCTCTTGGATTTCTGAAAGTTCAAATTTACTTCAGTTATCTTAGCTACTATCAGTTATCGAGTATAGCTATATATTGACAAGGTAAAATGAAACAAAGGTAGTAGTAATTGTGGCACGCTCACCCACCTCAACAAAACGCCCATCCCTATTTAATATATTCAAAAATATGTCTACTTCTTATAGATAGGGATGGACATTTTGTTGAGATTAAAAAACATGCCCAAAATTACCTATCTAGTGTCTCAATATTTTATCTGCTGATTGCTATTTGGTAATATAAAATAATACACAATAGCTACTTATGATTGTAGCCAGATCTCACCTCAACCATACCGAGAAGACTGAATTCAAATGGATCCTCAATGTTGTGCTACCAGCATTTTTTTTTTTTTCTTTTCTTCCATAAACTCAACTTTATTTCAACATTTTGCTCATGTCAACTCATAAATCAAACTCTCACTTTTGGTAGTCAACAAGTATTTATATGTTGTTCCTTATAAAGCTATAAAACAAAGTGGTGAAACGTGCTTGTTAGTTTGGCACTTTGGTTATATACATATGTTGTCATTACTTACTCATAAGTTCATACTCATAAACATAATACATTTCTTCAATGTATCACATCCCAATTCAAAATTCATGAGATGTATCATACATCATATGTAATGTTATAAATACCCCCAGACATACCTAGATCTACCATAAAAGCGAAACTCTTAACTCCAGTTCATTTTAAACTAATATCTCTAAATTACCTGTTTAGAGATCGTTATTTAATACTTAATAGCCCAGAAACCATATTTGAAATTTGCAAAAAAAAAATGTTTTACTGCCTTCCATTGTTTAATAATTATACATAGTTAAAATTTTTTATTTCAAACGTTTATAATGCAATCATCTAGCATGCAAGGCTAATGCATTATGCCTTAAAATATTTTATATTTCACTTTTTTTTAATCAAAATGTACATGGAAATCTGTTGGAGCGTCGTTACCCTCAAAAACGTTTTACCTATTTTATGAAACATAAAAACTATATAAAGAATCGGTAGATTCTTTCTCAAGGGCAGTGTTTATTAAACATTTATATCCCAGGGGAACCAAATCTATGGGGAGCACCAATAAAGAAAAGAAAGAATAGATTTTGTTCTTTAATACAAAAAATTTGAGCTTGCTTTTTCTATTAAAGAAAAAAATTTATTTCATGTTTCTGCTTAATAAAAAATAAAAATAAAACATTTTGTCCTAAGTGCACCTAAAAAAGCTCAAGAACGCACAGTTTGAGAACTATTGGGTTAAAGGCATGTTGTAAGAAACTATTTTTAAGCTTATGTTCTTCGTTAAAACTATGCATTCAATAAGGTATACAAATAAAGAAATAATTAATTTAAAAGAATAATAATTATTATTAATGATTTAGAGTATAATTATGCATTTTTTTGTTTTGTTCTTTTGCATTTGTTGAGGCTTTACAATCAATAATTCACTGTCTACATAATATAAAGTATGAAATTTTTTTTTTGTATACATAGAAACCATTCAAAGTGAATATATATTTCCTTTTCTACTTTGAGATATTCAATATAAAACTTTTAAAGAATTAATAGCTCAAAGAAAAAAAAATTAATAATTAAATCAAATGTATGCTGAAAGATGTAATTCCTGGATTTTTTTTTTTTTTTATGCTCACTACATATGTTTTGCATCAACACAAAAGCAATTTTGAATAACTAAATGAAAAATTTTCAATTTCATTTCTGATTTCATGAATAAAAACTTTCAAATATTTCAATTCAAATTTTAAAGATAGGATGAGATATTCTGTCTGATTTTATATTTTTTATTAAAATAAAAAATGAATTATTATTCTCTTTCCTGATTTTCATGGTAAGAGTGATGGCATCTTGAAATGAATTGAATAATAACAAAGGTCAACAAATTTGTAATGTCAACAATCCTAAGGGGTATAAGTATATCAATAAAAGCTATTCAGTTTTGCAATTTAATTTCAAATTTGTAATACTTTTTTTTTTCGAGAGTCCGACGGTTTCTGAGAAATTGGACTCTACTTTTTATGCTAATTCGGCCCATTTTCCAACTTCAGTCTCAATTTAAGCTTTGAAGGATACTCTCATTTTGTGCATTAAAAAATGAGTATCCGCTAGAGTGTATTTAATGCATAATATTCTATTTCCAATTTAAAATAAAATATTTGTTTCATTTTTCAGCTCAATGTTCCTTAATGTTGATCTCATTCTCAAATTTAAAAAAAAAGGCACAAAGTTTTTATTATTATATGAGGTAAAAGTAAAAATAGATGATCTATAATTTAAAATATTATTAAAAGATGACACATCCGTCATCCTAATATTCAACATTATGACAATTAAAAGAATCCATTCAATATATCTTAATTAAATGTAAATTGTGTAAAAATAAAGACATAAATTCTTAAAGACATTTACATCATCCTTTCTAAACTATTAAATACTTTATGTTACAATTTTTTATATGAAAGTCAGTTGTATCCTTCCTTATTTAATTAAAATAACTTTTTTAAATTTCATATATTTTTTTTAAAAAAAGGTGACACTTTGTTTATAAATATATATATATATATAATAAATGAGAAAATCAATAATAATTCATTTAACAAATTTATGTACAATTTGTAAGCCTTTACGGGCTCAAAATGTTATGACGGAAATGTTTATAACTTGGAAGTTTAAATATCCCAATTATGTGTAAGTATATTTTTTCATGACATCAATCGAAGCCTATTTTTTGACAAATGCAATATCTTTGCATTCCTTACATCAATAGTTACTTCAAGAAATCTTAACCCGACACTCGTTTCCTCACATATGCTTATGTATATAAATACGTAAAAACTTTCAGAAGAAGATATTTCTCAGATCGTTGTATCATTAATATTACAAGGATAAGAATGAAAATGCATTTATTCGAAGTATAGCTAAAAAATGTGTCTATGTAAGACACGTTATTATTTTTATTATATCAACACATACAAACATATGCATATACATACGAGCACATAACATTTCCCTCTACCTCATAAAGAGGTATTAATATATATACGATATTTTTTTATGTATTGCATCTATGTTTTAGTTTTAACTCTAAATTGGCAGAATAAATAATGAAATTCTAGAAACAACAATGCTACCCATAGCTATATGTGAGTAGCTATGTATTAGTTGGTCTTACAAAAAAATATAATGGCTATTGTAAACAAATTTTGATTGTCAGGCATCTGCACAATGTTACCAAGATCTTAAGAAACTCAACTCTTCTATATTTTGATTTCTTTTGTTATAAAGATAATAATTCATCAATGGAAATAGTACAAAAAATAAGTAATAAATAAAAGTTCAATGTTTATTTTATATTATCTATTAAATGGCTTTCTAAAGCATTATTTTACTAATTCATTATGTTTTTTGATGAATGCCAAGTCAAAAATGCAAGTGTTATCAAATTTATTAAAATACTTCTACATATCTATCTACTTAGAAGTTAGTTCAGATAATAGTTATTAAAAAAATGGGTACTTTATAAGTTTTTTTATACCTAGTAATTTTTTTTTTTTTTTTTTTTGATAAATTGTCCTCAAAACATGTTTAAGGAGAATAAATAAAGTATATGATTGAGTAATGTTTATTCAGTGTCCTAAGAAAAACATTATGCATAATTAAGGGCAAATTACAAACTACTACAGTTGGTTGATTAGTTGGTGTGATGGAATTATTCTAATCTAAAATATCACCAAGATTAATATAATCACACATATAACCATATTTTTTTTCTTAGGATTAAAAGTTGCCTTATACACATAAGACTAAAATTCACATAGTAATCGTGTGTATTTACATAGAGACTAAAAAAAGGAGTAAATTTAATTTTCATACCTGAATGTGGAGATAATTAGAGAGCTCCTGATAAAACAAATAATGAAAATATCCTTTTTTCACTACTCTTTTTCAACAGTTGAGAATCTCTTGCTTCGTGGTAAGTTTTAGAGAGAATGAAGTTTTTTCTATGCTTCCATCGCTCTATTTAAGATTTTTCTTTATGTGAAAGGCAGCAATTTCCTCACATACGACGTTGCTTATACTATTGCTTTTTTGCGGAGAAGAATTACAAAATGTTGGACCTTTATTTTCCAATGCTTCGATCAAGCACTAATGAACTAGTCTATAAAGTACATGCTATGAAAAAAAAAAAGATATAGTAAAAAGTCACTTATATAACCTAATACTTTCAAAGTAATAAGATTCCTCTTCGTTAATTTTAGAGACTAATCAAATTACAATTACTCTTGGCTTGTTTTTATAATTCATTGTAGAAATAACTAAGGTTGGCTCTAATAAAATTAATGGAAATTAGATCATGGATTGATGAATGGAAAGAAAAGAAAATTTAGACATTGCTTTGATAAATAATATTTTGGAAAAACAGCTTTTATGGTATGTATCGAAAAAATTTGCTCAAGTGTTTAATTTTCGTGTGAACAAAACGAGATATAAACTATGATTAATACCTAAATATATTTTTTAAAGTAGGGGATTTTAATATATGAAAGATTTAGTTCCCTCGCATAGGAAATGAATTTACTTGAAGGTATCATATTGTATTGTTTTTTTTTTTTTCAAATGGTAGATATTTTATTTTGAATACCACTTAATATTTTTTTTGTTTTTTTACATTAGAGGTAGAACGGATAAGAACAAATAATATTAGACTGTAGTATTTGTAAATAGAATCAAAACTTTTTATTTGTGGAAAAAACATCCCAAAATACAGGAATTATGTTTATGTATTATCAGAAACAAAAAGTTCTTAAGGAGGGAGCAACCCTGTATAACAAATCACAAAGAGTCTTAGGGTTGGACTGATTCAATAGTAAAAACTAAACAAAATATGTAATTAAACCAAAAATATGTATAAATATACCAGCAGGGATTTTCAGGAGATTGTCAGAGTACTTGTATTTTGTAGCACTATTTCATAAAAATCATAGCATCAATACTTTAAAAAATAAAATAAGAGTCACTAAAAAAAACTTTAATTGAGGATATTCTTGTCAAATCTAAAATGAAATGCCTGAAAAATAACCATATTTTTTTAAATAGGTTTATTCCAAATCAGATCAGAACCAACTTGCTTCACGATTTATCATAATTTAAAAAATTTGGTCTTTTTTTCTCTCTTTGTCCCTTCAACTATATATATATATATATATATGTACAAGATTTATGATAAAAATTCTAAGAGCTGAATTACAATACCATAATTTCATACATGTTTGGTTATACAATTCATGAAAAGAGCCATGTTATTTATTACTTTATACAAAGAAATATCTGTTTCCCTGCAATTCATTAACATTCTATTAGTAAATGAATTGAAATGCTATCTGAGAATGTTTCTGGCGAAAGAAACAAGAATCGTACTGGAGGCCTTCTGGATCCATGATTATTTTTATAAAAAAAAAATTTTGAATTACATATTTTAGCGTCTACGTATATTTACTCAAATAGACGACTTTGTAGAGGTATTTGGTATGTTTTTTTCTGTACTTGCTGTCTCAATTTTTTTTTTTTTTTTTGCTGAAAAACAAGTAACAACAAAATTTATGCTGACGAAAAAAATTCCTGTGTTAAGATAGTTAAGTATATTTTACTTAATTTGGCCCACATAAGAATCAGAAACATTAACCCAATCGATTTATTTGAATTCAACAAAATTGACGTGACTTTAATAATCACATAAAGAAAACTCTATAAATTAGAGCTTAGAAAAAGTCTAAGCATATAGTAAAATCAGCAAAAGGATATCTTTCATTATCAAACTGAATGGAATAAATCATCTATACACTCTCTTGTCTTCCTTTTTTGTTATACATATGTACGTCTTGGTTCATAATTTATTTTTATTTCAATTTTTTTAGAAATCTTTTTTAGACATTCTTAAAAATATGTTCACATTGAAAAGTCAATATCTTCGATGAAAAAGAAAAAAAAATCATTCTTATTTATGAATGCTTTGATTTATTAGCTTTTGATAAATCTTTCTGTTGTAATAACAAAAAAAGGGAATTTTTTGAGTAAGTCAATTTAAATTCATTATTCAGTTTTGAACCGATAATACGAATTATCAACTTAAATATAAATGCAGATTTGAATTTTTCTTCTTCACAATTTGATCTAATAAAGCGGTTGATCCGATTAACCAGTCATCCGATGAAGCGGAATCTACGGTAAATTTTAAAATTATGTATGTTTGTAAAACAGAATATGAGTTTGTTGGTATCATCGTTGTGTATGCCATAAAAATCCTCCAACTAGAGAGCTGAAATTTCGTATGGTGAACTATGACATTCCAAAGGTGGTTAAAGGCGTATTTTGAATAATAAATTTACATAACTTAGTGTTTTCCAATATTTCTTTTGACCAAGCACCATCTTATCACCTTTAGAATCTACCTTGATGTCTTCCCTTCTCCCAATTAATAAGCTTAATAATAATGTAGTATTTTATAGATAGTAAAAAAATATATTAAAATGTTTAAATAAATGTCTAAATTCTTCCATATATATAAAAAAAACTGCCAAATAAAGTATTCATACAAAATTGAAATGTGTTATGAAAACAAGTTAAATACAAATTATTTCTTTGGTTAGTGTTTTAGTTATTTTATTGATTATGTTGTTACAACTAATGGATTACAAGAGCAAGGACTTTGCTTACCAATGTACCTAAAAAAATAAATTACCCTTGTGGAGATTTTTTTTTAATTTACAACTAGTTGCAGTCAATTCAACAGATAAGAGACAAGACTTGAAAGGGGTTAACATTTCTTTTATGACGTCTTATGTCTCTTATGTATTCTGAGAGTCAAGGAGCACTCTATTCTTGGCGTGTTAACCAAAATCTTTTCCGTAAAACATAAGTGGCTTCCTATATTCTTTATTATGTCACACTTCTCAAAATTTAAATTATCTAGAAAGGGTTCTTCTTGAGAAATACTCCTTCATTGGGCCTCGCACCCTTATAGAGATTTTTTTGGGACTATAGTTAGTTATTAGTCAAGTTGTCAAAAAAGAGACAATATTATCAAGTTGAAGGTATTTATTTAGTCTTTCCCAAACTCTGTATATAATTAGCATTTAGGATTAATAAATTATTCATTGTTAAATTAATTGTTCTATAAGATGTTCACTTTAGAATTTCTACAAGAGCTATTATGATTGTTGGTGCAACTTCAGGGGCTATTTTCCGTTCATGGATCTCAGATGCAATTCTTTTTGTGATCAGATCTGGAGATGAAATATTCTCTCCAGAAATAAATATTGGAAACTTCCTTGATTTCCTTTTTTCCAAAAGGCTTCCGGTTATTTCCTCTGCAGGATAAAATCCTTCTGTTGATTCGAATTGGTTATCATTACTTGATTGTTAATTAGGTATACTTCTACTGAACTTTTCGATTCTTGTTGAAAACTGGTCATTTTATCTGCTATCATTCCCCTTCTCATGGCTGTCTTCCCCAAAAATAAACAAATATATCCTTGATAATTTGACATTGTTTGCAAAATCTTAATATATTCTTTGAATCAAGATATATGTGGCCTTGATAAGCTTGAGCCCAAAAGGCCATTAGTTTAGAAGAACAAATTTACAACTTAATATGTTCTGCCTTTGAGTGCATGCATTGCTGTCTAACCAAACTGATTTGTATTATTTAATTAACTCGTTAGCTAAGTATTCCTGAACTATCTCTCAATTTGTTGGCCTTGAGTCTATAAAAAAATTATAATAAAACCAAGATACCTAACATTTTGTGTACAAGTATAAAGATGGCATTATGTTGTCAAGGTTATGAAGAAGAGTTATCAAGATTGCTGGAATGGATTTCAGATATAACTTCTCTTGTTCATTGGTAATTCCCGTTTTTGTGTACTGTACGTAGGTATATGGATGCTTAATAAGTGTTTCTATTGTTTTATATAAGATGTTGGAAATTTAATAAAATGTCAATTTTTAATTTAGCTTTTTTTTAAACAAAACATGAATTATTTAAGTGAAAAAAATACATTCTATAAAAGATATTACACATCATAAAACATAAACAAATGATGCAATTGGTATAAAATAGTGTCCTGTTTAATTTTAATATGCTCAAATGAATATACAAGTCAATTTAACTGGTAGAATGTTAAGTAGTGTAATTAAGAAAACAAGGTCATTATTGAGTTATTTATATATAGCTTTATAAAGAAATTAATACTTTCTACTTGACTAACTCCTTTAAAAAATATTTTCAAGGAGTAATACTATTACTAATTCTTAGCTAAACATTTGTACTATAAAGAAATGAAAACACTGCTTTTTACTTATTTCGAAATACTTACTATTAATCAATTTCTGCACACGTTCAATTTGATATCAAATTATATCTGTTCAATCAAATCAATCATGAATCTATGTAATGTTTGTATTCAACCCAAATTAAAGTACATACTCAATATTAAAATGACTTCATGTTTAATATAAAAAGAGAAACAGAAAATAAGTCTTGGTATGTGCACACTCTTCATTTTGCAATTCTGTGAATAGATTTAATTATATTAATGAAATAAGAAGATTTTTCATATAGCATAGTTTGCATATTTTGTTTAAATTTTGCATTTATTAAAACACACAAACTTTTATATATATGTCTATGGATGTGAGGGACCGGCTTTTCTTGCTCAAAAAGCCTTCTATTGCTCAAGTTGAAGAACAAATTTGACCCTGTGTGAATGAAAATATAAGATATTAAAATTTCAAAATAACTGCTATCAACACTTTTAGAAGGATTGATGAATATAGAATGAAAGTTTGGAATAGTAGTTTTAGCAAATCGTTGTTCTCCTACTCTGAATCAAATCCTGAAAATATTAAAAAACAAATAATAAGAAATTATAAGTCTATTTGAATGACGTCAAACTTCATTTATTTAGTGATGTGCGACCCGTTCAATATATCTAGAATAATTTCTCTTCATGCTCATACCAATTTAAGATTCGATGATATCCGTCAACAGTGTCATAAATACTTTTAATTTGTTAAATTGAAAAGTAAAAAGGCTCCACATTATTAAACTCAGATCCGTGCTCCTTTGTAAGAGTGAGTTGTGTACCAGATGTGAAAATAACCACCCATATATCATCATGAAATGAGTGAAATTCTAAAGGAAAGTAACAACTTTGGGAAAAAAAAGCTAAATTAAAAATATTTTTTAATGAATGAATTGACATTTTATTAGATTTCCAACATCTGATATAAAACAATAGAAACACTTATTAAGCATCCATATACCTACGTACAGTACACAAAAATGGAAACTACCAACAACCAAGAGAAGTTATATCTGAAATCCATTCCAGCAATCTTGATAACTCTTCTTCATAACCTTGACAACATAATGCAATCTTTATACTTGCACACAAAATGTTAGGTATCTTGGTTTTATTATAATTTTTTTATAAACTCAAGGCCAACAAATTGAAAAATAGTTCAGGAAGACTTAGCTAACGAGTTAATTAAGTAATTCAAATCAGTTTGGTTAGACAGCAATGCATGCACTCAAAGACAGAACCTGTTAAGTTGTAAATTTGTTCTTCTGAACTAATGACCATCTGGGCTCAAGCTTATCAAGGCCACATATATGTACATATCTAGAACTATCGCAAAATTTGAGAATGTGTTTCCAATCAGCAAGGACAAAAAGGTGTACTAACAAATAAAATTAATATATTTCTCGATGACGCCATCAGAATAATGACGTTTATAAAAGAAGTTATTTGTAAAATTACGATTAACCTGACGTGAAAATGGAAAAGTTTTTTTTTTTTTTTTTTTTTTTAATTTAACATCACCAAGTTATATATAAACAGTTCTCAATATATAATCAAATTGATTTTTTAAATATAAATTTGTGTCATTAATGGCTTTAAATGAAATATCTATCAAAGTGAAGGTTTTTTAATCATGTATATCATACATACTTGTCTATTTGTGTTTTTTTAATTTTGCATATATAATGGCCAAATGGTGTGTGTTCATTTCGTTTTACAAATAGGATTGAGGAGATAATGAGTCGTATTGCAATCAACTTCTCAAAAGCGTTTGATTCAATCTCACATAATTTTATACTACTTGCCGAAGCGTTTCTTTATTCCTAGTAGGGCTCTCCCTTTTATATAATGGGGCATCTATGATTGAAATAGATGGAATATAGAGTGACCCCATAATATTAAGTAAGAACTGCGGACAGGGATGTCCGGTGTTCCTTTTACTATTTGTAGCAGCAATGGAGCACTTGAATCGATGGTTGCTACGTAGATATAGGGGATTTGGTGTTGACTTGATATCTGGTCGATAAGTATGCGGATGACCTGAAGGAAATTCAGAGAAGTAGATTGTAAATAGAGTTGAGACTGTTTGGCCATTTTTTGAAAAGTTTTCTAAAGATCGGATTTAAGATTAATCTAGAGAAGACATCCATCCTACCGTTTGGCTTATGGTTTCCAACCCCAGCCTCGACATTGGGGTGGGGGGGGGGGGGGCTATAGAATAAGACAAAAGGTATATACATTGAGAAATGTGAATTCTCGGCATCGAATTGGAAATCTCTTCGTTCCAGGATCCTCAGTTGGTGCTCTGAAGAGAATCGATCTCTTCAACAAGAAATTGGTCCCCTAGATTACCTATGTCTCAACTGCAGTCCCACCTTTTGCTGAAAAAGCTATTAGTGATGAGATTAATTGGTTTATTTATGTTTTATCACAAATATATTCCAGATCTTATGCGACCACGCTCCAAATTGGGTGGTGGCCTTGCTCTTCTCTCGAATTTTTAGGACAAAGATTTATAGATAAATTTTCATCGATCTATATCAAGGAGGCCGACACTGGAATGGAGAGAAAACATAACTCGCTCACCGGCTTACCTTCCTCTTATGGTTATGTTTGATAGTTCAAATGACTTGGTTGGAGTGTTTCCTGGGAAATTGACAGCTGTCAAGCGAATTATTTGAACCAAACAGCAGAAGTTTGCTTCAGATGGTACTATTCGACAAAATGTAAGGAAGGAGGCTTTCTTCAAAAATTAAGGAGACCCAAATTCACTAGAAAGAGCTGCCCTTCGGAATAATGTCTTGACAATTCATGACCTTGGGACAATGTCTATTTTAAATTCGTTTACATTATTATCCTCTATTGAGAACTGCGAGAAAACATATTCCATTAGTCCCTTAGCATTTGAAAATTGACCTGGATCTTCAACCGTGCACTCAGTAGCTAGTTTCTATATGTACTCGGTATAGAGAGAAACTGGGGCTGCCAAGATCATGTGAAAGAAGAATATTGTGCTCAGTGTGTGGGCTGCACAATGACAAGAAATTCAGAGCTCAGTTCCAAGTATCAACGGGGACAATTGGGTTTTCTTATCCTTGTAAAGACTGCAGGGAGGTATACAACGATGTTATAAATGCCTTTTGGAGAGTGTACCACCATCCTTACCGTCCGAAAGTTTCTGAGCCTTGTCATTCAGTCCAAGTGCCTGAGAGCAATTTTTCTTTTCGATTGGCCCCACGAACGACTTGATTGTTCACAGTAAAGCAAGGCAATTCGAGTTTCAATCGACAACTTTAAAGCAAATATTGCTATCAAGTTGACCAATGATGAATGTATTGAAATAACAGATCTAAGAAGTATGATGTTTGCTGTTGAGGCAAGGTAGAGTCCCCTACCCTATGGCAATGTTACGCCTTGTAATCACGCTTGACAAATCTCCCATTTCGAAATTTATGAATAAGGATGCGACTTTTGTAGAGTGTGAAGAAATTGCAGGAGGGAAACTTGTGATACTATTGATTTAAATCAGTTGTCTGTCTCCTTTTCTAATAATAAAACTGTTATTTTTCTTTATAAAAGTTGCATTAAATTATGAATTATAAAGCTGAAATACTGAAAGACACGGGCAAACTTGGTAATCCTGATATATTCTGAACATCCTATGAATAAGGTCCATTAATAAATAGAATTCGGCAAAATGAACTCGCAAAAAAAAAAAATGTTTGGGGCAAGATTACCTAATACTGTTAATATTTACTTTCATTTATTAGAAATTAAGTCATATCAAAACGATATATTACAGTAATTCATAATGATGAGTCTTAGAATTATGATATTTTGATACAAAAATAAAATATTTTTAAAAGAATGATAAATTAGTTACAAACTAAATACTTAATAAAGAAATGGAAACAAGAACGTATATCACGAAAATAAGAGCTTTTAACATTAAATGCTCCCATTTACTTTTTACCATGAAATTATTGACTAAATTTAATTTCAAAAATGTAGCTCTGGATATATATTTTACTGATATATTCCCTATATACACCCTTTTCACTATTTGAAAAGATGAGAAAACAGCAATTTAAGTTCCAAAAGGAAATGAGACAAGATGCATTTTGATGCAAAACAATGAAACCCCAAGTAACATTTGTGGCTAATACCCATGGTTGTCTTACAATCCATATAATATCCATAATCCCCTGAAATATAATGTATGAAAGTATGTTTAAATGATATCGTAACAAGTTTAAACAGTTATAATAATACCAAGAATATTATATGCATACATGTACTTATCCTAGAATTTATATACATATTAGGGTGTCCCATTTTGAGGGTGATCTCTTATCCCTTTGCAACAAGAGAGTTAAATGATTACATAAATACGAGTATTATCTTGAACGAAATACGAATATCTTTAAATTTCCTTTATTTGTTGAAAAGGAAATTGTAGATTTTCGCTATATTTATGATAACGTTGGAGATTTATGGACTACTAAATAATTTTATAGGCACTTTGGTGGTAGAAAATACTTCTCTGATTAAGTTTCTTATTTATTATTTGTCCCTAAAACTATTATATGTATAATAAAAAATGTATTTACATAAATATTTAAGGTAAAAATTGAAGAGAATTATCTACATTTGAAAAATATAGATAAATGCTTGTAGGTTCAAGTTAGACCCTTTAAGAAGAGACTCTCTTATTTTGAACAATGCTCTATAAATTCCATTATTTCGAGAAAATTAAAAATTATTTTCCTTGATGAATTTAAGTCAGTACAAATAAAAGTTTTAAAGATCAATAAACCACATATTGCTCGACACACATTAACTAAAACAAATCATTTGTTTTTTAAAACTACTTCAGAGATTTCGGAGTATAATCACGGTTCACCATAAAGATTTTGTCACTATGTTTCAGAGTTCCAAGAAACTGAATGGATCCCTCAAAGTACCAGTTGCGCACGAGATTTACCACTGTATTAACTCTAATTCCACCGATGTTGGGGATCTTGATTTTAAACGTTGCATGCCTCGCAGACGCGGCTATAAATATCACTCTTAGGTCTCTTGTAGATGCTTGTTTCTTATCGGTAAGTACTTTTTCAATATATACATCAAGCACAACAAAGCTCTACGCTGTTACTTTGTTACACGATGACATAATTCTTACTTTGGCTAATTTTGAATTAGCATCATCTAGGCCTCTGAAGTTCAAATAGACTAAATATCTGAGGATACTGACGGAATTGTATACATGACATTTTAAAGATCAGAAGACCTTATGAGAGTTGAAGTTCTAAAATAAATTTCCTTCCATCTGCCATCGCTTTCGTCGAATTCGTGAACTTTTGTTATATCATTGATAACGTAGTAACTCAAATTTACTATATTTTATTGGCAGAAAATACTTATCTGAATAAGTTTTCTTTAGAGAACCAAACGGTTTAAGTCAACCGATTTAGCACATTTTTTCCTTCAACCATTTAATTTCTTGTATTTCAAATATCATTTACGCACTAGAGAACCCCTTTGTGTAAACTGAATAAAAAATCACCCTAAAAACGAAAACATTTTGATTCTTTCAAGTAATTTGATTTATAAATATGTATGATATCTATGTATACAAGGAGTTTTTTAATGATGAATTGGAAATTACAAGAACTTGTTATGTAAATTAATTTTTTGGAAGCAAATAATAATAATAATAATTTATTTTTAAATGAAATAAAAAAAATCTTCAAAATAATTCTTCCATTTGACTAACAAACTTTTTATCTTGATTTATATTATATATGTCGTATAGAAGGTCATTATAAAATGTTTACATTCTCTGGGCAAATCATAGAATGTGTACATTCGAAATTGAACTTTATAGAATATGAAAAAATATTAAACAAGAAAATAATTATTAGGAAAGTCTTTATGTAAGGGGTTAAAAAAACAACTAAAAATCGTTGTTGACTCCCCATTGTAATTTAAGAAAATTGTCGTTGGTTATTTAAAAATCCAGGTAAATATGTAGATATATTATACTAAAATAAATTTTTATAATATTAACGTTAATTACTCTACCCTCGTGCAGTTTTAAATCTGTTGCAACTAATCGAATATGGAAATCCCACGTTAAATACAGTTTTTGGATATTAGGATTGCATTGAATGCAAACAAAAATAAACATAATTCATTTATCTCGATTGACACTTAAAAAACACAGGAAAAGCAAAAATTGGGATTAAGTCCAGAACTGTGGACACAAATTCCCAATTTGAGCTTGAATTCCTGTTAAGATATCTATATAATAAATCCTCAAGTTTGTCTGTGTGTCCGTAACCCCTCGTATCTCCGGAACCCCTTACCCTATGGTCATGAAATTTTGTATGCGTAATCTACACGTCATATGGAAGATTTATACGGAAAAAAATTTCGCGATTTTTTTTTTTTTCAAAATTTTTCAAAAAAATTTGTCGCTCCAAATTTTTTGGCGGAAAATTTTTCGGCCTTTCAATTTTTCTTTAGGATTTTTTTTTCGCGATTTTATGATACGCTATTACCGTGTAAAGAATGTAAAGAAGGAAAGACGAAAGTTTACGTACCGGACATCAGTGAACCCGCCGGAGGCCTCACCAAAGGCGCCCTCAATGGCAAGTTCACTTAAAATCAGAACTCAGATTCAACGTGAAAAATTAAATTAAAAACTTTAAGTCTCGTTGGTTATTTATGTTAAAATTGATCCGTCTGACTCTAGAGTAATATCAAAAAAATTGATTTTTTGGATCATTTTCTTGTTGAATACTTTTCCATATTCTATAAGATCAAATTTTGAATCTATAAATTATATTATTTGTCCATAGAATGTATATATTTTATAATAATCTAAATTCTATATGGCATATATATTCCTCAAACATATAATTAAATCTGTAACAAATAAAAAAAAAGTTGAGTCATTTTCTTTGCATTATGCTAATTATGTCTAAATCAAAATTTTGCCGTGCATAAAAATAATAATTTAGATAATGAATGCAATTTATTTTATTTTCAATGATGTAGGAGCATAAAATTGAATGTAGTACTTTGGAATCAAACATTAATTCAAATCCTTTACAGATAATTTGATAAGTGGAAGTAATTTTTCTAATAATAGTTTTAACATAGTTACGTAGATTTATATATGTATATAATATATATCAATAAATTTTTATGACTATCAATATTACATTCATCAAAATCTTCAAGTACCCGGTTACTACTTTTTTCAGATAAATCAAATAGACACAAACAAATCTACTTCATCTTTCAAATATTATTATCATAAAGGCATAAAAATAAGATAAATAAAATATGTATATATAAATACTTATATAAAAACAAAGAATTAAGAAAAGAAGGTTTAAAACCAACAAGAGTTTTTTATTTATATGTAAGAAGCAAATGTCTTATACTTTTATAATTGATGATGACCTGGGATATTCAAATAAGGAAAAAGGGAGTAAAGTATTTATATAGAAACCTAAAATTATATTTTATCATTACAAATCCATTGAAAAGAGAGAACATATATTTATGATTAATTTAATTTTCCTTAATAGAATGGACTTCAAACGAATGTATATAATCATGGAAAGCAATTCATAGATAATCTTTTTGTCAAAAATGTACCCATGTAATGGATAGAATATGATAATTGCTCTTCTTCCTTTTTTAAGTAAAAATTGTTGAATATTAATCTTTAGAATAATTCCTGAAACTTGAAGATGAGAGAATGTTGTATAAAAAAGGTTGGTATTAATTGTTTTTTTGTTTTTGTTTTTCAAAACACACTAATCAATGAATGATCAGCATATAAATCTTTATTGGGTATTTACTATTTAATTTATTACCTAATGGGTTTCGTAGAAGTGTGCTGTTATTCTCTTAGGAATATATTAATACCCAAAGTAGTAACCAAATTTTTTAAATTTGTCTCTGTATAAAAAAATAGTATTCCTTGAGATAAATTATTGATATGAAGAGATAGTAGGACCATGGAATATATTATTTTAACCATTTTTAAGTTTTAAGTTTTATTGATCTTTGGAGAGATCCCGCCGAAATATATTAGTCTCAGATGAAGCAATTATTTATAATAACCTCTTGAAAAGACAAACTTTTAACCTATGTGCCATACTCCTTTTATATGTCATGTAATAGGAGGGACTGAAAGACTAACAGTGTTCTTATAAATTAATAGTCAAGTCCCTATCAGTAACCTACTATTTGATAGAGTTGCGTCAATCTTCATTGCTCTTACTTCTTCCTTACATTCCCAATCATCCAGCATCTGTTATCTTGTATCCTGTTAGAGTTCCTGTTTTGTATGCTAATATAGCAACACCTAGTAGTTTAACTATTCAATATTCATAACCTTTTATCCAAAGTCATCTAATTTCCGAGAGTTTTCATAAGTTTACAAACTATGGTTTGATTTTCTTCTCCTCATTAGTTTTCATTATAATTGCACGTTAGGATATTTTAAGATTTTTTGCTATAGATCCCTGATATGTATTATAGATCGAAAAAATTCACTCCAGCTCATTGACTATAGGTTCTCTCACACCAAACCTATTCAGGGTCTTGTTGTAGATATTGAAATAATATAGAAGAAAAAATAATTCCTGAACAATTTCTGATACTTATTGCAATTTACCCCTTTCAAATATCCCCTCAAGGATTGATCTTTGAATTTTTATAAATTACATCAAGTGAAGGCAAAGGAATAAAATAATCACTCAAATGATTTTAGTTACAGGAAAGACAATAACAAATGAACTCCATTTGTACTGAAATATCGTTTCTTTAAAAAATTACTCCCCCCCCCCCCTCTAAATCAGTTTTAATTCAATGTCTTAGAGAAAAATTTTATGACTCTAGGTTTTTTAATGTTTCAGAAAAAAAGTAAATGGAAATATTCATTAGTCTAATTTTCGAAATTTATTCATTGAATTCAATTTTTTAGCTGTTATGAATTATGAGTTAAGAATTGTACTTAAATGCAATTTGTAAAAAAAAAAAACTAATGACCGTTATAATAATTTATAAATAAATTCAATGGATATAACAAACAAATTGAGTTAAACCTTGGTATATCTAACCTAAACCTGCTCCCATTAATTGAGTCAAATGTAAAAAGTGATGCAACTGTCTTCGGTCTCCAAAGTACCAAATGAATAATTAAAGAATGCTTTCAAAAATAATATAGTAATGCAATATGTATTATTCATAATATTATCAAAGAAAATTATGTATGACTTACATTAGTGTGCTCTAAAAATCTTCTTTTTATTCTTTAATATTTGCAAATAAAATGTATGTATATGCTGTGTTTGGTTCTAATAAAAATATATATAAAATTTCAAGTCTCTAAATTAAAAACCCTGACTACACGAGGCCATTTTATGTATAATAAAAATTCATTCAAATTTAGCACTTTTTGCCTTGAATCTTTCCAAATAGAATGTATAAGATCAATTAGGGTCATACTTTACTTTGTTAGTATACTGAATAAACACTGACTTCCTAGTGAATGAACCTTGATCTATTTATTTTATCCATTTTTTTTAATTATATAAATAAGTATTTGAAACTATCAAGTACCAACAGGATAACTATGATTAAAAAAAAGTTGAGCCGTAGTATAATAGTTGCTTTAAGAAGAAATAGTTGTTTCAAGTAGTTTTATCGACAAAAAAAATATCTTCGATATCTAAAATGTACCAATTGAAAACAGAACGTGTTGGGGTTTTTTTTTTGACATACATGTAGACTTAAAACTTTAAATGCATCTTAATAATTAAATAATTAGATAAAAAAGTGATTTTTAGAACACCTTAATGTGCATGGATTCTCAGTAAGTACTTCTTGTTACAAACAATATCAGGAAATTACGAATCAACTCACCCTTTCTTGGCTTTTTGTTTATTTGCCTTGTTTACAAAGGTTATGTGCTATTTATAGAATTTAAAGTATTTCTATATAATTTTAATTCATTTATTGTGTTTTTACATAGAATAATATGTTTCTATAAGATCCTAGCCGTTTAACCAAAATTATGTTTTTGAGCTAGTTTTGATTTTTCACTTTTATATAAAGTCCAAAATCAGTTTTTTCAAAAAAAAAAAAAAAATTGTACCATTTCCATTCCTTCTCAATGTGATGGACAATGGAGAAGTACATAAATATTTATAAATAAGAGCTATGTCAGCTCTTCCTCCCTTCCCTTATGTACATGATGTTTTTAAACTAAAATAAGTACAATTTCTTATTACTAGAAGATACTAATACAAGCTTTTGATTGATTAAAAACACACATATGAAAAGGTTTACAACTCAAGTAAAATCACGTATCCATAAATTATTTAGATGCATGGGTTAATGAATAATAATTTGTTATTTTCCAACTAATCTTCATTGAAAAAATTATCATTTTTATTAACTTCTAGAATTCAAAAAACATTTTTTCGTAGAAAAAAGTTATTTTTACTTTTTTCTTTTTTTTTTTACTCAAAACGAAACAAATTTCCAAGAAAAACATCATAAAAGAAAAGAAGAATTGTTAATCATTTTCAAAGAAAAAGGGCTCTGTTAAGAAACAAGAATATGGATATACGTTTATTATGTACTTACCATATGTATACCTATTCATATATGGTTAAGTGTTTAGATGTATGTTTGATATACACACTTGGATGAAAAAGGGCTTCTTTTTAGTTGATTTGCTTGATGGAGGCACTTAAATGTATAAGGATAGAATTGTCAAAAAAAAACTAAAACTTTTGTACTATCAGATATGCAGAGTAAGAATTTTTTGTTTTTGTATAAAGCTTTCGGTGTTTAGTTGCACTTCGTGTAAAAGTCCATAGTTTCAGACGAGATGATCTGTAGTCTCAGTTGCTTCATTGCAAAATAGACAATTACTTATCTGACTTCAAAGAATTTTGCCCCCCCCATCTGTAATGTACCTGAGAGTAAGCAATATTTGAGCCACTTCTCAGAAGTTGTCTCATATTTATTCTTTATAGTGAATAAATGCTGTTATATCCATCTCAAATAATCACAAAATGAGCCCATAGTGAATTTTTTAAAACACCTCTTGATTTTCGACGTAGAAACTCTCGATGTTTTCATCATGAATGGTACCAAAGGCCGTGTTTGGTCCATATAGTCAAAAATCACATTAAAATTTGCACCTAAGTAGTTGCTCTATGCTTTAATAAGATTTCCTACTGTACAATGATAATGAACTTTTGGGGTGTAACTCGATTTGACAAGTAGAGTTACTCCACGTTTCATATTCTTGTTTTTACTATTTAAAGACAAGTAAGATAAATAATCCGGTGGAATAGAGACATGATTATCCAAATTAATACTTGTATCACAAAGTATGACAATTACAAGTAATTGAGAGTATTTACGATTGGAGCTTTGCATTAAATTTACATATCTTTTGTGTTGTTTTTTAATTAGATCCGGATCTAAAAGGTAATGTATTTTTCTTTGAGAGGGTATTAAGAGATCACATTATAGTATCTTCTCTGAGGGGCTTCTTATATGTCTTTCAATTTGTCCTGCACTCGCCATAGCACCAGGAGCAAGGCTCAAATTTTCACTGCTTTCGCTATGCCTGTTCAGTTCCTCTTCTTCTGATATATGTATGTATTTGAATCTTGAGGCTGTGGATTTTTGTCGTAGGAGAAGTGTTATCCTACCCATTTTCTACTTCTTTACCATCAGAAGTTGTAGTTCTGTCAAAGGTTGTTGTTATCTTCTCCAAGAATAGATCCCTCATTACAATTGACCTTACCCATTCCCTCTCTCTTCCTTCTCGTTTTACTCGTTTACCCCTTTCTGACTCCTTGTGAGTTTTGTTTAATAAATTGATCAGCTTTAACAAGCACTTATCCATGTTTGATAGACCAATATATATGTAGATAAAAACATTATTATTATAGTGTAAAGAAATGAATTTTTTTACGATATACATAATATGTATGCAAATAGCAAAGAATTAGATGAATACAAGTGAATTCTACGTACACGAGAAGCTTGTTAGTTGAAATATTTTATCAAACAAAAAGGACATAAAAGTGACTACTCGATTCTTACAAAAAATACTATCAATTTAACAAACTACAATGTGAATTAACAAATAAAAATATGTATTATACACATGGTATATATCCATATTTGATCTAGTAGGATATATGTTATTGCACTATTACCTAAATTTAGTATTCAAAAACGAACTTCAAAACACTTTTCATCCTCTTTGCGCCTATAAACATATTAATATGCATATTAAATATACCTGAGATCCATTAGTACCAATCCAAAGTAAAATTACAATCAATTTTCATTGATTTTTGATTTCTATTATAGTGTAGGACTGAGATTCAACCGTAATGACTTTAAAAAATTATGACTCTGAGATAAACCATTGACCCCCACCCAGGTCTACTCTAAAAAAAACATTTGAGTAAGTCATTTTGTATTATAGATCAAAGAGTTTCTACACATAAATCTATCATTATTTTCTGCTCAACGAGTCAACAAATTTCATTCACATAAAAAAATTGATTGGCTACAATTATACCTATAAAATGTTTTTAAATGAACTGAACTCCAATCCTCATGAAAGCATGACTGAATCCAGATTGGTTTTATATTTCATATCTTCATAAAATAAATGTCTATGTAATTGTGATTTGATATAGGCAAAATTCTGGTTCATTTTAAAGCCATTACACGATACAATGTAAGATTTGACCATTCATCGTAATAAACAACAACGATACTTCATTGAGAGGTTGTAAACTTCCTCATTTATGTGAGTCAACAGGCCAAAATAAATAGGTAGAATATATGAATGAATTAAACTCCCTTTGCAAGAAAAAGTAATAATCATCTTCGATGTTTTGATTTGTACCTCCATTGATCTACTAAAAGATTACTTAAGTAACCTTCACTTCCATTTACTATCATATGTACATTCATATATAAAAGTATTAAGATTGGCTTTTATTCCAATTAAAATTATAATGTAATGGTGTATCCAGGTGTGTGTATGCACATAATTATTCCTTTGAAGGGGAGAAATAATTACTATGTATCTAGTTGTTAATGGCAGGAATTACGCTAGAAAGTACGAATACTTTATTTAATTCAATTAATATACATAAAATTTAAGTACATAAGTAAATACTCGGAGCAAATACAATTTACAAGCCAAATTTAGGGCCGATTATTTCTCTTTCTTCCTTTCTTTTTCTTTTTCTTTTTTAATGCGTATAGAAAATACATAAAAAAACATTTTAGTTTAGAATTTTAGTATCACGGTTGAACATAACGGATACATCGAATTAATAAATAAATAAAAAATTCACAATCATTCAATCAATAATAATAAAAATAACAACAAACATTCTATATTTACCCTATCTGCAATTTTTAATTATTTTACATAGTCTTTTGATGGTTTCCTCGTACACGATGGAAAGAGTAGGAATGTATTTGATATCATCAGACGAATATGTCCAAGCACCATCCGGAGAAGAGGGAATTTTGAAGCCCAAAGCAGCATATCTCGCTGCAGCCGAAAGAAGGATAGTCCTCAATTCGCAACGATGGATTGATTTATATATATATATATTCTATTAGCGGAGAGATGAGCATTATTGATGGCTTTGGTTCTAGCCAAATTTTCTTTATTCTTAAAGCCGAAAAGGATTACTGCTTTGCAGTATTTCTCAGCTCGGACTCCTTCCATTCCTCTAATATTGAGCTTAATAAAACTTTGCAATATATTTACTGCTCGGCAATCAACAAAAGCATGCAAGGTTGAATTAAAAAGTAATCCTCAGTCCTTGCATGGTAGATAGAACCTGAGTAGGTCAGCTGATATCTGGACTGGGCGGTAAACTTATTCTCATTCGCAATTCCACTTAGGGAGCCTAAAATCCTCTTTCTCCAATTTTCGGGCAGATCGAGTAGTTCCATATATCTTTGGCAAACAGTAGAGCTCTCTTCAATGTCTGAAAGAAATGAGTTAGACAGCTTTAGGTGCCGGGGCTTTAACACACTAAAGTTGTTTGCAGCTCTCTGCAAAGGAAATCGAAATCTCCCGTCCATAAATGGGATTTGACCATGAATGTCATGAAGTGTGAAGGTTCTATTTTTTATCACCGACTCTTCCAGTTCTTCCGGTTTACATAAGTTCCTAAAGAAAAATCTTCTTCCTATATTGCGTCTTATAATATCCACTGTGGAGTCGCTCTCATACAATGGAGTCATCTTCCACATAATCCTCTGCACGCAACCACAAACAGAAGACAAGTTAGAGGTAATTTTATTTGTTTAATCGGTGCCCAGACCATTTTCGGTGGGGGGGGGGGGGAGCATTAACAGATTAACTAAAACGGTCTCCAGCGAACTCGAATAACCTTGAGGGGGTCATTTTAGACCACTCAAACCCCCTAAATAACATATGTTCCTTTATCAATTGAGTTACCCTTAGTCCAACCTACCCATGCTCCCTATTTCTTTTGATGACCGCAATGCTTGGTTAAACAAACGTAAAAACAGTGGGACTCGGACACTGTTTTGGATTAGTATCTATTTGTTTGTTTTTTACTACAAAAAAACTTTTTTACACTGAGAACAATAAAAAAAAACTTTGCCCAAACTTGAGGCCTTTCATGCCATATTTGGGATGTATGGATCATTTAAATTTTAAAAAATGAGCATATTGGGTCAAAGTAACCATTTTTAAGCCTCTTGTACAGTGGTAATTATGATGTAATTTGTCAAAAATTGTACTTTTTATATTTTTTTTGGATTTGGTTCATCAGTAAAAAATATTCAACACCTTGTCTTTAAAAATTTAAGATGCTTGAGATAGGTCCATAATAAAATAGTTTCACTCTTTTATTGATGTATGTAAAAAAGCGCTAATTTGATTAAAAAGGAAAAAGGGAAAAAATAGCCGAAAATTTAATATTTATTGTTATTTGAAGTAATATATTTATTAAAAGCTCATTAAACACAGGTACACCACTACTACGGCAAATATCATCTGAGTTACCTCAAATTTGGGCAAAGTCCGTTTATTGATTGTCCCCAAACAGAAAAAGTATTTTTCCAGTGAAAAAAATACTAATTCAAAAACAGAATAGTATCACTATTTTTAAAACCTTTTTAAATTATTAATGTTTAGTCAAGGAAAAATTTGATATGAAAGAAATGAAATCTACTGTTTTTTTTTTTTGTTTTTTGCTCCTGCTTTCACTTTTCGATCAAATTATTTCTAATTGGTAAATTATCTCGAAATATTATCCTAAGGTCCCAAAAAATGATCTTTTTACTTATATTGTAAGAGTAAAGAGTGTTTTTTTTTTTTTTTGTTTTTTTCAGTCATTATTATCTCTAGAACAACAATGACTATTCAAACATATAAATGAGATCAAATATGAATATCCTCAGTAGCCGTCAAGATGACTATTATGGCAGGTCTTGGAAGAAAAAAATGATAGTAAGCGTAATTTTATCCCCATATGTAACATATGTAGGCTTCAGAACACATTGGGGGCACGTTCTTGGGCCCTACTCCCTTTTACTCAATTAAAAATCAAATTGTTGATTTATTCACAAATTATTTTTTTTAATTTGTGCACCAAAAAATAGAAAAATGTGCAAGCCACCAAAGAAAAAAAATCTTTAACAAAAGTTCTACTCATTAGATTTCTTTTTCTTACAACACAAACTCATCACTCATCATATCATACTGCCAATTTCCTTTTTTTTAATTTTAGAAACCAAATGACCAATCACTCATTAGTTACAAATGTATTACCTTTAATAGACTTTCTAGATTATTATTGTACACAAGGCAACACAATTAAAACTAAAGACTTTTTTTTTTACTTCAAGATACAAATAATATGTAAGTGTTTAAAAAAACATAATGTGGTTTCCCATGAGGTACTCAATAGACAGTCATATAATTGTGGCCTCTGAATGTATACTGAATTTTCTAAAATAATAAATTAAAATGATTTTAATAACTATATAAGTTTCGCATTGTCGAAAAAATATTTGTATCCCTGGTAAATTTGTATTCAGTTATACCTGGTTTTAAGTGTTATATATAATTTTAACATACCATGAGTGAAGAAATACTTTTCTCCTTTGAAAACAGAAAAAATACACAAACTTGATCCTACTCAAATTCATTTTGCTTTGAAACAATGATTATTATAAAATACTAACACAAACAAATATTTTTAATTAAATGTTCAAAGATTTATTTAAATATTTCACATTAATAGACATATTTGTACATTGTATATTTAAATGCATTAAATTGAATGTACTTTTAATAAACCAAAATATATTCGTTTAAACTGTAAAACATACGAGCTTTTATGTTTTATTAAATCATAAAAATATTAAATGGATTCAACATAACTATGAAGTAAGATTCCATCCAAATATGATTTGCAAAACTATCCAATTATAAAAGAAGGAATTTTGCATTCATTATGGAATCTATTTTAGGTGATTTACTAATATCTAAAATAGGTTAAATATAATTTTTATTATTTTATGGTACGTATTCTATTCAAGATATATGAATGTGGGAATTTTATTCTACAAAATGTTCTTTAGGGCATGTTTTTGTAAATTTGATTGATGAAGCACCATTCAAACAAAGCTATTTTAAAATAATAGTAGAAATCACCACAAATAACAGACGCTTACCAGTTTTGTATACAAGATAATTACAGTAATTAGTATGTTTAAGATAAGAAACAACAAGCTATGTTTGTTCCTCAAATATCGTTTATGATATATTAATTGCTTTTTTATAGAAACTTATACCAAATATTTATAGAATGATATACATATATACCCTAATTTAAAAAATATTGAAAAATACTCATAAATGACTTGGATACAGTCTTTTCAAATTACAAATTAACTAATTTATATTATCCTATTCTTTTTTCTTTCAATTATGCTTACACGCGTATATTACGAGTATAAAATGTTAGTCTCCTTTTATATTCTTCTCAGGCTTATTTCTTATTAGTATAAATCGGTTAAACTTCTCACTATTTATCATATATGGAAGAACAAATTTCCAAGGAAAAAGTCAAATCTTTCAAATTCTACTTTCTTCATACACTTTATTGTTTGAATACTTATTTGTTGTCATTACTAGTCATTAGAAGGTTAAAAATTAAGGTTATGTTCTCTATTTACATCCCTGAAAAAAAGGAAAAAGCAACAAACACAAAATTGAACAAAAAACCTTTTGAGATGTATATTTTTTTTAATTAAAGACAAGAGATTTTTCCTATAATTTAAACAACAATAATTTTTTGCTCTGAAGGATGACTAAGTTATAAGGTACTGACAAAAGATATTATCTAGAGTTTAGGAAAAGATATAAAATTAGTACAGATTGTTATGTACATTGTAAAAAAAAAAATAGTCCCATTTACTTGTGAATTTCATCAGCCTTTTTAGATTATATATCTACAGATATTTTAATAAAACAAAATATACGATTGCACATTTTTTTTTTTTTACATTTAAATTTGGCATTTTATTGTAACAATGGACTTTACATTCATTTCAAGAATCAAAATTTACTTTTTGACATTTTATTTTCGATATAAAGAAATAGTTATTCAAATAAAGTCTTTTGATTGGGCAAATATTTTTATTTTGACCTTTTGTATGTAATTAATATTGATCAATAATACTTTTATTTGAAGAATTTTCTTTTAATAATATATTTTATGTATATGTAAATTTTTATAGCATTATTAGTGAAAGTAATAGGAGCATTTTAAAATATTAATATTCCGCAGGAAATGCATTTTATCCCTTTAATAATAATTATTTGATTCTATTGACCATTATTTATAGTAAGCAATTCAATATTTGCCTTTCTCTATTGATAAGGATTATAGTACTTTTTTTATAAATATATCATTTTTAGTAATATTCTATAAACATTTTAATATACATAGTCTATCTAAATAAATATGTATTTACAAACTGACTATAGAACTCTAGTATGGCATTATTATTTATTAAATTACTAAGCATGAGTTACATATAAAGCTCATACAAGTCAACAAAAAAAATTTTTTTTATGAAAAGCTGGAAATGTTGAAAGCTGATTCTATTACTATGTAAGTACATATTTGAAGTCTATTATTACATTTTTCATTCTATTTCATATTCATTCTAGAAATTAATTTATTTTCCTAGTGAAATCTGTTATACCTATGAAAAAACAAAAACACCTTTTCTTGGGTTGCATATGAAACGTCATTAATTGATTTTTTATTCTTAAAAGAGAAAAGTAGGATAATATATTATCAAAGGTTTTTAAGCAATATTATATTGCACTGACTGCCACTTTTGAAGGCAAAATTACTGACTTTACAAATTTGCAATTTGTTTAGCTTTCTCATATGGAATTAAAACCTATTTCATTTGCGAGAATAAGTATGTCTTCGTATATTTTCTCTTTTTAAAAATCGTCTCAAACAGAGATAAAAATATCAAATAAACATAAACGAAATAAAAAATTCTCTAGAATCCGATGTGATACAAATTAGCAATTGGCTGACTCAAAATTGACAAGTCGAGTCTTACTGAAATCAGGTATCGCGAACCTTTATTTCCATATTTTGTCTATTTTAATTTTGGATAACAACACCTACTACCTAGTGTTGTTCTGTATACCGGTACTGTTATGGTACCAGAGTACTGATAAACTTCAACATATTTTGTATTATTATTTTTCTAAATATCACACCAGCAAAAAGAAGCTTTCTACTAATAGATGTCTCTGATATAAAATATAACCAAGGGTTTTGGTGTAAAGGTTCTTGTCACTTCATTAATTACATGATTTTTCTTTATACATCATGGAGAACTGGTGATACTTGTTCCCAGAAAGCCTAAGATCTCAATTCATTTGCCAGGTCCATTTCGTTTCAATTGGTCATTCATCATTTTTTTTTATTTTATATGGTGTTTGCATCAGCGTTACTTACCATGTGGACTCAGATCATACAAGTTTTTTGAGTCACAAATACAGAAGAGTTCTTGAAAAATCTCCTGCATGGAGAATTCTGTGTTCACCATAAGCTTTTGGATATGTTAAAAGTTTCTCTGTTTTCATCTTGTTGGAAGATCTAGGATGTATAAACTCTCTGTACATTTCATCTCTTTTTGAGATATGAAAGGTGCAGTTCTCAATAAATGTGTAGGCGCATGTAAAATTAAGGTATTCTAAACTAATATACTGATCAGTAAAATTTTGCCTAAGAGATTTGTGTGTCTTGCTACGGATTTTTCTTGATAATTTCTTCCTCAATTTTTATATGTATTCATCTTTCAAATATATTTCAGCCCCCCCCCCCCATTTTTAGACTTTATTCGCTATTTCAAGGTCATCATATCGTCTTCAAACGCCTCTATCAATCGCCAATATTGATATCCTCAGTTCCTTCTAATGAATTGATTTCTTCTATTAAAGGGTTATGCAACAAAATGGTATCTACCTTAACACTATCAACTTCAAAACAATTTCACTTGATTTCGAACATACCTTGTAAATAACACAGGGCCGCTGCCATCATTCCAACAAATTTTAGACCAAAACCATATTTTTCCAGGCAGTGAATGTTTATGCGAGATACTATCGAGGGGCTTACTGAAGTCTATAGTCATGACTCACAACTTTGTATCATTTTTCTCAGCAACTGCAATCGAGTAAATGGCACTTTGATCAACACCACCCACCCATGTGTCTTCCATGAATAACACCCTTCTGTGAAATATTGACCCATGAAAGGATGACATTGTATAATATTTTAGCTAATATTTCACCAAACATTTTATATAAAGTGTTAAAAACGGATAATGACCTTAGGTTTTCTATGGGTATACGGTTCTTGTCTTTTTTTTTAAATTAACGTTAAATTACCCAGATTTTTACATTTATCCAATTTTCACTCAGCGATCCCTCCGACGTAGGCTTTTTTTGTTAATAAACTCCTATCTCTGCTATTGCTTACATATAAACTTCAAAAACAAGACCGATATAAAAATCAGTTGGTTAACTTTTTTTATTATCCACCTTAATGTGTATCGTGTTAATTGAGTCTTCATCAAAGTTTTATTATTATTATTTCATATCAGGACTTGCCCAATAAATGCAGTTATAGCCATGTATAACCCACATGTATCAAATACATAACATAGAGGAAAAACTAACTTTGCAAAAGATTAAAGGATTATAAGCAAGGGGGTGAATTTATATGTTCATTAACTACGTGCAATTGCACTCATTCATACAATTATTGTTTTTGTGCATGCAAAAATTATCATGTTCTAAAGGGATAAATGCAACATTGATGTCGTGTTATTTCTTCAATAACTGCATTAACATAAATGGCTTTAAAGGAAACCCTGTAGACTTTAACGATACAAATTGCTCTTGTGAGTGTGAATATATATAAATGAGTGAATAAAACCAAGTCATTTTTTAGGAAAGCAAACTTTTTTAAATTTAAATTTATATGCTTCATGACATAATGTGTCCACCTTCATAATTTTCATATTAATGATGCCATGCGCTCATTTTTTAAACTTAATACTCCAATAAGCGGTATATACCTATGAAATGACACTTCTTTTTTTTTCAATTTCTAACGTTTATTGTGAAAAAATGGTCACCAAATTAATCTTCAAAATAGTAGACACATATTTCCCATCTCTCAGACAATTAGTGAATGCTGCACAAAAAAATTGGCCGTCTTTGGCCGCAAACCAATCATCGAGCCATTTTTCGTCTTCTGCGTGAGAATTGAAGCGCTGTTCTTTTAATGCGTGACCCATCGATGCAAACAAGTAATAATCTAATGACACCAAGTCTGGTGAGTAAGCCGCATGCACCAACAGTTCCCAATCACACGTCTCCACCAATTCCCGGGTCGATCTTGTTCGATGTGGTGGTGCACTGTCGTCAAGAAAAATTACATGGTGACGCCGATAGAAATATTATGGACGTTTTTGGTGTATAGCACTGTTCAAATCGGTCAGTTGTCGTTGGTAGAGCGCATCGTCAGCTGTTTCACTGGGTTTTAACAACTGGAACTAAATCATAACACGCTGATCCTAGAAAACACACAGAATCACCTCGCAGCCAAAACGATCTGTTTTGGCTAATGTTTTAGGGTTGTGTCCGGATGGACCATACAATCGTTTACGCTTAGAGCATGTCCACTGTAAGCTTCTACAAGCACTTGATGTGCTTCAGAAGCGTTTTTTTTTTTCAAACGATAACAGAAAATCAACGAAGTCCGCATATCGTAGTTTGAAGTCACGAAATTTGACATTTTTAAGAACGAACAAAACTGTGTTGTTGTATAAAACTTCACAATCAATGATCTGAAAATTGTTGCCAGCTGACATTAAAAAAATGACATTTGGGATGGTTTAAAAATACTCCTAGCGACATCTGTTGCCTAATAGCTGAAAGTTGCATTTCATAGGTATAAACCTAATATTTGGCCTAATAACATGGCTTTTAAATTGCTACCTGATATTTTTTTTAAATAGACTATGCCATTGATTGAAAAGTAGAAAACCCAATAAATATCGTTGTGCGTATAAGTTTAAAAAATGATTTCATGACGTTACAAGTAGAAAAATAAAGTAGGTGGAAATAAAGGAATTTGTTTATATATAATAAAATTGAATTACACAGAGGAGATAAATAAATAAGCATAATTCATACAAGTACAAACAAGATTAATAATTGTAATAATAGTACGAATATATGATAATTCTAAATACAATGCTTGTTTACGAGGTGCGTTAGAAAAGTAATGAGACTAAAGTTTTTATTTTTTTTAAACAATAATAATATCCTCTTCAAAGTAGTTCCCTTAGTCAGCTTTACACCGGTAGAGTCGTTGTTCCCACTCATGGTAGCTGTGATAGAAGTCTTCAATTGGAATGGCTTTTAACTGGTCGGTCACAATCTATTGAATATTCTCCAAAGTTCCAATAGGATTTTCTTTTAAGAAAAACTTTTTAATTTCGGGGAAAGAAAAAATTTACAAGGACTAAAATCAGGTGAATAAGGCTTTTTTCGATTGTCCTTTTCAGTTGTGAAGTTTTTCGGCACCAATTTGGCAGAAATCTTTTGCATGTTTAAACCGTCTGTCAAAATTTGATGTACGGTAAAAATGTTGAAAAAGGTTCATCTTCAACGTGTTTTCTCAGCGGAAAACTTGTACTCTTGATAATCAATGTTATCCATAGGCATGTTTCAAATTTTCAAAAGTTACACTTGCAGATTCACCAAGTTTAACACAAAACTCTGTTGCACAATGTTCCTCTAAATTCCGATTTTCCATTTTTGCAACACATTTCGTATAATGTATTGTGGGCCTACAGCAAAAGTGTAGCTAGTCACTTCTTGTCAACAATGAGTTTTTTATCTCACATTAATATGCCAAAATGATACTCTTTGGGAATTTAAATATTTGTATTAGTAACATCTTCGTATCAAAATTGTGACCCTATAATAAATATCTTCATTTTTGGAAACTTTATTAGTCGATATCTCAAAACAGTAACTTTACACCTGTTACACTTTAGCTTCACTTCAGGTACATGGTATGTACATGTATATGTTGGTTACTTTGAATTGATCATGAACAATTTCTAGAATACGAGTCGCTATTTTTAAATCAAAATATAAAAAACTCATTGACAAGACTGTTACAAATAAATTTGCATTAGATTTAAAATTGAGACCAATTTTGTAGCTATATTTAAAGACAAAAATGCTAGGCTAGATAGTCTATTTTATATTTATTATAAAATATTTTTGGTGAAATTTCCTTTATTGAATGTTTGTAGATCCAGCCATACTAAACATTATGTTTCGAGTAAATGGCAAAATCCTTTGAATGCAACATTAAATATTATATATGGAAGTAATAAAAATACATGAGTTGCCTTTTTTTTTTTCTTCTTTTTTCTTTTTTTACTTTTATGTCCTTGGCGTATTTTATAATTTAATTTAGGATTGTGATGATTACTTTTTATTAATACAGAATTAATTTAAATACTAATTTTATGTTGACTTTCCTTTGTCATTTGTTTCATAAATGTATCAAAAAGAGTGAAGAGTTTGAGCAATTGATAATGGTTACATAGTTTTCAATTCATACCCCAATAATTATGTGTACATTTCTATGTGGTTAAATATAGTCATTTGGCCTTGTGTTGGAATGTAAATATAAGTACATACATGCATGTGTACTAATAAATTATAAACATTCAAGAAGATAGAAAAACATATGCTCAATATTTATTCATTCCTCAGTAAATGAAGACGAAATGTTTCCCAGTAAACAAATAAATATCTATGCATTTGCTCCTTAAATTAATGCGTAATATACTGAAGGATTTACAAATCAATGTCATATGATATTAATACTCTGCACTTGAAGACAATTATTTTGTATGAACAAAAAGGCGTATGGAAATCGAAAGACATAAGTTTCAAACTTTGAGAGACATGAGGGGGTAACTATTTTAGGATGAAGTGAATGTTTTCATAGTCTAGCCTGGACTAATGTCAAATGAGTTCCCATGCTTTTATTGAAGTAAATACTTCTCCATTCCTTACTTAGGCCCCTCAATTAGCAACTACAATATATGAATAAAGTTGAATTAAGGAATATTTACATTAATAAGACATTCCTTGTAATCAATTTTATATTATAAACAGCTATAGATAGGTGTAATGATAGACATACACATGATGTAAATGTTGAAAAAGTAGTGCATTTACGATCTAGGCACATGTATGTGATCAAGATAATCAGCTAATCAAACATCAATGCACTATAGTTTCTCATGTCTATCAATTTTTTTTTAGATCAAAATTTATTACTTAGCACTTTATAAACTGATTTAGATAAATATGTATGCAAATAAAAATCAATGTAATTAGTCAATTCAAGTATGTGAATTATGTGTAATACATGAAAAAGAGTAAACAAATATATAGAACGTGATTGGGGAATTCGACATACCTACTTTTTGAAGTTAATGTAAAATTGCATTACCAAAATATAAATTTGATTAAATCAATGGATTGTATTCAGATTATATTTTTTCAAGAAGAAAAAAAATATCAGAAATTTACAAGTTCGTCGGAGCTACATAAACACAGAGGGAAATGAGTTGTCAAAAAAGAGGGATTCCCCATCAGTTGGTAGCCTGCAATATATTTGTATTTATTGAAGACAAATCCACTTTGTATGTTTTTCTTTATAATGACATTACCTATAGAGTGTTTTCACTGGTTTAACAGCATATTGTACAATGAACCAAAAGCAACACTATGTTGGTGTTAAGTGCTGATATATTTACCTAATGAAATTGAACAGTTTCCAAAAATCACTTCATCCAATGGCTTTAAAAGAAAAAACTAAGGTAAAAACCTGCATAGAATACAACTTGACACCGATGAGAATAATGAGTAATATATGAATAAGATCTAATTCATATGTAGATACTCAAAATCTCCATGAAATGATTAAATTTGTAAAATTAATTATGTTTTGAATCGATGAAGGGCCAGAAAAATATCTTATCATTGCAAAAGTAATGATTAATTTATTGACTATACTATATAAATTTGAATGAATGTATACATAAGTAGGGTTTGAGATTTTTGATAGACAGAAAAGGTATAAGTTCTTTTATTTGTCAATCATATTCTGAGATCAAAATGCACACTAGTAGTTCATCATTTTCCTAACTTTTAAAGAAACAAAGAAACATAATATCTTCCATAAAAGAAACATTTCAAGTTTTAGAGAGATATGCAACACACTCAGGGCTCGTTTTGAATGAAACTAAAATGGAAATTCTTACCTGTATACAATCTCCACTAATGGAATCGTTTCCCTCCTTAAAATACTCTTCATCCGCGACCCTTCTAGGTATAACGATATCGAAGAACGGCTCTGAGACTGCGAATAACTGCAACACAAATAATATCATAGAGTCTGTCCGTAAATCAACATCATTTTATGACAACTCGTGTATAAATATACTTGACAAAATTAATATATGGAATGGAATGGTCGTTCCCCGTATTATTCACTTACTTAGGCATACTCCATACTCAAATATCACAACGGTTGAACTGCAAGAGCTCCAGAAAAAAATTATATGGGGTAATAAGAGAGCTTATGTCTCAAACAATCGTTTGTTTGCCCCAACCTCACAGTGGGGTCTAGGGCTGAAGCGAGTTGAATCAGAGAGGATGACTTGTCCTGGTTGTTAAGACTTCGAGGTAGCGATGACTTTTGGGCAGTGCCCTTTAAGGAAAATTTTAAGAAGCTTTTGTTCGAGGACATAATTTTCATGAGCCCTCAAGAGCTCTTCAAGACATCTACCCATTGTGGACAATATTGGAGAGCGATGTCCTCTTCGTGAAAGGAAATAATTGGCGCAGTTCTTCCTTTATTAAGGTACCATGTTGAAGTTACAAGGATCATAGCCTTGTAACTTTAACACCAGGATAAACTCAAGGGACGAATTTTTAGTGTCCCATCATTTCATATCTATAGGCCAAGTTCTCAGGGATGTGGAAGGGAATAATCCGCTCAAGTTCCTACAATTAAGAAAAATAAAGAAAATTATAAGGCAGTCATGGCAGGAGGTCATGGATCCCACAACACCCTTATATATTACCCTCAATAACTTACCACTTTCCAAAATTCAAGGAGCGCAACAAAACAGCTTCGTGGAAGATCGCCCAGAGCACTTAGTCCGCAACTGCTTTTTGCGTTTAGGATGCACATCGATGGGATTCGTTCTTAGCAGCTCCAGGACTTTATTCAAAAATCTGTTTTTGAACTCGTCGGAGAGGTGCCTCTGCTACAAAATAACGACTTCGTCCCTCTTCGTTAACTAATCCATGGAGAGAAAAGAGGAGAGAAACTCCACGTTTTGAGGACAAAGCCTTGAGACCACGAAACATCTTTTCTTGGACTGCACTAAAGTGGCTCCCCTGGTGAGGCTCACCACGGAGAGCATTAAAAACGTATTCGAGGCCCCACTCGCTGTAGCTGAGCGGCTTGTTCTCACCTCACCCAAACCAATGGAAAATAGAGGGAGTCGTCTGCAAGGTTCTGCATATTCTGTATGCTGCACGCCCCCATCGAACAGGAATCCTGGTGGGTATTGACAAGCTTCTGGATCGTACCTTCGCCGTCCTAGCAGAGCTGGATGAGGACGGAAGCTACCATTTGCAGAGTTTGTAAATATCTTAAGATAAGAACCGGTTCCTAAGCTATCTCCCCCTTAACCTTATTTATTTACCTTTGTTCATGAACGACTCGAAATAAATATTTTTTACTACTTATATTATTAAAAATAGTAATTTATATACTAAAGTCTTATTTTGAAATATATTCATGCATGTAAAAAGAAAAGGATTTTAATTCTTACAAAATTTGGTTGTTTATGACCCCCCAAGATGGCTAACTTCAAGTGGCAATGATTTACTGTCTTCTGTATATTATATTATTACGATTATTGTATTTATTGATTTTTACATTATCAAAAGGGTAATTCCATTAAACGCTAGGAATCTCTCTTTTCGAAAATTCGAAATATAATGAGGGAAACATATTTATAATATAATTATATTATCTACAAACTTAAAATTCATGTCATATATGACATGAATTGACTCTATATATACACGATACATGATTTAAAGCAGCTGATCCTACGTATTATGAACTCAAAAAGGGTATTAATATTATTTCTGATTTTGATGCATAAAAATATATTAAATAAAGGATTGCACGCCCTTTTTTTGAATTTTGAATATTTATAAGTAGTAACGATTGGTTTGCGATTGGTAAAATTTATAAATATATAGTATATCTGAATAATAAATTCTGCATAATATTAACAAGTTGGCAACAAGGAAAATAAAGAAGGGTAGCCACCAGTTGTTTTTCCCAATTTTTCCTTTCCCTTTTGTCAGTCGAGGTTGCGAGTGAACAAAAAAGCTCGACGTGATAGTCAATCATCAATGATGATTCATCATCACGTCGAGCTTTTTTGGCCACTCGCAACCTCGACTGACAAAAGGGAAAGGAAAAATTTGGAAAAACAACTGGTAGCTACCCTTCTGTATTTTCCTTGTTGCCAACTTGTTTATATTTGGCAGAATTTATTATTTTGATATACTATATATTTATAAATTCTACCAATCACAAACCAATCGTTACTACTTCTAATATATTCAAAATTCAAAAAAAGGGCGCGCAATCCTTGATTTAATATATTTTTTATGCATCAAAATCAGAAATAATAATAATACCCTTATTGAGTTCATAATACGTAGGATCAGCTGCTTTAAATCAAAAGAGTCAAAAGATGAAAATCAGCTGAAGGGAGAATACACAGTGTTTTTGTTTATCCCAAAAAGCTCGTCGTGCATATACATACATATTTATGTACCGTATGTACATACAACTCGGATATCTTCTTTTATTTTTAAACACTTTGACAAACTAACACGATGAGCTTTTTTGTGCACTCTCAATAGGGAAAGGGAAAATTTAGAAAAACAACTGGTGGCTACCCTTCTGTATTTTTCTTGTTGCCAACTTTTTAATATTGGGCAGAGTTAAATAAAAATAAGAATTAAATAAACTATCCCCATAATTAATCTCGTTTATCTGTTACAAAAGGATTTAAAGAAAAAATATTGCTATTTACAAAAAAAAAAAGCTGTTTTGGACTCGTATTGAAACGGTATTTTTTACTATCTTCTCTAAAATGACTTCAATCTACTAGATATCTCAAAGTTGAATCAAAGTTGGGTAGAATTTGTAACTAAACAAAGAAAGCAAATGCAATTATGATATCATTTTCCCATTACTTCTGACAGAATATCTGTGTCTATTTAAGTTTGGACATATTTTTGATTCACTCAAACTTCAGTACTTCTAAAACAGTAACACATATATCTAGTTGGTATGCATAATTCCTCAGACATTGATAGCCCATTTGAATTTAAAAATAGTATCACCATTTCAGACCAACTCAACACTTGATGATGTTTATTCAATTTTGAATTTAAAGGAAAAGTTGTTTAAAGCTAGCTTCTTTTCAGCATACATATTACATTCAATGCAGCCTTTTGTGTTATTTGCATTTCATTAAAATCTTCTTTATCGTGACTTTCTACTCCTATTTCCTGAACGTTCAAATAAATAAATCAGGAGCTGTACATATAAATAAGAATTATGTACAACTACTTTATTTAAGGGTTACATATATTATGTAGTAATATGGTAAACATCTAATGAATTTTGGGATTTTTATTTTTTTATAAGAATGAACGTGTAACACGTGGTTTTACATTACTTATTCTTATGTGAATCAATTTAATACAGACACTTAAGAATATTGTTCCTGTAATAGTTATCTAATGTAAGAAATATTTTAAATATATAAAAAGGTCTCAACTTTAGATAAGTGTCACTATTTGATATATTGTTTTTCTTAGAATAAATGAAACTTCAGCAGAAACTTACTTATTATTTTCATAACATCATATCATCAAATGAGAACCATTATTCATTTTTTCTTCCGCCCAGAGGATTGGTTAAAGAGGTACATTATTTAGCTACGCACATTTATTCACTTATTACCCTCATTAGTTTTAAAAAAATATATAAAGTTACACCCACAGATGCAACAAAGCCGCCTCATTCAAAGCTCAAAGAAAAAAAAAGAATTTACTGCATTAAAGATACATATATATATATATGTATATATATATATGTAAGACGAGCTTGTTCGAAATATCTCACCAACATCTTGTTTGTACTAGAATATTCTTACCAAAAGCAGAATTTAGAATTAGGTGGACGACTTTGAGTAGACAGTGCACTATACAGATTTTTTAAAATTTTGTATGGAAAAAATCCAAGTCACTTACATACTATAGAACGTTCCAAGAAGCGGACTGTCGAACAAAGAGGGGATAAAAAATTCAGTTCAAAATATTCTGAAACGTTTTCAAATCAAATTAAGTCAGTTTCTCAATATACCTTTCATTAATTATCATAATAGTGACTTGAGTCGAATAGAGGAAAGAAGAAGATTGAGGGGCCACAACTGCCAACTGCCATTTTAATTGTTTGAACCGTATATATTTAAATATTTAGTCTGTACTGTGATTCCAAATAAACATGATTTTTGGTTTCAAGGAAGAATCTGATTTTGAAGTTCCACTTTCCCCGTTGTTATTATATATATGTACTCTAATATTTAATTATTACTCTAATATATAATTATTAATGATCTATAAATCTTGTTTGAGTTTTGATGGAAAAACTAACTCTATACAATTTTCACGAATGTATAACATCATTTATTATTCCATTATAAATTTGATAAATTAAAACGAAGCAAATAAAATATAGATGGAAAAGCACCAACAACTAAATATTCACAGTTTGAACAAACAAAATGAGGTCTGATCTGAATATACATACATATATTAAATTATTTTAAAGGATCAGAAAATAAAATCTTGAAATAAGAAATTTAGATAAATCCTTTTTTAAACTATTTTTTTGTCTTGAAATACTTTTTATTTCTTTATTTAAATATATTTATAAACCTTATTTATTTTACTTCGGAATAAAACAACAAAAATGCTCAATGATATTATTCTCTACAACTATTCGATTATATAGCATTGGTACGATCTATGTATGTAATATACCTATGTAAATATCTTCATTATTTTCTTTATGAAAAAATGTAGGGAAGCATACTCAAAATGAAATTTTAAATATATGGGCTTTAGATATTAGTACATCCAAGTGCATATAACTTAAGATGCCCACTGCTAACTAAATAAATATACCAGGTTAAATACTTGTTGTGTACAAGCTCCTTTGCTTCAGCATTCAAATTAATAAAGGCGCAAATTTGTTTTGTCAATCCTGCAATGAACATTTATTATTTACTTAGATGATGTTTATCCCTCAACTCATCCGTAAGATAATTTGATGAATCATTCTCGACGATAAAAACACAACTTTAGTTAGCATTTTATTTATCTATGAACAAATAAATATTCTTACTATGGGTAAACGGATCTAAATGAGAAATTTATGTTGTTTAATTGATTTTAAGCAAATAATTCCTGGAAACAAAAGATTAGGACAAAGAATTGACTCATCAAAAAGTTTAAATGAACTATATAGTTATATGTAGCATTCAAAACGAATTGAGAAATGAGTTGCAAGTGCATTTGATTGATGATTTAGATAGATTTATAGGTAGGTAAATGAATTCTACATAATGTTAATACAGTTGAGAAAGTCATTTCGAGCATTCAAATATCCTTTTCATCAAAATTTCATTTCAAAGATAGTCTGTTTTATAAAGTAATAAAACACTATTATGGCATTCATACTTTCGTTTACAATACATTAAGTCTTTTTGGAGATACAATAGGGATATTTAAATAAATATAGACAAAGGATACAACATATATGCATATGCTTTTTCCTCAATTTAATGAAGATACAAAAATAACATGGAAAAAATCGAAATTCATATATATTATATCTTGATGCATTCATTTTATACTACTACAAATATAACTAATTTTATGAAAATATCCATAAAGCAATTTGGTATTAATGTTAATGCTTACTTATTTCCAAAAAGTTACTACTTTTCAACAAGGTGAAATAAAAATTTAATGTATTGTGTCTCATAAACTCTTAATAGGGTAGTTTTTTCCATGATCTCTTTTGTATATCAAATTAATATTCATAGAATATTGATTATTATAATAAATGGCTTCTATGTTATTTACCATTTAGGGTTTTCTGTCCGTTCTCTCTGTTGTAAACACCATAGTAAAAGATACTTTACGTAATCAAATTAATACCCGTTTAATCAATTTTAGTCTTTACATTTGTACAATAAACTATTCCTTAATATCAGGGGAAATAAATCATCATCTTTACTTAGAACATACAATATATGTAATCAATTTATTGAATCTATCATTTAATTCCGAGTCAATATTAAATATGTGAAAATATAGCAAAGATAGTTTTGTTTTAATGACTTTAAAACTCGTAGTTAAGTCTACATTGTACACGTTATACATACAACGTAGTCCAAGTTTTAATTGATTAAATGTAAATAATATTGTATTAATAAATATCGATACTAATGCAATTTCATAATCCATTAATACATTGATACTAATAATACACATAAAGGTACAAAATAAAAGAGCTGTGTCCATATGTAACTGGTAATTTTTTATACTTTTTTCCCCCCTCTCCTTTTGCGTTTAAGAGGTGTGTTAACTTGCCATTATTCCAGATTCACAAACTACGTTCTATCACCCATATTTAAAATATATACTTATTATGACTCAATGCATACAACTGTAAAAAATGAATCAAAAATATATTTTATTCAAGGTCAATTGTAATTTTCCTTGTACATAAAATAAAGGCCCTTAGTCTGTACCTACGTTCCTTCATGAGTCAGAATTCCATTCCATTATTATTTTCCTATTTATTTACGCATAGATACCTATGTTTCTACACTTTAAGATTTTTGCCTTTATAAAGTTGTATTTAAATCAATGTTATCATATAGACTACATAAACCCTCTAGAACCATAAAAATAAAAGTTCAATAACTCATTAATCAAACAAACTCATTAAACTTCCAAAGAGATAATAAAAACGAAGATGTTATTTATCCTCGAATAAAAGTTATAAAAAAAAGTAATTTTTAACTTTTGTTCTTTTTTTTTAAAAAAAGATTAGATGTTTTTTAAAATTAAATACATTTTGCAAGGAAAATGTCTATTCTTGTATTTTACTCAAAATATATATCAAAGTTACAAAAATAATAAAAATAACTCATAAAATTAATGGAATTTAAATTTTTGAGAATTTTATCTTATATGAACAATTCCCAGAAAATGCGCCATAGGAAAACTTGTCGTAAGAATCTTCATAATAAATACAAATATATATTACATTAAAAATATTATTATTGAGCATTTCTAGATCATCTGTTTCGTGATTTGAACATATTCATATGTCAATATTTGGGATTATTTTTTATTGGGAAAATACTTGTACACAATTTTTTACGAGTTCAATAATTGATCAGACAATTAAAGAGGGAAGTGACAATTCCAAATTAACCAGCTTTTTGTACATTTTAATTATGTAACTTTGTGCACCTCCTGGATGTTGTACATATGTTATACAAAAATAAATTGCCTTGAGCAAAAAATAAATGATAACATAAATACATCATCTCTTTTTCCTTGGGCAAAAGTATGTTAATATAGTTTTTGATAAATGACATTCCTGATAGGGAGTTTTGATACATTCCAATCAACACCATTTCAAAATAAAAATAAAAATAAAGTTTTTTTATAATCATACCTTTGTAGAGTGTATATATATATACATACATGTATAATAATATTTATTATTTTACTTTTTTAGCATAAAAAAGAACTTTTTCCGTTTTTTGGAGTTTACTCTAGTCTTTGTTCCTTTTGTGCAGCAAGTTCATTTCGTTTGTACACTAGTAGCATACTACTGTTAACACACAAATAATAATTTAACTATTTTAATTATCTTTAAAAATTGTATTTATTGCAATAGAGGGAGAGTACACCTCTATCAAATCCCCTTTTTTTTGACTGTATCAACTCACTTTTCTTTGGCTTTTTGTATATTTGCTTTGTTTACAAAGGTATGAGTTATTTCAAGGATTAAAAGTATTTCTATAGAATTTTAGTTCTTTCAATTTCTTTTTACATAGAATAATAAGTTTCTTTGAAATTTTAACCCTTTTAAAAAATGAGATACAGCCTTTTAATTACATATTGATAAGTATTCTGTGACCCATTATAAAATACAAGGGTTCATAGTTGGATCACTCGTAAATAAGTAAAAAATGAGACATATTAATAGATCAAAATGAAATGAAACCATGGATTAGGAACTAAAACGACAGGTATTGTAATTAAATAAAACGTGTGGAAACTTACAAATTGAAACTTGGACAATCTGCTTAAACAATTTACAACTTGGTCACAACGAAATATCGTTTATGTATACATATAATAGATGATAGACTAAATATGTAAATACATTTTGATAGATACAAAGACATTTGTACATTTAAGATACAGCGAAGAATGGATAATTATGGCCTTTCGTTTGTGCAGTTATACTTTGAGTCTCAAGAAACTTATCTCCATTTACTCTTATTTATACTATGAAGTGCCAAATGTGCTTAATGAACAATAATTAGGAACTTAGTTCATTGCCAATTGTATACATTAATTAAATCGAGAGTATAGTCACATATGGAGACATAACAATGTATGTACGTGGGTATTCAAAACATTAATTAAATAAACTAACCATTAACACATTAAAAATTATTTTGGTTATTAAAACCAGAGTTGGTATTTTTTTTTTTACAAAATAACAAAATCAGAAATCGTCTGTTTGAAAATATTTTTCAGAGATCCTATTTACATATATGTAATATAAGTAAGCTGATTGTAAGTAACCTGGATCAGCTACAAGGGATAGAGGCTCTATACATTTTTTAAAACAATCAAATTTGGGATAGTTAAACAAGAAAAAAATCCTCTCAGATTTGAAGATCAATCTACATAAAATGTATCTGTTAATTACTAATTACTCATGAAAATGTACTTTGTACCCATAAGAGTTAGGCCTTTTCTAGTCATGACATAGATTAAACTAGCAATATTTTTTTCTATAACACTTATAAAAATGTACTACTTCAATGATAAATTCTATCCATATTTATTTATTTTTTTACCATTTTATTGACCCAAGTATAATTTTAGAAATATGATTCAAATCATTGATTTACAAAAACAAAACAATTTCTTAAAATTTAGATTTTTAATCATTAAACTGTAGGGATTTTCATATAATAAATAAAAAATTATTAATATTACAACCAAAAATAGTTTGTAATGTATTAATTGCTCTAATATCCAACATTAACCTATTAATGCTGAGAATTCCTTGGCAATCATTTTGACTCTTCAACAATTTAATATTCTTAATTTTCATGTAAACAAAAATTTTGGACAACGTTTATCTTTATTTTTTGGCCGGTAGTAGAAGTAAAGGCCGACATGTATACTATTTCGAATAGTTACTTAAGAAAAAATAATACTTTTAATTTTGAGTGACATGCTTGCATACATTCCGAATGAAGTGAAACTTCACCCACAGTGCAAAAATAAACTGTTCGCAATTTACATTTGTGACATCTGTGCTAATAGTACTTTCCTTTATATGGTCCAATAGTGTTGATTGCTGAATTTCACATCATTGTTGCAGGACCCTGGAACAACACCTGGCCTTTTACGAGATGTTCCATATTTTTTAGGCTGGTCAAGACTAGTTTTTTATAACATTTTATTAAACCGTTTCCATTATTTTGTCTTTAGTAGAGTCTTTATCCATTGACTACCTGAGTATTGAAATTCCTTGCACTATTTTTTGGATCGGATTTTGCTGCGATACGCTGCTACTTGCTATTTGATCTTTATTTTTTGGTCGGTAGTAGAAATAAAGGCTGGCAAGTATACATGACACTTGGCTATATTCTAATATATTTATTGTAAATTTTTAATAATGGTAGAATACTATAATTCATTTTAATGACAATCATTATTCCCCTCATTAAACAATAGGTCAAAAAGTTCATATAGATATAACATCATGATGTTAAGTACCATAATTGAAAGTAGTTTGCAGTTCTTCACCATCGTTCGTTTATTCCAATAAAATGTATAATACATCACTTGACGATAATTTAAACAGGTATCAACCCTCAATAGAACATTTACTAAATTTTAATAACACTTTTTGAATAATGTATTTTTCATTTTGGTGGCAAAAAATTAGTTTTGCTGCGTAGGTATTAAACTTGTCACTAGAGATTAATTGGTTAAGTGAAAAAAAAATTGTTAATACCTAGGTATATGTAGTTAAATCTATTTTGATCATGAAAAAATTACCGGGTTATTACTTATTAATTTGAATAATATCACGCTTCACTTTCCATAATTATATTTTTTTAAATATTTCTATTGATTTCTTTGATAGTATTTGATTCGATGTAGATCATAGAACTCAGCTTTCTTAGATATTGACTTAGTAACTTTTTTTGAATTAACTATATGTTTTTATATTAATCCTGTACGTCTAGCTCTGCATTCAAATACATTAATCCCATAATCTTGTTATATATGTAATTGGGGTCACAAAAATGATGTGATCATCCTAGCATATATTTTTTAACCCAGAAATTGGAAACTTGTAGCCTATTGAAACTTTTATTTTCTAGATAGTTAATATTATCAAAAGTATTACATATTTAATAAATAAGGTGTAACAAACTGTTGACTAGTGTTATCTCAATATAAAATAATTTCTTCAGATCCCAAGTATAGTATGGCGTATCAAAATATTCATTCAAATTAAAGTAAAGGTGTATGTTTAGAAATGCTCAATAATAAGGGTCTTAAATACATGATTAAAAAATGCCATGGGAAATTAAATCCATTTTTGGCATTAACATAAAATTTTGCTACGAATAAGTTAGTTTTGATATGGATTTCCATTATTTTTAATTCCTATTTTGTTGGCTCTATTTCTTTTAATGGTTCAGTATATGCCATTTTTGGACTTTCATAGTTATCCTTACACAATTTCAACTGTCTAAAGGCTGTCAATATTGAGTTTATTCAACACAAAGAACAATGTGACAAACATACATCGAAGTTATTAATGCCCAATTCCCCAAATTCATTTTGTAATTCATGCTTCAAATGTTTTGTTTTGTTAGGAAAGTGCTATTCTAATAAAAAATATACGCAAGTCTATCTTTTACTCCAATATATGTATATCAAAATTTCAGCCAAAATAAACTCAAAAAGTATAATTATATTCATTTTATGATTTTTTTTATAATTTCATTGGCTTTTTACAACGGTTGAAGAAATCTTTTGCAGAGTACATTTCCATTTAGTTCGAAATAAATACAAGTCTATATATATATATATATATATATACACCTATATTTTTTAGATATATTTAAATGTAAGAAAGAAAAAGAAACGAAGCTTTTACAATTTGTTATTTTCAACTTCAATATCTGTTTTATATTATATACATATATATAGTATATATATAATACCATTCAAAATTGTTGTAGCTAACAACTAAAATTTTATTTGAGCATCAGTGTTGAAAGGATGTATTTTTTTAAAAAAAACTGATGATAGCGTTACATCATATTGAGAATAGAAAATATTAATGGTAAAATATGCTAGAAAAGATGAAAGAAATTTTATTGGTTTACTATCGTTTTCAAACCAAGATGTTTTAACCAAATGGAAACTTTGAATTTCATTTGATGAATTGACTATATGTTGAAATTGTCTTTTTGAAATATGTAGAATCAGTGCAATTTTGCTTATACTCGCAGTATACATATATAAACATTACAAATGGTGAACGTTAGTCTATAAATATTATTCATTTATTAGGATTTTTTAAACAGTTCAGCAATGGAGTTTTAAAAAACAAACACAGTTTATAAAATAATTTTTTCGAAGATATAATAGAATCTTCTTTAAATAAAAATGAAAAATCCCAATATTTTTTAACATAAATGAGTCAATATTTTTTTTCTCTTTCATTACTTTATGGTTACTGTTTAAAACAGTGTTTCTCAAACTTTTTTGTCCCAAGGTACATTAATGAGATAACTCAAACCATGGGGTGAATCATTTAAATTATTTTTTCCTTCTATTATCTCAAAAATCCTATAAATATACATTTCACAGTGTATCTGGCAATTCTCCGAAGCACACTATTGTGCCGTGGTGCACAGTTTAAGAAATATTTTTTTAAGCCGTTTGAATACTCATGTAGAAAATATTTATTAAATATAATTTTGTAGTTTAGTTTTCTTTCGAAAATGCAAAGTAGGTCCATTTTTCGGGGGGAAAAGAGATGCATAAAGACTTAAGCTCATTAAAAAGGCCTATATAGATCAATATCATTTTTTTTGTTATGGAACCTAGAAAAGTGTTCTTTACCTGAGCTTATTTTTGATTGTATTGCAATTTTTCGTGTAATTCTATTACAAAAAAAGTGAAGGGAAATTTATAGATAAAATAAAAATGATATTGATGGTTATATCAAGATCAATAGTGTATATATAAAGGCGAATTTATTACAGTTGTAACACTTTTTGCTTTGGACTCAATTAATAGAAACAAAGGAGTTAGATGCACCAAGTTCAAAACAGCCTACTTTCAACTCTTTGTTATTGATTGAGTTTACTTATAGAATTTACCGGCCAGTAGTTTTTTCACAAATTACATTTGAATGTGAACGATCCAATGTTGTCTCTTAGTCGAAAAGGGTTGCAAGTTTTTAAAAAAATTGAGTGTGAGTAAAAAATAAGACTAAATAATATTTTCTGAGTAACAGATAATTAAACTTTTCAAGGTGTTAAATAAATTATATATTTTCAATTCATTATTGTACATTAAGATATTGCAAGATTTTTACTATAGACCACTGACCAGTTTTATTTCTTCACTTCACTGGCATGTACTCTCACGCTAACCCTATTTTGCATCCCAGAGGTATAAAATAATCCAAAAGAATAAACAACACGTGTACAATTGCAAAAATTGTTTCAACTGAGCCTTTTGTACAGGACGTTACATTCTCAAATATCTCCTCGAGCTTTGAATTTTAATAAATTACATCGAATAACAGCAAAAAAAATCAATTACTCAAATGATATAAGTTAAAACAGTGAAAACTGTGGTACATGAAATCCATTATTACAAAAATAATGTTCCTTGAAAAAGTTACTATTTTCCATCAAATATATCAAAGAAAAGTAGACAAAAATATCTTATTTTGTTTGTTAATAATCTTCACTATTTTATATCTTTGTATGTTCGAGAAAAAAGACTCTTTGCAACTATGTTATTACTGGTACCTTCTACTTTTGGAGTAAATACGTATACTATATTAATTGTATGACTTTGTTTACAAATACTCTTCTTGATCTATAAAATTTTTTACAAGGCAAAGAAAAGAAAATGGAAGAGCAATCACACTGTCAATAAAAAAATAATAATAAATGTGTCACTATTTAGTCAATTCATCTTCCTTCTTTTGGATCTATGGTAAATATTTGCCATATTGTATGAGTGGTATAATAATGATCGAAGCAGAAAATAAAACAAAATTTATGGATCCATTACTGAATATCAATCACTTTAACTACCACTAGATATTGTAAAGGCACATGTGTACCTTGGAGATATGAACAAATATAATGTACTTACATGATATAAATGTATATCCCTCCCTATGTGGTCCCCCCTCCCCCCAATGGAGAAATACAATCTAAAGTTATCAGTCACTCAAAGTTTTTGATCAAAACTTGCACATATAACTATGAATGCTGCTTCATTATTATAGGATTAAATAGAGGATTACATTGTATATGCTGAGGTGTACATATAAGAATTATCATAAAAAGGTATAAAGAGCATATTTTAAATGTTCCATTCTAGAGTATCACCCATTTTCTTGTCAGAAGATCTAGTACTTACACATATGTATGTACATATATATTATTGGAAATGTGTATTTGCTCAATAGCTAATAAAAGAAAGCAGCTCTGATATACATATATATAAATAATAACTTTTTATTGAGCAGATGATCGAAAAATAGATAAATCCTATGACATTTATTAAGACGACATTGGGAATAAAACTGATGGATCTATTCTTCATATAAATCCTCCATTTCATACTTATGACTCACATTAGGATTATTTTACACTAGGATACTCACTTGTTTAAAACATTACAATACTATGCACATATATTCATATTGAAACCGGTACCGATGACGTGACAAAAAATAAGAGTCAAAATTGTTTTTTATGAATAAAAAAATGGTCAAATCCTTATGCCAAAACAAACAAACAAACAACACAACAAAAAAATATGCAGACGGCCATATAAGTCCTCGAAAAATGCCCTTAATAACATTTTGGTTTGATATTTTTTATCGAAAAAGTATAAATAATAACAGTGCAATGGCATAATACTATATGAAAGTTCATAAATTAATATCCCTAACAGAGAATGGATGATAAATTAATATTGACACTTTATATAATTTTTTGTTGCATAAATCCGTACTTTTGTCCCTCACCTGAGCATTGAATCAAATGAAAGGTATTTTAATATGATTTTGTACATTTCATTAAAAAACTAAAATTAACCTCTTTATTTTATAGCCTTTGCAATGCAAGTAAATTGGAACAAGGGTTTTCTACTAGCCTTGCACTGAGATCCACATTTCCTCATGGTCCTTTTCCCGTGATTAATATTTATTACCTTATTTGAGCATCTCTCAGTGACCCACTATGTACATTCGAGGTTCAATCTTATGGAAAAACTTTTTTTGTTTGAATGTATCAACACATTTTCAGCTTGAATAAATTGAAAAACCATATTGACAAAGTTTCAAAACCTTCTGACTATGTTTAAAATTGAAAAAATGAGTAATGTTGTCTTTATGCATATGTGCAGACATGTGTCTCAAATTTAAATCTGTGAGTCAAGTCTTAATTTTCAATGAACCATAAAAAGTTATGGTGTACTTTAGGCTGTCCAGTTTTCGGGTCAATCCATTTTTTTGTATGCACTAAAGGATTTTCTGCTGCCTATTTATAAAAAAAAATGAGAATTGGATAATTTTAGCCATCAAAAACAATTTTTGGGATCTCTCATGCCAAATGATGTTTGAAAATTAGCCTTTTTGAAGGAAAATTAGCTGATTTTTTCAAAGGACTTGGGAGGTCTGAAATTTAAAGCAGTCAGGTCCCAAAAAAATTACAGGTGTTTTATTTTTTGACATTTATGTCCTCAATATTTGCAGATCCCGTTAAAACTTGTGCATATTAAAAAATTCATAAACAAGTTTGTTAACTTCAATGATCTCAAAAATATTAACAAAGATACACATAGTGTCTTCTGGATGCATAATAATAAATCTTGAATAACCAAAGATCTAACACAATACTGGTTCCAAAAGAACTTTGTCCCTCAAGTTCGAAGATATTTTGGGGATTTGGGATTAAATTTCAACATTTAGAATGTGGTGGAATTCGTATTGAATTTTTACCTTTAAATACTACATCAATCATTTGACCAATGAACCAAGGTATTATACGTTTTTTCAAAGCCTTATACACAAAGCATTCACTTCATTACCTTGTTAAAGAAATGGACACAGTTGGTAACCTTGATTTAATAGACTTTTGGAGAAAATTATATATCACCAGTTCCTTAATTATCATTGATAAATGTACATATTAAAGATATAAACCTGAATTAGACATACTCCTTGGAAAAACATTTAGCTCTAGTGTGTAAAAAAATCCTGTGGGTTTTGCTCCTCAAGATATTCAGCACTGAACAAAAGCAAAAAGTGTTAGCCTAGCATGACAGCTTGGTGGAGAAGGCCGTGAAGACTGTTTATAATAAGATCTCAACGAACTTATAGATTCTCAGAGAGAGAGAGAGAGTCTTTGGTGGATGCAATAACAAACAGTGAAGATGTTTCAGTGGATGAATGCCTCTTCACAATATTTGATTCCATGAAGGAGATAAAAATATGGTAATCAATTGGGACTCTAATATGGCTAGCTTATTCACAGTTGATGATGCACTTGATTCTTCAATCGAGCAATATAGGTACATATGGACCTTTAAAAAAAGACAGTAATTACAAACACCTATGTTTTTTAAACCATTAGGAAAAAAATAATTTCAAGAAAGTAAATTTTTTGTAAATATGTATGTATTAAGTATTTATGAGAAACATCATATGTACATGTATGCAGAAGTGAATGCGTATGTGATATAAAAAATTAAAAGTGTGCAACGTATGTATAACAATGTTATCTGTATTATATGAAAATAAAACGTTAGAAACCCATCGTAAACATATATAATTAGTATGAAAAAAGTAATAAAGCAACACAGGGTATGTATTTTGATTCACAATATGAAACGTAGACCCACGTACGTATTTAATATCGTTGAAAGGTTGCGATATAAGGTAAAATATTGCGAAAAAAGGGGGCTTCACTCATTCAGTTCTCATTCAGTTGGATTTCAGTTCTTCGCGAAGGGATTGGTATACATCTACCGCAAATTTTCCTGTATTGTGGTGACATATTTATTAAATTTACATTTTAGTAGACTCAAACGACTCCTGGGATCCTTAATCTCCTGATTTTTCAAATAAATGTATAAAATTAATAGGAAAATGTGCAATAAAATTGCAACCAAAGTAATTTTGACTTGAAATTTACCCACAGTGTACCAAATTCAGACAAATAACTATAAAATTAAAAAAGTGTACTCAAAATTCTACAATTCTCATTTTTTATCAATAAGTAGTAGAAAATACTTTGGTGTAAACAAAATAACATATTGACAGCCTAATGTTGACTTTAGATCTTTCAACCTCAATTTGTAAATCTGGAAAAACCTAAGTTATTTTATCTCAACAATTGTTTTCATGTCTAGAGCCTGTTATTGTTGAACTCTTCTCCACATCATCACTATCTCTCTGTTCGAGTTTGCATTCTTTTGATTATTTTTATTCAGTTCGTTCCTCCTTTTTCTATACTTTCTTTCTCTGTGATAAAACTCTTCAACACTTTTTCATAATCAAAGATTCGCACCTTTTTTTTTAAACTGTAATAGTGTTTCATAGAAGAGAAATTGAAACAGTTCTGGTACTACAGATTCACCCTAGCTAATTAACCTTAAAGAAAACTCATGGAAAATGTATAATTTGAGGAATTGAAGAAGGAGCATTAATCCTCTCTACCATATAATTACAATCCCTCCAAATACTCTTGTATTATAAAAAAAATCCTTAACTCTCTTACCCACAGGCCTTTTCTTCAATTAACTAATGGTTAACTATGTTTCTAAATTGTTATAACTAATACACAATGTTAAGTTCCTCAACACACTTAAATGTATTAACTAAGATAAAATATATTTTTTTTCCTTATCGATACACTTCAACTTTAATGAATGTTATTTTCCCTTACTTCATGTTAAAAAATGAGTGATATTAATACATGATCTAAAACAGTGGTCCCCTACCTTTTTCTTACTGTGGACCGGTCAACGCTTGAGAATTTTACTGCGGACCGGGGAGTTGAAATATTAATAATAACAGTAAACATGAATCCATTGTGACCTCATTAGCACATTTCTCCAACATTACAATGCTGTTATAACATTAGGAAGGTATATCTTTATTAACACATTGCTCCAACAATATAACATATTATAACATCAAAAACTGTCTGTAACGCAAAATCAATGGAGGAGCCCAGAGCTTGTTTCTTTGCAACGAGATCTGGGTGTAATTACAGACAATTAATTATCTTTTGTAATTTGTATTTATACTTAATATTTTCTTCTTCTCCTTCAGTCTCTAGATGAAGAAGTGAGTCCACGTTTTTAAGTCCAAAAATAACTAATAAATTCTTGTGTGGCCCGGTACTGATTGATTCATGGACCGATACCGGTCAGGGGACCAGGGATTGGGGACCACTAATCTAAAAGATATATTTCTAGATATCAGGAATTAAAATTCCAAATTTTCATTTTACTTTTATTCGACATAAAAGTAAATATAAAATAATCATTAAAACCTGAGAACAAAAATATTATTATATATTTTATCTGATGTTTATAAACAATTTATATAAATATTATTTTTATGCATCAAATTTAAAAAATTGTTTGATTTTTAAATTAAAAAGGTTGTATTTTTTGTCGATATATGTACATCTTTTTATAATTATGTACAACGAATTTTTGTCTTCTATGGTCATAGATATCACAAAATATTGTATAATAAAGTATACTACTGTAACTTAAAAGCAAATTACACTGTTTTTTAACTAATTGAATATGATTAAGTGTAGAATGAGGCAATCAGTGTAACAAGTGCCGTTTTTTCTTATTTGTAGATAACAACATATATATATATATGTATAATGGGAAAATGTATTCCTTCTAATCAAAAGTATTAGAAGAAATACGATAAATAAAGGTTCTTATATAAAGATAATTGAGTTAATTCTTACATAATAAATGTACATATGTATTTTTTCTTCTTACACCCTAGATTGATTGATTTAAGATGTTTCGTAATAGGATTGCCTAATATATTGAGCCTTGTTTAAATCAGTGGATTACACAAACTTATGTACGATTTATTATACACACACTGTATTTGTTTTCAATTTTACTAATTGAATGAATTTAATCTGACAAGAGTGTGTTATATAAAAAATATTTAAGATAGAACATTTGTTAAATATTTATTCACAAACTAAATAAGTATGCATAAAAAAATGATTGATCTGTAAAAAAAAAATCTTTTTGTTAACATAATGGATGAGTTTGTCATTTTCAATTGAATAATCAGAAGATATGATTATACGGGTATGAATATATATTTTAGATAATTTACTCGTAGTCACAAATATGTCCATATTAACAATCACCAATTGCTGTTCACTCAGATGACGATTGTTTTGATTCCAGAGTGAAGTGATGGATCCATGTTTCATCCATTGTCAGATATCGACGCAAAAATTACGGTTTTTTACGTTTAAACATGGCCAAACACTGCATAGAATCATCAAGGCGTTCTTGTTTTTGGTCAACAGGGAACCAACGCGGCACCCACTTTGAACAGAGCTTTCTCATAGTTAAATGCTCATGCATTATAAAGCCATCACGTTCTTATGAGATCCTTACGAAATCAACTAACTCAAACAACTTCACTTTTCGATCATTCAAAACGAATTTGTGGATTTTTTTGATGTTGTGTGGTGTTACCGCCATGTTTGGACGTCCACTGCGTTTTGCATCATTGGTGTCTCTACGACCACGTTTGGAGTCAGCAAACCAACGTTTTATTGTTATTTCTGATACAATGGAGTATCCATAACACTTTTCAAGTCATTGCTAAGTTTAAACGGTATTTTTCACTCTTAGCACAATAACTCACACTCTATTGAGTAAAATATCAGAAAATTTTAACAGCTATCTTTTGAAGCTTAGTACTATCTGTAAAAAAGTTGAATTCAAAAACACTAGCGCCATTTTGTCTTGAGTTCGAAACTTTTTAACCCATGTAATATTTTAATATGGGCAAACAAAAACTATTTTTTAAAATTACAATGTTTGTGATTAGGATACGTGTCTTTATAAATATTAAACATAATTTCAATATAGAGCTTAACTAGGAAAGGGTTATAATTCATGAACCATGACTCTATGATTCATTAATACGCTTAAATTCTATTAAATTAAATTAATAAATTTATTATAATAAACATAAATATAATTTATCAATTCCGTACTAGTTTTATAAAAGTATAAAGTATATACCTCTTTTCTGATTTCATAGTTTTGCAACATTTCTAAGATTGATGCAGTTACATCTTACTATTCATTAAAAATTAATTCAGTCAAAGAGTTGTAATAAAATATTCAGAAAAACTGAATAATACATAAATCACAAATAAAGCACGCAAAAATATAATAATAACACTGGTCAACAGTCAAAAAACCTAAATGGTGTTTAATAATAAAAGTTATTCAGTTTTTCTCACTGATTTCATGTCTGTTATTCTTTTTTTTTTCTTTTTTTTTTGAGAGTCCAACGGTTTTCAAGAAGTCAGACCCTACTTTTATAGCTTTTTTGATCCATTATCCAACTTCAACTTCAATTTAAGCCTAGAAAGATACAAATTTTGTGCATTAAAACATAAAAGTTTGCTAATGTATTTAATGCAAATTTCATTTCTAGTCTTTGTTTTGACCTAAAAGAACTCCTGGGGGCGTAGGGGACGGGAGTAAGCCCAAAAGTCGGCTAAACCATTTGTACTTTAATAAATCCTTGAATATTATATAAAATGAATTAATAAAGAATGTATTCAAAAGCTGAAACCCACAGCATTCAAACGAAATGTCAAACGGCCGATAAAAATCCTTAAAGAAAAGAAATTGTCCATCTAAATGTGTAAATTTTCATTCAATTTCGATCAAAAATCTACTAGAAATCAAAGACTCACGGTATTGGTACTAAAAAGGAAGTGCAATAGAGTGAAGTAGTAGCGTGCAGAAGGATTTCAGCTGATTTCTCAATCCTGCGTGCTACGACTTTAGTAGCTCTATTTATAAATTAACAAAATTTAGTTAAACGAGTTTTCCATATTTTTATTTGAAAAGATATTAAAATGCCAATTCGGCTACCAGACCTGGTACATGGTATCCCGACAACACAAGTTCAAAGCGTTAAGTGCAAAAATTCACTAGAAATCAATGACCCACGGTAGAGCTACTTAAGTAGTAGCGCGCAGAAGGATCAAGAAACCGGCATAAATCCTTCTGCGCACTAGTACTTCAGTAGTTCTACCGTGATTCTTAGATTTTTAACGAATTTTTGCTCGAAATTGGATGAAAATTTACACGCATAGATGGACGCTTTCTTCTTAATTGAGGATTCTTATCTGAAAGCTGCGGGTCTATCTCTTTAAAGCATTCCTTATTAATCCATTTCAAGTAATATTCAATGTTGTATTAAAGTACAAAGGATTTGGCCGACTTTTGGGCCCACTCCGGCATCCTACGCCACTAGGAGTCCTTTTAGGTCAAAACAAAGACTAGAAATGGAATTTGCATAAAAAACATTAGCCGATCATTTAATGCTCAAAATTTGTGTCTTTCTTGGCGTAAATTGAAGTTGGAAAATTGGCCAAAAGAGCTAAAAAAGTAGGGTCCAATTTCTCAAAAACCGTCGGACTCTCGAAAAAAAAAAAAATACAGATTTGAAATCAACGTGCAAAACTGAACAACTTTTATTATACTTATACCCCTTAGGATTTTTGTAAGTTCTAATTTGTTGACCAGTGTAATTTAATTGCTTGATTATTATTAGGGAACAGTTCTACTAACATCCTACAGCTGTGTCCTTGACTGCTTTTAAAGTTAAATACATATGATGTTCCTTTGATTCAGAACTAACATCATACTAAGGTAGAATAGTTGAGGATATTGGTCAATTCAACTATCAAAACATCTGGTTTACCAAATCACAAAGCGGAATCTTGTAGAGGGGGAGGTGAATTTGATATTACCATAAAGTAATTGCAAAAACTCTCATTTACCTCAACAAAATACCTCTCCCTGAGAAAAACTTATTGCTTATCGTAGATAAGAAAAGTTTTTAAATTTTGATTTCTTACACACCACAATCAATGCCAAGATGGCACTCACAGACCAAATATTTTTCATTGTAAAATTACATACAGTATTTATGTAAATTTATCATTAACTAAGACAGTATATTCAAAAACTGACACAAGGAAAAAACAATGTAGTTATAAAAATACTTGATAAGACTGTGTTAATGGCTATTTTTTCCTAGGCTATTCAATCTTGCAACCATAAATACAATATCATTTAGGATTCACGCACTTATAATAAATCTGTTTATAGACCTAATGTCTCGATGAATGCAAGTTATTGCAATTCAAGGAACAAGAATAACTCATCTGTCTATGTGGCTTTCCTTGATTTTATATATTTTTTATGTATCAAAATCATAAATAATAATACCCGTTTTGAGCTGATAACATGTTGAGTTTAAAAGCTATAATGTTTTGAAAAATTGAATATTTGGAGGTTTTACTTTCCAAAGGTGAAGTTTCGTGATGGTCCCATAAATAACATAATTTGGGAGAAGAAGAAACAGTTCCGTGACAACAAGATCATGTGTGTTTAATGGGGATGAACTCTTAACCACTTTTTCTTTTGTTTTATTGGTCAAATTTAATGATAATTTGCCCAAATTAGAAAATTGGAAAAGTTCTGGACTTATTCCCAATCATTGCTGTTCCTGTCTTCATAAGTGTCAATTGTTTGTTATATGATTATATTTATTTTTGTTTCCATGCATTGTAATCCAAATACCTATTAAACTGTATTGAACGTGGGGTTTCCATATTCGATTTGATTAGTTGCAACAGATCTAAATCTGCACGTGGGTAGAGTAAGTAACGTTTATAATATACACATTGTTTTAGTATAATGTATCTACATATTATTTAACTGGATTTTTAAATAACCAACGCCAACTTTCTTAATTACAATGGGTAGTCAACAACTATTTTAAGTTGTTTTTTTACCCTCTTACATAAAGAATTTTTATTCCTAATAATCATTTTCTTGTTTAATACGTTTTCATATTCTATAAGATCCCACTTTGAATGTACACATTCTATTATTTGTCCATTGAATGTAAACATTTTATAATAATCTACATTCTATACAACATAGACACTAAACGTATATAGCTATTTCAATATTGTATCAACAAGGGGAAAAAAAAAACCTTAGATGATAAATGAATAATTTCAGCTTTTAATTCATCTTTAAAACCAATCTTTAATTTTTTTTTTTTTTTGCATTTAATTTAATTGACAAACTGGATGCATCTAATAAATATATAATGTTTTTTAATAAACTCATTAGTGTTTTGTTTAATTAGTGTAATAATTAAGTTAGGTAGTATCTTCAATGAAGAGTTAAAGTTCATTGTTTCTTAAAAGATGTATCCTTAAAATAATCAAATAACTAGATTTACTTTCTTGAAAATATGTATTTGATAAATAAACATTAAACAACGTTTCATATCATGAAGTGGATGTAAATTTGTATTTAAGTGTCGAATAAGTTTTTTTAGGAGCAAAATATAGATATGTACAAAAAAATCCTGATGTTTGTTGAAGAAAAGTAGGAGATATATGTAAGTAGAAAGTACAGATTAAGCATATAATATAATTTTTATTTCTAACGCAGTAAAATCAATATTGCACCCACATTAGTTTGGTTGTTTTAAAAGTTTTTTTATTATGAGATTTGCACACTTAAGAGCTTGCAAGTCTGAATAAATTAGTCGATGATTGACAAAAGATTTGGGTTGTACGCAGTTAACCCATGAAAGTCGAAAGTTTAAAAAAAGATAATAGAACAATAGATGTGCGTACACGTACAATTCTGGCTTTACATTAAGAAAAAAGCACTACATTGATCTATGAGATTTTTTGAACTTTCGACCTTCATGAATTAAGATGCAAGAATCTATAGTCTAGAGTCAAAATATCACATCAACCTATTAAAGCAATTAAATTGAGTTTCAAAAATATGAGTTTTTACAAACTCTTTAAAATTTATTTCAGAAAAAGGATACGAAGGAAATATAAACGATAATTTATGATTAAATTAAAATTTAAATTAGCTGAAATGATTATTTTGTTGTTTTTAGTTCTTTCAGTTAGTGTTTGGCTTGAAAATATTGACACATTTATTAAACTTTCATTAGGCATTCTTCTATATATAGACTACTCGTAAACGAAAGTTAGTTTTCTTGGTGAGCAAATGTATACCTATAACTACATATTTATATATAAATACTTTTCAGTAGATGATAAAACACGCTCAAACTATTTTTATTTATTTTTGTCTCCCAAAAGTTTTGAATTCTTGAGTAATAAATAATTTAATATAAATAATTGATAACCCGTATTTTTTAGAAAGCAGGCTCTGAAACAAAAATAAAAATAAGTATTATTCATTTTGTATTAGTTTAATTAGTAGTGGAGATGTAAAGAATTAAATTGAGAGAAATTGAATTCATTTTCAAAAAGAGAGCGGAAAAATCCCTCTCTACCTTTCCTTTACCTTTGTTTTCTATTTTATTTATTTTTTTCATAATGGATTTATACAGTTTTGTAATGTGCAGTTAATATTTTTAGATGCTATATAGTAAAGAATAACTCCTAAGCTAGTTTTAAGCATATTGGGCTATTTTTAACCCTCCTTACTTACTTAAAGGAAATGTATCTTTATTAAGCTTTAAGTATCAACCTACATAAAAAGTAGTTGCCTTTGGATAGATAATAGCCAGATTGAGAATCCTGACACAGTCATCCGTACAAACGGGTCTAAAGACGAAGATGGAAACACTGGGGCAGGATGGGCCATCATTGTAGGTGATGTATCAATTAGTCATTCAATGGTTTCATTGAATAAAGAGGCTTCTGTGTTTGAAGCAGATATTTTCGCCATAACACAAGGTTAAAAAGATCTTCCCAAGTACAAAAAATCCCTGAACAATGTAATAATCAGATCAGACTCCCAATCAGCAATTGCTACTATCATTAATTCACTTATTACCAGTAAAGAAGTTTTAAAATGTAATGAAACCATAATCAAAGGAATGATTGAGAAAAATATGCATCTACCTAGAATGGTGCAAAGGACATTCTGATATTACAGAAATGAATTTGCAGGCCATCTTGCAAAGAGGGGTACTGAGAGCCAAAACCAGTTTGCTATTGGGATGCCCTCAAGCTACATATAGAAGTTAATTCATGACTATCAATATTGTTGTGACCGATATAAGAAGGATCAAAGTATGAAACATACGCATACTATGCTTAATAGGCCGAAGTCGAAGAGTATCAAGCTTGGAAGAGAAAAATTGAGACTCATTGTACAAGCATACACTGTACATGGCCCTTTTCTAGCCCACCTAAGCAATTGAAAAGACATAAGCTCGACGTGCAATGTCTGTACGGAAGAATTGCAAAGTGTTGACCATCTACTTAATAGACGGCCAGCCCTTTTCAACGAAGAAAATGAAGTAATGCAAGGAAAAAATGAAGTGTTTTAAAATTGATGAATTGCAAAAAATGAAAAATATTGTAGAACAAAATTGAAATATAAATTAGGTTTTAGAATCTGCTGTAGTAGCACAAATACCCCGCTGTGTGGTCATGTTCATTGCCTTATATTTGCGAAATTTTATTTCATGTATGTATGGCAAACAGTAATAAATATTTTAACTAATAAAAAAGCTTTAAGCAATAGTAATATTATTAGTCTTGCATTGATAGTTGTTTAGTAATGATTAATTATAATATTATGTATTATTTGATAATAAAGAAATCAGCACTTGTTTTCTTATCCTACTTCTATATTAGATATTTATGTATATTATTTGAATGATAATAATCAAGTTAAGAAAACTAAATTTAATATTATAAACTCTTTACTTAGTTAAGAAGAACAAATAAAAAAAGAAGGAGGAACTTTTATATGCAAAAACTCTGTATAAAGATAATTAATCATATGCACATATGAAAAAAACAAAATTCATAGATAATAATTTATTTGAGATTATGCAGTTATGAAAAACATTATCTGCTCGACAATTTATGCAGCTTCAACTTTACATAAATAAAGCAATTTCTCAACAAGAAATTCAACTTTGAATGAATGTTCTATATCTATAATTATTCATATATAATGATGTAAAAAAAAGAAAATTTAGCACTTTGAACTTGGATACCATGTACCAGGTCTGGTAGCCGAATTGGCATTTTAATATCTTTTCAACTAAAAATATGGAAAACTCGTTAAACTAAATTTTGTGAATTAAAAAATAGAGCTACTAAAGTCGTAGCACGCAGGATTGAGAAATCAGCTGAAATCCTTCTGCACGCTATTACTACACTCTATTGCACTTCCTTTTTAGTACCAATACCGTGAGTCTTTGATTTCTAGTAGATTTTTGATCGAAATTGTATGAAAATTTACACATTTAGATGGACAATTTCTTCTTCGTTAAGGATTTTTATCGGGCGTTTGACATTTCGTTAAAATGCTGTGGGTTTCAGCTTTTGAATGCATTCTTTATTAATTCATTTTATATAATATTCAAGGATTTATTAAAGTACAAATGGTTTAGCCGACTTTTGGACTTACTTCCGTCCCCTACGCCCCCAGGAGTTCTTTTAGGTCAAAACAAAGACTAGAAATGAAATTTGCATTAAATACATTAGCAAACTATTATGTTTTAATGCACAAAATTTGTATCTTTCTAGGCTTAAATTGAAGTTGAAGTTGGATAATTGATCAAAAAAGCTATAAAAGTAGGGTCTGACTTCTTGAAAACCGTCGGACTCTCTCTCAAAAAAAAAAGAATAACAGACATGAAATCAGTGAGCAAAACTGAATAACTTTTATTATACAAACATCCCTTAGAATTTTTGGCTGTTGACCAGTGTTATTGGTCTACCATGTAGATATGAAATTCAATCGTCAATTTGTATCTGTAGAACTCCTTAATTTTATAACAAACTATTGCATCAAATCCCTAGTTGTTTTGTAATCGAATGATTAATGAATAGGTGCTTGTAGATAGGTATATATATACATATGAAAGTCTTGTTTTTTAAGGGTTCAGCCTTTTCTTCTAGGAATATGACATATAACTACATACATATATGTCACATATACCATTTTTGGTATCTAGTACTGGCACTTTAAAGATGAAAAAAGTTGAATTTTTGGGTCAAAATTGGCCATTTTCTAATGCCTTTCCTGAATTCAAAAAATTTACCAGATATTGAGACTTTATTGTAGGGTGGGTATTCATTTATAGCAAAAATATCAGTACTGCTTGACTCCAAAAATCTAAAGTCACTGAGAAGTCTTCATTTTATTACTTGAAAGGACGTTAAATATAAACTTTTCACTATTTTTCTCCGTTTCCATCAAATAAAAGAGGGAAACTGTTTGTGTTGAATCTACCTCAGACATCTTAATTTTTTTATAGATCAATAATTATGTATGAAACATTAAAATCACAAAATGGTAGAAGACAGTTTTGTCCCAAAAAACAGTAGCTCAAAAACGGGTACACTCTAGTTTTTCACTGTCTGAATTAGTTCTTTTTTTACTCTTTTCATAGTATGTGAAGATTTTTTCCAATTCAAGCATTGATATATACTTTTAGCAATCAAATATAAATTTTCTAGCTCTTATTCCAAACTTGAATAAGTTGATATTCTAAATAGAACGGGTATTTATATAGAACAAGTCTACTTAATTCTTAGGCTAGGATATTAATGTACACTCCTAATTTACATCCATAAAATTTATAGGGAGGCGTAAACGAAGTAAAGACATTTATAATTGATGCCTTTTTCATATAATACGATAGTAAATTTGAAAAATCCATGCTCTTAATTTAAGGAATATTTATGTATTAGGATTATTTTTGTAAAATATATAGGAAAATGAAAATAAATTGAATATTATTTTGGAAATAGTTAAATGTCAATTAATGTTGCAATATCCAATTGGATTTAAAGTCGTTCTAACGTTTTATCAGCTATGAATTGATTGATGTACGTCGATCATATTATGTATATTGTCAAAAAAAATAATAATACTTCAATGTTTTATGCGATAAATTTTATACATATTTATATATATATAGAAAAATTTGTACTGTCAATGATGTTTCCTTTCCATTCATGATATTTTTATTATTATTATTTCTTTCATCAATAAAACTAATTACAAATTTCAAAAGGATTTGTACTTTTAATAAAATTGATTTTTATTCTAGCCAAGGTATAAATAAATAATTTATTTATTTTTAGACAATGCAACTCAAGAGATTTTTTTAATCAATAAATTTAAAATCTTTGAAATAAATCTGTTTTGTATGTACCTAGGTATAATAACATGGTCATTATAATTAAATAAAAGAATCAAAACATAAATTCTTTTACATTTAAGTAATCAAATTGTACATTAAAAGTATAAAAAATACTGAATGAATGAAAGGGATAATAGAAAATATTGAACTATTAAAGAAGTTACAAATTACAAGAAATTTTTAGTGTATCGAATTCTTTAACATTAAATATTAGTTGAATTTCTAGATAAATCGACACTCTCATGATGTTGTATGAATCAAGAATTGATGGTAATACAAATTACCATCAACTTGGTTAAACTCATTATTTAAAATAGAATTGCATTTTATAATGTTTGCATTGTGTCTTTAAAAAATTGAGAGTTATAGGTGCGCATCTTGATTATAATTTTAATGGTAAATACTATAAAGTCATTAACAAATTAACATCTTAGTATGAATTTACTCTAAAAAATAAGGATTCTATTTAACTGATTTTATTTCAAGTATATGGAGTTAGAGTTTGTTTGAAAACGAATTGTATTTAGTTTTTCTATGGAAATTTATATCATAAGTTATAAATAGAATGCTCAAAGAAACGTAAATGTATTCTTTTGTTGCCTTTGTTCTGTAATACACACTTGTAGGCACAAGATTGAAATTATCAAAAGTCTTTTCAAAACTTTTCAAAAAAAGTTATTTGGATGTTTTTGAGAAAAACGGGCTTGTTTGTCAAATTTTTTATTTTTTTATCGTCTTAAAATAAAAAATTTAGCTGAAATTAGTCGACGATAACTAAAAATTTGCGACAAATTCATGAAATTAAAAGTGTAGTGCTGTATTTATATCAACAAAATATATTAACTTTTCAACAAGAAAGTTTAAAAAACGTACATTTTTTAAGGTTTTTGTTTGTATTTATTTTCTTGCTCTAATCAGTGACTTTAGTCAAAAAATAAATTTTTCGTATAAAATTCAATGAAGCCATTTGACTTTTTGAATTAATAAATTTGTATAACTACACATTAATCCATTAGTAATATTTTTCTGTCTCTTCCAATATAAAAAAAAATTAACAATACAAAAAAGTTGAATGCACATCAATCTAAACCCTTTTTTTTTGTATAAAAATACAAAATATAAAATATGATTAATGTTCCAATGAAAAATTTTAATTAATTTGTACATAGTTTATTATGATTCCTATTTATTTATTTTTTTCCACTTTTAAAACTTTAACTTTTACAACATAAAAAATATTTAAAATACATTTGTAGAAGATAATATAAACTATTCTCATATATATTGGTTTAAATCTTCGTCAAAATTATTCTTATTAAGATTAGACCATTTCCAGAGAGTATACAAAAAAGTTAAAACTTTTTTTTACTTTTCTGTAAAAATAAATGAAAGGTGTAAAATAGCTATTAATTCATAAAAATGGAAAGTATAATTTTATATTGAGAGCAACTTCATTAGAGAAATAATGTAGAAATTGCACAAGCAAATTATACTTTAAAAATTGGTTTTTATAATGGGTTGTGAAATACTTTTCAAATTTAAAAAAATTATTTCGTTACACATTAAAAACGGTAATCCTTGTAGTTCATTTGATATCTGCATCAAAAGGGGCTTTTAACAAATCTTAAGAAATGATAAATGTATATTTAAATTGACAATAAATGTTTTGAATCCCAATACAAACGCTGCTTATTATTATTCAAATGCATATCAAAATTAGCTTTTCAAGGGTATTTGTATGCATCTTCATTTGATCTAGGTATCAAGTTGCATTGAATGATTTATAATATTTATTTTTTCGCATAAAAAACCGATTTGAATTGGGATGAGTTGATGTAGATTTATTAAGTGTCGTTTTGATAGAATTGATATACATGTGAATAAGAATAATTTACATCAAGTATTCAAGTGATAAAAAAAGCACTATTTTGAGCTGAACATAGGATTAATGTTATCTATTATCATAAAGTCATGACGCACATAGAAAATAATTTATTGAATAGTTTCCTGCCTTTGGCAGAATGAATTGCTATGCAAGAATATCTAACTTTAATAAGCAGTTAAATAATGCAGATATGATCGACTGCATATTTCCCTTTAAATAAGAAAGCTTTTTTTCTAGAACATTTATCTAATAAAAATAATAGATTATCAAATATTCAATGCCTCCCTGGTTTTGAAGGTATGTCATCTCAAACTATTTGAAATTTCCATTTATAAGGTTAGATGTTTTAATTATCCTTCAAATTTAATAGTTATGTATAACACTAGTAGACAAAACGTGTATATTTTTTTAAATCTTTTAGCTTCCATATTTAATAGTATTATTTAACTCTGACACGAATATGTTGTTAATTTAATTTTTTTGTATCAAATCTGACTTTTAATCACTTCTGCTTTGATTTTCTCAGGTATTTATGCAAAAAAATTATGTACATTATATTTTCTCCCAATAGAATTTTTTTAAAGTAGTTATTAAGTGGAAATAAGGTCACGGTTTTTGAACTGTTTTAAAGGGAAAGGAATTAATTTGAAAGATCAATTGTTCACGCTTCAAATGAACTTCTTCGGGTTTATTTTTACTTTTACATTGCATTTTTTGAGGATTGGGTCATCTTATAAGGAATTTAAACCTATATTTGGGATTAACGTAAAATTTTATAGTTTGATAAGTCTACTGTCATATGGATCACTGATTTTCTTACTCAAAAGTTGCCTCAAATCTAGCTATAAGAAGTTAAGCAATACCCTTAAAAATCAAATCAAAATTTTTACGAAAAAACCAATTACAGACTCGTTATCAATACGAGAAATATTCAATCTATACCTTTGACTATGAAAGTTGACTTCTGTTATTAACATCATAAAAAAACTGGGATGCACAAAATGGCTTAACTTTTTAATGTTATGTATCAAACTAAGTAAAAAATAAGAGCTGATATGGGTCATTCCAAATGATGAAAACTTCTAAAATCATGCAAATTTTATCAAAAAATACTATGATCCAAATAATATGAAAAAGTAACATGAGTAACATTTCTTTTAACATAGATAATTATTATCATTATGAGAAAGAAGATAATTTAGAATTAATCAAAAATAAGTTTTTCGTAACTTATTTTTGAAAATTGGCTTAACAATCGCAGAAAAGAAAAAGTTTCCATTATTTTGTAAAAGTTGTACTCGATGAAAAGTTGTTGAGAAGATTAAGCACAGTGCGTTCCAGCAAATTGATTACATCTGGCCGTTTTGGATGCATTTATACTTTGTGCTAAAACAATAAATTTTAGAGCTTAGTGTAAAAACAAAACAAAAGACTTTTAAAAGAGCATCAGTAGATTTAAAATCGAGTTTCAATTCAATAAAAATATCTGCTTTAAACTTGTGTGCTTCTGAATTAACTTTTTCCTTAACTCAATTTTTTCGAATATTTCTTCCATAGTATTTGTAGCTTATTAAGAAAAATGATTCTTTGTCTTAGATAAACAACAATCATGAATATAATCGTATTATTAAGTATGTTAGATTTGTACCCTTATGTAAACTGATGATTTATTTAGTTCAGTTGAGTCTGGAGGAATAAAAACTTGTTCTTTCTACACTAAATATTTACATGTGCATTAAGAATGCATTATTATCAATTAACCCTGAGTTATGCATATAGTAATTAATCATTGATATCTTTTTTCTCATTTAATTCATTTTAATTTTAATTTATTGTAATGTTCTCGTGATAAAAATACCTTTATTGTGTCTTTGATATATGGGTAAAAATTTCATTGTAAGAGAATAAAAACAATTCATATTTAAACTAGTATGGTGCGAGTCCCTTTGTTCGTTTGTATGTTTAAATAAGCATCACGGTCAGCCAGGAGTCACAAGGAGTCAGGGTGGACTAAGGATAACTTAACCCAACAAAAGCTATTGGATATGTCTTGTAGAACTTCAAGGTTGTTTAAGGTCACTGGAGGCTGATTTTGAGACCCAAATGCGAATTGTAGGCCTAAAAGTTCGAATTTGAGATTGCCTTTGAAGTCAAAAGTTTTTAGAAATTGTCAATTTAGGGGCTTCGTGTGAGATCAAATGACCTCCTCAAGATCATACAAGATTGTTAGAGGCTATTTTAATATTCTTTTTCTTTCTCAATTATTGCATAATACTCTATTCATGTATTCATGATTCGTTGAAATGGTAAGCCGCAGGCCACTTTTTAAGGTTTTTTGTTTTTTTTTTAAATTCATAACTGTAAATACGGCGTATCCTACTTATAAGAAATTATGACTGTATTTTATAATCAGCTGTGGATTTTTTTACTGATATTATCCTTGGTAGTCCTCTGACAGGAAAAAAGTATACATCCACTATTAAATTAAGAATAATTCCACAGTTGGAAAGAAAAGGCTAAGTACAACCAATTGATTTTGGGTCTTTCTTTCTTTGTCTTTTCTGAAGAAAGGTTGCGAGATACAATAAAGATAACAATGCGTAAACTGTTTGAAATTTATTAAAGAAAGCAATAAATATATACTTGCATTATATGTTGACAATTCCATACGTAAACAGATTTCATTAATAGTAACTTTTGACAATTGCAACTAATTCTTCTTAAAAAAGAAATTTTAATGGTGCATTCCTAAATCTTGTCAACAATCTAATCTACAGATTGAAATGAATTTCTTTTTATCATAATTTCATTCATTTTATATGTCAACATCATTTGAAATCCTTCATAATTAGGAGGATGAAGGGTATGTGTTTGATTAGATATAAATTGTATTTTTTTTTCTTTTTATACTTTGAAATAAAATGACTTATTTATGAATACTCGTTTAAATATTAACAATTTTTTAAGTATATTTGATTTATCTGTTATGTATTGAAATAAGTTTTTGCTACATCCCTGTTAATTTTGTGGAAGGGGGGGGGGGCAGTTAAACGTCACATTTATCTTTTATTTAAGTGTTATTTGTGTTCTAAAACACAAAACAAAAGACAAGGGGGTGAGTGGGGGGGGGTGTATAATTTTTTATCGGACGTCATATACGAATGACCTCAAAAAGAATAGTTTTATTTTTTTATATCTATATATGATATAAATGTATACATTCTATACGACATACATACTAAATCACAATCAATTTTTCTAAGTCATTTTCAAAACATTATTAGTTGTATTAGTTATTGCCTTAGGATAAAGTTTTCTCTCATTGAATTAAATGCAATTAACTTCTTGCACACGAAAATTAAATAAATTTGTAGTTTATTATTAGGTTTAAATGTGTGCAATAAGTTCTACATTAATAAAGGTATGTTTATATTTCATTTAGATATTTAAATAAATTATGTATTCAAATTGCGAGTCATTAATTAATTATTACCATTGTTCAACAAACCTTCAAGTACGAAGGTACTTTTGAATGTTATTTATTATTATATTCAGTAAGAAAAGGTCATATCAGAGGAATCAAATAGAAAACTTAATGAGTTGAACAATGCATAAATTATAATTGTAACCCGTTTTTTTTAAATAACAGCTATTTATTTGTTTTTGGTTTTCGCAATCATATCATTTTTTTATGTATCCGCATTTTTTCTATCATAATTAATTTAAATTTGTTATCTTAGCAGGAAGTAAGTCGACTATTTTAGTGTTGTCTCGGGTAAAGTCAATTGAATCGAGTTGTTAATGATAGAATCTAATCGATAAATAAGAAAAGGAAAAGATGAAGCAGCCACACATGCCCACTGCCAATATAATAGTTTGATAACAGGTTTCAATTAAGATTTCAATTTTGGAAAGCTAATTTCCTCAGGGTTTTTTTCATATATTCTCACACTTTAACATTATTAAATATAAAAATTTGATTCATTATTTAGAAACTATGGTTTATATAACATACTTAAATTATAATACCAAGGACTTACACTTGACAGTTCTTATTATAACGCCAATGCATGTTATCATTTATTGTATTATAAGTGTAATAAATTTTCAAAATAAATTTCCAAATATTAACAATTAAATATTCACAGTTTAAACAAAATAAATGAAAATGTCTGATCTTCATATTAAGAAATTAAGAAAGGATCACAAAATTTAATATTGATATAACTAAGAAACAAAAATTTTAGGACTGAAGCTTGTAATGAGTTATTAAAATAATTTGTTTGGGTTGAGAGATTAAAAATTGATCCGTATAAAAAATAGTTCATGTACATTAAGGCTTTTTTAAATTTATAAATCAATTCACAATTTGAGTCGAATCTTAAAGTTAAAAACTCAAGTCGAGTTGAACTAGTGTAATACAGTATTGAATTATCTAGTTCTCTGAGACTGTAAGAGTTCTTTAGGTGTGGAGGGGTGTCAAATCCAAAAAATAATATAATCGCTGTTAACCTAAAGCCATGAAACAAACATTGACTACATGATCAATATTTGACGATTTTTTTGTCTGCAAATTAATCCACTACTTAATACGCAACTTCAGTGAATTCACCTTATTAATTCAATTAAAAGAAAGTAATTTTTGAGGAGGAAAAAAATATATATCTTGGTATTATATAAATATCTGTTCCTTAAAGGCGACATCTTGCGAGGAAGTTGGTGAAGAATTTTTCTTTTAGCTAACAAAATTGTCTTAAGCTAACAAGTGCATTTCGTTAATTTGTTTTATTGAAAAGAATAAGAAAATTGAATTGACATTGAAAATTGAAATTAAATATTAACTTAACTTCACTTTTAAAAAAAAAACTTAACTTCACTTTTTCTAACACTTAAATTAACTTTTTGTAACAGTTGAACAGAAGTAATTGTACTCTTGAGTGCAAATTTTATTTGAAAGATAAAAAATATATTACCATGACAGTTTATTATTTACCGAATTTTTAATTACGATGGCTCATTTAAAATATGACATTAATAACTATAAATGTTGATTGTATTTTTCAATGTTTATTATTCTGGAGTGAAAACTGAAAAAAAAAACGTATTGAGACTTATCGTAAATGAAAATGACTTGTCTGCATTAGTGTGATGGGTGAAACTGAGACCTGGAGTGTAGGTCAAAGGCCAGGTCTGGCTCTATGGCATTAGTTTTGAAGCACAATATGTCTTATAAGTGAGTGTCCGTCAGCTGTGTCCTCACACGGCTCTTATTTAAGTTAAAAATGTCTTCTTAGATAAATACGTCGACCCAAACAAGCTTAGTATTTTCTAACCAAATGCTCGAATCTTTCGAGCAGCACCTAGTACACGCAGGTAAGATCGCTGTTGTTCAATATATTAATTCTACATGTGGGCCAGACGTTATTGATTTTATAACAGAGGCTGCGGGCCGGATGAAAATAGACCACGGGCCGCATTTGGCTTCCAGGATGGACTTTGGACATGTCTGGTTTAAAGCCTATTGATAGAACAATAGTCTCAAAATCTCTTCCCAAATGACCATCGATTATTCCTTTTCTCCATCCATATTCAATACGATCTTAGAGAATGTAGCATTTTTATTTCTCGGTCATTAACTACTTGCATCCAACCAAGTTTTACTATATTATTTAATCAATGGTAATAATTTACTAACCCCAATAACTTATAAGAATATGCACAAGATACCGTTGGTCCCTTTGTTGATATAACTACCACATGTAACTCCAAACCATTTTTTCGCGTGCGATATTTTCAACGGTTGATAGTTTGAACAGTATTCTTTATCTTCCTATGTTGTTATCCTTATTCCTTTATTTTTTAAGGGAGAACATAGTCAAAATTGAGTTGAAAGATAATTATGACAATAGAATGCCTAACATAGTAAATTTGAAATACTTCATTGCAAATATTGGAAGTGAAAATGTTTGGAGTTACAAAGAGGATTCCAGGTTATTGAGATGTTGTCTTTGGGATTTTGAAACAAAGGTCTTGAAGAAGTTCAACATTCTTTAACACGTTAAAAGATGTAATTACGAGAGGAATGTAAATATATTTGTACGTAATTGGACACAATTTTGATAGTTTTAACATAAAGCCCAAAGATGTTTTGAAGGACGAGTCTCTTTATTCGGAAATATTGTTGATTCAATAGAGCTTGAACCAATTCAAGTAACCATAAAATCATTGGAAAATAGAATGCCACTACACAAAAGTGTAAATATTGTTGAAAATATATGCCATGATATTACACTTGGACAGTTCAAATGTAAATGTCCGGATTTGATTGAAAAGGAATAACAAAGTGAAATGTCCACAGATTCCATCAACTATGATAGCGAGTTCCTTATATACGAAAACACTCCTATCATAAACTGTGACATCTAGAGTATTTCCAGTATGATGAAGAACATGAATGTGATAGTTTATCACTCAGGATCAGCTTTCGTTTTGCTTTAACTCTAAGAATAAATAAAAAGGAGAATCGCTTCCCCATGCTTTGAAAACCCTAGCTTTAAGGAGTTGATAAGATCAATTATTTAAGTCAATGTTTGTGGAACATGACATTTTCTTTGTATGTATTAAAACTTTAAGTTTATCATAGTTTAAAACAATATTTACATCATGAAAATAAGCAAATAATATTGATGATAATTCAAAAGAGGAATGACTTTCATTTTCATTGGGTACAAAGATAAAAAAGATTGATTTCATTGTCAAACTTTATATTGGAAGCATACATTCAACAAAAAAATGGGTACATGAACTACTTAACTATAAAAGTATAGCATGCATTGAGGATTTTTGTTCTATATTAAATCTAAATCAATTATTTATTTGTTTTTTTTTTTTTACTTACTCAAAACCTTGCATTCATCAAATAGATTTAGATGATAGGGTAATCAATATAGGATATAATAGAAACTGAATTATTCATTAATAAATAGTGTTTTACGTATACGTATTCACATATATATTTGGTCTAGAACGGTAATTTATAAAATGCAATTCGACACTGACGTTGGAGGGAGGTAGTTTCATAAATTTTACTACTTTTTTTTCAGATATAAATTTAAAACTTGAGCTGAACCGAATGAACTCAGAGTTTGATTGTGTATTGTTCTAGTCTTAATACATATGCATGTGTACTGTACAGTAAGCCTTGGATTATGAGTATAATCCATGGGAGAGAAGTTCTCATAAATCAAAATTGATTTATTCATAAAATATAAATATGAAAGAAAAAAAACGGAATTTTCATTAGAGTGTAATTTTATGTGTAATGGATAAAATTCGTAATAGAAAATAAACTCAAACACATACAATCCAAGGTATTACTGAACATATAGTTACACATAAGAACTCAACCTATACCTAGTGGGCTGATTGAGTAGGCTGATCACTGGCAGTTTTAGATTACTTTAGTTATCGGTTTTTTACCTCCGAATAATCAGTATTGATCGAACTCATATACCATGATAATATTATACATATGTATAACATAAATATAAAAGTATGGAATAGGTTACCGCAGTCTTTACATGGAGAGTTGCAATATGTGCACCCTGAGGAGATTTGAAATTGTGCAAGGAACTTTCTACCATCTGGTATACTAGTAAGGAATTTTAAAGAGTTTGAGAAGTCTAAGATACTTAAAAACCTGTCACCAATTTTTTTTTTTACCTCATAAATATCAATCGGTGGATTTTAATTTTTAAGTGCTAGGGTCATGGCAGCCCATAAGAACAGGAATAACTTATCAAATCAAATAAAAACTAATCATATTGAAAATGTAGCTATTAGTTACTCCATGAATGGTTGAAATATTTTTTGAGGGCGCTTCAAACTTTCTGGATCCATGAGGTTTCGAAAATAATATTCTTTGTTTCAATTTTCACAAATTATGTCGACTGTCTTACAGGAGTCATATGTTGACTGACCTATGCAAATGAATCTTTGCAGCACTTTCCATTTAGAAAAAAGTGCAATAAAACCATTTGATAGATCTGAATCCATCATTATCCATTTATAAATCTGTGGTCTGGAGACAACTGATCTCCACGCTTGATCCAATTTGTATGATAGATCAATTAAAACTTCTCTATATGTTTTTGGTAGAGTTATTGACATCACCACGATTCATTCTCCTAATTTATTTCTTATTTTGCGTAGGGAAAGATATAAGACGTATGGAAGAGACAAGACAACCCTTCACTCTCTCTAATTATTGTTTTATCGGCTAATAAAAGAAAAAGTGTGGCTTAATATTATACAAGGGAGATAATAAAGACATTATAGAGGTATGTGCGACTCTACACGCTTAAGTTTCTCCATTTAGTAACTTTTTAATCATCTTATTATCCTGGAAAAGAATCACTTCAACGATACAGAGAAGGCTAGGCTAAAAATTGATTATCAAGATGGTCGTGCCAACTGTTATTTTTATTTTCTTCCTTAAACTAAACACTATCTTTACATTTTTTAAATCTAGTCATTGCTCATCGGGGGACTCCTTGTGAATCAAACCATAGCTAATTATTTTTTTTCTCCTAAAAAAAACGTGGCAGAGAAGCCAATCGACTTCCCTTTTTCAGGACCATTGACGTAAGAAGATCTGTCCCTCGGGACACGGGAACTAATTTAAGTATACTCAACTATCCAAAATATCAACTAAAATTGCATATAACTACTAGATAATAATAAAATATTACTCTCATAAACACTTTGATGTAATTACACATCAAAACACCAACCTATTACTAGATCAAATTAGTTTTTAAACCTAGCACAAAAAGAGACACATAACTCTTTCCAACTGATACATCAATATACATATACAAATGACCTTCTGTTATGAGAAAAATTATATTTAATATTAAATATTATGTACATAGTACTAAAAGCCATAACATCTAATGAATACAACAAGTGAATACAAAAACTCTCCGTCATTGAACTCCGTTTCATCAAAGATTGTGTCGTGTCGTGTGCAAAATTTTGAGACTTTAGTATTTTTATGTTTCTAAACAAAAACATATCAAGTAATCAAGAATTTAAATAACTAACATCTCTCCTCATATTTAAGCTATACCAGGACATTTATATGTACATATAGCTTTTTGTTGATAAAAAGGAAATGTGTGTAGGGGGGGGGGGAGATTCATTTGACAAAGTCTTGTCTAAGTTTTTGACAACCTCATTTGTCTGAAAGATTACCTTCAGGATCTAATGACTACTTAATCGTTTACAAATTTAAAATATTATTTAAAAGTAGATAGATATATTTTTCATTTTTTAAAACAGATTCTGAAGAAACGAGTCATAGAAAAGCAAATAATCAAGAATATAATTAAGTTTAGAATAAATACAAATAAAGAAATACATAGCTATAAATTTTAAGCTAAAAAAGATTAACATAATATACACATATTAGCATTCATTTAAAATTTCAAATTTTTTCTTTTCCATGGATTCAAAAATATTGGAAAGTTACACTCATTAAAATTCTAATTTAATTTAGAGATAACAAACTTATATTCAATTAAAATTTAGCTCATTTAAAAAAAAATTATAATAATTTAACAATTATTTTTTAGAAATAATGAGAGAATAAAAGAGTTATTTTATTTAAGATGTACTTGGTTCTTCTGTATGTGGGCCAATTCATTATTTTGTCTGCACAAAAGAATTTTTGCTACTCATTTATGAAAAAAGGGTAATAATTTTGGCCTTCAAAGTTCATTTTGGTGACCTCTTAAGCCATTTGAATTTTGAAAAAAAAAGGCCTATTTGAAAGAAAATTAGCTGTTTTCAAAATTTAAAGCAATCAAGCCTAATGTTTTTCTGGGCCTCCTTTTGAGATCTCAGCTTCCAAAAAAAAAATTGGTACAAGTTAATATAAGCCCTTTAGATAAATTGAACCAATCCTGCAAACAGTTAAAACTGTCATAGGTGAAAATTAAACTTAGTAATTTGAATTTAGGCTTACTTCTACGGAAATATTCATTAATTTCAGAATAATTTTAGAAATTGTGTGGGGTGAACAGAAGGTAAATAGTACACTTCTTCAGTATTTTCTGGTAGTAAGCAATGATATCTATATGTATAATGATTACTCATTAATAATTGACTCTAAGAATTCAATGAGTTTGGAGAAAATTCTTGCCCTTTAAATCAGTGGTTCCCAATTCCCGGTCCCCTGACCGGTATCGGTCCATGAATCAATCAGTACCGGGCCACACAAGAATTTATTAGTTATTTTTGGACTTAAAAACGTGGACTCACTTCTTCATCTAGAGACTGTAGGATAAGAAGAAAATATTAAGTATAAATGCAAATTACAAAAGATAATTAATTGTCTGTAATTACCCCCAGATCTCGTTGCAAAAAAACAAGCTCTGGTCTCCCCATTGATTTTGCGTTACAGACAATTTTTGATGTTATAATATGTTATATTGTTGGAGCAATGTGTTAATAAAGATATACCTTCCTAATGTTATAACAGCATTGTAATGTTGGAGAAATGTGCTAATGAGGTCACAATGGATTCATGTTTATTGTTATTATTAATATTTCGACTCCCCGGTCTGCAGAAAAATTCTCAAGCGTTGACCGGTCACCAATAAGAAAAAGATTGTGGACCACTGCTTTAGGTGCATGAACCAAGTTTTTGGGAGTCTTGCTTGTTTAATTCATAAAATTTGAGTACTGATTAACGAATTTTGCTCACGGCACATCACCAATCAAATAAATCAAAATATAAACCCTTATAAATACCTACATATGATAAATACTATTATTTAATTACAGCTACAACCACAAAAAAAGTTGGTGTGTGTATGTGGGGGGGGGGGGGCTGTTATTACGTAATTCATTCATAGAATTAATAGGATTTCAACAGAGAAATTTCTTCGTTAAGACACAAACAAAAAAAAAACTAGATCTAAATTCTTCTCAACAACAAAAATTATTTATAAAATAAGAAATGCAAAGAGGCAGCCAATTTTGTTAATTTGCTGTCCAGGGATGATAATAATAACCCACCCACCCACTTTCTATTAAATTGCATGTATGTATATATGTATATACACGTATGAGCTCAATCCTATTATATATTACATTACATATAGTGAACATTATGGCATATTAATTTAATTGCGTGGGGAGGAAATTAAATGCCTCTCTGGCAGAACTCCGAAAATTAATAGCATGCTATTCTGCAGCAAGGCTTTCATTTTTTATATTTATAACATGGGATGGTTTATTTGTGTGTACAGCCCCAAAGAAGCCTTGGAATTGTTTGCAAGCAAATAATCAAACCTTTATTTGCAATTTGCAAGTTTTTATAGCATGATATTATAACCAATGACTATTTTTTGAAGGGATTGCCCAATATCCGTGCATGCTATTTTCGATTGCTATAAACAATGTTGCCTTTTTTTAATGATAGTAAAGTGAGTCATTTCATGTACATACATACAAATCACACATTCACTCTTCAAAATGGAATGTGTATAAAATCCATTTTTTTTTGAGAGCCTACTATATAAATAATCATTACTGTGATCACATCAAATTTTCTCGTTTTATTACAATTTCAATTGACAGTTTTCTCAGTACATATTATCCATATATCCAATTTTTTTGTATAAATAAACATATTATGCATGAAACAAAAAACTATTAAGTTAAATGACTCTAATTTTTTATACTTTAATAATTTCAAAATTGTATTTACTGTCATCTTAAACCTAAAACCAGTTTCACATGAAGAGACTAATCCAACGATTTTTTATTTTTTTTTATTTTTACAATACTACAGTTAAAGCAGTAGACTTTAATGCATAAAATTGCTGATTCAAATATTAGGCAAAAATAAGAGGAATGAAATATTTTTTTTAGAAAGCAAAGAAGACTTCAACTAATATTGAGAGCCTATGCTTTACTGGATCAGTCTTTTAAATATAACTATTCCAGACTTTGATTTGTTGTTTTTTTTAGAAAATATATGATGTGCATATGTATAAGGCTTTGTTCCTTAGCCAACTAGTACATTTTGAAGTGTATGGCTGTAAATTGAGAAAGTTAATGGTAAGAAGCAAAATTCGTTTAAGAGCAACATTATTTTCTCCATACTTCGCACAAAAGAAACATATTGCTCAATAATATGGATAAATTGATCTATTAGACGTAAATTGTAGGTAAAAAATTCTGAAAAATTTATAAAATAAAAATATTTTGTTAATTTCGAAGGTTCTGTCTTTGTTTACCTCATTTGTTTCTTTAGTTCTACGTACAATGTTGAATTTTTAAAGAAAAGTCGTCCAATATAATAATATGCTTGACAATTCCACTTTTGGTGAAATTGAAATAAAAAAAAATAATAATAATACTTAATTAATCTTCCATAGCAAAAAAAAAGTAGAGGAAAATAACAGATTGCATATATGAAATTAATATGTCTTTCAATTAATTACAGATTGTTAAAGTTCATTCTACAGTTCACCAATGTAAATGTCTTTAAAAAATCTTTTATCGTATAAATACATGTAAAATGATCATAACAGAAGTTTAGTCTGTTTAAGTTTAATTGTGTATCCTAATGTAAATATACTGAAGTACTAACAGATTTACATCACAAGATCTGACTTAAGGAAGACTTTATTATCTTGTTTCAATGAATTGACGTAGAAATATTGTGACAACATTTTGTATAATGATTGGTATGATAAATATGTATAAGCCCGGATTTAAAATTCCCTATCTATAATTTTTTTTTTTAAATTATCATAAGAGAGTTTATTAGGGATTTGAATGGATAATATACACAAACAAAATAATAATTTATTTAAATTAAAAAAAAAAGAAAAATTACTTTTTATTGATGGGAATAAGTTCTTATTCTTGGGATTAACGTTTTTTTTTTAGATGAAATGTAAAGTTTTTTTTTAAGTTATCCTTTAACCTCCTATAAATAAAAAGTTCAAGGTGTAATCCAAAACATTCTTTAAAAATAGGATAATTGAACATGAAATCTATCTTGTATCAGTGAAAGTTCATACTTCTCCTATCAAATAAAATTTGTATACATCATTTCATATTCACAATAAAGACAAATGTCACTCAACCATCTCAAAATTTGATGATTAGTTGATTGATGATAATTTCAAATGTTGGAAAAAAGAAAGTGCGTCTATTTTAGCTCTTAAATATTTGCCCTGTATGTGCTATAATTAACACACAGGCAGTGAGTGGTACAAAACTAACTCATTTTGTTCCACAAGATATAAATAAAGATAAAGTATACCTACTTTGAACATATGAACGCTAGTAATTTAATGGGTGTTCACAATCTACAATGAGCATCAAGGAATAATAAAATATACTGAGACAATTGCTGCGGATTTCTATGGTTCTAAAATCGGTTTCTCTCCTGGGATCCCGCATACTCTGGATTTTCCATCTAAAAGTCTAAAGAAATCTCGTATTTCACTATTTCATAATGTAAGACTCCTTCGTGTAATTCATTGAATGAAAAGTTGCATACATATTGATAATTCACTTGAGATAAAGTTTTTTAACGTTTATGCTTCCCATTGATACCCTATGTGCATTGACAAAAAATGATGCCCAAAATAATACAAAATGTTTTGAACTTTCTTTGATTTTTTTATTTAATAAATGTAAGTTTCTGGAGCGGTATGAGATGTCCCATATTTTAACTGTTGTAATTGACCTTAAACCTATTGCCTGATTCTTAGTACAAATACTTTCTAATAAAGTTATTTTTTTTAATCTTTCACAAATAAATATTTATGTTTTTTTCTTAAAACACAAAAATAAACTATATACTTAAAACTAAAACTACCAAGAATTTGAACTATTTAGAACTACCAAGCTGTTATTTTGACTACTTTTTGGTTATTAATTATGCATGAATTCTGATTTCTTAATATTTTACAATATAATATTAATTTTTACATATACAACAAAAGTAATCAGAAAATAACAAATATTATATTTTAATCGGATAAATAGTATAAACAACTATAATTTAAAAATTTAAATAATATTTTGTTTAAGTCATTTATTACATTTTTTTTACAATACAGTTTCTTGAAAACTTTTCTTTTACATTTTCCACCTTATTTGTTTTTGAATAATATGTGAGAAGAATTTATGCCTCTGGGAACATGAAAGTTCTACTTGTTAGATAGCTCTATATCTGTCAACTCAATGCAACTTTCTATATCCTGTTGATTTTTCTTGAAAACTTGTTGTATTTCTGCCATAAGATATAATAGGAAGTGTTTTTGAGAAATTATATCTTCGGTGACCTCCTGATACAATATTATTGCGTGCATTCATAACAAATCTAACATATTATATAATAATTGAAGACCACATGTTCATCTAATAGTTTCTTTGAAGAACGACTCTCATATTTTCTAAGATGTGGAAGTGCATTTGATTGGGTGCCTGCAGCTGGCCCAAACTTTATCCAAAATTTATCTGCCTTTATTTTATATACTACTTAAACAGGCATCTTGATTTTGATGGGAAAATTTATGCATCTATACTAATATCCGGAACTAATATATTGAAGTATATACCTACACAAAATGAAGGGCATTAAATGCTTATAGAATTATTAAGCATGTACTAAGTATGTATCATGTAATATACTTTTTAGTGTTGAAAATCCAACTTACAAAAGATCAAATAATTATTATTATTTCATTGACAATTGAAATGGATGTCAAAAAAAATATGATTTACATAACCACAAAGTATAATATATTTGTTTATATACATGCTTTGATATTTTTTGAGATGGAAAAGATATAAAATAAATTATTGTGTATCGGAGCGTTATCTTTTCTTTTTGAGGAAATATAAGATATAGATATAGCCTCATTACTTCTAAATATATATCATTGCGTAAATTTGTGGCATATTAAATCCTCGATATCTAATTCCGAACTTTTTATAGGTCATATATATATATATATATATATATATATATATATATATATATATATCCAGCTATTAGCTTTTACTTAATTGATCATTTAATATTTTTAAATGGTTATTTTAAAAGATTTGTTATACAAAAGTGTCTTCATGCCCTTATTTCTTTCCTATGAAGTTTTGTTTTTGTTTTTTCAATTAAGTTATATATGATGAAAAGACATATAAATGTCTATTTTTGTATCAAATTATATCAGTATGTAATAAATTACACTTAACAATCTGTAGAAGTTAAGTATATTTATTACAAATAATTTCTTATAAAAACTTGTGCTACCTGCGACCCTTTTTTTTAAAGTTTAAAACCCAAGTGATCCCAACAACAACAAAAATGAATCTTATTACAAATTCGGTAATAAGTTGATAGTTCTTCTCATCACATAGACCCTCGTGTGACAGCATCATCCATTCCTTAAAAACATCCAATAATTATATTAACTGCTTCTTCAAAATAAAATTCTGAAAGTACTGGGTCATTTTAGTAAACCATCATGTGATCATCCAATAACCTGGTTAGAAGGGAGGCTCTTCGTACAGGTTTCATACTCTGAAACATTTTTTGCAGTCAATACTTGTAAGTATATAATAAAGTCCGCTATTTGAAGAAGAAAAGATAAGTTAATGAAGAAACGATGTTTAATGTTGTTTAATTTATTTCCACGTTATATGTTAAGAATTTATTAATCAAAATAAATGACATGTACACCAGGATTCCAATCTAGGATATTGAAGATTTGGTGTCCATTTTTTTTCTTGCAACTTTTTTTGGTTTTACAGACATTTGTGGTAGTTTGACTCAACTCTATTATTACACGCAAGGTCGAAGCAAGTACCCATGATTTTAAAGAATAATGAGAATTGAATTGATTTAAACCGACATCTGAATGATGGTTCAACAATTTTCTATATTATATTGATAATGAATGATTAAATTTTGATGAAATTTAGTTATTTAAAAACGAAGACTTGAAAAGCAGTCGCAAATATAAAAAAATATATAAAAATCGAAGCTTCAACCGACCAAAAGAAATGTATCAAAATTACCAATAAATAACACTGGTCAACAGTCAAAAATCCTAAAGGAGTATAAGTATAATAAAAGTTAAAAAGAACAAGATGTCAAGTCTCAAGAATTAAAATTCGCTAGAAAACTAATACTTACGGTAGAGTTACTTAAGTAGTAGCGAGCAGAAGGATTTCAGCTGGTTTCTTCATCCCTTAAGAAGCTTAGATTTCTAGCGAATTTTTGTTCGAAATTGGATGAAAATTTGCACACTTGGATGGATGTTGGATTTCCTCTCTGTTAAAGTTTCTTATCGGGCACTTGACATCCCATTTAAAAGCTGTGGGTCTCAGCTCTTTAATGCATTCCTTATTAATCCATTTTATGTAATATTCTAGGAGTTATTTAAGTACAAAGGATTTTGTCGACTTTTGGGTCTAATCTGGCGTCCTACGTCCCTTGGAGTCCTTTTACGTCAAAACAAAGACTGGAAATGGAATTTCCATTAAATACACTAGCGAATCAACATTTTTTAATGAACAAAATGTGTATCCTTGTAGACTTAAATTGATTTTTGGTTATTCCAAGGTGCTTGGTATTTCTTGAACTTTCGTTGGTGTCATTTTGACTCCTCAGGTGAAATTCAAAAGAATTCAGTAGAAAAAGTTCATATTTTGTATTATACGTTGTTGCTTATATAGGTAAGTGTATGCTGAAAGCATGTTTAATTAAAAGTTAAATATCTATGATATTTTTAACAAAGGGTCACTACACCCTTGAGAAAATATAAAATAAGTTAATACTACTTTGAATCTTCTCGATACTGCATAATATATATACGACATAGAGTAACAATAAATTACAACTGGTTTTGACGCATAGAAGTAAGTATAGACAACACCATTGTTTGAAAATTAGGTTTATATTTGGATAAAAACCTGCCGATTTCAAAAAAACTCTAAGCCACCTCCCTATAGGTGCCCAAGAAATAACAAATCAAGTTACGACGTAGCATCCCGAACTTTGTTAGTATATGCCCCTTTTATATGCATCTCGATTTACATTCATTTGGAAATGAATTGATCAGATGTATCAATGCTACTTCCTTCTTTTAAGTTCCTTAAACACGAAATCACTCGTTGGAGAGGCTTGGTGAGTAAGTGAATAGAAAGGAGATACATTCAGAGAAATCCTATAAGTAGATACATCCAGAGAAATCCTCGAAGTAGATACATCCAAATACAATTCTAGTATAAAGGGGTAGTTGAGCAAGGATTTTATTGTAAGGGGCTCCTTCCCACCTAGCAGACTCCACCATTGATGAATACCAATACCAAATTTTACTCTCAAGAAAGATAATTGAAGGGATACAATTTTATGGTTTCCAGCTATCAAATTTTGTAGAAATACATCGGTTGTGTTGAATAGAATTCATCGGGAATCCTCAAATCTGATTTTTCCTCCCTCCAATACATTCCTATTGGCCAGAGGCAGTTGAGTGGGGATTTTGTTGACAGCGTTTCTATCCCAGCAGTCTAATTTTTACACACAGACTCGTCTATTGGTGAACACCGATCCCAAATTCTACTCTTAAGATAGATTTACTTTGAAGTTTGATGGTTTTTTCATCTTCTTTTATTTCTTCCTATATAGTTATGTAATATATAGACTTTCTCATACAATTACTTTAAGAAGGAGCTTTATTCTTGAAATATTCTTCTTCTTTTATCTCAAATTGACAAGGATATAGAGTGTCATAGAACAGTGTCTTTCTTTTAATTTATTTGTCGGGAATTGTTCACTGGTTAGCACCTGATTCGAGTTGAATCATCCCGTTTTAGGAAAGCGGGAGTATATCAAGCTTTTTTGTATATTTGCAACCTCAACCCTCAAAAGGGAAAGGAAAAAATTGAAAAACATATGGTAACTACCCTTTTGTATTTTTTTTGTTGCCAACTTATTATTTAGATATATGTACTATAACTAATGGATAAATTTTACAAATTTAAAAACAATAGTTAGTACTTGTAAAATATTGAAAAATTAAAAAAAAAAGGCACAGAATACTTGATTTAATCAAACAATATACATAAATAAAGAACTAAATGAACAATGTGAGCAATGCACATTAATTAGCAGCCTTCCTTTGTAATGTGTCAAACAGCTGAAATCCAGTTCAACAACTACATATAAACATTCAAATATATATATACATACATTTAAATCTTCTGTTGATTCTTGTGATAATATAGAACTTCATCTAAAAGATCGAAATGCTGTTTTGCTCCACGTATAAATGACAAATTAAATGTGAGGTTTAAAAAAGTTCCAGAAATTTTAGTTTTTAGAGGTTCTCTATGGATAAGTTCCTTAAAAGATTTTCATCTGAAACCTCAACTATGAAGAAACTTATTTAGCCTTATTATTTGATTAGGATAATAACGTTGTAGCAGACATAGAAGAGAACAGCAGACAAAAACATACACAAGAGTTGTTGATGTTTTGAAAATACCATTGTAATAGACCATAATTTATTCATGGTCTTTTGTTATTAATACGTTAAATGGTCGAGAAGTGTTTTGTATCGGATCATTAGTGAAAAGAATTCAACCATTAAAAGGCTTTCCTTGTATTTATTTTCATTAAATATGCCATATTTCACTACTTTCCTATTGCTATCAAAATAGATCCATTTATATCTTTGTCATAGGCTTTTCAACAGAAGAAAAAACTAAACTGCATATTCGATACATTTTTGTGAATAAATAATTACATATACATGTATATTGTATAATGGGTGCATTTTTGAGAAAATTCAATAGAAAAACTATGCACTCAGGAATTTGTGGTAATAAGCAAAATTTAACAAATTATTACTATTATTCAGAATATTTACATAGAAAGCTTTCAATTACTAACTTGTTGAAAATAAAGCCCCCAGTACTCAAATAGGTTGTTACACATAATGAAAATTAGTACTTATACATTTAGTTTTATTATTTATATAATCTGTAGAATCAAATCTTAATGTACTATGATTGAAGACAGTGATTATTATTACTTTTTTTTGGGGGGGGGGGGATGTATTTATAATAATTCTGGAAGAAGTAATCTATTATAATATTTATTTTCTTGAGTCAAAATGTGCGATAGTATTTTTTTTATTAATTTAAAAAAATCTCACTCTGCTTTAAAAAAGAATAAAAATATCTCACAAATGTTAATTAATGAAGATTATTAATTTGTCAATGTGGATATTGTAGTGTGCGAGCCACTTACCCGATGGAACTTTAATCTATTTGTTGTTGATGCACTCATTTAGGTCGTGCACTTTTGGTTATATCATTTATATTGATTTCCAGAAGTTAGTTTGCATTGTCATCTCCATGAGGTACGTTGTGTGCCTCATGCCCTTCCACAGGAGACTGTATCACATCTATGTCTAAATTTCAGTAAATTTCTTATACTCCTAACTCCTTTAGCTCTCTGCACTCCAGTTTTCTCCGTTATCTTAGTTTCTTTCAGGTGATGAGCTTAGCATATTAATGGTATTGTTGGATCAGTCCTAGGACTGAATTCTTTATCGGTCTTTTGGTAGGATAGAACTGATAGAATAGAATTGATAACATCTGCACCTCAAGTGATGGTAATATATGAGAAGCCAATAAATAGTATTTTAATAAACAAAATATTTTAATTAAAAAAAAAAGTGCTACGATCCATGATGATGTGAGGGAATTTTTTAATTTGAAGAAATATTGGTGCATACTCATTTAAAATAATCACAAGTTTCCTCAGTCTAACAGATGGTTTTATATTTTTTATGTGTAATCTTAGGAGTGTAGAAGCAGTTGTCATCCATCTTGCATTGTGGACTTTTCCAGGATATCTCTGAAGATTTATTTGGGGAACATAATGAGACCCATTTTCTACAATTTGACAAATTTTAACTAAATATTGTTTATTTCTGTTCAAACTTTTGTAAAAATCTTCGTTAATATCAGGAACAGTTTCCTTAATAGAAACGAACAGTACCGGATCTATGTTGCAAGAAATTTGAGAGCCAGTTTAAAGTCAAAGTTCGAGATCCTGTCGTTTTGGAATCATAGTAATCGAAAATCTTTTTAAATAATAACACATGCATATGAAGTAAACAAATAATCAATTAGAATAGCGTTTAATGAGACTTATTTCTCCACTTCGATATCCAGCGTAGACTGGGACAATGTCACTTCTGATGGCCTTGAGAGAATTAACACAATCGAAATCAACAATGATTGTATATGTGGCTATTTGTACTACTTGTTCTGATATCAGAGTGAAATGGTCAACATACGACTGATATAACTTTTTTTATCTACCCGGGAATATAATTTGTGATTAATAATAAATTTTATAGGATGGAAAGTTTAAAAATCCCTAAGAAGGCCATTCCCCTATACAATTGCAGCTCGTACAGACATAATGCATTATTTTTTCGGAGCAGCCTCAGAATGGTATCCGATAAGTATGTTTTTAAGATAATACTAGAAACTTGAATTGGTTACCATTCCTCGTCAGAGGCCTCCGAAAATAAAAGCCTAGAGGTATCACACCCATAATCCGCCCCCTAATTATTCAAATATCGACTTGATCTTGAAGAACATTTATATCATAGTATCAATAAAATACAAAAAAGATGTAATAATATTCAGGGTTCATTATAAGTACGTTTTAGACTTAAACTGATAAAACTAAATAGAATCGATATTTTTACTAATGAAGCATAAAAATTTATGAAGAAGATTTATCTTCTCATAGGACATATATATATATTTTCTCAATTACATAAGACGATATTTTCAAGTCCTTCCGGTTCATACTGGAACTTTGACCGGATGGCGGTTTACGGTGTTTGATTGCACAGAAAAAACATTTCAGGGTATTCTTAGGATCAGAATTAGGTCAACTTTTCTCCGTAGCAAACACATTAATATGAAGTAATATTAAAATTTGATCTATAGATTCCAAGTCTTAACTCCATGACTGCCAGTTTAAAACTTTTTCCATTATAAAAAAATTTGATATAAAGTCCCTTATTATAATTAATAAAACACAAGTTTCAGATAGATTTAATTTCACCTCAATTACCTATGAAAATAGACTTTTCATAAATTGAATGATTTAATAACTTCACGACTCATACACAATTAAATATATAGGTTCTTTGTATATCTAAAAGAAATAACGGCGTTCCTTTTTATTAAAAAATTAGAAAATATTAAATGGATTTCTTATAATATTTGATTAAAACAGTGGAACAAAAGAAAACTATGCTCTGGTTTTGTAAAGAAATAAAAAATAATGAAATGACCTAATATTGTACAAAAAAAAAACGTTTTCCACATTATCTGTGAGAGACAAAAAGAATTGTTCACTACAAATATACCTACTAATGATAAAGATTTAATAAGATCTCCTTTTTATACCTAATGTACGTTTAAAAGTACGGTTGACTACTGTAGTAATAGGATGAATTGGCACATTTCCGAAGTAACTGTTTGTTACATCATATAATTTTCTCGAAGGATGAGGCATTTTGTTATTTGTACACATATCTTGTTGAGGTTCAGATTTCTTTGCATCAATCATCGTTTTTGACATCACACACTTATTAACGGAATAAATTTTATTTTCTTTATTGTTGTTAATTGGTAATCTGACGTCGTAGGCTGGACTTTGAGCAGAGATAGTGAGTTGATCCCAAGAGAAAAACCCACAACTTTTAAGTACACATGCAAAAAAGGAACGTCCATGATTGGGACCTACTTTAGAAACCGTAAAATACTTGGATCTTCTTCCGCAAGCACATAACGGAGGTGTCTTTTTCGATACAGAGTTTTTCATGGGACATCTTTCAATGGATTTTTTAGTGGACGGTTTTAATTTTTTGATCATTTTATTCTGAAAAGGAAAGATGTAGTGAAGTTTTTAAATTCCCTTTTGTCCTTTTACCCCATACATGAGTTCGTTGGGAGCTTTATAGACTTCAGGAACTGAAAAGCCAGGCAAGCATTTGGTTATTCCAAGAGAACAGCCGTCTTGAATCATTTTAGTGACCAGTTTGCCCGTATTTTTGGCGTCGTCAATACCAGAATGTTCCCTCCCATCAAAGGAGAATCCTAAATCCTTAAGAGCCCCATTCAGACCCTCAGGTCTACGTAGGTAAAATTTGGAATAAATGTCACGAATGTCGATCCATGCATTAAAATATTGAGGTCGAGTGATTTGCTTTCTTTTGAGCTCTCCCTCCAAACAGACCCCCAAATCCCAACTCGACCAAGTGAGAAACGTAGCTGATGTCTTTTCTCGAGGAAGAAACACAATATCATATTTGAGCTGGAGAGATGTGATCCACTTTTTGAAAAGGAGAAGAGCTGTTCCAAGCGGAACTCCTTCATTGTCCACAACTTCCTGAGTTATCCCCGTCAATTTAGTGCAAAAGGAACTCAATATTGGATGTTCAACGGGGCACACATAGGTTCGGAATTCATCTAAAACCCTTCCAGAGGACACTTCGAGAAGAATACAGGGAAATTCAATGATCTCGGGAGCAGCAAATCCACGGTTCTCCCAACAAGTTGACTCAAAATCTAAAATAAAAAGATATTTGAAGGCTTGTCCACCCCCATTTAGTGGCTGCCCATTGGCGGAGCGAGAGGAACCATCAAAATATCGTGTTCGTAATTTACCCAATTTCTGGGCAAGTGCCTTAGTGGACATACTGTACCTACCACTCTTTGATCAGTGATCGCATCCATTTGCGACAAATCAAATTTCAAACTATGAGCGCCGTTATACATAGCAAATCAATGACGTCATCTGTCTACGAAATTTTTATTTTATAATAATAACATCCCTGCCGGCGTACATATTCACGACGAGCTTTTTTGTTCACTCGCAACCTCGACTCTGAAAAGGAAAATAATTTTTTTGGTAAAACATATGGTAGCTACCCTTTTGTATTTTCATTGTTACCAACTTTTTAATATTCTTCAGAATTAATTATTTAGATATACTATATATTGATAAATTCTACCAATCACAAACTTATCATCGATACTTCTATAATAGTCGAAAATTCAAAAAAGTGCGCGCAATCCTTGATTTAATATATTTTTTATATATCAAAATAATAATAATAAACCATTTGAGTTGATAATATGTTGATACAGCTACTTTAAATTAGAAGAATCAACTAATGAAAAACAGCTCAAGGGATATTCAATAAGTTCTATTACATCTGGAGGGGTACCAGCTAAGTCACGCAGCCCGTTGTGAAAAACATCATTTTTGATGATAAATTCTTGTTGGCAATCTAATATGATGTTTCTACAGTTATTCATCAATAATATTTTGTAGTTGTTATCAATATAACAGCAGTACCACGTGAATATTTTTAACAAGTCTACCATTTTGAGGTCATATTTGATATTCTCGAAAATTATTTATGAACTAATAAAAATATACTCATTGCTTATTTACATTTTAAAAACCCAAATTAATCTTTTTTTAAAGTTTTTTTATGAAAATGCTTAAAAAATTTATTGAGTTTATTACTTAAGTTGATGATTTTGTCCATTGATATTAGTTATCTATTTCAATCCTTTTCTGTACAAGAATATGTTAATAGTAAATAAAATATCCCATTGGATATATATGATCATTGATGATTCAATATAGGATTAATTGATTGTTCCATTCATCGACTTAAATTTAGAAATGTTTCTCTGTATTTAATTACACATATTATGTATAATTGAAAATCATAATTTTTTCATATTTGCATATAAAGAAAACTGGTAACATTATTTTGTTTTCTAAAATATCTAATAATGAAACTAAATAAAATGATCATTTTTTATCAATTCAATAATTACTTTAGAGACTGCAGCATACAATCATAGGTATTTCAATTTATATATTAATTTTGTTCATTACAAAATATCGTACGTGATTAAAGTTAAAATCGATTTGTGTTACTTAGGTTTAAAATTAAAAGAAGAATGTTATAAATCTTTTTATGTAAGGATTATAGGTTTTAAAAACATTAATGGATAGTTTTTTTTTGAATTTGACCATTTAATAGTTATTTTCTTGACTGAATTATTGAGAAGTGATCATGTTATTTATTATTTATTTATTCATTTTCTAATAAATAACGAGCGTATAGCGTCTTCTTTTAAATTATGTATAATATGCTTAATTAAATAAAGGAAACATTGCTAAAAGGCTCAAAAAAGTTATTGAATTTATTACTTAAGCTGATGAATTTGTTCTTCGAAATTAGTTATCGATTTCAATTATTTTATGTACAAGAACATGTATGATGTTTTATCATATATATATATATATATATATTTAGACTGGAGATGAGTGATGTCACTATATGACAACAACGATGAAAAATTATTGATGTATAACTGTACAAACATCATATTAGCTTTGCAACATGTTTTTTTCATCAAAAATGTTGTTTGTCACTGCAATAGGTTGTGTGATTTACCTGGTACCCCTCCAGATGCAATAAAACTTATTAGGAGGATAAATTGTATATTTTGTCTATCCCTAAGAGTTCTGTCGATCAAAAATATTGCTCTGTAACTTTGTTACAGTTATGTTAAAATTAAAATTAACATTTGCATAAAATAGACTGACAATAGTTGATTATTAATTCGTCAATCGACAATCAGCATAGGATTATTTCCTACAATGACAAGTTTTAATGCCAGTATCAAATACCATTCAGTGGCGTCATTAAATTATAATTCCACATTTCTTAATAGTCATTATTCTCATCATGTATGGTTCTTACTGTAGATACCTAAATCATGCTTGATATGGTCTCTACTATATAAATAATCTGTAGACAAACAACATGGGCACCATGAACCCCACTTTTTTGGAATTTACAAAAAGTTTGAAATATTATATGTTTATTACGGAAGAGAGAGCTGAGGGTGCCAAGAATTACTCAGCAAGTTATATAAATAGTAGCTCCGTAGTTAATTGCTAAGTTACTTATAGTTTTAGTAATGGATTACTTACTACAGAGCATCAATGAATGTACCTCAATTAAAACAAAGTGAATTCTGCCAAGGAAAAACAAATATATATATATATATATATATCAGTATATACTAAAAAGCTGTTTCATAAACATAAAAATCTCTTTTTCTATAATACGATCAATTTTAAATAATAATTTTTCAATTAATAAGACATATCATTGGTAATGCAAGTGATACTTTAAGTCAAATTTTAATTAGAATAATAATGCAAACAAATACACGTTTTTGTATGATACATAATTTGTCTTTAAGTATTTTCCACACTAAATTCAAATACAAAACGATATTTTAGTCTGACATACACTATGAAATTTGCAATTTCAAAAATCAGATATAAAGGGCCCCAGGAAAATAATACTTATTGATTTGGTAATGTATACAGGAAAAATATATTAAAAAAACATTCGATTGTAAATTTGTTAACCTAATTATAGTAATTATAGTAGAGCTTACATCATTAGCTACCTACTTTCTAAAAATAATATTTATTACTACAAAATGACTTAAAATTTTTTCTTAAATAAATAATTTCCAACAATTATTCATGTGCATTATATTTACCGGGTATTTTTAAATGAACAATAAATACGTGGTTTACATTTTCATATAAATAGTTGGATAAAAAAATATTATACTCTCAATGTGCCTGAAAAGTTATAGTTTATTAAACAAGGTAGCAAATGCGCCTATTAGCTTGAGGAAATTTCCTTGGCTACAAGTTAATTTCACCCTAAAATTAGTCTAAAACAAAGCGAAAATTGATATGATAACTCTGACAATTGATTAATGTTTGGTAGGTAGGAATGTAAATAATATGCAAATGGGGTGTGTAAAACAAAAAAAAAGAGAAAATCAATCTGGTAACTGTGATAATTTGATGAATGTTGAGAGGGAAGCAGCTTGAGCAGTTATGACGTTTTACTGAGCTACAAGCTGCTATTCTCCATTATATATACAATAAATAATAACATAGATGAGAGGCAGAAAATTAACTGAAATCAATGTCAGGAAATTATATATTTTTAACTAAAAATTATACGAGGACTTGAGCCCTTTTTGTTTACATTTTATTTGCTTTATTAACCTCAATGCATGTAAAATACGAGATCTTTATAATTAGGGATGTGCATTTTGTTGAGGTGAGAAAGCATGCATGCCATTACTATCAGGTGCCTCTACACATTATCTTCTCATTGTTATTTGACAATATTGAATAATACATAATAGCTACTTATAAGTGTAGTATGTTCTTACCTCAATGATACTGAAAAGACTTAATTCAAATTGATAGTTAGTTGTACAACCTGATATTTTTCTTTTTTCCACAAGCTCAACTTTATTTCAACATTTTGTCGTTGTCTAATTATAACCTTGTGTTTATATTAACCTTGCCGTCTAGTCATGGAAGTCTCTATTTTTCGTTCTGGACTGCCCTGAGAGGAGAAGAAATACACACCTACTCCAAAGTGAGGCCTAAATTATTAACATTTTACTTGTTTTTAGTTGTGTAAAAGAGTACTAAGTCGTGATTCGTGGCTGTGATTGTCGTGAATTTGAGTAAAATGGGATTGAAGTGCTGTGCCCCCGGATGCTGACAGGGCTATCACGATAACCCTAGCTTACGAATATAGTTTAAAATTGCAGTCTTAGGGACTTAAAAATTTGTCTGGAACCACATTTTCTCTGTAGTCTCCAATGATTTCACACCAAGATTTACTACATTTATCTTGTGACGCCATTGAATGCCCCCCCCCCCCAATTATGGAGTTTCACGTTTCGAACCAGAGTCGAAGGAGTCAAAGTTGCATAATTTGTCTTTGCTTCGTCATAATCGCTATTCAATACATATAAATAATATTGAAATAATCAATGTGCATGTTAAATTCTGATAATGAGAATGCTCAAAAAAATAAATATTTTTCAAATTGAATTTCCATTTTTTCTTGCTGCTCAATGTTAATTCAGTCTCCAAACATAGGACTATTTACTATAGTATTATTTTCAACCAACTTTCATTATAACAAACCAACTAGGCAAGATATTTAGGCATGCTCCAAGGTATAATAAGAATACGACCTTTTTATTTGAAACACGGTGTTACAAAATCTGCACTTAAGAAGTTTAAAATTGGATCCCTGGTTAAGCCTAACTCAGTCCTTTGTCTGAATATGTGTTTGTTTTAGTGGGTGCATAGACTCCTATTGGACTTTTATATTCTGATAAAATGCAGAATCTAAAGCAGTCAAATATAAAGGCTGTCTGTGTTTTGTTGACGAAATATTCTTTAAAATTGCATTGCAATATTATTTCATCAACGGAAGAAAGATCTCAACCTTATTAAAGCTCTTATGACGGGCTCACTGATGGGAGCTTACCATAGCTTTTTGGAAAAAATTTCTTATTATTTTTATGAACTTCTTCATAACGATACCCTCAGAATGTAACATGGATCTTTTAAAATAACCACATACTTTTTTACTTCTTTTTCTAAGACATCACAAAAAGAAACAAATTTTGAAACTCTACATATCGGCATAATCTACGTTTAGTTTCAAGATGGATTCATTGATTGAAGCTTGTCATAAAAAATATGAATCTGCAACAACACCTGTGCCGTTCGATACAAATATATCAATTCAAGAAAACTTTAGAATAGATAACTATTGATATTTTACTAACATCATACAAGATTGCTTATTTTAGATGAACTGAGTGAAATTATAAGATAATTGATAACACTCAGTTATCTCAGTACTCAGTTAATATAATTGATTTTAAAAGTTAGTTGAAGAAGATTAAAAAATTATTTATATATTTCGACAAATTTGCGAGGGAAAATTACATTTTGATGGAAAAATAAGCTTCATAGATGCATTTAATAGAAAACGACTCAAAGCTCAAACACAGTTATTCTTGTTAAGACGTAAGTCTTGGCTCTCTATAAAAAATGAGCACTTATGTAATTGAGAAAAAATTCATTAAAATTAGTTTTTAATATATTTCTGTGCAAAGGTACTTTTCTCTATTTCTTTCTTGTAATAAGCATAGGATATCGACTCACAGTGGTGTTTTTAGAAATTAAATTTGACTGGTGGCCAAACAGTTATGGATATAATTGTACATTTAGTTGGCATTGAATATATAAAACTTGCCAACCTCCTGTTCTATTCTACCATCCACACATAGTACAATAATATTCTTTGTCTTAATATTAGTAATTCAGTCTCCTATGGATAATATTTGAACTTAATAAATGAAAGTAAAAACAATTTGATCAAATATTATTTGTGAAATGAAAAGCTAATTTAAAGCAGAAAGCAATAACAAAGGTTTCTTCAAGAAGGTTGAAGGTTAAGACCAACAAAAGACTAAAAAATACAATATAACAAAAATACATAGTTGGATTAAACAAAAGTGAAAGAAAATATATGATACATTTGATTAAAAACCTGGATTAAATGACACAGTGAAAACACAAAGGGATTAAATTAATCTTTTTTCATCTGTATACCTTTTTCATGACCTTAACTATGTAAATTTTGCTTATATGTATACATTACTATGAACTTTTCCCTCCAAAATACGAGAGAGACTGCATGTAAGTATAAATTCAATTAGTTAATCATGTAATAATAAAGTTTTGGTAGAAATATAATATAGGTAGTAGATGAAAAAACAGCTGCTGATATGAGAATATCTTTAGTGAGAAAAGGCTTACCTTAATTAATTATTCATTATTTCTAACCATTTAAATAAGCAATTCAATTTTACTTTTTTCAGTAAAAATTTCTCATATGTTGAGAACAAGTCTTGTATAGGCAGATTGTGCAAGGTGCAATCAAAAAATGAAAAATATCGAATTTAAGAGTACTTGTGATAGCAATAATTGATTGAAATTCTATGGTTCGTTCAATATAATATCAAGGGTATAATTTCCAATTTTTTTTATACAAATTATTGCGTTATTGATGAGTATTCGATAGTTTATTGCAAAAAAACACAAGTATTCACGGTTCTTTCACTCGTAAATAAGTATTAAATAAAACACACTAATAAATCAAATTGCACCTAGTATTTCGTATTTAAAATGATACAAGTTGTATATAAATAAGACGTTATGAAACGCACAAATTACAACTTGTATAGTACCCTAACTTATACACAACATAAACTTTATAACATTTCTATAAGATATTGATATAATTAATTGCTCAAGCTTTTATTATGAAGATGATATATTACATCATAAACGAAAATAATGTAGATGCTTTTATTTCATGCAAATTAAAGCGAAAAACCCAAAATAAATATACTTAGAAGTACAAATATATATATATAGGTATCGCATTCTTTGTAATAACGTATAAGGGTTCATTACGAAATATAATTTGATTATTAATCAATGATGTTAATATTATCTATTGAGAATATAAATACATATGTATGTACTTGTATTATTTCACTAATTTACTCTGCATAATTAATTACTCTCATAGTATGTATTTACATTGTAAATGGACATATTAACTCCTCTAAACTAAAATTTTATATTTTAACAAATAGAATTAAAGGGAATTAAATATAGCTATAATGTACTTATTAAGTGGAATACTTTAAAGGTTAATGCTAAAGAAAGAGTGTGAAAAAAGACAAAAAATTATGTAACACATAATTATTATCAAGATTTAGCATAATTGTATTCACAAAGTGCAGAATACTCGAGATACATATTTCTGTTAAACAAATAAATATTATTGAACACCAAAAATTAATTATAATAAATTAATGAAATGAAAGTTTACGCAACAGATGCTAGCAAGTCATATATAAATTTTACAATCCCTAACCTACGTTCTTAAAATATTATAATGACACTTGTCTTTTAGCGGTAGTTTTTGGAGGGAAAATCTCACAACCTCCAAAATCGTACCTCCTGGCGTCTTAGAAATCAATTTTTTATTATTTCGTTTAGAACTACACTTTTGTAGGCGGAGTTAAGCAGTCCCCGTTCGTTTCATATGTACTACAGAGTTCAAGTCTTAATTAAACTGGCTTGGTCTAAATAATTTTAATTTATAGTAGTAGATTTGATTGTAAAAACAAAGATTATAAAATTATCATTATTTCAATTCCATTTTATTTATGCTTAAATTATTTTTGATTGAGTAAATTGATTTTGTACTCATCTAAAGCCCATATTAAATTTAATAATTGAGTGATTCTCTCACGACATTCCTTATGAAATTTGAGTATTGGTGAGGTGGGTCCAATCTAGGAGCTAAACAAACAAACAAGTACATAAAATGATGATTTCCTTTCACATCAAAGATGGCTTTAAGTCTTGAACAAGCCATACACTAATTCCAATCAAGGATTTGTTTTTATTAAAAAAAAAGTTCATTACAATAGTTGGGATGCCATTGAATTTCATTTTTTTCAGGTAATTATGAAGTTAGACACCAAAATGGATTTGATGTTTTTATAGAAGTTGAGATATTAAAAAAAAGTAATTAAAAAAGCCTGGGATTAAATCCAAGTATTTGAATATACATACATGTTACCTATATAAAGCCCATGAATTATTTATAGGATAAACTCTCATTCACAGTCCTTTTATTTTAAACCCATGACTTAAAGCCAACAAACAAGGAAAGATAAAACTGTTCTCCTGAATGGACATGAACAATATAAAATTTTAACTTTTGAACTAAAACAGAGGGCAACATTAGATTAGTATTTTTTATCAGCTGTCAAACTGTCTTCTATTGTACGATTTTTGAACTTGAATTCAATTTAGTTAAGGAGTGACCATAACCTTCTATGAAATGAAGACTAGTCCGACAGTTGGGAATATATTGGCTAACTACCAATTAATTTTGGGCTCTTTCTTTTCTTTCTCTTTTTGGACGAAAGGGTAGAGAGATAGAATTAAAATCATATTGACATGTGTAAATTAATTGCCTGAGAAGAAGACCCTCCCAAGTGGATTTACTAAGTAAATTATATGATCAAATCTCCCTCAGTTCATTCATACCAGAGCCTCTGAATTGTGACACATGACTTGAGCTCCATTCCCAACAATGAGTATAGGTGTGTGTACAACTACATAGTTACATCTGAGATGAGGGTTAAAGGCCACCATCTACCTCCTCTATTCCCTTTCTTTCTTTTTCTTCTTATGGGGGTTCGTGTAATTGTGTAAGAGTATAATAACAGAGTACAATTCTTGTACATCATATATGAAAACATTCACAAGGCTCCTACACCAACTTCTCTCAGAACGATGATGATGTTGTATATTTGGAGTTGAAAGAATTGACCAAAACAATGTGTATACATAATGAAACTACGTTTTTATTTTCCATGAAAAGAAACGACCTTTGAGACCCTAAGAATACGAAAAGAGAGAGAGAGGGGGGGGGGGAACAAAAATGAAATTATGCAAATCATCATCATCCCTAACTTTTAAAAAAGTAAAGAGGGAACTACCCTATGAGGAGAGAGAACAAATCCTTTTCTGCCTTTATTCTTTACCTCACACCTGCTCCCTCCTCTTCTGAACAAGAAGAAGTAAGATTCTGATGGTGGGAAAATCTCATTGATTTGACTTATTAAAAACCACTACTTTGGGTATATTATTATTATTATTATTGTTAATCTCTTATCTATCTACCTAAATATACGTATAAATAAAAAAAAGAATAAAATAAGAAATAAGAAATAGGGATGGGATGAGCTCAAGTGTAACTTCCTTACTACTAATTGTCAGAAAGGAGTCACATAACCTAATTATGAATTCATTCATAATTTATTTCTTTTGTCTCCTTTCAAATAATGTCATTTTATAATTATTAAATGCCTATGTAGAAATAAAATCAACTTCATAGTTTGAGGCCCCCTTTCATCCTTATATCTACTGGCCTCAACACTACTTTTTTTTTCTTCTCTAAAAAAAAAAAAAAGAAAAGAAAAGAAAAGGTCGTTAGAAATGTTCATTTTCTTTTTCTCTTCTCTAAATTTATCGTGCGGGTAAAAAAAAAAAAAAAAAAAAAAAATTGAGTGGCTGGTAAATTTTTTCTCACGCATTTTGACACACGATACAAAAGGGCATTTCTTAACTTTTTCCTCTTCTCTTCACTCCGTCTCTTTATTATTTTCTTCCTTACCAACTACTCGGTACAACTACTACTACTACTACTACCACTACTTAATGGGGTCAATTCATGAAAATTAGGGGTCGGTCACCTTTTGCCACTTCTCAGGATCTTTTTAAACGATTCAAATATGCTCATTATTAGTTGGATTTGTGTTATTATTCGGAAAAGGGTTCCTTTTTTCATAATATTTTGTGTGTAGATATATATATGTACATACATTATGTAACTTGGGAATCAAAGGTTGTAATGAATCTCGAGAGTTTTCATAATATTTATGTCTTTTTTTGAATAAAAAGACAAGGGACTTGATCATCGCCCAGTTTGAGTAATTGTGAAGATGTGTATCTTTTTCTCTTTTCTCCCCAACATACTGATAATGATATTTTTATACACAATAACCGTTCGACTTCTTGAACAGTTTTACCTCAATCATAATGATGATGCATTTTGAAAGTGAAATGAGTAGTACATAGTATACAAATAGGTACATACATACATACATACGGTGGGAAAAAATATGAGATTCTAAAGAGATTTTGTTCATAAAAGGCGTATACGTACATACTTAGGTAGGTACATATAAGTACATCATAGGCTTTAATTAATCACCAAGTCCTTATAATCGTTCCCTCTTATTATTATTGTTATTATAAATGGCTTTAGATTCTAACACATATCTCGAAGGATCTTCATAGACCCGTTTTCATCACTTGATTAGTACATACTTATGCTTTACTCATGAGTGCAAATAGGTGTAGGTATGTATATGTAATGTTCTTCAAAATAACACTCTGAACAGGATGTTTAATTGGAAGGTTTCTTTCATGTATGAATGAGTACATATATTAAGAACATTCAACTGGCTCTCAAATAAAGAGCATACGTGCAAAAAGAAAAAGGAACCCTCATGTATCTAATGGGAGTGTTTTGGATTGGTTAAAGGCTTCTTGGTTAGATCCATGGGTTTTCAAAAAGTTGAACATTGAATCCCTCAGTGAAACTTTGCAAACTGTACCCGTCCACAAATTTTATAGCATTATATAGCAAAGCCCTAGTTTAAGAATCCTATCAAAGCCTCTGCTTTAAATTAAAGAACAAAATACCCCCAGTTTTTTTTTTCATTTAGTTGAGTCTTTTGCTTACAATGAATGAAGAGTTGGTGTATAAATTGTGGTAGCCTAGACTGTCACCTTGCATGATAGTGCAGATGCCATTGGTTAAACAAACATATAAACATTTCTTTAAAAATTATAATTTGGAATCCATAGTCAACCCCATATGACTTTGAGACGTTCGTTGACCCCTTTGAATTATCCCTTCAAGAACCCCTGTTTTAGTTACATTTAAAGGTCCAAACCATCTCATCTCAAAAGACAATGATGTGTGAACCATTCATCATCGTTCTGTGACAAGATATGTTGATCATTGCCATAAAAATATACCTCGTCAATATCTTCTTTTTTTGTTAAAGAAAGAAGCTCTAGGTCAGTTGTGGTTTGTGAACGCTTCTCTCACGCTGCTCGTAATCCAAGGAATCCCAGTGTATAGTGGTGCATTGATAAAGAGCTCAATTCAAAGATGGATTTTTGTAAAGAGGGTTTTTTTGAAAATTCTCACTTTTTGGTATCTGGAATGTCTCAATAGTATTATTGTCTTTAATGATAAATTGACTTTCTCATTTACTAATATGTCATTAAAGGACTAAAACGCAGTATATAAGCTTTTGTTTGATTAGTAATTCATCATTACTATAGATCAGTGGTTTTAATCTTGTTGGAGGTACTGAGCCCCACAAGTTCCAACCATGGATTCATCGAATCTTTCGTAGTTGGAAAAATATGTGCTTTTTTTCAAAAGCCAATATAGCGTGACGCCACGAATCATACGAGTAGGGTGAACCAAAATACCGAACCCCTAGGGATTGAACCCTGGTTAAGAACCACTGCCATATGTATCAAAAAAATAATTCAATTTATAGAAGTATAGTTTGTGAGTGCAAACCCAATTTCACTGATTGCCATGAATATCAGACCCAATAGTGGCTTGCCAATTATAATAGCTTCAATTTTTTTTTTTTTTTACTCAACACAATAATTTCTTATCTTTTTTCCTTTTTTTTAAAAATCCATAATTGCTGGGCTCCTCGTTAAAAGATACACATTTCTATTTCAAACATTCATTTTCAGACTTTGATCATCATCCACTTTGGAAGCTTATTCATTTTCTTTTTTTCTTCTTTTTTTTAGATTAAATATATACATGTTCTTAAGTGTGAGAGCTATAATTAATTGTAACGAACTACAGTGTAAAGAAAATGAGCTCACCTATAACATGATTCATTCTTTGTCGTCTTCTCATTAGTTGTTTCTTTTCATTCAACATTTTAGTTAAATAAAGAGGCGTGTATCTTAATTTTTTATTCATTATTTAAAAGCCGAAATAAACAGAATTTATAAACTCAGTATATATGATGACTGTATATTACATAAGTTTATACATGAGATTTCTACATTAAAAAATAATTACAAAGCAGCTGTTAGTTTAATAATGAAAAAAAATAAATTCTGCCTAATTGGGCACACTAATTTTCCAAAAAAAATAAATATAATATCAACGTCATTATTTTGCTAGTAACAAACTTCCTTATAAAGTCAGGTTCTTTGAAATGAAACAAATGCAGTGATTCAGAATCTTAGAAAATCACTCATTAGTTTATACAAAAAACTAATGGGTCAATTGGCATTGGTTGGCCAATAAATTAAAACACAGTTTTTTTGTTGAGATGAAAAAAGCCAATTTTAACTTATAGCCAAGTTTTTATATATTATTCAAACTCAAACACAAAAGCTCTGATTTGACACTGATCATGAAATTATATATGTATATACTAGTTATATAGTATATAACCCCTTCTGTAACAAATTAGACTTATCATGTGTTTTTATCTTTTAAAATTTCTTGATTGAATAAGTCATCGAGTAAAGGATTGGAGGGCCCACGATACTTAAATAAGTATATATTACATATGTACAAAGTCTTGACTACTGACAGCCTCATTTTGATAATTTAAAACTCATTGATATGCATGAACATATGTGTAACCATTTTTTATTTTTTTTACATTCAAATCAAATATTGTACAATTTACATATTATGTGGAAATAAAAAAAAAGGAAATAAGTAGTATTCTAAGGATTTTTCCATTGAGGAAATGTTATATGATCGAGCCCGACTTTCCAGTAACCATACGTGTTGTTTTCAACATAGGTAGGTCCATAATATCTACATATTTTGTCTGTGTAACATGTAAGAGGTCTTTAATATGGTTGAATTACTCCACAAGAATAAGTAGCAGTAGACTCATACACATTCAACCTATTATTTAGAAAATTTATGGGAGGTCTTGACCCTTGAAACTCTCTCCTTTGGGTTTATTACGACAGCTACAACTTTATTCATTAACAGGGAGAGGGAATTACAAATAATATTTAGATTTTATGATATGTTTTAAGAAAAACTTCATTGGATCCAATAAAGTTAAGTAACAAAATTAGATATTAATTCATCGTAAAATTAGATGTTAAAAAATTTGGGTCATTTGAGTCTATGATTCAAAGGATTAAAAAAAACCTCATTAATCTTAGATTTATGAATTGCAGGATCACATATATATAGTTTACTTTTAATGAACTTTGTACTATATGAATGTAGTTATATCCTTTGTTTTATCATTTGTATTAGAATGGGGTATTTAGGTTTGGAATTTGCTACAGGAATTTTTCCTCTCGACTTCCTTCCTAACATGTGTGTGTCTTCGCATCACCATTATTGAGGAGGGACATTCTTGGCTTATTTTCAAATCCTATGCTATACATGTACGTGAATATTATTGATGAGGAAGGTATTTCATTTGGGTGTTTGAAACCTACGACAAAAATGAGCCACGCCTAGTCCCATGAATACAAATAATGACACTTATTGAGAAAAAAACGTACATAAATACCTACATAGAAATGTATTTAAGTGTAATAATACATAATAGCAATCATATTTTGCATTCCAGAAAGCGAAAAAGAAGGAATATTTTCAATATTGTTTAGGTGCTCATTTAAAAGAGTGTTGGTGTAGAAGCCAATTCATTTGTCTTCTACAGAGGTAAATGTGCTTCTTGGTCCAAACATCCCCATCCTTCACAAGATTATATTTTATGACTTACTACATACATACAGACATAGGTAGGAGCAGACTTATGTTTTTTCCCAAATATGTACTCATATTTTTGACACCATCTAATCAACTTTTGAAAAGGGCAACGCATTTCTTTTTACCTTCCATTATTTTTCTTTTTGGATCTTGTTACAATCATTATGACTCTGTAACTAACTCTCTTTTTCTTACAGCACTTCTCATCTCTGTTTTTCCCACAAGTCTCTATCTAGTCTTAAATAATATTAATAATAATATTTATACAAGCCATATATAAAATCTTAAATAAATAAATGAGCTTACTTCCATGAAATGTGAGTTATGAATCCTCAGTCACCAAGTCTCGAATATCCATTCTTTCATAAAAAACAAAAACAATTCTTATATTTACAATGAGCTAAGATCGCCAATGAATCAGCTAATTCATTTGGTTTTTTACTTAGAGATCCAGACACACATTCAACTTAATTAAAAATCTCAAAAAAATGATGACTCTTGATATGTAATTTTGCAATAAACAAGGGTTCTGTGATTATGCATACGAAACTGATGAGACTCAGTGTCTTCAATAAGGTTAAGTACAACTATATCTCATTTGTGGTATACCCATAAGATATGTCTTATGAATTTATGTCCGTGTTGTGTTCTAGACCAATACAAGGCATAGACTTTGGGAAATCAAAATCAAGACTATTGAGGCTTAAGACCATGGGTGAGATGTAAAATATTATTATATTTATGAGGTGATACCCTGATATGGAACCCTCCAGTTTTAAAAGCATCTCCATCTGAGAAGATCATAACTTTGAGGTGTTGAGAAAATAAAAAAACAATAATTTGTGAACTCGGATATGAAATTTTAAAATGGCTGAATTAAAAATTAAACATTTCAATCGTGTTTTTTTTTTCCTTCTCCTTCGATGTATCAAAGCTGTTTTGGGTCGAGATCAAGACCATTGTACATCACCTCTATTTATATAGACTTTTTTTAAAAAGTGCATTACCATGTGTAAGACAATATTTGATTTTTTTCCCTTCTATGGCTATATAGCCAAATAGGTAATATCGTTTTTACTACATTCTCCTTGCTATGTATACTGGGTCACAAAATCCTTCTTATGTGTGAATTTCCAACATAATGATCCATGAATAATTATTCTTCATAAAGGTATTGGTTATACATATTATGTATGTAGACTTTATTCAGAAGAAAAATAGATTAAAAAGTCGTGTAAAGGTGTACAAATTGATTTGAATTTGAACTGAATTACATTTACATATGTACAATGTACATACATACACTTATATATTTCTTTTCTTTTTTATATAACCTCTAATTGTATAGGTGAAACAAACTTCTTTTCTTTTCATTTATTCTTTTACCAAGGGGTTCATAAATATAAAAAAAAATCACACCCGATAAAAGATCAATAAAAAAATATTTATGGACTCAAATGAAATAAACAAAACTTTAGATTCATACCCACATACATATATGTAAGGGAAGTTTGCCAAATGTATTTTTGAATACTAAAAGATTTCTTTACGTAATGAATAATGATTGACGTCCGATAAAATTTTATCGGTAATGGATTTTTAGATAAGAATTGATTTGAACTTTTTTTTCTTCTTGTTTCTTCTTTTAAAGTGATTGATTCAATCAGGTGATGAGAGAGAAAGGACTGCAAATCTTTTTAATCCTTTTAATGAGTTAGTCCTTGGAGTATTATTTTAATGGGACTTTTACAATCCATTCATTAAGTTTTCTATATTTTACAAAGAAGGGTCCGTAGAGTTTATAGGTATAATAATAACACTATCAAAGAGACACAAATGAAAGATGAAAATAATTATTATTTATGATGATTTATATTTGTATGGATCTTTGTTCTTTCAGGGACTTAAGCCTGGACAATTAAGTGTCTCATCTAGCTATCATTTGAGGTTGTAGGTACGCTCATGGACTCTCAGTGGCAATATATGTACATATGTACATATTTTTGGTTATATTTCAATTAGCCATTTCGGTTCATAAAAATTTGAAGGATTGCATCCTTCCCGATTTTCTTTTATTTTTGATAAAAAGGGTGTTCATAAGAGCAAATATTTTCATTTCCATGTACATACAACCTCAGAGTGTGCATGCAGAAATGTAGCTTTGTATCTAGATATAAGTTCATAGTTATTCCTAGTTAATGAATTTTCTTTTTATAAGTATAAGAAATTCTCCGTGAATAATTGAATAGTCTACATGCCTAACCAAATATTTGATTAAATTCCTTTTTCAAAAAATGAGGATTTTGATATTTAAAAACAACAGACACAACAACCACTCACTCCACTCCGCTCTAAAAGAATTTGATGAGAAATTATATCTTCTAACGTTCAAAAGTTAATTGTGTCACGGGATTAGAGTAGCCATTGTGTTCCTTTAAATACCAATCAGTCTCTCATAAAAACGGATAAAGTATTTATTTTTTCCTTCTTATATTAAAAACATGGTATTATCTTCCCCTCAAAGTATGTAAGAAGAAGAAGTAGCGATGGTCTTCAATAAAGCGCCGCACTTGTGTATGTTTCTCTCTCTCTCTCTCTTTTTTCTCCTTCCTCATATAATCATCATTATTATTACCAACCTTGAAAACCTTGATTTGAAGAGAACTTATTGAAAAAAGCGCCTTCAAAAATAATGGGCAACCCGAAACGAGAAGCACTTCGTTCAAGTAAATGGCAAATCATGGCATACATAGAAATAGAATCAGATTCAAAAGAGCTGAAAAAGGGTTTTTTATATATGTACATATATATATTTTTTATTTTTTTCAACCATATGACCTATAATTTACTAAAATCTGTCGTGGGAATGGTGTCTCAGTGGAAACTCAAGTTGTGGGACAAGTCTTTTAGAGTCTTTATCCGTAGAGCGATAGGAGCCCTTGATTCAATTCAAATGCATCTTTGTATATAATGTTAGTTCTCTTGGGTCCCTCATCCCATATTTCTAATTTTGCCTCAAACGTACAAATGAGTTTTGCCTGTGGACTAACGTATACCCATTATAACAATTCCCTACTTCTTTCAACATCATTTTTTCCCACGCTTCGTACAGGTAGCTACTCTATGTATTTTATTTTTGTTTTTTCTTAAATAAAAAGCTATCATTAACCCGGGCGTTTGCGCGCGTGAAATAGCGTCCAAAAAGTCTATGCCAGTGTGTTATTATAAACATATTATTTTTTTCCTCGTCATTCGCTCAGTATAGGTTGTGAATACGCAGACAGCTAAAGCCAGATCTGAAAAAAAGTAAAAAGAAAATAGTAGGACACTCAGAGAGAGATTCGAGTTGGATACTATGTTAGACATGTCGTCAGCGTCATCATCTTTCTCTGACTCTGGTGTTGGATCCTCTCCAGAGGCTCAAGATCCTCCACCTATGTCTCGCACCTATCAATATCGAAAAATAATGAAACCACTCCTCGAACGGAAACGTCGCGCTCGTATCAACAAATGTCTAGACGATCTCAAGGATATCATGGTCTCTTATCTTCAGGCAGAAGGGGAGTCCATCACCAAACTCGAAAAAGCAGATGTTCTCGAGCTCACAGTCCGCCATCTTAAAAAGCTAAAAGCAAACAATGCTCTTGGACTCACACCTGAAACATCTTATGCAGGGACATTTCAAGCAGGCTATAGCCAATGTGCATCAGAGGTTTCAAAATACCTCACAGAATCCAAGGTCCTTGAACCAAATGCAAGTGTTCGACTTTTATCCTATTTGGACTCTCAATTACTCCTTTTTAAAAAGAGCAAGCCGACTTCTCATAGCCGTCCTAATTCTGCCTTTTCCCCTGTTGTACCCAAAGAGGAAAGGATAAGTAACACGTCCTGGAGGCCTTGGTAAATCCGACTCGACTCTCTTCCCTTCAAATATTCATATCTGTGATAACTCCTTTCTTTTAATTAATTATATCCTTTTCATTTCTCTTACAATGATTATACTTTTTTAAGAAACTACACCATGTATGAATAGTACTTACTTACTTACTTACTCTTCTTTTCCTTCTAAGAACTCAGACATTTGTATAGACTTGAATTGAATTAGCTCTGAGTAAGGAATTGCCTTACATGTGAATCTTTTTTTCATTACTACCCAGATGATACCTTCTCCGTCTTTTTGCTTAATCTGACAATAAAATTTATAGTTATACATACATACATACATACATATATATATATAGTTTTATGATATAAAGAAACAAATTAATACACTTTGGAATGTCTTTATTTATTTATTTATTTTAATTTAATGAAATGAGTTAGGAACACGGCTCTTCACAAAGAAGAAATGAAAAACCTAGACAAAATATCTGTGTTTTTGGTCAAATATAATTCTACATTACATAGATATACAATATACCTACATAACATTTTTTTTTTCTCAAAATCATTTTTATCATTTTCATCATCATTGTATGCTGTATACATAGTGTGGGAACAAGTGTGTTCAGTTGATTCACATAGTGGTCACTCATGGAATTCCTAGACCGCGACGAAACAGAAAAGTTATAAAAAAAAATCATCCAAAGGAAAGACTTGGTAAAACAATAATAATAAAAAAAAATAGTTGAAGAAAAAAGGATGTGAAAAGATAAAAAGGAGGAAAGCCCCAAGTCAAGGCACACACAGCCCTAACGACAAAAACATTCCAACTAGAAAATAATAATAATTACTATCATAATAAAAAGGAGCTGCTACTCCTCACGACCTCATGTGAAAGGTTGACCTTATTTCATTCGTGGTTTTCTCAAAGAATCTATGTACAGAGAAAATATGGAGGAATGGGGTGCAACACAGCTCCACATGGAAAATTAATGAGTTTTACCTCAATTAAGTTTATCAAATTATGTATGTATGTACATCAATATATAACATAAGTACCAAGTAAGAGAATGGTCATGTCATTGTTATATGTCGCTTATCTTAGTAAATAAATGACAGACTGTGGGATGATGAGAATGACAATGAAATGACGACACTAAATGTAGATAAAATCATTTGAAATCAGTGATTACATGACACATTGATCCATGTATCAGGGAAGTACTCGTAAACCACAGCTGATTCTGAGTTTCCTTCTTGAACAAAATATATTCGGTGAGAATGGTCAACATATTTATCACATCAAACAAGGGTGCATGTATTTTTTTTCTTCATACAATTGTCCAGCAGAAATCATGTGATAGAATAAAAAACTAAAAGTTGGTGACAATGAGGGATAGCAAATTTGGTGGTTCTCTTGAGATGAAAAGAGTTGTCCTTTAGGTTTGTAGAAGTGATAAAAGACGAGGCAAAATATACATTCAAATCCAAATTGTAATCGTTAACCTATCCTCTCACAATCCAAAGTATTAAGTCTCCCAATGCATTTGTTTGCTCGTAGGATGTCTCATACAGTTATGAGAAGACTCGTATATTCTTGTCATCATATAGAGTGTCTTCTTGACATGAGAGTCAATAAATATATAATATTATAAACACTTTTTAAAAAGTGTACATAATGTTCTTCCTTTTTTTTTTTTTTTTTTTTTTTGCAATAATACTAAAACTAATTTAAAACGTAGAAACGTGTTTTTTTTCTTCTCCTTCTTAGATAGATTTGGAAGTTAAGACTCTTGATCAAGTTTATATATGACGTCATGATGGTGATGTTTTGGGTTTTTTTTAGTACTCTAAATGCATAATTGTTAAATTCATACATTGGTTGCTTTTGATATGACTCTTAAATTATACTGATAAAGAGTATGTTTATTTTTTCCAATGCAAGGCGTACGAGTAAGATATATGTATAGGCAGCTAAGTAATATGTAGCATCAGAATTAGGTATTAAAATCTTTGAAAAGAAGAAAAACCGCATGCATTGATGGTAAAGGAGTGAGTGGATGTATGTACAGGGAGTTAGTAGTCGTCGTAGTAGTAGTCATTATTATTGTTATAGCTACAGATTCTATAATATTTTTCTTTTATTTATATGACTGACAGATGGGAATGTGTTCGTTTCATTTTCTCATGGGAAAGTTCAACACCTGCAGAGTGGTAGTGGTGGGATGGATGTTAAAAACTATTCTTCTTCCAAATATGTAATACATACAATGCCCCTCCACACTCACTCTCACTCTCGCCTCTCATCTGCCCCTCGATTCCACCTATGAAGCTGAACCAACCATAGGTACATCATTCATAGCTAGAAGAAGGAATGTACCCCTTCTCCCCCCCCCCAACAGCAGCAGCAATTCTCTTTGTCCTCTGAACATGTGTCAACTCTTGCTGCTTCAAAGGAAGGAGAATGTCATGCATTCGTTACTTCACTTCACTTCACTTGGCTCGTGAGAACTTTTTTTTTGCTTTCCACGCTTTCCCAAGTATGCTGCGATAATGGAGCAGATCTACATACATAATATGTAGACAGAATGATGAACTTGAATTATTCTTGTCAAATTCACTTCCCATTATTATTCATTGATAAGCCTATGAGCATCTATATGGTCCAATCCCCAAAAAGCAAATGGGACCCTGAACTATCAAAAATTAAATGCGGGTTCCTTTTTTTCTGATGTGATTCTCCAGCCCTGGTTTGGGGAATTCCAGGGATGTAGTTGAAATTTGTGTTCAGATTTCTATCAATTTAATGTATTAAGATATTTCTGGGAGGTCATACTCAATTGATACCACTGCTTCCATTATGCTGGCATAAATGAATGATGGATACAGAGCTGGAAGCGTTACTGAGGGAGGTGATTCATCTCTCAATAATCATTGACTTCAACTAACGGATGGAATGAAGGGAACAGAAGAACAAAAAAAAAAATGCTTCAAAAACTGATCTCTGTACCTTTGATATACTTATATACTTTTTCTGTTTGTCTGTTAGTAGCAACATCACTCCTTCACGATTATCCAATGATGAATGACTTTGAAATCATACAAATCAATCAGTTATATAACACAAACAAACATATTTCTATTTTGAGTCTCTCAGAAGATTTTTCCCAAGCCTTTGCGTAGTCAATTATAAATAGGTACTACACACAAAGTTTTGGCCCTTATCAGGCGTTGACAGGTCTTTTTCCCCCATACCAATTTCGTCGGGTTTTTTTTAATTCATTAAGTTAACAATGTTGTTGTTATACATAATTGAGATCCTTTTTATGGTCCTCAAATGGGAAAAATGTACTGCTCTGGGGAGGATAAAACAATGTATGTAATCCGTTTCCGGTATATCTACATAATATATAGATACCATACAAAACAAGAGTCACAACAACAAAAACAGAATAACAATTCTATTGATGAGAAAAGTCATTGTGACAGATCCCTACGAAGTCATTAACAAAAAAAACAAAGGTGAATAGACATTAAACTAAACTCTGTCTGTTTTTCTTTTTATGTATTAGATATCTATGTGGATATTTAAGACCTTTTACCATTCACACGTTGATTTTCGGGTAATTTACGGTAGGAATGCGCTCATTTCGTTGATTTGATCCCGCCCACTCTGACTCAAAAGCCGATAAATGTGTGAAAAAAAACACTCATCATCACCTTAACATAAGGAAAAAGAAGAAAAATAAAGTATTGTACTTTGAAGGAACAAAAAAAGGTGTTCAAATATACAAGGGAAGTGATTTATAGAGATTCTTTTAGGGCACGCAACCTAAGAGTGAGTCAGATTTGCAAACGATAAGAATCAAAATCTATTTCATTAAAAATTCTTTATGACTCCAAAAAAGAAAAAGAAGAAGAGATTATTGAAGCTTCATTTCACACTTTTCTCAAGGCTTTAAAGAAAATAATAAAGACAATAAGCATCGGCTTCAACACGTGGTGTATGTACGGGGGAACTTGCTTATTTGAATCCATGCCCACTCAATTTGACGATTTTTTAATACATTTTAAACACGAAATAACTTCGGGCTTTATTTATTAGTTCTTCGCGCGGGGATTTAAAGAAAAAAAAAGGAATGAGTAAATAAACAAATATCAAAAGTACGACAAAACGCACGTTCCTACGACCGAGTAGCTAGGAAAAGGGAAGTATTCCATATTTTTTTATAGATATTTTTCAGTTGAACGACGCTCAGCTACTGGGAGGTTGAGTGTCAATGCCTTGCTTTTAGTTGCGAAAATTATTTGTATTTAATTATGAATTTTAAGGATTACTAGTACATTTTCGACTCTTAAATGTATACTTCATAATCTACGTGTTGTTTCCTCTTTTAAGGATATTTAAGCCTAAAAAAGGCTATTATGGGAAAAACTGTTTTCCAAAGAAGGAAGTGCATGGTTCAAATAATACTTACAATGTATAATAATCTACTTTTGCACCTGCAGAACAATGGCAAATTACTGGGCAGATGAAATCTACCAAATACGTTCTCACAATACATTTGGCCCATGGACTTTATCAGTTTTTTCTTATTACAAAAGGACACAGATATTGGTATATTTTCACATTTATAGAGAAAGGCATACTTCTTTCTTCTTTTTTTTTTTTATCAAATTACTGACAAAACATCTGAGGATTTTGTGAAACACGCATCAAAAATAACTTCACAACTAGTAAAAAGTTGTTTTAAAAGGGTTCAATACACTTGGACTAATATATCGTGTCAATGAGCTTAAAAAATATGATGAAAGTCATTCCATATTTTCATGATTATATTAAGATGATTTAAGTTTTTTATTTTTATTTTGCTTTTCTTAGATTTTATGTTTTAGCTTACAATTACAACGTGGAGTATCAATGTGTACTTATGAATATATGTAGATCTCTGAGGTTGATGTACAACATAGAAGAAACAAAAGCATCAAAAGAATAATTATATGAAAAAAAAATTCTCTTCAAGAGCATCTGCACAAGTCTAACGACTCATGGGAAATTCACCACGTGTTTTTGAAAAATAAGGAACTTTTGTGAAATGTATGTAGATGTATGAAACTTGCCTTATAGTATGTACATTATACAGCTTCAAACTGTATGAGATGAGAGATATGTAATAATATCAGCCTCCGCCTCTCCGCTTTTGAAAGTGGAAAGGTCATAGAGATAACAAAACAAAGGGTGCTGCTCAGAAGAAGAACTGAAACTGACAAAAGAAATGAATTAGATAGAGGCTCATAACATTCAAATAGTAATTATAGTTCCGTTTTTGGAATCTTTCTTGTCAACAAGGTCGCCTTAGTCTAGTGATAGACCCCGGAGATGATAAGATTGCTTATACTTTCCATATATAGGAATATATTTACAAATTTTCAGCTCATCAGAGTGCCCCTAAACCTGGTAGACCCCTAAAATTCAGCCCAGTTTAGCCCTTGCATTAAAGTGATCCTCCTTGTCAGTTGCAACGGCTTCAAAAAATTATCTTGCTATTACACAGCTTTAGGACGTCTATAATCTCTATAGGGAAGGTCCGTAACTGGAAAGAAACTTCTTGGGTGGCCCATGGAGATAAATGTATATATTTATCATATATAGACAAATATTAACTAATTTCAAATTTCTTGTAAATTCGACAAAACTGGGTTGATCATGGCCTCCCCTCTTACAAAGTCTGTGGATATGTACACATAGAGGCTGCTATAAAAAAATATATTAAACAACCTTGGGTAGATGTAGATATGTATTACTTATTTAAAAGAAACAACAGGTTGTGTAAGGAATTCGTCTCAACACATTTCCTTGGAAAGATGAAAGAAAGTACATAGAAGTAGGTAAAGTACAACAAAGAACGTTTTGTTCGATTAATAATAGATACGATCCACCCTCAAATATCTAAAATATGTTTGTATGTACGTATTGTGTGGATGACTGGAATGATGAAGGAAGGGGAAGAGGCCAAGAGCGGGACATTCCTTTATTCCCCTTCCTAACCTCAATAGTAAATGGTTGTTTACTCAAAGTTTCTTTACTAACATAACTATGTACGTACTCACGCAGAAGAAGTGGTGGAGATGATATGTACTTCAATATTATCAATAGGATATTTATGATAAATGATCTATAAAAGAATAATATATGCATTTTGATCGTGTCGAATGCAACGATTCCTAACCTTTATTTTTGCCGATATTTTTTTTAACAAAAAAAAAATATCTTTAATATTCAGAGGAGCGGCAAATATGGTGCTGGTAATAACATTGCCTTTCTCAGAATAGAATCAATTTATTTGATCGTGCAATTAAACACGAAGATATTAAAATTTTATTTGTATTTTTAAAAACTTGTGATTGGAATCAACTCAAATTGGCAATTTGCTGAGATGAAATGTGTACAATATGTCATTATTAAAATATTTTGACCTTTTGTGTCTATTAATTAAGAGTTATAACATGAATGACGTAAGGCGTATGACTTTTTATAGCATTCCAAGAAATGTAGCAATATAGGTAAAAAAATAATAATATTTTTCTTCATGAACAGACGTAAGTACAGCATTAAATATCTTTGTTATATACATACCAAGGTCCATTTTCTTGTATCTACTTACTTTAATATCTAATCTCAAGTGTAAATAATCGTTTACGGCTGATGTTAATTTTTCCCATAAATTTGTTGCAATCCAGTTTTAATTTCCTAATGAAAAAGAACATCAGAGTCGCACCTCATGTAATTATTTTTTAAAAGTAATAATGATAAATATATTTTACAAACGGGTTTTGATTCTTTATACAAATGGGGGAAATTTCATCAATTATGGCACATACATTTACCTATTCTACCAATGGGTCATTTGCTTGAATCAAATGCCTTTTCACACTTCAATGTTGCTCTATACTATGCACTTTGTGCAGAGTATATCAACTTAACAAATATATATATATATATGAATCTTTAAATGATGAGTTTCATCAAATAGGAATACATATTGTCTAAAAAAAACCTGGGAAAAGGAGAATTTCTCAATCTAAACATATTACTTTACCCAATATTTTTTGAGACGTATTTAAGTCAATTATGGGCTTTATATTCAAATTCGTGGGATGGGTTGAGGATTAGCTGGCTATAGTCTATATCAGGGGTGTCAAACATACGGTCCGCAGGATAATTTGAAAGTGGAAAAAATAGATAAAAGACATAGATTACATATTTTAATTAAATGTAATTCATGAATTATCCGCTAGGGTTGCATGTTAGCCTTTCTTTATAAGTCTCATTTAATCTCATATAAAGTTCATTATTATAATTTTCGATACCAGTTACTTCAAGTTGGTGCAATTTTGTGAAATGTTTTGTTAAAGTGTTGTTCAATAAATTTTTAGTTAAATTTATCAATGTCCTTGTTCTTCTTTAAATCAAAACAAAGGAAAGACATTATATTTTGGTTTTGTATAGCTAAGTATACTATAACTTTAATGGTCTGGCCCGCAACGTCTACATAGGGGTCGTATGTAGCCCGCAATGTGAAATGAGTTTGACACCCCTGGTCTATATACTATGTATGTAAAGCCTTCATTTGAAATATGTATGTGACTCTAGCTGTCTCTGAATATGGCTTTTTTAATATCTAGAATAATTATAATCTATCGTTGTCTTTCTCTTGGATTATGACATGGGATTTTTTCAACTTTTAAGCACATAGATAGAATCCAAGGGACTCATCAGGATAATTTAATTGTGGATATGAAAGAAATCTATCTTGTTTTGTAGGTTGATGGGACACAATATTATGTAATGTATATCCACATACGTCTCTGTTATTTAAAAACAATATATGAACTTTTATACAAAGTTAAATATTTATTATGTACTCCATTCAACTCTAATGATTTATAGTTATACTATACTATATGAATACATGTGTACATCAATAATTGAATGAAGTGAAAGAGACAGTTGTAGATTACTAGCAAACGGTTATGATTTCATATATAATATTAATACATTGTGGATACATATAAAAGCATTGATATGACTATTAACTAATTGTTGTTTCTAAGGGAAGCTATATTAAAACATTTCTGAGATTGTATTTGACTGCGTGGTTTTATATTAATTTAAGCCAGGGTTTGACCAACTCTACACATAGATTCATAATATGTATAAAGTCACGATGCATACCACAACATGGTTCTTGCTGAGGATTGAGAGTACCCTATTTAAGCAATAGAACCTTTGTCCACATAATGTTGAATCCCTTTGAACCAATATCCACAAATACTTTTGTGAATCTCAACTGTTACGATAAAAGGAATTTGAATACCTAATATTAATAATAATGACTGAAAGACATTAAAACAAAGTCCTTAGCTCTTTTGTAACTTAGGGTTATTTTTTCCTTACAAAAATATTGCCTCTAAGGCATTTTAAAAGAATGACCACACATGAAGAAGGGGCTTAAGATGCCATCCGTAGTACTTATGTGTCTATAAAACATTAAGTGATCGGGAATTTTTATGACGTTCACATTTTTTTGCAAAACGTTTGGAATAGGCAAACAAAAAAAAGTTAAAGCGATAAAGATTTGTGAGAAAAATAAGAAGATAATTGACACATATACATATTTTTATGTCAAAATATAGTAAAGGATAATAAAACCTTTTAAAAGAACCTTTTTTCTTTGGTGCACTCAATATTTTTATTCATGCATATTTATAATCTACATAGGTATATATATTATAGGATTATTTCAGGCTTTTTAACTCAACCATTGCACTTTTACCATTTTCATCAATAAAATATGAAACATGTATAATATTCATAGTGTCAAGGGACCAAAAGTATCAACGGAGCTAATATCATTGAGCGTTTTTACTGACAGTACTGTATATTGCTTAATAGACCAGAGACACCATGTATGGAGCATAGAGTTGATAAAGGTATTTATAACAATAAAATAAACAAATTAAAAAAAAAAAACATTAAGAGAACTTCATCAAATACTTAACTAGCGTTATTTGAATACAACTTAATGTCAAAGAAAAAAAAGTGATATTTGAATAAGATATAGTTTAAATATATATAAGTGGTAAACATTACTATGAAATAGCTAGATTTTGACAGTTAATGTTGTTCCGAATGAATAAGGGGCCAGAAAAGTAGAATAATTAATTGGAGCAAAATATCCAATACTTGCAAAATTAAAAGTTAATTTATTGGCTATACATTGACTACAAATTATGTATAAGAGTATTGCACTTCTCAATTTCATTAATTAATTCTTATATGTGGCTTCGTCTTAGGCCTAGGGTACAGCACATAGTTGCATTACATAAATGTACCAAAATAAGAAAAGCTTTAATAGTTTGAATATTCATAATAATAAAAATTATTATTTTAAGGTGTATTCTTCAAAGAGGGATGGTAAACCCTGTGTGGCTAACTTATTATGAGTTTGTTTGTATTGTCTTAGTAAGAGAGTACAAAATATGCTTCCTTCTCGCTCGGAAAAAATTGGTTAAATATACTGATATGACTTTAAATTACGTAGGCACATAGAATTCAAGTATGTATTTACAATTGCAAGGTGCATTAAATTTAATTTAATTTTTTAATTTATTCGATTTTCACTGCAGACCATGAAAATGTCATTTAAAATCTCATTAAAGTATTTTTGTTTTCTTCTTAATATCATAAATTATAGTAATGTAATGAACAGAATTTTCATACAAATGAATACATTACATGTATACATAAAACATGAACTTACTTTTCATTTGCTTAAAGTCAATTTCCTACTTACACCTATATTTAAATATGTAGACTTTATTATTTATAGAAAAAAATATAAGAGGTTGAAGAACAACAAAAAAACAAACACTTTTAAAATATACATTTTTATATCATAAATTGAAGGGACCCCATTTTGAGTGCATAGAGTTGAAATAAAAATTTGAATGAAACTTAGACTTTACAAATGTAAAAAAACTAAATAATTACCTATGATATACCAAAGAGAATGAGTGAAATTACATAGAATAAAATAAAATTAATAATTGATGATCAAAGTTTCTATGAAATGGCTATACATTTACAATTAATTATGTTCTTGAATGACCAGAAAAGTAAAATAATCTGAGTAAGATATCTGATACGTGCAAAAGTAAGAGTTAATTTATTGGCTACACTATGTATATGCATAATGATGTATTTTTGATGTTTATTATTAGGGTCTGAAATATAATAAAGAAAGAGTGATTTTGGATTGACGGTAAAGTTTTATGTCCTGTTGTTTGTAAGTCTCATTTTGACATCCAAACGCACGGCAGTAGTTCAATATTTGCCTATATCTTAAAAAAGCAAGGATTTTTATTACTCACCAATGTGGTTGTTTATACCTCCTCCAAGATGGTCGATTTCTACAATGATGACGTCACGTGAAAACGATATGTGGTATTTTATCTAAACATACATCATAGACTCTTTTAAGTTTTACTTATGAAAGGAAATTAATAAACACTGTGCTCAAAGAAATTACTCCACTTACTCAAAAATAAGCAACTTTTGTTATCATCAAACCTCCAACTTTTAAGAGACTTTTTATAGATTTATAATAATGTGAGTCTTCTGATTGATAGAAGTGAACCTTTAATTAAAAATCTACACAAACATTCAAGTAATAAATAAACACCTTCATTTCCAGTCTTGGACACGTTTCTGGAAAAAGTAATCAATAACTCGGTACACAGCCAAATACTAACGCCGTTGCTCAAGAGTAAAATTAATCAGTTACTCTTAAAAGTAACGTGCTCAATACTTTTATGTGAGCTATTAATTATTCATTTTTACTGAATAAATTATTCAAATTTAGTTTTTTTGTTGGTAACAGGGAAACAGTCTTTATATATATATATATATATATCGATGTTTAACAGATTAAAACAAATTAGAACGTTAAATTTCTGTTCATTTCGATAAATTTTTGAATCGCCGTTTTGAGCAAATTAATTAATATAAGTTAATTGTAAAAAAATAATTCAATTTTAGAACCAAAAGATTTGAGATACTTCATATTTTAGTATTTAAGATTTTTCAAATCAGAATCAATTTTTTGTTTTCATTTTCCTTATTATTATTTTTTTAAAGATTTTCTGCCGATACAATAGCCAGGTCAAATTAACTTTCGATAATAAATACATTAAAAGTTGAATTCTTTGATTAGCAATATCAAATATACTCTAAAAAACATTCAACTGTCCTCATATTTGGTTATTGTTAAATTGTTAAAAAAATATTTAAGTCAGGGGTCCGGTGAGTCAGTTTCAGGGGTTTGGTTCACCTCACTCATATAATTTGTGACGTCACATTTTTTATTTTTCCAACTATGAAGGGTTCGATGAATGCATGTATGGAACCTGTGGGGTTCAGTACCTCCAACAAGGTTAAGAGATATTGTTTTAAGTTAATAACACAACATTTTTACACATAAATATATTTTATACAAATTTACTAGAACATCAAACTCCCTCTCATAATTAGATTCTACATGCTTTTTAACTATACCTCATTTATAGACTTCAAATGATTAAAATTCAAGTCAACTTGAAAGTTCATCGTATTTCTAATATTATGGATCATTGCGAAAATAGATTTAAGAAATAAGCTATTAGCACCAATGCTATTGAATGTTTTTTGCTTTAAAAATAATTACAACATATCCTTTGACCTATGAAATATAATATTATCATTTGATTTTTAAAGAGCACATCAAAGTGTTTTATCCTCAAGGAAACAAATACAATATGAGTTTAATTATAATCACGAGGATAAAGAAATATTTCATTAGTTTTCACATAAATTGCATCATATTAAGAACGTTTATTATTAAAGAAAAAATTAGGAAAAGTATTTTATACTTTATCCTTTGAAGAAAGAAATATAATATTAATTACATTCCAACCAATGGACATGATAAGTATATATCATGAATACGTTTTTATAATAATAAGTGATTAGTCTTCTCATATTTCATTTATTTTTTTAATTGTTAAACAGCCTCTTTTTACCGTTGAAAGTTTTACCCTGAATGAGATTTATCATATGCACGACGAGCTTTTTGGGATAAACAGAAACACACTGTATTCTCCCGCAGCTGTTTTTCATCAGTTGACTCTTTTGATTTAAAGCAACTGACTCTACGTGTTATGGATTCAAAAAGGGTATTATTATTGTTTATAATTTTGATATATAAAAATGATATTAAATAAAGGATTGCGCGCCCCTTTTTTTGAATTATTGAATAATAAACAAGTATTAACGATTGATTTGTATATTGAAAGAATTTATAAATGTATAGTATATCTAAATAATAACTGCCCAGTATTAAAAAGCTGTCAACAAGGAAAATACAGAAGGGTAGCGACAAGTTGTTTTTTCCAAATTTTTCCTTTCCCTATTGAGAGTGCACAAAAAAGTTCTTCGTGATGATTGAAGAAATGCACAAGTTGGGCCTTTTTTTTAGCCTAACTGAAAGAGAATTGAAATAATTTTTTGCATATTTTCAAATGATTTTATCTAAACAAATATTTGCAACGGTATATATTTTTTAGAAATAAATTTTAAAATAATTATTGAAATGTTCTAAATAAGTAAGTATGGGGCTTCACTCAGTCCGCCCACATGGTAAGGTATATGTATCAGGGGTCAGCAAAATGAGAATTTTTTTTCAAAATGGAAAGAAGCATGACAAATCGTAGTTTAGTTGTAGTAGCCTCAAGTCACCATACAAATATGTCTAATATGAAGATTTATAGAAATGTACAAGGGCTCAACTTTTTGAGGGGCAATTTTCCAAAGGTCCGTGGTTTTTTGTTTTTTTTAATATTCAAATGATGATTTTCAAGATTTATGATTCAGTCTTATGTTTTGGTATGAAGCAATAAAGGAATACAAAATATTGTAACATATATGAAAATTTACTTGAGTAATTTTATGATTTATTTTGACTCGTACTCCTATTCGTATCAATGGAGTAAATAGGCGAACAAAAAAAAAATATTTGATTTTGATAATAAAATATGTGGACGTCTCTTCCAAATAAGACATGTAGTTCTTATGAAGAAAAGTGGAATGATACCTTAGTTTTTGGATCAAAGCAGTGTTAATTCCGTCAGCAGTTCTTCAATTAGTCTTGTCTTTGTTTCGTTACATTTTATTTAGTCAAATTTTTGTTTTCTCGCATTTAGTCTCGTCCTAATTGCGTCAGGAGGAGAAAAGTTTTGTTTTAGTCAGATAAAACATTAAAAAAGCCTGTTTTGCGTCGTTATCATCAAGGAAAAAAATATTCCTTGATGAATACATTTTGTCTAGTCCTGGCTCACAAAATTACTATGCTGAGTGTGTGTGACTATGATTGTAAAAGATGATTTAATTAAATATGGTTGTAATTGAATGTACATAATAGGTATTTGTTTCCAATAATGGTAAGTTTAAAACTTTTTCTACCTCATTAATTAATGCTTGCTAATGTTTATTTCATTTGTCAATAAAAAAAAGATAGATAAACAATATCAAATTTATATTATACTTAACTAATAAAAGTCTCTAAATTCATCAATGTAACTAAAATTGTAAGCATTCAATACAATGTGAATAATTAGTCTAATAATACTTTGCACACATTTATTTTATTTGTCTTTTGCAATATGTATTTAAATAAAGCTCTTGAAACAATGAAAAAAATAGCCATCAACTTAATTCCTTTAACCGCCAAACAATAAAAGCTATTTAAAAATATTTTTAAATGTTTGAAGCTTTAAAAAAAATCCTAAGAATATTTAAAATTGAAGACATAGTCTTGAAATAAATAACTTGTTTATCAGTGAGGAGAAATACGAAGTTTGGAAAAAAATAAATATTCTCATTTTATTTTTTGTTAAATAAAAATCAATCAAAGTAATGGGATGGAAAACAGCCAGTCAAGAGGATGACAGTATTTTTCATCCAAATACAATGATATTTAGAGTTTTGTTATCTCATAAGTAACGCACTGTAATCACATAAATGCGTATAACGGCTAACTACATACATATATGTACGTATTATTAGAAATATTATGTTTGCAATTGTAAAAATATATACATGCATACGTAAAGGAAAGGATTGGGGAATTCATTATTTTGAAACATTGAGTCATCATTAAGTCATAATTTGAAAGGAAAAAGATCACATACTTAGATGATAAATATAAGAACATTACTTGATTTAAATTTGATCTTTAATCGAAATATTTTCCCCAAATTGAAATATGTAGCATTTAATTTTAATAGTTTAAAGTTTTCTAATGCATGTGTAAAAAAATGCTAAAATCAATTTTCTGATTTATAAATTTTTAGGCACCTTAGGGTGTAGTGAACATTAAATTTTATTTTTTCAGGTCTTACTCCGTATATTTTTTTACTATACTGTCGTGTAAATCAATGTACTAATTCAAAAATGAAAAAAAGTTTAACATTTAGAGATTACTCAACACTTTTAAAACTCATAACTATTTTTTTAAAATTCATTTTTTTTTTTTCATTATCATCCATTTTGGAAATATATTTATTATTTTATAACTTTTTTTAGTTGAATAAATGATATTAAAAAAAAAATTCTTTCAGTTTTCTCTAAAATGCATTTTTAGAACATAAAGAAAGAGTAAAGAAAGGAGAACAAATACATTTACCGTGTATAACGCGCATTCTTTTCTTCTTATTTCTTTCTAGGCTCACTACTTCTTGATTACTTAGAAGAATTGAGGAAGAGATCAAAATATTTTTCACTATTTATTCAGATAATTTCATAGTAGAAAAAAATAGTTAAAGTTTATTATATAATCTCTGTGTAAGTCAACTACAATGTGAGGCTGATAGCATACTTAGAAATAGAAAAATATATTCCAAACAGACTTGGTTTTGATGAAGAGTTCCATGGTTCTGAATTCAATGGAAAAGATTCACGTTGAACATCCAAATGTCGTTTATGAATATAACAAGTTTATGAGAGGTATAGACAGGATAGATCAAAACCTCAATAATTACCGGATCGCTATTTGATAAAAAAATGGGAGTAACCAATGGTCTCATTGATGATTAAAGTTACACTTAAAAAGACGTGGATTTTAATTATGTTGAAAAAATGACAAAATTCCTTTTATGAGTTTAAAAGACTTGTAGCCACCACGTAAAATGCAACAAGCTCCTCCACGAGTGACCTATCTTTGACATTGGAAAGTAAGTATTAAAGATTTTCGGTAAAATAATATAGATAATTTAGTTCATGCAATGGGAAAACAGGGATTAAGATATTTATTAGAAAGTTGAAAATCTCCGTCTTCTTAGAAATACTCAAAGTTACCACTTTGTGTAAAATGTTTTATTGAGTGCCATACAAGGTTCTGATTAAAATAGAAAGTATGATTTGTATGATAAATTGTATTTTAGTAAATAAAAAATGTAAATTACATATTAAAAATAAACATTCATGAGGAATTATTATACTTTTAATAGGTAACTTATTATGTATACCCTTAAATTTAGATGTGTGGAATTCTTTTAAATAAAAAAAGCTTTTCTTTATACCTATATGTATTTCGTAAAAAGAAATATATTTAAAGAAGTTGTAAAGATTAAAAAAACTTGATCATTAATGTACTAATTAAGGATGAAGGAACTTTCAAAAATTAGTATATTACTACTGAAAAGGACCCTGAAAGACTCTCAAGATAATAAAAAATGAACTATTAACTAATCAGATGATTTTTTAAACCTTGTTTCTGGTTTAAATTATCTTTGCATGAATTATAAATATATAACAGCAAAAGATTATGTCCAGTTCGCTTAAATACAATCTAATTAGTCTAAATACTTTCTAGTTTATAGGTAAATACTAGAAATAATCGAAATTCAAATATTTATCCTATGCATTATATAAAAGTTGCGTCCTCTATATTTATATTTCAAATAAAATAATTGAAACAAAACAAGGGTAAAAGTAATGATGCTGTGAGAAACAACAATGTATACATTATACATCTTGATTAACAAGATTTGAATAGTATATATTTATAATTAATGAATTATTATTAATTACTTCGTTTGAACATATAGATCAGTAATCTAAAAATTGCGGTATGGTGGCCTGATTTGGCTGACAAACGACAAATCTTCTGGCAGCCACATAAATTCTAAGGATATATTTTTTAAATTTCTTTCTAATATGATTAGCAAGAGATTTGTAAAATAATTTATTGTCATCGAGTCAACCGGCTCAGAAAGGACTATAATTTATTGGAGAAGAATTCTAAGGTCTAGTTGCTTATCAACTTCTTTTTTATCCTTTTATTATCATTGACCTAATAAATCTACCTTTTCGAAAACTTCTAGTTTAGTAGAATATTATCTGGCACTTGCTAAACCATTGTACAGCGAATAAACAGCTAAATACGAAATGAAGACCCTAAAAATATAGGAAGTTAAATATATGTAATCAATAAATATCTCAAATTTATCATCCGGCAAAGTTTTTTAAATATGAACTGTACGTAAGTTTTTATATAATACAAACCGCTCAACCTAGATGAGAAAATTGATAGTTTTTACTTTTCAATTTATTTATTTATAAATTTATGTATTTTTAATCGTATTTATAAGTCAAAATACTCATGTTATGTACGTACATTAAAATTTTACATCTTTTATATGTGTGTGCAGAACTTGAGGTCCTATGAATTTATATCTACTTTCCCAAAATCATTTAATTCTAAATATTAGTTGAAATGAGTATCCATTCAATTAATAGAAACAGTTGTTTAAGTATTCTAGTTATAATCAGTTAATCAAGTATTATCAATGACAAGATCAGAATAAGGTTGTACTACTTACTACATTATTTGGAAAATATTTTGGTTGTATGTAAGTACATATTACGTATGTAAGTAGTATATTTGTAAATTATTATAACAAATATTATTGCAAATTTCATATGTTGATATATGAATCCAGACTTGCATTAGCATATCCACATTTCCATGTATAATTATTCATTAATATATATATATATACATATATCACGTCCTTATCTGTATTGTATCTTGCAATCTTTCCCTTAAAAAAGAAATAAAAAAAAAAGATTCAAATCCGTTGGTAATTACTAATTAGTTAATTCATCCCAACCATATAATTAATTTATTCTTCATTTAATTGTAAATAATTATTAACAGCTGAACAACAGCGAATTCGAGTTCAACCAATCAACGTTCAGAAAAATCATAAGGGGAAATTAATAAGTATAAAATTGACAGTTGATAACGAAATACTATAATTTTTCTATTTGTGGTGTAACGTCGAGATATAGCCAAAACCAATTCATATAGAAGTTAGGGAGGACAATTTTACAGAAATGACGTCACGTATAAATTATAGGACAAATCAAACATTATTGACTTCTTGGTCTCCTGTAGCGGTGTTTATCACTATCAGCTTTGGTTCATCAATCATTATTTAGTTTATTTTAAATTAAAATTCAACTTCCGTTTACTTGGATTCTGCTATAAAGTTCCTAACTATTCATTAACTTGCACCAATATCAACTCCTTGTATCCACATATTTTTACACACGTGTTAGTAATGTATCAAATATGTGAATAAATTGGTCCAAATATCAAAATTTAGAAATTTGCAGATGCCAATGCAAATGTGAATATTCGATAAATCACTAAACATAAACAATATATTCTTATACGTACATAGTTACGTTGATAAATAGTAACTAAGAAAAATCATCATTAAAAAATAGGTTTCTAATACAAGAAGACAGAAGATATTTAAAATCTATTGTTATAAATCATATTTTCAATTTTTCATTATATATCTGACTAATTGTCTGTTTTTTTTTATCTGGAGCCCCCTCCCGATATAAAAAAACCAGAATATTAGGGGGTCAGAATCGTAATCGTGTTGATATACTTCTTTAATTAAATGTTCAATAAACTGATAAATATAACGGGATTACAATAATTGTATTATCCTTCACATAGATTTACAGCAAAATTATGCTCCAAAGATGATTTTTTTAAAAATCGATATCGGTTTGTGGGACGGGGAATAATATATATTGAGAATATATCCAACCAAAAGAAGAGTGACGTTTGGTCACCCTAATTATGCAGAAAATTCCAACATAAGTCAAAGTCATGTTGGCTATCAATTATTTATTATAAACTAGGGAAGACTAGGGTAGATTGTCACACAGGTTAGATGTAGAAATGGATCGATATATCCACATCCACCTTATTATAAAATCCAACAACCGATAAAATATGCATTATTTTAAGACTGGGTTAGTTTGGCACCAATGCATTAAATAATATGATATTATGTAATGCCTACCTATTTGCATAATTAATTAATAAGATACATATGATTACTATGTATTGTAACCACCTTTCTTACTGTAGGTGACAACAGATATAATTTATATATTACATGAACTTAAAATTCCCGTTCAATTTCTATGGTGCCTGTGGGCACCAAAATCATTTCATAAGTGGGGGGGGGGGAGATTGATAAATTGTTTCAGTATTGTAGAAAATAAGTTCAAGTATTTCTGGACTAAGTTTCGGTTCGAAACTGGATCATAAATTAACATAGACAGTAGAAATAAATTAGCTGTCAAAACTTGACTTTGTCTATTCTAAAGATTAGATGTCTGGTCTTCTAATGACGTCATTGGTATCAAAATAAATATGAACGAAGTACTCTTGTGTTAGACCCTCCATAACCTTTATACTGTTAGTGTAAGTTATAGTTTGCATAATTATCACGGCCATTAATCTCTAGTATTCATCATTTTTGTTTTGTTCTTTCGATAGTAAGGCCTTACAATCTGCTTTTATAATGGCCTTTGAAGACTGGGAAGAAGAGGAAACACCTGCTTCAACTCGGGTTTATCCAAAGCCAATATTTAATAAGAATTCTCGTTATCAGGACCGTGTCCCGTCCTCACCCCTCATTACTTGGCAAATTCCACGAAGGGATGTAAGAAAAGTCATTGGCAAGGGTGGTTCTGTCATCAAGGGATTCCGCACTTCCTATCCATCACTCTCCATTCATATTTCACCGGCGAATATTTTGGAATTGGGTGGCTCTTCTAAAGAAGAAGCTGAGAAATGTCTCAAAGACATAAAAAAGTAACATTATTAATTATCGTTTGGGCAGTTCCTCATTTAAAAATTCGCATCCTACCAAATTTTTGATCATGTCACAGGTTCAGCATGTAATAGACTAATTTTAATATATTTATGACAAGAAAATTATTTACTCAAGATTAACGTTTAAGCACATTAATTTTTCAAATCAAACTTAAATAGTTTGTTTGATGTAGATACGTATTTGTCTTCATTATTTGAAAAGTTTGTTCATTTTTGTTAAATTTAGACAACCAATTGGGTAAATACTTAAATTTTGAACAACATTTAAGCTCATTTGATTTTGAACCCTTCACTTCAAAATCAATTATTTTCATTTTTTACCTGTACGTCAGCAAAAAATTAGGCCCATTTTGTTTGAGTAATTTAATTGGGTCTAATACTTTTTGTTTTATTTATAAATCCTGGAAATTGTCGATTTTGAAGTGAAGTTTTTGAAATCATAGTACTCATGTTAAAATGTTCGAAATTCAGGTATTTGCCCTATCTGTAGTCCATGAAAACAAATAATTCTTGTTTTATCATTATGTTAACATTTTGCTTAAAAAATTGCTGAGTCCGTGATATGGTAAATCTCTTTGGATGTTATGAGTTTGGGATGAAATCCGGGTTTCATATATTGACATAAAGTAATATTCTAGTTTACTTGGAATAAGAGAATCTTCAGAAAGACATGAATCCAAACAAGGGGCCTCATCATCCATTGATTGGGACAGTCTTAAAGCCCGCTCTGAAAAAGCACAGAAGGAACGATGGTCCAAATGCCCTCCACTAGTAAAGAACTTCTATCAAGAACACCCTGATGTAGCGTCCCTCTCCAATGATCAAGTTTCTAAAATACGATCTGAAAATAATGGTATTGAAGTCTCTAGTTTCTCTGGAAATAAGGATATTCTTATGCTTAACCCAGTCTTTCGTTTTGAACATGCATTTGAGGCATATCCTGAAATTATGGTAGCAATACAAAAAAGAGGGTTTGAAAAACCTTCTCCAATTCAATGTCAAGCCTGGCCCTATCTACTCACAGGACTTGATTTAATTGGGATTGCGCAAACAGGGACTGGAAAAACTCTTGCTTTTTTGCTTCCATCTTTTATTCACATCGATAGTCAGCCCATTCCACGAGAGAAACGAGGGGGTCCTAATGTTTTGGTTTTAAGCCCTACTCGAGAACTTGCACTACAAATTGCAGATGAAGTCAAAAAGTACGAATATCGGGGAATTAAATCTGTGTGTGTTTATGGAGGAGGGGATCGCAAAGCTCAGGTTGAAATAGTAACTAAAGGAGTACAGATTGTTATTGCTACTCCTGGTCGCCTTAATGACTTAATTGAGTCTAAATACATCGCTGTCGAATCTATTACATATCTTGTTTTGGATGAGGCTGACAGAATGCTTGACATGGGATTTGAACCTCAAATCCGTAAAATACTGCTAGATATTCGTCCAGATCGACAAACTGTGATGACCAGTGCTACTTGGCCACCCGGTGTTCGGCGCCTTGCTTCGAACTACATGAAAGATCCTATCACTGTTTCTATTGGTTCCTTGGATCTTGCTGCCGTGCACAGTGTGACTCAGGAAATATTTGTCGTTGAGAGTGAAGAAGAGAAAAATGATGTTCTTCTAAATTTCTTTAATAATATGGCCCCAGATGATAAGGTTATCATTTTCATGGGCAAGAAAGCAAAAGTAGATGACTATTCATCAAATTTGTGTTTGGCTGGAGTGGATTGCCAAAGTATTCATGGTGGAAGAGATCAAATGGACCGTGAACAAGCTTTACTAGATTTTAAACTTGGACATGTTAAGATACTAATTGCAACTGACGTTGCTTCCAGGGGAATTGATGTACAGGATGTTTCTCATGTTATCAATTTTGATTTTCCCAGCAGTATGGAAGAGTACGTTCATCGTATTGGTCGTTCTGGTCGTGCTGGAAAAAAAGGAAGTTCAATATCTTTGATGACTTATAAGGATCGTCCATTAGCTCAGGGTCTTATTGATATAATGATTGAAGCTAATCAATCAATTCCCCGTGAGTTACAACGTCTGGCTGACATGTGGAATAAGAGGAATGATAATAGGAACTATTAAAGTCAAAACCATGGATGTGAAAAATACTGCATTTAGCTATGTATTTATATTGTTTTTTGTGTTACTATTTTTATTACATAAAGTTTGTAATGTGAATATATATTCAATTTCTTTCAAAGATATTATATCAACAAAATATAGTTCGTAATAGAGTGTACAATGTTTATAAAACTTCCTTGTTCTTCTCAGGTTTTTCCTTATAAATATGCTCAGAAAAGCACCAAAGCCCAAGGAGTTCATGGGTGTAAAATGGACATTATGGACGTTTCCATCCATGGTTTTTGCCTCGATATACAGAAATTTTTTTAGAAAACCGCATGACTTTAGTCCAGCTCAAGCTGCAAAAATCAATCAAAGGATATCCTTATTTTACTTACTTTCCATATGGACTGGTCTTGGGCTTTTCTTCTTCACCAGGAACGATCAGGATAAATGGGGCGTTTTCTCGTTAAAAAAATATCTATTAAATGATGAAACATTGGGTCGTACTGGTGTGCATACTATCAAAAAGGTTGAAATAGTTGGTTTTAATAAAATTGAGGTTAAAGATGTAACAGATGAAATTATTACTCATAAGAATAAGGATGCCAAGGACTAAATTTTGAATGTAATGACTTTACAAAAAAGTGCATCCAGTTTTGATTCATAAGTGAAATATAAATAGTTATGTTGATAGTTACTTATAAAGGCCAATTTCATTGAAGGAAATTTTTAACCAAATTATATCCAATAAACTGTACATTTTTCAAGCATTTTAAATAGAATTCATTCGAAATTATTATTGGTGTTCTATTGATAATAGACATCCTGTATTTTATAAGTAGTTTATAAAGCTAGTTTTCATATATCCTTGGTTGAAATAGTCCCCCCGCGTCATACTATTGATTACACAAGATACCCTGGCCCCTATATTTTAGCCCCTTTATTTTGAATTATTTCTTAATCTGTTTTCGGGAGGAAATGTATGTGAAGTAATATTTCCTGTACGATGATGTAATTTACGATATCCTAATGTGTTATGATTTTTAAACATACATAGTGCTCTTTAAAAAAATATCAAGTAAAAAGGAGGATAAAAATACCGTCCATTTTCTTGAAGGTATTCGAATGAGGATTTCTGTTGTTGAAAGGACCCTATACCTGACTAGAATTAGTAAACAAGTGAATCAACGAATGAAAAGGTTATTTTCTTTTGAATAATTAACTATATATGTTAAAAAAATAACTATGGTAGAAGATAATGGAGATTTATCCAACGAAATCTGTAGCAACCTTGGCCTTGGAGATTTACCTATTCTTGATCAAAGAAATCGATCACTGCATAACGAATTAGTGTCACTTCAGATACAAAATATTCGGGGAAAATCTAGGAATAAGCGTGAGCGTGAAAGGATATTAGAAATAGATAATCATATTCGAAGTATTTGTGAATCTCTACTGCAAATTACTGAAAATAAAATATCGAAAGAAAAAGAATTAGAGTCGGAAAAAAATCTCGTGGCTCTCAATTCATCCTTCAATAGGCGCTTAATCAAGGACTTGGACAATGTTCAAGAAGAAAATAGTCGTGTCAGTTATAATTTGGAATCTCTCAATAATGATATAGAAGGGAGGAAAGTAGTTCTTGAGCTTCTGGAAAACGAATTTGAGAGTGAATCTAAGTGTTTGATGAATGAGTCATCAGATATTTTTGAGAAAGAGGATAACTTGATGAAATTTTTGAAGTATCAAAATGAGGATGAAATCTGCATTAAAGAAACTCATTTACGAATGGAGAAAAATAAAGATAGTGTTGAAAGGCAGAAAAAGGCTCTTCAAAAGGCTGCAACAGAAAATAGAATGAAACGGCTAGAAATCAATAGAACAGTGGAATCATTTCGTTCCTTACATAGAGAAAGACAAGAAATTCGAGCAAAGTGGAAATCTGCCTTGGATATTATCAAAGTTAGGGATTCAGAAATAGAAAGGATTTATCAGGACACTAATGATAGATCAGAAGAGCTTAGACAAAATGAAATTGAGAATAAGGAACGCTTAGTCTTTCTAAACAACGAGAATATAAATGTATCAGAATTGGAAGGAGAAATTAGGACTTTAGAAAGGCGCAATCAAGCGTTAGAAAGTAATTTAGACGAAAACGAAAATGAATTAGATGATATAGACTGTGCTATTGGACTTGAAAAACGTGAAATTGCCAGGGTTGGATTGCAAATAGATAAGAAAAGGACTGAATTGAAAGAATGCAAAACTGACTACAACAAACGGGTACAAAAAGTAGAGAAAATCAAATCTGAAATTGAAGAAATGAGAAACAGAAAGGTGCATTCAAAGGAATTAGCTACCAGTGCAGATGACAAATCAAAGGAAGTTGATGTTTTACTTGATGTTGAGAAGCGCCATTATGATTCTTTGAAGATCCAAATCGATAAAATGAGATTAAAAAAACTCAGTAAGGAAAATGAATTAAAGCAAAATGAGGAAGAGGCTTTGACTTTAGAAATAGAAATTAAAGGATTGAAGAGTCAGAAAGTTAAGTTAATAAAAGATTTAAAATATTTTAGAGAAGAAGTGGTCAAGAAGGAAGAAATGAACTTGAAGTCATCCCATGATTTGGCCACAATTGAAAATCAAATTGCTAGAATGAAGGGAGAAAACTTGAGTCTTGAAGAAAAGAATAGACTAAAGCAAGAAACAATTTTGTTCAAAAAAGAGTTAGAGTCTAGAAAGGTTGAAAAGATCAATTTGGATCGACTCCTTCACAAAATGGAATCTGAAGTAAAAAAACTTAATCGTGAGATCAGTCAGATAGATAAAGAAAAATCCACATCCCAAGACAAACTGGAGGAGATAGAACTGATTATCAACAAATGTAAGGTTAAAAATAAATTTCTTCAAGACCAGGTAGAATCACTTCTTCTAGAAGAGCAATTGATGAAAGTTGCAGAAACAAAAGCTCGCACTGAAGTTGAGGCTGTATCAAATAAATTAGCTGAAATAGGCAAGGAAAACATTCAAATAGAAAATGATATTCGAGAAAGGAGGGAAGAGCTTCAAGCACGGAAAGACGTGCTTCTAGCGCAAGATAAGTCAAAACAGGAGGATTTATCTAACCTAAAAGTAAAAATTAAAGAAAGAAAAGATCGAACCATCAAATTGAATGTTCGTTATGAATGTCTTCTCAAATCTCTTGGAGATGTTAGAAAACTCGGCGGTGATGAAGTACCTTCTCACGCATATCACATTTTAAAATTAGCTCAGGGAAAGGCAGAATTACATGAACAGGCAGTAGAAATTTCTTGTAAGATATCGAAGAAAGAAAAGGACTTGAAGGTAAGTAATGAGACTAATGATATTGAACAGTGACTATGAACTACTTCTAATGATAATTATTTTATTAAGGAATTGGAAGCTACATTAAACTCGTTGAGAGATTCCAATTCTAACTATAGAGGGAATGTCATTACCACTTTAAAAGGAAACCAAAATCAAGAGGAAGAAATAAGTGCATTAGAAGGACAAATATCAAAGAAAAATGAGGAAATAGCTTCACTTCGTTCTGAAATATGTGAATTAGAAAAAGATATACGGCATAAAAAAGACAAAATATCTGAATTTGGACTTCGATTGGAGAGATCTAAACGAATCTATGATAATAAAATTCATGATCTTAAAACGGCTGAAAAGGAACTCCTTTCACAGAATGAGAAATACGAAAGAGCATTTAAGCTAAAATGTAAAATCGGTAAGAAGTTTTATGAAAAAAATATATCGAATCTAGGAGGACTTTCGTATCAAGAGCTTGAGATGGAGATGGATCTTCGCATTGAAAAAGATAAGCAAAGGATGTCCCTGATCCGAGCCAGGGAAATGTGTAGAATAGACAATTTATTTGGTAAAGAATTTAAGGAAGAACTTAATAAACTGTCTCTGACCATGCCAACATTAAGTCGACTCGAGGAATCATCTCTGCCTTCCTCTAAGGGGCTAACAAAGAGAAGAACTAGAAACTCTTCCATTACAAGAACCTCAAACCATTCAGATATTTCATTATATAGACGCTCAACATCTGAATCTAGAAATGCTAATACGAACATTCTCATTATGAAATTAGACTCTGCTCCTACTATACATTCAAGGGGTATTGCTACAGTTAGATAGGTTTTGATACATTTTATTAATCATGTATTCTTTTTTTAAGGTTATACTGATCACTGTAGAAAAATAGCTTTATAATATTATATTGTATGTGCACATATTATGTACTCAAGTAACATGAATAAAATTTGAATAATTAAAGTTATGTAGTATTAATTAACAAGGAATATGTTATACGCATAGGTATGAATGTATGTCGTCTGATGTTTATTTTTTAAATAATACTTTAGAATATGAGGACGTTAAAAAGAAACCAAAAAGGATAAACGAATAAATTAAAATAGAAAATGGATAAAAGGCGGTGTCTAGTATTCAAAGATAATCATTTGTTTGTCGTCGCCGTTGGATGAGATCAATTATTTCGTGCTTTATTATGTGGATATTGTTTTTCACATTATATTCCATCATAGATGTCATTCGATCAAAAGACAGATTTGGATATACAAATCTCCAAATGGCATAAGCATTGGTATCATCAAATATCTTAAAATCACCAAAGCTTTTTTCCTCTTCATCAGTCCGAATCTCTCCGGGAGCTGAATAGTTACGGAAGCTGCTATTGACAATAGGAAAAAATAAAATAACTGGAGCCCGTATATTTTCAGTATCTTTGAAAACGTAGCACTCCTTATTAGGACTGCCAATAAGGGACTTGACTGTTTTTTTGATTGGAGGAAAAGGTTGCCCATGGAGCTGAGCCCATTTCTCTGCTAAAAGTAATTCCTGGAAAATAAGAAGCCATATATAGTAATATATATTTTGAAGTAATTTTAAGAGGATCTATTAATGTGCATTTGTGACTGAACTCCTATTTGATAGCAATAATTTAATTAGATAATAATAAAAACCGTGTAGGAATTGAACTAAAAGTATATATATAGATGCATAAATTGAATAGGATTAACTTACTCTAAATGGAGGGGTTGAATCCGACTTTCGACTGCTAAAATCAAATGTCAGATATAATTGAATCCCTCTTTGAGGCCTTAATGTAAGAGGAAATGGTAAATTAAAGCTTAGACCACTATCAACAAGGTATATTTTTTTATCGTCAGTTTTCATTGCCTCTCTATAATCCTTAAAGTCGTCGTCTGAAAATGGAATAAGTTTATAAACATAATTATTTAAAAAGGTATCATTCTGGGATATGTTATACCATATGGATCTCTCAATCCCTCAGTTATTTTAGAGCATTCGTCACAATTGTTTTCGAGAGTTGTAAGGCCTCTAAAGGGATTGAATATAACCCCAGCTCGAAATGCTCGGGAATCAATAGGTGTTGTTGTTAATGCCTTTTCTAAAACTTTGTCAAAATATGAAGTTTCACTATTGTTCTCTTGTGTATTAACATGCAATCGAACATTTTGTGAAGTCAAGGAGCGAGGAAGTGTTTCAGATTTTTTACTACTTGAGGACAGTTTACGAAAACTGTACTTCCGTAGCAATTTATCTTTTAACGATATATAATTTTTGTTTACGTCACTTTGTACCTCGGATTGATCATTTAGTTCATCGTCACTTGTTGAAACACAGTATGGCTTGTATCTTCCTTGATAAAACTCATCTTTTAGCATTAAAGAATTCTGTGGCTCTATTGAAGAGCTTGGCTTATCCATTTCAAAATGATCATCATCATCTGATACCAAGTCTTTTGTCAAGCGGCTGAAAATAAATATAACAAGTTGATGAATTAGGTTTTGAATAATTTAAGTACCTGATGATATTTTCACAGTCCTCGTCATCCTCAGCCTCTTCTTCTTCTTCCTCTTCTTCAGATGAACATTGGGCTCCTTGTTTATCCATTAATACCATTCTCATTATCTCATCTACGCCGTTTCTACCTTTTTCTTGAACAAATCTTTTAAAAAGAATTGTAAAGGCTGAACCCCAAATACCACTTAGGAAATGTAAAGGCACTTCTGGAAATTTTTTCACTACTTGTCCCATGTAGAATTTAGATGCAAATTCATTGGACTTCATAAATACTCCATATTTTGGAATACCCACCTCGTAAGGAGTAAACTCATACCATTCTTGAAAAAATTTTGCAGATACGTTTGATTTGACATGAAGACATGTATAAATGGGCATTGGAGCCTTGCCATTAGCAATTTTTTCTTTTTGATCACTTAACTTAGACTTCATTCTCTATTTTTATTTGATTATAATAATTGCCAGCAATAATATGTACATATCTTACTTACAGAATTTAAGAGTTGTTGTCCTACGAGGTACCCGAAAAAATCTGTAAAACTCGCTGGCTGTCCCTTCACAGATTTACGAATAATTTTTTTTAAATATCTGGATGACCAAGGTGGTGATAAATGCAGTTGCCAATGTTTCTCAACGCACTCTCTCAGTTCGGGAATTATAGTCTCTGTTACACCGGGATCAGGAAATTCTGGATGCGAGTAAAGAGTACTTGTGTACCACGAAGAACCTGACAAAGCAGCAACGTAAGAAGCACAATCCAAAATACCTTCCGATTGTAGGGCCTTATAAACCCCACTACATGCAATCATTGCTCGGAAACCTCCTCCTGAAGTCATGATACATATATTGGGTACCTACAAAACGACTCCTAGATATTTTTTATCTAATCACTAAAATTTACATACTTCTTCCATTTTCATTTGACATTCCTTACCAATGAATTGATTGAGAGCAACAAACACTTTTTTCCTCCGAGATCTGACAAAATCTAACTCTTCATCACATAATCTGAGATCAAAACGAAGACTAGGTTCAAGACTGTAATAATAGGGATAGTAAAAATTCAAAAATTAGATTATGTATTGAATCAATGTGCACTCACTTTTTAACTATTTTAAGCGTAATATCAATGACTGATCCCTAAATTGTGAAATTAAAGTACAACGATTTGAATTATTAGTTCATTACAAATAATTATTATATTTAATTATATCCTTACATTTTTAAATAACACAGTTACAGTTTCTTCTATAGATGAGTTAAGACCTTTGATATCCAATTTTCTCCTTCCTATTTCCTCATTTACTGTGAGATTCAGGTCATAGAGCACAAATTCTGGAAAATAAGAGTAATAACAACTTTATTTAAGAGGATGTTTAAAAATAAACTAACCTAATTTTGAGTCCTTGATTGGGTCAATATAAAAAGTCAATGTTTCATTCCATGAGGGATTTGACGTTTTGGAAATGGGCTGCGTTTTCTTTTGTCCATTTGGAGTTCCGATTGCACGAACCCCAACAAAGGAATTTGGTTTATATACTAAAATATGTAATAGATCATATGAATACATTAATGGTACATATTATGTAGTATATACGTATACATATGTAATTGCCATTTAGTACGTACACCAGTCCTTTATTTTTCCTCTAGTTATTCCTCGACCCTGAATGATGGTCACTTCCAACTTATGACATCTTTCATGACATATTTTGAACAATTGATAGGAATTGGGAACAATCTTCTCTTTTCTAAAAATGTGGACATGAGTTAATATTGAGTTTTCTGAATGGATACTGAGCTCATTCTAATATTTTTTGAACAAAGGGATCTCTAACACCCATACATACATAGATGTATGTACATTTGGCGTACAACTTTTTTTTTTGCAAAATAATGCAAATCTATGTATATATTTTTTGCATTTATACGATTACACCCATGAAGAACTTTGAAAAATTCTAATTTTGTTTCGTTTGAGAGGATTTTCAAAAGTTATAGCTCCGTTTAACTACTCATATTTAAAAATTTTATATAATATTCGATGATGTTCGCTTGATAACCAAAAAAAATGTATATACTGAATTACAACTAAGTTGAATTTTAATTAATAATAGACATAATGTTTGGTAATTTATGACTTAGGTTGAATTTTTACAAATAAAGTCTTGCATGGATGAACTTTTTTAAAATAGCTGAAGAATGAATTCATTTTAGGTAACTACATTCATGTCATCAAAGTATGAAGCAGGAAAAATGTTTTGAATACAAAAAATAAGAAACTTGCACTTCTAAAACTCTCTGAAAAATATTCAATCATTAACTACATAAATTTTCATTCTGCACCAAACATATGTACATGTTAATGAGAGAAATAGCGAGGGTTCAGTCTTGGAAACAAACCTGCAATTGATATAAGGTCCAATTTATCAAATAATCAAAATAAATGAATAAATATTTTTTCATTGTGTTTGAAATACGCATATTAAATATGCTTTTGCAGTCTAAAAATGCACATTAAATATTATAAGCAACCTACATCATCAATTGAAGAACAGAGTCAAGTGTTATCCCTACTGCTTTGCTTAAAAAAAAATTATCAAAAATTTTCTCTTTGTGTGTATATCATTGGTTTTTTTTTTTTAAAAACAAACAAACAAACAAACAAACTTGCTTTCAAGTTTACCAGTACTACATTCATGATCATTCAAAATGATAATTAAATGAAACTTCAGGATCCCTTACCTTTCATAGTCAAAACACTCGGGTTTTTGACCAAAGTTTCCATTACAATTTCGACAGCAATGCTGGCTCCCTAGTGATTTATCTTCGACATGAAAGCTTGATGGTAGTACTTCCGCTAACGACATAATGACAGTTGATGATGCCGTTAAATCTTCATTGTTCAGAACTATCCTTTATAGATAATCAAGTTTGTCAGTAAAAACATGATAAGGGTTTTAATATTTAATATTTTTATTATTATTGATAATTCTGTTTGATGCACTTCCTTATAGTATGGGATGTGTCCATTCCTACACAAAGCTCAACACTACTTTCGAAATAATCATGTTTTTTTCCTTCTACCCTTTATTTTTCCACTATTGTGGGCCTGAATTTTATAGACCTTCTACGTAACATTACTTTCTAACAAAAAAAAAAAAAAAAAGAAAAGAAGAAGAAAAAGGAAAAAATAACATAATATCTCTTTACTTATACAAGGGAAAGGAACAATCTTGAAAATGGAGAGAACTTAAAAGGGGAGGGGGGGGGGGAAGAGGAATTTTTTTTTACTCATGACGTCATTTATATGGCAGAACTTCTTGTTTTTTTTTTACTGTGAAATGTCTTATTTTTATTATTTGACACAATACAAGGGAATCCATTTTTTTATTTCATTCAAATGAAATACATAGTTGCGTTATTTAACAGTACACAATGTTTTTTTTTTACAATGTAAATTAGAAATTGTATACAGAAAGGGCTTTCTATTTAAATATAGTGACGTCACATAGAGAATAATTACATTGCCATTGATGTTTACACAATATTCATATTAATTAAAATTAACTAAATACTTATGGGTAAACGAATTGAAAGCTAAAACATCCTTAATTTTGACTATGAGCAAAAAATACTTAAACATTTTTTTGTTTGTTTTGATTCTGATAGAGATAAATTGTTATTAGTCATTAGTGTTTGAGATATCCGTCCTTTTGCGAACAGGTAAAATATAATTTGTCATTTTTTAAAATGTCTGAAAGATGATGACTAAAATGTTGTTGAAACCCAAAAAAGTTTTAATGAATATTGCAAACTGTATTCTTCTAAAATTTTGAGATCCCTTGGTTTATTTCTCTAGATACATAACCTATTACTCAAGAAAACCAACCACTCGATTTTAAGTTCAATAGCATATCTAAACCCTGCAGCTATTGTTCTGTAATTATTGGCTTTTTAAAATTTTTGTAACTGTTTTAAAAATCGGAAAAAAACGTTGGTGCATCTGCATTGCATCAGGAGGGTGGGGGAAGGGACTACTTTGAGGGAGATTAAATAAAAATTTATTGATTCCCAATATGTAAATGTTTATATATGTAAATGTATCTATATATTAGATACCGAATTATAAGGAATGACCACAAATTCCTTTTTTCATAAAAAACAATGAATATAAATGTATATATTTTTATTACAAAAATTTGTTCAGAGCCACTTTATTTATTGGAATACGATTTCCAAATAAGTTTAAATTGGTTAATCTAAGCAGGATAAATTTATTCTACACTTGAATTGATCCAATAAGCCCATTTTGTGTCTGAGGGGCTTATAGTGTTAAAAATTCACTATTGTGATCCATGTAGATGGAAAAGCTATCGTAAACCTCCATAAAAAAGGGACAACAATTCGGTCATTGCAAAGAAACTCTTTATTGCTCGTAAAACAGTTTGGAGAGTTTTAAAAAAGTTCAAGGAGACTGTTCAAACATCCGACCGATAAGGGACAAGTTATGATAAACTTATTGTAAAAAAAAATCGATAAATGTGAAGGAGGAATCTGTAACAGTCTGTAGAAAAATTGGCTGCTAAAACAGACCATATCCTCACCATATCCTGAGTTTATTGAAAAACGGCACGCCATCGAAATTGGTTTTTATTGATGAGAATAAATTTGAGATCCAGCAGTGTGTAAACATCCAAAATGATCAAGTGTGAAATAAAGATGGGCTTGTGAAGGGCAGAAGAGTAAATATTTGACAAAATTAGCATTTTATGATGATCTGGGCAGCAATCCTAGCCATTGGAAGATCACCGCTTGTTTTTATCCTTTCTGATGTCAAAATCAACGGCCAATTACTTCTCTGGGCTGGTGAACATTTTGATGATGCACCGTGGACCCTCCAACAAGATTCTGTTCCGTCCCTTAGCTAAAAATTGACGCAAAACTTGATTCGAGCTCATATCCCTGCTTTTTTATAGTAAATATGAAAGGCCCGAATTTAAAACCTTTGGAATGTTCAATTTAATCAATCTTAAAGAACAAGGTCTGTGGTACTCTCCAATATTTTTTGGAAAACTTAAAGTCCTAGTTACTACTTTGTTTCCCCAAGTAGTGCTGCATACCAGCTGCGAAGCATTTCATCGCAGATTGCAGGCAATAAATAAAAATGAAAAAGATCACAACAAATAAACACAATTGAATTTTGTTCATTTTCCTTTGAGTTATTCAATGTGTTGCAATAAATATGGCGGTCCTTGTATATTATTTCATTTTTTATAACAATTTGATTGAAGGATGACTTATTTTTTATTAATAAAAATAACGTAAATAATAAAACAACTACAGGGAAAAGGCCTGATATGGACCTACAAATATGTCGCTTATATTTTTATACAATATGTGTGTATATGTAAGTAAGTGCTTTATTTTCATCATTTAAACATTATTAGTCAAAAATAATATTATTATTACTAATAATAAATCAAAAAATTGAAGAGTTGTTGAATTCTAAAATCAATGGATTTTTTTCTTTTTTTAAAAAAAAACTAAATATATATTTATTGTGTATACATATAGTCTAAAGTTTAGTACAGAGATGGACGATGATAACTTCATGTATGTAAGTGAATATCAGCTTTTATTTGTTCAATAAAAATAAACAAGGTAGTCAATTTTTAGTTTGTCTTTTTTTAGTTTACTTTGTGTCATGAATCCACTTGAGATAATCATTTGAGCTCTATTGTAACTTTTAAAATCAAAATATGTCAAATTTAATTAAGGTAAAATTATATATGTATACTTATGTATGGATCCTATGTTGGTCAAATATTTCTATTGAAATGTCTTTTTATCATGGTTTTACATATTAAAGTGGAATTCCTTTCTTTCCATAAATCAAAGAAAATAAGCCAGCATAAAAAAGAAAAGAATTTGGTGTATGTAAGTATTTACATACTTGAATATATGTACAATACATGCCTACTTATAATATGTACATTGTACATATGTAAAAACATTTCAAAATAAAAAACGTCATCTGAGACGTAATATATTTTCATATGTCGAGTAGGTACATCATAATCAATGTATAATGAAAGCTCCAGGTCGTCAGTATCAAAATAAATAAACATACTTAGGGATTTATCAACTAATATTAGGAACAATACTCTGAAAACTCTAATGTACATGGCTGTTTATTGTATTTTACCTCTTATCGTGTACGTGCAGAGCTTTCTTTTATTTCATGAAAAAATCATTGGTGAAAAGAATAGGAATATAATATTTGTTCATTAATTTTTGTCATTGAGTTGCTCATAAAGTTATTTCTACTAGTTTTGCTAATTATAATTTAGACACGAAGGAATAACAATGAGCTTGCTGGATACAACCTCCTAAAAACATGCTTCTTAATGAAATTTTTATATTTAATTATCTAACTATCTCTTTTCAAAAATTCAGTATGAAATGGCAAGACTTTTACAATGAAGTTTTACAGAATAGAGTGGGAACCACAAAAGTATAATAATTAAAAAAAAGTATATGATCCTTACAAAAAGTATAGTTAATCTAGTCAATTAGAATATATAATGATACAATAGCATAATTTTCCAATTTTTAAAGAAACAAGGATTTTTATTCTTATAAATGTGGTTGTTTATGCCTCTTCCAGAATCGTTGACTTTCAAAATCATGACATCATGTATACTTATTCATGTATTCACACAAGTCAGCGCACTTGAAATGCAACTTTTTTCATGATTATCGAGTCAAAGATTGGTGATATTTTATTTTTATTTATTTCTCCTCAATTTATCAGCTATTAAAATCTAATTTTTTGTTGATCATCACATATACATATATAAATAATAATTCAAAAATTGAGCAGAGACGAGCTGGAATGATTGCTCTTCTCACCTAGGGTAAAACTACAACAAAAGTTTGAGATGTGATTGGTCGACTGTGTCAATCGGAAGATCTCATAAACAGCTACCAGAGTCTAAAAAACCTTCTAGGCCCAAGAAAAAGGTTGAGGTTGTAAGAGATACCATTGATTTGAAAGTGCATACCATACGTGGTCTTGCCAGGGAATTTGACACTCCTCAGAGGAGTACAAAAATCAAACAATGATAATATAATTTGACAGTATTCTCTAATTAAAGGTCGTTACTGAAAATTCAAGCATTTATATATTTGGGATATTGTCAAAAACCACAACTTTCTTATGCATACATACGTATAAGGGAAGGGAGGGAGAGTTGATACGGTTTTTTCCTTTCTTGCATAAGTGCAAAAATACCATTCAACTTTTTCCATTAATTATTGCAAATTGTAAATCAATATCTTAGGCACAATTGATATGTATACTTTGTTGCAATACATGTATAGTAAAGTGTGCAAGATTGAACTTGTTCAAATAAATAGTCAAATGTATCAATTCTACCTTCTGAATATATTCATTAATAAGAGCAAGGAGATGTGTGTATCAACTCTCCCTACCTTCTCTTATACCTACATATATATTGTTTTGATCGATTTTTGCCATTTTAGTTTGTTGTCTTCAAGCCAAATTAATTATTATCTATCCCACTTAGAGTCAAATAGACTGAACTTTTGAGAATAGTTTTTTAAATCATTATTCCATTATGAAGACAATATCATTGATGCAAATATTTTGAACATGTTATGTAAATAAATATAATTGTAGCCAAATTTTTGTTTGATAGAAAAAATAAATTCGTTAGTTATTTTATATTTATCAACAAACCTCTTTGATATAGTCAAACACCTCTTTATTAAATAATATTTTTCTCGATTTAATTTATGTATACTAGGAGCACCATAAATATATAATCATATTAGTGAATTAGTCAACCTATCAGTGTGCATTTATATGTTAATATTTCATATGTTAAATAAGCATATTGCTTGCTGATACATTTATTCCCCCAAACAACTGTTTTGAGGAAACAAAGTTTTAATTTTGACTTTTTCTATTGGATCCTTACCGTCATTCTGACAAAAATTTTTAAGGAAAAAACAAAATTTTATGACTTATTTTGTAGATAAAAATGATTAATATTTACTACAAGGGTCGATACACTTCATACGAACTATATTTCCCTTATCCATTAGTTTTTATGAAGAGTTTGAAAATATTTATTTAACAATTTTTTAAAGATAATCTTGCATTTTTGTGCTCAAAAGTCTTGTGTATTTTGTTTAATACAAAACTGTCTAAACTTTTTAATTTATTTTATTAAAAATTTGAGTTTAATCTTGAGTTTTGACATTTTTTCTAAAAACTTTCAACACATGCCTAGTTTATAGTTACATTATACAACATACCTAAAATTAAATATTTTTTCTACATCACGAATTAAAAATCCCTGCAAATAATAATAATCTAAATAATAGCAAAATCAATATGTCGACGTAAACTATGGGTTATACGGGTATCAACCAGCATTATTATACTTATCAATTTGAAATTGGTTAACTTTTCTGTATGATTATTAACGAACGTACAAATTTTTGTACTACAACGCATTTTTAATGACATATACATGTATAATATTTAACATTGATTTTGATACATAGACTGATAAGCTATACACACAGTTAATTATCTTTCTAACGAGGTCGGATCTAACGACATTTGCTATATACATTGCAACATTAACAGTCCCTTATGTGTTACTACTGTCTATTAATTACTTTTTTATATTTATGGCCCACTCGCAGTATATGATTTGAAGAACAGGGCAAGCTGAGTAACGAAAAAAAAAAAATACTCCTTGTGAGTGTATCGACAAGTTTTTATGTACATACTTTTATCGAGATTTTTTAAAGGGAGAAATATAAAAAAAAAGTTCAATTTAAGATCATGATCAGGTCTGTCCCTTCGAAAAAAAAGAGAAGATTTTTCCCTTCAGCCACGCAGTACTAAGCTATTATATTTGCACGATGTATCTTGCAGGCACAGAAATGGATAAACCCACGAGAAGCTATAAAACAAATTGGCGGAATGACCACGACGTGATCAATTTTTATCAAAATATAATTGGCCACAAGATCTTGTTTATTTATTGAGGGTATCATGAATTGCTTTATTATTAACTATGTAGTCCCCATGAATTCACCCTATCAATTCAAATAAAACAAAATGAATTTTGCGAAAGAAAGAATAATTTAATTATACAAAAAGCGACATCTTGGGGAAGTAAAAGTTGTCTAGTAGCCAAGGAAATCGCCCAAAACTATCAGGCACGTATGTCCTTTTAATTTATAGCTTTGTCTTAACGTTTCTGAGTGCATTACTCCATGTCACAGACACTCTCTATGTACAAGGCTGATCATGACTAGAGATGTACAAAAAGCTTCATTATGTATTTGTTTTATTAGAACAGTGATAATTTTTTCCTTAATTCTCGTAGAGAACACATCTATAAAATAGATAAATTTAGGTCTAATAAATGAGTTAAATGAGACCCTTTGCAAAGAAAAAGTATCGCAAATACACATGTTATGGAGAGTTACTTCATACTTCGTCTGTCTGTTTATTTTATTTAAATATATTAAATAAAAATCTCGTGGAATAGAACAGTAAATTTATATCAGCTTTTCCATTCCCTCCTTTATTAAAGAGTAGAAAGCATATCAGCTGACATTATGATTTCCTCACAATGGGTGTTTTGTTTTTTTACACTCGTTGGATGGGCTCTTTCTTCACACTCTGATTTCATTCGACAATCATTTTTTTTTTTGAAAATGAACTCAGAAGTCAAAATTCAATACATGTTACTAAAATAGTAATGTTAGCTCTTATGTGGTAGTAATGAATCTCACTTGCTCTCGTTAAAAGAGGAATCAACTGTACAAACAACAAGTATATTTGGATGTAAAATGCAATCAAAGACTTCCTGCATGTGTGTATATAAATATATTTAATGTAATGATTTGTACAATATGTATCTTCACATACATACAAAATATTTGTTTATTATGACATACTGTAAATCTACATACATAAATAAATTTGGATACATAATCTATGCCTTAGACATAAAATGGTGGTCAGTCATACAAAATTGTTTAAGTTATAGTTTCCCAAGTAACTTTGATGAGGGAAAATGTAGAAGGAAAATCATTAACATATACATAATTTATTCTAAACTTTCATCCAAAAATGTTTGGGAAAAAGTGATTCTTTTTAATTCGTTAAAAAGTAAATATACCTACAAAAATATGTAATGATATGAGTATAGAGGAATCATGGATTCCATTGAGTTGATGGAATTACGCAAAGTGTGTTTGTGTGTATTGTACCTTTTTCCTTAAAACCTTTGTATTAGCATAATATACTTGTTTGAAAGATGTTTTTGTAAACAACCCAGCATATGTCCATATACTACATTCTTAAATAATATGTACAACGTACATAGCAATGAATATAATGATTAAACTGATATAATACATAAATTCTAATTAATGTAAAGGGACTTTATTTTTTAAAATGAGATGTTCATAAAATACATTCTAAATAAGTAAAAGATTCTCAACCTTGTCAAGTTAAAAAGGATGAAGTGAATTAAAATGTACGTATGACTAGGCATCACATTTACCTTAATGGTCACATAAGAACCTACAAAAAAACTACTTAATATCAGTGGTGTAGATAGTTTGGTTTTCATACCTGAGAGGGATACCAACTTGTTCAGATCCTATAAATACAGTTAGTCTATTCTTTGAGCAGACTTTGATACCTCAAACGTCCATCCTCAAATGGATCCAAGGAGCATATAATACTTGGATGATGTATTATCGTACAATATTAAACGGTTCAGTACGACCCTTAAGGATTTAATTACATATTTTCAATAACTGATTTGAATAATTAATTTAAATACATTTGTGTCTAATTGTATCAACAATATTCGATTATATTACAAACATAAATGAGTAATTTATAAATTTATTACAATTTAATAAATAAATTTATCATTCAAAATCTGTTTCTTGATTCATAATCCATATGTATATACATATCTCTTAGTAATGTTCTATTGTTTCCTATCATGCTCCCTATCTTTAGAACAATAGCATGATTAATCACTGCTTATTAATTGAAGTATTGTATTACTTCCTTAATTTAATTTACTAATCACCATGAGCCAATTTTGTTCCATGACTATTTCTATGGGGCGTAGCTATTCAATTAGTTATGTTTCAATTAGGAGTGATTAAAGTCAGGTTTGTAAGATTGAGGGCTAATAGTATGTACATCTTTTTTTGCTTTTCATCCGAGGCTAGAACGTTTTTATACAGTAGCAGTTAAATAAAATATTGTGTCATACGTTCAAAAAATACTTTTTTGATATTGTGGCTATTTAAAACTATAAAATCAGACGCGTAATGAGAATTTCATAGATTTTTAGTTTTTAAAAAAAATTTTAGAGAATGATCTAAGGAGAGGGATTTAAAGAAAAAATTTATGTTCTTTTTTTATAAATGATTATAATTCGTATCTTTGGGTCTCATATTAATTAAGAGGCATGCTTCTCCCAGATTATCGAACCTTGTATAAAATGTTTGTGCACTCACTTATTTAAACCGATTTATTCAACACTAATGTTGCCATTGAATAGTTATTTTATGTGATTGATATCTAAGACGTGTTTGGAGTACTCAAATAGATATAATTTATATTTAGTTATGAATATACATATGTAGATATATTATATCTATACGATGATCTAAAATTAGTCAAACTAACAATTGAAACTGTAGAGCAGAGTAGATAAGCTCCAGAGAAATGTTCTTATTAATCCCAGGTTGGGACAAAGTTTCTTTATAAATGGCCTCCTTTATTTTTGATTACAGCCCAAGGTCTCTTTTTGAAAAATAGGTCATAGCCATCAATGAGTCTTTGATGCGCCTGGAGATAGATAGAATTAGTATCCTTCTTGGCCTGTCCCTACTCAGAGAAGTCAAGGGGTTACAAATCTGTTGACAAGAGGAGAGGACAGAGCATGTCCCAGAAGTGATTAAAATGGTTGCGACACCAATGGTTGATCATTTTGTTCAAACAGATATACTGAGACCTCATCCTGCTGAAACATATTGAACCTTCAAGATGGAACAGGACTTTAATCACTAGGAACTCCAAATAATCATGAATCAATTAGATTATATTAAAAGTTCGTCTGACTAATTATGGACCACCCTGTGTTTATTTTTTCTACTTTATGTTATTTTAGATTAAATATATTCATGTAAACTTTATTAAAAAAAATACATTTTCCACAACTGGGTACTTCGAAAAGTTCATCATAAATTTACGTGTATAAGCTGAGGTTTATATTTATATGTATATACATAAATACATTTTTTAAACTTAAAAAAAAAAGAAGGATTCTCATTTGAACCTACATACAATTATAAAAGATAATTATATACTCAAGGTTAGTTGAGTAAACTGACAATAAGACACATTCTGACCGCGGGGATAATCCGTATAGAGAAGTATGTCTATGTACTTATATGTATATCAAATGATTATACATTGTTTAAATGAAGGAAAAAGAAATACAAAACATGAAAAATATTATGGAATTCACCTTTTGTTCTTCCTGGAAATACATACTTATATATAAATGTAACACGGAAGTGCAGAAATGAATAAATAAAATAAAATTATCAATAGTTAGTTAGGAAAAAAAAGAGAGAAATTGGCAATGGAAGATAATTTCTTTATTTCCAATAAATGCCATACAATGAATACTAAGAAATTTGGCGCATAATTAATAAAAGGTTGTGAAATGTACTCATAAATCATTTGCCAGTCAACGATATATTTACTTACATACATATCACTGTTTATATTAGAAGTGTGTTTGTACAAGTATTAACAACAAAAACTATAGGTACATAAAAAAAACTTCCATATACAAAATATAATAATATGTACTGAAATCAAATTATATGTGTGTATCTATGTAGTGCTTTTTGTTAATCAAATAAGAAATTGTTTGGTAGTTTACTCAACTCACATGACGAAATTATATTTATGTAACCAACAAAAAAAGAATTTTTATTTAATTCGAAGTAATTTACAAATACTTAACACATTCACCTTTTGAAGAGAATCCAATCTGTTATCATTGTCCGCAATATTTATACGTATAACAAGTAATGATTCCCAAAAAAGTTCAAACCTTAATTTCAATCATTAATTTTTTAAACATTTTTTTTCCTTTGAGGAAATGCAGTTTTGAATGAGGGAGTGTCTCGCCCATGTATGGCCTAAGTAATGCCTCAAACCTTACATATACATCAAGATATAATATATTGCAATATATTTTGTAAAACCTGATTCGAATGTCTTTGTCTTTGATAAATATATACGTGTATAAATTGTTAATTATAATATCACTACTCCGGGACTCTGTCTTGGCTCCTAAAAATTATTCAATAATTTATAAATTATTGAATTTAATGGATTATTTTAAGCTTCTTTAATTATATTTTAATTCTTTGATGATTCCCTGAATATTCCTCAGGCATTTTCCAAATTCCTGAGAAGCCATGTCAAATCCCATGTGGACTTCTCAAAAAAAAGAAGAAAAAAAAGAAGAGCTATATGATTCAAGGTTACTCGGAAGTATGTAAGTATATCAAGTATAACATGTTAAATTAAGTTTCTTTTAATAAAGGGCCTGTTCTTGTATAACATTTCATTGTAAAAGTGAGCTGTCTAATTATGCGCTGTGTACTTGAACCTTAAAAAAGGCAAGTTAAAACTTTAGACCAGTAAAAAAAAAATATCAGAATTTGATTGACAGTGAATGAAGTTGATTTAAAAATAACTGGACATTATCTCTATTAATATGAGCAGTCCTATTTCTTACACGCTAATAGGATTTTCAACTACTACAAACATACAATCATATACATATACATACATAATATTATGTAGATACAAGACTAATTGTATCTTGACTATTCATTTTTAGACTATAATATATTATTAGCATTAAAAGGGGGGGGGGGGTAACTCAAAGCACTGCATTCATGATTAAAAAAACTCATAAATGAAATCATAAAGTATATAGTTTGTTCTTGAGTCATGCATATGTACATAAATATATTTTAATATTTATTGTACAATATATGCATAATACGTACATCCATATAGCCTATCTATGAAAACCGTTAGTGGTAATCAACACATTTCTAATAAGTAATATATTTGAATCATAGAGATTATAATTTATGCAAATAAGTGTAGAAACATAAATGTGTGTAGGCACCTCAAAAAAGCTTAGTGTAAATAAATATACAGTAATATATAATATATGAATGAATGATGAAATATAAATGGCTGAATGATGAAGGAGACTCAATCCCTCTGTTTCTTTTAAATAAACATACTCGTATACATACTTGTACATTGATTGTGGTAAGTATACAGCCTACAAAATAATTGTTTTAAATGCCCACACATGATATACATACAGACTATAGGAATGTGAGTATTTACAAATTATGTGATTATCTATTTCCGGTTGTTCAAATTTGAACTATGTTGAAATATTTGTACTCCTAGGCTGTATTTTTGTCCATATAAAACTGATCATATCCCACTATAATATTTGTACTCTATGTACCTATAAATACAACCAACATGGATTTTTTGGGGGATACAAAAACCCATAATCGATTATTAGGTCATTTTATTTTCTACTTCAATTTAACTTCTGAGAAGGAGATTAATCATCTGCCAGGATTTTGAGAAATTGAATTCTAAAATTGTCGAATTGTGGATTCTATTGATGGCCAGTTTGTCCAGGCATAAAACTTTATGCTACTTTTTAGTTTTTTAATTCTAAATAACCCACTTGATGTGGCAGATTTTAAATTAAATGGGTTATAATCAGTTTCAAAAATAATAATTAAGGCTGAAGAAACTTTCAAAAATGACCACAGAGACAACATTTAAGTTTCCAATGGTTAAGTAGATAAATACTTTTAATTTTAATTTTTTTTAAAGAAATTATTTTCCTAATTTTGTATTTTTATTTTATAAATTGGATTTTATTTTTTAAGGGGATAAAGTATCGGTAATATTATAGGCAACTTTGACCAATTACCGATTAATATTTAATTGCTTGAAATAAGTCAATCTAATCGACTCATTAAGATGTAATCATTAGTTGAGTCTTAAAATACATCCATTCCCTTTGTTGGTACTAAAATTTCAAACATTGTCTCTCTTATTTGTATTAAAAAAAATTAATTCACTACAGAAATGGGGTGTCATTCAACAATAATAGGAAAGATTCACTTATGTGGATTCAAAACATTTTTGAGTTTGAGGATCCATTGTTCCTTATCTGGACATTGTTTTATTCTTTTTACTTGCATTGTTATAATAATAACAATGAACATTAATGACTAATGGAGAATGGAAAACCATTAATAAGTATTTTTTTTAAATATGTAAACACTTTTAACTACTATTCAAAGCGTAACACGGCCAAAATAAACATGTAGTAAACAAAAAGATAAAAGCAAGTACATACAAAAATGTTATCAAATGTCTGACAAGTAATAAAAAATATTTTTGTTTTTTGTTAGCTTGGGGCTATCATTATTGCTGAAAGAAATGCCCATATTTTGTCATTAAAACGATAATGTATAAATTATTAATTAAATTTGTCCAGAATGGATATTTTTCGCATAGACTGAGTTATGTAGAGAAAGAACTTGTATCAATATTTTTATTTATTAAAAAAAACCCTTTAAATTTCATGCTTCCATAGCTAGAGATGATTTAGTTAATCGTTATATTTCATTTCAATAATATTGCATTTTTATAATCATTTTGATATCAGCAAATAAACATAATTAACGATCTAAATATTTAATTAAAATACAGCCCATAAGTAATTACTTTGCCATTTAAAACTATGCAAACCTTTTAACCCACACATAACAATGTAAAATACATCATATGTATGTAAATACATATTAAATGCATGTTTTAATTAATGCTTTAATTAGAAAAATACGAACTTCTACTTCCTTTTTACAAAATGTTTGTGAAATTCTTTACATGTTTTGTTCTGTTTTATTTGTTAAGAGTCATATTACAACATGGAGGATGTTACTTTAATAATTATGTACCTCCATATAAAAGTTTATAAAGTATAGATATATTTTCTTAAATTGATATAATTTTTTGTAACTATGAGTCAATACCTATAAAAATTTCTATGCACACGGTTATAAAGTTGAAGAACTAAATATAATCATACAGAAGAAAACTGTAAATGCAATATTCTGTAGACTTTACAATTTAAAAAAATAGTTATTCAAAAGTATCAAATATATTCTTGCTTCATACAAATAACAAATCAACTCTTTCGAACGAGTTGCAATGGAATAATTTGTTATGTTTTATCTACTAAAAACATCAATGACTCCAAACTTCTTTGAGCATGACAAATATGCATTTAATATAAAAACACACAACGATCTCAAAAATGTGTTACTAACATGCTTGAAAAGAAGCATTGCTAGACATGCAACTATCTGTTTTTATGGGTATCAAACACCCAATAAGTGCTCAAAACATACCCACATTCAAGTTTCCTCAATAAATACCTGATTAAGTTATGTATATGACTTTGGTCATGAAAGATCATTATATGTATGCTTTATTTGTTTTGGATTCATATTTGCAAAAAAATCAATAATCCCCTTTTGATTAACTAAAAAAAATCCCATAATGTGGACAATTTTAAGAAACAAAATGTTGATCACTAACTCAGTTGTAATCATTCAAGGACTTCAATCAATTACAAAATACGGAGTCCTAACATTTTGAGTTAAATACATAGATTTACATATAAATGACTTGACGTCTTAAAAAAATATCAGACAATATCCTGAATAATAAATGAACTTCCCTCGAAGGACCCACATCAAACTCGACACATTGTCTAATTTACAATAGAAAAAATATACATTGAACTCAATCAATGAGTCATTTCTATTCTGTGTTTGACCGATACATTTTTCATTGTTGCGTAGGAGGAACTTTGCAATAAAAAAATAATGTTCCTTTATGAAATTATAACGAGTCTCTTTGTAAAATAATGTTCTTTTTGGTGATGAACATCATTTTTTAAAGGCACTTAAAAAGTATACTTAAATATTTTTCTTGTCACACACTATGCAGAAGCTGGTTGAAAGTTATGTGAAGTCATATATAAATATATAATATACAATATATTTAATATTTATAGTTTTTTCAGTCCAAAAATGAATGATTTATAGTAAATAAATAGTTAAAAATTAAACACAAGGAGTTCCCATATTTTCTGAAATTATAAAATTATTTTTTAAATTTCTTTCTTCCAAAAAATGATAAAGTGGGTAAGAAAAGCATTTAAATTTTAAATATATAACGAATGTTACTATAATTTTTAGTAAAAAAATTTCAACAGCCAAAATAAATGGTCGTATCCAACATATTTTCATTTATATATATATATATATATTTGAATATATATAAGAACAATTACTTTAAATCCATTTGTTTTGTTTTGATTTGAACAAAACATCCCCTAATTTTGTTTGTTATTGATTGCTCATACTATTCTAACCAAAAAATAATGTAAATATAACAAACAACCGTGGGTCGAAATCAAACATTAATGGCTATAATAATTGAATGAAGATTCTTTAATAGTATTGTAATGTAGCATAAATTCCATTCTAGGTTATTCTTACACATATGTATGTATTTATTTTAATTAAACATCTGTCTAATATAAACCTCCTTTTAAGGGAGCTGTCTCAATACACAGCCCATTACTTTCTTACTCAAGCTCTATGGAACAGATCCGACGGAAGATATTTATTGTTCTATGTTCTATGTCCCGTATGTACTTAATAGAAACGAATCCTTAACACATTAGTCCAGGAGACCCAAACGTATCACAGGGAGAGTTTGACATACTAAAGCATCACCCCTTTCATGCTGGATCTGCTATGCAATCACATAAATGTTTTAAATTAATAAATATTTTAAAGTATAATCAGGGAGTTCTTTAATAAATTATGTGTTATCACTTTGCCATATATGGAAATATATTCTTACTGCTAATTTGGCTATCTAAATGGGATAATTGGAGAACATTAAATAGTATAAAGAGGGAATGAATATCAAATTTAAAATCAATGTATAGTGAGTTGGAAACTGGGATTAGTTTGTGATCACTGAGGTGTGTTTCCTTCCAAGATTGAATTCAATATTTTCCCTTAAGTGATTAATTTAAATATTCAAATAAATACATATTTAATTTCTGTTTGGCATAATCTATATCAGGCCTTTTCAATGAGTGGAAGAGTGAGCTCTCCCCCCCCCCCCTTTCAGATAAACTATAAATATATGAGCTGCAACACCTCCCCATATTTTTTCTTCTTCTACTGTTAATTAGCAGTGTTAATATTTACAATACTCTTTCGGGTTTGGTTTCCCTTCCCCTCTTTTAGAACTCTCACATCCCCGACTGGAGGTGCCCCCTAAAACTGCTGGTCTATTTAATTACTGTATATTAATATCACATAGAATCGTTATAATTTTGAAAATATATCGTAAAATAAGATATTAGTGTAGGGGTATTCAACATGCAGCCCTCAGACATCATATGACCCTCGAATATGCTTAAATATAAAATAAAAATTCTTAATTTGACCCTCATATCATGTATTTGGAATGCAAATGTAGCCCTTACATGGAAAAAGTTTGTAGATCTTTGTATTTTACTATTACATTAAAAAATAATTGCTTGTTCATGGATCATGTTCATATATAGTAAAGAAAAGCGTGCGAGTAAAAAGAGTTATTACTCTTGATTTATTACTAGGAATGTAAATCATATGCAATTCGGGCGTGTTATAAAAAAAGAAAGTGAAAATCAACCTGGCAACCCTGACAATTTAATGAATGTCGAGGGAGGAAGCAGCTTGAGCTGTCATGACGTTTTACTGAGCTACAAGCTGCTATTCTCCATTATATATACAACAATAAATAATAACATAGATGAGACATAAAATTAACTGAAATTAATGTCAGGAAATTATATATTTTTAACTAATAATAACTATACGAGGACTTGAGCCCTTTTTGTTTACATTTTATTTGCTTTATTAAACTTAATGCATGTATTCCTTCATGCGACATCCTTACTATCAGGTAGATGTTCTCCCCTCAGTAATATTGGAAAAATGATAACAGCTTCGGAAAACAAAAAGACCTGTTTGAAGAGGCAACTCCACTTTTTTATCACACGCCCGAATTGCATATGATTTTCATTCCTATTTATTACTAAACTCCCAGGTATAATACATGAATAGGAATGTAAAAATACGCAAAACTCCGCGTGCGAGATTTTGTGGAGTTGGCTCTTCGAACAGTACTTTTTGTTTTCCAAAGCTGTTATCATTTTTCCTTTATTACTGAGGGGAGAACATCTACCTGATAGTAAAGATCTCACATGAAGGAATACATGCATTAAGGTTAATAAAGCAAATAAAATGTAAACAAAAAGAGCTCAAGTCCTCGTATAATTATTATTAGTTGAAAATATATAATTTCCTGACATTAATTTCAGTTAATTTTCTGCCTCTCATCTATGGTAAACATAATATTATTATTTATTATTGATGTCTTCATTTCTATATAGAGAGGAGAATATCAGCTTGTAGCTCATTAAAACGCCATGACAGCTTCTCTCTTAACATTCATCAAATTGTCAGAGTTATCAAGTTGACTTTTTCTTTTTTTTATTTTACACACCCCATTTGCATATTATTTACATTCCTATACATGAACAACATTAATGGAGCTGTAAGTCCCAAGCATCTTTTTGCGTGCAATGGTTTTAGTAGTAGGCAATCTTTACATATCTTTTTATTTTTCAAATATTTTGTCATTATTCCTTAATTATTGAGGGGAAAATACATGCACTAACTACATACATATATACGTAATGAAGTATGATAATACATGCCATCTCCAAATAACAATTAATTTATAAAATGCCTAATCGAGTGAACTTACCGCCCTCAATATAATATACTACTCTGATAGTCATTAACTTGTGTATATTTCCTCTCAAAGACCGTGAATGTGCCCTGTAAAAGGTTTAAGAATAGCTGATATAGTAAAATGTCGCGACAATTGACGCTGTTCACCTCTCAAATTGTCAGGGATATCAGGTCAATTATAACTTTTGTTTATTTTACATATCCACAGAGCTTAGAATTTACAGCTCTAACAATATACATACATCAATCAAAATATAGATATTAAGATTTATGTCCCTACTTATAATAAATTCATAGTATTCATTAAAAATGATTTATAATATAATTTTGTGCATATATCTATGAATATTTAAATATACGTATCTCATCTCCTACTTTATGTAGTGAAACAATATTATATTGCTACAATAATAAAATTTATTTGGAGATACAAAGTACCAAACTATGTATGGTTACTGTTTGAGCAAAATGCTGCATACCAAATTTTCAATATCTCCAAATATAAAAATGTGATGCCTTGCCCAGTTATTATGAAAAAGGGTACCTTTTTTCCTAATTTGTCATCAAATAGCATTAATATGTCGTAATATTGTGCATTCCTTCTTCTTAATGAACATTTGCAATAAGTCGAAAAAGTATTATTCAATAATGATATCAATACTATAAAATTGTGTCTCCAATATCTAAATGTTATATAATTTGATGATATTATAATATATCTATGTACGTCCCACAAATCAATTCAATAAATAACTCGTTAAATTTCAATTGAATATTAATATTTGCAAATATATATTTATGAATATCATGAATATCAAATCAATTAATAATGATTTGTATGGTAGGAAGTTGGTTCTCGTCGTGGTTAGTTAGTTATTAAATATACGATGCATACTTAAAATAAAGAATGTAAAATCAACACTTTTTGTATATTGCATGTAGCAAAATATTTTACAAGTATGTACACAAAATTTAATTCACAAATATGTATGTATGTTACATATATAGGTTGAAATTATATGCTTGTGTGGGTATGTTACATGTAGAGTACTCGATCAAATATAACACGTATTTACTTATACACAAATTTGAATTCAATTTCCTTTAAAATCTTTGACTTTTCAATCTACATAATGATTTAAAAAATAATTACAAATATGTTTTTTTTCCTCAAAAAAACAACAACATATGTTTAAATATCAACGAATTTTTAAGATATTACACCTTGTGTTTTAAAACCATAAGGATGTGCTTCATTCTTCTATTGGTTAGTTAACTAGGTATTAAATATCCTCGTTTAAACTTTTTGTACTACCTATAAAATATTAGCAAGCAATGCCTATCAAATGATTTGGTCAAAATATTTCATATATAATATTAGTGTATAATTATGCATGGAATTAATTAATGCAACTTCCCCATTTCCCTCAAGAATTCTGTTTGCAGTTCTTTTAAACAGCATTAAAAAATTAAAAAATTCAATAATTAAATAGGGTAAATTCTAATGGACATATCTAAAAGAATACATAATTATTTCAATTTTGAACTAATTAGTAGAGTTAGAGTTTGTCATAGTTAATCTTGGGAAAATTAAATAGAAAGAATACTTAATAAATTACTCATTACCATTTATTTAGCTATAAGTAGTAAGTTACTCTGAAAAGTAACGGGTTCTTTACAGTAGTGAATGTTATTCTATTTTTAACTTATTATAACATAAATAAAAACAGATAAATAAACTTGAATCCGGATCCTTTTAGTTATGTGATACTCGATTTGACCCCTTCCAAGTCTTTAAAGTCAAAGAAATTAGATTAAAAATTTCATTTTCTAATCAAAAACGAGAAACAATTTTTTTCTCTTGATCTCGATTCCTCAAAGTCTTGGTCTTGTTTTTGTTCAGCGTGAGATGATCTTAAGTAAAACATTGAACAAAATTAAAATTATTATTATTCACTAAGAAAAGCAATGTTATGAATTTATGACATACAAAATAATTTAAGATGAAGCTGATGAAGTCATTAAAGTTAAAGTTTTATAAATAATAGCGTTCCTGTCAATTTTATTGCATAATGACACCATAAGTATTTGTAATTTCGTTATTTCTAACGCAGTTATTCCCATCTTGTGTCATAATCAATAAATTTATGTCTTTTTATAGATATTTACTTAAAAGGTACAAATTCCTTACATAAACCATCTAATTTTTCAACTTTATCATTGCTCTATTACCTAATGTATAGTTTGAATCTTGAAATTACATCGACCAGTTATTATTAATATTTTTTTTTTTACTTCATCGAAGCAATACATTTTTTTGTTATTATAACATACCTAGGTATTTGTACATATGTAATTATTGTAACATTCTTAGATTGTATTTCGTAAATATTTTAAGTATGGTTTTTCTTGCAATATCATTTTAAGAAATCATAAATTGATATCAAATTGTGTGGGTTACAAAATATATGTATTTCCATTAAAAATTGCAATTTTTCGTGAAGCTGCTTAGTTTTTTTCATACATATGATGTAAAAATGTTTTAAGGAACAAAAGATAGACTGGAAAAAAATCCTGTTTGATTTCAAATGATTACTTAATAAGGAAAGGGATGTGCATATCATAAGATTAGGTTCTAAGATATTTTTATATTATATATGTACTTTGATGTGTTTGTGTCTGTTAAAGAATTGATTTATGAGCATTATTTCTTAATGTTTAATACATATTTATATTTCGAACTTAACAAAATTATGGGTTTCATATTAAAAAAAAAACAGAAAAAAAACAATATGTAGGAAAATATTAAAATAGGACAAATTTGTCTGATCAGATGTAATTTGAATATGCAAAAACTAGTTTTTATTTATGCCAAAACATTTTGAAGTTTTTTACTTCATAATAGCACAAAGTGTAGAGTTTAATGTTCCATGAAAAGTAATATTTATAGAGATATTTGTATGTTTATAAAAAATACAAGGAAATTCAAGAGTCAGTGGAGACTATAAATCCAATCCGAACTTGTATTTATTATGTATATTATTTTAGGCCTATAGAGAACTGGACGTAATCATAGACACATCACATATCTATTAGTTATCTACAACAAATGAATATTATATCTAAAGTTTTTATACACTCCAATACTTTAATTTAAATGTAGGCTCTAAAAAAGGTTATTTTTCCCGGATAGCAAATACTCTGTGATAAATAAGCAACTTGATATTAAAAAAAAAAATGAAAAACCTTCTCGATTTGAAAGTGGAGTTAAAATACGTACACATATAATGTACATTATTCAATTACCTCTGACACATATTATAAGATGATATGTTTCCTTCTTCCTTTGTATAAAAGCACATAATAGGACTTTGGACTGCTTGAGACCAACATGAGTAATTAATTTGATAACTTAATTAAGATTCGTTATATCAACATGACTAAAGACTTGATTTGGACTATTACTACATAATAATACTAGATTTGAACCTGAGCTCTTTGACTTAAGGAATCTGTTTATGAAATTGGGAAAATAATTTAATTTTTAGCTTAGAAAGTGTAGAAAAGTTCCTAAGGAACTACTTTTTGAATAAATAAAAAGAACATTAGAATTCCCAGTATATTGGAAATATTTGTATACTTTCCTGGTTTTTCCTATTTTAAAGAAATAAAACATAATTATAGAAAAGAGGGGCCTTCAGCTTTAGGAGTTGTTCATAATCATAGCATAAAGAAAGAATAAAGAAAAGCTACCAAGCTCTTTGTGTAAGCATGCTACTAGGACTCATGTTATTTGTTGCTTTCTAACTACAGTAGAAAAATAAGGCTTCTTTCTTGGCATTATAGGAAAAAGCCTCATTTTTATTACTTGACTTTATTGTACATATGTACATAGTAAGAACTTGGTTTCTTATGCATTTTGATCTTGACTAATCAAAACCACATTTCTTATAGAGAAATATTGTTAAACAAGTACTACAACTATATTTGAAAAAAATAAATACTGCGGCGAATGGATATGTATCCTTCTTTTAAATGAGATAACATATTCGCTATAAGGAAATTCAAGTGATTCAATCACTGGCAGAGTATCTATAGCTATTAAAAACAAAGATTTATGAGATAAACTCCCTGTATTCAATTTCTTTCTTGAATGATCTTATTTCAAAGTCTTTCAACGTTTTAACAGTTATTTTTATTTTTCTAAACAACATGTGTTAATATGTAAACCTTGAAAAAAATAAACGGACACAAGGCAATTTTTTTTACATCTATATTAGAATGGAAAATTCTCTGCAGTATCTACGAACAAATAGCTTTTACAGTGTATCGTACCATAATAATATAGTTTGCTTGTGTATGTATATGTATGAAAATAACGACTTCCCTATCACATTGTAGTCCATTACTTTACTCTCAAAATTTTAATGCGACATAATTGGGGGTCTTTCAAATAAAGATACACGACATGGTTTGTATCAGGGTTTGACATGGAAACATAATAGCTTTTTTATATATATTTGTACAAGATTTTTATCATGCGGGTGTGAAGTCGTAACTCTCCTTTGAATAAATATATTAAAAATTAACTTTGGCCCATAGATCCCCTTTCATTTTCCCCAACCATATTTTTCTTCTTATTATATACATATAAGTTTGATACACTAAATTTTATAATTAATTAATTGACATAGAGGATAAAATTATATATGTATTTTGATGTAAAAACACCAATACTACAAATAATCATTCATATTGAAACTTTTATAAGTCACCCTAGAATTCTAGGAAAGCTTTTATTCGAATTTTTCTATGAATTCATCTGAATTTGTATAAAGTAAACACTTATTATATTTTTTTTTAATAGTGTTATCTAAAAAAGCTGATTTGTTCCTATGCTATTAAATTGTTCTAAATTGGTATTTTTTATATAGATTAATTCTATCTATTACATATTTTGATAATAAAGTCTTTAGTTTAATTGTTTAGTTATGTATTTAATGTTAAAATCCAGTTTAGTGAGATACAAGGGCTCATTAATATTTTATATGCATATATATATATATATATATATATATATACAATGACTTTGTACTTTTTTTTCTTATTGAATAACAGAAAAATTCTATAATTTATTTTAAACATTTAAGAGTATAAAAATGTTTATTCGATATTTGGTATTTTCATCTTTTGTATAAAAGATAAAATTGTTGTTAAACAATTTTCATATATTATCTAACACCTATGAGGATAAATGAATAAATGAAAATTACATATATTTTTATCTATACTCGTAAAAAATAATTAAACACGTACACAGATAAATGCAATATTCTCTACAATTTGATTCATTCACATCATTGTTGTCTTTCTAATTCAGCATTTTATCAAAATGCTATCACATTTTGCACTATCAACATAGTTTTAAAATAAAAATATGAAGCCGTCCTTTTAATTAGGTAAATTGTCTTATTAACAATCTCTAAACTCTTTTGTAGCACATGGATATGACTTTACGTACTTCCAATATTTGTTGATTAAAATGGTATCAACAAAAAAGTTAAACTATCTTAAACTATCTGCAAATGGATTAAAACATGTATTATGAAATAGTAAGTAAGCACTTCTAAATTGTACTTTAAATATCAGGTTTAAACTACTCTTAAAATATAAAAGTATTGAGTTTATGTGCAAATACAATGAATACATTTTATGTTTGAATCCTAGAGACGATGTAAGTTTTAGGCTTTAAAATTCCAAGTTTGAAATTCTTTTTGTATGAATAAAAGTGTATACATATATGTACATACGTTTCATAGAGGTTACAAAAGAAACACTCACATCTAAATAATATATAGCTAAATACACATTTAAGATGATGAAATAAATGCAATAGACCAGAAGGGTATCGTGATGCTATAACTCGTATTCATGCATTAATGATAAGTACTGACTGTATATATTATAGTTAGTGTAAATTGATGAAAACTTGCATAAGTTAGTTCGTGTACTATACATACTGCGGTTGCTCAAAGCTTCAAAACCAAATCTACATATATATATATATATTTTATAATTTGCATCTTCAGTTGTTAAAACGGTTCCAACTATGTATGTACTTACTCCGACCTTGAAAAGAATAACTCTTACGTTTAATGAAAAGATTACAATTAATAATAATAATTATTATTATTGATCCAATCATTATATTTTATATTTGATGCTCCAGGAGTTCCATACAGAATTTTAAGGAGTGAGCATTCTCCCTACTATTAAATACTCATGTTGTATACATATAGTATATATATTAAATGATTTTTAATGGTCCATTAAACATTACATACAAACAAATGTACGGCTTTGTTGTCATTGAACTCTCCACGTACATGGATGTACGTACTTAAATGTTCATGTATTACACAAAGAAAGACCATTATGGGTATTTTTAAACATAATAATAATAGATATTTAAGGAAGAAATGAATCTTTAAAAGTATAATTCTACATATTGATATATTATTTTAATGATTAGAAACCGACAGATAGGCAGTAATTATGTATGTTGCTTAGAAGGATGCCAGAGGGGGAAAGGGAATTCAATGGAGAGTGGTGGGAAATAGGGAAAGACCATATTCAGTATGAGTAGATACAAACAAACAAATTAAATGACCTCACATGTTATATCAAGGACAAGAGGATTCCTCATTAGAAGATCTTTTCACTCTTTAAAGAGGAAGTAAAATGACCGTATGTGTGTAATAACAGTGATTACAAGAGGTTGATGCTTATCAAATCTCTCCTCGCTTTTTCATAGCATCAAGTCATGGAATATGTATATAAGAAACATCATTATTTCACGAATATGTATGACTTTTAGTTAAGCCAACGGCAAGACCTTATAGAAGTGGTTCTCATATTTTTAGCTAGGGGTTCTTTATCCCAAAGATTGAACTCTTAGATGCAAGGTTATATGGACACACTTATTCACAAATTATACATTGGCATACAAATTTATTCTTACCCCCAGCCGGCTAGTTAAGTATTGATAGAGACCAAACAACAAACTTCTTCACATGCGACGATAATGCAGATTAATTCCTTTCCTTCAAATATATATATAGATAGATATGTACATATATATATATATATACCTAGATATGTCTATAGACATATACTTATACTTATACGTGCATGAATGCATGCATAAAAAGGGTTATTGTACCTATCGGGAATACGTAATTCCTTTTTTTTTTTGGCTGTGTTTTTAATGTATGATGTTGAAAACGTTGGTACAATTTCTGTAATGTGTTGGCAAGGTGGATGAACCATTTGTGAGTAGAATAATCAAATAACATACATGTCTAGATACTAAAATGTACATTATCCGTACGTAAATGACGATGATGTCTATTAAAGCGAGGGCAAAATATACTCATGGAAGGCTCAACTTGTAGTAACGTAAGTGCGTGGATCTTTATTTTGAATGCTTTTATGTATAAAACATACACAAGACTTATACATGCACAAATAAAAAGAGGAAGAAACTACAAAAGGATCAACTTATGTATTTGTTAGTATATAGACAATGGTAATCTGTAGTATTTCACTTAATAATCACTACTGATTCTATCAATGTCAATAACAATAAATTTAGAATGTCTAGAAATATGTATATGTATATATATATAGAGACAACCTTGTGCTATATACATACTCTGATAATATTCTTTATGGTTCATCGAATTAACTATCATATGATCCATCATTTCTCTATAAACTTGCATTCATTTTATAATTTCTTTAAGTAAACAAAAAGTTTGAAATATACCTCCTAGCGAATAGAAAAGATCATTGAGACAACATTCTAAGGAATACAATTTCTAGATTATGTTGTTGGAATGATAATAATAGTTTATATACACGTGACAAAACGTTGTACATACATACTTGAATCAGGAACATAATTATGGGGTTTAAAAAAATAAATATATGTGTATACTTATGTTTGTCTAAATAGACAACATATCAACGCTACTCAAGCTGAATGGGCAAATACTTGAAAAGAATAAGAAAAAATAACTAAAAAACAACAATTGCCATTTTTTTTTACTTTATTATACTTATGAGATATTTGAATAAAGATAAAAATAGTCATTTGATTATATAAATTGAATAAAAAAAGATTTGAATACTTATGAGGACACATTATTTATTTTTTATTATAATTACATGTCTCAATATACCACTACTATTATAGGATATCCTCTTTCCGATGACACATAGTTTGAATATTAAACAAAAAAATCTTCTGTGGCACTCTATATATTTCTAATGTTGATTAGAGTATTATTATGCATATCCTTCAAAAATGAAAAGATTTATGAACACCATGAAAGAATTTTTATATGTATACAATACAATACAATAAAGAACTAAACACTCTAGGGGATTATGTTACGTAATTCTCCTACTTTTTGCTCTTACCTAATGATTATTTGCTTACTCTATTATTTGTATAAGAAAAAAGAAGTAATTTCAACAAGCTTCAAGTAAAACCATTTCAAATCTTAATTTGAAAATATAGAATGACAAAAATAAGTATGCTCATTCCATCAATCATGGCAAAATTACTGTCAATTTCTTTAACTAAGGAATCTATACATAGATACTTATAGTTTCTTTATCCGTTTGTTTGTTTGAAAGAGTATCACTAGGAATGCAAATAACATGCAAAACGCCGCGTGCGAGATTTTGTGGAGTTGGCTCTTCGAACAGTACTTTTTGTTTTCCGAAGCTGTTATCGTTTTTCCTTTATTACTGAGGGGGAACATCTTCCTGATAGTAAAGATCTCGCATGAAGGAATACATGCATTAAGGTTAATAAAGCAAATAAAATGCAAACAAAAAAGGCTCAAGTCCTTGTATAATTATTAGTTAAAAATATATAATTTCCTGACATTAATTTCAGTTAATTTTCTGCCTCTCATCTAAGGTATACATAATATTATTATTTATTAATGATGTCTTCATTTGTATATATAGAGGAGAATAGAAGCTTGTAGCTCAGTAAAACGTCATGACAGCTTCAAGCTGCTTCCCCCTCAACATTCATCAAATTGTCAGAGTTACAAGGTTGATTTTTCTTTCTTTGATTCTTACAAGCCCGATCTGCATATTATTTACATTCCTATATATCACAGTTAGCCAGGAGGAATGGAAATGCAGGAGCTGGATAGAACAATGGTAACTTAACCAAAAAAAGAACATTTTACCTGACGTCATTAGAGGTTGATTTCGAAGCCAAAATGATCTTTGAAAGCATAGGAGATTTGAAGTTATCTATGAAGTCCAAAGTTTCAAAAAAAAAGAAAAAAGAAAGAAGGTTGATGGATGTGAATGTAGTCTACTGACCCTCATGAGGTCATCTGAGGTCGCTGTAGAGTGTTTTGATATTTCCATTAATTCACACACCCCGAAGTGACAAAATTTGGGCTGAAGGCCCTATAGCGCTATACAGGAGCTAGCACTAAAACAGTGTGTTGGAGACCACCGTTTAAAGGATAATTATATATGTATATAACAATATTGCAGAATAAACTTTAAACTCCATAGCTCTCCACTGAATTAAAATAACTTTTTATTCAGTAGGTACATACATAAAATATAATGACCCAAATGATTTCTATAAATACATATATGTATATCATATACTGATTACTAGATCAAAGAACCACACCCCTGTTACTGCCCAATTAGAGGTTTGATTTGACCTCTGGGTTTCTTATTCAAGAAATTATGTACTTACATTAATTTTTGAGGTCACGGACGTATTTAAATCAGGAACGCCTCAAAAATTCAAGGACATATATTTTATATTTTCCTTCCTGTTAAAAAAGTTTCTTTAGAATTTATCAAAGAGATGAGTTATCCTCATTGAATGTATGTTAAACGAATACAATATATTTTAGCGACTTTACATTGTAAAAAAAGAATAATATTTATTCGTTATTTCATACACAGACACGTAGGGGTATACTTATATACACATACATATACATAGTGTATATAAGACTATTAAAATAATTTACACATGCATATGTAAACGCTTACATCATTAGTTTAAGGGTCAAGGTTAATTGTTAGATATGCATCCTATCTGTATATATCTTGCAACCATTAACTTAAAAGATTTCCCATTACTCGGAATTTGTCTTTTAAAAATACTCATTCATGTATTAAATTGCACTTTAGTTTTTCTATAAAGGAATCAAATATTATAAGAATCTTTTGTTGATAAAGCTGATCATTTTTGCTTGAGTAATTTAATATTTTGAATAAAAAACATCTTACTAATTAACTTAAAAATAATAATATTCTATATATTTTTTTTACATTTCCTTACATACCATAAAAGACATATAGAGAAAAAAAATTATTTTCATATTTATATGACTTGAAACTCGATCCAACACCTTTTTTTTCAGTTTGGTCTAAAGTGATTTTTTCTAAACCAATTTGGATCGATATTTCGGTCGAGAACGCTATCTTAGAGATGAATTTAGATTGTCCCTGCTACACGATGTTTTACACACGAGCACGTTGGATAATCAACCACTGAGAGTCTGCCAGATATATTGTGTAAACGCAATACCTTAGAACCGCTTGTACTCTAGACAAAGCCATTACTTTCCCAAACTGTGGATCGATTTTTTCTGGTCTACTTGAAATATTACCCAGTTTTGTGAATTGAACATATGAGACACTTTAAATTTCGTATGATTTTATCGTACCGATGTTCAAAATTAAGAAATACACAAGACATCATCAACAATTTATTTAGAAAATCAGTCATTTTATTAAATGGGACCGATCGAGAACGAATTTTTTTTGTCATTGATCCAGACCAAACTTGTTAGAAGAACCAAAATAGTTTAGTTCAACAAAAATTATATAAGTCTTGGTCTGGTCTATAGTTTGTAAAGTCCAACTCAACTACCTACGTTCTGCATGTTTATATAATATTACTTTACTTTAAGAAAAATAAAATATTACTTGTTTGGTTTTATGCATCCATATTATTTCAATTGAAATAATTATGTTTAAAAATAGTTCAACTACTGATTGAAGATAATCTCAATGTCTATGAATTATTTTTTTGTCTTATTAATCTACATTCACACATGAAATATATATCATGTACCAAATATCTTTTCTTACCTTGGCGCTCATTTTGAACATATTTCAAAACAATTATAGTTATATACATGGATTGATTTTTCATACTTAAATGGTGGAGAGTACTATGCAAGCAATATAGAGGTATAATCTTTTATTAATTGCAAGAAAATTATAATGCTCTTTAACCCTTTCTATTCTTGAATAAGCTAAACATCTTCATAGTTATATGATTCATTCCATGAATTCTATTTTAATCAAGTAATTAAGACGTTATTTTCCTTATTGTACAAAACCAAATACATCTTATGATTAAATACATCTTAGGGGGTAGGATACAAAACAAAAATCAAGATATCTCTATTTTAACTATATCAAAAGTTGCATTTTAAGAAAATAAATGGATATGTTTGAAACCCACCTTTTTCAAGTAAAGGCTTCCATATGAAGTAAAAGGTATAGTGCAAATCTACAAAAAGTCACAAATAAACTTGCTTCTAATAAAAATCAAAAAAAAATATTCTGTAACATTTTTTCTCAAAAAAAATTTCTGGTTTCTCTGAAGCCAATATATGTTTGCACCTTCCTGTCTATTTAATAAAATACATATAAATACACAAGTTTTAAATTTAAAGAAAAGATAAACTAAGTGTCTTTGCACTTTCCCAAATAGTTAAATTTGTAATTCTTTTCAATCATTTATTAAAGAAACAGTAGCTTTCAATTACACATATTTAAACGTTAGAATCTATTAAATTCTCCCCCCCCCCTTTGTATGGGTACAATTATATCCATAAATCTTAGCAAAAGCTTAGTACACTATGTATATTTGCTTTTTGATAGGAAACTGAAAAATAATAAGTAATCCGTTGAACCCATTTTCCAGGTTCCACTTTCATTGAAACTTTGCTTCATTTTTAATAACAACCTGAAAGCATCGTCGATTGATGATAGAAATACTGTATTCAGCTTAGTTGAACTTCTTGTAACCATAATTGGAGGAAATTTTACGAGTATACTCAAATTAACAAAAACCAAAAAAAAGCAAAGGATTTAAAAAGATAATGTATATTTTAAATGCAATTTTTCTAAAACTTGAAACTTGTGTATGTGTATTTTATTAAATAGACATGAGTGTCACAAATATATATCACTCCTTAGAAACGAGGAAAATTATTTAAGAAATTTTTTTATGAAATAATATTTTCATAAATTTATTATTTATTTACTTCATACGAAAACCTTAGTTCAAAAAAGGGGATTCAGAGGTAGGGGTCTATTAATTAAGACGCAACTTTTGATATGGTTAAACAAGTATTATCTTGATTTTCGGATTGTATGATACCCATATAATACACATATAAGCATTTTTATGAAACAAGTAAATTCTTCTTTTGGTGTGAATCAAACCACAACAATATTAATGTTTTTTCACAAAATAGGGAGTCGGTGTCTGAAGATGTTCGACTCATGTTCTTCAATAAGTTAATCAATGTTTAATAATAGACCTAATATAATGGACATGATAGAAATTATTATTATATACTTATAAGTAATTAATATGAAAGAAAATTTATGATGAACTTAATTTTTCATCGTCTCCAATTCAAACTCCTATTGCTGAAAAATATTCCGAAACCTTCAATTGCCAGTTCCACTTTTCCCTCAGCAATTATTTATTTCAAAAGTTACAAAACTATATGATGGACCAGAGTAATTAATATTTGTGACATTATGATGGCAGATATAACTTTAATTTAAAACTGTTTCATCTTTCAAAAAATGCTGAATGATTTTATGAAATACATTTATGATTGAAATTAGATACAGTACTGAGTTCCTATATAATTTTTCATCTAATCTGTCGCAATTTCATAAATTAAGAAGAAGGATTTGAATAATTTAAATTAAAAGAGAAATGGATATACGTTGTATATTTTCAGATTTTATATAAGTATAATGTGCATAGTAGAAATGGCAGAAAACCAAAGGAACAAAAATTAAATATCCCTTATACAAATAAATAAACCTACGCACTAGATTTCAAATAGATTTAAAAAAGATTTAAAAAAGTTTCGTTTAGCTATCAACTGGGGATTAAAATTTGAATACCTTATTAATTTTCTAAAATCTCATTTTTAATATTAATTGAAATTTTGTTCAAGTTTAGTTGTAACTAAATTGATATGAATAATTGGTAGTAGCTGCTAAAACTATTTCAAAAGAATAAAATTTTGATTTATATATCATATAAGTTAAGTAAATGTAATTTTAGAGGATAAGGAAAAACTATCCTTTTTTATGAATTTTTGAATTCCAGTAACTCAAAAACTATATATTTCTTTATTTTATTTGTTTCTGAAATAAATAATAATTGATAGAGTTATAGAACGTATAAAAGCAATTAACATAGTCTAAAAATTTCATTTTTTAATAACTGATTTACATTGGTGATCTGCAGAAAGAAATAATACAATATGCTATTAATTTCAAGGCTTCATATGGTCTGTTTTTTTTGCTAGAAAATTGAAAAAACATTTTTAAAAAAATCATCTACAGTGGGATTATCAAGCAGAATAAACGTATACGGAAAAAAAGTATGGTCTAAGGGAATTAAAAAATATTTTTATCTTTATATTTGTGTGTTTTTAAGAAATTTTTAAATAAAAATTACATCTGAAAGTTGCACTTATTAGCTTTTATGCAAAGTACATAATTTATGAAGCATGAAATATTTTCTGAGAAAAAGTTGCTCTTAAACGAATGATCTCTTTTTCAGGGTTTGTCTGTAATACAAGTTAACAATGTAGTAAAATAGAAAAATACATTTTTTTGAGTGCTGAAATTTTGAGCACTATTCTTCAACAAGATGTAACATCTTTTTATCACTATTTTTATTGATGAATTTCCAAAAAAGTGGTTTTACCTCCTCCCACCCCACCTTTCCCTACTTTTACATTAAAAAAAAAACCAGCCTATCTTAATATATGTAGTTACGCTCTTTTGAATTCTCAAAACTAAACATTTTTCAATAATGACGCATTAGATTCAAGGAATATCAACATATTTACGTATCTACATACCTTGTATATAGTGTGCAGGTATGTACCTTTGTTCGACTCATCACTAACAAAATAAAATTGTATATAAATATATATGAATGTACATTGTACATACACATGGAAACATTCATTCATGTTTATAAAGATAATAATTAATAGTAAATATTAATACTTTTTCATCACCACATGCAGTAAATACACTTAAAAAAATATTGAATTTAAGACTATTATCAATTGTTATGTATATGACTGTGTCAAAGAGTTAATTGGAGTTAATTTATTTCTCGCCCTACCCTTCATTATTTATTATTATTATTGCTAAATTCCAAAAATAATAAATTACATAAATTTGTTACATTGTCAGCAGTTCCTTATTCATACTTTTGCTTTTCACCAAAACCTAATTTGTACATGCAGAAATCCTTCTAATAATGCATTTCAGGAATATGTTTCAACCCAAAGGAATATTGATATACTCAAGACTTTGAAAGATCCGGACCTAAAAAGAAATTGAACTTTTTTATTCTTACTTTGATCCGTGTAATCACAACAAGACCAAGATATTTATAGGGCGAGACAAGTCCAAGACTTTGAGGATTGGAGACCAAAAGACAATATATTTACAAAACTGATCTGGGGATCAACATTTTTTTTACATGAATACGTAAGATAAAGCCATGAAATCATTAGAAAAGTGGTTTGAAGAATAATTTTTTTTTCACCAACCTCTTTTAAAGCCTAATAACATTGGTAAATGCATTGCATTATTATCAAAGATACCATTTGACGATGTTAACAATTTGTCTATGTATGGGCATATGTTCATACTTATATATTTCTTCCTATTTAACTCTATTCTAAGTAATTATGATTCATTTTTTTCTTTTCTATGTAAAAAGATTCACAATTAGGTGAGGCTTTTATAAAACTATTGGATTTTCTAATGTAAAAATAAATACCTTTTAATTTTGTCAGGAACTTGTAGTCTATTTTTGTAGACTTAATCAATGATACTGTGTATAAAATCACTTGAAAAGGAACGTGTAGGTATTGATCGATATATCCAAATCCAGGAAAACAAAACCTGCTCAAATACAGGTCTATAACATAAAATAAATATAACAAGGTCTACACTCTATATACTTTACAGAATCCCCCCCCCCCTCATTTTCGAATGAAACATCTAAAGACCTCTCTTAACTCTTTGAGTTGTGTATATGTAAGCATTATTAAAGAGAATGTGTCTATTACTCGAATTGAAGGTCGAAAATCTTCTATTTCTTAATGAAACAACTTACTTTATCTAAGGATTATATTCTTTTAGAGACCACAAACATATGTTAGTCAATTATTGGATTGGAAAAGCAATACAGTTTGCACTTAAATGTAGACACACAACATGTAGTCAATACAGATAGTCAAAGACTTTGTGTCGGATAGCCTTGTGAATAATAAATTCTACCTAGGTGATGAAATTCAATACTCTGTGTGAAGGAATTTTCTTTTGTTTTGCCTCAAAAAACATTTTATACTTTAATATTTTTATTTATTTATGTGAAGAAATTGTTAAGCAGAAATGATTTCCTAAATTAAAATTTAAAGTAACATGAGCTTTTTTAATTAACCTTTATAACATTTATAACTACTCAATGTTAATCATTTTCATGAGAAATGGATTTAGATTTTGTTTTCTCTCTAATTGATTTTTCAACTATTTAGTATAGAAGGTTTGTTGACTTATCCTGGGTAGTTCACAGGAATAAAATGAAGTAATATAACGTTAAAACATGTAAATCATTTTATTTCATATTTATCAATGAACCTTTCACATGTTATGAACTTCATTTGTAAGTCATTAAAAATGAGAATATATCATTATTTTTATGAAATTTAAAATGAACAATAATTTTATTGAACAAGTTCGTAATACATAAACATGATTGTAATATTTTTAAAGATATTCTATTCAATTCAGAGGAAGTTTAAATATTAAAAAAATAAAATGAAATATCTAACACTTTTTTAGTTTGAATCTTAGTTAAAAAATATTGGATACAGGATTCAATTGTATGCTTACCTATAGAAAAAATAAATTATGTATGAAGTGAGTTTATAACTTTGTTAATTCTTAATCATATCTCTATACACCTACCATGAAAAAGGTACGAGGTTCTTTCTTTGTTTTCATCCCCCCTAGGTATATATAACATACTTATTAATTTATTACAACCATACTGAAAAATAAAAGAAACAAAACATCAAAAGGTTAATATTTGTTCTACGTATGCATTACTTTTACACTCGATGATATACATATATTTCAAATGAACAGATTATGAATAAATGTAAATTCACATTAATTAGAGAAATAATTAAATATTATAGCGTAGTGTTAAAAGTGTTTAGGTCACAAAATAGTCATTTTACAGGAGAGAAATTTGAAATTTCATTTTTTTTACCATCCATGTTTTCAAATCCAACAGTTCTGTAGTGAACTGAGTTATTAAGAGAAGCATACCCATCTTATATAAACTTTGATTCAAGTATCTACTTTTAGCACTAGGCTTATAACTTATATTTGATGTTTAAACTCTCATGGCTACTTCCATATTGGGTCTTCAAAAATTATACCCACACTGAGTTTGTATCACTGAGTCATCAACACTCCTAATGGTTCCCCTACTTAGAGAGCAAATTCAATCCTTCTTCTTTGTTATTTACATACATATAGGAAGCAAGAAACTTTTGGAAGTAAGACACTTCCCTATGAAAAAATATGTTTTAATATACTTCCTCATACATGTGTTGCTCAAAGCCCTGACATCAACTCCAACATGAATATACTATACAAACATATGCCTTCAATTGTTAATGATAAAAAATCACAAAGGGAACTCAATCGTATAATTTTTTGTGTTCCTTATCTCATGACAATATCCATACAAGTTCGTCCCACATGTTGGAAGATACATATATATATATGTATAATCTATCTTTTGTGTACACTATAATCACTTACTTATTATAATTTATAAATTTACGTATCGAGCTTATTATGGTAAAGATTTGATTGTTATATTCTACCAAGAAGTTCCTTAAACATTTATATGGAAAATGATTACAATTAGTCTTTTCATATGTTTGCTCTTCAGTAGGATAATTAAGACTTCATTAAATCCAATCTGATTTGTATCTTTCTTATAATATGTATACATACTTATAAAGTTATACTTCTATGTACCTATGTATTTATCATTGCAATATAAAACTATACTATATATCTTTATATTTGAATGTTCATCAAAAACGTGTCAAAAATGACTTTCAACTAGGGCAGATTGCCAAGTTTCGGTAAATATTAACTCATGATTTGTAGTCATTCATAAAGTCTGTGTAATGTGTATATCCATGTTACTAATTGTACTGCTCCTTCTTCCTGTACCTAGTAGTCGTTGGGAAATGGCAACTTTAATTCCAGTTTTTAAATAATTCCTGATAATGTTACTATATTACTCATAATATGTTGAATCATAGGTATTATGTTATTATTTTTGTTCATTACTCGAATTTTAGTCATATTTAATGATTTTTGAGTCACTATGATTAAAACTGCAAATTTAAACGATCTATCAAACTGTATTATTGTACATAGATACATGATTTATATTTATTTACTATGACATGTATGTATTGTATTTATATGTCAAATAAACCTGAAATTTAAAGGAATAAGTGTCTAAGAGAACTAAATGTTCAAAGCATATTTTAAGCACACACAAAAATACAGCGTAATTTATATAAGTAGTTCATATGATATTAAAAATGCATGGAAAGTATTTTTCATTTAAAATCCTGGCCCCAAAATAGCAAAATTCCTGTGCGATTTTTATAAATTATGAACACAATTTTATGCTTCAAGAGGATGTCCTCAGTTCTATACTTTTTTTAGGTAGAGTATAAACTATATGACTTTGTTTTTCTAATTACAAACGTTTACCTTTATTTTATATAGGTATTCACATTACTAAATCTATTTGTTTTTTTAATAAATGCATTTTGAAATTATGATCAAAATAAAACATCTGACTTCTTTGACTTAGGTAGGATTTTTTTAATCAAAATATTAACTTTCGATGAAGCAATGCAATCATTGATAAAAAAAAAACATAAATATAGATACTTTCTTAAACATGTTACAACTATAAATTAGGAAAATTTAATTTAGGAATACAAATAGCCGATAGCTAGATGCAATTTAAAAAGAAAGTATATTACAAAATAAAACTTCTCTAAGGATGCTTCTATGCATATTAACGCACGTACTTTGCAAAAAAAAAAAAAAAAAACCCTTACGTACTTGAATTATACGCTTAGTTCAACTCAAAATTTAACTTTCATTTCAAATGAAAAATCACGATTTTAACAAAGAAAATGTGTGAGCTAGTTTGATTCGGTATCATTCGCAAGCTCCAACTCTGACAAATTATGCAATCATGAACATGTTTTGAACTTTACTCTTGTGAATTGCTCCTGTATCGAGTCATTTAACAATTTAACACTATTTTTAAACTGTTCTTGTTTTAAAGAGTCGGCAATATGCTTTATATTATCGAATGCATATACATACATATATGTATAAGCTAGGCAAGAAATGACACTCACATATGTACGTGTGTCTGTATGTACTCACTTCTTATATATTGCGCTTTGAATATGTAGGATGTGATGAAGAAACGTCGTGGGAACAAAAAGAAATTACTTTGAGTGTTCCCATTTTTCTACGTTCTCACTTTGAAATTCACATCAAAAAATTGTAATAAGAGTCACAATTTAATTATTCATGGGTACATTCATTGTCATTTGGAATCATTAACCTTCTCCATACATATTATGTAGTCCAGAAAATATAATGTCTAATATAATAAAATTCATTTCCCTATGTATGTAGATACATATACGTATAATTAGATAATCAATCATTCAATACAAAGGATTGATAGTATGTTAATATTATAATATCAACTTCTTGTTTTAAACAAAAAATTATGTTTCTTTACTACTACTGCTCTAAAGTTTGGTTGTCTTCTCTTATATCTATACATAAACGAAAAAATAGATCCATACATTCTTAAAAAGTACATAGACAAAATCAATCAATCAATCATTGTAGCAAAGTGAATGCTACTATTAAAAAAAATTAATTAAATCTTCCTTGTTCCATTTTCTTCACCCTTTCACTTTTGTGAGAAAGTCACACTTTCTTCCCTTCCTTTTCACCACCATTATCAATAGTTTGGACAATTCTGCTGTCTATAGAGCGTTTTCACGTGAGTCATCATTGTGGAAGTCGGCCATCCTGGAGGAAGCATAAGTAACCAATTTATGTGCAAATAAAAACATTTTTTTTCATCAAAATTAGAGAAAATAGTTAATTACTGCCATGAATTTGAATGTCAGAATGAGATCAACAAATAAAAGGACTTCAACTTTTACTTTCGATCAAATATATATATATATATAATATCATTATGTGTAGTTAATAAATTAACATTTACTTTTGCAAGGGTCATATCAATTCTACAAGACTAGTCATTTTCTTAGAACTTTTAACACCTATTAATTTGATTCTAATATCCCTGTTTTTCTATGACATCAAGTTATATTCTATACAGATGATTAGCTTTTTTATTTATTTTTAAAGTCATTTGATTAATTTTACTGAAGATTTTATAGAAATTTGTTCATTTTATTTAATAAATACATACATCAACTTCATGTTCCCACCACGATGCCACTTCGGTCAATTTATGATGCAATTTGTTATATCAGTAAAAACATTCTATTACTATACTCACCCCTTGTAAAGCAGGATAAAATTACCCCTCAACCTAGGTGTACATCGAGGTGAACCAAAATGCTCAAACATGGAAATTCTTATCTTTGAATATTTTGTATTTTTGTCATATAAACATCTAAATAACCATTAAATGCCCACAAGAAAGGTCCTTTACGTGCACACATTTTGATTTCAAAGTCTGTAAAATATCGAAAAATAGGAGTTTGATTTTGTTCCTTTATAATTAAGCAGTTGAATTGAGATACAGGGTTTTTATGAAATTAAATATTGTATGTACGTATATGTATTAAAATGTATGTCTTTCAGTATTATTTCAAAAATATTTCTAAAACTTCATTGTTACATTAATGTTGAAACACAAATTATTATGGTCGTCTAATCTATGTACAATATTTTCTTTGGAACATTTGATGGTAAATATCTTGATTAAATAATTCACATACAAAATTTAAAAAATATATCCACTTTCATTTCAGTACACTCCAAGCTATAAAATAAAATACTATAAAATAAATACTCCTATTTACATTAATACTTTATTTAAAAAAGACTTTACTTAGAAAAATTCATAAATATATATAACAGAGTCTTACCTAGTCTTTATAAAAGGGTATACCCATTTGACATGGCAACAACGAATTGAAGGATATTATTATATTTTTTTATATTTTTGCTTTAATATTCTATATGGAGATACATTTTGGGTTTATCTGCAAAATACTATCAATAGTCCCTTTCATACCTTAAAGAATTAAATCCCATACTATGAATGGTTTTTTTAACATACCAACATAAGTACCTTTTTTTTAGGTTAATTCTTTTTAGTGTTTCTATAAGAGAAAAAAATATTTTTAACTTTTAAAAATCATTTTTTTCATAATATTTTTTATATATCTCTTTAATGTACTTATATTCATGTACCACTTTTTGAATCGATTTATATAGATAAGCTAACATATCAGGTGTAATGAAAGTATGTAATGATATTTTATAAACCATGTGAGATCTTTTTATGATCTCTTATTATAACAAAAGTGTTGTGCAATAAATGAGTAATTAGACTTTGTTTCATGTTGTTCAATAATAAAAAGAGGGATTTGGATAGACTTTAATATCTTATTTTTAGGGTTGTGTTTATTAATTTATATACATACTACAAACTATATCCTACTTTTAAAAAAAATCTAATTTAAATCATTGAAAATAATAAACCAAATTTCCAAGTTAAAATTCTAAAATTTCTTCATAACGATCGTCATGAAATATGATTCTAAAAGTGAATAATGTACTAGTTATATCGGTCAAATCCCTTCTCCAACACTACAAATCGTTTACTATAGGTAGAAATAAATCCACATTTTAATTGTGGTATTTACTTAATCCTATTTTGATTCATGCTTTATCCATCAAAACAACTTGTTGACGATATACATAGGTATATACTATTGACCAAATTTACTGTGACTCTATATCACTCATTCATGCTCCAATTCATTTTTTTGTTTTCTTCTTAAAATTCCTAAATCAGTAATGCAATTTTAAAGTTGTAATCCTTATATATCTGAAAAACAAAATTAAATAAAAACAGAAAATCAAGTGATTGTATGTACATAACGATATATTGGGAGGATGAGTTCATGATGCTCATATACAATATGTAGTTCTATATATTCAATTATGGAACTTTTACTTTTTGAATCGATGAACATTTTTTATTTTTCTCTATTAATTCAAGTTTATAAATTTGTTATCAGCGCTGAGAAATTAAAACAGTTGATTTAAAGGATAATTATTATTTGATTGTCCATGTACATATATGTACATTTATTCATTTGGTCATCATTACAATATAATATGTACATTTTACAACTCTCTTCGTTTCCTCAATGTTCTAATTTTAAGTGAACAAAGAAGAAAAGTAAAAGGTAATAGGTATAATTATACGAAATAACACTATAAACAATGATATGTTACATTTTATATGATATGTATAGTTAAGAGAAGTCTTTTTTTATAACTATGTACATACACACATATATATATATATATACATACATAGGTATATTAATTTTTATACAGGTAAATAGAAACAGTCCGTAGAAACAATTCATCTTCTTTATGCCCTCTACTTGGAGTTAACTTTTATTTTATTATAGGTTAGTTACGTACATACATACATACATGCATACTTAACAATTACAACTCTATAGTGATATTGTGTAATTACTTCATTGTGACGTTAATGAAGGATATTTCTGTAGAATTTGACGCAAAGTACTTAGAAAAAGTCTCATCAACATTAGTCAAAAACGTTTATTAAAATATACATTTAATATTTGATACAAAACTATCAAAAACGCTGGCCATCATGGATACTCAATACCCAATTTTAAGTATCATCATTTTTGTTAAAACCTACTATTCCATGACGATTTGATTTTACGAAGGCGTGCATCACAAACAAGTCAACAACTTACTCAAAAATATTTCTCATTTGTTTTAAGGAAAAGTATATATTTAAAAACGAAGAAGTTTTGTTCATAGATGTTATGGGTAAACATTTATTTATTTCTATAAATGGTAGTCTCCTTATAAGAAAAAAGAATGGAAGATGAGAACAAAATATGTATTATCAAATCACATGAAGCATTTTTTTTCCCCTTCCACCTTCGTATTATATGTATGTATGTATGTATATATGGTATTTTGTATTTTCATCGTGAATAATTTGATTTAGGCGAAAACATTATCAAAATATTCAATTCTTCTTGCATTTTGATGATAATATGATCTGTGAAGGTTTTACATTTATATATTGAAGGAGTTAAAAATGCATTAGGGGCATGATGAAGGGAGGCATTGTATGCTCCATGATCAATGCTTCTTTCCTATATTGTAATTTAAAATGTTTTTTTTTTTGCTGTTTTTAACACAAAAAAAAAACAGACAAAACCAAAAATTTTAATCAAGTTCCAAAATTTATACATATATTGCCTCTCCTTATTCTTTATTCGGTCGGTTAATATTAAATAAATGCAGATAGTATTACGTGATGTACTTTTGTTTTGAAGAAAAGTATTTAGAATTATGTAAATTCACATCTTATTTATTGCAAATAGGTGTGACCTCCATAAGATTTTAGAATCCATCAATATCATTACAAAATATCTCCATTTTCAATAACAAAGATTTTTTTAAAAAAAATTATAGCTTTGTTATTGCAGTTTTTTTTTTTTGATTAATGCTTAGCCATACCCAACTACATAAATGTATTTATGACCCTACTTCATAACATACTTACATCATCATGTATGTGCACCAATAAAAAACAAATCTATCAATATTTTTTAATACATACAATTGTTGGTTGGTAGGTAGTCATTCCATAAATAAGCGTTTCTCAAGGTCAAAAACAAACAAACACCAGACATATCTACTGCAATGTTATAAAATAAAACTTATTTCATATTCTGCTCTAGTTAAAATTATGCAGATGCAATTCTAATGCAAAAAATAATATTATTATTATGGGGGTACAATAAAATAATACGTGGTATTATTTTAAAGATATGAGTCAATCTATTTCAAATTATCTATATAGTATATTGTACACATTTTTTGTACATACATGGCCATTCATTTACGAATGAAAGGGTATAAACTTTGACATTAGACATAATGGTTGATGGAAGTAAATGTACTTTATTTGTAATAATGGAAATACACATTTAATTAAAGTACAAATGATTCTAAACTCATTCCTATGAACCAACATAATATACTCCACAAACTGTGTATAATTGTATGTATCAATTCTTTGATGTTTTATTGGCTTTATAATTTTGTAAAAAAAAAAAAAAATTATGTACGTACATGAAAGGCTGGAATAATGTTTGTTAATTGTATTTTTAATCCAGACACGTATTTGTATATGTATACATGTTTATGCTTAAACAATGGACATACTATGCCTCTGCTATATGAAGAAGTTGCCTTGTAAAGTTTATTCAATTTTGTTTATATTTATAAATGAATAAATTAATGGTCTGTGAAATTTGTTACTAAGGATATTCTATGTGGAATTCGGTCAATATACTCTAATTGCCTCCTCTCAAAAAAATTTATGTAAAAACACATACAATTTTATATACAAAACCATTCAATAAATGATTATTTTTCAAAGTCATTTTTGAAATATCATTTGTGTACAAAAAGAAAAACAATTTTTTGAAAGACAAAAATCTTTTGACAAATGCATTGAAATCTTTGAATGATGAAAATGACGTTATATGTGCTTTTTTTTTCTTTTTTTAAATACATTGGTCAATGTATCAGCTTTTACAGAGCAAAATATTCATATCGGCCTTGACGATCCCCTATGAATCGAACTCTATTACATTCGTACGTACATACATTGATACCATCATGACTCATTTAATATCTTAATCATGGATCTTTTATTTGACTTATTTTGGATGGTTAGGGCATTACAAATCTTAGAATTGAATATGACAAAAAAAAATCGAACAAAAAACAGATAATTTTCCTTGTGGGATATAATTGATCACATGGGGCTTTCATTATCCAATGCTTTTTATTTCTATGCTTAAATATGAAAGTTAAATATTGAGATCCCTTACAATCCTTGGTTTCACGTGATGTACGTATATTGATTCTTCAAGGTTTTTTTATCCATATAGTCTCAAAGTTTTTTTTTACACTAATTTACCAATTCAGCATTATTTTATTTGTAAAACATAGTGGTTAGCAAAATAAAGGCTTGAAGGATGTCTTTTGGTACTTTTAGTAAAAAAAAATCATAATATAACGGTACTAAAATGTTTTTTTTTTTCAATTATGATTTTTTTATGAATATGCTATTTTTGAAGCATACTTATTTGTCTTCCCTTTGTAGAATACACCTAGTCTTAATTGAAGTAACTATGTAAATTAATGTATGTTGTGTAGTTAGTTATATAGTAATTTATAGAATATAGCGAACAAAAAAGTTAATCTTTACAAAAATTGATTGCATGGTAATCGCTTCGCAAGTTTGTGTCATAGTTTTGTTGCTCTATTTATATTATTGCCACGAAAAAGAAAAAATCTAACTATGTGAGCTCTATATATATCATCAATATGTCATCAAACAGCATTTATGAGCTCATTTATAAATTTGTTGCAATGATTATTTAGATATTTTTCTTAAAATGCTTGAACAGTTATCATCAAGGAACGTTTTACAAAAAAAAAAAACTATAATATTTTCCATTTATTGACGCATCATAAAATATCTTCTCTGATTAAACATACACAAAAATGTACTTTAATTACAATTTGAATCAAGGACATAATAACTTAAATTTCGACCCTAGGAAGATTGCCCGCAGAAAAATTGCCTCCAGAATATTGCCATAGGAAAATTGACATTTGTAAAATTTCCATCATCATCAGAAGAAATTCTGCACATTTACCTTTGAAAAAATTTATTTTATAACTTTTTGAACAGTGAGCTCCTCCAACTCGTGATTGTTTAATGGGGTTTGAGAGGCTAAGCCATCAAATATGTAAGAAATTAAATGACACAAAAAAATGAAACTTTAAAAATAAGTCGTACAAAAGCCTAACTTTCAAGGTACCATAATACCATAGTAACTACGTCCTAAAAATACTTATTTAAGCTCAATTTTTTAAAAAAATATTAGAAGGGCTGTTGAACATATGTAGATAGGGGCTGTCGAAGCTGTCATTGGAAAAAGATTGGCTCTATGTGTTGAGTGGTATATTAGATATTTTGATGTACCAGTTGTGGTTTTTTAAATACCTCAAAGGCCTGAGGCTATCATGTACAATCTGTGGACCTGGTGTGTAATTTGGGAAATTAGAGGAGGAGGAGTTTTTGACATTTTAGTGACATTTAGTTTACCGCGGGGCGTTTAGTTTATACTACACAACCCATTGGCATAGGGTATAGATAATTCTATAGGAGGTTCCTCGAAGTGGCGGCAGTGGTTTTTAGTGGTTCCATGGTTATTAAAAATGGACGATAAATTATCCGATGGCAGTATTCAGGAGGATAATTTTCCTGCAGGTTAATCCTCCCTGCACTATGCGGTGCATATATTATTATATAAACATACAATAGTAAAAAGTTTCAGTAACTTTTTAATACTTACATTTATACGAAAATAAAGTAATTAGTGCGATTATACTTCTAATATTTTATTACTCATATCAATAAATGTAAGAAATTGTAACAAAAACACGCATTTCAAATTATTTTCAAGAATTTAATTCTCTTATCTGCTTAAGAGCCAATTACTTCTATTAATAAGAATTCCCATGTTTTAACGTAGGGTAGAATTTTTTTTTTAAACTTTCATATGACTTTTTAGAGAAATTTTTAGAGGATTTTCATGTTGTCTGCTCCTTATTTCGAGTTATTTGGGTATTATTTATCACACCTACAAATATGTAGGGATTGTAAATACTAACTCCACCAAGTAAATTACATAATTATGATATATTCATTTTAGGTAAGTAAAGAGCCATGAAAACTTAATTATAAAAGTTGGTTTTTATCATAACTACAGCATGTAGAAAATCATGGAAAATATACATACAAACAAAAAGAGGATTAGATTATGTGATATGTTTTTGAGATTAAAAAATTGCCAAAGACGTAAGGCATAATTAAAATCCATGTCAAACAAATACCATTTAAGTGCTATATACATACATGTAAGTACGTATACATGTATTTTATTTTGAGGTAGACATTACTAAAATAATTAATTTTTCATGAAATATAAAGAAAATTCATATTTTCAAGTAGGAAGTTTTGATCCCCTACTGAGTAACTTAAATGTTTGTATATTTTTAAAAGAAAATGAATTTCATGTATTTAGTTAAAAAACTTTTAGTTACTGTATATATATTTTATGTATTTTAAAGCAGAAATTTATTTAAAAGAATTTTAAATAAATATTCAACTTCCTTCCAGAATTCCGATTGGAATTTATGAAAAGATTTTATTATGGTAGAAAAACAAGTCATTTGCATTGTAGAGTAAATTTTCTGTAATTTAATTTGCTTTTAGAGTAAAGTTTTCATAGACTCAATTGTTTTTAAAAATGGTAAATAAATAATTATTTTGATAAATGATCCTCTGTCTCCAATAAACAAAGAATCTAATCTCTCGATACCATTAAAGAAACTCTATAAATATAATGAATTATGTTCACATTAACATTTATATAATCAAGTAACTAAGGGGCAGTACTCATTCCAAAAAACAAAGATATACTTCATATATAGAAGCAACATTGGAACATTGGAATTTAATCCCATGGAACAGAGAGCTTCTCCGCGTATCCGCCAAGGACACACATATGTTGAAGCTTTTTTCTTAAAAAAAAAAAAAGAATCCGAAAATTTATACAAAAGTGCGTCAGTTTATTTCCTCTGCGTAGGGGCTCTATATGTGACTAAGCTATTCATTTTTATTCTTTCGAAAAAACACATACAGGATTGCTGTGCATAAAAAAAAGTGATGTAAGAAAGGATACTTTTTTATATTGTTTTTATTGTTGCCAGTATGAAAAACCAGATAGCAAGAGGAGAACTAAATACTCAAACAACTGTAGGTGTGAGACCATTGATATAGAAGTGGTTTTTGGGCACGCTGATTGTAAGAAAAATGAAAAAAACCTCCCAAGCAAACACAATAATGGATTATGTGATTTAATGTTGTCATTGTCCAGAGTGCTTGTAATCAACGAATCAATTAAAAAAAAGTGTTTTGTGAATCCTGACTAGTACTGAAGGTAAGATAACTCAAAATTCTATTATTTCTAGTACTGGGTACAGGCTATCATTTCTGTCATGAAATATAATTAATTTTATCGATAAGTAACTTTACAAGAATGAATTGGCAAATTTTGTCTCGGGATAATAATAATAATTTGTGTAGTTGTCTCATAGCTATAATTATCATAATTGTACACTTATTAAACTTAAATACATTCACGTATTCACAAATATATATTGACATGCAGGTGTGTAGTTTGATGGGTTACTCCTTAAAAAAGGGTTAAACATCTGCTACTAAGTATGGATGTTGGTACATATATGCCTATCCATGCAAGCAGTTATTGCAGAGCTTTATCAATGCTTATAAATTTGCATTTAAGTTATTAATATATATAAAGAAATGAAGAAGAATTGTGTAATGCTTATTTCTATTCGAACCCTTTAGCATTCAATACATACACAGCATTTTACACTTTTATAATTATACTGTTTAAAGCCATAATGAAATACATTTCTCAGTCGTGATAAACGCATCCAATAGGTGGGTTATCTCCAATTCCATTCAATATAGTTTCAAGGTTAGACGCTATGGGTTTCTATAAATTTTTTTATATGTAGAGTTCTTTTCTTTATTATACAATGATAACAATATCTCAATTTTTTTGTTATTTTGAGATTCCTCCTTTATAGTTCCTCAACCTGGAGTTTCTCAAGTCACTGACCTCCAATAGAAGCTAGATATGTGACATGTTTGAAGTATTTAATAACACTTTTATTTGGCAGTATTGAAGTGTTCGTTAATGTGCAAGGGAGTTATAATAGCATATTTATTGTCCGTTATTCAACTGAATTTGACTTTTTGAACCCGTTTAATTAAATATTGGCAAAGTGTCGTCCTTTTTAAAAAAGCAATGGCTCTGTAATATATATATATATATATATATATATATATATATATATATCCTATGTTTGTAAATAAAAATGGCGAATCATGCTCCGACTGTATTTTTTGTGCAACCTTTCAGATTTTACAGCCCTTACAACTATTTCAACATGCATAAAATACATTTTGTCACAAAAACAAAAGTTATTCATGAGCCCTAAAATTTAAATCCATGTACCTACATGAAATGAAAAAAAAAACTTCTTCCTGGTTTCTCAAAATATTTTTACTAATAACTAGACGAGTTTTAATATTAATTTTACAACAAAGCATATGGTAGCTTTATGTTTTAGATTTTTGGAATAATTAGTACTTATATTCTTTTTCTGAAATAATTATAACTTCAATTAACTCTTATAATTAAATATAATTGATTACTATTACTCTTTCATCTCTGATATTTGTGAAATAATATGGCATGAAATCATGACTAATATAGCATTGAATTCCCCAAATTTAATTTAAAAAAAGAGAAAAAAATCCTTCTTTTTATGCAGTTAATTAAAATGTGCTCTATGGCCCTTTAAAAGAACCGTTAAACATGCTTTATAAATACTTGCCTTTTCATTCTTTAAAAACAAAATTATGAAAAACCAACAAACAATTTCTATACACATACTTACCACCCAGAACCAAGGAGTTGATATGTATAGTACATTGGTTCAATGTTTTCTAGCTTGTGAATTGTATCATTGTTTCTGAAAATCCTTGAGTGACAATGAATGCCTTTTCCTACATTACTTCTTTATGTAATGAAGGAAACATAATTATGTAGTTAGAGTAATTTTATATCAGTTTATAGCTATGATTATACCATATATATATATATAATTTATTTATACTGGTCAAAGTTGTTTCAAGTTTGTTTTTATTTTTCATCTTGTTGAATCTTTTAGTCTAGATGCATAAAGTACATCCTTAGCAATTCTCTATCAAGAAAGAATATTGCAAAAAATTAGAAACTATTTATTTAGTCGGCTCATATATTAATTATTTTTATAGATAGTTCTTTTGAGATATATTTATGAAAAAAATATCATAATTTATACGAATTCTTTTTAGTTGGAGAGAGTTCAGTCAGGTGAAACAGTATCTATAAAGATACAAATCTATCTAGTTTCTTGATTAAATTAATACTCGTATTTATAGAGGGAAAATGATTCATTGTGAAATGTATTTATAAGGGCTCGGAAGGAAAGGATTTTTGGGAGGTTAAAAATTGAATAACCGATGAATCATTTGCTAATATTATGAGAACTTACATCCTATAATTTGTATTCTTAGAACTTTGAAACCGTTGTTGATTTACTTTCACTTTATTGATGGACACACATAGGATTTTATGCTAGTTCTTAGATTTAAAAAATAAATGGAAGTTACAAAGTCACATACCTTAAACTATATTGAGTTATTATTGGCGAATATAATTATTTCATAATAGCTTAAAGAACTTTCAGAAAGAACATCACTGGTCACTGGGCTTTCTTGGGTTAAGAAATTAAAACTTTTAATCTATAATTTCCTTTTTTAGACAAAAATTTGTTGATTGCGTTTTGATTTTAAATAAAAATTAAATGGAAATAAAAAAATTTAAATTGGCCGAGTTAGTCAATCCATCGATATATCTATTTATAGTTGGAGCCTTAGTACCTACTACCTATTAAGTGAATGATGATTCATCAGATCCATACAATTTACAAAAATATTTTTCATTCGTTTTATTCATTTAAGAACTTTTTTTGTGCTTCATGGAGTACTTTTGTTGACTTCTTTAAATACTCTTGAAAAAAAAACCCAATTACTTTGTATCCTTTTTTTGAAATGATTAAATTTTCTTTTTTTAATTAATTTATATTTTATAGAAAACCTATATGAGGCCTTTAATTATTTACAATTTAATTACATACTATAGTATGTTAAAATAATTATGGCAACATATGTCTTGATAACCTTTGACTGCCAAGGTGTCATCATCCATCATTCTATTAACAACTAATGATCAGCATATGCATATAATTAGAAAATAAACAAATTGAGAAGCTCTTGTAGACATTTTGATTAATTACAGTGTTGATCAATATCTTGATGATCAGAAAAAGAATGATGAAAGAAAAAATAACACTCACTTAAATGCAATGTAAACCTATGTATAGTAACTAAGGCCCATTAAGAACTCTTTCATTATGAATATGTAGATTTATTTTTAAGTAGGACCTTAAAAGTTAAAAAAAAATCACATTATCAAGGGCAACCCGAGTTGTAAAATTTTCATTATTTTTATATAATTAATATGAGAATTTTCTGCTTTTTTGCTATGAAAAGTAAGTTCTTTGTCTCTAGGAAAATATATATATATATATATGTATGTATGTATATAAAAAATTAAATGAATTAACTACTTTTTTATATTTACATAGGTACATTTTTTTCTATAGACATTTTATACCTACATATGTAGGTATAAGGGAACAATAATAATGAAGACTTCTTTTTAAAGGGGCACCACATTAATTTATACCTATATATGAGTTGTAATTTTGATGAACGATGGAAATAATTATACTTTTTTTCGGAATGATGTTTGACACTTTTATATTTTTTTATACTTCCATTGAATAGTTACACATGTAAAATGAAATATAACTTATGAGATATTTGGCATAATTTTCAAGATATCTGGATTATGTTCTTTTGAGCTCTAGAACAATATTTGAACATTTGTCTTTTAAATAAAACTTCGAGAAATTTGTTTCCTTTACAAAATCTTTTTTAATATAAAAATTGATTTTTAAAAAAGAGTGAAATAGCAGAAAGATTTTTCATTTATATTTCATAGACACTCACATTCAAAAACTACATAGTTGTCAACTTGTCAATGTCTACTCCATTTTAGGAAGGGAATGTAATTTTAAAAATCAAGTTGAAAATAAGTGCTTTAAAACCTATTTTGACAATATTTTATTTTTTTCATAAAGTATGCCTTAGAAAAACTATTGAACTTCTTTTTCGTTTCATTCTCACATTTTTAGGCACATTTATATAACTCCCTACGAATCACTTAGCAATCCATTGCATGTCACAACCTTTCCTCTAAAAGGAGGGGGAAAAAGAAAACCTGTAACTACAATATAGTGCAGCTAACCAATTACGCCATTTTTTCCCACTCTTGAACCATTTGATAGGATTTAAATCTTAACAATCTAAAAAATGAGGGATGAGTAGACATATCAACGACTCAGAAAAAAGTACATAAGAGTGGTTGATATTTTAATTAGGAATACCACTCTGACACTATATCAATCAAATCATGTATATGTTACATTCTTTTGTATTTTTTTTCTGGAAGGAACATTCATAACAAGCTATTTTTAGTATGTGCTTCGAGCTAAACATGAGATAATTTGTCTATCCTTGATTTATAAATAAATTAAAGTATAAACGAAAACTCTTGTAGCCTTAACATTTCATACTGACATTTAAATTCTTCAAAACAAATCAACAAAATGGTTATACTACTATCTATATTCACATACTTAATAGCTATGTGATTACATAGCTTGTTTTTACAACAATAAAGTGCAAGGATAATTGTTTTTCTTTCGACCGTTATTGGAATACATACTTGACTCTTGGATTCAAAAGTTTGCACAGTAAGTGGGAAAAAAAATCAAACAATCACTCGCAATTTTCTAATTCAAGGATCATGCAACTCTCTTAACAAATTGTGTTTCTGTTCTTTAATAGTAATTATCTTTTATTTTGACGGTATTATTCTTCATTTTAAATATTATGAGTGATATATTTTTCATTTAATCCAAAACATTGATATTTAAATACTTTTTGCTAAGATCTTAATGAAAAGTTTACATTTTTTTTTCAAATAATAAGGATAACGAATATTACCAAGTAGTTTATTAGTGATTCTTTATTTCCAATACATTTTCTATTTTAATGCCCCGCCCAAAAAAACTCATATTGTTTTTTTCAGATAAAAATTACTCAAAACATATGAAAATTCATTAAGTATTGATGAAATTTGAGGTTCTGCAACTAATTCTTAATTTAATACAATGCTATTATTTTAAAATAATTATCATAATTTCAGTATTTAATCATTAGTAATTTTGACCTAAATGAAATGAAAACGAATAAATATTGTTTTCAAACTAGATCCTATTCAAAATAATAAATAAGTTATTCATGTTTATTTTTAACTTCTAAAAAGACAAATGACCTAAATGTTAATCATTCCTCAATTTAACTCTGAAAAAAGGATGTTTTTAGTTTAAAACAACTATTTATCTGTTTAAGCTAATTCTAAATAAAGTAAGGACTTGAATTTATCATTAAATTTTCCATAAATTTTCCTATTTTCGAATATATAAGTATCTTTGTATGTAATAATAAGAAAAATGAAATTGAAAATGCCCAGAAACTTGAATTGATAGAAAAAAACAAAATAATTGCAATATCAATTACTCTTATCATGTATGCATAAAATTATATTTCGAATCTCTAAATGATATTTTTATATTATTTTTTTGTTTGTTAGGGATCCATGTAATACATAACCATCATTTTATTACCAATAACTATTTTGACATATAAAATCATGAAAAACTGAGCCTTGATTTAAAACAACAACAACAACAACTCAGCTATGTACTTACTTCCAATATGTAGTTCATTTATCCTAAGATTTTTAGGATACAAGTTAGATCAACGGGTATTTAAGTAGCAATCATAAAACTGAAATCTATAAATTTATTGAATTAATTTGGTTTTCATAATTCTAAAGAGACTTTTGGCATTGTTTAATTTAAAACAAATACTGCAAGAAAGGTCATCATAATGAAATGATCACAATACTATGCATTTGAGATCATTTTTAGTATACACATAATACGTACATAGAAACCGGGGATTGAAATTTGATTCAATGTTTTCCATCAATTTAATAAAAATTGGGGTAAGGGTTGCGTCTGAGAAGATTTCAAAAACTGCATTAAGCCAACAATAATAATATTTACTGAATTCTTAAAATCATTATCAAAGATCAATAAGAGATTTAACTTTTAGGAAATATTGTATTATTAATTTACTCTAATGGAATTAATAAAACTAAATGTATCGACCTGAAATTTTAGAACTAAGGGGTCGCAAAGCAATGCAATTTTTTTAGTGAAATAGTTAAAAAAATACCATGGGGAGGAAGAAGGAGCAGTATTTTAAGTATACATTCATTTTTTTAAGGAGGAGATAACTTTCTGGAGATTAATAATCCATTTGTGATAATTTAATTGACTCAAAAATATGTAATTAGATTGTGTTGTTTAATTCGTTTATAAAGATTTTAAAGATGAACGATATATTTAGTCATAGTAAGCAATTAAATTGCATATATTTTATAATTAATTAGTGAGTAGTGTATTTACCATTCAGCACATATAACTAAACTTTTTATCATAATTTTGTTCATTACCATATTTTGTAGATTCTTGGCTCATAAAATTGCAATATTGATATTTTCAGATAGTCCAAAACCATGTCATTATGGGTATTACGTATCATTTTAATTATACAATTCCTCATCCTATTGATTGATGGATCCCCACCTTTTATACCAAAATCCAGAGGGGGTCGCCGTCGACTGAGAACTTCTGGTCGTCTTTTAGCAAAGCCTAATCCAGTCAAATGTTCTCGACGACCACGTCAACTCTTAGATGAATCCACGGGTCATTATTATTTCTTTTCTGAGGATTCTCATTTTAAGGTAAGTACTCAAATATTTAAGCACACACATTGGCTTAAGAAATGATTCATTAGTATACAAATGCAAAGCTTATAACCCCATCATTGGATTAGGACTTTAATATTTATATAAATTTATAAGTACTTATGTATTTGGTCACTACAATCAATATAATATTTATTCAAGGCTTTAAATGCCTCTATTTTAAAAAAACTCAACTATTATATAGAAATGAACTAAATTTCAAATATACTTATATTTACAATCGAATAATTGTGATTTTTTTTTGTTAAAAAACAAAATATTTGGATAGGAAATAGAGGAAAATTAGTTTAAATAAATGAACAAAAGCCTTAATATTTTATTTGATCATAATTAATAAATCTTATTTAGATTTATTCTAGGAAATGAATCTCCTCAAAATGTATAGACGTATTTAGTATTCAAATCTTTTATTCATATTATTTGACGGTAAAATATTTTTTAATCACTCTTGAATGAAAAGCTACTTTAAATATACTTTATTATAAAATATACCTATTACTTCAAAAAGGATATACATATAATTATATCAACAAACAAATGCATATTTGTATAGTATATGTAGTTCATTATCCCAAATACTATTCAAAGTAGAGCAAATCTATGTATTTATAATAACAAGAGTTGTTTTTCATTATTTAAATCAAATGAGTAATAATTTCTATACAATTATAAATACCCTGGAAACCTTGATTAGATTATGTAATGATGGGAAGATGGTACAAACAAATTATGTAAAATTAAGACTCCACAAACATTCGATGCAGAGTAGAAGGGAGTGGATACTAATACAAATAGTTGAGAATTGCACGTGGCCAAACCATTTAAAAGTATGTATGTGTGTAGAGTAAAGGCCTGGATCTCTAACTTTCTTCTACAGATGACTTGCATTCAAATTACGAATATGTTAGAACGACGTACATACATACGTAAATAATGGTAAATGAAATGTACAATATAAAAAGTTTAAATGTCAAAATTTCCTGAATCATAAATACAATTTTAATCCAACATTTTGACCTTCTTGTAAAGAAAAATAAAGTGATATTGTTCTCAAATAAAGTAACAATGCGTACCATGAGAACCTTAAACTAATATAGTACCTTTATTTGATATATGTAGTCGATGAGAAATTTGAAAATCGATATACATATATAAAATAATACAAAAAATTTAAATTACATGTCCATGTATGAATGTTTATATTACAGAAATGAGTAATGATGGATGTCCTTGGGACAAAATCAAGCAGAAAAGGGAATTACTTAATACTTTGAAGTCTTTACACACTTTAGATTGATTTCATTCTACTCCTAGGGGATACAAGCAACAAAACTTAAGCAATTACTTTTTCTTATTCTTTACTAACATTGATCAATTTAATTCATTAACCACAAATTATACTTATAAACCAATGGCTTGATTTGCTAAAGGTGCAGTTTATAGGTAAAAAGTATATACCATACATACATACATACATAAAATTGCTAGCGTTCAAAATTGAATATAAATTTGAAATGCTGATAATATGCACATTTACCATATATTGCTCAAAATATTCTTTGTTGAATCAGTTATCAAGAATAATACATATTCTTTAACATAAGTAAAACAAAGATGGACCTCATGACTAACCCAATTCAATTGAAAAAGAAAAAACAAATTCTGTAGCACTCAAGATTCAGAACCATTTGTGAATCAAAGATTAAAAGCTTAATAAGTGCATTGAACTATTATTCCCATTTGAGTTTGTTTACTTGATTTGATTCATATTAATTCCACTTTTCGTCTCATTTTTGAAAGATACCTATTAGATTGTCCCTTTTTTTTTTGGTTTTTTTATACTGTATGTACACTGAATGGTTTTTTCTACTGGAAGTTATCCAAAAAAAAAAAAGCAAGCAAGCAAACAAAAAAACAAAACAAAAACAGGTACCTCCCGCCTTTCTTACCATGACAGTTGCATCTTAGATTTTTGAAGTCAAGTTGTACTCTAGAATTACAATTACTTATGTTCCTACTTATGTTTACATTTTTTTTGTGGAGTCATATTATCTCAAAATACCTCGTATAAATTTTATTCAATTATTGGCTACTAAAATCCACTTAATTGGAGTTGCTGATTGAAATCATCAATATTTGATGAAATTAACGGACCGGCCCAATTATCCAAAATAATCAAATTTGACATCAACTTCAAACTAGTGAATTAAAAAGTTATTATGTAGCAATATAGTTCATGACTCAATTCAAATGTTCAACAATGGCTTGTATTTGAAGTCATTTTATTTTTCTAGGGTCGTTTTTTTCAGGAATATACAACAAATTAATTTAAATGATAATCACAATAGAAAGTCAACCTCATCAAAGGAAAACCTTCATAAATAAATTTAATTCACAATTTCAATATGTATGGCTATGTTGTGAGTAGTTAATTAGCTCGTTGATACATCTCTGTTGAATTTTTTTTTTTTTTCAAAACATAAGTTAAATTTATTATTTAATTTTGACCAAATTAAGTGGAGTAGTGTTCCGCATAAGTTCATTCTCAACATCATAAATGCAGATTTGATTCTACTTTTCTGAATTTGGAATACGTTCAAATAAATATATTTAAAAATAAATAAATTATTTATTTTTAATATTAAACATTAGGTTCTGAATACTGAAGAAATAGACAATATAACAATTTAAGTGTATTGTTTCAGTTTAGGCCATTGATATTAAAGATAAACCGATTAATTGTAAAAAAAAAAGAAAGTATTTTCTTTGGAAAATAAATGAAAAAAGTACAAAACAATTATTAGGTTTTTACATAGATGATGTTGATGGATGAATCATCAGAGTGGGACTCATTTAAAAATGTAAAGATGTATGTACAATAAACATATTATATGTTATGAAACACGCCTACTAACTCATAGGCTTTTTTTCTTCTTGAGATGGACCTCAATTAAGCAGATCCAAACGTTACACTTGACAAAATATTGGTATCTTCAGATACAATTTTTTAAATATGTACATGATTATTTACATAAAAAAAATAGAAATTTCACTTTTAATTTTAATTTGAAAATCGTTGTCTACTTTGATCAGGGGAAGGTATGATACAGGAAAATTTTGTTGTCTAAATTTGATAAAAATTAATTTCATATTTTGAAAACTTTAAATCCATTAAAAAACCATTATATACTGATATCAACAATCATAATTATAATACATATAATGAAAATAATGAGGTGTAAAAAAAATATTTTGCAAACTCATTTATTTAGCTCATCTATTCAAATGCATAGATTTTTTTCTAATAACATTTTCAAGCCATTGTTCAATGTACATAATATATGCATATATTTATATAGTAATATCTTTGCAAATTTAGAAACATATAAAAAAATCTGTAATATCATTAATTAATTTGTAAAATAAGAAAAAAAAATTGAAAATATACATATGCAATAATTTATTAAATTGAAGAAAAGAAAATTAAACCTACGTAGGTTCCTACAGATACAAAACAATGGTTCAAGGATCTTGCATAATGATTTTTAAAAATGAAAATGTAGTAGGAATATATTTACCTATGTAGAAATTATATAGGTAAATGTCCTAAACTTACTTACCTCCGTATAGTTGAATAAATACCATTAAATTATTTTCGTATTATTCTACGTTTATAATTAATTAAGGGTACAATGACCTTTTTTTTCTTGCCCAGGGCAATAGAGCAAGTTGGTTGGATGCTCGAAATCTTTGCCGAGAGTTATGTATGGATCTGATATCCATAGAATCTCCCATCGAAAATGAAATGATTCAGCAACTCATCGCTGAGAAGGGGCTTCGTGATGTTTGGACATCTGGTCGGTTATGTAATTTCAAGGGCTGCAACAAGCCTCATCTACAACCTCGGAATGTTAATGGTAAGTATATAGTTATTGAGCTACACATATGTTTGTTCAGAGAGTAAGTAAGTTGTAATTTCTAGGATGGTTTTGGTCAGGGTCTGGTGAAAGAATTCATGCAACAAATAGTACACCCCCAGGATGGTCTGTCAAACCTTGGTCACGTACGGGCTACATCGGTCAATTCTTAGAGAGTAAATAGTTACAAATAACTCTCCACAATCTTTTTTTTTTTATCTTTTTAAATTATAGACCGTGATGTTCCTCAGCCTGACAATGCAGAATATTTGCTCAAACCCGATTTAGTCAACGTAGAGGCATGCTTATCTATCAATAATAATTGGTACGATGATGGAATAGCATGGCATGACTCCGCCTGCTATAGAAAAAAGTCTTTTATTTGCGAAGATTCTGAGCCTCTTATACGCAGAGCAAGATCCTATAACTCAAATATCAAAATCTAAGAATATTCAATAATGAGATAGACTTTTATCTAATTTTCTTTACTTAACTACTGGATGTTGTCATTGCACAATTACTTATAATAACTTGGTACTGAGCTGATGTTCATTTATTTTATTAACAAATTTATTAAAATATGTATAAGCGGGTAATGTGATTAAAAACCAATAAAATTAATTGTTTAATGAAGATAGTATATTAGATCCATGTTTTAATCGAATATTATTCCAATTACAGGACCATCAGAACAGGGGAACATATATTTATTGTGCCTACTACCCTCCCCCTATAAAATAAGAGTAATTAAATGAAATACATTAAAAAAAAGAAAATTTAATGCAGTTCTACAATAATAACAGAATTTTGAAGAACAAGCATACGGTCAACAAGAAAAAGGTTGCGATATTTTCAAATATATAAACTTGCGTTTTATTTAATAGAAATAATTATCAGTGGGTAGAATTGATCAATTATATTAGTTTTCATAAATCTATGTTAAGTTAATAAAAAAAAATGATTTCTGATTGATTTATAATAATTCACACCTCAAATTATAAAAGACAGAAACGTATTTTTTAGACTTTTGAAAATTCACCATTACAATTTATTTGAAGAGCCTTTTAATACTTTTTATTTATAAGATGTGTTATTTATTTATCTAATGTCTAAATTAATATATTTAAAGTATATTCAGTTGATCGACTTTATCTTTAAAATAACTATAAGTATCTATTCTCTACGACAATTTTGGAAGAATATACAACCTTTTATTTGAAATACATAAAAGGAACATGTTAAATAAATGCCAATATATTTTACGAAACCTCGATACATTCTAATATAATTAATCCAATTATTCAATGTATAATCAATATTTGTTCAAATCTCTAACAATCTATATGAAAAACAATATTAATGATTCTACTTGTAATGAATGAAAAGATCACCTATTTATGTCCAAGATTAGAAATTGGTTTTTTTCAATAGCTAATGAGTGTAAATAGTTTCAAAAACAATTTATTAATATGTATGTATTTTGACTTATTATTATTAGTTATTACATTATGTGTCAAGGTACAAGTATCACATTCAATACAATATAAAGTTAATATTGTTTTTGCTTCAAAGATGGATTGTGTTGTATGGAGTGAAGTATTTTTTTACTAAATACAAATGTTTTAATTACTCGAAATAACATCAAGAATATTAATAAAATTGATAAATACTGAACCCAACCCCATTTTAAAACTTGCCAAAAACCTGGTCTGTATAGAATGACTTGCTCTGGAAAATGAACTAAAACATCAATTTGAAATGTATCTGTTTTTCCTTTATGTATCGGGGAGGAATAAACATTTTCAAATCTCATCGTCAAGTTTCTTGCTTGATAAGTCCTTAGAATTCTATGAAAATCAAAATTATCCGGAGCGAAAGATATTGGATCGACAAGAAAGGGCTTATTATAGCGAAAGTCTCTTCCCTTATGACGTAATGGCTCCTTTTGAATCAAGTTAAAGTCTCCAACGTAAAAAATACCCTTGGTTTTTGAATCGATCCAACTGGACGTCAAGTGAAGGAGTCCTTCAAACTGCACTGAAGGAAGTTTCTAAAAAAAGAAAGAAATATAATACCAATGAAGTATTCATTAGATGACTGATTAATAAGTTTCTTACATGCAACTTCACATCGAAAAATAAGAAGGCCTCAAAGTTTAGAATTTCTTCTTTAGGTAATAGAGGAAAAATAATTTGAAAATCGATGTTGTCAAGTTTTCCATCTCTGTTCCAATCATTTTCTTTGGTCTAAAATAAATATATGTGTTTACTTTTAACAAATTATATTATGTTTAAATTAATCTTTTAAGTCTGTGATCTTCTTCCATTCCACTACTAATAATAATTAATATTATTATATATTAATGACCAACATTCTATTAAAAATATACTGAATCAATAGTTTTATAAATATTTTAATAATTTGGTACATTAAAGCCTATAAAGGATCAAAATATTATTAAAACCTTGATTAAACTTATTGATTTTCCTATGTTTAAAGTTAGTTTTAAGGTGTTATAAAATTACATTTTTTACCAGCTATTCCAATAGTTTCTACAAATTAGGGTAAAATTAATCCAGTTATAGCAAAAAAAATATTAAAAAAATTGAAATACACATCTTCTCTGAGATAGTAGTTTATTGTTATAATTTATAATAAACAATGTTTACTAAAGTCAATTCTATGCATGAGTAGAAATTAAATAAGCAAATATTTTCCTTATAAATAAATATTGTCATTTCAAAAGTATTATGAAAGTAGGAAGCAACATTCTAAGGTCTGAAAATGAATTCTACATTTTAAAGATTTTTAGATAATCAAAAACTTTTTAAAAGCTGTTATGCTTGAGATTGTTTGTTGACAGAAAGCGTGTATAATACATTTGTTGAATAACTTTTTATATAAATTAATTATTTATATAATTTTTTCCCCTGAAAGTTTAACCTCGTTCTTATTTTTTAATTTAAATACATTCAAATCCAGAGGAAAACAACTCCACGGTTCCAGAAAAAATGCTGTTTTTATCCATAGGGTACAAAAATTTCATATTTTTAATAATTAAGTACATAAATTTGTGGCCTACACAATGATCTAAGCCAATTTGCTATTAATTTCAGGGTATATTTATTTCATATATATTCATTTTTTTTTTAAAGAAATACTTTCTTTTTAATTAATTTCAAAACCGTCAAGCCCACTATTATTTTGCAGAAATCTTCTCAATGATTCAAATATTACGATCAAAACATACAAATGAGAGAATAAGGAAGGCTTCTGTGAATTTATAAAATATTTTTATATTTCTATTTGTGAGTTTTTCGAGAAAGTTCTATATAAAAATAAAGTATAAAAGTTGCCCTTATCCGGATTTTTTTCGCACTATGTTTATTTTATGGGAAGTAGTTTATGGAGTAAATAATTTGTTTCTGAGAAAATGTAGCTCTTGAACGAATGGTCTCTTATCTGGATTTGACTATCTCAAAAAAGATAGCCTCTGTTTTTAATAAAATTTTAATCAATATAAAGTAGGACTTAAAATTGTAAAGCCAATAGCCATATGAGAAGTTTAATAAGGATAAAAAAAATCTCCTTCTTGTTGATTTGTGTAGATATCTCGGGTGTAAACTTATTGCACGTCTGAGTGCCAGTCAAACGGTTTTTTGCAATTGGGTAGGCTAGGTTATCCAGGCACACTGTATAAGCGCATTATTTCATAATTTTGTGCCCATATTAGACATTGAATTTTTTATACCTTAGAACAGGGATCGGTATAATGTTTGTAATGTTAAACAAAACGTCTAAATATGTTGTTGAGTAGTAGTCTTATTTGAATCTATGTATGTTATTTTTGGTTTTGCTAAATAAAACAATCATTCTTTTGAACCAATGATTTTATATTTTAAATATATTCAATCATAGGAAACTAAAAATATCCAATGACATTATTTTATTATGTAGAAATTTGCTGATGATGCAAGATAAATATAACTATAAAATAATGTAAGACTTTTTATATTTATATTTTTAGCTAATTGCATATCTAAAAAAAACTTAAAGTGAATGTAAATTGAAATATATTCTAAAAATATTATTTAAATCCATGATATTGTATATGTATGTTGAGTCAAAAATTTTCTTTTTATAGTTTTTATTTTCTATGTTGCGCTTTGGAAATATTTATTTGATCGTAGAACAAATTAAAAACAATATACATAGTCTAAAACGATATGGGATTTTATAAAATCAAATTTATTTTACAAAAATGTGAAAGATCCTACAAGAATAGGGCGGTTAATACTTGCTCCGAAAATCACAATGAGTCAAAAGTACTAAATAAAAAAGGCTTCGATAATTTTTTTTTAAATTCAATACTTTTTAACAAAATATCATATGACTTAACACAAATTCATTAGTTTTACCCCTCTCACCATACTTATATTATATAAAACAATGTACCTTTATGAGAGGTATTCTGACTTCGGATTGCAAGAATCTATTGAAAATTTTAAATGTACTCCAACCTAGATTAGTCCTGTTGGAGTTTTGCAATAAAAATATACAATCCTGTTTGAAAAGAATCTCTGGTTGCTCTTGGTATGTATCAACTCTTTGCCAAAATCCTAGAATCAAAATAGCTCTTCCTTAATTGAAGTCACTTATGAAGAAATATTTTCAAGTTTGTTACCTTGACTTCTATAAGCAATTAGAAGAGGTGGAAGGAATGTGAGAACTCCAGTCACGAATGAAAAAACGAAAGCTTTTGAGCAAACTGAGGCTTTATAGGTGATATCCAATGTATGGGAATAAAGAGTCAACATTTTAATACAACTATGAATGGTTCATCATTTATTATTTTGAAAGTAAGGCTTTTGACAGGTAATTTTCAGGTAAAAAAATTGTTCTCTCCCGTTTCCTTTCTCTCATTTTTCTTCCTTTCCTTGGCTATGGGAGAAGGTATATTAGCAAAAGGTGATCAGTATGACAAAGTAAATATTTTATAAAAGAAGACTAAATATAGCAATCCCCTACTTATGATAAGCTTAAAAAGCACTCACTCAAGAGAAGGAATGATGATATTCGTCACATGAGTGAAACTAATATGTTTACTTACTTATTCAATTCTAAATAAAACCATTTTGCTTTTTCATTCCTATAATTTATAAATGCTTTTTTGCTTTTATACGAAGATTTTCCCAATTTTTGTATATTATAGATCAGGGTCTCCGCTAGAAAAGATGGGTACTGGACAAATATTATAAATTCTGGTTACATAATATATGAATTTAATAAGTTTAAAATGATATGCAGGCTACATAAGAATGACATCAAGTCATGTTTTTATTGATCATTTTAGCATACATTCTATGCTTTTTTTCAGTTGGGAAATCTACAGCAGCTGATTTAAAATGAAAGCTGACGAGTGTCTCTCTGCATCTTGCAATTTGCACTGGTCTTGTTACTTTGCTCTCTCTCAGAAGTTCAAGCCTCCATAACTGCAAAGGACTGTCATTACAGAAATGACATCTCTTTTCGCAACTTCAGCATCAATGAGCAGCACTGTTGCTGGAGCCGACTTGTCCTCACTGCTGATTTCCTTGCCAAAATGACCAGCGATGGTTTGAATGGCTATTTCTGCATAGTCCCGAAGTGTTGTAGATTGGACTTCCTAATATACATTTTAGGTTATCACATTTACTTTTACTTACCACTCGTTTCATAAATGAGTAATTTTGGATAAGAGATTTTTATGACGTCATATTTGAGTAAAATTATTTTAAACAAATTATAATATTTAAACGAGACACAGTGATGAAGTTAGCGTTAAAATATTACAATAAATGTCAAAAGAAGAAGGTTATAGCATGACTTTTACTAAGCCATGATTAAAAAGACACAAAAACAACAACAAATGCTTATACTCTTTTAAAAGTTTTGAATTTTAATATCCATTAAAAAAGATAAATATATATTATGAAAGTATAAACTTTAAACTTGATCATTCTCTATGATTCGAATTGATTAGATAATTTATTTCTGGATGACTTTTGTCGAGAATTCAATTAGAGGAAAGTATATTACACTCAATTAACCGTGAGGAAAGTTCATCATGAACTAATATTCATAAAATGATTTTTTTAAAGCAAGAATTAACTTTGTGATAATTAATTATCACTTATAAACAATAATTGACTAATAAAATAATTATCCGTGTTAAAGATATTTATGAATCTATGTCATTTTTATATGATTCTCCAAATTTGGATAGACTTTGCAATATTATTTATAATGATACAAAGATTTATTATATGTATATAGTATGAAGATATATTGGTTAGACCCTGGAGCAATATATATTTGGACATCGTGAAAGAATGAATCATCAATTACCATGGAAGTATCCTCTCTCCCAAAATAACAACTCAATTAAAATTCATTTTATTTCAATTGTGATTAATGTACCAAGATAAACAATTTTTTAATTTAATATCTGCTATAGAATAGTTCCTACTTTTTTTACTGATGGATTAAATTTCATGAATTCCATTATTAAAAAAAATTTCATTCTCATTTCTAAATAAATATAATTGTTAAATGTATCAGCTTCAGCTTTATAGAATCAACTAGTTTATTATTTGTTAATAATAAGTCAAACTATATTTAATTAAAATCAAAAATCACTTATATATGAACTTAAAGAATGCTTCTTGAACTTATTGAATGTATGTACCGTCACATATATTTATATGTGCTTGAAAACAAAGGTATATAATATATACTTGCTTATGTTACTTTTGTTAAAAAGAACTGTCATTTCTCTCGCTAATTCTACTTGGAGTTACAAATTAAAATATATTATTACGTAATATTGCGTAACAGTATCCGTAATATGAAAGAAGAAAAAAAACGTAACACATCCCATTTGAGGCAACAACAAGGCGAAAACCAGTAACTAGCGATCCTCTTTTTTATATTGTTTTTGAAGAAGAGTTAACCACGAGAAAACAAGAACAATAAAAACTACGTCTAACTTTCTCAATGCCCTCTCCCCTCAACCATTCCCTCATCCTATAAATATAATCAAGCGTTATGTACAGGTATTAGTCTCATTGATGGAAGAACCTACAAAGTGAAAATATGCTTACACAGTTATTAATTCTATTTGCATGCCTATTTGCTATTGTATGGGGAGAATGCTCCCCTACCCAAACCCAGGATTGTTTAATGGCTGCTCATTACAAACTAGGAAAAGCTGTTCCTGGGCTACCAGGTCCAATAAGTGATGCAATTTGTGTCAACATACAAGAACAAGTAAGTTATCTATTATCTGCAACTTCAAATAACTACATAATATGATTCTGAATATGAGAGTATATTTTGAAAAAAATGAAGATTTTTTTGTCATTTTCTTGTCACACATTTTGTGACACTACTTTAAAAAAAAAAAAAAATAATAATAATGTTAAATTTGCGAATTTTACCGTAGTTTCTCAAATAGCAACAAATTTCTTGATCATTTTTTTTTACTATTGAGCGATCCCTTTCTTGTGTTCTTAGAGCCAAAGCTATGAAACAAAGTGAAGAAACGACAATTAATGTGACCAATTTTTGTATAAGCTCAGTAGTCCAAGAGTTGACTTTCTTGTTCCCTAGGGTGACATGAATCTATAAGTTTTCTTTGTTACTTGATTAAAACAAGGTGAATTCTGCGAAGGGAGAACAAATATATATACGTACATTAAAAGCAATATCATGCAGAAAAAAATATAATCTTCTAAGACAAGGAAATATCTCCAAGCTTAACAGGCGGGTTTTGCTACTTTTTTTTGTAGCTTTGTCCACAGCAATGGAAGTACAAGAATGATGCATAAACATATAGAACGCACGCATAATAGATATTATTATTTTTCCTATCATCTTTTCTACTGAAACAAAGGAATAAATTTTAATCTCCCAATCATTGTGAAAATGAAATGAAAGATAGATTTAATTGCTATAAAAAAGTGTTACCCCTGTGTATGCTACTTTTTATTCCTATTAATAATATTTAAAGTCAAAAATGTCTTATGGTTATATAATATTATAGAAGTAGAATTAGCTAGTAATGAATCAATCAATATTTGTACTTTTTTATTTTACTCTCATATTCAAGACCTTATTGAATACACATGTGGCAAATATATTTATTCATAAAAATTCTACTACTAGGTTAACTGTATCAAAAGTTCAAACTTTGATTGTTTTGCACCAAATAAGAAAGCCGCTGATTTTTTTGATGAACTTCAAGAAAAACTAGAGACTCGAGACGATAACGCTACGTATAAGTCCTGTATGAATAATAAAAACTTTCCTCAAAAGTTTATGTTTGGAGCCACAGGGTCAAACAAATGTACCTTTCTTGACTATCACATTCGACTTTATCCCCAAATGCAGGAATGCATTGGAACACATTTATACAGCTGGGAAAAACAAATCGTGGGCAGCAAAATTTCAAAAGACTCGAACAATGTTTTTACTAAATTAGTTTGCGATGCACACAAAAAAATCCTTGTTTCTTGTCGTGATGGATTGAGAAAAAAATGTTTCTCTCGCAAAATGGCAGAGAAGGTCAATCAGATCGAGGACAAGATGTTTTATCAAGTTTATGAGTCCATTATCAGGCGAAAAGTAATGCCTAATTTTAAATTGGAAGGATATTGTTTCTAATCCAACATCAAACAAAAGTTATTAAAAAAAGTTATAATTTAAAAATTATTTTTAGATAGTAATTGATATTTCCATTTAAGTCAAAAATAATGTTAAGTTTTTTATCAAAACAGTTTCTATGAAATACTAAAAAATAAAATCATACTACTCTATAATTTTTTTAATCTAAAAAATAAGCAAATATTTCCAAAACTCTAAAAATACATTGAAGGTATATAAAAACAACTATTCTTTAAAAGAATCAAATACAAAATATGTATTTTTAATCAACAATGCCGTTAACTCTATCTATAACATTATATGATATACTGAATATGAAATCAGGATATGAAAATTTTATATAAAATCATGTTATACGAAAAGAACATCAAAAATGAAAGCAAAAAAATAAAATATTTACTATGTATCACATGTTTCAAATAGCTGCTATGGGTATACCTCCCAATAATTCATGAGGTTATGTCAAATGTGATTATTGGTACAAGAGGCCCGTTTAAATGTATACAACAAATAGTATTTCACATAGAATACAAAGAAAAATAAACGCGTAGTTAATATTTTCTCAAGCTTGACGTGGGTTGGAAATATGTATATTAATCAAATTGGGAGGATTTTTAGGGCCCCTCATGATCAACTTCAACATCACAGACTGTAGTTTGAACGAGGAACGTTAACCGCATATCAACTTACTTAACAAACATTATTATGAAATCAAATTCACATTTATCACCAAGTTAAATATAAGTAGGACATGTTTCGTAAAAGTACTTATTTTAAGAATTGTCCTTTTGACATGCATTATTTATGTTCTATTCCTTGGTATATGTTGTGTTCTGTTCAAAAAAAAAACTTTTCGTACTAGTAGCTTCAAACTAAAAATTCATTTCCAACAAATTGCCATCTTGTCAGTCATTAAGTGTCAATAAAGATGAAGAGGACTCTGCTTATATTATATATTTTTTGATTAAGGATTGTAACCCTTACGAAAATTTTAATAATAATAAATAAGATTGTAAAATTATTCATCTGAACATTTGATTATCTCTATTACCAATGATCCTGGTATTAGTACAAATCCTTGATATTTCATTAAATGCAAACACTACAAAGAAGTTTTAAATGATTATAATCGGAATCATTTTAAGAAGAGTCAAACCTAGTTCTTATTTTCTACCTAATAGAGCAATTACATCCATATCGAAAAAAAGAAAAAGTAATTTCAATGCTAGAAAATACAATTAAGGGTAAAAATGATTATTTAGGAAAGTAATGCAAGTGAAGTTTTAAATGGTAATAAATTTAGAAAATATGTAAAAGTATAGATGATATCATCTACAATATATTAGTATTTTCTCTCTCCGAATGTAAGAAATGATAAATAAACCCTACACTGCAGAATGTAAATGTATTCATTCTAGCGGTTAATATATGCATGTGTACTAGTTTAATGTGTACAGTTTGCTAATTTGATGCGAAGAAAAAAAGTAGAACTAATTGAAGGAATAAAAAAAAAATAATATTAAATTATTTGTAAGATATTTATGGAGCATACAAAGAATAAGAATGTTCGCAAGTTTTTAACCTATTCCTCTTGTTAAATCTCTCAACCTTTCATACATAAATAAATTTAATTTATGTTTTTATTTTAAAAACCCTTCAAAAAATATCATTTCTTTTGAACTTCTATCTTCTATCTCTATCCATTCACAACCTGAGCAGTAAGAGTCTATAAAAATAAAAGCCACCATAATTTATTTGATTTTATTCAGGAGTGAGTAACTGTTACCCTTCATCGTGACTCTTTTCATCAAAGAATAAGTCCTGGACTTCAACAACAACTAAGCTCAAAAATCAATTGCTGATTATTATAGAAAATATATATCATGAGAAAAGTATATAAGCAAAAATCCCTATTTATTGTAATTAGAATTTATTATTTCAATTAGAATATTTTTATACTAAATACATACGAAGTATTCATTATCATTTAATTATTTTTATAACATTTAAGTATAATAAATAATTAATAAAACAGGAATCAATCACTTTTAAATATGTAAAGTGAATTGTAGCACAGAGTACCACTTACCACCAAAAAAATAAAAAAACCATGGAGCTTTTATTTTATATCAATTCTTCCCATTTCTATTTAATATTCTGAATTATCTGGAATTTTTTGTTAGAAATACATAAGAAATATAACTTTAATATAGAATACTTAGCTATAAAACTTCCAATTCAGCAATGTATTGTGATAAAAATTGGTTGAAACCCTCCTGAAATCTTTCAATTATCTAAATCAACATTATTTCACTAAAGTATCATTTATTTTAAGATTAAGGCTCGACTGATATGTTTTTTTTTATATCAATTATATTGGTATCAATGGTATTATTTGGAGCTTAAAAAACCAAGAACTGATTCATCAGACAATTTTTTTAACTTTCAAATTAAATTTTTATCTCCCAGTAAAAATAGTCTACACAAAGCCAAATATAGCCACAACTTGATTTTTCCCATCGTCATAGCAATTCGTCAGCCAAGATTTTGTGAAATGGCATCCTACAATTTTTATTTAAAGGATTTTTAAAAAGTAAAAAAAAAGTTTTATTATTATGTGATGTTTATAATAATAAATGACTGTTAAAGTGATGTCACAAACCTTAAATTACATTAATTGTCATGGTCAAAAATAATAAATTAATAAAAAAACTTTCAGAAATGGTTGAAACAAGGTAATCTTTGAATTTTCAGTAATGTTGTAATTGAAAGAAAAAAAATCCTATTTTTTCGACATTTTGCTTTTCATTGAAAAAATTGAGTTTTGAATCTTAGCCCAAATAAAATATGAGTAATATTCACAACTTTGGCCAATTATCGATTAATAGGACAAAATAAGATAATTTAATCGGCTCATCGATGTATCAGTTGTGTTCCACATAAAATCAATTTACTGATTGCCATGTAAGTTTCAATTTGATTTATTTCTTGTAATATTAAAATTTATTCTTTAGTTCACTGACTTGAAAAGATTTAAATTCTTATTTTCCTCACCCACCTCCTCCTATATATGTATATACCCTTAATCCAGATCAGTGACATCAAAATATGTAACTGATAATTAGAGCTTTCATTTATTGGTACTATAGTGAGAAAAACATCGCAAATTCTAATTTGATATCAAAATTCGTTAAATATGGGTATATATTTTTTCCGATGACCCAAATTTATAAGGGTAGATGGTACAAAGCCATAAATTAGTTCTTATAAAGTATTGAATGAGATGTTATAAATCTCTGACACTTACATAATTAGACTGAAATTTAAGTGATAAGTAGAATGTATCTTAAAAAATACGGAGTGTCAACTTTTGACAGCATTATATTGAGGTACTATTTATTTAAAATAAAAGTTCTGACTCACTTTTCCTTATTTTCATTTTGCCATAACTCAAGCAAAGTAAATGTACAGACTTTTGTCCAGCCCTGACATCTGAAATTTTTACATCTATCTGTATCACACAAAAATCATATTCATTTAGTGGGGTTTTATATATGTATTTAATGTCTTCATTGTTTTTCATTCTTTCTCTCTAATCCAAGTTGATATGGTCCTTCATTATTCTACTAACGATGAAATTAAAAATTATTTACAATTTTGGTAAGCTCTCCGCGACCACCTTCACAACTTGCTTTTAGTCTCGCAATCTCGATTTTTTTTTAAAGTAAAAATTGACTAAAACTTATGGCATCTATGTATAATTTTGTCATACTATGACAACATTGGGTGAGCGAAGAATTATTATTTCCTTTATGAATTTATAATATGCAGAGTCAACTGATTTAAATCAGTGAAAAGTTATCTGATGAAAACAACTGAAGAGATAATATATTGTAAATTTGTTTATCCCAAAAAATTAGTTCTGCTCTTAGATCACGACCCACCTGTTTTTTTTAAACGATTGCTTTTGACTTTTATTACACACTTAGAATGTGTCTCTCTAAGGAGGTTTTTATAATATATGTACATTTATATACTAAAAGGGAGGACAACGCTTAGACAATATGTTGGAAAAACCATTTAAATAATTGTTTTCTGGGAGAATTATTAAGAAAATTGTTTTATATTAATATCTATAAAATTCCATAAAATAGTTGTCATATTTTTATATATAGAGAGATACAATTGAATAATGATTATTATTATCATTTACTACTCGAGGGAATTCTAGATTGTTCATAATTTGAAAGGCCCTTTATATCATCAATTGAATACATGGTTGATAATATTATATATGTAATATGTATTAATATCATTGGAATTTTGATATATTAACATATATAACACTTATGTAGGTAGGTATAAAATGTAAAATAGAACGTGAATTGGGTATTAAATAGGCATTTTGTTAAGCATATGAAATTTGCCTAAGCATCAAAGCCATTTCCGATGCAGCATCTATCTATTTAAAATATGAATTTACGATCAATGGCGTTCTTAAATGAGAAAATTTCAATGGTCGTATTTAAAAAAAAATCATTTTGAGGATACAGTATAACAGGTATTTATTCATTAAAATTCCTAATACCATATAGCCTAAATAGATACCAATATAATATACATATATGTAAGATATTTTAATATGATTATATTTCTATAAAGAAAAAGACAACAACTAAAAAACTAAAAACTTTTATAATATATCTTTATTGTGACACTTTGATCTTTTATATTTTAAATGAATGAGAGTGCGTTTTTGCTTGAATTAATTAATAATAATAATACATCTATTAATGTTTTAAAAAAGAAGATGTTCCATTTGAAATCTTAGTATTCAAAAATCTTTTAAAATGTACCTTCAAATAGTAGGATATCGAATTTAAGAGAGCATTACCCTTATATTGAACTGCTCTTCCCCTCCCCCATCTCATAAGCTTCTAATATATCCAATTTACTTGATAAGTTTTAGTTGTGAGACGTTGAATTACTTGGATTTATTTGATTTAAAGAAATTTTCATTTATCCACAGATATATAGTAGCTCTTAAAAGATCTCAATCTACGAAATTATTTTTCTTTCCTGAAACAATGTATGTAATTTTTTATACGAGGCTAAGGAAAACGGTTTACTATTCAAGAGTGGCAGCAAATGAAGAGTTTCTAGACACATGAATTCATTTATTATATGTATTTATTAAAATGACTGTTTTTCAAACTTAAAGGCTCTCCTCCCTTGGGAGAGTTCTTCAGGGGGGAGGGGGGGGGCCTAAAAAGGCAAAATAATTGACAAAATAAGTTAACCAACAAAAGAAGAAGAGGAAGTCTTACAAATTAGTATTCGTTAATTATAATTATCATAGTCAAAATAATTATAACATGTTTCGGCGTTATTCTGCAAACTTAAAAATGTACTATGTATTTATTTGTCAACTATCGATTTTTCAACCCTATTGCCCTTATTTTGTAGTGTTGTGAACGTTGATTGGCTGAAATTGAACTAATTATTGTGAAGCAGTAAACAATTTCCCTATATTATCAAAGAATAATCCTAGAATTTAAAATTAGTTAGATGCTACCAACTAGTTTTAGACCTTTTCTTCATTTTATTTTGGAGTAAAGGTTGCAAAGTACTATAAAGATAACATCTAGTTCTTTATTTACAACTAGCTTTTTTTAAATAAAAATGAAAGGGAAGAAAAAACAACTGGTATCTAGCCTACTGTATCTTTCTTGTTGTTAACTTTTTCAAATTGGGCAGAGATATTATTTAGGTATATGTACTATACATTGATAAATTCTACCAATACACAAATCAATTTTAATATTTGTATGATATTCAAAAATTCAAAAAATGGGCGGGCAATCTTTAGTTTAACATTAATATAAAGCTCGTCGTGAATAATGTCGTCATTTGTAGATACACATGTACATAATAAATATATATCATAATATTATTTATATAAAAAGGAATGTTCCTCGAACCAGTTGTTGTTATTTATTGAAATTGAAGCCATTTTTTTTCTTTTTAGAAAAGTAATATAGGAATGATGAATAAATAAATGAAATAACCTCTGTTTTGTCTTTAAAAAAGTTAGTTCAGTTGTTTTTATCGTTCCAATGGCTCTCAAGAGACTTTTGATATACATAAGCTATTCTGACTTTTTATGTGTAGATATTTGGATGTACACAAAAAGATCAAAAGTCCCTTGTGAAGAGCTTCTAAGCTTAAGTAGGTACATATATGTATGTATATACAAAAATAAACATATTCAAAGCTATTGAAAAATGATAAATTTTATCTATGGATTCATATATACCCACAATTTTTATATGTTATTTTATTTTAGCTCTATTCCTCATGGATTTGTAGTACGTCAGTTTTAGTTATAGAGCACACGTTACAAAACTTTTATTTAGCCCTTTTGAGCACATTGCCTCAAAAACAGAGAAAAGAGTTAATACTTCTCATAAAAGGTGACTTTTGTGGTATCTTTGACCTACATAGGCTATAATTTAGGCATCATTTTCTTGAGTCAAAACTTATCTATTGAATACATAATTGTATTTAGGAAGGAATCAATTTTGGAGTGAAAAACACACCCGTGATAGCTTTTTTTTCTTCACATTTCTAAATGCAAACGAATGGACATTTTGTAGAGGGTGAGGAGAAGGTAGGAGAAAGAATTAGGGTACTGTTGGATTAAATCCTTTGTTAACATACGTCACGTCTTAGGATTTCAGGGGGAGGGGGAGGGGTAGATACTATCACCCCTTAAATACTTCATTTGTGTTGAATAATGATGTTATTTTTGAAAATCATATCTCAAGAAAAACATCAAATTAAATAATAGTTAATAACTCAAACTTTACAAAGGCGTTACACAAAGGTATGAGGTTTAATCTTGATAACAATTATTGTGAAGTCGTGCTCATAAGATTTATAAGTAGAGTAATTTGATTCATTATACAACCAAGTAACTGTTGTTTCAAATCTTTTGAAAAAGGATAGTTAAAATTATTATAATAAGTATAAAGAGCATGGAATCATCAAGAATGAATTTGACTTTTTAATATCAAAGTAGTCATGTTTATATATATATATACATATAATATGAATATATTTGAATATTATTGTATACCTAAAAAAAATTTAACGCATAATTTGTTTATAAATGCGTTCTGATCTAATGACATTTGTTATAATGTTATCGGACTTCTCTTACTTAAGATCGCAGAAAGCTCATAAATAGAGAAATCAATAGTTGTTTTTTTATAAAATATAAAAATTGGCTCCAATTAAAAAGAGGACAACTTATGTAAAAATAAGTATGATTATGTATTATACCGAGTTAATACTGACGGTTTAGTAATTTATATATATTAAATTTTTGATTTAAGATCTTCTCTTATCCACCCTGGAATTATTAATCATTATTAAATAGTCAAAAGAAAAAGAAGTTAGTATAGTCTCGCACATCCAGATCTATTGATACGTTCTAATCTACAAATATAAATAAACAACTTATATAGATTTTTTGATAAATTCATCTGTTAGTATAAAAAATATGAAGCTAGAATAGAAAGTTTCATCGTTCAATTCAAATGAGAAAGGGTTATGCATAAAATTAGGTTAATTTATTTAAGATATATTAATGTATCTAAGATATGCTCCCATACAGAGAAACATACTGTTATCATTTATCTTTTTTTATTATTATTACAAGACAAACTAGAATGATTTTTAATCCTCTCGGTTGCACTTTACTAATTTGAACTATGGCATTATCTTCTATTTCAAATCTTTTTGCAACAATGATATGAAAACAACAGCACCATGCTCAAACCATTTTTGCCTTCCTTTCAACTTCTTTAAATCAATAACTTTTATTTATTTTAAAGTGCATCTTAAATTTATCTCGCTTTCTCTTGTTGATTCCTTATTTAAAAAAATCAGACCTCTTTAAAATGCAAATGGTAAGTGAGGAAACAACACCAGTGAACCATTCAAAAAAATGATTATTTTTCTTAAAATTGGGGTTGATTAAATAACAATATTTTCAAACTTTTGGACTATGTCAATTTATAATAAGAATATGAATATATTTGAATTTTCCCATTAAATTTTTAGTCAACCAACAAAATTCAGATTATATTAAGGGATTCAAATGTAGTGTTAATTTGAAAGTAAATTTTATTGGAATAAATCAAAATAGACAAAAATAGATTTGTGTAGTGCTGACTATTTTTCTAGGTAGGGAAAAGGGGATTCATCTGCACATTCCTAGAAACATATCTATTAAGAACCAACAGTATTCTTTTATCAACAGAGTGTCCATTTTCAAAAAAATACTTACTGAATAATAATGTATGTATTCAAAAACATTCAGAATGGTCATAATCTTACATATAATTATTCTTTCTCTTTTCACTTTAAATTTCATAAAAAGTACATTAAAATTTATCATGAGACCAAGTTTTGTGCAAGCTAGAACTCTTTTTTTGAATTATTTAGCTTAAGTAACGAGAAACTGCCTTGTTCTTCAGCTTTGTTGCTGCCAACAAATCATTTATAAATTTGAAATATGATATAAAGTCCATTAGACTTCAATATTGTTCGTTTTTATAGAAAAAATTCATAAGAATCGCCATGGTTAGAATAAAAATTGACTAAATTCGGTGGTTAACATTATAAGAAAGCCTAAAAAATAGAAGATTAAATTATACATTCCATAATTTCTTTAACTCCAGCATTTGCTTTTACCGATACACACTTAGATTATTTTATAAACTTCTTACTTCTTAACTTGAAAATAAAGTTGTGTTTTACTTTCATATATGTGTACAGAAATAAATATTCGGGACTTTCATAAGATTCAAAGTGAAGGAAAGCTTTAATTTTTTTCCTAGCTTTTATGGCACAGATTATAAATAATATAAGGAAAGTGTACATTTTCAAGCTTCTGAAAATGTTTTGATAACAAGTTACAATTCACCTTTAAAATGATTTTAATTTATATTTTTATATTAGAATGTTAGATTTCTGATATGAACTGTATAAAGTGTGATAAGTACATTAAATATGTATGTATGTACACTGTTCTTACTCACTCACATACCCATTATCTAAACACTTACTTGCATTAGTCCTATTTCTCGTAAAAATCTACACAATATATATGTACATACCTATAATTAAAATAATACTTTTATGTAATGTTTAAAAAATATTTTAATAGGTTTTTGCATTCATACATTTATATTTTATGAGCTTTAAAGTTGAGAAATATAAAATCACATTTAGTAGAATTTATATCCTATACTTTTTTTAATAATTATTTTTTTTACAGCAGATGCTTCAGAAATGTTTTTATTTTATACCTAAGTCAACTTTTATAACTTTCCATAAAAAGTATTACTTTCAAATAGGAACATGATTTAAGTCTTATTGATTCGTTAACAATGTTAAATATTATATTATATTTTATTTTGAGGTGTTTTGTTCACTATTCATATTTTATATTGTCTTTATATTTATATGTAATTGAATTATTTATTAAGAAATTGACTTCTAGATTATCAAAAATGCACTAAATCTTTTGTGGAAGCAAGTGTTTATATAATATGAGTATGTAAGAGGTAATCAAATTTAATTAAATCATATTCCTGTGAGTTCATATAAAGGTTTTGATTCACAAAACATAAGAAGTATTCATATACCATTTTTTACGTGTCCAAGTTCTTTTGAAGACTCTGGAGTTGAGATTCAAATCAGGTTGTGTACCCATGATAACAGAATTAGTCAAGTCTTAGAGATGTAGTTAAAATCAAATCTCGAGCAATAAGTCTGTGTCATATCTGATGTTTTTAAAGATAATTAATTTCTATTACTATCAACTCGAATTATATCCCCAGAACTTTTTTAATAGTTTTTGGCTGTATAAAATATTTATATTTATACAATGATGGACTGTGAAGTATTAATAATTGTGAGGAGCTGTTGTTTACTGACGATGAGTCCATGTAGAGCCTGTAGACCTTTGATTACAAGTTCAAATAAAGTTTGAGTAAACAAAAATATGACCAAAGTTGCATTAAAGTCCGAGTTCTATGCTCTGCTGAACATCTTATTAATTGAAAAAAACATTCAGTTAAAGCACTCTAAGAAATTTTATAACTTAAAAATGCAAGACTATATGTCACATGGATCCCAATGGTCTCACCATAAAGCTAGGAATTACTGTGTATTTCTTGTCAGGTATTTTCTTAATCAAACTAGTTTCATTAACTCGAACTATATATAACAATTCCTAATCCCTATTAAATATATAATAGTACAACAAATGCCGTTGTTGGCAAACTAACAGTTCAATGGTTTTAAATTTTTTAATTACCATGTATGGTTTAATGCTTGTCGATTCTTTATTTTTTTTTAACAACTATAACATGTATTTACACAAAGAAAATAAAGAAAATCCCTACTTATATATTCATAAATATTGAGTACAGTAAAAAGTTATATGTATCATCATGTCTTGTGATAAGAAAATATTTTCTAATTTATTAGTATAACTTTTTAACAGTTGTAATGAATCGATTTTGATACATATGTATACAAAATAGTTATACGACTACAATTAATCATTTAAACATAGAAAATAAATTTTGTATAAATAATTTGTCCGCTAAAACAAATATAAAACTCGGCAAGATCATTCACATTAGAGAGAATTCATTTTATGTACTAACATCGGCATATTTACATGTATTGTAATTCCTTCCTAGAATTAAATAAATTAAACAGTAATATTGAATTCAACAATTATTCGAAAACATAACTATATTTATGTCTTCTTCGAAATAAGTAAACTTCCTTATTAACATTACTCGCCCATTCGTCCAATAGTAGAATATAATTAGGTTAGTGTATCTAATCAAATATATAATATTGTCAAATATTTGCTACAGAATCATATTTATTATTTACGTCATGACAAACTTAAACAACAATGGGCCACCTAGGAAGTATATCTGTTAATCAACCTTATAAATATGCCTTAAGACTTAATTGTACGAGATTTTTAAGAATAAACTATTTTCATAATTTATAGGTATAAGCCTTTCTTAAATAAAATATTAACATGCATTAGTCAAGCATTTTCATTACTGGGGTTATAGTTTAATGTACTTACATAGATTTATGATTTCAGTTAAAGAATATGACTTGAATGTTTCCTCAAAATAACAATTTTTCATTTCCTAATGGACATAAGCAAAACTAATCAAATAGCTTTATTACATGCATCAGTGGATTGAAATTACCTGTACCTATAGTTAATTTTTTATTATTTTTGTATATATGGTAAACAATAAAAAGAAAAAAAAAGGTATGATGACAAGTGTCTATTCATTCATGTAATAACATTCAATTGTTTATTATCAAAATATTATTTATATCAATATATTACATTAATACTTTAAAGTACAATCCAGAGAAGTGCTCGTAAACCAAAATTGGCTAAGAGTTCTTTTACGTGAAGTAAATGAATAACCTTTCTGTTAGAATTAGCAATTATTGATGTGTCTATTCAAAATAAACTGAATGTCATTTGCAACATGGTCCTAGTCTAAAGCTATAGGAAGTACTTCTGTATCTAAATATATTGATCTTCAATGCGTTCTTTCGCATCATTATCTAATTAAATGCAATCCGATACTTACAGACAAATCTTATTTTTTTGCAAAGCTTCATATAAATTTTAAAGAAATATGCATTTACATCATTCAATCCTCGGCTGTATCAGAGTCAAAAGCAGTTATTTATTTATGAGATATTATATGTGCACATTTGTATGTCTGCAAAGCATGTCAAATCAGACTTAGTAGGGTTGTCGAACATTAAATGATAATATAATCACTTAATTCTTTATGATGAGTCAAATTAAATTGTAAGATGAGCCAATTTGACTATGAGGATAACAGACACCATTTTTAATTGTGCAATACAAAAAAAAGTATGCACCGTCATTCATGATCAAGTTTAATTAAGTTGAAATATAAATATCTAGTTTTTTAAAGTTATTTTTCTGTTTTAATTACACATCATTTACATATAAATAATTAGATTATATATTCAAAAGACCAAAGTTAACATAAAGCTAATGGCAGAACACTCAGTCTTCTATTCTTCATTGGTTGATCATACTCATGTATAACAACCCACAAAATTTTTCAATGAAATAACATCTTTGTTTAAACATCCAATTTATTTGGTTTTTTTATGAAGCTCTATATTCTAGAACTTATGGACATTGGAAAATTTAATAATATGTATTACGTTTTTAGTTAGTAATACGTTTATAATTTTCATATATTATACATATTTAACCTGAGCTTTGATTTATTTCTGATAAGTGTATTTCATTAAAACAATTGGGTAGATTGTTTTCACCTCAATCAGTCATTTAATAATAAAAACAATTCCTTTTTTTAATTACTTATTTCCAAAATTACGACTCTTTTTTGAGAGTGAAGTTGAATGTACCAAGGTTGATATTGACACTGTCTACTTTAAGTAATATTAAAATCTCAATTTTCATAATTTTGAAATCTAAGATACAACAGTAATGAACATACTCAGAGCAACTATTGGCTGAAAACTATATTTTACGAACTTTAGTTTTTCATCACTTCTTAGTGGGGGTCATTTTATCTCAAATTGACAATTTGGAGCTTTTTGTTTTTACCTGTTAATTACAGATCTGTTTGATTTTGACTTTTGGAATCGTAAGGAGATATCAATACTATTTTTTGCAATTTTATCAAAACCATCATGTACAGTTAATTTCAAATACCTTTATCTCCTACATTATTTATTCAATCTGAGTAGTTTATGTTATTTGAAAACTGGAAATAGATAATATTTTCTTCAATTAAATGAACCTTTCCTAAAGAATTATTTAATGAAGCCTGGACAACTGAATAGTTTGTATTTCATACTATTAGTGTGATAAGGTGAGGTGTTTCTCATTTTTGTTTTATTGAAATGATCCATTCAACTCATTTAATGATTGAGAAATTGGCTGGCAGTAACATATCAAGAACATGTGCCTGTCTCTGACTGCAGAGTTTGTTAATGTAAGGAGGGATTGTAGACAGTGTAACATGGAGGTCCTATTCAACTGATAGACTTTGCCTCAGTTTATACATATAAGTATGTGGGAGAGGAGAGATCCAGTTCACAGAGGTATTAAGTTAGGAATTGGACTAGCACATTCTCTTCTATATTAGTACCGTTAAGACAAAATAAAAAATTTCAATAGGTATCCTGTTACTATAAAAATCCATTAATTTTAAGAATATCATCAGTCTCATCACTGATTATCTCGTATGTTATAAATTCATTACATTGTTTTGATATGTAAGTAATAAAACTTTTAATTTGACGTATGTTAAATTAGAAAAGTTTAGTGACAAAATTATTTTTCTGTTTTGCTTTGGTTTTTATAGAGTAAATTTAAAACAGTTATTAAAGTAAATAATCCGATCATTTCACGAGTATATGTTTCAAAAATAGGTAATTTAAGGTATTAAATAAAATAAGCGAAATAATATTAGTATGAATGGCAGAAGTCTTTTTATATTTGATACTAACACACAGGGTCGGGTAGTTTGGAGAAATCAAGCAAAATCAAAATTATTATTTTTTATTTTGTACAAAGCGGGATTTATAAAAAACGAAAAGTTTTGTAAACTGGATATGTATGTAATATATAGGTTTAGTTTACAAAATGTATGTAATATGTATCTTTTTACATCTACATACTATGGTTTACTAAATGGACTCAAACGTCTTTCAACCACGGAAGTAAGTCTTCCATCCACGCCTAAAGTCTCATTTCAGACATGAGTGCTTTTTAAAATACATAGTATGTCTCTATATACATAGATTGCATGATAAAATCTAACACTAACAAACTTTTTTGAAATGAGCAATGATATAAGCTTATATAACCTTGAAAACTTTTGTATTCCTTCTAGTACTTACTTATAGGATCTAGTACCAAAAGGATGAAAAGTACCCTTCCTACCTATACAAGTTCCTTACATATGTGTTATTATATCTATTAATGTATAGACTAGCTCTTCAATTGCATATTATTGTGGAGTGTCTAAATACACACATTAATTTTTTTTTAATAGTTGAACCAATATTTTCTAGGACTTTAAAAAAAGTCCACAGAAAAATATCAAATCTCAAATAATTTTTTGAATTATGCATTGCTTCAGACTGCGTTTTACATTCAGGAAAACATAAATTCAAGGCTAATGAAGGCCAAATAAGCTTCAATAACAAATACATTTTTAATTATTTACATATATGTTTGTGGTTTGAAGAATCTGCAACATTTATGAACCATGATTTTGATGTATAGTAAAAATGAATTAAACAACATTATCAGTAATCTTACTTTTTTTATATTTTATACTCTCTAAGCAATAAAACTGGATTATAACTAAGTGGGTGTTCAAATGTATTTTTCCCACAAAAATAATTCCTATGTAAATAAAAAATATACTTATGTATCAATTTGAAACAAACAAACAAGAAATATGATAACAAAATCAATTTTTATTTATAACAAAATAAACAATCGTTATTGTTTCATGAATATTTTATATAATTTCTATTCAGGCCTTAAGTTGATTTGAATTGTCGAGTAAAAGAGACTTCCCTACCTCTAAATCCTTTTCTAAACAATAAACAAAATTCTCAAAATTTAATATAGAAATTTAAATATTTATTGGAAAGCAATATTAGTAATAAATCACTTCGAAACACAGATTTATGGCCCAAATAAATTCCCTTGTAAGTTTTCTAAAAACGTTTTTCTTCTTTTAATAAAAATGTATATATCTATATACATTTAGAACAGTCGACGAAAAGCTTCCCCACACATCTTCTCCTACCTTTCACTAATAAATATACAAATATTATACATGTTTGAAATCCTCAAATATCAAAAATTAAAAGATTTAAGCCCGATTTTATTGTTTTTGTGATGCTTTTTGTGCATCAATTTCTGGTTATGTGGACGATCCCACGAATTTATTTTTATAAGCAAAGTGTGGTTAAAATTATGTCTTTGGTTTAATTGCGGAGGCAAAAAAATGGTATTTTGTAAAAAAGTTTTTCAAGGGCCCTTAACAAATATCTCAAAATTAGATTTTGGGATTTTTCTGAAGTTTTAGAAAAACGAAAATTGAAAATGACTAATTTAAGATGCATAAAACTTTGCATGAAAACTCATATGATACCTTCAAAATGGTTCTACATGCTCAAATAACTAAGATATGAACGTTTTTGTGTCTACACCTTCAAGGCCATATTAAAAAAACAAAGAATAAAAGTTAATAAAATAGTGAATATTGTTAATTAAAATATCTACTTATAATATTGAAGCATTAGATATGTATATCTGGTTTAAAATCCAAAGTGTCAAAATTAAGTTTTGCATTCAAAACCAGAATGAAAACCTCTTGCAAGGGGAGATAATTTATCTTTGAGTACTTTTTTGACATTAATAAAGTTGGCATAATTTTAAACACTGCTTTTGAAGATCTATATATTGTGGTGTGAATTATTTCTTAAAGTATTTATACATGTACTATGCTTTATTTGAAATGATTTATTAAATTAAGAATAAAGGAGGTGGTGATGAATAAAAAAGAAGGGAAGAAGAATCAAGAGACAGACTCAAATATTGGCATATACTTTAGCTTCAGCTTAACAGGTTTACAGGTGCTAAAGTTTCTTTTGTTCTTTTTTGCTAGTAAGCTGGAAGAAATAAGATACAGCAAAAATAGATCCCTGACGTAGTTACTGATGTGTTGAGAACTTTATCAAAGGAAACATGATAATATGGTTTCATATTTTTCAACATCAAATGATATCTTTTACTACCCCTAACTACAAATTATCCTTAAGCTTAACAATAGTCATGATAAAAGTAAAACAATGTGGCTCCTTGCCTTTAGATTTAGTCATCAATCATAATACACAACCCCAGTGACTTTTACATTTATCCATTTATATGTCTTCAAATTTGTTTTCCATTAAAAAGTTATTCATGTGTTGTTTTTTCTAAATAAAAATAATTTAAAACTAGGACTTTTGTTGTCAACCTCTAATTCACTTGAAAAATAAAAATATAATATACAAATACAAAGATTTTAAATGAACAAATTCTATACTGGGAGCGCGCAAAGGGATCTAACATACTTATAATTAGTATAGTAACATCCCTTTCTGCAACATTTAACTATTGATATACTTCAACTAAAAATCATTTTTTTATGAAAATCATTAATTAGATGTTTTTTATAATCAACGCAGAGGAAAAAAAGAAGGCTTTTTGATCAATTGACCTTCACCCCAAAAATTTTGAAAATAATATGCACCTAGTTATGTATAAGGCTTTAAAAGTAAGGTTACTGTAGACTTTTGATACATTTTGTTATTTATTTCATGTACATATGTGTCTATGCATACTTATATTCTCTTTCTCTTCTTATAGATCTAATTAGCTATGGTTCCAATATTAAAGATGATTCTATGTATGTATATTAATACATCTTGAATATAAGGAAAAACCTTGGTTAATTTATTTTTATAATAATAGTACTTATTTTTATCAATTTTCCCTTAGGAGTTCTCAACATGAAAAATAAAAAACTAATAATGGGAAAATATTTATTAGATCCAAAAATAACTCAGGTGTTTCTTTTAAATTATTTGTTTTTTCCCTCATTTTATGTACTCCAATTCTTTGAAAATATAAGGATGAATCTTTCATTTTCAATAGAATACAAATTTACTTCTGTAAGAAATAGTTCAGTCCTTGATAACCGTTGATATATGTTGATATGTTGAAATATGTTGGGTCAAACCCATCTATATATGGGACATATCAATAGATAAATTAGTACTTAAATATTAAAATTGATGGCAATTTTCCGTAAATGCAAATTTTCCAGGGAACAATCCTCTGCACACCGGTTTTGACCTTTACACTGCATCTCAGGATTGAATGATCCTGTATAAATGTAAACCCGTATTTGGAATTAATATAAAGTTTAAGAGGCAATGAGTCAATTTTAATTTGGTTTTATGGTTGTTGTTTTTTCATTTACTCAAAAAAGTCTCAAACCCATAAAAAGTTTAGGAATGCTAGAATATATATATATAAAGTTTCGAAGAGCAGATTTAATAGGAAAAAAATTACAGATTCGTAGTCAACGAGTCAAACACAACAACATATAATTAAAACAACATTAATTTTGAAAAAGTAATATTTTGTTCACTTTAGTTTTGAATAAAACACAATTATCCAATTACTTTGAGTTGGGATTTATATAATATAAGATAATTAATATGCCAGATTACTATATAGTCACATGAGGAATTAATTAATCTAATTTATTAAAAATGTTATTTTCATCTATTAATTTTCTTTTTATAACAATATCAGGTTCGTAAGAAAGAACAAAAACTACGATTTAATAAAACATTATTCCATACACTTCTTTTCTTGGTTGATGGATGAATACAAATTAAGCAGAAAAAAAATGTAGGTATGTGCTTTTTTTAAGTCCTCAAAATTTATTTATCTAAATATATATTCCCATATAAATATTATTTCCTTATAAATTGACTCTTTTTTATTTTACATTTTTATACTTACAGGTAGAAACATGATCTAAATGATTCATGAATGATAAAATATAATAAAATGTCTTTTAAGCTTTAAAAAAAAATAAATCACCTTTCAATTTCTATTGATATAAACTTGTACTATAAATTTATTTCAAATATTTTTACATAGTTGTTGATAAATGAAAAAAAACTTCCATTAGCAGTAAAATATGTTTATATTTTAAGCATACATAATATTCATTAATAATCTAGTTACATATTTATTTTGACAATTTATAAAAGAATACAATTTTTTTAATGTGATTTCATTGTATGTACAAACTATATTTTTCTTTGTTCACGTTTTGACTTATTTCAATACTTTCATGAGATCACTACACCATACGTATATATTAAAAAAATATTTAATCAAAAAGGTCAAGTAATTTCTGAATTGATAGGGGGCTCAACCTTTAAATTGTTTCCTTCTTCCAACTTATCCTTCATATTTTTAATTTCAACATGATTTATTGTTTCATACTTTTCAAAAGCGGTTTGAGGTCTATACTTGTGTTTACTCTTAAATTTACCTTCAACTATCCTAATAACGTATAAAGGAGTATTTAAATGTAGACATTGGAAACTTGAAATTGTTGGTTTATAGGTGTAGGTAATATCCATAGCTTAAAGACATATTTCATATGACAAGAGTACTTTTTCAAAAAGACATTTATATTTAGGTTTATAATATAATATGCAATTCAAAAAATATACTTTTAATTTATATTTGGACCTCGAAAAATATTTGAAAAACAAACAAACATTGGACACTTATTTTATGCTTTAATATAGAATAGATCAAACTGAAAAGCTATAATCATCCTAGATGTAATCTATTGTTTCTAACACAATCTCCTTGGAACTTATAACAAAAAACAAAACAAAAACTCGATACAATGCATCAAAAATCAACAATGCACAAAAACCCTATTATGATCATTACTCACCTCAAGGTTTAGTAACGAACCAAAAGTATACATGAAATTTATAAGTTTGATAGGGATAGTATGTGCAAATATTATATTGTCAAGTCATTTGTAAAAATAAATACAATAACAACTTAATGAGATTGAAAAATCTAGACTTATAACTATATAAACTAAAATTCACATAGTTTAACTATTAGTTAAATGGTACTTAATATGATTTTTTTATAAGTTATACATTGAGGAGTTCCTTGCGAACACTACTAAATAACCTTAGCTTTGCCAAATTAATTAGTCTCAAAAGAGACACTCGAAAGTATTTTTTGTTGATTAAATATGGTATTTTTTTTTTCGATCCATATTTAATAATATATATAGCATATGATATTAAGAGGCATGATATTGATAAATATGGTTAATAAAGATAATTTTGTAGGAATGTAGTTTAGATGATGAAAAATTGAAATGAACAAAAATTATTTTCTTATGACCAATTATATCCTTGACTTACTTACATAGGTATACCATGAAAAAGTAACATTTAATCATAAAGGAAAAAACAATTTCCTTTATAAATCCTTTTTATATCTTTCTCTGACAAAAATTGTAGAACTTAATAAAAAAAGACTTTTATTGAGAATGTGCACAATTACTATTAAAATACTTTTGCATCACCGCCAAATTTCTAGAAATAAAATAAATTATGAAGGTTATCTATATACAGTTCTGTGAATTATGAAAAATACAAATACTATGAAGATACTATTCAATCTATAAAATAAAAGGAAAATATTTCAATGGACTGGTTACAAAAACTGGATTTTTACATACATAGATATAACCATTCGTATGAGGGCACAACAAATTTGTAGCAGAAGGAATGGATATTTAATACTTGCCTACGATAAAATTATAAAGATATTTATGAATTTTTTGATATGTTTATGGTTCTATCGGGAAAATATGTATAGATGCAACGATAGAGTAACGATTTATCTATCTCCCAAACAATATATATAAATAAATTATTTGAAATGAATTGTGTAATCAATAATAATGCAAAAAGATGAACCAATAAATCCATTGAATTTCCTCACCATCATTTTTTTTTTTTTTTGAATAATTATTTATGATACATATTACTATAAATTTAATTAACAATTACTCATTACATCAAATTCTTTTTCCATACACAGACAACGAAAATAAAATGTAATGAATTAATCAACACTCTACCTACTATCTAAATGAGTTACCTTGAAGTAATAATGATATAAAGACTCTTTCTTAATGGACTTCTAACACTTTTACACAAATATAAAAGATAAATTAGGATTAAAGAATAAAAAAAAATTAATACCATTTTTCTTCATGGCGAGTCCTTACATATAAGTCTAATACAAAATTTAATATACTTTAATTTTGATCATTACTTATGATCTAAAAAATGCAAGGACACAAGTTTTTTTTTTCACCAGATATATAAATATAAATATTCATTATTTTGTATACAAAATTATTCATGGAGTAATTTTACAAATATATGCACAATATACTCAAAGTTGTGCAATTTTTTTTTTCAAGTATCTGCATATTTTATTTTGCTATGTGCATGAATGCTCAAAAATATGTACAACTATACCTACATTGCTATTCAACAATATATCTTCATAGTAACTTTATTTTAAAATAACCATTGAAACATTCTTTGAATTGTTGAATAAAAATTTATAATGGCAAGCATTATTTCGTTAGAGACAAATTTTTAGACTTAGGATTGAAACCAGAATAAATAAGCATAAAATACATCAAAGCTATAGCAAAAAAAAAAATAAAAAAAAAAAAAAAATGGTCAATACTTTCGGTATTTAAAAAAATGAAAGATTGATTATTTGAATGGTAAGTAAAAAATGAATCAGTTTTATAAGAAGCACCAAGTTATTTTCCATATTTTTACAATAACTGTCATGGAAATGGTAAACTCAATATTCATCAAAAATATACATATATGTATTATTTATTTGAATGAATTTTCCTTTAGGCTGCATACTATGATTCTTTTTAAATTCAAATATTTTTCCCCCCTATAGATATGAGTTAATCTTGAATACATAGGTTAAATAAGAAAGTTTATAAGGTAATATCAAAAAAATGTGCAAAAATTTTAACACAAATCAATCACAATTTTTTATTTTCGTGATGGATCTATTAATAACAATTTCAAGTAAATTAAATTTAGAAGACGTTGCAAATAAAAGACACATTTTTTATATAGTACATACTAGTATTTTGACGATACCAAACTTTTTGTACCGATTCTGGCACCAAAATTGGTATTTGTATTTCAATTATTTTTTGACAAGAAAATATCTAACAAAAATGTTATCAATGACAATGAATTTACACGTACTTACATGAGGGCCTGTAGTTGTTGTTTTTTTAGTTCTGAAATTTGATGACTTTTTAAAATAAAAAATAAATTTTTAAATAAAATACATTTATGAATGCGTAGTGATGCTTCAAGTACTGGTTCCAATTCTAATTTATGTTGCTACCCTTTTCAATGCGTTGTTTCCCTGATGCTTCTATTGTACTGGTATACCAAAAAACATTATATGTACACCTATATAAACAAATTGGTTATAGGAAAAATAAGAACCATGATGAAAAGTTTATACGGTAACAAATTTTATAAGGAGGAAAACTTTTTTTTAAAACTAGTCATCAAGTATATTCTAAGAAAATAAATATCTATGAAAAGGAATTTATGTATTCTAATCAGAATTTATACAATTTTTCATCAAATAAGACAAATATTATTTTTAATATTCTTTTGGTGCTACATTGATCTTTTATTTTTAACAAATATTAAAATGAATTTTTTTTTTTTGAAAAAGGATGTACATTGATATTTTCCTATGTCTATTTAATCAAAAATAGACACATTATAAAACCATTTAATTTATTTTTTGAATAAAATACACCCAATAATTCTATTTTATGTGAAGGATAGTTCATATAAATTCAAAAAATACACAACTTTTACAGTTTCATATATTTAACAGTATATAACGTATATATTATATACATATATGTGTACATATATAATGATAGTCCTTCACAAATTTAATTATTTTTTGGATCCCCCCCCCCCTCCCTTCTCTTCACGAAAAAAATACTCTGAAGATTGACAAAACAATGAAAAAGTTACCTTGGAAAACCCATTAATGTATCTCCTATTCAGAACACCCATAAATATTGGCTATCTCAAAACAGAAAGTGTCACTTCCTAGGAAGTGCGAATTAATGAGAAAAAATATAAGGTTCTTTTATGTAATTGTATAATATAAATATGTTACTTAAATTATATCTAAAGGCCAAAGAAAAGAACACAAAGGAATTCATAAAGCCCATTATAATTTGTTACTACATAATAATTATTAATAAAGTAAAATAATATAGGAAGTACAAGTTAGTTCGGGCCGTTTTTTATTTCAGAATGAAATAAATTATCAGATTAATCAAAGTATTGTCCATTGCTGGATAGTAATTTTTTCCACCTCTCAGGCTGTTTTTGAGTTACATTTTGAAAATATTTCTCATCTTTTGAGGCGATCCAAGTTAAAAGCCAATTTCGGTCTAAAACAATCCTTATTAATAGATGTTAGACCTTTTTTCATATATATGTACATATATTTGCCGTGCCTATTTTTACTCAATTTACTCATAATTACTTATACTCAGGGCTGAACTTCGAGTGCACCCCTGAAATGGGATTTGTTTTGAGCAGGCTGAGTTATGGTTCATTTCTGTGCCCCCTGGTCACACTGTGCAAAATCCTTCTTTTTTTTCTTCTTCTTCTTTCTGATCTCAACTTAAAAGCCATAATAAACGAACTGTTTCAATTCAGACACAAACCAAAGTTTAAATCTTATTTCAATATTAGTATTATTTGCGATTTATTGGAAATATAAATAAAAAAATCCTTGAATAGTTAATATATCAGAACTGTTTGTTCAAAAGGCACAGCAGCATATTATTTCTTTAAGGACAGACCTGTCTATCAAGCATGTAACATGTCAGAGCCTTTACAAACAAGTGTACATACAATGCATATAACATATATGTGCTTATCGGATAAGTTTATATTCATTTGTGCTTGTCAAATGCATAAATAGTTGTTTGACATATATCTTATTATAACTTAATCGTTTTTGTTACACAAGTTTCTTTTAAATTGAGTATATGTATATTGGAAAAAAAGAGGGGAAAAAGGATCATATTTGCAATTTTGCGAAATTGATTATATATTGTTTTACTCAAGTTTAATAAATTATGTTCTTAAATATGTGTGTAAGTGTACGTATTTGCACACTTTTAAAGATAATATAATTTAAGTATTTTTGCATATTATGTAAATCATTTTTTTACTTAATCCACTACTTGCCTATGATCTGACGAAATACAATTTAAAAATATATTTAGGAAAAAACAAAATTTTGCTATAACTGAATTTCAATGTTCCTTCTTACTCTTCAAACACGTCATTTATGCTTTTTTTCAATTGATTTTTTGTAATGAATTAATAATTTAATAATTACACCCAAAATTTAAGGTCATAAGTAGTTCTTAGCTAATTTGTATCTAATTTCATAAGTGTAATTTTTATGCAGAGTTTTCAAGGTGATGATTTACTTTGATTTTTTTACTTTATTTAATTTTATATAATATTTTTTTTACATAATCACACAATGATTCAATGTTCACCCTAATGTAAATAGACTAACTTGAAGGAATACTTTAGATGAACATCATTTCTTTTAAGTTTTTTTTATCTTTATTTAACAACTTAAAGTACTTGAGCTGATTATGTTTGCAAAAACCGTTAATCTCGTCAAATTAGGTAAATGTACGCATATGTATGTATTATAGGCAATAGGAACGGAATATTAAACACAGTTAAGAATAAAATGAGACTAAATAATGTAACTAAATTAGTATATTACATAAATAGTAGTACTAATTATTTTGTATAGCTCTTTATACCGAATCAAAGTCTTTGAGTAAGCCGAGTGACATAATATATGCATATACATACAATAAACCCCTTTCTATAATTTAATTTTATTATCATCAAAATGCCTAAACGTATATGTGATTTAAAACATAATAAAGATTTAAGTTGTTATTAGAGTAAAAATAGAAATAAAGATGATATATGTAGAGGAGAGTTGATACACTTTTTGTTTTTTCTTGCAGAAGTGCTAAAATATAGATTAGTTTCCCCTGCTGATTGTTGCAAATTGATACATTGCAATATGCACCATTTTAAAACAAAATGGCTTTTTTCATTTTTAGAGTATGCTTCTGTCTCTTTTGTCTCTGGTTATTTTGTGTAGTAAGTTCATTGCATTTTTAGACTAGCAGTATACTATTGTGAACTATACTACTTCTAAAAATGAAAAAGGTTCTTTTTATGTAAAAAACAATAGAATGATAAATATTATTATAAATAAATGTTATAAAAAGGTATAATTTTATAAACACATTACTTTGATTTTGATTATAAAATGGTGCATATTGCAATGTACCAGTTCTCCCCCCTAATAGGGAGAATTGACACCTTTGACAATTTTTCTAAGAGTCTCTATCTTGCACACTTTGATATATCAATTGTGTGTAAAATATTGATTTACAATTTGCAACAATAAGGCAGGTGGAAATAATGCAACAAAAAGCAAAAAGTGTATCAACTCTTCTTCCTTTCCCTTACAAAACGTTTATTAATTGAATCTAATAAGAAATTCCTTTTCAGAAATTTTGTATACGGTTTGATTTTAATTGACGGTTCATATCACTACCAAAGCTTCATTTTTTAAATACTATCATCATGACTACTATTTTGACGGAATTTCAGGAATGCTTTATGGCCTACCCATGTTGTGTAAAGGTCAAGGCTATCATCTTTTGTTGAAGATGGGAAAAATTATACAATCATGGGTTAACCCTCCTAATATTTACTACTACCTACCTACATCTAAATATGTACACACGTGAAAAATCCCGTTCTATTTGTTTTCTTATTTTTATACCTTGGTAAAATATTCTTACATAAGAGCTAAATGCTCATATCTGACAACTTATAGTAGTGAAAACTTTACTCCCTATAGCAAAATAAGTTTTATAATTTAAAAATAAACAAATCTTTAATCCTAATAAGTCTACGTAGGTACTTAAAGAATAAACTTATATAACACATGTATATATACACATATGTTAGTATATTCTATATAGTCTATGGGTATTCAACCTTTTACCCTGTAAGGGACACATTGGTACTCAAAATAAATATTTTCAAATTAACTGAAAGGGTATCTTATTCCTTTATCAAATATCCTTTATATTATATTTGAACTAAAAATATATGCATATACAGAGTTAGAGGGGAAAATATACATACATACATAAAGTGCAATAAGTCTACAACGCGTGAAGGTATTGAAATTTTAAAATAACGTTACTATGAGCATTGTTTTGTATACAAAGGAAAAACAAAAATACTGTGAGAATTGCTTCGTTCGGAATGAATTAAGATGGGCTTACAATACAACCTAAAGAGACATGTCATGTCACAAAGCTTCATCAAGGTAGAATTCAGCGAGCGTCGTTAGTTTTACAATTTTTGGACGTAAAGAAGGGGCCCATCCCTTCTTTACCTGCAAAAATGAATAACTTTTTAACTGAATAAATATTTGTACATAGCATGGATCAAACTGTTGTATTCAAAGATGGGCAAAGAAGATCATGTGTATGAAAGAGAAAAGTAAAGAATATACAGACGTTAACCCAGAGTCCAAGGAGTCAAGTGGACGTTAGCATATTTTTTACTCACGTTAGGGAGCTTAAAGACGCGTGATGAAATAGCGCAGCCCGACGCCTCTCCTTTTATTGTTTTAATTTATCGTGTAAATCCACATTTAAAATAGACATATATTGAAATAATACTGCTTCCCAACTGACATGATCGACGTTCGCTGGGATGACCTCTTTTTTACATCTCTATAAACTTTGAGAATATAAAGTGTGGGTGAAAAATACGGGTAAAGTTTCTAGAATACACGTTTTAAGATTTAGCTAATATTTTATAAATGGAATATGATTTAAATAGAGAGTACACAGTTATCATGTCATGTTATTCCAAGGAATGCATCAGGCATATCCAAAGTCTCCAGGTTGAATGTCCCTACTAAATGTATGTTGTATATGTTGAAAAAATATATTTTGGTCCATTATAAATTCATGTTAAGCAAGCAATATTTGACTTCTCCCATGAAACGTTGTCCTTGAGTTTTGATTTTCACCTTGTATGTACATACATATGTAAGTTCATTGTACATATTATATTTATGTATAGTATACATCAAAAAGAATGAATAATCACTTGTCTTTCCTGTATCCTACAAAATATGTCCTGCCTTCTTAATCAAAGGCCTCCCCATAAAAAAAAAAAAAACCAACAACATCATCAGTTCAAGTTTTCAAAAACACAAATAATATGTATATCAAGGACGTGAGAAGGATCGTAAAATATATATTTTTGCAACTATACATATGTATATACATACACCTATGTATGCCTTAGTAGATACATGCCTATGGTTTTTCAGTTCCTCATTTCAGGTTGGTCATCCAAGAGTTCATTGCTTCTTCTTATTTCTTTCATGTTGATTTAGCACGCCTTATGTACAAACCTACATATTGTATGTTTATAAATATATTATGTAGAAGCGTTGTTAAAGACTATTAGTCTACTCCTTCAAATCTGGAAAAGGATCCATGCATAAACTACCTACAGACAGACAATAGATGCATTTCATCAATTAAAATGGTAGTTTTATATTTTAAGTGTTAAGAACTTCAATATATTTTGTAAAATTAACTTTTTCGTTCCATTACATAAAATAATTACATTCCTTTATGTCTTTAATAACTCTATAGGTATGATGAAATATATATATATATATAACTATTTACATATTTTTTTTTGCAAATGTATAATAAGTGTGACAATATACATAAAATAAAATAGTTTACACTCCAAGGGATTTTCGTAAGTATCAAAGAAGAAAAAGAAGACGACAAAAATTAAATTATAAATCAAAAAATCTTTACATAATATTTCTTTGTTGAAACTTTTGTCCAAATATATAAATTCTATTAGAAAATAATCACAGTTCTAAAACATATTCCAAAGATGAAATGAAAGGTATGTGTGTCACCATACTCTGTCAATAGACATTTAAAAAAATACACAACTATTGCAAAACTAATAGTATCTTTGTTTTTACTCATTACAAACTCCTCAATTAAATTTCAATTTGTATATATGAGTCAACTACTCTCTAGAATTAAATTAATTGAAATAAAAGTTGTTTAGATCAATAAAGTTATAATTTATTAGAGAAAAAAATTAAATGCATTTTTATCTACAATGTCTTAGACTCTTTTAAAAGTTCCTTGAAATTAATAGACAATTTTTTTATATATTATGAGAGTATCATCTATCCTTGGGTATTAATTTGTATTTTCAAAGAATTTTTTGCTGTTGCTTTCCTGTCATATAATGCAATACTATATGTATTGAATGACTCATGGGTAAAAGTAAAAAGGGCTTTGAAAACTTTAAAGGATTTTACATGTTTAAATTAGATGTTACAAACTTCATTGTTCAATACTTTCATAGACAATAGAAATGCTTAATTTAAAATAGAGTAATAAATTGGCTAAGTCAGCAATTATTTATTCTTCCTTATCCATAGCTTTTTTTGCCCGTTTTGATTTCTTCTAGAACGTAAAATTAATTGTTTATCCTTCATTTTTTTCCCTATAGAAATGATATGCACAATTAGTTATTTAATAAGTTAGCCCTTACTTCCTTATGAGTAAAAACTTCCTAAAAATCAACACATAATATGACTACCAAAAATTTTCGGCTTTTGTAAAAATAAGTAAAATTGCAATAATATCTATTATTCTTCAAAAATAATGTACACTGAATAGAGGTAGTATTAAAAAAAATATGTTAAAGATACATGAGTTTATTTTTAGATCAAGGTTATCAGTAATCAGGTACTCTGCTAAAGAAGGTTTCCTCCCTTTCCTGTTTTTTTTTTCGTGACTTGAAAATATAAAGAGATTGTTGTGTTGTAGAACAAATTTGTGTGTATTTTTTTTTTTTTTTTGTTTCTTTTCCTCTATCTAAATATCCATCCATTATTTGGCAATAAAAGAAAAATGTTACATCCTCATTAAAACATTTAAGTAAATGAACCTACTTATAATATTCATAGTTCTTCATAATTGATTTTATTTTTTCTATAGGGGAAACATGGTTTTAAATACCTCAACTCTTACTATAGAATTTACGTAAATAACAAAGTTATTTATTTACCTACCAAAATGTACATATTTAACTTTCCTAAGTCAATTGTTGTCAAATTGTATCGTATTTCTTATATTAAAAAATTGTAATTCATTTTACTAAAAGTAAAACTTAAGAAGTTTATTTGAAGTAAAAAATATTTATAGTGCATTTGGAAGAAGAAAAAAAGCTTTTATGTAATTAGTTCTTTGATTATTATTTTTTTTTTTTTGTAAAAAGTATACAAGAATTTGAAAACTACTAATTGTACAAATATTATTGTATAAATCTGTTCATGGATTGTCATCTTTTTTCGGTGATATATAAATATTAGAATAAACCAATGAATACTTTGTCTTTTATATGTGTATTGAAATTATATTTAAAAAAATAGATCACTATTGATTCATTTCTTCTGATGTTTGTCAAAAAATATATATATCAGCCTGATATATTTAAAAATAATCAAATTTTTATATTATATGTATGTATGTAGTTTATTTATACAGGTATTCAATCAATTTTTTTTCCAAAACATCCATAATGATAAAACCATACAAAGATACTATAGAGCAGTGCTGCCCAACCTTTTCCGAACATGGCCCGGATTTATGAAAAAACGACGCCAGTGGGCAGGACTCACATTTCTAGTCTTACATTCATTCTTTAATAAAACTACTTGAAATGGTTTGGATTCCGCGGGCCGGATTCTAAGGCTTCGTGGGCCGGATCTGGGCTGGGGGCCGGACGTTGGGCAGCACTGCTATAGAGCATCAGCAGTGATGGAAACAACAATGTTATTAATGATGTAACTTTTTTCAGTAAGGGGGTAACTTATTTGCTTACTACTGTTTCAGTTAAAACGCCGTTTTGTAAAAAATAATTTTTAAAAAATGACCGTAAAATAAAGAACTTTAGTTTTAATAATTCCATAGTTTTCATATCTAAAGGTCTTGTTTCTCATAATTTATGCTGTATGATATCAATTTAAACTTTGCAAGATTTACATCTTAGGACAAACTGGCCCCTGATGAGGCAAAATGCATGAAGTGGCAGGAAATGTAAACTTTACAAAAAATATATTTAAAATTATGAAACTTTTAGCTTTCTCAGGGCTGTGTTTTCAAGAATTTTATTTATTTGAGGAAGATGTCAGCACTGAAATTGCCCCATTAAACTTCATAAATATATATGTACTACAATTTTAGTTATTTTTAAAAATGAGTTCTAAATTCCTTTTTTCTAAGGAGTATGCTGACAATTTAAAAAATAAAAGGTCTAGTTTCATAACATATACTATTTTATGAGAATAAAAAATTTGGACACAGGTTTTTATCGTGATCATTATAATAATATATATAATTTCCTAGTATGAGAAATAAAAATGACCTTCTCGTCATTACAATATTGGAGCTCTTGCTCCTACTACTATAAATCTAAGGAACTGAGAGGCTAAACCTCTTTGTAACGATTGAAATTAGGTACATACATACACACAATGTATGTACCATCAATTAAAATAAAACACATTTATAGCATTCAGGAAGTTTGTAGATTCTGCAGGCCAATATTAGTGCGTATTCTTCTTCATTTTTACTTCATTATTTGTTGCTTCACATCAAGGTAGAAAAAAATACATAAGGCAACAAAGGTAAAAATATCCTGAAGGTATGTATAATTATCATTTGCCGACAAGTTTGAAATAAAAAAGTTTTGCCTAAAAACATTTTTTTTAAAGCCATTATATTTCCAGATAAAGACAAAGTGTATAATTTTTTTTAGGAACCTTTTTACTTTATGTTATACCATGTGCAAATAATACCAGGAAATTTGAATTTAATTTTTTTTTGGGATTCTGATAGTCATAAATATTTTTGTTTTTAAGTTGGCACACCTGTAACTGATTGTGCCATATATCACGTATAAATATTTATTAATGTTTGAGAATCGAGTCGTACTTTTGTGGTACAGCTAAAATATAATTTTTCGTTTTGTTAAAATGTCGAAACGATAATTATTAACATTCAATTAAGAGAAATGTTGTTGAAACGAAGACAGTTTAAATGAATGTTACAGACACATTATATTTTTAAAATTTTGAGCATCCATGGTTTACCTCTCAAGATACATATGTTGTTACTCAAGAAATCGTTCATTTGATTTTATATTTTAATATCATCTAAACTCAGGAGTTTTGAGGGGCTACTTTTGAGGGAGATGAAATGCATTTTGATGATTAAATAAGGATTTTTGGATTCCCGATATTTTTTGCCCATAGTAGTAGAATGAGGGCTAAACATCTGTTGACTTTTTTTTTATGTAAAAAAAAAAGGTGGAATGGGTAACTTTAGAAGACAAAATTGGAAAAAAAATACATTATTTTCATACCAATGGAAGGACAATAAGTAACTAGTTTTTATTTATATCTATTTAAAATCTGAAAAATCAATATGCAGATCTGAAATAAAATGGTCATGTGTTAAGTTTATTATCTGAAATGATCTTTGTCAAAATGCATGAAAAAAATATGGGCAAGTCCTATTAAATTTTATTTTGATGATTCATTTTATTAATTTACGTAGTAATTGGTCTGACCTATTATTATGATTTTCAATGATTATTGTTTGTCTGCTTTATTTTATTTTTTTGTCTGAATAAAACAAACCTTTATAATTAAAATTCGTATGTACTAGAGCTCTATAATAAAAATCAAGGTGGGCAAAATCTCTAGTATGAAAATGAGTCAGATGTATAGTTATAAATTTTCTTTTTGAAAAAAATGCAACTATGGCTTATAGTTAACTGAATTTTAAGTATGTTCTGTCCTATAGAAATGTATTGTTTAATAGATATACAGGGGTGACCAAAAGTCTTCAACCTCTATGATTTGGTACCTAATATTTTGGCAGTAAAGTATCCAATCTGCAATTTGATCAATTACAAAACATTCTGGGCTCAATTCTTCTCTTCTGATATAAAATGAAAGTGATTCAAGTTATTTTTATTAGTTGAGATACACCACCTAAGAAAAGCGGTAGAAAATCTATATTGTCTTGGTAAATCGTACCTTCAAATATTGTGGAATTTGAGACCGTCAGAAGAGACTGGAAACATTTATTACGAGCCAAGAAGTGGACGCCCAAGATCCGCTTGTAATCCGAAAAATATCTGGTATGTTAAAGCAAAAATATACAGGAAGCCCTACAGATCAATGACAAAAATGGCAAAGGAGATCAATGTGTCAAGAACTTTGATAAATCGAATCATCCAGAAGCACCTAGGAATGGTTTTCATGAAGTTTCGTTAGAGTCAAAATTTCACTGATGATGCACGGATGAAACGGTTTGAAAGACGTCAAAAGTAATTTGAATTTTACAAACGGAGAGTAAATACTATCTTTTCTGATGAGGAGAAATGGGACCTGGATCAAAAGTTCAAACAGCAAAAAGATCGAATCTTGACCTCCTTATCAAAAGATGTATCCTTAGACCAAGAACTATTCCACAACGGATTAATAGTCAATCCCTTTTGGTTTGTGCAGGGATTTCAAGTTAAGGAGAAAAGCTGCCTTTGGTTTTTATCCTCAAGGGCTTCGTATGAAGACGGGTGATTACATTTCATTTGTTTTGGAGCCTGTGATCATCCCTTGGTTTGATGTCAACTCATATAAAATGATTAAGGTGACCTTTCAGCGGAACGTAGCTCCAATACATACCAGCAATCAATTTCAAAAGTGGCTTAAAGCAAATTCCTGTTCAAGACCAATCTCTGAGTCCATATCCTAACCACCGCGACTACTTTGTGTAGGGTTATCTCGAGTCGAAGGTAAAAACTTGTCAATATTCAAAATTGGAAGATCTCCAAGCCACAATTGAGTTGGAATAGGGAAACTTCCGAAATCCATAGTTCGTGCTGTGTGTAAGGCATTTCAATCTTGTCTCAGGGAGATAGTCGATAAAAGAGGTGGTTATATTGGATAATACATAAAATATGGATTAAAATTTAATGAACTTTCTAAAATATTTACTTTTAATATTTTACTCTACGATTAACTTAAAAATTAAAGAGGTTTAAAACTTATGGTCAGAGTTATAAAATTATTGAATCGCATCCACTAATTATCTGCATTTTAGAAATATGTACTTGTATTTGTATCTGACAATTTCTAAATTTTGATACTCACATCCACGTTTGCATATGAAAATATCAAATTGTCAAAATTTGAAAAATAATTTCTGAGAGTTTATCTCAGGAGAATTTTGTCCTAACATCGTGTTCCTAACATTTTATTCATGACAAGTGTTGATTTCAATTGATGTATTCTCATTCATTAGTTAATGTGTTCATTTATATTCCATGTTTGTAACTTTATGGATTAATACTTATTAAAATAGCTATTTTAATAAGAGTGATTGATGTTTTACCCTTATTGTAAATGTATTATACATATAAAGCATTAATGTTTTTTTTAATCAAGAGCAAATGTTATCGACACAAAGCTACTTTACTTAAGATTTATGAAAAGATCCTTGAAGTGAGAAATAAAATTTTTCTCTTCATGGTAATAAGCTATTACCATATAATTCAGTGATAGTTTTAGCAGGGAAATTTAGCTTAAGGCTGCACTCTTCAGACATCGTTATTTTTAGACATACCAAATTTGAAATTGATAGATTGAGATTTAACCTATTGCATTCTTCATTAAAGTTCCTAAATTGAACTTCTTCATAAAAAACTCGACTATCACAGAATTTGATGCTTTACTGTGAGTGGAATAGTGAAGAATAAAAATGGTTGAATTTTTAGAACATAATATTTTGTATCATGCCTACTTCTAGAAATTTGAAAATGGAGCAGCCTTCTTGACATACAATCATTTATCTTTATACACATATGTATCCAAGTAAATTAAATAAAATAAAGAAACTCTCACACATTTCATAAATAAAGAAAGCAAAGCAAACAGAATGGTCTTTCTTCTTCGAGTGTTTGATTTAATAATAACGTTCTCTTCTCTAAACCCTATGTACCTATTCCATAATATATAGAAAATATTGAATAAAATGAAGAGCTGGATTGATAAACTAACGAGCAAGTAAACAATGTAATAATAATAATAAATAAAAAACTCTGCACGTACCTTTAAAATTATATCTTCTCAATTATGCATACATCAGAATCAAAATGCTTTTATAAGATTAAATGTTACATCTACATGGATTGAGAAATGTAATATTGAAAACACATTTTTCCTAATATAGTATTAAGGAAAACCCTACAAAAGAAACTCTTTAATATAAGTGCAATCTAAAAATAATGTATATTTTTAGTAAATGCTTTTATTTGATCTTTATCAAAATGAAGTCACCATTCATACCAATTTAAAAATATTAGTTTCCGTAAAATTAATTATTAAATATTTGTATAATCTCCCCATCGCTCATTCTAAACGTGATAACTAGGCGTAGTAGGGACATATACTTTATTTCAAATAATTTAATTTAAAGCTCAATGTATCCAGCCTTAACCCTTATAATGGCCTCTAAACGAATTCTGAAGGCAGAATTCTCACCATAACCTTGTCCATCTGCGCCCATACTGCATTGACACTGGTCCTCAGTTCATTTGTATTTGGTTGGCATGTTCGACAAGCTAGCAATATGTGCCCAGAAACAGTAGTCTAATGAGTTGACATCCGGCGAATATGACTGCCACATAGTTTTCGGCGAGGTGAACCAAATTTCAAACTTTTGAGTACGTAGTCTTTTGTAAAAAGATGCTTCTCCATGATAGTGTGAGCAGCAGCGTTTTTTTATTGCCAAGGACTTATTCCCTTCCTTTTTACAGCCCTAAACACTGTGTCTCTCAAAATTCTGAGATCCTTAGCAATGGATCTCATGGACTTCGTCAGATTGGCCATGATGGCCTCCTTTATCAACTTTGAGGGGATCTTGATGGGAGGACCTCCTCCAGGCTTTCTCTCGAGGGCCTCTTCGGCCAACAATTGTCTCTTGACATAGTATACAGTCTTCCTGTCCACACCAACCTGTTTTACAATGCTAGTTTAAGAGTGTTCCACGCAGAGGAGTTCGACAATCTTTTTTCTATTGTCTCTCTCCATCTTCTCCCAAATTTTTTTTGGTGTAAAATTATATCAAAATTGTTGTTCTGCTTTTCATGCATGGTTGATTTGTGAAAATTGACTCACTCAATCAAAGTTTATGAATCTATGTAATAATATCAAGAGTCAATGAATTTTCTAAAAAATATGTTAGATTTTATAGACGTACTAAACGGTGGTTAGTTCTTAAATTGAACAGCTGACTACTTTTGATAATGACTACATAATAAAGAATTTATGTTTTCTTTGAGCACTGCTCCAGACTTTAATAACTTCCTTCAATAATTGCCTTATAAAAATGTGAGCCGATGACACAAAATCGATAATTCTACATGAAATTCATCTTCATTATTTTAGTTTATTGTTTTAATATACATAGAGGAACTATTTATGTTTATATAAATCAAAATTTGGTACCTATGTACATTAAACTATTCTTGGATGTAATTGAATTAATTACATATGTACTTTCATACACACAATTACTACATGAAACATATTTAAAAGTATGTAAATAATTATAAAAAGTTTTTCATGATAGCACTTTAGAGCGTCCTTAATTAATACCTTAAAAATAAATTACCTTCTTAGCATTAAAATTTAGCTTTTTTTGTATAAAGATCCACATTGTAACCCTCTGTCGTTACTTTCTTTACACTAACTTTGCAAGTCCCGACATGAATACTTGCACATAACATCATATTATGACTTCTTTAAAAAGAATTTCAACTCACAAGATATTCCAAATCAATATATATGTATAAATAAACATTTTGAGCTTTTTTCATCTTTGTATCTTATCCATTTTTCCATAAAAATCTTGATTTTTTCAAATTGCAATATCAAGAAAATATAAAAGTTATTATTTCAATGACCTTGAATTTAATATTTTTGTATTTTTTTGACAAAATAAATAAACCTCATTCAAGTTGGATTCTTTACCTTTAATTTGTGTAGAAAATGGGAGTAAAATCTAATGAAAACTTGAAAAATTTGTTATTTTAAAAATATATTTTTAATTTGTTAAAAAGTTTCGTGGTCACTAATCTTTCCAATTTCGCTCGTTTTTTATTTTAATTTCAACATCCAATGTCAATTATAATGCAATACTCACTATTTCCTTTTCACAAAGTCTCGATAAAAAACTCCTAAAATATTCGAAAAAAGGTAAAAAAAAACCCTGGATGTTAAACAAATGAAAGCAAATAAGGAATTTACGTTGAAGGAGGAGGAAAAACAAAGGGGTAAAATAGAACATACATACACATGTTTTTCTAAAAAGCTGGAGTTTCCAAAGGATCCAAGAAAGTAAGGAGGAGTTAATTAAGAAACACTTTGATCAAGGTTATATTTATATATATAGTATATATATGTACAGAGTAGACATGTATCTATAAGGTCAATATTCAACAAACAAACTAAAGTTATAATATAATTTAACTCTATAGAACATCAAAAAGAGAGAAAATGTAATTCAAATTTCATCTAGAAATACACACATAGATAAATATATGTACATATGAAAACACACATCTACAACCTTATTCATATTAAGTTTACCTTTCATTATGAAGATATTTCATAAATGATTTTAGTCATGCAATAAAACTTTTTATAATTTTCTTTATAATTTATTTGTTTACGCAGTTTGTATCATTATTGATATGTCCATAGAACACTATCCAAAATCTCTTGATATAAATGTATATATTTATATTTTTCATCTTATGACCATTATTTTTAGCTAAAAGCTATTAAATAATATCAAAATACCCCTTTTTCAAATCTTTAAGGCCCTTCATTTATATAAAATAGAAGCATCCTGGTCAAAATTACAGTAAAATGCACTGATAGCTTACAAATTAATTTTTAATAAATATTTACATATTAATAACTAAAAAATATTGTGTTGGTGTGGTATCAGGTTCGCTAACTAGGGTTTCTCAGATAATTGAATTTCTGGTGGATCCCTGCAAATCAGTTTTTAAATTCCGGGATTCACAGAAATTCAGAATCCTGGTAATGATTCAACAACAAATACTAACAAATTTAAGCATTTATTTTTATATTTCAAACAGAAATAATAAATTTCTAGAATATACTATTGAAAGATCCAAAGTCTATTGGAAAGTTAAGAAAAATTAACTATTTATTTGTGATAGCTTTGATATTAGTCAATTAAGATGGTTTGTATTTATTAATAAAGACAGGAATAAAATACAAAAATATATTTACAAACTTGATAAATTGAAATACTCAATTAAATAATTAATAAAACAAAAATAATTTTGTTACCATAAATTTTGGTAATAAGTTTTTAGAAAACAAAAATGATCAATACATTGATCACATAAAGGTGTTTTCAATTTGATTACAAATATATCTACAACTGAAAGTTCCTTTTCAGACTCTATTGAAGTGGATGCTATAGTTTTCAAAGATCTTTTTGAAAATTCATTTCTCAACTGTATGTTACTGATTTTTTTAAGTACTGTAACCTAGCTCGATTCACAACAAAAAAAACAAAACTTAAATAGTAGATCATGATGAGCTCCTTTTCGGTGGAGCTGTGTGTTGTGTGATTGTGAAATACACAACTGGATTGGAAGTTGCAAGCTAAAAGTCAACTCGCACACTACCAAAATCAATATAACACTATATATTAAAAGTATATAACATCTTAAATGTACCAAAAATACATACTGCACCCTAAATACTGAACATTTGTGCCGATATGGAGTGGTTTAGAAATCATTGTGTGAGCTTTTTAGGTTAATTCTAAGCCTCCATTTTCTTTTTTCCTTTATCAATATGTTACATTAATATAACATATGATGAACCACGTGTAGACTTTAGCTAATGAAAAAGAGATAAAGAACGTATATTGTTTTAATAAATTTCCAATATTTCGGAACATTTTGGTGTTTCATTACCAATGCATGTACAGCATCATTTGCAATGCATAAATTGTAAAAACTTTAAGCTGCTTGATTCATCAAAGAGTGTTAAATCTTAAATTTAATAAATTATATATAATGAAATAATAAAATGAAGGATTTCTCAGTAATTTTCCAATAGTTGTAAAACCACGGGAAATCTTGGGATCCCGAGAGATAAACCTTTGTACTGATGCATTTTAAAATGTTACTATACTAAGTTATAATGTACATCATAAAAATATTTGGTTTTACATTAACGTAACAAATAAAAACCAGGATGAATGAATGTAAATGGTCTTAACGACATTTTCATTCTAAAAATTAGTCGATACCAAAATAGTAATAATGTGACATCACTAAAAAAATGTTAATAAGTATTTTTTATGATACATTAGGGCATCAACCTAAATAAAAAGTTGAATTAATCCTTATCAGATCACAAAAGTAACAAACTAATTTATTTTGAACATTAAATAACAAGTTAATTAATAATTCATTATTTTTCAAAAAAAAATAATAATGAACAAATCGGTAAAGCGTAACTTACGATTAGACTCAACAATTTTTATTTTAGAATTTCATATTATAAGAATATGTAAACATCTCCGTATTCAAATCCAATCTTAACAAATGGGTTGTGATACTTATTATTGATTATTATTAATTAGTTATACGAATAATATATTGTTATACTTACATAAAAGTTATACCTCATAAAATCAAAAAGTTGTTTATTGATATAAAAAATAAAAATCTATTTTTTTAAATTCCTTTTTAAAAGTAGGTACTTAAAATAAATTTAGTTAATGTAAATATGTCGTTATTGAGAATTGAGAAATAAAATAAAAAAACAGTTATCCTTATTAAAAAAGTTGCATTGTAATGTATCAAAAAGGAATATGGAGACTAGATATTGTGAGTAGATGTGCAACAAAGATTAAGAGAAAAATATGTATAATATATCATAATGTGACATGACGGCATACAAGCTGGCTGTGATGAATAAGAAGAAATTGAAAACAAAGGAGTGTTCTTACTCTAACTCGCCTATTTCATTTAGACTATAATAGGATTATTTATCAGTTATTATGAACCCCTATTCCTGCAAATTAATACTAATGAGGTTGTTTATATAATAGATAAGTATTTGAGTTTTTTGATGAGAATTCTCATGTAAGTCCGGATTTATTAAGTCAATGGTGAATTGAATTTTGGTCATACTTAACCACTCCATAGTTATAACAACATTATTATATTTAATCTTTCTAATAGTCTAATTTCTCAACAACTGTCATATGTGACTAGAAAATATCTTAGTAATTTTGAATTTAACTTTCAAATTCAATACTAAAAAGAGCAAAATATAATCAGTCATTTAAGCAGCTTTATGGATATTCACGAAAAATAATTCCAGCCTATTTTATGTTGACATGTCACATATATGGATATCTAATATGTAATATCACAAGCATTCCATTCAAAAACCTTACAATTACCTTTAAGGAATAGTAATTAGTTTATATCAACCGACTGTGATTAATGTGTTAAAAGCATGTTTTGCCGTTATAAAGGATCATTATGTTTCTTCATTGATGTAGAACTCAAGTTGTATGTTATAATCCTTGATCATGTAGTCTACGTAAAAGCTTTTTGCAATCAATAATGTTTGATTTATCTATCCAACATTATTATAGACGTTTCATCTAGGATTTGATGAGCTGGCCTGGAAGAAACTTCAACATATGTCCAGAAATAAGGAGGCACTCTACATTTAAAGTATTTAGGTGTGAAGGTGAATTACCACATTTCACGACTGTGAACATGTCACATCAAACTTTTCTTATTTGTAGGAGAGAAAATGCCACAAAAGTCATATAACAGGAATTGCAATTTTTTCTGGCTTTCTTTACAAAATACAAGTAGGAAAAGTTTTTGTTTATAGATCCTCTTTTTTCTTAATGTCACTTAATAGAGTTATTTCAATAAAAAGTTTTTATTGGATTAAAATACGTAAGTGCTCTTTATCATTCTTGACTTCATACTGTCTGATGCATTTTTTACTTTGACATATTCAAAAGCATAATCTTTAATCCTTGTTAATTACACAATAATATGTATAATTAATATTCTTTAATTAGACGTGTCATAAAGTTTAATTGTACTTTTTTTTTATGGTGTAGTTTTCTGCTTTAATGATTCCACATTATTTTTTCAATAAAAATATACATAATATATACTTATACCATTTATGACAATATGTGTAATCATATTTACAAAATGAGGATGCTATTTTATAACAAAGAACTAATCTCTTTTCTGATCTCTCGAACATTATAACTGCCTTTAGCATTTTGACTTTTTTTTTAATATCCACATCCAAAAAAAAAACCCATAGTATATAAACGAGAATTCGCACATCTAACAGCTTTTTACATGACACAATGTGTTTTATTAATGAATAATTTATTTATCTGCAACAGTGAGATAATCTCACCCAAGACCAAGAGAAAAAATTGTTATTGTTGTTTTTATTCTTATAAAAATGAAATTTTTAATCTAGAAGTATTGGCTTGATCTTGAAAATAGGACTTTAAAATTTCAAGATCAAGCCCTTCTAAAAATGTTCACGAGACCCAGTTGGATCTTAAAATCACATCACTCCTCTACACAGGTATATTATTATTCTTAATGAAAAATAAAGATATTGCATCATTTTGGAAATATTTTCCTACTTTTATTTGACTTTTGTATCGAAATCGAATACATTTTATCAACCTTATCGATACTAAGAATATTGAGATCTTATAGATCGGCAATATATTTCATTTTCATGAATAATCATAATCCCAGAAGCCTTTTGAGTGTCCTAAATTGTAAAATCAACTAAAATTTTATTACGCTATTCCAAAAAATATTAATAATAAATATCAAGCGTATAATAAGTCAATTATAGCTATAATCATCTAATTACATTTTGCACTTCTCCTTGTTTGGTGACACTGAATTATTTTAGCTGAAATTGTTAATTATATTTTAACTTGATACATTACCAAACTTTAATACTTATTTTTATCAATAGTCGATATTAAGCCCTATAATGCTATAAAAAAATATTTTTTTATTTTTTCATAAAAATGTCCAATAAAATTGCAACCAATGCAAATGTTGACTTGAAATTTACCTACAGTGTAGATGTACTAAATTTAAACATATAACTATAAAATAAAAAATTTTACTTAAAATTTTAGGGTAGTTTTTTTAAGAAACACTGTAAAAAACTATTTTGCCCCTCATTGGCCAACTTGTAGGACCATAAGAAGATGTCATAAACCAGCTTCCATTAAAATACATTTTTTTAAATGAGATCGTAATAGATGTTCAGAAATTTTTGGGGTCTGGTGGCTTTAAATTTCAGACCTCTCAATACCTTTGAAAACAACTAATTTTCGTTCAAAAAAGGCCATTTCTTAAACTTAAAATATCTTGAGAGGTCATCAAAATGGCTCTTGAAGGCTAAAACTCTCCAATTCTCATTTTTTCATAAATAGACAGCAGAAAGTCTACTTTGTTGCAAATAAAATAACATATTGATCCGGAAAACAGGACATCCTTATGTACAAATATCATTGGCTATAATAAATACTAAGAGCGTAACCAAACACAAAAGTACTCTACAGGTACATGCCATAACATTTTGGCTCATGCTACAATTCATTTTAGTTTTTACATTATGACAACAAAATTTATTATAGCTGAAGCAATTCTTCTGTTCGTGACAGTCCCCTTCAATGGAACATTAATAAACAAGTCAATTATTTAAGAACACAATATTATTTTATAAAGTTATTTCATAATACATATATGAACAGTACTCAAAATTAGGCTATATATGTTTTTTGTTTTGTTTTCTTTTGCATAAATATTTCATCAAATGGAAGAACAACATTTTCTTTTATGATGTGACATTGAATTAAAGTAAAGTTAATGTTTTGTATTAGAAATGAGTTATTTTTCATTCTATTTTTTTATAGATGAATTAAGCAGAATGTTATTGAATAAAAAATAAAGATAAAATAAATAGTAAATAAATATTACATATTCAAAATATCCTCAATAGTTTAAGGTCATTGTCCCGTTTTGTTATGTGGTAACCTGTCATGCATCAGTCATCAATAACATTTAAAAATCAAGCCATATAGGACCATACTATGCTATTTATCCTTGAATAACCATTCTTACGATTGATTTTCTACCATCACTACTTTTCTCTAAACTTTCCAATTAACTTTGATGGATATTTCAGAGTATGACTAAAAAAACAACAGTGCTACGAGTTGGAATTTATGGATGTATACATTTAAATGTGAACAAGCCGAGGCTAGAATTTACTTCCTATATAATTTTTATTTATAAATATATCATATTATTGATAATAAGATACATAAGATAATGTGTCTATTCATAACAGATGCATTAAGTTATTGATTGTATGAACTTTATCCTAATACAAACGTATGCATAGTTTTGACCCTTCCTTGATTTTGGAAACTTTAATTCATTAAATTCAAAAGTAAATTAGACTAAGAGACATATTAATATGTTTATAAATAAGTATTAGAGCTTGATATTTTATGCATTCCACCCCTCCACCTCAAATATGTAGATTGCAAAACAGGAGGAAAAAATTGAAAAAATAATTTTTTATGATTTGTACTTAGTATAACTACATACATAGATATTTAATTAAATCATACATTTTATTGCAAAACTTACATACATATAATAAATAGGTACTATTTATGTAAGGAGAAGCATGCTTCAATTGACGCATAGATAATAGACTCAAATAGAATGTATACATATATAATAATGAGTGCAAATTATGTATATACATATAATTATATAAAGGGAAACATCTTTTTTTTACTGAAAACAAATTACATACTTACATCAACGTACGTATACATCAAATCAGGGATTTTCTTTCTTTTCATCCAAATTAAAAGGAAGAGGAATCAAGGAACGAGAGCTATTCCATCTTCGGTTAACATCCGTATCAAACAACAGCAAAAATATTTCCGTGACATCACTCAGAATATCAATCACTATTAAGTGAAGATGAGAGGAGTTTGGAGGTAGAAAGGTCATATTGAATACATTTTTTACATACACCTACTTATTAGAGAGAGAGAGAGAGAGAGAGAGAGTGAATGGATATAACCTTTTGCATTTGCATGCTATAAACAATGAAGGGCCGCAGGTATATACGTACATACATATGTACATATATTGACTATACCTCAAAAAATGAGATGGAAGCCAAATATGGGTGGAAGCAACAAAATTGTCAACAATAGCTTAGTAAATGCATAACCATACACATGGAATTCCTTTGCATTTCAAAGAAGTTAAGAGGAGAGTACAATCTATCTAAATATATATGAGCATACAAACACTTGTGTATACACAGTAGTATAATAAAAGCTTAATATATGTATATAGTAATAAAGAAATTGTGCCCCTCTGATTCTTTACGCTTTTATTTTTTTTTAATGATTCACTTCGTTTCATCCTTTTTCTTATGAAGTAGATACATTCGTCTGTGCAAAAGATCTTTTTTTATTTATTATTAAGTTCTACCTATATATGTATCAAAAGGTTTTCTTCTTCTGTTTGAAGGAGCCGAACACTTTCTTAATTAGCTTATGGTCATTGTCATTCTATTAAGAAATATGTTGGTATGATTGCGTGGTCTTTGTTTTTGGAGTATGAAAAGGTATAAACAAAAAACAAGAGGAGTTGTACGTTTATTCAACTTAATGATTAGATTGTATGATTCCTTTAATATATATATAAGGTTAATTTGAATAATAGCGAATTTGTCAATTCGACTGAGTGATAACATCAACCACACTTTCCAATATCGTTTCTAATATTGAAAAACGAAACAAAACACAAAAGATGCCAAGTATGTCTCTATTGCTTGGAAGGTGAAATAAAAGAATTCTTAGAAATGTTTCCTACTTCAATATACTGAAATTCAAATAAAGCTATGCAAATCAGTTATTTGCTCTTTTTTTTTCCAACCACCATACAACCTATTTTTTTTTTTTTTAAAAAAAAGATTAACATAAAACAATTCTATTGAAAAATAGAAAGAAACAATCCTCAATATGTGATTACTAAAATAATAAAATTAATAAAACTTTTACAAATATGATGCAATAAATCTCATAGTATTTTACTATATTTTCAACAGGGATTACTATTGTACCAGTAACAGCGTGATGAAGGACCATTTTTGGTAACGTCAGATCAAAAAATCATATCTTTTAACTTTTTATCTAGATGATATTTCTACTTCCTTTGTGACTAAATTAAAATCAGATGGGAGAGCATCAACACTCCTATAATATGTCTGGTGTGGTCTCCTCGCCCACTTTGCAAAAAAAACAAAAAAAAAACAGCACTATTTCGGTTTTCTATTGGAGTAAACTTCCAGGGTACCACATCAAATTATATAGTATTATTCTCTTAGAACCATTCATACAATGTGTAACTGAGATAAATTTACTACCCAGTTATATTCAGCCCACTTTGCCTCCCAATATGTTCCTCTAACTAAATCCCTTCTACAAGGATCTGACGTCAAAAAATTTCAAGATGGAGAGAACATGTTTAAAGAAATATTATGTTTACAGTTGTAGCCTTGTAGAGCATTTCACAGTTCGGCAATAATGTTGTCATAGTTGAGGCTTGCCATAAGTCCGTGACCCTTTCCAAAATCTTCTACGGTGTAAACATTTGGAATGTTTTGTAAGTATGTACTCATGATAAACCTTGAGCATGGTCCCCTAAACACCACAAAATATCGATTCTCAGAACTTAATAGTGTGTAGATGTCCTATGATTTTGTGTGCACTGTCATTATCATAGTCTTGTCCTATGACCTCTACTGGGACAGAAAGGATCCATAGATCTTGTTCTTTCAGGCTTTTAAAAACTATTGATATATAGATGAAATAATTTAATTGGAAACTTACTGAAGCTTATTTTAAGAAAAAAACTTCCTTCATTAATATCTTTATTGTCTGAAAGGTTCCATTTTGGTTGGAAAATAATACATATATGATTATGAAAGAGGAAAATAACCTCAGTGTTTCATTAATAATAATAATAATCCATAAATCATTTTTAAAAACAACCATATGCAAATAAAATCACATGAACAAACATTACAGGAAATGTGTGGGTTTCATGAGAAACATGAGCTAAGTAATCTCTCTGGAAGAATTGGGCAATGCTTATGAGGTAAGGCTGAAGGGCAAATATAAATCAGTTACTATGCTTCTTTTTTTTAAGGTAACTTTTGTTATTCCTTGTTGCATATAATCCATGAATTCTCTTACAAAAAGTTTAATTTGCTAAAACATTAGGGTTTTATAATTATTATTGTTATCAGAGTCCATTTGTACTGAACTCTATTTTTTATATAGGTTACATAAGCTGAGACAATAATCGTAAATTTAATTGATTTGACACTCCTTTGATTCATGTACCCATTTTAAGTTGACATATGTAAGTATTTAAATGTTTGCATAATAAAAAGATAATGTACTACAGGGTGTGACTAAAAAATATAGAGATAAGATTCATTTTATTCAATATATGCTGGTATGTGTGTCTGAGGGGAATTCATGTAAAAAAATTTATATTTTCACACATAAAAGAAACCAAAGAAAGGCCATATATTTCAAAGTGTTAAATACCTTTTTCCAACACTTTTAAAAGATTTATACTTTAGTACAACATAGGGATCGGAATTAGAGAAGTTATTAATACAATTCTCGCATACAAAAATACACAATAAGTTTTTTCTTTATTTTTTTCTTTTTAATAAAATATATTTTTAGAGTATATATCTTCCATTGAACTTTGCACATAGTACAGTTACACATTGTTTTATCCAAAGTGCACATATTAAAAAAAAAGTTATTTAAGTAGATAAGAATAAGTTTAAAATAGTTTTCACTCATAAAGCAGTGTTTTCAATTAAAGTGAATGCTCTCTGTCTCAAATATTTATTTCTTTTTCAATGGCAGAAAGGAAAATAATTTGTAATGAATAAAGACGTGACTGATTCTGTATCAATATTATATTTAATTGGTGGATTTTGTACTTATTTAAAAGTATATACACTGTGTCTGTTCCTAGAAATAAGTCCTTTTACGATGTCTAATTAAACGAGTCTCTTATTTTATCAAAGTAATTAAGATGTCGTCTAATAACTTAATTGAATTATAGGAATTAAAGCAGTCGATAAATGATGAATTTATTATAATAGTGCTATAAAATTTTGATATCCAAAAAATAATAAAATATAGATACATACCTACAAAAAAGTTCTTTTAAACTTAGTGATAAATGCTGTACTTTACAAATGTACATATATAGCTTATATATGTACATTGGATGAATTGAATTTTAATGTACTGTTTAAGAACATAATATGCACTTCAAATACATGAGATATTTTCTATGGTACATAGAAACACATAGACATTAATATTTTAACCAAATATCTCTCGTGCTGTACTTTTTTAACACCTTCAGTACTACTAAAATAAAAAATACATTTTGAATGTTAAAATATGTGTTTGTATGTATATTGAAGGACTTAAATACAAACATATATATGTAATTGTTGAAATATGGAAAAGGTTCCAAGAACAAATTTCATATTGTGCGTACGTTATATGCCGTGTATGAACATGTCCGTCAAATTATCATCAGACTAACAACTATGTAAGTTAAATAATAATATTACATAACTCTATAATTTATGTACATAGTGCATAAATGTACTCATAAACAACAATTTAGGTTGATCCATTATAAACTCATTATAAATATAGTGTCTACATTCACATTAAATGAATTGAGCTTGAATAAGGTAATGCGCATGGGTCTATTGTCATCTCTTAATGCACTTACTTCAGAGTCAAGGTTCTAGGGTTACATCAAGGTGATGTTTGAACAATATATCTATGAGTGGAATATGATTTGATACAGATATGTACGTATATCGATTAGCAATAAATGTACTTATGCAAAGAAAAAAAATCCTATTAACTTTTAATTTATAAAAAAAATCATCTAACTACTATATATTTTTAAACGGTTTTTAAACCTCAATATCTATATGAACTTTTACGATTAATATGCATATAAATATTTTTTTTAAATCAAACAAAAATACAACATGTGTTTGATGCCTGAGCAATTATCTTTATCATCACAATTTATAGCTAACATTCCCTAGAGGCAAATAAATGTTATGTTCAAACATACCTAATATTGCCCCAATATTCTACATAAACAAATTTTGCGTAAAAGTCAAATGTTTTTGTGGCTATCATAAAAAGTATATAAATTAAACTCGTTTTGAGACATTTCCCACAAATCAATGTAAATAAATTTAAATGTGCTAATGATTCTATATTTTATTTTTTAAAGGAGAGGCTAATTTACTCATCTTTTGATTCTATCACGTGAATGATAGCACATATTTTATCAAAATTATACAAATTAAAAGATTTTCAGATCATTGACCTTGGCAGTTGTGAAGCTATTATAGTTCTCCTTTTTTCTTCTTTTTGATTTCCTGTGTTCTTGGTTTATGCCTATAAAAACTTCATGCAATTAAAAAAAATGCAAAAAAAAAAAAAAGTCTACAACCTTACACACATTTAAAATTAAATCCTAGTTTGTTAATTATAGTTCTAATTATGCATTATTATGTATATATTTATATCGGTGAAAACCACACATGAATAAATACTATTAATTATTATTTATATATCTACCTATTAAATTATATTTGTACAATGTACAAACTATTTCATTTGCAAAAGAAAAATAAATTTGTAGTTTATTTTTAAGATATAAAACACTAAATTGCACATAAATCAAATTATTTTCTCTCCATTTTGCTATCAACCTAAATTGCTCCATTTTACTAATTTGAAGAGTATGCAAGAAAATCTGTACATGCATAATACAATTAGAAAGCTTCATTTATGATTACACAATCATAAATATAGATTATATGCAATTTTTTGAAGATATTACTCCCTATTATTTTTTTATTTTGTCGTGTAAATCAATGTACTATTTGAAAAACTTAAACATTTAGTGCTCGTTCAACGCATTCAAAGTTCTGAAAATTGGCAATTTTTTTTGTTGTAAATTTTATCTTCTTCTTTCGTTATCATCTAAATGCCATGGGATTTAATGTTCGCTATTTTGTAACTTTTTTTAAAGAAACAATCTTTTAAAGTTATTTATACTAAGTGTTTGTAAAATGTATTTTTAGCAACATAAAAGGAGAACAAATAAATGTACTTTGCATAATGCATCATACATCATTAATTTAAAATTAATTAATTATTTATTTGAAGTTACTGCTTCAAGAACTGACCAACTGATTGGCAATTGTTCCTTATATGAATTGTGCTCTTTTTCCTATAATTATGTATGTATAGAAGCCTTATTATGTATGTACATCCAAAGAGAGTACATTATCATAAGAATGAACATATGCATCAATGTATATTCAGAACAAAAGTCATTGTAACGTTGAGTTACTAAATCTTAACAAATACATATGTATCAAGAAGTTTATTTAAGTCAGGGGTGTGCAATCAATTTTCAAATAAAAAATTATTTACTCCGATACATACGTATCCATTGGAAGGAACCAGAGCTCAGAGATGTCATTTCTTATATACTATGTATAGTGTTTTGTAACGTGAAAAGAAAACAACTGGAAATATAATTAGTTATCTTTTTTCTTTAACCATAATCTCTATTCTGCTTCTATATATTTAGATAGATACTACGCTAATGCATAATTTTGATAAGATCATTAATAATATGATTTCATGCCTTTGTTTGCTTTTATTGTTTGACTTCATAGGATCATAGATAATTTATTATTACTATTGTTATGAGATACTCAAAATGTGACAACAAATTTGACTTCCATAGATGTTTTAATAAACTTATATTGTTTGTTCTTAATACATAGAGGCTTGGCTTTATGGGTCACAAGACTTTACCACTCAATTGACTCCTTTGGTGCAGAAAGAGTTTAAAAGACTTGCAAATCACTTGGATATACAATATACCTACATACACGTATTCATAAATGTCACCATTTATAACACTTTTGAAAATTAGGAATACTTGATTCAAATGGTACACATAATCAGCATTGTACGAAAACAAGGACTTTGGAACTAATATCCCTTCAAATAGAATTAGTAGTGAAGTAATATGGTTATATTTATACAAAGTCTGATAAATCATCCATTGAAAATTGAAAATATAAAGAGCTTTTGTCATTACAAGGTCGCTCATTCTTCTCATTTAAACGAGTACATGGGTACCTCCGATCTTACATGGATTGAAATATATTCTTTTCAAATGAGAGATACATACTTTTGAATGCATGCATTCTAACGTTACAAAAATGCATTAGGGCATCCATCAATATATGTAAAAAAATGATAGCCAAAATCCCATTGAAAGAAAATACAACTTCAGATTTTTAATTGTTTAACTAGTATTAAAAATCTGGAGTTGTATATTCCAAATCAATGGGATTTTGGCTATCATTTTTCTACATATGTATATATGTATGTAGAATCAATTCTTCATTGATGAGTCCTTATTTTTATTAATTTAAACTACAATTAAGTGTATCAAAGCTCACCTTATTCTCTTATATAGTTGTTTAAACTATCGATATGCCAGTAAAAATTAAACAAATATTTCCACTTCAATGACTAGTATCAATGTCACCACACCTCACAAAACATTAAATAATTATTTCAGTCTAGAGTACATGGGTATAAAGCAAGGAATTGGAACATGAAATAATCTGTATATAAGTATTATAAACTGAGTTTCATCTTTCATTTGTAAAAATTAATATCTGGAATATGATAAATGACTTCCATAGTTATAAAATGAGATCATTTAAAAAATTAATATGACATATCTAACTAAATTATATACATATTTAATTCCCTTTCCTTCATTTAATGCTCTGGAAGTAAAGATTGTTCAATTACTGCATAGGTACACAAGAATGTCTGTTTTTGTAGCATTGTGCCTATATTATAATTCTAATTGCTTTCTCAATTTCTCAATAAAAGAATAAACCAATATTTGTAGAAGTAAAATATTTATGTATATGTAATTTATATTGGGTATTGCTTATATTAAGTAGTCTTCTAATAAGTTTTAAAAAATACTCTTGGATTTCTTCCTTCCGAAATATTTCTTCCAAGAGCAAACTTTTGTTCCATTCGGGCACAGTTTTCTTCCTCAAACTTTTTTCATCATATGTAGAATAAAGTTTAAAGTTCGTAGTTTTAACTATTATTGTAAAGAGTTTCTTCTTTGTCTAAGTACAATATAATTGGATTAAAAATTATATTTTAAAAATAAATGCATTTAAGAACATAAAATTAAAACAAAAAATTTATTAATATAGATTTCATTCAATTAACTTAATCTTGCTTCTCCCGATTACTTTGTCAGAAAGTCATTCTCACCTCAGAAGTAAGCATCCAAACATTAGATAAAAAATATCATCTCCTAAAACAGTAGAGAGCAACCTTTACGGATAAGAGGGCCAAATAAGTTATGTTGTGTTCCATGGAGGGCCATGCCATTAAATATAAAACAATTAAAGTCATTATTGAACTTAAACCACCTTATCAATAAAGCTCGACTTATCTTGAACGTTCCATGAAAGATAAGGAATTTTACATTTATAAAAAGGCTTATGGTTTCAAATATTGGGCATTCATTTGCTTAATTACAACATTAACTTCTTATAGTCGGTAAATTCAGCTTTAAAAGAGATGTTGAAGATTTGAAGTTTTATTAATGATTTATCCTTCAGATGCAGCAGTGTCTGTTTTATTCATCTTATGTTTATAGGTACATTTTACATATATTTTGTGCCAATAAACCAAAAATATATAAATCATTGTCATGATATCTAATGGTCCTTTTAGTTGCATTATTTCATTTGTTCATGTTAGCTATCAATTTTGGCAGCTACTATTTTATGCTTATCTTTGTTTATCAAGCAGTAAATGGATTAAAGGATATGAAATAAATTATTCTGCATTTCAATATTATCTAGTTTTGTTTGGAACAATTTATTCATGAGTAGACGACAAATTTAGTCATTAGTGTTTTTCATTTATAAAAAGTTGTTTTAATGTGTTAATATATCCGTATTTGCATCATCCATTTTATTTAGATGGGCAAATATTTGTTTAAAATATATTATTAAGTAAAAAATTTATTCGCTATGAATCATATACTTATATTTCATGTCTGTCAGTTTTGTATTCGTTTGAAAAAAGTTTTGAAATGAAAAAAATTAAGTATCAATACTTCAATGATACAAAAGCAGCACAATATTAATAAATTTCTTAAGTTTAGTAAGGGAATAAAAAGTGTTCGGGATCTAGAAAAAAGTAATTTCCATGTATAAAAATTGAAATTAATGTAGATTTATTAGTTTGCTTATTATAAATATTTATGAAAGTGTATGTACAACAATTTTTGTTAATGAATATACTACAATGAAGAGAATATATCGAACTTGAATTATAGTTTCTCAAGTATCTTAAATTAAACTCAATAAATATTATATACATATCTACGTATGGTAAAACTCTAGAGCTTTAATATATATAGATATATAAATTAGGGATGTAATGAAAAACGTGAACTTATGAGAGGCAAGCAATACTTTTCACATATTATTTGTATTTTTGTAACCATTACAAAAATGACGTCAACATATTAAGGACACAATAAGCATACAACCTTTTATTAGTTTTGTTTTTCAAAAAGTGTAGGAGGGGGGGGGGGTGACATTCGTGATTGTAACAAACTTGAGGACCTGTCTGTCCCTTAGTGGTTCAATTTTGACTAACTATCATGCCTTAACTAGAAAATGAAACTACAATATGGAGTCCATATCTCATGAAGAGGCTGATTTTAACAAAATAAAATTTAGCAGACGTTATTTTCTTATGATTAAAAATTTCTGTGCCAAATAGTATTTAACTCGGTCCCGTTATCTTATTATACAGTTTAATTAAATAGCCTCAGTTAAATAACCCAGTAGACTAAGCCATGATCCATCTGCTTCGAATTTGACATATAGTCTTATTTACAAAGAAACAATCTTAAAGAGTGTAACCTTGAACAAAAATCTTTAAAATGAATGTAGTAAATGTCCCCCACACATACCTACATTAGCCACTTTCAACAAATATAACTACAAAACTGTAACATGAAATTAAGAAATCACCACGTAGAATACCAAATCTTATTATTATTAGCTAACTCAATCTAATTTCTAAAGAAGCAGATACTTAAAAAAAGTATATATATTACTTACATATTATTTAAATGTACATGTATGAATATATTTTGTCTATGTACATTGGAAAGACTCTCAACTATTGAAAGGAATTGCTGTTACAACTTTGATGTTGGTCTGGAAACGAAACTGTTCCAATAAAGTAATATGATTTGTAGAGTTATGATTCTAAGAAAGAAAAAATAAATAACCAAACAAAAGTAAAAATAAATAAAAAAATACAACAATATGATATGAATATATTCCCTAAAAAAACATACATATACCTAATAGTGGCTAATATTTCTGTTTTTTTTTCTTTTGTAGTCTATGTTAAAAAGAGCTTCTGGGAAAAGATAAAAATAATACTTTTTTCCAATCTTTTGGGAATATGTATATTAATATGGCAGTTAGTATAAAAAATATATAATATTTGCTTGATCCACCTTTAGCATTGAAGATAACATCAAACAGAGCTACTTAAGTTTAATTAAACTTTGTCTCTAGACTTGACTCTGGCTAGAAGTTAAGAACACCTCGGCTTGAACTTGAGTTCAAAATTCGAAACTTGATTCGAAAACAACTTCAAAAGATCATTTGATTTTTTCACAAAAAAAAAATGGTTTAAATTTGGTTGGTGAAATATTATTTTGATCATCAAAATTGTAATTGAATGTAAATTGCCGTTAACAACATTTTTGTTTTTATTTTTAGTCGAAAAAATACCGAAAATAAAAATATTAAAAATAAAATATTGTATTTGTGATACAACAATATATAACATAGTATGGACTACAATTTGTCAAAAGCAGAAATTGGACTTTATTTATTGGTTTAAATCTATCCTCGTCAAATTTTTGTTGTTCATATATTAAGGTACATTCTGATGGATCCAAAAATGAAAATTACTTTCCTAATTTATAGAAATATTTGGTTGACTCATTAATTTTCATCATATGGAAATACTGTTGATAGCAAGCTCAAAGGACTTAAGAGTGAAATTACATACCTTTTATATATTTTAAGTGTGAAACGTAAGCACATTGTATGTATGTCCGTTCCTGTCCACATTTTTTAATATATGGCATAATAAGCTCGTTTCAAGTTATTTTATTAGCAATAAGGGTATCTTTCTATGCACATAATACCTTTTTTGATAGCCAAAAACTTGTTTGTTCTTTTGAATAAGTGTTCCTTCTTCAGTTTTATTTTATTTATTCAAAAACACTTGCTAACGTTTACTTTGTTATAGAGATTTGTTGACATAAGAAAAGCTATATTTGTTTTGTTGTTTTCATTTTCTATATACATACTCAAAAAATTTAAAATTAATTTTAAATGAGTATAAACAGAATTCATGCCATACAAACGTAGGTATAAAATAATGCGTGGTCTTTCACCCTTCAATTTATGGACTAATTTAATTTATTCAATTAAAAAATCGAGACTTTAAAGGTAGACATACTAACCAAAGTTAGTAAAAAAAATAAATAATGTGGTCTTGCATGAGAGGAATTCCAGCACTTTTTAGAGAGATAATTATTCTAGTTTTGGCCCGCAAAAAAACATGATAAAAGAATTCTTTCATTTTCTTATATTTAATTAATTTTCGACCAAAAATGATTATCATATATAGAATTATGAATTAAAACAAAATGTTAATTTAGAGGTCTTATTCTTATGAATTCAGAATAGTCTGAAACTGAATAGCACAAAAAGTATTAATAAAAAAATAACATATCTATGAATAGCTACATATAATTTGCACACATGAAGAAGGAGATGAATAATAACGAACTATTTTAAAAATAAGTATTTATTCAGAAAAGATGTTCATCGTTTAATAATAAAATTTTTTACAACTAATGTGTTGAGATAAGTTTGTCTATACCAATCAAAATATCCATAATCAATATTCAAAAAAGAGAGGCTGACTCTAGATTCTTTAAAATATTAATTAAAATGATAAATTAGTAGTAAACAGTCGGTATATAATATTCATAAAGAATTTATGAAGTGAAGGCTTAAACTTTTTAAATGAAACAATACTTTTAAAAAAGTACCTAAGCTGTATTTTGAGGGTATTTTATAAAAGCTCAAAGGGATATTTTGGAGAATTGTAAGCATAAACCCCGTTCATCAACAAGAGAAGAAAAAAAAAAAGATATTTTACACATTGAAAACCTCTGTATTAGAATAACTAAGTTTATTTGTGATGATTCAATAAATATTAAACAAATAAGAACCACAGGTGAAGATATAAACATGATGATAGCGATAAGTACTTGCAATAGAAAAGATAAGTAACAAATTATAAACTTATTAGTCAATATTCTTGTCTCAAGCTATTATGTAAACTTATCTACAAACAAATACAATATGTATTTATATACATAACTATTAAGAAAAACAATCTTAAATCTTTGTTAAAGTATAATTTATTTACCCATAAATGGTTTTTTATGCAAAACCTATAAAACTATCAAAGCAAATTGCTGGAGATTAAGCATAAGATATTAATAATGACTGTTGAATCATTCTAGGAAAATATAATTAAATGAATTAATAATACTTATATTTGTTTTATTGTACAATTCTTGTTTTAAACATTAGATATTCGGCAGTCAATACTTTCCAAAAAAAATATTATGCACCTATAATTAGTTTTCATGAAAAACAAAACAAAAGCTAATACATTTTTTATGCCTAACAAGAGCAATAATTGAATTGACCTTTTCAAATTTTATAACAAAATAAAACGTCAAAAATAGACTGAGTTCGTATACATTCAATGTATATACATAGATAAACAAAGTATAGACGCAATAAAGAACAAATGTATTACCCTAATACACTAATAACTTCTAAAACTAAAATATAATATTAATATTTTGATAAGGTCAAAATATATGCACCTTTCGTGGCAAACAGTCATCCTTTCCTGATAAAACCCTTCAATGTATTATAACTACAAAGTCACAAATATTCGCCATAAGACTGAAAAAGGTACAAGATGGTCAAAAGTAATAGACTAAGATTTGGATAGTTGGAGTAAGTGCCGAAGTTCAAATCAATTCAGACGTAGAAAAAGGGATAAATGTTTTAATGTAGTGGCGTAGCTAGACTTTCAGACCTGAATGGGGGATAATTATCTATTCATATCCTATAAATGAAGCTTTTCTACCTATGTGTTAAGAGGCTTTGGGACTTCCAAACTCCCATCTCAATATTTATCCAAGTCTTTAATAAAATGTAATCTTTATGTAATTCCAACATTATCATGATAAATTTATTTTTAATTACTAATTATTCAATAAAAATTTTGTGGGTCTGTTGTAGTTCCAGTGATCCACCCACGAGTTGACACCTTAAACAAGCACTTGGTGAATGAATCTTGGAGCGTCCGGTTATACGATTTTTAATTCGAAATACACCTCATAAATCATTGCAAAAGGTAGTCATTAAAAAACTAATATTTTTCTTCTATATATATGACATATGCATGTATATTGAAGACAGTATTTGGGAGGTGACTTAAGTATCAAATTATAGTATGGAACACATGCTGTTTCTCAAGGATTAGGAGTCTAGAAGGGAGATTATGGAAGACATATAGTGTGGTAAAATTATTAAATCATATGCATTTTATTAATATGTAAATTAATTTGCTCAAAGTGTACTTGAAATGCATTTTTGTTCTCTTAAGTTCAAACTAAGTCACTGCAAAGGTAACTCACACCCAATAACTTATACCCATAACCGTATATAAAAATATTTATCAAGTAAATAACACATTTTGAAATCTGAGATTTTACTTGACCTTTAGTGGAATAACATGACTTTAAAATGACCATCACTACATTACTTAACTATGATTATTATATAAAAACAACAATTGTAGTTCTTTTTAAAGGAGCAAGTTATAAAAAAAATACTTTATTTTTTCATGTAGATGTGAATAAAAAAACTTAACCCGGAAGTAAATCTTCCTTTTTTTTTTACCTCTATTCATCTTCTTTTTAACTATTATACAATATACTCTACAGTGGGTTTTTTTTTTAATCTAGTTAAACATGGTATGTACCTACTCAAAAATATTTCACAGGCAAATGAATTTAAATTTTTTTGTTTTATGACTAGTCCAAATAAAAAATCAATTTAATTTTTAATGGTCTTTAATGATATAAAGTCTTAACGAAAAATGTTTCTAAATGTGTTAATTGACGTGTTAATCTTATGTATTTGTATATACTCATTGCCTAAAGGTTACCTTGAAATGCTCAGGCACATATGTTTGTTGCTTTATTGTTGTTCTACGTTTACTGTACTACTTCCTATTGCTTCCTACAATTCATATAATGCATGTAAACATTTTGTAAATAAAATTAGGTATTTTCTGAAATGAATGCATTAAATAATTGATTCATTCCTCAACTCACACCTACATGGTTGGGCCATCTTTTGCAATATATTTATTATACATATGTACTTTCAGGTAATACAGTCTAAATGGGTTTATCCTATTACTCAGAGCTTGGAAATATCTACATATATTTGTTATAGTTGACTCTTTTGAAAGAAGTGTTGTTGTTCTGACAAGAATATGATCAATTATTTTTAGGACATTTCTTATTAAATACATATCTTGACATGTTGTAGAATGAAGACCTCGTAATAAAACACATATGTTCATGTTATGTAACTTCACCCTTGTTTTATATATTGTACAATACTTCTTGGTAACAGAAGATTATTGTAATTTTTGTTTAATTACTCACTATTCATTCAATTGATCCAATTTCTTCATTTTTTAAACTTTCACACCCATAAGTAGTATGTTTTCAGGTGTATACATGTATATACACACTACACACAAACTTTTCTCAAAATAGAAAGCCTCCTGCTTTATTAGACTTTTTTTATAAGAGTCATTTTGGACATAAGGCTCTCTAATTAATTGTTTATATCTAAAATTAATACTTTGAGCCAGGATACTTTCAATAAAAAGTTTGAAGTGCATTATGTCCTGTTTGAAATTATTTTATCATTCTTTTTTACATGATAGTGCCTCAATGCTTTACATGACATTGATATCATTTGACAAAAAAGGGATTTCCAAACTAATTCACTTGTTTTAAATTCCGGTGATGAATTAATATTTTTGTTAGCAACTTTTTTATTTTATTTTTACAGTCTATTATCCTTCAAGGATACATTAAATACACTTGAATAAACTGATTGATCACTGGAAGGGTCTATGTCATCAATTTTATTGTTGTTCAAATTAAATATCATCAAATAAATGGATTTTCTACAAAAAATTACACAAGTAACTAAAAATTCATTTTGAATAACAAAACAACTCATAAATGTATTTTCTTGGATTGTTTTTTGTATGTATTTAAATGCCCTCCTCATGTCCTTGGTTTTGTTGTTATTGTTGTAAAAATAATGGTGCTTTCATTGTACCTAGTCCCAAAACCAAAAAAAAAAAAGGTTAGTCCATTAGTTTAACTTTAAATAGTAAGGTAAATACGTATATCTATTTATGACATATATATGTAAGGATCTGTATAAAAACTTATATGTATTTTGTAAAAATCCTTTTTTCTTTCTTATTTACAATAGAGTGAACAAAAAGAATCATCAGTCATTATTTTCCTATTTTGTTTTTGGTCATAAAAAGTTATATTATAAAATATTATCAATTGATGAATATAATTCTAGGATTGAATGAAAATATATTGACCAAACAACGTTTCATATTACTTAAAAATATATTGTTACATACTTATATATGCTATCGTTGGACTGACAGGCTATCCTTGTCTTTGAAGCCTTTGTAAATTAGATTTTTGAGTGACTTCTTATTATATTCTTGGATCTTCTGTAAAAAAAAATATTTTTAACAAATATTTTGAATTACTTATCCATTGACAACTCTTACGTGGCATATGCGACGGTTTCTGAACGTTCTTTCAAATTTAATTTAATATTTTTGACCATGAAAATCAATACATGTGACATTTTGGTAAAGGTTTTATAGATTTCTTGGAGAAAGGAATTAACGATCCCATGTATGAATATCAACTCTTTTTATATAGTGTTATCTTACTTTTTTATACGTATACCGAGTGGTAACCTGAAATCTGAATACATAAGTTACATTTCAGAAAAATAATCATCATTTTAAAATTTATTGTGCGATTTACATAAAGTTAAATGTATTGAAAACAAATGACATGTAAGTTTTATTCAATATATCTGCCCTTTGCTTCAACGACAGCCTCCAGGCGAGACCGGAAAGCGCGGCAGATGCCTCTAATAAACTTGTTGGGCATAAAGTTCCATTGCCGATACACAAATCGTTTAAGCACCATTATATTCTTATGCCGTCTTCTGTAGGTTTTCGACTCGACATGCAGTCAAAAGCTACGGTCGAGCAGATTCAAATCCTGTAGGGTGGCCACATCGTTTTTGACGAAAACTTGAAGTTTTTAAGTAACCATCGAGGTGTGGTATAGCGCCCCGTCCTGTTTAAGAACGTAGTTGCCATCCGGTACGACTATCCAGGGCAGGAAGACTAACTTGATTTTGTCGACGTAGTCCGAGCCGTTGAGTCTGTAGCCTTGAGGAAACCAGATCAATGGCATTACGTGGCCATTGGGGGAAACGAAGCCCAAGGACACCACACTTGTGGGATGTTTAGTCGTCGTTTGGGTCCGGACAGACTCTTCAATGTTGTCGTCGACCGACAAGTACCTGTCGTTGCGCCGATTTCTCTTCGGGTCAACGTCCCAGGTATTTTCCTCTGAGAAAATGAAGACGCGGCCTGACGATGATTTTATATCATTGATTAGTTCTTGGCAACGTTGCAGATGAACCTCCCTGATTACTGGTGTTATAGCGGCATCTAAAACTTCACCAAGACTTAATGTTAAACTTATTCTTATTTTTCACCAACGCCACGTGCAACAAGCCCGTATCCTTCACGCGTAACCGGATTGACTTGAGCGGATTTGTAGTGAAGGCCCTCTTGACGCTTTTGTCGCTGACTTTTTTCTTTTGACCAGACCCACCTTTTCTCTCAAGAGTCTGGTTGGCGACAATCAAGTTTTTGACTCGGTGCACGGTCGTCCTTGGCATGTTCAGCTGCTTTGCAATGGCCGATACTCTCTATCCCGCATAAAGCAGTGCTGGCACTTTTTGTATTACGGTCTCCTCGTTTAGCATTTTTGGTTTTAGAATAAAACTTTTGAAACAAAAAATGCTTGTCATGCAAATATAAACAAATGCTATTTTATAAAACATACGCAAAAAAAATCATCTAGCCTTACTTTTTTCTATTTTTGGGATTTCAGGTTACCACCCGGTATATAAAGAAGAAGGTTCTATATTTGCGAGCCACGATTATAAAGAACTACATATCTACAAAATGTAAAACACATATATCATAAATGGACATATTAAATCAAATTAAAGCAAAGTAAAGCTCCACAACATCATTGTTAACTGTCACTTATTATTAAAAAACTTGCATAAAATCTAATGCTAACTTGGCATTGATGGCTATTTTCGTCCATCAATAAAATAAAACTGAATTAGATGAAAAATATTAGTGTGTCATTTCTCAAAATCGTACCAAATGCTTTGCTATCGTGATGAAAAAGATTATTCAATATTACGTCAAAAATAGTAATAATCGGTCTCAAGAAGTCAATATCAGTCGAGCCCTAACTTAGATACCTTGCTACTTTAGGGAGAAAAATGAGTATCCTATACTGTATGAGACTATAGAATGAACCACTTTTATTTGATGATGGAACCCTTTGTCTTGCTCTGTTTTGGCATGAATCCCTTTCGTCACATGTAGGAGAGGCTACTTTATTTACTAACCAAGTGCTATGGTGTCTATAAATCTATTTTATTCTTACAACATTATGTTGTATTCGTGGCATTTCTGTAGAAATTTGTTTCAAAAAAATTATGGCCTCATGGTCGATTGGATCGATTTTTGTAAATTTATTAGTTATATATGTAGATTAATCATTTCCAGGTTTTTGATTTCAAATAGGTATGTGTTAAAAGCCTTAATTACCTAGCACATACATACGCATTAATAACGACTCAAAAAGGATTGTCATACTCCGTTCTCTTTGTGCTATTTTTGACCGTATCCAGAATAAAGGTGCAGCTTAGGCATTCATTCCATCTGCTCCACTACGTTTCATGACCCCTAATAAAGTAATCAATTAATTTTTTGTTGAATGAGAAAAGAGTTTATTTGAAGTAGTGCATTGATATTAATGATATTGGTATGATTGTATATATGTATACATACACACACACACAACATAAATATATCAACGTCATATGGATAATGGTACAACAGATATTCATTAAGTATGTGTGTCACTCTTTTTTTGTCGAGCGTGAGGAACATAACTAATTCAATTACAAAAAAAAATAGTTTATCCACTATTTTATCCCTTTGACAAAACTACTGATATTCCTAAACTTTAAAAAAAAAAAAAAACTCCACCCAAATTCATGAAAACACATAGACAAACGCAGTGGTACGCTTTAAAATGCAATATAATTGTATCGTTATTATGATCAGGTTTTGAGAAAACATTTTACCGAAATATTATTTTATTTGTAGTAGGTACAATTAGGAATATTTTTAGCTTTTTCTTTCTACATTTAACTATCCGTTTTCAAAATATTATGTATTTATCCATGAATGGTTTTACAAACCATTGTTATTCATATAGTGTCTTTATTTTTGTATTCCTTCTTTTCTGTATGTATCTTAAAAGCCTTAAATTTGTATATATGTACATACAACAATACAATAAATTAACTGTTTTTCCTTGATAATTGTCTATAACATCATCTATCAAATTGAGTTGTATTTATCCCAAATTTTACAGACTCCCATACAAACATTTAAGTGTCTATTAGAGAACTCTCTAAAGACATTACTTATATAGTTTTGCCATTACTTACTATTTTATTGATTAACACTTATTTCTTCTAATTAAATTAATCATTGTTCTCCAAAGTATAAAGTGAGCACTAATTTATCCTAATGAGTTAAATTTAAGAGATAGAAAGGGTTTTACTTTCTAGATACATTTAATAATCATTAATAGATAGGTAGACACTAGATATTTGTACTAAGAATCAAGCAATAGTTTAATGGATAATTATATGCTAGTTCAAATAAGCATAAACTTCTAAAGCATCTAGGCATCGGGTAAGAAACATTTTGTGCTTCATTGTACTTTTATTGTTACAAATAGTGCATCATTTGCACATTAAAAATCTGTTAAAAACTTTATTTCAAGTGAATCAAACTTATCTTTATTATTACTCCGGAACTAATCCGATTCACTATATTATTTTCATAAAATATTATAAATTTTTATTGTACTTAACCGAAATAAAATTGATTCATTAAACTTTAATTATCTATTTTCCTAGAAGTGTAACCGTGAATGTTTCTTATTACTAATATAAAAATCATCAGTATATTAGTTTACAGAATAAAATATGAAGTACTCTACTTGTCATTTTGTGAATCTCATATTAAAGGAATCTTACATAATGAAATAATTAAACTACTAGATTTCCTTAATTGAAAAAAAAAATATTTTCCGGGAATTTCTCATACTTGGAGAAAACTCTTAGTAGACATACATATACATATAAATATACAAACCAAATAAGGCAAAATAGCTTCTATATTGTATTCCATTTTCCCTCTCTTTTTTTTGCAAACTATTTATTCAAAATTTGAGTGACAAATTAAAAAATATCTATGAATCCAAAAATATATAAATAAATATAATTAAAATTAAAAATCTGCAAATTAAAGAACTACATTTTATTTCCTTCATTCCTGTATTTTTTCTTTAAAAGTTACGCTCTATCTCATATAAATTGTAAAATAATTCACCTGGAGATGTATCTCAATTTATAAAACTAATTATCAAAAGTACTAGGAAATATGAAAAAACAAAAAATTAATTAAAAGTTTTTAATTTCTTATAATTAAAGTTTATACCCCCCTCGAAACTAAGGGTTCCATGAATGAAGGAACAATATCAGAAAAAAATTGTTCATTCATAATCAATCTGATGTAGAACAAACTGTCATGAAACTCTTAAAAATTTATTTTCCAAGCACGTGTTTTTCAACTTTTTTTTTGGTAAACTATTTTTTATTAAAGAAATTCATCAGAAAAGAATAGAAATAATTATTTTTATCCTTGACATAAGTTTTTGAGTCTTGTTTTTAAAATTTTTTTTCTGCACACACGGAACAAATGTTTGAAAAAACAACGGTTCAAGTCAATAGGTAACTAAACTCAGACCGTCAGAGCTGGTTATAAAAATGATAGAGAGATTCAAGAGGCCACTCCAGCCTTAGAGATCAATGTCACTCGTAAGTCTATTTTTAAATGAATATAAGTTTATATTTTATTCATTTTCCTTATTTTATTATATAACTTATTATGTTGAAGTTGACATTCCTAAGAAATATTCATTATTAATGTTATGACTATGCAATGTTAATTCGTTTTTTCATCTTTTTAAATTGCTTTAAGAAAAGGTGTAGTAATTTTTAAAAATCAAATTAGTTTTTAATATATTATAACTAATAAATTAATCAAACAAAGTGTACTCAATGGTTTCAAATTTGTACAAGATACATTTTTGTCCGTAATGAATGAATAAAGTTTGAGAACCAATCATCAAAGGTTAAATAATTTAATTTCTTCAGGTTTTACATACATTACCTTTCTTTGTTAATATCTTTATGAATGATTTTTTTTTCTTTATAATATTTCTTGATTTACTTGAGCAGCTATTAATCAAATATACTTGATCTTATATTCCATATATGGAACACTAGAGTCGATAATACAAAAAATGAATGATATTTTGAAATCCTGTTTACATTATTTTGTCTCAATCATATGTTATTATTTATTTTCGCTAAATTTGATTCTTGGATCATTCCACATCAAATTACTTCGAAAAACAAAAAACAAAAAAGAAGAATTTTGTACTTTACCTTTTCAAAATGTGTTAAAGTTAGGTATATGTAAACATAGTTTTACCTATGAGCCCCATTTTTATTTTCTTAAAACGGATGATTAGTTCTCGAGATATGGAGTGTTATTTTTGGATTTTTTTTTCAAATTTAATGGATTGTATCTCTTGAAAAGGTGGTCAAATCTAAATAATGACAAATATATATTATTTGAGTGTATTAAACTTTCACGTCAAGTATTTAAGTCAAAAAATTAATTTCCTAAACAATTTCTTTTTCCAGCTACAATCTTCTAAAGACGTTACTACATTTGGTAAACACCATGTATTGATCTATAAACTTTGACTCTTATACTATTTTGGAGGAAGATAGTGATTTTATTTTTATCTGATTTCATGTGATTTAAGGCCCATTTTTTTGTAGGGCAGGATTTTAAAAACTCCTTAAAAGGGGCTTTTCAATAGGGATTACACATTTTTATTTCATTAGGGACGGCGAATTACGTCATATTTTGTTTTGTTTTGCTTACATTTCTACTCACAAATAGCTTACAAATCATCATGGAGCAATACAACCTTGAGCAGCCATTTTTAGTTCAAAGAGTTTGTTAATAATCAAAATATACGTTCTTGGTCAGGCAAGAACACACATGTGCTTCATGAGACACCATTGCATCTCGAAAAACTTACTGTTTGGTATGAATTTCATGTCGGTTCATACTTTTTTGTTAATGGTAATAATTGCCACATTATTGTGAGTAAAAATCGATATCGATCCATGATAACAGATTATTTTTGGCCCCAATTGGATGTTATGGACTTAAATGACATGTGCCACTTGCCCCCACAGTAAACAATACAATCGATTTATTGAAGAGCAAATTTGGTGAACGTGTTATTTCCAGAAATGGGTCAGTCAATTGGCCAACTCGCTTATGTGATTTGACGCCTTTGGACAATTTTCTAAGGGTTCACGTAAAGTCAGTGGTCTACACCAACAAGCCAGGAACATTAAAGGAGCTCAAAGCAAATATTGAACGCGAAATTCCATCAATTTGGTTGATTTATGCGAAAAGGTGGTAGAAAAATGGGTTCAACGATTAGACATCAGCAAATGTGCCCGTGGTGGTCATGTAATATAAATTGAATTTAATACTTAATTGTAATTTAATGTTCTTCAACACTAAAGCAGAAATTCGTTTATATCTCAAACCCTTTTAATTTGATTTAAAAAAGAATTGCGTCGCTCTCATGAAAAAATTCTTTATAAATCAAACATTCCTTTTTTCAATAATGTGCAACTAAAGTGAACCATTAATGAATAAATATTGCTAAAGAAAAGAAAATTTGGAAACATGTTAGTGAGGAACATTTTTTTTCTTCAAATTTATACGTATACATAAATACAATAATTTCTACTTTTCGCAAAAACACTTTTTTAAAGGATGAAAGATTTAGCGATTCTTAAAATCATGGCTAAAGATATTTTACGATAAGTAATATAAAAATAGTGTTTCTTGTAGTTTTATAATTTATTTTATTTATTACTGTTATGGTTTTTTTTTGAGGATTTAAAAAAAATAAATAGAGTTTATTATAAAAAAGTAAGATTGTTTATAAAATTATTTGAATTCACTCTCCGTGAAATATTATACAACATACTTTTCCTTATTTATTTTATATCACTTAGACGTGTCTAAAACAAGGTAGTATAACTACTCAAAAAAGTCCTTTCTTCCATAAAATAAGTTATAATACGAACTTTTCCTTGAATTTACTTTGATATCTACTTACAACTATTCTTTTGTATACTTACATACTGTCCCAAGTTATGAGAATAATAATAAAAAATATTTACTTGCTCAAAGAATAAAATGTTCCAACTTCAAAGCTTTTTTTTTTTTTTTTTAAACCTTGGGCTCAGCTCAAAAAATTATTTGACTCTTTAAGCGTCCCAAAATCTAATTACACTTTCAATAAAAGAAATAACCTTATATATTTCAAAACGTACGACTATCTGTGGCATGTTTTTTATATTTCTTTACCACCCAGTAACGAATTACACTTTTCTTTAAAAGTATCTACATATCAATGTATTGCAGCAATATGCGCTTTATAAGATACTAAAATTACAAGTCAATTCTTCATTTTTGTATTTACTAGAGCCCAAATATGATTAAAATAAATATTTTTACTTTCAAAACATATGAAACAAATGTTTTTTATTGATAAATAATTTAACACACAATAGAGTTTTTTATTCTTTGGATACTCTCATGGGTAACTTCTCACTTTTCTTTTTTGAGTAATGTATTTGTGCTATATTTGTGTGCATCACTTCTTTTATTAATCTAATTGGCTTTGTGTAGCATATGGTTTAATCAATAAAGTATGAATGAATTACAAAAAAATAATAATGTGGCTATATTTGTAATATAGGATGTGTTTTAATAAAAAGAGCTTGATCGATATGGACCTTTTTAGAACCGATAAAAAAAAAGTTTTGTTAATTGGACAACTTTTTTTTAGTGTTGTGTCGAATTGATAAATTAGTCGAAATAAGTCGTTAATTTTTTTATTCGACTCAAATGGTAAGTTGATTTTCAAATTTCAAAAATCCTGGGAGGGCTCAATACTTTTTTGTGTTGGCTCAACTTTAATCACTCAATCTCAACAAAATAGTTTAAGTCCTATGTTTTGGTCTTAATATTATATACTACATAGTTTATGATTCTTTATGAATCATTTAATATTGAGATCAGACCTTTTTATTTCTTCTGTTAAAATTGTGAATCTTTCATTGTTACAATAAAGGTGTTTATAAATATATACACGGTGGTAAAAACCAGGATGTAGGTTTGATTTGAGGTTCCAATACCTTTGAAACTATTTTCATACTCCCTATAGTCTATATTTTACGTTTCTAGATGGGCAACTTTTTTTAAGGTACTGTTTTGAGAAAACTAGTCGTGTTTTTTTCTCTAAACTTAAGAAAAAGTTCAAGGGTGAATCACAGTATCAAATAGTGACTTTACAATTTAAGTTATAAACTTAAATTGCAGATAGAAATCTCAGCTATTTAGTTTTTTAAAATAATTTAGAAATTTACTAAAAATTAAAAAAGGTTACAGCTAATTTTGTAACTTCTCTCGAGGAAAAGTCAAAAAATGAAGTAAAAGAAGTAAATTGTTAATTAGAAATAAAAAAAAGCTCAAATTATTTTGTTATACACTAAAGTGTAATAGAATAATATCCACCAAAAATGTTTTGTAGAGTGCCCGTAAAAATAAATGTATCATCGTTAAAATTGGAAGTAAAAATACTGGAAGAGAGGAAATGTACCGCGTATTATGCACATAAAACTTCTTCTTTTTTTGCTCATTTCCTTTAAAAATTGATGTTTTAAGGCTTATAGTTTATTATTCAACAATCAATAGCAAATATCTAGGATATCTAGTACATATTTTTTGTCTAAAATTAGATAATCTTAATAATATATACATATTTTTTTGAAAAATTTAAGCAAAATTAATTTTATTTACTATAATTAGCTAATAAAATCGACACAATACCCTTTTTTTCCCTCTCAATATATATATATACATATATATATATATATATTGTTAAAATATACATTGGGACTGTAAAGAGTAATCTTTTGGCATCATAACCAAAGCCAGTTCCTAAGCTATAAATCTGATTGTACTAGGAGGGAGAGTTGTGTTTCGATTGTGCTTAAGATATTAACTTACAATTCATAACAATCAACAGGTGAAACTGATGCATATTTTTGCACTTATACATAAAAGTGTATCAACTCTCCTTCTTTTACATAAAAATAATTTACACTTTTTTATATTGTTAAATTGACAGCCTAATATATATTTTTTCAAATTTATAAACTTGACTCAAGTCGACACAGCACAATTTAAAGAAATATAAAATACAGTTTTATTTTCGTAACAAGTTAATTAACACATTATTTGCTAAATAACTTACCTTTTTTTTGAAAAATGCTTACTCTTTAGTTTTTTGTACATTTATAAAAATGTTAAAGGCAATAGACAATTTAATTTTGAGTATTTTGTGATTGCTGAGTCGATATTTAATATTACAACTACCCAAAACTTTTTCTACTTCAAGGGGAAACTAGTTTTTATTAATAATAATAAAGTACATGAATGAGAAAATAAATTAAAAATAACTTATAATATTCTATTGTATATATACAATAGAAATAAGACCAATTCTTGATACATAATAACAATTAATTCTTATAATCTGAAATTTATTTCCAAATATGTACACAATAATTGGACTAGCACAGATTATAAGTTTGCAGTTGAGATGGCTCCCAATTTTTGATCAAATGTCATGAGAACAGTCTTTCTATTTTTCGTCAAAATGACTCTAATGTAGTCATTAATTCATTATGAAATAAGGCATTTCGAGATCTGTTTGAGCACTATTTTTTAAACTAAAAAGAATGTATTCCACCAATACCAAAATATTTGTCAAAGTATGCAATTAAATTTCAAGTATGGGTACATACTTAGAGTGAATTTTACATTGGGCATACTTTAAATGATACAAAGTATTTTTAACACAGGAAACTCATTTTTCTTAAGTAGTGATGATCATTAAATAAATCCCTGAAAACTTTTTTCCATTTTGAATATTTTTCTCTATGTACATAAATCTTGAAATAGTTGACACATTGACAAAAAAAATAAAATAAATTAATTAAAATCAAATTATTACTATTATTAACTCTAGAGACTCTCCTTGGATCTTCCGATTAGTTATCCAAGGACATTCATTCATAGACACAATTGTATCTAAGTATTGAAATAAGCGACAACATTAAAATACTTTTCCCTTCCGAGCTAACATTCATCCAGAATCTTGAAAACAAATATTTTTCAATTAAAATCTTTGACAAAAGAATAGCTCACTTCAAACATAACTATAGCCTAAGGCCTTTCATTAGCAGACGTTCATTTTTAATTCACATTTATATATATATGTACGGCATTCATTGTTGTATCTCCTCACTGTCTTAGATTATATGTAATTATATGTATGTATATACTTTTTTAAAAATTGTTTCACAAATATACTTTAATAACATGAACGTATTTTTGCAAAAATACTTTAATTTTTACCAATATTATCATTTTGGTGGTACATATCTAAATGTTACATATAACGTAATTTGTCTGATCGTTAGCGATACTTTGTCAAATAGTTGAACAAAAAAAAACTATATAAGTATAGTTTTTTTTTTCCAACAGCTATTTTTTTAGAAAGTATTAACCTAACCTACTGTGTAATAGTAGGGACACTGCTCAGCATTACATTAAGAAGGACTGGCATTTGTGGGAGGAATTGGTGACTTGCAGAGCAAGGAAGATCATCAACAATCCTCTGGTAGACAAAGACAAGATACTCTTTCCACTTCTGCACATCATGCTCGGCTTGATTAAACAGTTCACCAAAGCTCTAGACAAGGATGATGGTTCCTTCACATACTTGTGCCATACTTTTCCAGGATTAACCATAGAGAAGTTGAAAGCTGGCATTTTTTATAGTCTCAAGTCCGTCAACTCATCAAAGATCCTGAGTTTGAAAACTCAATCAATAAAGTGGAAACGGAAGCATGGGAGGCTTTTGTTCTGATCGTAAAGAATTTTATAAGCAACAACAAGGCTAGAAACTATGCAGAACTTGTCACCACTATGCTGACTGCTTTGAAAAATCTTGGAAGCAACATGAGCATCAAAATGAATTAATTATATCTATTGGTTTCCTGAGAATCTGAGATCAATGAGTGATGAGCAGGGGGAGAAATTCCATCAAGACATAAAAGAAACGGAGATCAGGGACGCTGGGATACAGTCATGATGGCTGATTACTGTTAGACACTGAAGAGGGCTTCGAAAAAATGGAAATTCATGCCTGAAATCTTGCAGAATGACAGATTTTTTGAAATCAAATTAGCATAAAAAGCTGACCTGAGCGAGTAAAATGGATATAATTCAACAATGCAAAAGGGTTTCTAATTCAGTTGATAAAACATAGTCAAATTACAGAATTGGTTCATTTCTGTAACCCTATGTAATTAATTATTATTATACCTTTGGCTTACTTTGTTTTAATAGTAATAATGCTCATAACTTTTTTTTTTTTTGAAAAAACTACTCAAACTTCTAACATAAAAAATAATTTTCATAGTAAATATAATGACAGTTTTTTATTATATATATATATATATATGAATTTAATACACTTTTTGACTTTTGTTCTCAAAATGCTAATTAAAGAATATAAAAGCATATATTGAATGAAATTTTGAAATACTTGACATCGTGAAAAATTTGTCGTAGTTTTCACTTGATTTTTTGCATTAATATTCAATAATATCTTGAAACTTCAAAGAATATATATTCATCAAATATAAAAATAAGTGTGCAAAAGGATGAAATGATTGCAAAAAAGAGTGAGACAATTTCAACTTCAAACTTTTTTTACATAAAAAATACATCAATTGAAAGAATATTTATGACTTTAAATATTAATATGGTTGTATGCATCGTATAACGTTACATACCTACATTATATAATGTGTGCAAAACTATTTCAATTTAGTGTTAGTTAGCACAATGTATGCTTGTTCATATCTCGTAATATGTTATTTCCATTATCTTGAGTTTGTATAGTGTGAAATGTTTTTTATCTAGTAAAACAATTGAGTAAGCATCAAATACATAATTCTAATTAGAGATTAATTTAATTTTGTGTCAATATTTCCATATGGACGAGGCTCAAAATCTGATGAATACTTAAATTAAAACAATGAGTTAATGAAATGTTGTATAAGATACCTGCTTAGTATTGGATTAAGGATCTGAAAGCAGAAATAAACACATTTATAGATTCATCCTCTTGATCAAATATGTTATTAAACAGATCTATAGGTGTGGTAGTCAAAATAAGTTCTAAAAATACATTTTGGGTATGGTTTTAAGTGAGTTTTTTGCACTCCTTCAAATGTCATAAATTACGAATCATTTAAGTGACAAAAGCGGTTCTTCTTTGTATGGAATCAAAGTTTATCAAAAAAGGGTTTTAATATAAAAATGTTATATTTGGCTTAAGTTTTATATGTACTTGCTAAAACCATCAGCTTTGTTCGTCAAAAAATACACACGTCTCAAAAAGAGCACTATTGCGATTGGGGTAAAATCAATGTTGTATGGGTCTATATACTAAACAACTTTTATTGTTCTATGTATAAATTGTAATTCCTTATATTGTTCTGCTATACCTATGCAAAAAATGTATATGGACACATTATATACAGATGATTTTAGTTATTACTTATGAAATTCTAGAGGCTTCCTTTTAATAAGTAGATGTCTTAAAAATTTAGGCTAGTGTCTATAACTATATAACCAATATTTAGTTGAAACAAGTTTTTATGGAAGCGACAAGGGTATTATAGCATACAGTGTTAAAAGACACCAGAAAAAAAGCAGAGTTTACAGATACATTTACGTGTCAAAGATCAGCTCAGTCCATTCAGTTGTTGTGAAGTCTTAAGTCTTAGGCAAACAGCCAGATGGAACATTACAAATATATACATACATATTTTAAAATGATAGCATCACTTTTTGAAATGACAGGGAAATATAGCCAAACTATTTGTTTCAACCTAATTGAGTACATATAAAGGATTACAGTTATGTAATAATAAAATAATAAAAATATCTTCCTTGTTGATATATGAAGAGATCAATGCATTTCAATGTTCATTTAAGTAGGTGCAGAAATAATTGACAATCAATAAAATTCTGTAAAATTAGGATATCAATTATTGCACATAACAGTATATGTACATGGATGTGTTGATTAAAAACTGTGCTTTGTTTTGCAGCTCATACATAGGTAGACATGTTTTGACGCAAATTAATTTCATTCTACGTGATAAATCATGAAAAAAAGAAAAAAAAATGAAATAAATCAATTGAGGAAGTACTGGTCTATGGTTTTGATTAATGATCAAAAACATAAGAGTTTAATAAACTCCTTTACACCTATGCTGGCTTGATTTTATACATCTGCAATTATGATACTCATATTTCCTAGATAGGCGTTTTACCTATATGCATATGTATGTATTTATTGTATAAAAAATTTATAAAAGTACAAGTATATTTAGCTACTATTTACAATTAAACTAAAATCATGTCAATGCCACACACGCTGTGTTGCATTTGTAAAGAATATTCATACATACTTACATATGTAAGTATGTAATAAAAAATATTATCATCGAAGGGCATGACTCGCTTTGTCATTTGTACTGTACAATTAATTAAAACCCGTCCGTTTTGAGAGACTACATGCCTATGCCATCTGTTATTTTTTATTAACCAATTGGATTATCTCGTTTTAAAGTGGCTTTATTAGACTACCTATATCAATCGTATTTGGTAGTGTATTGTGAACTCTTCAAGGAAAGCAGCCTATGAAGGGTATTCAACTAGATGCAAAAGGAGAAGAAAATACAACGAGGACATACCATACTTAATGCATTTACTTTGTCTCTAACAAAGGATCGTTAAATAATGTACACAACATTTATATATGCATATAAGTTCATATACATAAATGTACATTTTTCTTGAAATATTTTAGTTACAAAAGATTCAAATCACCTTGGTTTATGTATATTTAATGATACATATTTCCTAGTAATAAATGATTTTTGACCAATACAAACTTATATGTGGTCGCCCGTTTTGTTACAATTAGCATTATGTAGCCTTTTGCATGTGTCATCCCTTTCTATGTCATCTTATTGTAATTACTATAAAAATCTTCTTGGGTACATAAATTATGTTTGTTGCTGTGACGACTCCTTTAACCCACGAATTTCGAGATTTAGCTCTTTTTAATTATCCATTTATTATGTATAATAATATGATTAAATTAATTAACAACGATGAAGAGACATATTGCTCTATACTGTGATATAAAATAAATAATCAATTTTTGGAAATGAGGAAACTCGACTCCATCAAAAATTTCATAACTTAGTCATTAATAGTTTTTTCATTATTTCCCAAGTGGCTTAACTGATTTGAGTCTCTTGATATCTCTGTTACATATACAATACTTAGCTAAAAAATAAAATAACGTGAATAAATTTTTTTTAGTTGAAGTAAATTGCTAAGAAAACGGCTAAATTTATTTGATTGTTTAAATATATTCTATTTTCATAGAATTTCATCCCCAAATGTTGAGAACTCAAATCTAAATTTTTAGTATTTAGGACGCATATTTTTAATGGACAAAATATTCAGGCTTAACATTCAATAGTGTTGGTAATATGTTGATTCTAATATAATTATTATCAATATTAATCAGTGATCACAATTTATATCATTAAAAAGTGATCAAAAAATACCTCAACCATGGAAAAAAAATCAATTAGATGGTACATTTTTTTTTTTTTTTTGGCTCAGCAGGGTGAAATTCAGTTTGTAACATAAATTATATTTGATCATTGAAGGATTCGTCGTTATAAAATTGATTGGATTAGGTGCTGGTTAATAAAAATTACTTTGAAACCAAATCGAGAAGTTACAATGAGTTGAATAAATATTATGATTAAATACACAATAGATAGGTTCGTTAGCTCCATTACGCTATGTGATAATGTCATTTTGATTGCGTATTTGTTTCCACTTCTAATACAGCTGTTAGGAATTGATAAATTTATTCTCAATAATGGGTAATAAATGGTAAATGTATGTATGTATTTATCTAATAATTCATTGATAGATAAAGATCAAACGAGTTCTACATGTTAACATTTATGCATAAATGTATTTGCAAATTTCTATAATAAAGGATTGTATAACAACTTTTCCTCAACATATTTCTAAATAAATACATTAAATACTTTGAATGTAACATATACATTGTAAATCTGAAGGAATTGATTAAAACATTAAATATTTGTATTTACTCTTTTCAAATTAGTTTCTCGAGCACGTATTTAATTTTGATCAATAAATGATTGAAGGAAAAGGGGAAAAATCATTTGAGCAAATGAAATTAAATCAAACATTAGTGCACTCCATGTTTATTATACGAGTATAAGTATTGTTATATGTATAAATTTAATTAAATACATGTTTGCACTGAGGTACACATAAGGAGCATCTTTGTAGCTTGAAGACAAATGGGCATTTATAAGAGGTAAATTTAATTTTATTTTATTGTAAATAGATTTGGAAATTTATATCCGATTTAAGGGAGAGCAGGACAGTTGTAACACACCGTTTTTCTCAAGTCACAATCAAAATATAGTCATGAAATTAAAACTGAAAATGTCAAATTAAATTACCTTTTGCGTGTATTAAGATTAAACTGTCCCTTGTATTGGGTAGGTTGCAACATTTGATACATCACCTTCTAATAAAAATTGCAAAGAAAATTTAAAATTTGTAGTAGAAGCCTCTAAATTGACTTGAGTAAATAAAAAATTTATAATTTTGTGTTGTCAAAATTTTGTACGACTGAGCAAAATTTAAAAAGTGTGACAACTGTCTTCCCTGCTTTATGTAGAGCAACAACATCACGAATACTTCAATCTGCACGTTGTAATTACTTTTACGAAGAATCAATAAGGATTCTTCTCACCACTTAATTAATTAAGAAGAAGTTTTGATAAGTCAAGTTAATTTAAAACTTTTTTATTCATACAGCACCATAGAACTATAATTTAGTCTAGACAGAAAACGTTTGATATAAAAATCTTCAAAAATAGGATAACTATAAGGGTTACTTTTATATTAAAAATAATTACCCTAAACATATTTACAATTAACTTCTTTTTTTTTTGTTGAAAAATCTGAATTTAAAAAATATCAAACATAAGCATATTTCCCAAAATTGCAATATGAACATTGCACTCAATGAAAATGTACCTTTGAGTAAGGAGTAACAAAAAAAATCATTAAATTGTCTGGAAATGGTTGATGTCCAAAATGGTTTTTTTTAAAAAAAAACCATACATATATACTTATAATAGTTGATAGCTTTCCTTATATAGCGTTTTCACTGACGTCAAGCAGTGGATAATACATGTAAGTGACGCCCTGCTGGAAGTATAGCGTTGATGTATTAGTAAAGTAAAATGGACAATTAATGTTGTGAAGGACGTATAAAAAACCAGCAAAATAGGATACTTGGCGAAAGATATCCAATCTTATTTGAGATTAATAGTTAATTTATTGTCTACACTATGTAAATGTATATTGATGTATTTTTGATAAATATTATTAGGGTCTAAATATAATAAAGAAAGAGAGATTTTGGATTGACAGTAATGTTTTATGTCCTTTTATTTGTAAGTCCCATTGTGACAACCAAATGCACGGGCAGTAATTCACTATTTTCCTATATCTTATAGAAACAAGGGTTTTTATCGTTATAAAATTTATATGCTTATGTCTCCTCCATGTTGATTGACTTCCGCAATGATGACATCATGTAAAAACCCTCTATTAATTTTTTTTTCTCTTGTCTATGCTTATATTGATCGTATTTTAAAGACACAAAATGTGACTATCTTTGAAATTTTCAGATAGGTTATTTATAAATGGTACAAAAAACAACTAATGTGCTAATGTTTTTTGTCCAATAAACCTTTTATACTATTTACAAAAGTCCAATGTGAGGTAGAGTTATATCAAATAGATTATGGTGACATTGGTGTCCGTGATGACATTTGAACAAAATATAATACTGCAAAAAAAATAAAAGAAATGTTATTTTTTCTTCCTGTCCTTAATAAAAGAAATTAACTCAACATGAATTTGCATCAAGGTTAGATAATTTGAAATTAATATGAATTTTATCTTAATATTGTACATGTAGTTTATTATTATTATTATTTTTAAATATATGTATGTCTGTCAACTTTTCAGAGATAATTATGAAACTTTTCGTTTTCATTTATCTTACTACAATAAAACATGACAAGATTATGACAGTGGACATTTACGCAGAAACAAAAAAAAGATACTATAAGATGATAATGTCATTTTACATTCCATATATTTAGTATGCCACAGTTTCATTTCTCATAAATACATTTTCCATTAACAAATACAAATATTCCAATGACATTTCAAATTCATAAAAAAATACTTTTCAAATTAAAGTTATAATCACTAAAATGTACATACATACAAATAATATGTATACACTCGTGTTGTTATGGTATCAATGTTTTTGAATTTCCTCTGGTACCAAAATCGGTATCAGTATTTCGATAATTCAATATTCGATTGAAAATATAAAATTAAAATATTGTTAAAAAAACTTAACACGCACTTACAAGGGCATTCTTCCCTTTATTTTTTGTTGCGTCATCGATGAACCAAATATTTTTATGGCGTAATAGTGAAGAAAGTACCAGTTAGAATACTAATTTAGTGTAGTACCGTTTTAACTCCGATTTTACTATGTTATCCGTATACCAAACAACACTAGTTTACGATATGAAGAAAAAAAAGAAGTTTTGATTGTAATATTAGACACCTGTTTTAAAAGCACCTGATCAAAAAAAGTCAATTGAAGGATAGTTCTATGTACTTTGTGCTTCCAACTAATTCATAAAATTAAAGCTTGAAGCTGAGTTGAAATTGCAACAGACCCTTTTTCTTGAACATTTAAAAGGCTAAAGCCAGAAAATTCACACCACAATTGTATAATATAATGAGAATTATTGACTCAATTAATCAGATATTTTTGTAGACTTTTCTTTGAGATATTCGATATGTTTGTAATAATGAAGTCAACTTTTTATTGTTTTCATTCTAATTTAAATTATCTGAATTCTTGATTCTTTTGCTACTACTTAAAGTAACTATTTTAAATTCAAAGTTTGTTTATTTAGGAGATATTTGAGAAGCTGTAACTTTCGGTCATAATGGATCAGTTGCAACGTTTTGCAATGGCCCACGTGTTGTTTATTCTTTTGGATTATTTTGTACCACTGGGGTCTTATATAGGGTTAGTGTGAGAGTGCATGCACTTACTAAAGGGAAGTAAATGTTTCCAATCTATATATCTATATAATATAATACTGATCAATTATTTATAGTAAAAATTATATATTAAAATACATTAATAAATTGAAAATTAATCGTTAATTCAACACACCTGTAAAACCTTAGTACTATACTATATACCTCAAAAAGTATTCTAAAATCTAATTTTCTAAACTTACAAATTAAAACTCGATTTTTTTAAACTGTTGACGGATCAAATTTAAATGCAATTTGGGAAAATTGCTGACTAATGTAATCTATATATTAATTCAATCAATAACAAGTAAACATATGTTAGTATGTTGTGTTAAATTTTGGTGAATCTAACTTAAATTTGCTTTTAGTAAGCGTACAAAAAGTATTGAAATTGATCTGTGTCTACCCTACATACATGTTTTGTCACAATCGAATAACTTATTAATTGCATACTTGATTAAGTTTAATGCTTTATAATCACAACTCAACCTCAACTTAAAATTGATTTAAAATAATGGCACCTACTCAAAAGAATAAAGAGTTAAATTCAGAGTTAAACTACCCGTTATCTCAAGGCTCTCTTACATCAGTTATAACCATTTCTAAGAAAACATTTCTTATGAAAACTCTCTTGGGTTATATACATATAAACTGAAAAGGATATTTAAAATGAACTTTAAAACCCCTTAAAACTTAAGTGAACAAATATTTTCTCCAACAAACTATCAATATTTTGTAAAAATAAGATTCAAAGCATTCATTTCAGAAATGAATCAACATTTTTTGTATATGTAATTCAAGTGTTGTACCGTTTTTATAAATATGAAATGTATTAGGAAAGAATATCATCAAGGTGCTTTCCTGATAACTACGTTTGTATTAAATATTCATTTATCTATTTCTTCAAAGGATGTTACCCCATTAAATACAAATTTACACTGTATTTGGAGACAGCTATCGATTTTTCTACTTCTCTTAGGAATGCTGATTAGTTAAACTCAAAAGTGAACAAGTGTCTATGATCTTATAAATGATTAATCATATATTGGAAGTATGGGCTAACTAACAACTGATTTTGGGCTTTTTTTCTATTTTTTTATTGTATTTTTTTTTTAGGAAATGTTGGAAAATACATTAAAAATGCATAATAACATGCTCCCACACATAAAAACGTATGTAGTCTTATATCAATAAAATAGTCATTTTGAAAATTGTTTTTTTTTTATTATTTATAACTCCTCATAATTTCGTTTTCTTTATCAATAAATCAAAAATCATAATAAAAATAAAAGTTACAAATACCTACAAAGTTACTTATATGTGTAGTCAAAAATAAGTCCATAAACAATATTTATCTTCATATTTTGTATTACCCAATAATCTTTTCTAATATTAGAGCATTACATAGCATCAAGGCTAGGAGAGCAGTTGATTGCTCGAGAACATGAAATTGCACATCTAGTTAATTATTTCGTTTAGTAGGAACATAGAGCATAATACTGATATCAAAATATGCATTTATGAACACTCATAACAGTAAACCATAATGAGAATGGATCCCTATGAACTATATATACACGAGTTTACTATTAGTATTCAAAATTATTTATTTATGAGATAGTTAATTTTTACCTCCCTGCAATTTATAGAGAAATATTATAGGTCATTTGAGTAAGTATTCAGCAACATAAATGTTTGCATTATATATTATGACTTGACTTTGTTTTATATATGCATGCATAATTTGCATATTGTGCACACATATAAAATTTATCAATGTAGCAAATGCCTTCTCATATTTTCTTTATTCGTGGATAAAACGGCCTTTGCAAACATTTGCCCCCCTCCTAAAATAAATACAAAACAAAAGAAGGGCCATTTATCTAAGTTTTATTTTGTATTTTAACTAGAAAATATTAAGCATAAATAATAATTGTGTAAGATTTTATTGTTGAAAATTTAAAGCTAAAGGATTCATTCATCATGCAATTATGTTATGGTACATACAATTAATAAATTATGAATATAATTTAACTCTAAATGGGATATCATTTTTTAGCATAATCAAAAGTGCATCATTTTAGTAGGCGTAACTAAATAACTAATTTTAATTAAAATCTATATATACCAAAGTGCTTCAAGAAGATTATATGGGGTAATTTGATTTATTTTTCAAGCTCAGTACTGAGTTTTTGAATAGACTACTCCTGCTTTAGTAAATAATAATTTAAAGCAAGTTGAAATACATAGACTTTAGGGATCCTCATTTCTAAGGAAATTGCCATTTAGCAAGATGTAAAAAATTCCGAGATGAGATAGTAAATACTCACTGTCAAAGTAAAGTAATTTTATTATATATTTTAAAAGAAAATATAAATTATAAGACATTCGATAAATAGAAAAAAATAACTTTATTGGAATCACCAATTATAAGTATACACATGTATAATTACAATATTTAGTTAATATATATACATGTAAATCACTTAAATAATACGTAGGACTTGTTTTGGAATAAAAACTCCTTTTATCTTAAAAGATGTTCCAAATACAAGAATTTAAATAATATATAATAAATAGACAAAACTTAATCAGAAAATCAATACATTTTTGGTTTGGTTGACTTTTTGTTCTTATTTGTTATAAAAAACCTACATTGCTGATAACATTTATTATTTTTTTACTCAAGAGGGATATCAAAATATACCTTTAAATCTTTATTTTAATACTGTTTCTAATTAAACTTTGAATACTCATAGTTGGGATCTAAATATAATTCATTTTTATTTTTTTTTTAAATTTCAAAGTCACTTTTTAATACCTTAATTTACTCTTAAACTTTTTATCTACCTTTGTAAAAGAAAAAAAAAATACTACGAACCAGTATAAAACATTGATTGCCTCAAAAACTGTATATTAAAAAAAAGAAGATGTCCATTATAAAATGTAAAACATAGACTATGTGGAATATGAATTTAGTTTATAAACTTCAAGTCAAATCTAAAAGAAAAATAAATTTAAGTATACATTTATACAATGATAATTTCTAATAGTAATATGAAGAGATTAGTGCTGCAAAATCAAATTTATATAGAAATAGTCGGCCATAACTTACTTACTTGCATTTTTTACCTTTGATCTACTCATTTATGCAATAGCCAAGTTATAATTAATATAATAATACTACTATTCATGTTTATCAGATTAAAATTTCTGATTAACAAAGAATACGGGGAAATTTAATTTTTTTGGAATTCCGATAGGGATAAATATTTTTGTTTATAAGTTGGCACTCCTGTCACTGACAGTTTTGACAAACTACACGTCAACATATTCATTAGTGTTTGAGATACGTGTCCTTTTGAGAACTTTTTTGTTTTTAATGTCGGAAAGATTATTATCAATAAAATGCAATTTGGAGAAATGTTTCTTGAAACGAAAAATGAATTTTAATGAGTTTAAATGAATATTGTAGACACTACTCTTTTAAACTTTTGAGAATTCGTGGTTTATTTCTCGAGATACATATCTTATTACTCAAGAAAACGACCATTCAATTTTTTATTTTAATAGTATGTCTAAATACAGCAGTTACTGTTCTATGACTTTTGGATTAGTAAAATTTTTGTAACTATTTTGAAAATGGAAGAAACGTTGCTACTTTGAAGGGAATGAAATATATTTGGATAATTAAATAAAGATTTTTGATTCCCCATTTTTTCCCCCATAGTAATACTTGGGTAACACAAGATAAACTCGTTAAATTTCTGCTTAATAAGGTAGTCTTATATCTAAAAGCTAGATTTTTATTACTGTGATGCTCGAGATAAATTAACATTTCTGTCTTCTCTAAAAGGAACTCAATCCCTACAATAGCTATCTCAGTTTAAAGATACGTCGAAATTTTATTTATTGGTTTAAAAAAATAATATCTTTGAACATGAATATGTTTACTTTTCCTGGAAAGTCACATGAACATAAAGAAAGCAATACAATTGTTTGCTACATTATCTATGTATGTTCCAAAATGGATATTTTTTGTTTATAGAGGAAGAAATAAAGTTAACTTCCCATGGGGGAAATCTGAACTATAAACTAAAAGGAAGAATATATGTGTAGGTATTTATTTATCATTCGGTACAAGTCATGAGAGTAACTACATTTATATATCAGTACATTATAGGATGAAAAAACTTAGCTAACTATTGCTATGAGTTTAAGGCAATTCGTACAATTGAAGGATCTTTTTCGTGTCATATTTTAATGAGCAAATTTTGATTGATTTGTAAGCAATTAATATTATTATATAATAAAATTATTCATATTCATTGAGAATGATGAGTATGAAAACTTCTTTTATAGGTAGTTCATTTGATAATATTGATTAACATGAATTATCAATAATTTTTTATACTAATGTATTGATAATGAATAATTTATAAAAAAACAAAATAATTCTCTTTAATTGGACAATCATTTTGTTTGATTTGCATTGTTTTTCTTTTAAATCTTTATTTTTTTAATTTCCTTTGAGAAATTTATTTATACACATAAAAAATTATGATGATGAGTACGAACAAGTTTGTATTAAATTTGAGCTAGTCACATATGTAAAGGACCCATATCTAACAAATGAACGTTTGATTTTTAATCCAATTAACTTTTTTTAAGCTAAATACTTGAATTTATTGCATTAATTGTTATGTAAATCATAATTTTAACGACGTAGTACAATTAAACACTTATCATATTAATTTTAATCCTGATAGTATAATTTAAAATGGAATATGTCTGTAACAAAATTATTAGTCAAGTTTTTTAACTTGTTAAATTTCATATATTTATCTATTATTTTTCATGAAGGATGCCTGGAAGCATTTCGAAAATAACTGATTTTGTGATACATTTTCCATTAAGACAAAATCTTTTGAGAGTGTTTAAAATATTTTATTCGGAAAAAAATATGAATAGATTCCTATCCGAGTTAAATGACCTTCATCACAATGAGTAGCCATGTTTTTCCTTTTTATTTCTTGACCATATTATGTATACGTCTTTACTATTCAATTTGTATTCGTTTTTTTTTGTACATGGATCTTTATAAGTGTACTATCTAGTAAAATAATGACAAGGGTATTTTTTTGATGAAGAACTAATATCATGGACTACACTCCATGTGATCCACTCAAAATGTCGTAATAAATATGAATTAAAATAATTTCCCTCAGATATTTAAATTTCAATCTGAGTCAAATAATTAATTTGAGGATTACATATAAAGTATTTGGTTGTCATGTGCCGATCACCAAATAATTCACGAAAAATAAGGGCAAAAACAACAACAACATATGTATATAATAAATCAAGTCAAGCTAATGTACAACTCTTGGACTATATGCTTTTTTAAAGATGAACACAAAAATAAAATAATTTATAAACTTTTTAGTCACATTTAGAAAATAACTTAGTTTTATGCCCATATATATTTTGAATTTGACATCATGGACAAAAGTGTATTTGAATAGATATTGTGTTTTAAATAACTTCAATATTCTCATAGATGTATTTATTTTGTTTCAAACCATCAATAAACTAAATAAAAAAAATATTGAATAATTAGGAATGGAATGTCCTTGAACATTTTTTATCAATGTTTATAAATGTTCTTTTTCAAAGAAACCATTTAATAATATTTTGGATTTTCATCATTTAAACAAACGTTTGACCGATCCATAAAATCTTTTTATTAACAGAAGTCTTACTACATTTTATGACGAATTTTGTGTTTTGTTAAAGCTTTAGAAATAACCATTTGATCACGTTATTTGCTATGAGAATAGCAATAGTGCGACCCTGAACCTAACACGATTAAAAAGAATAACTTTATAGGGATTGAAGGATTTGTTACATATAGAGGATTTATTTCATTTATGATTCCATCTACAATAAATTATTACTTATGAGTTCAAATATGCGTACATACATGTCTCTACGTGAGGACTCACATGTCTCAAAATGCATAAACTTCTCTTGACTTTAATAACCTTAGTATACAAAATTCATCAGCTGTATCAAAATAATTTTAAATGCAATGAACTCATCAATAGAAGTATAAAATATATATATTTATTATTGTTTGATTTTATCATTGTTTAGAGAAAAAGAAGATGATGAATATTTATATAAATTGGAGTTCCCTTGATGAGCTCGATCAAATAAGTGAATTTTGAATCAGAGATATCACACCTATGTTTTATTTTATCTTATTGATTATATAACTTTTGTAGAAATCTTACATTATTTTAGAATTAAATATCGTAGTAACCATTTATTTTTACAAAAGTGCAAAAGAAAAAAAGAACGAAAACAGACCTTTTTAACCTTTTAACTCGTGACAGAACTTGATGAATGCACACAAATAATCCCGCAAAGATAAAGCTCATTTAGTTTGTTAGTTATGAACCTCATATCATTAAGTGATGACTTAAAAATATTTCATTTGCATACTGGCTAATTGTTGGATCTCTAGGAATGATAAAAAAGTTTGTCTATGTAAAAGTTTTCGGACATAATAAAAGAACTAAAAACAGTTGTGTTGTACACGTATTTGTAGGTTCTTAAGTATTTAAGTAGATCATACCGCTTAATTAATGTTTTTATAGTCATTTCCTTATAGGGAAGTGATTGCTTAAGAATTATATTTGAATCTGATGCTTTAAACAGACACTAGTACATTGTACGTACGATAAAAATTAAATAAAAAGTTTGATTTTAATCAAAATACATTGTTTTTGTGTTTAAACACACTAAAAAGCATTATAAAAAATATTAATGTAGTTACCTACTCCGAAATATAAAACATAGTCTTATATCAAGAGTGGATTAACTTAAGACCTTAAGTATAGCTAAGCAACATATATGTATGTTCATATATAAACTAAAACTATCAAATGTAAACTCAGAGGCTGAACCTTGAAAATCTTTAGTCTTAGCCAATTATGAATTAGTATTTCGTATGTATTTAATTTCAATTGAGCAAAAATAAGAATTTATCAATTTAAAACTTTGTCAGATTAAATATGACATAATAGGATTTTAAATAAAAATATATAACATCCCTATGTTTATATTTAGGCCTTGAAAAGAGAAGCATTATTCTATATCTTCCTATTTCTTTAGACTTTGAATCATTTATATCTATCTATATAATATTTGATACAATTTGAAGCAAAAAAGAATTTGATTTGTATTGTCCATGATTAAGTCCTATTTTGCAATGTTCAAGATTAAGTACCATACACAATGTGTAGGAATGGGTATCAATGATATATTTATAATTGTGCAATCACCACATATGTATGCTTAAACAAAAAAATAATCCTTCATGTAATAAAGCCTGACTTACTCATTTTGTACTTTTCCTGAGTACATTTGGTTTATTTTTATGATTGCTAAGTCACATAATTTATTAACAATAAAATAATTGCTTAGTTTATTTTGTGTATTGAATTATGTATGTGAATCATACTCACCTAGGCACTACATTATAACTATTGTCATCAGTTTAATTAATATAAAAATTAAAATGCATTTTATTTAATTAAGTTAAAGTGTATTTATTTCCTCGGGGATTTATTACACAATAATTTATGGTATTTCCATTCAAGCTTGATTTATAACCTACAAAGTTTGAAAAACTAAAGTGTATATATACAAAAAAAAAAAAGTATGCTTTACGTCATCTCAATTTTAAAAGAAAGTATTGCATAAATATTATTTGTGTACAAATGCTATGTTGTAGAAGAAATGAATGATTACAGACTTCATCAAACAAAATTCATATTCATATTTCTTGAAGACTAATTTTTTCCTCATTATAATTAAACATAAAATTATTATATAGATTATTATTATTCCATTAATATTCATATATAATTAGCTGTGTTTAAATTTTTTGATTCAATACAAAAAGACGTTGTACGGACAAATATTTTACACTTTATAATCTGAATCAATTTTGTTTTTAGTTTTTTAAATTTTTTGATAGGGTTGATATACAAGTAAATTTGAAATTCGTGATTTTTTTTATCATTTCTGTATTAAAAAATATCTTTCAGTCGTCGCAGGTGAACCGAAATTTCAAAAAAAAAATATTAATTCTTAACTATTAAACAAATTTAATGTATTTTATTCCATTAAAAAAAAGTTTTATTTTAATATTGTATTTATACTAATTTTTATTTATAATAACTATGACATTCAAAAAATATACTCCTATTAATTGTCTTCTATCTGCAGGAATCCATTCAGCCCCACCTAATGTCCTTTCAGTTTCCGTTGATGCGTATCTAATAGGAACCAATGGCTTGGCAAGGACTCATATAATTGAAATATATTCATATGTTGTATTTCATAAAAGTTTTGCAAACAAATTAAAATACGGCTTAAAGTTAAAATTTGACTAGACACTCCAACTTTTAATATATTAGACTTCAACACCTTGAACGACCTTGTACCCAAAATGAACCTATTTTATGTTTTAACTGTGTAAGAACAATCACAAAGATTACTAAAAAATTGGCCATAGTGAGCCAAATCACTAAAATCACGATTAAATGAAATACTAAACCCACTTTGAAGGGTATCCCAAATTATCAGGATAAATAAAAGGTAATTTTATGCCTCCTAATTAATGCTGCTATATCCATATATTCTATAATACTTTTTATTTTATGTTAAAATATATCCATAAGATTAATAATGTACATATAATAACAATTAATTACTTTTTTTGCCTTCATTAATACTGGTGACTATTTATGTAAATATATTGCACAGTATTTACGATACGAAATAACTAATTTATTAATTAAGTGTACATTACAGGAATTATGAAGTGAGGTAATGAAAACTACATATATTCAAACATTTCATAAATCTTCAATTTAATACTAAAAAATATATATATAATAAAATATAAACTTTAGAATATTTTTTATATGCAATTTTATCTTCTAACTTAGTAACAATTATGATTTATATGATTGTGATCAAAAAAGATAGATTTATATGCATCAAAGCAAAATAATCAATTTTTGTCATTTTTTCGTGCTTACAAAGCATTTTTTTATTATTATTTAAAATAAAAGATGGATGTATAAAAAAACATTTTGTGAATCTGGAAACATATGTATGTGTATCAATTGTATTTAAATGCTTTACTCTCTATTTAGTTGCTTCAAGGCCAAATATAACTCTACATCATGAAGAAAAAAAGTGAAAAAATTACTTTTGTAGGTCACAAAAGTTGATTTTTTGTGGGTTTATAAGGTCAGTTTTGTGTTATTTTTAGTAAAAACTGTTATGCATATCATGGGCATTGGAGCAGAAGGGATCCAAAGTACAATTGCTCCCCCCCCCCCGCTTTTTTTTTTTTTTTGACAAACAATCATAACGAAAAGTTACATGTCAAGGGTGTCATTAATGAGTGACACCATTTTCATTAAACTGCCCCCCCCCCCCTCATGAAACAAAACAATCTAAATCAATGAGGAAAATTGAAAAGTTGAAATTTTGTCAACTGGTGAATGGACATATATCTTTGTCTAAAATGTTATTCATCAAGGTAAATATGGACCAATCATCGCAAAAGGATAAATAAAGTTACCTAATGTATACAAAAGATGGGAAGAAGTCAATCTCCAACATGAAGGAAATCGTGGTTTCAGTGCGTTCTATTTAAAAAAAAATGCTGATTACCTTTAGAAGTATGTTCGAAGAATAAAAACTCCAAGACTTTATGTTAATAATAATTTTCATTAGATAACATTCGGCTACGCATGTATTTTGTAGTTGATTATTATCAATTAGAGTCAAATTACTAACAAGGGATCTGAAAAAATAACAATTTTACCTTATCCTATTTAGAAAGCTATTTGAGCAACAAAATCCTCATGAATAGCTTTCTAAAACAATTTATAAAAAGGACATTAGAAGAACATTTCAAATATTTGCTAAAAAAAGTCGATATCCTTTATATTGAACGAGCAATATTAAAAGTTCCGTGTAATTGGCTATTATTTTAGTATTTATATATGTTTAGCCTACAGTCAGAGTGAGCCGAGTAGCAGGAAAATGCTTCTAGTGAGCAACAATTTTGGTCCACTTGCAAGTTTTTGTCTACATTGAATAAATTTTTTAAGGTACAAGGAGAAAACATAAGATAGATAAGTTATATTATAGCAATAATTTTGACCAAACAATGTATTCTGAATATTTTTAAATACAATACCCCTCAGCAAACATTTTAAAAAAAATAACAATTAGAAGTCAACACTCTGTTGCTAACATAATTATGTTACTTTTACGAGGTAAGAATGAATCAATCACGTTCCCTCTCGTTAGAAAGATAATTGACTATATTAAAAAATAGTATAAATATCCAGAAAAAAAAATCATCACATACATAGTATGTTTGAACCTCATAAGATATAATGGATTCATGGTGTATTAAGTATTTATGGGCAGTATCTTTTGAGACACTTGTTTGCTCATCGATTTGTTAGTTCAAATATTAGAAAACATAGCTCATCAGTCACACAATCACACAACTTCTCAGAAACATTAAATGAACCATTAATTGTATATAATATGTAGATACATATTACATATATATATATAAAAGGCCATACATACGAATATACCAAATATTAATTGAAGCTATCAATATTCCTCAATCAAATTTGAATAAATCATCATATTCTTATGCAAGTGATCTATTTAATAAATAAACAAAATACTAATTATATAATAAACCTTTAATAATAACTTTAATTGAGCAGCATAATTCGAAATAATAATGAATAAGACGATAGTGTCTATGTATTTATTATATCAAAAATATTTTCAGTAGCATTAAGGTGAAAACTCTCTGTGAATGCGCTCCTTTTATACAAACCTTTTGATATCAATAATTTATAACATAGGTACTTGTTGATATATAAATCTTGTTAGAAGTCAGTTCACGAGAGTTTCTCATTTCTGTATTAATTATTTCCTTTTTGTCGATTAAATGAGCTATAAAGAAAAAAAATGACTCAAAATACAATGGAATGTATTGTTTTAGTTGAATTTTCTGGGAGAATGTTATTTCTAAGGTGGTTTTTTTTACCTCTTATCATCTAAAAAATCAAGTATTCCTCATGACCATATATGTATATGTAGAAATACAACGTGTTATTTCTTAATAAGAAATGATTATTTGAGAAGTTACTGTGTTTTTTTTTATGTTTTTCAATGTATGTATAAAGACACTTTTTTAATGACCTCATTATTTCTACTTAAAGAGAAGGGATATGAAGTAAATTAAGAACTTATAAAGAAGTACAAAATCATTTTAGTGTCGTACATATCATGGAGTATTTATGTATATAGTGGGGTAATCATATTTTGATTGCTTAAAAATGCACTTGTGTCGCTCGAATCAGCGTTGTTTTTATTGGAAGGGTAAGGGAAGTGGGAGGGTTATATTTTGAAAGGAATTGATTTCAGTTTTTTCCAAAGCAACATGTATTTTTTAATGCTCAATGGATTAACAATTTATATATATACATATATAGATTTCGATTATATACTTCTATTGCTCCTTAAAAGTGTTCTGAGCGTTAATTGGTTTATCCAACATCCATGAACTATATACGGCATTCCATAACGTGGATAAAGAAGAACGAAAAAAAATTGAAAAGTCCTTTAAAAATAGATGTTCTAGGACTTAAAGATATTTCTAGAAATAAAACTCCGAGTTTAATTAATTTATGTTACTTGTTTAAAAAGAAAACGTTTTTCAATTAAACGAATGCCTAGAAATTCTTTCTATTGAGTACTCAAGAAATCTGTATATTTGCTCAGAATACATGAATTCAAATGATAGAGTTAAAAGTTTGCTCCTGGGGTATTTATTGTATTTGTTTTTTGCAACAAATAACTAAAATTTAACATTATCATTACTTATGGGTAAGATATGGATTCGTCTTTAAAGATTCCCCTTTCTCATAAAAATTATATCTTTGTAGAGGCTAATGATGAAAATAAATGGTAATGTGTTTTTTATTTGGTAGCATTATAATCCATTTTTTTCATAAGAACTCCATATTTTCATGTATAATATAAATTAAACATTAAAGTTTTTTTCAAGTACAAAACTAGCTTAAACACTATCTATCTATTTTTTTTACATGTAATTCAAGACAAAGTAGATTTGATAATATATTTATTGTAAGAGGAGCAGAAAAAGTTGTTTAATTAATATATTTTCTAAAATTTTTGTTAGAAAATTTTAGATATATTGCAATATATTTGGAATTTTCTAAAGGAAATTTACTTATTTTGGAAGATGAGTTACTATAAGGTAATTTAAACGCTTAAAAAATTAATTTTAACACCATTAAGATATATACCAATTATACAATATAATGCTATGTGTTATATTTTAAATTTATCATTTACAATATTAAGTAGAGTTGTAACATATTGTTCTTACACGACATTATTTTGAATTGTTCTAAATCTATGAATATTTTAAATATATTTAAAGAATAAAGAGAGAAAAGTGAATACATATTTTTCATCATGTCTTAAGATGCTTCATTTACTTGGGATATGAGGAATGAAGTAACGTTAATGATAATATCTTGAATAGTATGCCTAGTAGACAACATGTATCAAAAAAAATATGACGATACTTACATATTACATACATTTTCCATTGTTCATATGTTTACAATTTATAGATTGGTAGCAAACGTGTCAAGTCTATAATTGATCTAATAATTGATACTTCACTAACGATCGGATGATAATTAATCAGCAATTACTGCTGTTTATTTCAAGCAAATGACCAGTAAAGAATGTGAAGATTTGGGTGTCTTTCTCGGGATCCTTTCTTCCCGGGGTTTTACACCTACGGAAAAGCTTGAATTGTATTATTTCATAATACAGGCTTCATTTAATTATATTTATTCAAATTCATTAAATTAAAAGGTTAAACCCGTATTGACGAATCCCTCGGCTTAAAGCTTTTACGATGTATGTTTTGCAAATGATGCAGTATGTGCATTGATAATAAAGAACCAAAATGTTCCGAATATTGTAACTTTACTACTGAGACAATATACGGTTCTTAGTCCTTTTTATAGATACCTTATAGGCTATAGAATATAAACAGTCTACATGTGCATCATATGTTATTTAATATATTGATACTTGGAAAAAGAAAATATGGACTAGGAATTGACCTAAACTCACACATTATTTATGCGTCGCGTAAATGATTTCTAAACTGTTTCATATCTGCACAAATGTTCAGTATTTGGGCATAGGACATTTAAAATGTTACATACTTTTAATATAAAGAGTTCCATGTGATGCACATGTCGACTTTAGCTCAATTTTTTCTTGTATAGTCTACTTTATTAATAATTTGGATCCCCAAGACTCCTTTTTTATATCATTATTCACAAATATCAAATCTATAACGAAGGAGTATTTAATCGATACTTAACCTTCCAATGGAGAAAACATGGATTAATTTTGGTTCTTTCAATAATATATCCAAGAAATACATCGTTTCCTTTTAATGTATGATAATAAATACTTGAACTTTACAGTATTTAGGTATTGTTTACTACCGGGATCCCTAAATTCAAAAATTGATTTCCTTTGATCCCGTTGAAAGTGACAATTAATCGTTTACTCCATAAAATAATACTATTCAAATTAAAAATCAATTTAATTAATATTATTGTAATCTAGTCAATAAAATATCTAAATAATTGTCGATTCTATGTGCAACTTTACTTACGATATTACTAATTAATATTATTAATCAATTATTTAATGAGAAACAAGATAAATAATACTAAGTATTTGTACTCATAATATTCAAATTGTATTTTGCAAATATTTTAATTAAAGATTAAAAAAATACATTAAAAAAATGATAGGATCCAATAAGAATGGATGGTAGGATATAGAGTAATCTTTCGAAATTTATTTATTTTATTAATAGTAGTTTAGTCTATAACTCATTTCATCAGAAGTGAAATAATAACTATCTTATAATTCTAAAAGAATAAAAACAATCTTCAATGAGTTATCTTTATTCAAAACCACGAATATCAAAGATAACTGTGTTGAATAATCTTAAATGATACAACTTTCAGAATTTCGGGAATATAAATTCAGTAGTAGATATCAAATCATTCAGGGGATCCTATCTTGAAGGAAGAGCAAATCGGATAAGACAATTATGATACAAATTTTGGTGAAAATACTCACTCTGTGCAAGGCTAAACCGTATTTTATTAACTCAATGTAAGATGACAAGACAAATTTACTTAACTAAACTCTGGATGTGTTTTTAAATTTTTAATTTTCCCCCATCAACTATCATCTAAATAGACTCTTGTCATGTTATTATTCCCTACATTTAAGCCCCTCCTACTAAATTCGCTAGTTTCAATTACTATATGTAACTTAATTTTTATTTAGCTGAATATTTTCATGATAATTCAGCTTAATTTGTGTATTTTACAGAGGTCTAATATAAATTGTAAAACAATATGCAATGAATAGTGATCAAATGTTAACTCAATCTTGAAAAAAATATAGTAATTCATTTTTGTGTAATTACTTTACAGATGTGTAAAAGGTAGAATTCCCGGTGTTGGAAAATATCACAATAGATAGTGTCATAAATTATAAATAGCAGAGGTTTCCAAAGTGTAGTAAAGCAAGTTCAATTAATAAATGAATACCTGCGAATTCTTAGGTTCATCTACAAATAACATTAAATTGAATACAGGAACATTGTACCAAAATCATTCAGAGTTCTTTTACCAGTATTGTAAGACTTAGAGCCACAAAAAAAGATATAATTTTTACAGAATATGTCCCCCCCCCCCCCCCAAAAAAAAGAAGTTTTTTTATTACTTTAACACCAGACACAATCTTGCACCAAATGAAGTAAAGAATCATAATCCCAGAGTGATTACTGATGAGAAATGTTACGAGAATTGTCTTGTTACTCATTGAGTTCCGTTGAATGTAGGGATTTTTGGGGGTATAATGTATAAGAAATGGTCCATAAATGCCCTTGATTCAACATACAATTTCAATACTGCAATGTGGTTGTACTACTCCTAAACAACAGATGATGTGTCTGTGACCTGCATCAACTCTTTTTGCAAAAAATTGTACTTCTTTCATATTTTTATTCTTCTCTGAATGACCTGTGATGGAGAAGCACATATATAATTATCCATCGAATGGTTAATTCACTTATGGAATTAATTAATTAATAATTGATAAGAGCTAGAGAACTTTCCCACAGTATCAACTCGCCAGTGTATATATGTAGTTTATATTCTACGCGCGTCCATTTCCTTTATATAGCAATAAAACATTCCGGCTCTGGTCTCCTATGTCTAGAAAAGTGTGTTGATGAAAAGGAAGTAGAGACCTATGAAAAAGGATAATGTGCAAAGAATGAGGAAATAAATAATTTTTGCCTCCAGGGAGTTCAAAAACATTCTCTAAAATTTGGAGTAGACATTATAATAAAACGTTATGTCTCTTATTCATAAGGCTTGTAGAGCCTTAATAAAGAGTAAAGGTATAACTGAAGAGTACTCTTAAATAACGTACTTACTTATTATGATACATGTCAAACGTATTTTAAAAAGAAACGAAACAAAAACTTATTTGACCTAGAGGAACTATTAACTATGCAAATTCAATCTTTAAAACTCTAATGATCTTTTTACCGAAAGATTGCTTCGTTAAGCAGGGAAACTATTTGTAGGCATTTTTGTTTATTTTAATATAACTGTATGTATAGGATTCTCTGTAATATAATTTATAAATGTATATACAACATTAGCAGTACATAAAAAGTAAGACCTTGCCACATAGAGGTCATTAACAAAAAAAGTGAAGTCAAAAGGTAAATACTTCTTTATGTATGTAGTTCTAGGACGTAATTTTGCATATGTAAGTTGTAATTATTTATTTGAATATTAAGAAAAAGGCTCTGGTATGCAAAATATTTTAAGTTATAATTAAAAAAGTATCAACAAGGGAAATCTTCGTATGAACTTAAATGCATTTGAAACGTCTAAAGAAAAACAATTGAATCCAACTTTTATTTTGACTCATTATGTATAAACATCATTTAGTCTACTATACATATTTTAAGCTGTTTAAATATATGAAAATAAATAGTATAAAGAGTCAGTTAGCGAATTCTATTTCATATTCTTAATTATGTATGTTTGTATGTAGAATAAATGATCGTTCATTGACCATAAGAAATTATTGATATTTTTTTTTATGGACATGAATAATAAATATAATTAATTGAAAATATTTGCACAATATTGATTGAGATTAAATTACATACATACATAGATACATTCAAGTCCAAAAATAAATAAATATATAGCCTGGCTCAAGATAAACATTGATATCTATCAAGTTTTGAATGAATTCAACCTTCTCCAAATAAAAAATAAATAAATGGCAAAGGACCATGAAAAAATTATTTACAATTCAATGCTCCCCCCCCCCCAAAAAAAAAAATCTATTTCAAAAGAGGAAGGGTTTGGGCGGATTCTTCTCGTCCTTATAAGGTAAGTAACAAGGTTAAGCTGATTTCCACTGCTCCGTAGTAAATGATATGAGATGTTGGCATTGAATGCAAAAAAAGATAAAAAAACTGGAAAATCTACGGAAATGCACAGATAAATAATGTTCTTATTAAAACATGACGTACCTATGCGGTATGCATGTACCTACATTAGACAATTTTCTCCCAATCTTTTGGATATGCAGAGCTTAAAAACGATTTAAATCCTTGGGGAAACCCTACCTCAGGGGCCTTAAAAATTTGAAAAAATCTATATTTAGTGTACGCTATACACAGTACTATAATTGTCTTTTTCTAAAAATCTCTTCTAATTTTTTTTTGAGCTAAAAAGTTATTCTTTTAGAAAACAAGTGTTATTTACTTATTTATCATTGATTCATAATACATCGAAGACCCATTTCAATACCATTCATAATAATATTATTTTCTTTTTTATGTATTAGAACATATTTAATTTAAAGGTATTGACAAACAAAACTATTTATAAATAATATTTGATTCCAATACTATCCTTTGCTTTGCTTAAAATATTCTCCAGGAAAATATCAAAGCATCAGCTATGGTAGCCTAAAGACTGGACTAAATACTATATCTGCCTTGTATCAGTGGATGTTATTTCAGTAAGATCCTCAGTTTTCTTAACTCCACTCTCAGCTATGTTCACTAACCGATTAAATATATTGAAACTTCGTTTTTGTGATACAAAAACGAGCGTATAGAATCATACTTATTTTCTTAGGTGATGAGAAAAAGTTTTTTTTTTTTTTACTTGTAATGGATTCATATATAAGATCACTGTCGTTTTGAAGTCAGCAAAATGATTTTAAGAAAAAATTACGTCAAAGTTTTTTTTAACGAGCCATTATTCATGTTATTTTCTTCATGGTGAAGGTCTTCAAAAAAAAATAAATATTGATACAATCTCATAACAAATATGTGTACAAACATAAAGCATTTGTACTCTGTCGAAAAATAAAAAAAAAATGCATCAATAATAAGTTCTAATTGCAAGAGATTTTTTAATTTTAAATTAACAAAACAAGTCTTAAACGGAATATTAAAATCATTTTATGACATTGAATAAATTTTTGTTACAATTAATACTAAATTTATTTTATCAAATGAGAGAAACAAGAAGAAAAGAATCCGCGTAATGTGCAGTACATTTATTTTTTCTTCTTTTTTTGGTTCATTCTTTAGGTCGCTTAAATGGGATACTTCAATACACCCACCGTATTTTCTGGACATTGCTCCTTTTAATTACTGGTTGTTTCGATGGATGCAGCACGATTTGGCTACTCATCGATTCACTTCTTTCGAAGAAATTGAAAATTGGCTCCTAACTTGGATCGCCTCAAAAGATGAAACATTTTTTCGAATTAGAATTAGAAAATTGCCAGGAAAAAGTCGTAGCCAGCGATGAACTATACCTTAATTAATCATTTTATTTCTACATAAATGAATTTTTATCGCAAAAAACGGTCCGAACTAACTTGTACTCCCTATTTTTCGATAATAATAAAAGAAGATGAAATTTTCAAAAAAAAATAATCGTCAATTTTCTTAACTTTGAAGGTGTGGAGTGACCTTTAAATGTTAAAGTTTGTCAATGCTTCAATTTCTACATTAATTTCCACTACAAAATGAAGAAGTTTAGAGGGTAAGACCTTCACAAAATTTAAAACTTAATTTTCACTACACATGGGTTGGTATCTTAATCTACAACATATACATGTATCAAATTAAAGTAATCATCATTAAGCTCTTAGACATTTACATATATAGCTCTCATGAAAAAGTAAGAAAAAAATAAATAAATAAAGGTTTATCCAATTACTTTTGCAAAAGTAATCTATGACTGCATATAGGTATAATAGTTCAAAATAGTACATATATTGCTATACATACAATGATAGATCTTTAATAAGATAAGGGATTTACCTTATTTCTTCAATTACATATTAAAGATATTATACAGGTTAAACAGCAGTTCTTATATATGTATATCTAGGTACTATGAATACATAAAATCATAATTTGGCATACCTATGCAATAATTAATTTACATAAATATGCATACATATACATACAAAGATTCAAGAAAATGCATTTAGACTTTTTGAGGATGTCATTCCCTTCGTCTTAAGTACAAACAATAATTTATTCATACCGTCACGAGATATGTACATAATATGTACCTCTATGATAAATCTAAGGAAAAAGATTCATTTGTCTTTTAATGCAATGCAAGCTGAAGTTTGACTTGATGGAGAGCATTGACAAAGCTTGTTGGCATATACATATGCTTGGAGATTGCAGACAAAAAGGTAATCATGCATAAATAAATAAATCTTAATTATGTACAATCACGTTTCCTCAAGTTTTTAAATTATACATAAACTAAATTTATTAAGTACTTTTTTGAGTATAAATGCTGCTTAATACTATATATGTACAATATAGTTTGAGATATATTATTATATATTCATAAATCATACCTCATGCAATCATATATTTATGTAGGTTAGTATTTTTGACACAAATTTAATATATAATTTATCGAGTTACTTAATTTCCTTACTTTTATAATAAATATATGATATGTCAGTCTAACGTATTGATTCAAATAATATGTTGCCTCACATGGAAGTTGAGTTTTGACTAACTCAAAAGTATTAACACTATGTAGGTAATGTTATTTAAACTAAATTACAGTTGATATTCTTTCCCATAGGTAACTCAAATTAAATCTAAAGGCACAGGGTAAATTTATATTTCTCCTTTTGTATGTTGAAAAATGAGGAAAACCTGTATTAAATCTTTTATAGTCAATTAAAGTTAAAACTATGGGTGTGCATTCTGCACTATTTGATTAATAAATATGTTAAATTAATGTGTATCCTTTTTTTACAATGTATATGACTTTACCAAAACTTTTTGTTATACAAAAAAAAAAAAAAAATGGTGAAAAGAGCAAGATAAGTATGAGTTTACTGTTACTTGCTAAGCTTTTCTTATTGTTTCTTATAATTTTCCAAATGAAACTCAATGTATACCTGTTATTTTGACTTAAATATTTTTGCAAAAGTAGACGTAACTCGTAATAAAACAAACAGTTTTTATTGAAAAAGAGCTTTTTATTTCATTTACAGGCTTGTACATACATGTATGTAAAGAATAGTGGACAAAGGAATAATCTATTTGACTTAAATCAAACAATCAATCCTCCGTTTAACCAATTAGATTACTTTTTTTCTTAAATTATACACAAAAAAAATCATCTTTTGCTTAATGTGGCTAAAAAAAGCTAATGTTATTAAAATGTGAACAAATTAATTAATTCATTAATGTCACCGATATTTTAATTGAGTTATAATTTGTTTCACCCGATATATGTATGTACATAGAAAACCTTATTTTAGTTTTCAAAAAGATCAAAACATTGCAAAATATTGACATACTAGATTTAGTGTGTATCTTGGGTGCATAAGGAGAACGTGTTTTGTATCCTTTGAAAACAGAAAATAATTTATGAAGAATACTTATTTTCAATTGAAAAATTGCCTTTTTTATTTACAACAATGCAAGCTGTCATACAAATTATACTTTCTATGTTAGTCATGACCTTGAATGTTACTCTATAAAATTTTTTTATAATTAGGGGTACAATAGTTTTTGAGGATTGTACCAAGACTGAAATTTGAAATTGATACATTATTTTTTGGTTAAACATGCAATCAATATTTAGGAGTGCTAAATAGTGTGTAAAATCATCAGTTATTTTTACATATTGCTACAACACATTTGTGTAGCTAGAATATAAAGTCAGAATAACAATTTGTCTATTTTTAAAATATTTAAGGGAAAAAATGAGCGAGTATTTAGCGATAGCTGGGAATTTTCACTGTAAATGATGGCATAAAAATGATGATAGTTTTGTTTTCGAAATATCCAAATTAAAACCATACAGTTTTAATTGACACGTAGCAAATCAATATCATCGGCATTAAAATAAATTTAAAGCAACATAGATATTAAGAATTTACATATGCACATAAGAATATGAACTTATCCATAGATAATGACAGAATAAGACTTTTATTAATAGAAAGGGTTTCATGTCGTTCTATGTAATGGGTTTGAGGATACCTCATGTGTAGTTATGGACATGAAACATGATACGTTGATGTAAAATTCATATTCATTTCGTACTTCTTGGTAAAAGTATTCATGATACAAGGTATTATTTATTCTTCGCCTCCGTGATTTATTTATTATATAGTTACGAAAAATTGTACAAAATCATTTTAATGGTGTCATGATATCATTCAATTATTTCTTATTTGTTCAAATACAGCGACCTTAGAAATACATACATACATACATATTTTTCCAATATAACCATTTAACCTGAATCAAGGATACAACTTAGCAAGGAAAATTGTTGATAGGCGTTTTCATGTGACGTCATCATAGTGGAGGTCGGTCATTTTGGGGGGCATAAACAATTCAATTTTATATTTTAAAAAAAACCTTTATTCTCTGAAAATGAATAGAAATAGTAATAGTAAATTAATGAAGTGAATTTGAATGTCACAATGGGTGCTACAAATAATAGGACTTCAAAAAAAGTATGTCACATCATATAAAGGTTTTTCAATAAGAACGACGCATTATCTTCTAAATCGGTTGTATTGTTCGCTGTGTGGCAAGTAGCATCATATTGTTTAAATCACATATCATTTAAGCCCATACCATCCAATTGGGTCCAAAAATAATCCGTTGCCATGACTCGATATCGATTTCCATTCACAGTAATGTGGCGATTATTATCATTAGCAAAAAAGTATGGCCCAATAACACCCCTGGTCTGAAATCCACTCCAAACAGGAAGTTTGTCGAGATGCAATGGTGTCACGTGAAGCACATGTGTATGTTTGCCTGACCAATATCATATATTTTGCTTATTAACAAACCAATTTAGCCAAAAATGAGCTTCGTCGCTGAAAATGATTTTTTTTCCACAGGCCTCTTAAAGTTGCCACGACCGAACTTGAATTTTGATAAATAATTTGGTTTATTTGCAAAGGCAGCTCAAGGTTGTACTACTCCATGATGATTTATAAGCTATTTGTGAGTAGAAATGTAAAAAAAACAAAAGAAAATATGACCTAACTCGCCGTCCCTAATGAAATAAAAGTGCGACATCCTTATTGAAAACCCTTTATCAGACCCATATATGTATTAAAAATATGTTATTACATCATTATACAATCAAATTAAAACAGTTATTACTATTAGTTAACTATTACTCTTGCAAGGATTATTATTCTCCTCCAATTACATATCCTACTTTTCTAGCCAATTCAAACAAAATACCATAATTATAAAAGCTTAACCATTTTTTAGGGATTTTTAGCATCTATTATCAATTTAATTGTACTCAAATACCATTCTTTTTCCTTAGCATCAAGTTTTATTAAATAATGTTGTTTCCATAAGACTTTCGGAACATATTTTCTTAGAATTTAATAAATTTACCAATTTCTCTACATTTCGTTCACTTTAATTTATGATGCAACATGTGACATCAGAGAAAATTATCTTTTTATTTGAACTTTACATTTGATATATTTGAAACATTCAAAATATAAATGTGTAATTGGAGCAATTTCGTGTACGATATTTCAAATGTTTATATTCTTATATATAGCAGACGTCTATTGATTTTTTCACATGTTTCGTTGTTTATGGATCATTTCTCTAATGTAGAAGCTATTTGTGCTACCCAGTGTGTGTTTGGTTTTACAAGTCTTAAATGTGTAAATTAGACAGAGAAAGCTACTCCCCCTACCCCAGTTGAATCAATTTATTCTCTGAATAATAACTTATACATCCAATGTTCTCGGAACAACACTAATGAAGAACTCTGAATAAGTGGTATTAGTTTATAAATTTGGAACTAACGAATGATTAATTAATATGCTTTCCCCTAATTTTAGTTTATACGTATGTATTCATATACATTCACCTTTTATTTCATTATCAAGTAATAACGGTTTAATGTCTCTCAGCAAGTCCATTAAGTAACAAAGTATTTAAATCATAATGTATTGTCTAATAATGAGACGCAAAGATATGACTAAGTATTACTTTGTCCACTTTAAAATTGCGTAAAAATTACTACAACTTATTCTCAAGCATATGCATTGACATCAATAAAAATAAACTACAATGTACAACATGGAATCTTGACTTGACCTATGTTTTTTTTATATTTATTTTTCCAAGAGTTATTTATTATGCTTAAAGTATTTCATCTCATAATATACCGACCAGGGTTACTTTATATGGGCTTTAAGTGTTGGTCATATGCTTTTAATGCTTTTGACCATTTGGAATTTATTTCCTGAACATCAAATTAGGGCAATTGAATTGTTTTTTATAAGGATTTTTTCGTTTTTATTTCCTATTATTGAATGTTCCTTATTTTAGAACATAGCTGAAAAATACAATTACCAAATTAATTGCCTCGTCTCATTTAAACAAAAGTATTAGTGAAAGGAAGTGAACTCATACCAATATTGAGATGTACATACTTATAATAAAATCCATCACTCTTTTCCCATTTTGGCAAATTGCTCTCAAACCTATGTTTATGTATATATATATATATATATACATATCCTACTCATTAAAGTGGAGGCTGACTCTGTATTCAATTGTTTCTTTAAAAATAACCGTTTACAGTCTAACTCATATCGGTGCATAATTAACCCCTTGGAGGTCAAAGAATGTTTGAGTTCAAGTGGAATCATGGCATTACAAATATCCTTCAAAATAAATTAATAGGATTAAATTTAGTTGTATCATATTTATCAATCAAATAGCGTAAATATGATTCTTTTTCATTGATGGATGAAAAAAAAGATACAAAATATAGTACATGCCACATTCATGCCAAATGTTTACTCATATTTGAACAAAAGGATAAATAATTCGAGGTACAAATGGGAATATAAATCTGTTGAGTCAAGTGCGTATTGATTGGTATATTTGTTCCTCTTAATGAAGTTTTTTTGATCGTTATATAGGTATAATCACAGATCAAATAAACAATTTATCCCCTCTTCATTAAATAATAGACCAAAATAATAAATCCTCATCATGTCCTTGAAAAGAGTCAAAAATATATTCTTTCTATGAAAAATCAATGTATGATGTATCATATTGTCTACATACAAAGAATAATAGCATAAAAAAAAGTGAATTTAATTACATATTTGCTTTATTTATAATTCATACTTTTTAGTTTAATATTATTAACTAGTCATTAGTCTTCAGTTAAAAATATACAATGTATCAATTAATTTACCAGCAACAATTAAAATATTATAAATATATAAATATATATATATATACTATGTAGGCAGTTACATATACTTTGTACAGTTCAACAACAATTGATTATTTCATACAAATGTAACTTAAAATCTCGTTAAAAAATGATTTTTAAATTCATGAAAAGTATTTTACTCTATTTTTCATGGTCGATTCTTGTTACAGTAGAGAGTTAGTAATATGATATTAAAGTAACATATTTTCCTCAAGTTGAGGTAATATTAAGGTTATATAAAAAACCAAATTTACATTTTGTTTCAAATATTAGTTATGCATTTATGTTGATATATGATATCCAGTGAAGATCATTTGTAAATTTAGCTGTATATTTCTAGACACAGTTTGTATAATATATTCCAATAACTATGAGTTAAATTAGGGACATGATGAACGTCATGTTTAATTATTTTCCATGACATCATTGATCACAAATTAGTTAATTATAATTTCCTATGGAAATAAAAGTAAAAATAAATTTCTCAAATAATTACACTAATGTTTGTCCAATTTCAGATATAAAATTAAGGTTACAACTCAAATTCATTCAATTAAAGCATTTGTTTCAAAACATCTTCTAGTTTGTTCATTTGATGTTGAAGCTTGATTTCAAACTGATGATGACCTAGGCGTTGAGCATCATTGTTTTGTCATTGCACTGAAGAGAATGAAAGATTTGAAGAATCATATAGTTAGCAATTTCGTATTGTATGTATACATTAGTTGTAAAATGATAATATAAATTGTAATGAGCACATTATGTATATAATATATAAATATACATAGGGCTAGAACGATTCGAACCGCAGTTCAGCACTGACGTTTCATGGTTTAGTTCGGTACTCATTTTTATAAGACATTTTTCTTATGGTTATGAAATTTGGATGACGTGTAATTTAAAAAAAATACAATTATTTATATAAATATAGAGCTCGAGTTGAAAGTAACCGTATACAAGCTTACTGTACCCCACTGCGGTTCAGTACAGTACTGCTTTACCCCTAATATATAGATATGCATTTTGGATTAAAAAATGATTATAATTGAATTGCAGTTCTTATAGTACGAGGAGTAAACATAAAACTGAAGGCTAATCTTTTTTGTTTTTTACCTCACCTGCCCACAAAGTTACTTAAGTAGCAACACGGTTTGAGCTAAAAACGTTTTACTGCGTTATAGTTAGTATTATTAAAATATTACTCTACAAAAAAAAATAAACTCATTAATTTAATTAAATATATGACAAGAAAAATATTTTAATACGCTTTAATAAGTAAATCAGTTAAAAAGAGTTTTAACTATTTCCATTTATCATAATATCATTTTAATTGCTTTAAAATATGCATATATCTTTATGGAGTATTTTTTGTCAGATATGTCTTCTGGAGAAATGTTGTAAATAGTTTTCCAAAATTATCTGCCCACAATTCACTCGATACTGAAAATAATTGGTTGAGAACACACTGTAGTAACATAATATATTCAATTGTCATTACAATTAAGTATTTTAAAATATGTAATTAATTATAGAGGAAAAGCAATAAAAGAATGATTTTTGATTTATTCAACTCTCGAGTATCGAGTAGAAAATATTTTTTCTAAAGCAAATAAATTTTGGCATGTTACGTTAATGTTTCGACAACTAACCATGATGATTTCCTATTTAATTTTTCTAAAGCATTATCGATTGAAGTAAGTCTACTTAAAATTAAATTGATTTAATTTCTTAGATGAAATTATTCAAATTTAGAGACTCACCCTCATCGTTCAAAAGAAATTGGCATATGTTTTTGAGTAAGTAATATCTACATAGGTGTGGAAATATGTATATGAAGTCTAAGGTTATTGAGCACCAACAATTTTTCTAAGAGTCCTTCAAAATTGACACAATCAAATCCTGGAAAAAGAAATTAATATTTTTATAAGCCACAAATTATTCAGTACAAATTGAAATTAAAAATTGACTTAATTATTGAAATTATCAACCTTTTAAATGGTTGAGATGAACATTTCATGTTTTTTGCTTGAATGACCTCAAAAGAATAGTGTAAAATATAAAACAATTAGTCTGAAGAAACAAATACCTTAATTAAGTACCTTCATAACGACAATGCCTAATTTTAAAGACACAAATTTGAAGCAGAGGTTATATTTTTTAAATATGAGCTTTTTCACAAATATATGTAAAATGATCCAATGTTCTGATGATGGTGTGACGTCATTTTTGTCGCTCAGTAAAATTCTCATATTCCAAAAGCAAAAATTTAATTCAATCACGTTTATATAAAAACATTCATTTTTTTCTATGTTGAATTATTATTCAAACCTACGTATGTACATATATATAGTACCCAATGATCTTATCCTTATATTCGCTACTTTAATTTGTCTTTTGATGTATGAGTCACATTCACATTTCACACACTGTTTACCTATGTATACATATAACTACATATGCATATATATACAATCGTACATATATGTACATACAAATTTATGTACCCCTTTTCCGTGAGAACATTTTATTTTGAATAAAAATATTTCCAGCCATTTGATCATTAAATCCAACATCTTTTGACTTAATACAAATAAAAGAATCATTTTTTGTCTGGTTATTTAAAGATAGTCATAGGTATTTAGTCATTTATTCATTTTTTGAGTTGAATATTTCTATAATATTTAAAGACCATATATATAACAGGATGTTTGCAATTTGAATGGATTTATTTATTTATGCAGAATAATTATGTGATTTAGGATAATTTATGCTCACAACTCGGTTGACAATAATTATTATTTTTGTGCACACATATCGATCATATCTTCATCTCCATTTATTCTCCTTTTAAAAAGAATAAACAGTTGGCTTTGATTCTAAAAAGATATTCATCAACTCAGTGGCCCAGAGCAAAAGTGGAGTTGTTAAAAATGACATAAATTAAAGCATAAATCAAGTGTGATAATTATCCATTTTGACAAAATACTCACTGAACACATCGAGAATAAAACCACAAAAGGTTACTCTCTTCATGAATCCCTTACTTGAAAGAGATATTTATGTGATATTGAAATTTGTTGAAGAATTATGTATTTGTTTTCTTCTTTGATAATACTTTTCTTGGCATCATATCAAAGGCTTTTTGTTTGGTAAACAAAGTATGAGGTTGATAATAAACTATTAAAATGATTCCATATTAAATGAGATTCTGATATCATTTCCCATTCTGAGACACGAGATTTTTTTTTCTGTGTTTTCTAAAATGAGTAATATTTCGATGTGTCTTTGATTGTGAAGAAGCAAATTTGTATGCATGAATTTAATTGCGATAAATATCTATATTTTAGTATTAAAATCCTTCGCTATTTGTTACACAGGCTAATTTACTTGAACCCATAATACTTAGACGCCATACAATTGCCTTATTTTGATTCATTTCATTGGAAAAACTTGATGGCTAATAGCAAATATAAAGAAATGAAAAAATATTTTTCTAATTGTGTCATAAATATATGAATAGGTTTGATCAGATAAATGGAGCATTTATAGGTCTTTTTAATCTTGAAGCGACTCATCTTGACATAAATAAAGGTCAAATAGTAATAATAATGATAACTACGCCAGTTTATTAACTATTTTGACATAAAATGCCAGGACTATGTAAGTATTCCATTAATATTAAATGTTCAGGCTATGATTTTACATAAATTGTTTACCAACAAAATTGAAACTGTATCTAGATGAGTTTTGAAAAGTAATAAAAAGAAGTATATCTGATGAAAACATACAAACAATCAAATCAGAATAAGAGCTACAACACCTAAATTTCAACAAAAATATTGTTCTTATCTAAAATTCATTTAAAACACTCTTTTTTTAAATTATTACATCTGTACTATGATTTCTCACTCCGAATCCCGTTTTCTCTTGATTTTACACCAAGAAGAAATTCCACAGAAATTTCGAATTTAACTAATTCGTTCAATTAAAAATTGAATACACATTGATGATTCACTCGAGATAATTTTCTTAACTATTTATGCAGTGCAAATGATACGGTATGTGTCCAAAGAAGCATAAAAATATTTCAAATTCTAGATGACGTTTTTTAAATTTATATAAAAAAAAAGATTTCTGTCTTATGTTGGGGATTTAACTTATGTTTCTCGAGTATTAGGCAATGTCCAGTATTTTTATGAAATGGGTTCTTACATATTACTCACGTATATGTGTATACTTATTTGAACAAGGTATATTTTGAATATCGTAATTAACCATAAACAAAGAACATAGAACAAATATATTTCTAATAAAGTGAAATTATTAACATTTTTTACGAATGTATGAGTAAGACTAGCTAAATTTGATTTTTCTTTTTAAAATTTATGTGACAAATTACTTACATTCAACAATATTTACTTTTTACAATTTCATTCGGAATTTCGCAGGATTCTGAGATATAGGAATTTGTTCCATGAGATATCACTGAAAGACAATTTCCCAGAAAGAAGAAACTCTCATGTGTGCACAAATATTTATTTACTTAGTTCATAATTATAAGCGTATTTAGTCAATAAAATAAGTTAATTTTCTTTGTTTTTGGTCAATGTAATATTTTCCTTTTTATCTCACACAATGGTGAAATTATGCATTAGTTATTACTTTTGTGGATATGATATAGTTAACATGTTATAATCTGGACAGAAGATAAATTTAAGTGATGAATACTTTTTAAAAGTTATTTCAAATACATATTTGCGAATTTCATTAATTGAAATGAGGATATTCTTGGAATTAATACAGGTTAATTAATAATAATTTATACTATTGTAGAAATATCTTATGCAAAGTCATTTATCAAGTAAAACATATATTAAAAAAAAGTTTTAGTCATTTTAATATTAGCTATACATAAATAAGTCATTCTAATTTTTTATCAAAGATAATATCCATGGTTTAAAAATAGGTAATTGGCATATGAATTTATAGATCTTTTAGTTCAGATTTATATAATATTTGACTTACAAAATTGTAGACAGTTTAAAACTACCTATCTCTTATAATTTTTTTTTATATAGCAAACGGATAACACGATAGTCACATAATATATATAAGCAATTTTAAGGTACTTACAGTTCAACATCTTAAAACAAATAGAAATTTCTTTAGAGAAACTTAAGTTTATTTATTTCTGATAATAATTAAAATCAGAAATAGCGTTATGTTCATTAAAAAAGTAATTTACTTTTTTTGTTGTTTAATAAATATAATTAGTTCTTGAAAAACGAGTCCTTAAGAAAGATTTGATTAGTTTTGTATTAATAAAGCTTGACACTGTTAGGAATCAGAAAAATGCATTAACTCAATGTTGTTTACATATACATAATAAAGTTTTCTAAACAAGGCCTTTGAAGTCATATAATTAGGTATATTTTTTATGACTATACTTTTATCTTAATAGAAATAGAAGAAGGAGTGTCATTAAGTTATGCATAAAAAATGATGCACTTCCGTCCTTCCTGCAATATAATAATGAATGTGTTTAAACACCATTAATAATAAAGAAAAAGCATTAGAAATAGGCAAATATTAAGATTGAATAATTGGCTTGTTCAGAACCTTGCAATCTCCGAGAAAGTCACGATTAGATATGTTTAAACTAATTTAACCATGACACAACTCTTACTAGTATGTTTTAGATAAGATATTTGAAGAAAAGTTATAAGATCTAAACATTGCTTTCAGTAAATGATGTTAACGTTAGTAAATCTAACGTTTTTAAATATACTATTGATAAGCTGTGGTGAAAGGACAATCTCTTCACATTTATATATTTTATTGAAAATATATTTTGAAGCAAGTAATAACATACGCTTAACCGTCAATTAAAAAATTTATTAATGTCATATCACATGAGAAAAAGTTATAGTTTGACAGGAAATTTGAAAGATAATTGAAGTATTATTCTTTCAAGTAACACACTTTTAACATCAATGTGTAGTAATTATTCATTAAATTTATGGTATATATTTGTTGTATACGTCAATTTCTCACCATTTTTTAAAATTAATTATAGTAGTTTAGTCATTGTATGAAAAATAGTTTCTATTTGCCTATGTATATACATATATCTATTTAAAAAATATTTACAAAATATTCAATATTTTGACAAGATCATTAAAGTTTTATATATATATATATTTAAATCAAATTGATAAATTTAGTTCATTCTTTGACATTTGATGACTTTATGAGATATCTTTTACTCAAGAAAGAAATTGATATTAATTTTATATCTTTCTACATGATATACATACATATGGTAGATAAAAAAAACAATATTTTTTGTTATTTCTAACAACTGATAGCTACTTAACAGTACAAAATCCTCATTTTGACCTTTTTAAAGTTTAAAATTAAATACTACAAATTTATTTATTGTCTATTATCATTAGATAATAAAGCAGAGTAGAAAGAAATGATATCAGAGGATAAAAATAACTAAGATAGACGTTGGAAGTACTTTAAATCACAAACAACGACAATTTAGATGAAGATGTACTGTCCTGGGTTGATATTGCCTTCGTTTAACATTCAAAAGTATATGTATTTTGACCTAGTTTAGATATTTTGGAGAAATGACCATCTTTATATTGTGATATTTTCTGTTGGAAAAAATAACAAAATACTATTTGCAAAATTTCAAATACTTTTTACCATTTTTGATATGGTACACATAATAAAAAAATGAGCATTTTTAAAATAAAATTAAACATTTTCAGACGGCTTGTACAGTCCAAATCTTGAAGCTTTGAGTTAAATATTTTATTTGTATAGATAAATAGATTTTATTCTACCAAAAATAAAAACAATAAAAAACTTTCGTCTTCAAAATCTAATGTGTCTAGGACAACACATAAAAAGTTTTCCTCTTTTATTGGATCAAGTTATTAACCATTATAATTAGATGATAATACTAAAATGAGAAAGTTATTTTAAAACACCATATTCAAAGTCATTTGAAGCAATATATACTTTCATAGTTTCTCTGGCACCTTAGATTTTTGAAAAAAATTTGATTTTTGGTGCCTTAAAGTTTTTTTTGTTTTTTTAGTAGATTGAAACACATGCAAAAATAAAGTTATTTTATTTAACCCATAACTTAAAAAGAAAGATGGTACAAGATTTCGGAAAATGGCCAATTTTGACCCAAATATGCTAATATTCATATTTTATTTATCAATACTTTGCCAAAAATAGTATGAAGGACACAAAATTTTGCAGATCAATTTTTATTGATAGCTTCCAGTAAAAAAGAACATAATGCAGTAAAAAGAAAACAAAAACTGAAAACTTTGATTTATGTATGTATGTATCTATAAAATAAGTAGAAACGATGTTTCACTAAATTATACTGTTTATAATGTTTTAGTTATAAAGTTATGATTCAAAACTTTTTTTTTAAAGTTCAAGTTTCAAATAAGATTTACTTGTACTTCATGCTGTAAATCGAGAAGTGTTATATATAAGGTATAACTATGAAAATAAGACTTTCAGCTATGAGGCAAGAATTTTTTTATTTTTTTTGTCTGTCATCTGGCAACAAATTTCAGTTCAATGTTTTTGAAATTTCATTCAACAACACAACGCCACATCGAACAAGAGCGACTCGGGAATTGGTAGAGACGTACGATTGGGAACCTTCGGTGCATGTGGCTTGGTTACCAGACTTGGCACCATCAGAATACTACTTGTTTGGATCGATGGGTCATGCAGTAATAGAACAGCGCTTCAATTCTCACGCAGAAGCCAAAAAATAGTTCAATGGTTGATTTGCAGCCAAATACGGTCATATTTTTTTTTGCCACAGAATCTACAAATTACCTGAGAGATGGAAAAAATGTTTCGCTAGCTATGGCTATCATTATGAAAATTAAATTTGTCAACATTTTTTCACAACAAACTTTAAAAATTAAAAAATAAAGTCTCATTTTATAGATATTATATATACTTGCTACGTAGATATACTTTTAAAAGAATTAAATCGATAGGTTAAGAAAATGCAAGCAGTTAAAAATAAATGAACTCAGTCAAAACAAAAGTAAACTTTTATTGGGTAGTTTTTAATGACTTCCCTTTTCAAAACCAATTTTTGTACCACACTTAAAAAGATACGTTTTTTAGAGATTTCTAAATATACAATATGTGTACATAATGAGTTAATTTAAATTATGTATGTCTGTTACCTCAATAATATAAATTAAAAAGTGTTTAACTTTTATTATAAGTGGATTTTTTTTTAAATTCATAAATGTCCATTAAAACGTTTGATGTTTTTCAATAATCTTTTCATATTGAAAAGAAAAAGTTAGATTCAGAGATAAGAAAAAACTAAAACTAACAATCAATGCGTATTTAATTCCCTAATTTATATATTCATCCACTTATGGAAAACAAACATACCTAGTATATATTTACTCTTAAGGACTAAATTTTCCAAAATAGATAAAAAATGAGTTAACTTAATAAAAATAATTCATATTATTAAAAAGAAATGAAAAAATAAATATATACATAAATATTTGTGTCTACACGGTTACATGATAATTATTGGATATTAAAATTAAACGGAAAACTTATAATACTAACATGCAAATCTGATTGAATCAATAAATATTCTAATAAGCAAATTATTGTTGATTTTATGTTGTACTATGTGGAAAAATGAAATAAAATTGATTTTGTAAAATCTATTTGTTTGGATTATAAACCTTATGAGTACAATTTATAAATTGGTTTGCTAATTGAAATGTATCTTGGAATATACTCAAAGCGCCATAGACATTGATTTACATGATTTAAAAATAGTGATATGTTAAATAATGTTACTGTATTACAAAATTGTAAAAATAGTACAGTTAATGTGTTTTCTTTAATTATTATTCAATAACGTATTGTGATTTTTGGCATTTCTATGTGAATTAAATATAGACAATTATCAAATAAAGATAAAAATATTTGCTATTGCTGTTAATATACTTGTAATGTAATCTAGATTATTTAGCAAAAAAAAAATAATAATAATAACTTGCTTGAAATAAGGATAATTACAAATAAATAGAGATAAAAAGTTGACATTTCGTTAGATTTAAATCAAATGCTAAGATGACGATTCTTGATTTAAAATATGTTGTATATTTTGAATGAAACACTATTTCACGACATGTAATTTGCAGTTGGTAATTCTTACTGTTATATTATATACATATACTTATATAAATCTAAAGTAACTTTTTAGAGTTATTCAACATTTAATTAGTTTTAATTTCATTAAAGAAAATACATTGTAGATGTCTATATAATGAGTATATTGGAAATCAAAAGCTGCTATGAAAAAATTGTCTTAGATTCTTTACTGAACCCTTATTTGAACTCTTTCAATGGATAGTTAGGTTAAGAGTCCTTCTTGACACTTTAAAAGTGTTTCTGCAAAGTTTCTCCTGAAAGGATGTTCAATTTTCTGTGAAAGTGTCTGAAAATATGTAAAAGGTACAATCGAGTCGACTGTTACTACCCTAAGGACACTTCTAAATTATGAAACTGGAAAAGAATATTATTTTTTTTTTTGCCATATTCTCTGAGGAATAAAATTGACTCTACAATTACGAAGATGGGGCAAATGATTTATGCAAAGAGATGTAATAAAAACAACATGTAAAATGCAATTACATATATAGTTACCGTTTAGGTCATTGCACTTTAAATTTTATGGGAAATTATCAGTATTCCAATGTCATATTTTATTCTTCCTTGCCCTATGTTTTGATTAGTTTTTAAAAAATATTATGTGTAGAGTGATTTTAATTTCGTGTATAATATCTTTAGATTTGTTTTAAAATTTGTTTTGTATAGAGGTAAGGAATATATGTAAGTAATGTTAAACTTATTTTATTTGTGAAGAGCATCATTAATTTGAATAATAAATATGAAATGTATGAGTTCTTTCGGAGTCATAAAAAAAAGCAAGCAAGAAATATTCATGCAAGGTCCTTTTTGTTGTTTGTTAATATCAAGAGCCCCCCCCCCCCTCTCAATCCTTTATAATTGATCTCTTTTGTAACTATGTAACTCTAATATTTTCTATATAAACAGTCTTGCATCAGATGTGTTGTATGAAGTAATAATGTAAATATATCTATTTACATTAGTTGATATAAGTACAAACAGTCGACGAGCTTTTTGGTCCACTCGCAACCTCGATTCTGCTAAGGGAAATGAAATTTTTGAAAAAACCCTTTTTTAAGTTCATAATAGGTTGCCTTAAATCAGAAAAGAGACTTCTATAGAATACAGCTAAAGGGAGAATACATTGTAGTTTTGTTTTACTAAAAAGATAATCTTGGCATGAAAATTATACCTTCTCCATGACTCTCTTTCTTATCCCTTGGTTTATTTTTTGCCAATCCCTCTAAATACAATATTTTGACGTATGTACAAGGATCTTTCCATCCTCAAAATTAAACCTAAGCTTGTATTATGAAGCTCATGAATTTTTCATAAGTACTATCGTTGTCTCCGATTGCTTATAATTTTTATCCATTGATAGAAAAAAACAAAAAAAAAACACATGTTATTCACAATGTTTAAAGGTATGTGTTTTTTATTATTAATCATAATTCTTAAATTGAACAACATTTATATTTTATAATTGGGATAAATCAGAGTTGGGTCCATCCTTATAAAAATGATACAATTGACCTTAATAAAATATTTTGTTTTTTTTTAAATTAAAAAAAATTGAAAAAAATTCCTTAAAAAGAAACTCGTATTACCTAAATGAATATAAATTGTAAATGTTATAAAAAATGTTTTGATTTGTTGACATATATTATGAATATAGTTTTTAACATTAAAAGTATGTACTTCATTTGAAATTTCAATTTGTATTATAGCAACATTAGACATGACAGAAATATGTAATTTTATGATTTTGGAGTTATAATTAGACTTACTATCTATAGGATCATATGTACACTTATCCACCTCATGTCTCAAAGTTGGTCCTCTATAATCAATGAACATGATTTTAGCTTTGATAATAATAAATCGAACACATATATATAGTACTTATGTTTGGTGTTAAATAATGCGTTCATACAGTGAGTTTAGCAAGCACAGATATGGATGACCCACTGTACTCGAGTGCAAAACACTGTGTCACAGGCATGCTCTAAGTTTGAAATTATATAGTAATTTGTACAAAATAATTCAGTGGACGAAATGTTGAAATAAATTATTAGTTATAGAACATCTATATAACTCTGATACTAAATTTATGTTTTTACAAAAGCTAATTATCTATTATTTTTTGAACTATTTAATTTTTATCATATTCATTATAATACACCATATTTACTGACGAAAAAGAGTTTTGATTTTGAGGTTGTTGATGGTCAAATTCTTCATCAATGTCATACACATTGCTCCCCTAATTATATAGAATATTTTCTTTTAATTGGTCTAAAATATTTTGATACAAAAATATCAATCCTTTCCTCTTTATTTCATAATATCTACTGAAGGCATTATAGTTCTTTGTGACGTTATCATTAAATTTAGAAGCATATAAGCTCATGAATGGGGCAAAGCTCTAACAAAGAGTTTTTCTGTCTGGTATAGTCAGGTAGTTTTATTTAATAATAACAAAATTAGATAAGGTATTCGTTCACAATATTAATTTATAGATGTCGTTCTCAAAATGTTACAATTCGTTTGATAATTATAATTATTTTCCCGTATTGTTTCAAAATCCAATATATCGATGAAGATATTGAAGTTCACGTTTGATCTTTTCTTTATCAATGATCTAACTTGCTATTTTTGGATAGTTTTGTCGATTACATATATGTCAGTATGTATATGTATTAGAGAGTCGATAAGAAAAAAAGATATGATGGCACATAAGGAAATGAAGTGACCAGTTACAGGAATTTGATAGTGTGAATGAAGCTATATCTAATTATGAATTACATTAAGTCCCTTTTCAAATCATCTAGATAAATGCATTTGAAATAAAGAATATTTAAAGTATGAGTTAAATTATATCATTTTGTTCATATAAATACCATTGTGCTGAAAAAGCATAAATACAAATAATTACTACTTATAAATACATTCAAAGTACATAATTCAAAGAACCCTTGAAGGGACAAGGATTATTTTTATTTCCTTAAGGTTCATACTTTTGATTTTGATTTTTTTTTGATCCCCTTCCCAAATCATTTGTAGTTCAAGGAAATATTGGGAAGGACAAACATGAGTATTTATTTCTAAAGATTGAACTTTAAAAAAAACGACTTCATCAAATATTGACGGTTGATAAAGAATAGTAACTAAGGAACAAACACATCGGAAGTGAAGGTTTTCCACTAGGTATCTCAAAATTATTTTCATATAAATACCTATAGCGGTTTAGATTTAGTAGTTTATTCTCAGTTATAAAATCTGGTCGAGCTAAAGCTTGTGGGCAGTAAGTATCGTACTTAAGTGCAAAGCATTGATTGTTAAAAATATCTTCGTGTGCGTTTTTTAAGAATTTTTTTTTTTACTTGAAATAACAATAAATTCCTTTCCGTTTATGGCAGTTTACCTATCATAAAAATTTATTATCTATAGATGGAATTAGGCTTAACTTAGTAGAATTTGGGCCTGGCTTTTCCTTATCAGGCTCAAAATCTCTCAAACAAAGGCCATAAAGGTTTTTTAGGAGTAATTTAGTTAAAGAAGGCAATGTATCACAGGGCTATTTAAAAAAAATAGAAGAAAATAGAAAACCATGGCGTTATCCCACTAACTTACAAATGTACAACGTTGTTGTCAGCTGTCTATTTTATGATTTTGGGCTTTTTTCTCTTTCTTTTAATAGGAAAGGTTGCGAGATGCAATATAAATAAAGTTGTGAGAAAGAAAAGAGGACGTAAAACTTTAAAAAGCATCAAATTTCACAGAAAGTTCCTCTTGAGAGTAGAATCCAGGATCCATGTTTATAAATGTTGGAGTCTGAATGTGTGGAATGGAAGTCCCGACTACAAGGAGAGATGGAGCATGAAATATCTACTTAAATAAATAAGCAATGGGGTTTTTTTTTTCACATTGTGCATACAGATAATAGCTCTAAAGTGTTTCAGTAAGCTCAAAAAAGGATTATGGTCGCCAGAAATGATAAAGGAAGTATTAATTTTGTCATAAATAACATAGACTAAAGGAAGATACATAAAAGTATGATATGAAACTATAAAGAATACATATAGGCAACAAAAAAAAACGAAACAACACACATTATTTTTACTTTTTATTGCTTGTGGCAAATTTCTTAATGTGATAGAAACAGTGAGGATATTACTTTTTTTACGCTATAGAAACTGTAATTCGTACTGCTCTTCAAATACTGAGGAGTATTATGCCAATCATACATAAATAATAAGTTACAAAAACTATTAAAGAAATGTGGAGACAATTACATATATATGTACATAAATAATCACTTTGCTAGTTTATTATAGAATTCTTGTGATAGAGCACCTTTTATGGTGTGGGCTTAACATTATGTACTCTTTATGTAATTCATGTTTTAGTTCATCGACGAACTCAGGTCTTCGAAATGAAATTTGGTATACAGAATTATGTTACAGTATCTTGAATTAGCTATAAATACTATAAACGTTGATATACTTAATTTATGATAGAATAAGTTTAATTACAGCATGTCTCTTAGTTGTTATTCTTCTTTTTTTTTGCATACTTATTCCTTAAATATTTTTAAATCGTCATTATCTAAATCCTATCGGCCATTAATTTAAATAAATACTTTACAATTGTTATCTTGATGTCATTGACAAAAAAAGAAGATAATTTATCAACTGCAACAACCTTTTAAATTAAATTATAAGCTATTAAATTGTTTACTATGTGTAGATATTTGTACATTTTATATATGTCACGACACAAGAGTATATGTATATGAAAGTCTTGAAAAGAAATGCAGCTTTCTATATTAAAGACTCACTTCAGTGAGTGAATAACTAATTTAAGGAAACATGTCTTGACGTCAAACAAATACGTGACTCAACTGAAGTAACCTATGTTATATCTTATTTCTGCACTATATGCATAAAAGGAGAAAATAGTATCTCATATATATCCCGATGGTTGTAACAATATGTATTATACATTTATATTTTTATTATTAAATTCTACATTCAAAAGTATGAAGAAACGTAATATTCTTTTCTTTTCTTTTTTGATTTTTTTTTTTTTTTTTGACCTCACCTTGATCTCAATTTTCAGTACATTGATGAATATCATTAATCCTTTTCTTTTCTTGAATTAAAGGAATCGAATCATTAAAAAAAAGGTCATTTACAAAAATATTTAATATCGAAATGTTAAATTAATGGTTATCTAGTCTTCTCATACCAAAAGACGTCATCATACTTATGTAAATATATTTATGAACATCCAAACCTGAGACTGCATTCCACCTATTAGCACAACCTCTGATTTACTATATATGTACATACTATTACTATGGCCTATTAACCGGCATGGAATAAAACCTCTATACTGCAAGTCAAAACTGAGTTCAGAGTCTTTGATAGTCTTTGTAAACAAGTTTCAGTCCTTCAATGTTGTTATGAAGTACATACAAATCGAGTTTTTAGACTTATTTCAAACTCATTTTAAGTCTTCAAGTTTGTGAATAGCAATGGTAGTTTGAAAAATGCACACGAGTTTTGTCTTATTCCTATATAAATTGCACTTGCATGCAATTAAGCTTACCTGTAGCCAGGGAATGCTAGTAAATACATGGAATACTCACTCATTTATTTTCTAAAATAACCCCAAGGATTCCTTACATGTAAATACATAGACTACTTTGGTAGAACAAAAAAAAAGTAGGGGTGGAAAAAGAGCGAGTATTCAATGGACCAAGATTTAATTATTATCTGTCATAAATATGATCACTTTATCTACATTAGAAGTTGCTACTCATTTATTTAAATACTCATTAGCACTTAAAGCAGAGGTAGATAAACTTTTCGGTGATAGTCATATTTAGAAAATTGCAACTTTTAAATGGGCCTCATTTGGAAAAGTTCATTTTTTAAAGTTATACTGATTAAAATACTTAATAGTAAAAAACATATAGTAGGAAAGTATATTTAAAAAAAAATAATATCTATAAATTTATATTCAAATATAGAACCTTAACTTGAATCACATTTATAAGGATTCATATAATTTTTGTGTGCTAAAGGCGATCTGCATGCTTCAATTTGACGTACATCTGTGAATTTAGGGTGTTTCGTTTTTTGTGGATAACTTTTTTTTCCTGCGTCAAAAGATATTCTGATGGAGACAAGAAGAAATTTTATTTGAAAACTTTCAAATAACATTTGTGACAAGAAACTTACCCTTTTAAAATGAAGAAAGAGTTATTTTTTTGTCAAAATTGACCATTTAGAGACCGCTTCAAATTTATAGTCATGAGTCATTCCTAAGTTTTATTCCTGATGTTTACAATCAAAAGTTTTCAAATGACATTATCCATAATATTTTCAAAAAAATCCTTTTATAATTTTGTTAAATTAGTGGGTTATTTTTCTTATACAATTTGAACACATTTCTGACATTTTAAACTTTTAAAAAAATGTAAGCCGTATTTTTTAAGTGTAAATTAGGATTGATTATTTTACTAAAAATGGTTTTAGAAGCCAAATATTTTGTGAAATTAATTTTTTCAATATTGAACAGTATAAAATCATTCTGTGTAGTCATAAAAAAAGTTACTATACAAATGGGTATTTCTAATATGTAGCAACTCATTTATTTTTCTTTATTTCAAAAACATTGTAAGCAGGGGTCTTTATTTGAAAAATTCTGTAGAATAAACTTATAAGTTATTGTAAGGAAAATACAAATTCATTAACAACATTCATATTTTCGTATGTTTTGTATATTTGTACATAATTGATCGATGTAACTTGTATACATAGTTAAAACGTGCTAGACATAAAATGAATATTTAAGATGGACTTTAATTAAACACCATATATTAATATAATTTACGAGGAGCCCCGTTTTATAGAGAAATTTCCAGGAACATGTTGCTTAATTAATTGAACAATATTCTCATATACATAAATATGTATTTATTTTAGGAAATATTAGTTTTCATATTTAGTATACATAGTTACTCTCCTTCCATATTGTGCTTTCTTTGTTTTTGTTTTTTGACATATTCTGAATTTATAGTGTTTTCCTTCCTTATTTTTGAGTAGCTTTATGTGAAAGATTTTCTACGTAAGTTTTTCCATACTAACGATAACTTTTTATGTTATTTCATCTAGGGTTCCATCACTTTAATTTACCATGCATCATTTACTTGCTTTAAAAGGATCAAAACTATAAAACATAGTTCACAATTAAACCAAAGCCTCGAACCAAAATCTCCTTTTTATTCCACCATTCATTTAATAATTAATGTTACTTATGTGTATGTATTTAGTTTTTCATGAAGAGAGCTTTTAACTTGATAATTTACTATATCAAAAGATATTGATTAATTGTTTATGGCATCAATATCCTATTTATGTGTAAATATTTGTCCTAAAATTTAGTTGTTAGATTCTAATTGAAGGTCAAAGATGAACAAAATCAATAAGAAAATTATTCTTTTAACAATTAACCGTCTTTAACTTAGAAGAAAAACATGCAATAAAAGCACACAACTGCTTTATTGCTCTCCACTATCAACTTGGACTGTCAAGATTGAAGTTGCAAATAAAATGAATTTGACAAGAAATATTATCGATATACGTTATTTCTCATTTTTAATTATACTGTAAAAATGAAGACAGGAAGTTGTTTTCTATAAATGAAGTACACATCTAGGTTAAAAAAATTAACAATAGTACGCATAAATATATCAAAAATGAAATAAACCATTTACTCAATTCCAACGCTCTTATTGGCAGTATATTTTATTAAATTTTGTTCTTATAAAAGAATTTAATCAAGTAACATTCATAAATATTTTTTTTCAATGTTCATTGTTACGTTTGTCATTACTGGAGCTCTATTATAAATGAAAAAAAGATAGATAATAGTTCACTTTTCAAATAATATTCATTAGCTTTGTATGAATTGGTTATTAAAATAAGTGTATGTATTGTTTAATTATGAGATATCCTTGAGAGATGAGTGCATAGGAAAAACTTATTTGATATATCGACCCTAAGATGTTTTCATAATGAAATGAATGGGCTTATGCAGGAGGGAGGTATGATTACCTATATCATGTGCTTTTGGATTATGTACATATATACATATATAGAAACTAAGTAATCACATTGATCGTTTAGAATGTTGATCTTCCTTAATTTAATTTAAACTTTTGGATCAGACAATTAAATGTTTTCAACATTCGATTATTTCCTCATCTGAAATCATTCTTTTTTTTTTATTTAGTAGGTAAGTATCTATAATAAACGTACATGTTTTGCTAAGTAGCTAATATATTATTTGACAATACCCAATATAAGGTATTACTTCTATATATGTACTTGTATGTAGACTAAAGCAAATCTTCCTTTCAATATTTTTTGTAGTCTATTTGATTTTAATGCATGGACTCGTTTTGACTTTTACATAATGACTATACCTACTTATAAATAGATGTGACTAAGAAGTTAATATATTATGTAAATAGTTTTCTTGATGAATTTGTTTGCACATAGGTACATACAAAGCAAGGTCATTCTTACTTTAGGTGTCTACATATTTCGATACACACTCGTAACCTGTTAGAGAACGAATGTAAAACTATTATACTATATCAAAATGAAGGGATAGAGTGCAACTCATTTGACAAATGCGACCTTAATAAACGTTTGAATACAAAAGATATTCATGATTGAATCCCCCTTAAAACTTTTTTTTTTCACAAGCAAATGAAAAATCCATGTAAGAGTAAAGGCGTTACACACGTACATAGAAGTCTAATTACACTATTACGTTTAAACTATGCATAATTTGGTAGCTTGCCGAACATAACTATATCATATGCAACGTGGAAAATGTGTATGTGATATGGACAAAGAGAAGACTATATTTGAATCATCTTCCTTTTAATGCATACTATATATGTACATATGTATATAAAAACAAGAACACAAAAACTGGACTATCTTCCTGAATTTTGTAGCACATGAGTAATTTGTGAGACATATTCAAAACATCCATGACTTATTTGAAACCATCCCACTGCTTGCTCATGTACGTGTATGACTATTGAGCTCCTTTCGATACACAGTACACTCAAGGACTTACCATTAAATTAAATGAATTTCTGGACCCGTTCTGATTTATGTGTAAATGTACATACATACGTATATATTTTATATGTTGCTGATTCACATTCCTTTGACTCTTTGTAGATGTGAAAATGAGTAATCCCTACTCATGAGGCATATTTCTCTCTAATCAAAGGGTCTGCTCATGAGGGCTAAACAGGTTTCATTACCTCAAAATCAGAATGGTGAAAAGAAGATGGCATTTCTTAAAATAACATGATGATTTCATAGATGCCCTAGAAAGGAGATAAAAATAATTAAAAAATGCCAACATTTATTTTCTGAAGATTGTCCATTATGTAGGTATTAAAAGTATGATTGTTTTAATTCAACGAAATTATCCTTATATTATCAACATATGTTGTTTTGGGGGGGATTTAATCAAAATCAATTTCCCGGAATTATTCTTTATATTACTTCCTTAATAAATTTGGCAAAATTACATATACAAGGAAATAAAATGGACTGAATTGGATGTATTCAATATTAGGCTGTTTCAAGCATACTCATTCATTAGCTTGATGTGAATTTCCTTATAACATCTCTTATTCCCACATCAAACTTAAGGAAAATGAACTGAACGGTCAAAATTCAGTCCGTTTTTTCAAATTATAATAGGGATATATCTCAATAGCAGACACTCATGTACACAAATGTAGCTTATCTCCAAGACATGGACGTTTTGGATTATATGTAGATATTCAATAACTTAAGCATAAGCTATATATGCAATTATATCAATCCTTATTTATTGTACTGATATCTTGTAAATTCATATTTACATATGTACATACCTATACCAGGAACAAGTATGTAGTTTGTTCTTTTATTTTATCAAAATAGGATTATGATGACAGATATTGAAGGTTTGAAGTTGCTAATCCATTTATTATAAGAAAAGACGAGGACATAAAAATAGATCATGGATAGGATTTTTTATTTGTTTTAATTTTAAATCATCACTTCCCATTTGGTTTATAAAATACTATTACATTCAGTTTGGTAGAACTCTGCGACAAATATAATAATTTTACATATGTTGTCAAATGAGGTTGATGAAAAATGACTGTCACAACATACCAGGAACATTCAATGTAAATGTTTGTATCCAAACATTTAAGTAGTGTTATTTGAAGCAGAGGTTTTTAAAATGACAATTAACATCTAATATTCATTTATAATCTAGGGCTCACTCACCCGTGCATTGAAAATCCCTGCATAGGTTAATTTGAAATTTCAGCCATATTTATGATTCTTGTGTACAACTTTTCAAATCAAGAAGCAATAATTTTGCATTAAACTTTTACATTTTCAAATGAAAGGTTCTTATAAAAGAAATAATTAATTTATTAAATCCTGAAGCAAACTTGAAATTTGATTTTTTTGGTTAAATATATCAGGTAATTATGAAGTTTAATCATAATGTCAAAAATGACCACAAAAACATAGCTTATAGCTTTTTTTTTTTACCTTTTTAAAAAAATCAAATTTTTATGATACTCAAAATACTAATAATAACATAAACCTTTAGTATTTTCATGCTTGATATTTAAAATTCAAGCATATTGTCTCAGCCCTAGTTAGAGTGATTAAAAAGTTTTTGAACTAAATGCTACGACAAGTAAATAATAATATTGACTTCCTTTACTTAAAACAAAATTTAATGCAAATGAATATCTCATTCTCAAATCCGTTATGAAAAGAGTTCATCATACAAACTCATCCTTTGTTTATAGTTTTACTCAACAAGCTACAAAAGGAATGGGGTCAATCAACTTTAACTATTATAGAGTAAACAAGTCTTTGTTGTAATCAATTTGATTAAATAATTTAGTCTGTTTTTTTTTTTTTGGGGGGGGGGGGGGGTCATCATATTCATGGAGATGCATATTAATTAGGATATTTCATAATGCATTATTTATGAGATTGATTTTGAGAAATAAATGCGATCCATACCTATGTTTCCTTGAAGTTATTCCTTAGTGTGAAGAATAGTGCGCATACTTTGGCCCAAAAACTAAAATGTAAATACATACATCGAATGAATCTAAAAACATCAAATGCACCAATAATAGAATTAATTACTGGATTATAAAGGTCAAAATAGATTCAAATCACATTTTAGCTTAAACATCAAATCTTATCTACTACCAACATTTAAGAATTGAGGCAAGAATAATAGGTCTTTAGTACATAGAAAATCTTTTTTTTTTTTACAGTAACGTCATAAACATTATACATACTAGCTTTGGAATGATATTCAAATACCTCAAGTCTATTTTATAATCAATAGATCGTCTTCTATTTTTGGATTATATTACATAATTTTCTTCTTTCTTTTGGTTGTTCTTGTTGTTGGTTGATTTGCGTGCCTCATTTTATTCAAGGTATATATAGCATTTGTATTTATTTCGCAAAAACTATAGGCAATGTTTATTTATTTTTTTCAATTCAACGTCCAGGAATCTTTATTGTGTCTGCACCATTTTATTTATTTTTTACAATTTTATAAGAATAAATGATGAAAAATATTTTTCCTGATTCAATAATCCAAAAATAATTTGATACATCATTTTTGTATTTTAAATGTTTATATATTGAATCATGTATTACTTTATCTAATCCTATCAATTACCTCGTTTGAATTATATCTAATTTTGACATATTATCTTAATCTCTCAAGATAAAATAAGAGGTAATTAATAAAATATAAAAGTCAAATAAAATGCTCAAACTACATTAATTAGACCATCTAAAACTTCCTTAGACGGAAGGCGTTAAATTCAACTCTTGTCAAGTGGGTAAGTCATGGAATCCTGCTGCCATAAAATCTATTTTTAAATCACGTTGAAAACATTTCCGTTGCAATTGATTCTGTTCATTGATCTTTAGTATGTTAAATATGTACATTCCATGAATTGTATCACTTTATAAATTATTTTGGGATTGCCAATAGACGTGGGTATAATAATAATAATATAATGACGGATGACAAATAAACTGTAGACTAAATTCATATTAATTACTAAGATAAATGGAGGAATCTTAGAGGGAATTCCCTTCAATAAATGATTGCCCATTTATAAGCTAGTAAATATTTTATTCCTTGGAACCTACAAATAATAATTCAATATTATATATTCACACCATTTCAAACATATTAAAATTGGACATGTGTGTCTTTAAAAAAACAAAAAAAAATTGTAACATGTATAAAATAAAAGATTGTCACTACATCTTTTATTAAGTAATTAAATGACTCATCATTAAACATCATCAAAATAAATGTAGAGTACTGAAAATGACACTTTTTTATTGATACTAAAGTTTGTAAAATGCATCATATCAGCATTGTTTTAATATTTACTTCAAATATGCATTCGAATCCAAGTGTGCATGTATGTACATGGAATTGATAGATAAATAAAACGGGTCTTGAAAAAGTAATTATAATTTTTTTTTCATTCTAAAAATGCATGCATATACATATATATATATATATATATATATATATATATATATATATATGTATATATATATAAATATAGACAATAATACGAGAAAATTTATTTTGTTATTAATATTATTACACAGGTACATAATAACACGCCAACAAATATTTTCCATGTAAACAAAATTCACAAATCCATCATATGATAAATTGAATTTCATTTTTGGTTGTATGTACATGTATTTATGTACATAGGTGTATACATATAATGTACAAGTGCTTACATTTAAAAGGACCCAAATGTGTGTATATAATAAATACTATACAATTAATACTTTAAAATGCCAGAACTCTTACTAAAGTCTGGTAAAACTGGAGTTAAAAAAATGATTTATTCACTGAAATAACTAAAATATTCTCATATATGTATGTACATTTATATGTTATATTATGTATACATACGTAAAATACTAAATATGTACATGGCTATATCCCTTCGGATCCCATATAAAAGACTAATATGTCCAGGTGTCTCTGGAACATTGCTCAATTTGAAAATAATATTTCAAACATTTGTAATTGAGGTACTTTTTTGTATCATATTTTTTACTCTTTAAAGCATCTATTTATTTCCCTTTGATGAAATATAAATAATTATGCATGATTCATAATTATTTCATCAATGTTCAATTAGTGAGGTAGGATTGGAGCAAAGCTAAACCCCAGGGTTCACCCCACTCGTATGATTCGTGCATGTCTTGAAGAAAAAACACATTTTATTTTTCCAACTACGAAGGGTTCGATGAATGCATGGTTGGAACTTGTGGGGTTCAGTACCTCCAACAAGATTAAGAACCACTGAGCTAAAGGAAATGTTTAGCTATTTTTTGATAAATATCAAAATAAAGAGACCCAATCGTTGTCTACTCAATGTACATACGTTGTAAATTTTGTCTATCATTTGGAATGAAAAATCTTCATGGGCACGTGTAAGAGATATGAAAAAAAGAAATAATCCTGACGAGACTGAATTTTGAAAAAACTCGACAGTTGGCAATCTTGTTAATATTTTTAGATTTTTGATTCATATCACTTTGAAGGTTTAAATAACATCATCATTTATCATTGAAAGTTACAATTTCCAGCTGTGACATCATCTCCGACTTTTATTACACTATCAATTTCGAGTACATGGACGTGGCCTCAGTTTGAGCGAGTGGATATCCTCCCCCCCCCCCTCAAGGATCTCTCGAGGATTACATGAAATTCATAAATATACGATATTTATTCAATAAAAAATAGAAACTTTTTTATTTGTTGCTCCCAAGACCAGATCCAAAATTTTCATTCTAAAATTAAGTTAACTCCTTGCAAGAATTTTACTTTAATTCATCTTTTTAATAAAAATAACATTCAATCCCAGACTTTCATGCTTAATTGACATAATTAGAATTGAAAATTTTAATTTTCCTAAAAATTCCTTTTTTTTCTTGTGAGTTAATTTCTTATGTGAAGTATAAATGATTCAAGTCAGGGCCAATAACAATTATATTAATCTGTTTCAAAAATTTAATGACTGTTATCAAATTAATATCTAATAAAATATGTGAAATAATTTCTACGTAAACTTGATTTATATATGTCAATTGGAATATTTAAAAGGATCTAAGACGACCAAAAATTGTAGAAAAGATCATTTATTACTTCACAAGGATTGAAAATTTTTAAATCAGTTCAAGGTTTTTTTGAACTACGTTGGATCTCATTATCCTGGAATTCAAAGGAAAATAGCTTTTTCTGACTTCCTTAGTAGGTAATCTTATTCATTCTCTATTCATCAAAGAAATTTAATATTTATTGAGGTATGTATTTTAATTTTAGGAATTGAATTTCAACATGAAAATGGATATCAGTACCTTTGGTGTGACCCTGGATTCTCTTTTCCCTGTAACATTATGAAGTCATAGCGAAGGAAAGTGAATATAATAAAATGTCATACACAATATCTTATTGAATTTGGAATTTAATTGGTTAATGATTCAGAAGATATTGATTATTTTTATTGTTGACAGTACTGCCCTATCATGACCAAAGGATTGAACTGACATTTTGATAATTTTGAGACATTTGCTTTTACTTTGGATAAAAAAATATATTTAATTCTTGAAGTGGAGTATAAATAGGAAAATGCATCACTTATATGTAATGTTATATTAATTGTTTCATTTCAAAAAAATAAAGCTCTCTTTTCAAAAATATCAGTAAAAGTCTTTAGTCGTCGTAGAACAAAACTGTCAGCCAATTGGTAAAATATTAATTATAAGCCCCAATAACTTTTTGCTCTAACTTTAAACTCATTTTAAAATTAGTGAAAAAATGGATTCATTCTTCTAAAAAAGAAGCTATAAATAGCTGAAAAAGAGAAATCGAACAATCTTGAATTTGATATTTAGATTTATCTAAAGAGCTTTTCTGTTATGAAATTAACCAAGCTTTATTAAACATCAAATTCAATTTTGTCCAATGCATTTCGATGTGATCAAAATATAAATACATATGATAAGGTAAATGTTTGAATGTGTGTATTTATGAAGAATAAATTTTCAGTATTAGTTACAAATCATTTGCAAATAAAGGTTTTGCATTGGTAAGCTTGAGTCTTCGTTTTTATTTTATATTAATGAACTAGAACGTTTTTTACCCCACATGATTAATTAATTAATCATTTAAATACTATGTAATTTGATTTATGCACGATTGGGTTGAATATTTTAAAATTTTATTTGGTATATTGATCATTTATCGAAAGGGTGGAATATTTAAAAAAATTGATGGAGTGTTTTGATAAAGAATTGATGTTTCAAAAACTAAAAACATGAATGCTTGACATTTTAATCACAATTAATTTTTTTTGAAGACATTCGAGAATTATAATAATTCCCGTTCCCATATTTATAAATAACTAAAATTTATCGATATGATCTTGTATAATAAGATTTATACCTAGTTCAGCCTCCTATGTTAACAAAACTAAGTAAAAGTATTGCATCAAACTATTGTTTAAAAGAAAATGATTTGGTCGTACGACCATCTATGTATTCGATGTTCTTTGTACAAGTATGCCAAACAGAAAATCAGATATTAAAGAACTTAATTTTATGTAAAATTTTTTTTACATGCATAGACTTTTCCAATAGCTAACAATAGCACTTTGTCAAATATGTGAATTGAAGTTGCATATTAGTACATATTCAGTACATAGCGTTTGATTACATTATATTAATGTAATGTTTCATGATTATGGGTCGTTTATATTTTAATAAAGAAGGTGACAGAGAAATCATTGGGCAGATTGTATGAGCCTAAACATGTAAAGAACGAGGAATTATCGATCATTGTTAATTTCTTAATATACATCTCAGTTATCAATATGTATTACAGTCATCATTAGTGAGCTCCAAATTATATAAATAAAATGTATTTGCATTTATTACCATTTTGAGATCTTAATTGCATTGTTTTCATTTTATATAATACCTCGCCTTGATCAAAATCAACTTCAAGACCCTTACCATCTCCAAGTTTGCCGACAGACTTGAATGGATCCTCAAGAAGAGATCAGCATAAGGGAAGATTGGTTAAGTGCTCTCTGAGAAAAATGCACCTGACTTGAAGGAGGGCACCAACATCATAGTGAGCATCAGTTGCTCCATCATAAAGTCTGTGGACTACATTCAACATCTTGAAGGACCTCCTAACCAACAAGAGGAACAGGCAAACGGAGCACCACCTGTGGGAGCAGAGTTGACCCTTTAGTGGATCAAGGGCCTGCTTGAATAAATAAAGTGTACTATTATTGACATTTTTTAACCAAAGTACACACTATTTTGCAGAGTTTATTTGCATTATTTGGACATAACTAGTTATTATAATTTTTAAATTTTTAATAACCATGTTTGAAGACCTTAAATTGGCATGTACAATCCACAATGTTATATCAAATAATTTTATGTTGAAATTTAGGTACCACATAACGAGGGGGTGTTAAATCACTGAAGTGCATGTGATCTGACTGGTTTTGACAGAGTTGACATACTATTATTTTAAGTCAATTATTTTGATAGATCCTGAGAATATTTTTTGGATACATTTATTTTTAATATAGACTCACAATTATTCATTAGTCTATTTAGATTGATATATTAAATACATTTGAATCAACGCATTGAACAATTTAAAAAGTTGTAAATGAATAAACGATGAATAGATAAGAGTTGATTTATCAAAAAATGCAACCTAATACTTTTCGACAGAATGAAAAATTAAGAAAAGAAATAACATGCCATGGAAACATTAAATAAACAAAATATGAACTACAAAATCACTTAAGAAGTAAACATTTAATAAGATCAAAGGAAATTATTTTTAATGTATTGCATATTATATTGACGAAATTTACGTTCAAAATTTAGAGATATAAAATATCTTTCATGACATAGGTCACAAATCGAGCCCATTTCTTCAATATGTTTATGCACTGTTTGTAAGAACCTGCACCGGTCTTTTCTATGCCTTACAGAGGGTAAGTATGTATACCCGTAAAGATGAAACAACGACGGCAATAATAAATTGTTCTCGTCTCCAACAAGAATAATGATCATAAATTCCTGCAAAATATTGTAGCCCTTACTTTTCTTAAAACTGAAGAAGAAGAAGAAAAATCAACGCTGCTGCTTGTACGCTTCTAAGGTCATGAAGGAAGCGGATATCATCAAGCCGTTTTTCGCAAGGTATCTTCTTCATACGGTGGAGGGGAAGGAAGGACTATTTAAGTGGATCCATTATGGAGATTCAACATCAGTTGTGAGTTAACATTCGTGCCCTTTGGACAACAAAAATATTTTGTTTCTATTTTGAGAAGTCGTATTTTCAGACTTCTACCAAAAAAAAGTGATCGAATTATTTTTTGTTTTTTTTGAGTTTTAAAACCATCGTATAATTTGTTCAAAATAAAAAAAAAGGAAACATGAAGCATCTTTTACTCATATTCAGTGCTGTAGCACTTGTTGCTGGAAATCATGAAGGATCTGATGATCCTTTAGATTGGTTGCGTGAATCCATTCCAGGAGAACCAGGGGTTGATTATCCCGTTTTTGATGATGCATCTGGAACTTCATTTACGTGCACTGACAAAATTGTCGGAGGTATTGTATTATAATCATTGACTATTGGGTGGACTATGTAGGTTGCTTTTTGTATTTTCTAGTTTTCCTTGAAGGAATTGAGGTCACTCTTTGACTAAAATAGTTATCATTTATTCACTTCCCACACAAGAAGGGAAATAAATATTAATTCAATAACTTAGCCTAGACCCCATATGTCACGCATCATTTGAAATGACAAAATAAAACAATCTTTGAATCAAGCTTACTGTTCGAAAATGCTAGAGATAAGCTACATAGGACGTTATATTTATAATTTGAAATTCATGTTGAAATACGTTACTTTATTTTAGAGAGTGGTTGCATCTTTTTTCATCTAGATATCCTATATTTCTTTTTTTGTTTATTTCACATTTCAAAGATAGAATATAATTAATAATTATATTAAGACTTGAAGGAGATGATTCTCAACAATGCATGAAAAAAAAAAAAAAATACAAAGCTAAAATAAATTTGTTAAAGTTGTAATTACCTGACCATAGCATTGTTTTTTTCTTTGTTTTCTTTTTTCTTGATTTTTGAAATGGATAACTCTTTATATTTTGTATCTTTCCTTGTGACACGAGTTTTGAGAAAATTTCTTAATTCATTTCATTTGAAAAATAAAAAATAAAATAGATTTATTAATTGACTGTCATTAATTAAATTTAAATTAGCTTTTTGTTTTGTCTCAATTGACTAAATCATTTTTTTACAGGTTATTATGCTGACGTTGACTTAGGCTGCCAAGGATATCATGTCTGCAAGTCTCAAAGAGATGCTCCTGGCCAAAAAGTTTCCTTTCTCTGTCCAAACGGTACTATTTTTAACCAACAACTCTTGACTTGTGAGTGGTGGTAAGTACAAAAATGAACTCTAATTAGTAGAATTGTTGAAGTAACTCGTCTTTTCATATAGGTTTACAGTTGATTGTTCCTCTGCCAACTCCTTCACTAGTGTCAATCAATTAATTGGTGTAGAAGATACCCTTTTACTTACTGATGATCAAATTCAAGGACGTCCCACTTCTGACTTTATCAACACTGTTTTTGGTCAAGCTAGTAATGCCTTGCGCCCTCAGACATCTCCAATTAATTTACAACAATTAGGAATTGCTGAAAATTTTGGTCAATTTGGAATTGGTGTTGCCACTCCTGGTGCAAGTAGACCAATTAGACCTCAAGGACCTTCAAGACCATCCGGTGGGAACAATGGATTCCCATCAAGTGGTACTGGACAAAGACCTGGACGACCATCCACAGGAAATAGTGGATTCCAATCAGGTGGCACAGGGCAAAGACCTGGACGACCATCTACAGGAAATAGTGGGTTCCAATCAGGTGGCACAGGGCAAAGACCTGGACGACCATCTACAGGAAATAGTGGGTTCCAATCAAGCACATCTACCTTCACTTCTAACTCCAACTCTGGATCAAGACCCGTAAGACCCCAATCTCCTAGACCCTCAAGTGGAAACAGTGGATTCCAATCTAGCACATCTACTTTCACTTCTAACTCCAACTCTGGATCAAGACCTACAAGACCCCAATCTCCTAGACCCTCAAGTGGAAACAGTGGATTCCAATCTAGCACATCTACTTTCACTTCTAACTCCAACTCTGGATCAAGACCTGCAAGACCCCAATCTCCTAGACCATCAAGTGGAAGCAGTGGATTCCAATCAAGCACATCTACTGTCACTTCTAGCTCTGGATCAAGACCTGGTAGACCCCAATCTCCCAGACCCTCAAGACCACAAACTCCCAGACCCTCAAGACCACAAACTCCCAGACCCTCAAGACCACAAACTCCCAGACCCTCAAGACCACAAACTGCCAGACCCTCAAGACCACAATCTCCCAGACCCTCAAGACCACAAACTGCCAGACCCTCAAGACCATCAAGTGGAAGCAGTGGATTCCAATCAAGCACATCTACTTTCACTTCTAACTCCAACTCTGGATCAAGACCCGGAAGGCCCCAAACTCCTAGACCATCAAGTGGAAGCAGTGGATTCCAATCAAGCACATCTACCTTCACTTCTAACTCCAACTCTGGATCAAGACCCGGAAGGCCCCAAACTCCTAGACCATCAAGTGGAAGCAGTGGATTCCAATCTAGCACATCTACCTTCACTTCTAACTCCAACTCTGGATCAAGACCCGTAAGGCCCCAAACTCCTAGACCATCAAGTGGAAGCAGTGGATTCCAATCAAGCACATCTACCTTCACTTCTAACTCCAACTCTGGATCAAGACCCGGAAGGCCCCAAACTCCTAGACCATCAAGTGGAAACAGTGGATTCCAATCAAGCACATCTACTTTCACTTCTAACTCCAACTCTGGATCAAGACCCGGAAGGCCCCAAACTCCTAGACCATCAAGTGGAAGCAGTGGATTCCAATCAAGCACATCTACCTTCACTTCTAACTCCAACTCTGGATCAAGACCTTCAAGACCCCAATCTCCTAGACCATCAAGTGGAAGCAGTGGATTCCAATCAAGCACATCTTCCTTTTCATCTGGTTCTAGCTCCAGACCAGGCATTTCGTCTAGACCCTCTGGCTCTTCAAGTGGAACCAGTGGATTCCAATCATCTTCCTTTTCATCTAGCTCTGGATCAAGACCAGTATCAGGAATTACCAGCCAAAGCGGAAGTGGATTTTTTGGTTCATCTAGCCAATCAGGAAGCAGCAATAGATTTTCTGGATCATCGAGCCAATCAGGAAGCAGCAATAGATTTTCTGGATCATCATCACAATCTGGAGGATCCTCTTCAGGCTCGTCATTTGGTTCTGGATCATCCGGAAACAAGATAGTTAACCAAAAGGTTACCATAACTAAATTTGAATCTGGAAGACCTGGCGTTACGACCGTGTTGAAACCTGGATCTATCAATTTTGGTGGTCAAGGATCCTCTGCTTTCCAATCATCCACCAGCCAAGGATTTGGCATCCCACAATTCCAACCCATTAAATTCTCTAATGGAGGTGGAAAACAAACCGTAACAACCACAACTTTCACTTCATCTGGAAATAATGATTTTGATTCTGTCGACTATGATGTTTCCTTACCAAACATCTTCACAGATTCTCTTCTTGCAGGAAGTGCTCAAGAAGAAGATAGCCTCCCCACCTATGGTGCACCTTCCAAATAAATCATCCTTTTCTGAGAAAATGACTACAGAATTTCCATTTACCCGAGTTTTAACTTTATTTGAACCCATCAAACGCTTATATTGATAAGAAAATGTTCTCATTTTTTTATGAAAAAAATAATATCTGAAATATCTATTTCTATTATGTACATTGTTTTGTAATATTATTATTCAAAATACAAATAAATTTTTTTTTATTTGTTTAGCCTCATAAAACTCACGTGTTTCATTCATTGGGGGGTAAAAGATAAGAAGTACATTCATCATAGGTGAGTAAATACATACAAAACATGAGTTGAGCTGCTCATTGATATACAGATTACGATGTTCATATATACTTATGTATGCATTATTTTATTTTTTTTTAGATTCATATAAATCAAGACTTTTGTCCTACTACAAAAAAATAATTTATATTTTAAGGTGATCGAAATATTGGTTAGAATAGTAATAATTAAATTGAATAATTTTCTAGCCTTTTTATCGGAGCATAAGTAAAATAATGAAAAATACAGCATCTCTAGTTTAAAAATAATAAATAAATTTAATTATTTTTTGTGTACTTTTAGCAAAGACAGAATTGTGAGGTTTAAATTACTTCATTACTTGATTTATTTCTTTTCCAAATATGTATGTAAATGGGATGTACATTATTTCGAGAAACATTATTTCTTTTTTAATCCACTAAAAGGTTGACTCGTGTGTAAAAAAAAACTACTTTTTTTATTGTTACTGTGGTATCAAAATGCTTGATTTTCAAGAATTGAATCATTTTAAAGAAAGTTCAAAGTATTAAAATCATCGACAAAATAGTTTTTAAAAATGTATTATTCTTGTTTTTGATTACAAAATGATATTTAATAGATAGTATCGAAGTTTTGTTCAAAGCAAATTTAACAGTTAAATTCCTACAAGGGGTCATTTATAAAAACTCGTTTTATTTCCCTGCAAAAAAAATACTCATGAATGGGATTGAAATTTGACAATAATAAAGTCTTCAATCAATATTTTTCTATTAGAAAAAAATGAATTTTTACACAGGTCAATTTTAATATAATGGAATGTCAGAAATTATATATACATATATATATATATATATATATATATATATATATATATATATATATATATGATGACGTAACTGGCTTCTTCCTTGTTATTAAAGATACTAAACTACTTACCTCATGTATGCACTTAAATAAATAAAATAGTTAAAAAGAGGGAGGGGGTATAAATATAATCAAAAATATTGCGGTTAAATCAATTTCTAACCATATTTTTAACAAAAAAGTATATTTTTAAATACATATAAATAAAATATATTAATTTAACAGCAATTTTAAAAATATGTATCTTTAAATCGTGCAAATAATCCGAATGAAATACATTAAAACAGCTCTTAAAGGTTGTATGAGCATAAGAACAATATAAACAATTTAAACAGAGCTACAAAAGTAGCTTTGTGCAAAAATAAATTTCCCTGGGACACCTACTGAACCCCTACCAATATGTCCAGAGAGTTTTTTGCATCAAAGAAAAAAATACAAATCGTAATTAATTAATTAAAAACCTTTTTCCTTTAAAAAATATTGACTTAATTGTACTTTTGTGTAATAGTCTTATTCAACAAAAGTCCCTTTGTACGTTCGTTAGCTTGAACGCGCATCACAGTCAGCCTGAAGAAATAGGGGCATGTTGGACTAAGGGTAACTCGACCCAAACTCAACATAGACTATGTCAAGTCGGTTTTCCTCACAGGAGGCTGATTTTGAGGCCAAAATACGATATGAAGGCATAGCCGAATTTGAAATAGCCTATAAACTCAGAAGTTTCAGGGAATTGTCAATTTATCCGGTTCGAGTGAGATATAATGGCCTCCTTGAGATGATCCAAAGCTGCTGGAGGCTGTTTTGATGTTTCCTGCCTCAATAATTGCACAATGTCTTATTCATAGGTCACAGTCCGTCGTTTTAAGTTTAGTAAATTTATAAAACAAAACCTGTTGCCTCTACACAGTACACAATAAATGTTGGGCGCCCCTTTGTTTGTTAATAAAATAAATATGTAGATGAAAAAAGATAAAAATCACTTGTGAAACAGAAAAAAATCAACGAATAAGCTCTTTTTTACAAATTCTATAAAAAGATGCAATTAAGTTTTATAAGAATGCATTTTTTTTTAATTTCCCTGACATCCCCTAATATATCATTTGAGTACTATATCCTCCCCTCTTCCAAGGTTTTAGAGTTAAAAGGAGTAGATAATTTTGAAATAAACTTTTTTTTTTTATTTTGCAAATTTATCGTAGAAAATTGTGTATGAATTGCTTAAATAGAGTTCAAGGTTTTATTTTTTCGATGTGGATGCATATGTATACTTTTAAAACCTATAAAAACCATAGCCTCAAGTCTCTTGCTGTTACCCTTTTAGTATTCATTTATGTAAATTAAAAGCTTCTACAAATTTGTGCTTGGAGCTTAAATTCCCAAGCCTCTTCAAAACACCTAAAAAATTTATAGGATCTGAATAGATAATTAAATATGTATCTCCCCTAGATCTAAAAATCTAACTACACAACAGCAAACGTATGATAAAATTTTAATATAATCGATAAAGTGCATAAAGGATAAAAACAAATCTCAAAATAAATAATATGCCTCAGTGAGTATGAAATTTATTGTTATTGGAAAATTAGTATATCAATTGACATCTTTCCAAATACTTCTAAGTTTTTGTTACTGCTTTTGCAAGGATATTAGATTATCAAAACAGAGTTTTAAAAACCTCAAAGAAAAATGTTTCTGATTAAAGTTTAAACTACTAAAACTTCTACTTACATATGTACATACAATTGTAGGTAAACTATTAAAAAATATACACACGTAATTTTTTTTTTCATATCATTATTGTAAATTACCTTTTTAGTATTAATGGTTAGACTGAACATGTCAGTCAATAATTAGATGTAAAAAAACAAAACAAAACAACTCAATTCATTAATTCTTTCTTTTAGTATAATTTGTTTACAACTTTCATAATACTTTATTACATGTGTACATATATATACCTTGAGCCAGTCAAAATATTTATGGAATATATCGATGCTAATCATGCCAAATAAATAACTCAAAATATTGTTCTTCATATTTTGAACGTCACTTCCACAGTAGCTACTATGCATTCAATCAAAACAAAAATAGAATAGCACTTAATAGAAAGAATATTATTAATATAACTTCATATATTATGTAAATAGTATGTAGATATATTATACATGATTATACCTTTCGTGTAAGTGCATATTTATCGCCATAATTGATTTTTATATGCATGAAACTGAATGATTGTTGGTATGTAATTGGTCATTCTGAGCTAGAACATTAGCATTGTACATGCTGTCAAACATACCATAGATACATGAATATACAAAGGTTGTATTTAAACATGTTCCTTTATTACAACACGTCTATTAATAGCAATTGGAGACAATTCCATGACACACATGACTTTATTATAATTTGTTTTGTTCAGCTGAAAATTTTATCTTATTGAAGCTTTATTGTTGTGGTTAAAGGAATTTCAAAGCTTTCCACACAAGTCAGAATGCTTTTTATTCCCTATTTTTTAACCTTGGCATCATTTACCGATGCATATAACTATCTGTAAATCATAGTATACAATTAAGCTAATAAATGGTCGAACGTCAATTATCACAGAAATTATGTACGTTATTATTAAACTATTTTTGAAGCAAGGCTTTTGATAACCTGGTTAAGTTAAATCAAGAGATGAATATCGATTTATTTTAAGTTGTCTCGTAAAATAGTTACAATATCAATACATATCTTGATAATTTGCTTTACTACTAACAAGATACTTCCATCTACAATGTTTGTTAGAATGTAATCGTAAAATTAAAATTAAAAAAATACACGAAACCTTGCGCTTTTATGATCTGTTATTAAAGCTATTATTTTATTACTTAGTTATTCATTGGTGTCCTGATAAATATTGATATAAAATCCGAGTTTTCACTTCAGCTATGAAATGGTTATAGAATCTAAATTTATTTTGTTGGTGTTGTTTTGTATATTCAATTAAAGGCAAATTTCTTATTTTAAACTTAACTTTTGAGTTAAATCACGCAGAAGTAAATGAAAGATACATATTTGATTTGATAATTATTTATGACTGTAGGGTATTTCACAAGGAATAATAAGGATACCAATTGAATATGATGAAGAAATTGATCTCTTTTAGTTAAATGTACATTGTGTATTTAGAAACCTTACATATCAGGGGCGTTTGGAGCGTCTTCATAATTTTATTTATGTTTTTTGTTTCCTTTGGCCCTGTAGAATAACCCAAAATCCCCCAAATTGTGTGATAATTCTCTGAAGAATAAAATTTATAGTCAAAATTTTGTACAAAATTAAATAAGTAATTTTGGCTATTTTTAAAAGTAATTATTTTAGCCTATGGTTTTTTTTATGTGTGTTAAAATCACCCACTTTAAATGCAAAAATGAAATAAAAACATTCACTTAAAAGTAACACCCATTTTCAATCAGTGTAGATACTTGAATTCCGAATAACATATCATTTTGAAAATGTATATTATTTCCAGTAGTTATTTATACACTAAGAGCGAAGTATTATATTTTATTAAATCAAATAGGGCTCAAAACTTTGCTAGTTTACTGGAAATAATTGATATTAAAATGAAATGTTCTAAATTAAAGTATTTACACTATTTTGTAAATTTATTTGTACATACATACATAACTTAAATATTTAAACAATACTGTCCAATCAAACTAACATAAATTGGAAAAAATTTACTCTTATCATGGTTTTATTTAACTCATATTAATCAGTAATATGTAAATTATGTGTAAAAAAATGATAATAAGCAACTCTTTTTTTTAGGGGGATCAATTGAGAATAAGGTTAAACTTGAACTCATTTATATCATATCTTATAATGATTTTATTCTGTAAAAACAAACAATCAAAAGTTATATTAAGAGAAAGACACATAAAGTACGTGTTCTACGCGGTTTAATAATTGTCTTTTTCTACCATATTTTACATTTTTTTTGTGTTATAAGGTTATATACTTCAAAAATAAGTACTGGTAACTTATTTATCTAATAACTAATTGTATATATTCAAACTATAAACGTAAAATACAGGTACTGATAAACAAATATATCTATAAGTATTATTTGGTTGTAATACCATCCACTGTTTTATTTAAAACACCCTTCAGCTATGCTTGTCTATATATCGGACTGGTTACTTTCTATTTTTGTATAATACAATTTTAGAACAATTATTTCAGTTGATGACTCAGTCTTTTGGTAAATCTTTTAGTTATTCCTGTGTGCAAAACATAACAATATATAAAAAAAGTTTTTTTTGGACAGGTCTTGCACATATGTACACAAAAGATCTACCTTCTTTGCCAGACATTTTGTACTTAATTTAGACAATATTTATTCTTGTTGTTTATTAATAATTAATTAATTATTCTCTTTTTGTGTGCGTGTGTGTTTAAAAATTAATTATTTATTCGTATGGTTGTATAATAACTTTCTTTATGTGTTTGATTCTTATTCATCTAAAAGGAAAATTACATTCCAAGAATTACTACATATGTTTATTGTATTTAAGATACCTATTTCTTACACACACAAAACTACTTATACCTTGTATCGAGGATTAAAAGATTTAAGTTACCTAATTATAATTAATGCTAAAATATGTATATGTATACATATATGTATTTAAGAACTTACGTAAAAAAAATTGTTTTGTGTGTATATTCTTTGTTTTTCTAGAAAATATAGATGTTCATTATTTATTTTTAGATATTTTTCGTCATTTACTAATATGACAACGTTATTTGTTGAATATATGTATGTATTGGCTAAATTTTTGTTATTTTGTGGTATGTGTTCATCATTACTTAAAGGAAAAAGGCAGAGTTAACCAAAAAAAAGTAAATAAAAACATGTTTTCTATCTCAACAGTCTTTGTAACTTCATAATATCATCGTGGGTTTAAATAGCACCAAAGTCTACAAATTTGGATTATATTTATTGTTTTGAGATATGGAAGGTGAAAATTGTCAAAATCAAAATATTAATGGCTATGAAATCAATATTTCGAACAAAGAGTTGACTGAAGTATTTGCCAAATATTAGAAAACTGTTAAAGCACATCAATTTGAGCAAAAATGACTTTCTATGCATTTATTTTTGGCCCTCAATCTGTTTTCACACATACACAGTTATAATATAAAATATCCTTGTTAGCACTAAAAAGTATCATTGATTGTTAATCGCAACATTTGATCTAAGATTCGCTGACTTTATGGTGGAAAAATAAATAATAGGAAATAATTTATTTCTAAACATAATGGTTGATTTATTATGTGTATTGCCTTTAAAGTACTTTTGGTAGCATATTTATCGTACAATTCAATTAATTTTAAAGTATTGTTATGTTAATTCAATTGATTGGTAAATTAATTTCATCTTATCAATAAACAATACATTAAATAAAATCTCTAAAAGTATTTAGAATACTACAAATTCGATACAATACATTATTTCAAAATTAAATGTACTTCTGACTCTCAAAAAGGTTGTATGTATGAATTTATTATTTGTTTATTTCGAATTCCTACACTTTTTCTTCATTTTCTTTCTAAAAACATCGAATTAGACTTCAACATTGAATTTCAAATCTGGAATTAGTTTTGTAAAATTATTTTAGAATATTATTAGAAACATCAAATTAATATTTTATTTTTCTATAAAAATGAAAAGAACTATTTTATTAAATTGACTAGTACAAAATACAGTCAAATACATTTTGCGTGTCATGTACATGTATTTAATAAGTTTCAATACAGAAGCAATTTCAAATGCCTCGTTTGAAATACAGACTTGACTTTTTTCTTTTTTCGATGAATGCCCATACTATGTTTTTAATCTAAGATGGCGAGGATATTTTTATTGGTTTCTTTATTATCATTCAGATTATTTTAGAAATTTGTCACAGTAAACTTCTTCAACTTGAAGATTATTGAGTTTGTATATTAAAATACAATTTCCTAAATAAGAGATCTAAACATTGTATTTCAACCAATTTGTGTTATCAAAGCAATAATTTAATTTACATTAGTACTATTGAGGCGTAGAAAAACAGTTAATATATTTATAACTTGTTCATTTATCAATTATACTGTGAAACTTTTTTTTTAATGTAAGCAAAATAAAAAATAAAACAAACAAACATGGAAACAATACCTTTAAAAACTTATTAAGTATGTGGAATAAACGTGCATTTAATGTTTCATAGTTTATAAGAAATTTTTGCTATTTTTTTATTATAAAAAAGTTATATATAAAACACCCTAACTATTGTAACTTATATAAATATAATTTTTGATATTACTCTTTTTGTTACCGTATAAAAATTATGTCTAATTTTTCTTGATATATGTATGTATATATGTATCCACTCCAAATCCATTTTCTAAATGTTCTTGATTAGTGTCATTATTATTTGTTCTTTAGAAATCTACTTATATTTTCTTGAGTTTTTAATATCCATACCATAAATTTAAATATTTGCTTGAATAAAAAATAATTAGAATTTAAAGTAAATTTTGATATATTCGTTGTATTACCAGTCTACTATATCATTTTTTTAAAGAAATAAAACAGCTTAGAGATATTCTTGGTATTAAGGATATGTTTTAATGCAGTTCTTTAAGTTGATTCAAAGGATATGCCTTTGGCAATGCATATTTTTTTTAATAAAAAGGATATTTTATAATTTAATTTGATTCAAATGTGTGAATATACATATGTATCTAAATATATGTATGTATAAATCTATTTAAAATGTGATTATAACCATATTAAATGTTTTTTTTTTGGCATAAATTCTAATATAGTTATGACGTGAAATATTACTCTGTATTTGGAGCAGTTTGGTTATAGTAACATTAAGAACAAGATTTTGTATGGAAATGAATATTACATTTAAAAAAATTTTTTAATACATTTTGGCAATGTTTAAGTACGATTAATGAATGGGAAAAGCTAGAAAAAATATTTTCTTTTTATTAAATTTAAAAGCAAGTTTCAAACTGATATGTAATTTAAGTTTTACGTTCACAAATTTGCTTAGATTTTATATTTGAAACAAATAAAAACCACATGTAAAGCTGACAAATTATTGAAATGTTACACCCAATATTTGTTACATATGTATGTACATCAATATGGTTGCCTCATAGTTGAATAATAATTAATTAATATACATAATAATATTGTTCAAGTTGTTTATAATTGTTATAAATATACACAAATCAATATCTGGATCTAAATTTTAGGAGAAATAAAAATGAAACCCATATAACTAGTTTATATAACAAGTTGAATTACTATTATTTAAGAATCACAAACTACTTTTGTAAAAGTACAAATTAATTATGATGGGCAAGTTTACGAATAATAAGTTTTTAGATAATTGAGAACCAATGGTTTCTATATAAAATGTTATTTTATAATCAACTTCTTTTTATGGTGATCTTATTATTATTTTTTACTCCCAGTTATTACAAAATTTTTAAATCAATATAAATATTTTAGGATATTTGTATGTTTCAAAGAATGGTTGTATGATTCATTATAATTTCTGATATATTTTTTATTAATAATCTTTATTCTTAATCACAAGATGTTTACAATGCTTATTTCCTATAAGAAGATGTTTCTAAAAAAGTACATTTGAAATATTAATAGAGGAACGCACAATGTACATTATATATACATAAATACCTCTATTGTGTGATTTTTTTATATATATTAGACAATAAGTAACAACTTTACCTTTTCAACAAAAGTACATATTTTTTATACGTAGTTGTTATTTTTACAACTTTTTAAAATGATTTTGTTTATAGAATTGTCGATATATTGTTTTTTATGAGAAAAAAAAAAGTTTCTAAAGGAGAAAAACATATCTTTGTAAGTGAGTTAGGTAAAGGAGAGGCTGTGTCTGTGTCCAGTGATAAGTGGTTTCTTATGAGATAAAAAAAAAGGAAGATTACCTTTAAATGGGGAACAACACCAACGTTAGGATTCATTAACGACACCTACGGTGTTTAAGTATGAGGACAGAGCCCTCTACTTGTATGGAAATGCTGAGTCAAAGATTTGTCAACTTACATAAATCAGAGATTTAATATGCAGTCCTATGCAATCCAATATTTTACCGAATTGATATATTTGTAATAGTTTTTTTATTCGGGTTATAATATAAAGTTATACATAGGTAGCAAACTATTAAAGGTATGACCCCATTGTTAACACAGTAAATTGTTATTAAAATATGAGGAACAGAAGTGAACTAGGTCTAAATTTATTACTGATTTTTTTTGTAAGGGAAGAGCGCTAAAAGGGATAAAAGTTCAGAATAAACATTTTTTTATCAATAGGCTCTTTACTGTTAAATCGCCTAGCCAGTATACCCATAGGAGTTATTATTTTTACCTGACATAATAAGACTGTAAATAATTGAGTCAAGAGTAGTTTTTGGGTTGACGGAAGTGTTTGGACGGACATTCGAAAAAAAGCAATATTTAACTCTTTCAAATTCATTTTGGAATAGTTCGGTCTATGACTCTTGCTAGTTATTAAAATCAAGCAATTTGAAGATATATACATATATATATATATTTAAGACCACAATTTATATGATATTTTTTTTATATTAATAAATATTTTGTAAAAAGAAAATAGAAAGAGAATAATGGGAATATACAGAATAAAATCAAACTGAGAGCCAAAAGTAAAAAAAAGAAGGAAAGTCCAGTTTTTTTTTCTTTTGACAATTTTTACTCTACAGAGAATGACCCAAAAGAAATTATTATTACTTTGTTTTGACCCAAAAATTTAAAAAAATAAATCATTGACTGTGGAAGTACCAAGATATGCCCAAAAGTTAGGACTTTTTGTTGTGCCTATTTTTAAAAATAATTGAGCAATATGAATCTCTCCAAATTTACTAATCTTGACAAAACAAATATTTGTTATCAATTATTACTGTATTTTTTTAACATTTTGAACGTAGCAACGGTTCCATTCGGAGTCTTGTAGCTATTTATCTTCATCCTCTATATAATAAGTATATTATACTTATATTTAAACCCAAAAAAATTGATCAATCAATTATAAGATTTAGACAACTTCTCGAAATTAATATCCATGAATAGGACGACCATTGATTCAAAATAAGAATTAAGGTATCACAAATGAAACTTGTTCAAAATCTTGTTTTAAATATCAGGATGCTGTATTTTTCTTGTTGCCAACTTTTTTAAGTTTGGGCAAAGTTATTATTTAGATGTGCTTTCATATGACACGGCGTTATCCCAACAACAGTTACTATGTATTTAGCTGTTAGCTGTCAATTTTATACCGAGAGTTATAGTTAACTAGTGAAAAATTAGCAAATTACCAACTGATTTGTTGCTTTTTTTTTCTTTGGAGGAAGGCTTGTGTGAGACAATAAAAATTACGTTGTTTAAGCAATTATGTAAGGACTCATACAGATAAGGTCCGTAAACATAATTTAGTCAACTGCCGACTTCAGACTGAAAATTCCTTGAGTGATGTTTATGTATTTATGAAGGGAGGACGTGTCTCAGCATAGCTCCTATTCTTCTTATACTATAAACAAGTGAAGATATATATTGATATATTGATTTTGTGTTTTTTTTTAAATAGTGAGGAGCTGCATTTTGCATTTTTTTTTATGATAAAAAAGTGTTTCTAAGTGCCTTAACCCTCAACTATTGAGCTATTTGTAATTGTGATTCTTCATCAGGGGGCTATACTTCTAAGGAATATTTGTCTATTTTTCTTCTCCTCAGTGAAAAGATATGTACGGGCAAGCGTATATTCCAGAAAAACCTCCGGATCAAAAAGTTAGTACCGTGGATGGAACGAAGGCGGTGAGTGAGAAAACTCCTCGTATGCTTTACTCGCGCGCTCTAGGGAAAAAATCTTTTGAGCAAAAGAATAGTGATATCAAACTTGAATTTGATCGTGGATTTAAATGGGAAACGTTTGTTTTTCTTATTGAAGATAAAGAGGGAACTCTTGTACGTCAAGATAATCTCAAACATATTGATGTATATAACATTGCAATTAAATACGGATTTAAGGAACGTGAACTCGCAGGGGCCAACCCACGTTTTGGCTTCGGTCAGGCATGTTTTTATACAAAATACCCTGTCGACATAAGGGGAAGGCTAAATGAATTGAAGAAGACGTTCTCTTATAACTTAAAAAACATCAACGGAGAAACTATCGAAGTTAAGGTTATGTTAAAAGGGATTGACAAGATATACATCGATAATAAAAAGAAGTTCACCATCACTATGGTTAACACCTTCAAACGTATCGATGAAAAGAAGGCAGTTGAATGGTTTAAACAATTCGGAGAAGTCATACGACATTATCCCAAAAATAATCCTATAGATAAAGAGGCAGAAGCTAGATACAAGAGCTATAGAGAGGAGTGGAGAGACGGTGACTACATTGTTGAAATAATTGCAAACCCTAGAATAATTCCTCAGATTGTTCCATTTAACGGAATATTAATAAAATTAAGGTTCAAGGGCTCTCAGGTACAATGTCAAAATTGTTTCAGCTTCGGCCATAATAAGTTGAAATGTAATAATGCCAGAGTCAGGGCTATGGACTATGAAAAATGTTTAATGGCAACTCTCTCTATGCTAGCGGGATCTATCAGTGAACCCCAGATTACTTCGGGGTGCGTTGCCATGTCTGATGAACCAAATGAAGATAACGGACTGGGGGGAGATAAAAGCCAGCATACTCCCACACATACAGGCAATGGTAATTTAGAAACACAGGCTACGGCTTTAGACGGTATAACTATAGAAAATGAAACGGTAGAGGACGTAAATCAACAAACACCAATACAATTAGAGGTCACTCCAGAGAGGGTAAGTTTGGTTGAAAGCCCTTCAGACACGGAGACGTTGCATGGACGTATTGGTGGTAGGGATAATGTACCTGAGAAACAAAAAGATGACAGTATGGCAGCCATTCATGATGAAACAAGAAGTTTCAAAGGCCATATTGACCCTAAACAAATATTAGAATTTCGAACTCGTTCAGCTTCAGTAGGAAAAAGAAAAAAACCAGATTGTGATAGATCTCCTGGGGGAGAGAGTAAGCAATCAAGAAATGTTGATAACAATGTATGACCAGAAGTCGTACTTATCCTCTAATACTATAGGTAAGACAAATTATTATCAAAACCAAACAAGAATTACTGACTTTTTTGAAGAGCCGATTTCAAGTAAAATGAGATTTAATATGGGAATAAGTAGAATTTTGTCTTTGAATACTAGAGGAGGAAAGAATAGAAGAACGAGACATGCTTTGATGGGACATTTGTTGAATTTGGATCCTGATATTATTTGTCTTCAGGATATAAGATCATCTGTGTCAAACTCATGTGACGTCAACTGCCCAGTATGTCTTCCAAAAAAGTTTCACCTTTTTTTCACAGGCAACAACGATAGTAGAGGAGTCTTAACTCTTATATCAAAGAAAGTAGAGATTGCAACTTTTATCAGGGGATATTCTGGCAAAAGTGAATGGAATAAGATCGGTATCGTCAATAACGGTTTCAAGTTTTCGATCATAAACGCATATGGTCCTAATGAGGCGTCTACATCTTTTTATCAATCAATCATTAACATGCAAAAAACTGACTCTTCGCCTTTCTTACTTATTGGAGACTTGAATGTTGATTTCCACAAGCAACCGTCAAGCTATCCAAATTCAAGAATCTTAAGTGAACTCTGCATGAGGTTTGATCTAATAGATGTGCTGAGGGAAAACTCTCTGGAAGAAACTGTTTCATGGAGACAAAGAGGTAAAACTTCTCGCGTTGACCTTGCTTTAATGTCGCGGTCCATCGTAGGCTCAATATTTAAGGCATTCTATAGACCAGAACCATCATCTGATCATAAGTTAATTGAACTTGACCTGCAGCGTCGATACAAATGTCGTCGTTTCGTATTACCGAGATGGATTCTTGAAGAGGATAGGTTAGTCGAAAAGATGAAAAATAATTTAGCTAAGCAATATAACCCCCTCTTCTCAGCTAGACGGGCGGATCAAGTTCTCAATCATGTGGTTCGGATTACTGCTTCCAAATATCTGCAGGAAAAGAGGAAGGAGAAAAGAGATTTTCAAAATGATATTGAAAATATATTAAACAACAAGTCTTTATTCGCTCGAACATTGACTGCTGATTTGGTCAATGCATACAGAATCTCTGAAATAGCGGATGCAGAAATGTCTGAAAAGGTGCACGGTGAAAATGATTTCAATGTGAGAATAAGAAGGCTGTCTAATCAAAGTAAATATTCAGCAAACAGACTTAAGAAAATCATTAGTAATGGCAAGGAACTTACAAGAACATCGAAATTCTTCAATATTTTCATCATAACTTTCAAGCCGTAGTACAAACAAAGAGAGTATGCTTTCCTAGAAAACATAGATTTGAATCTTCATATAGAATATACACTGTGAATAATATTAAGGATTACATTGATAAGAAACTTAAAATAAACAAAAGTCCAGGACCTGATATGATAACAGGTGCACTTTTTAGAGCATGTTCTAATGAATTATCCCAATATCTCTGTAATATTGGAAGTTCAATGGAGAAAGAAGGGAAAATGCCCAAATCCGTGTCAAAGGGTAGAATAACTCTTATTCCCAAAAAGGGGGATGGAACAGATTTTAATCACTGGCGTCCGATAACCGTTCTCAATTTTTCATATAGAATTCTTTCTGGAATTCTAGCCACTCAGATAGAACCAATTCTCAACCAGAAGATCGGAACATCTCAGAAGGGTTTTTTGAAAAAAAGAAAAATCACCGACATCTCCAGGAACATTCAGACTGCTATTGACTCGGTTAATAAAAGAAAGAAATATGGTGCCATCATTGGAATCGATTTTTCAAAGGCATTTGATTCAATTAATCATAGTCTCATCATGGAAGGAGTTAAAAAACTGCTCCCAAAAAGATTCTTTAATCCAGTCAGAGCTATTTTATTAAATGGATCATCCTCTATTTCGCTAAATGGGTTAGAAAGTGACCTTATCGTTTTAAAAAAAAGTTGTAGGCAAGGATGCCCGTCTGCTCCTCTTTTATTTATCTTGGCTCTTGAGGATTTAATCGTTCAACTTAAAAGAAAATTTACGGGATTCGGAGTATCATTTGTTGACCAACCGCACTTAATTGATACATACGCGGACGATGTTACTATATCAGTAGAAGCTAACTCAGAAGCTCAGCTCCGGAAAAGAATAAGCGTCATTTTAGAGTTCTTTAAGAGATACGAAAAGAGATCTGGCCTTCAACTTAACATACATAAAACTTGCATTCTTCCAATTGGATATTGGAACCCTTTGGAATATGATAAAATAGAAAACTGCGTCATTAAGAAGAAAATTGAGATTCTTGGCATTGTATGGGATAGCCAGGGCGTACATAGGTCTAACTGGTTTTCATTAAATAACACCGTGTGCAAGAGAGTTGAATTATGGAGACATTTCAATTTACAGAAAAGGATAGATTTATATAATTCACAAGTTGTTCCTATAGTACTGTACAAGGCTTCATCGTCTCCCTGGTTTGCTGAAAATGCTATAAAACAAGAGGAAAAATGGTTGGGAAAGCTATTTCATAAAAATTATTTGAACGCTGTTAAACGACCCAGACATTTACTTGGAGGAGGAATAACTTTATTGGGTAAAATAATTCCTAAAATCTACATAAATATATTTATAGATATTTCTGCTAACCCCGACCTCGAATGGAGGAAAATAGTATCAGTGAACCCTTTATACAATAGACTCATGATAGGGACAAACCTCACTAATGATATCACTTCTGGACTCTCTTCGATATGGGGGACCGCTCAAAGAATAATTTGGAGTGCCAGTCCAATTTTTGAAAATGACTCCGTTGTGGATATTATACGACAAAACATTAATAAGCGTTTTTTCTTTCAAAATCTTGAGCCAGCCGGTATTTTAGAGCAGAGAGCACTGAATCAGAATATATTTAGCATCCACGATTTTTACAAGGACTTAGTTTTCAATGATGGACGTTTTCGCTACCCTTTGAATAGATCGGCAAATTGCCATCTTATGCCAAAACCCTGGCATCTGAAGATGTCTTTTGAGGAACCCATTGACAAAGCAGAAAATATTGTCAAATACTTTATTGAAATGTTGGGTCTTCCTCATAAATGGCGATTTAAAATTTTATCTTCTCTGAAATATATATCGGACGGCCGAAAGTTCACGGCTCAATTGCAGATATCCAACAACTGCATCCAATTCCATCGACCATGTAAGGACTGCGGGAAGATCTTCAACGATGTTCTGCATGCATTTACTGAATGTCACCCTACCAAAATTTTACGGAAATTTCTCCAAATCAACGTGAGGGGCTTGGAAAATGCGTCACCGAATTTAATTAAAGGTATTATACTCTTCGGACTATCAAAAAGAAGTGTTCGATATCCAGCAAACACACGAGCTATTGACTTCGCACTACTAAATATAAAGGCTCTTATTGCAAAAAGGTTGACAACATATACGACTATAGCTACGAACGAATTGAGGGCAATAATCTTGGCTGCTTCTGCTAGATATGCAGCTCTCTCATTGAAAATCCCTAATGAAGATAACATTTCCTGGTCATTGGCGTGCGACGAAATCAAATATTTCCCGTCTTCATCATTGCAGCATAAAAAGTTTTTAAAACGAGTTTTGAAGAATTTTAAAAAGACTATGCGATCATAAATGCTTTTAGAACAAGTTTTATTTATTAATTTTAAGTGTTAATATTGAGGCTTTTTGAAAAAGTTTACTTAATGATTTTTGTGTTTATATTAAAGCTTTCATCAAGCAATAATTTTAGACTATAATGTTTATTCATGTATATGTATATACGCAATTGCTTGCTTGAAATATAAAAAAAAAAAAAAAAAAAAAAAAAAAAAAAAATTCCTTCGGATTCAATTTGATCAGGACAAACATCGAAACCTCTATACATTTTACTTACACATTACTATCTAAAATATCAAATGCATACATCCTCAACAAATCCTTCCATAGCCACTGAGAAAAGTTCATTCAGTGCTACAAGCCCTCATGAAAATTATCCATGTATTTGTCTAAGGAAAACGAATTAAATCTTGCTTTCCACACATATACACAAACACCTGGAAAGTCTTGTAGAGATATGATTGAGTCTGTTGGCTGGACATCGAATAATGTATGTACAATATTATCTACTTTTTTCTTATGGATCGTTTGAATTTAGCATTCAGAGTGCAGGAAATTCCACCTTTATTTATTAATACTTTTGAAAGTTGATATCTAATGTTTTGTATCATTGTGTGTAGATCCAAAAATATATAGCATATGTAAAATATAGTTTACTCCTTTGAAATGTAAACTGGAGTACATTACGTTGTATCAAAAATAGATTGAATTCAGAGCAAGGTTAAAATGTTTACAAAAAAAATATTAATTTTTAATAATAATATTAACTCATTGCATCTATACACAGTTTTTGGACAAAGTTAGGGCATCGACCTTACTCTACTCGACCCGATTGGTTCTTTATTCCATTCCATTTCATTTAAGAAAATATTAAACTAATAACCATATTTATATTATTTATTTATTAATACATTGATATTTTACAAAAAAAATTAAAGAATGAATTTCTTAAATCTATGTGTATTTATAATTATATATTGATATATTAAATTAAATACTTAAATATGAATAAAATGGATTGGTTCATATTACTCATCAGGTAGTTGATCATATAAAATATATATGCATAACCATAAACAAAGAACATGTAAACGATCTAATAAAATGTATACAGATTAAATTAAAGAATTAATACCATTAATTAGTTGAATATTAAAATTAACTTATTGATTTTGTAAAGACACAAATAAAGAGTATGAAAGACGGAATACTTCCTTCTCGTTTGATAAAAATTAATAATAGTTAATTAATAATTATTAATCAATGTAGTAAGCCCAGTAAATGATGTTGAATATTCCAAAGCCTACAGGAAATGCAAATCTGCAAACCTCGTCTATTTTTACTGCTTGTAATCGAAGATTCCTTGAGGGCTTGGATTTTTTTCTAAGTCCGTTACATTTTTGTGAGTCATTATCCCCATCTTCCTTGCATCCACTTTCAATAGAATCCAGCTGAAAATAAATAAAAAAATCAATAATATTGATAACTAGAATGAAGTGAACTCCTTATTGAAATGATAGCATTTTAATCCATTTTAATCCTAACTACGCATTTGTGAAAGCATCACTTTTTTTTACAACATTGTAACCAAATATTTAAAGATATAATTCTTATACAACTAAGCAAAATAAATAGCTTATACTTTTTAAAAATATGTATGCATTCATATAAATACATAAATATGCTCATAAGTGAATCTCATAAAGAACATTTAAAGATCATCTTGAACAAATATAAATATATCATTATTATGAATATTAATATAAAGTTACTATGATTATTTGATTATTCTAAGACGATTCTGCGAGTGGATAATATTTTTTATTGTGCATATGTACATATATATGTAGTATTTGTATTAAATTTTAAAACATTTAAACTATGATTTATTTTACATTTCTTCATTTTAAATTCATTTATTCAATTACAATTACAAATGTACTTCAAATAAATCAAGGAAATACAGATAAGCGTACTTTCTTGTCGAGACAAGCCTTTAAATATATTAAATATTTTTGCAAATAAATCTTTTTTACATAAAATACATTATTATATAGGCTACTTGAGTCTTTTAAGAAGATTCGTATATTTTATCTACTTATTTAGTAATTATTTATATTGATATAAAAAAGTAATATCATGATTTTAAAAAGAAAAAGTTCCTACTTGATCCAGTTCAACTAAATCATTTCTTCTGGATGTAGCATTGACTGCATGGATAGTAGCAAGGGCTGTCATTGCATCAAATTTCATATATGGATCAGAGTCTTTTCTCCAGAGATAGTTAACAAGAGTAAATTCCACGAGTGCTGCAAATACAAATGCTGTACAAACCCCCATCCAAACATCGATCGCCTGAAAAAAAAAAAGACACATACAGAATTTAATATTTATTTATCCTAATGTTAGTCTAGATTGATTGGTCATATCAACTTGACAAGGTACCTTTCACTTTGATTCCATTTCCTACTATATATGTATATAAATATAATCCCCTATAGAGGGTTGATTGCTGATAAGTCTCCTTGCCTCTATTTCTTTATTTTTTTTCTTTATGTAAGTCCTTAGAGGAAAATAAGTGAAATACTTGAGATAAAGGTTAAATTTACTTTTATAATAAATGAACATATCTGTATGTACATATATATTTTTATTCTACGTATATAATGAGCTATCCAAAAGTACATATGTATAAGTTAGGAACAAAAATAAGCTAGTCATTCATTGCCTTTTTTTATTTCTTGATCATCCTCCACTCAAATATCATAGGCTACCTTATGAGTATCCCTTTCCAATACATACTTACATACATATGTATGTATATATTGGACCATTAATTTGCTCATTTGTTTTATTGTATTGCTTTTGCCTCATACGTATATATATGTATGAACTGTCTCAAATACTTTCCCTTATTATTTAACATATACTTCAATAATGGGAATCCAATGTTTGTATGTATATTCTAAGAGAGATAAATATATGTATATGTACATAAAAGAGCAAATAAGACTCTAAAACTATTAGCATTTATTATTAAAGGATTATTGCGATTCTATTAAACACTGTGGAGAGATGATAATATTCAATGTATGTACACTAGATTAACATCATTTAAAGTCCTTAAACTAATCTCATTTATTTTGTATTTTTTTTATTTTTTTTTTCAAAAGTATTATTTTGAATCTCCTTGTTTTTTTTTTTTACTCATTATTATTACATAATATCAGTAAATGAACATAATGTTTAAATCTTTGTACACATCAATTACTAATTACTAATCCTCAATGTCTAAAGATATCTACAGATTAAAAAATTAAATTGTTACTTTCTAGTCCTTTTGTGATCAGAGGGGCTCAAATTAGAACTTAGCTGATTAATTGGACTGTCAATTTAATAGGGAGATTAATGGTTTTTAAGAATAATTAATAAGAGTAATTGGCATTCTATTCCGATTATTGCCGATATAGGTATTTGAAATATGAAATATTGAAAATAATTCCATTCTTTCAACAATAGAAAAAAGTGCCATTAACATTCGGGAAATTGTTACATTATGTTATTAAAAAGAAATTCATCGGATATATTTCCTTTCTTTTTTTCAAAATTATAAAATTAAATCCTTAAAAAAAAAGACATTTCTTAGAAATAACTTTGAACGTTATTAAATATTTAAAATATATTTTTAATATATTTATTATAATCAAAAATAAAAGCAAGAGCCGTATATTTAAAAGGTTTTTTTTGTAGGAAAATTTAATTTAAATACAAATGTACAATACAAGATTTTTTTTTATTTTTTAGCTTCTAAATACACATACATCATAACATGCGAAAAATACCTTATAGATTTCTAAGCAATTTGATAAATTACCTTTTTCTTTAACGATATTTAAGAACTAATAAAAAATAAGACCCCTTTTTACATAAAAAGTAATAGGGCTAAGAGGGCTTAGTACTAAACTATGGAACACTACAGTACCTTCAGTTCAGCAATAGTTTTGTATTTAAGAGATAAAAATAAATGATTTTATCAAAAAGCTATTTCTTCTTTATACATAATAATTTCCTTTGATGCTTTTGATATAAATAGGCGGCCATAGATAGTTTAAAGTATCATTATATCTCAATAATATACATACATATACGTTAGTACAAAAGAATTTACATTTATGCGTCACATTTCTTTGTTATAGCTTCAATGAAAGCTACAATATTATATTGCATTCTTTTACTCAAATCATTAGGAAGAGCTTACAAGATTATAAAATGCATTCACCCACACGAAAATCCTCTTGCTTGGTGAAGAAGAAAAATGAACATAAGTATCCATATATTTATAAATTAGCTTTACACTACATCTGCACACAGAGAAGAAAGTATTTTATCAAGAGGGGGATATACTCGTTCATTACCTGAAAATGTATGTATATAAGCTTATCTTCCTCAAACAAAAAAAAGTTGAGGATTTAACTAAAAAGCCCATGTTTAACACTCATAACTATAATGAGTATACATAATTTTTGGGTAAATAATATTTTATGTTACATTTATTGTCTAGAGAAAATTGAAGCATTTTTTTGAATGCATCAAATGGTACATCATTTTTTGAAAGGCGAAATATTTTTTAAGAATTATGTATATGAAATAATTCAATAACAGGTCTAATATGTATATGTATATATATGTATATAACACCTGTATAATCATATTTACAGACATTGCTTAAGACTTAATAAAAATAAATCGTTTTATGCGAATCAAATTTGTACACAACAAACTTAGATTATTTTACTAAAACTCAAATTAATTAATATGTAAAATTTACAATTTCTTTTTGAGTATGAAATGTGTTTCTGCTGTCTTTGCCTCCACTCTTTATATTCAGTTTAAATCCTTGTTCTAGATAAATATTTTTTTTATTTGTTTGGTGTAGGCATGTCAGATTTCTAAGAAAAAAAATACTTTTGGCTCATGTGCCTTGGGACACCCTATTCTAGACACAATATACATATATAAAGATATACTTCTAGATAATTATAAATTATTTGTAGTCTTTCATATACTTTATCTTTAATATTGTACTCTAAGGATTAATTAGAGAACTATACTTTTCTAATGCTTATTTTATAATATTTTTATTTTTTAGAAGTTATCTTAGTTTCTTAATAGCCTCACAAAATTGACAAATCTATTACATTGAATTATTTTTAATCCTCTTAAAAACACAATATAATCCTTTTTTTTTTTTGCAATCTTCTTAAATATATCGGGTTTTTTTTACTTTTTAAACTTTTGGATACAGTACAAAAGATATTTGAAAGTGTCATGAAATATACTTTATACCTTAAATTACATTTAACCATTCAATGATTAATATTAATGCATCAGTTATCAGCAGTAGCAGACAAATTAATAGTCGAAAAATAAATTACAAATATTTATAAAAAATGTATTTTTTGTTTTGTTTGGTTAGACAAATGAATTCTTATTGATTAGTCGTAAACAATGCGGGACCTAATAACTGTCTTGAATGAAAGGACATGCAAACGGTTATAGATTTTTATATTTAATGTTGACATATCGCTCCGTCCATAATTTGTACATTAATGTGTCCAATATTTGAGGTTGGTTTCTTTGATAAACAAAGTTTACTGTTTTTTGTTTTTTTACACCTCGTAAATTTGTACAATTTTGTAGTGTGGCACATATATGTATTTTTGAAAAGATTTCATAAGTAAATCAATAGGAGAAAAGGTTTTTTTCTGAGTTGCAAAGTATTTAGTGGTAATGATTTATTACACAATGTATGAGCCTACATTTTGTGTGTACTTTATTTTATCATACACAAAATGGATAAAGATCCACATAAATAAAATATTACTTGCAGAAATAGAAGGTTCTATTCACACATACCTACATATATGTATATGGGTTTTTTTATTCTTTTACAATGAATGATTTAATATTTTACTTATCCCAGTAATAGTCACCAAAGAGAAAATGACTTTTTTAATTAATTATATTTATAAAAAGTTTAAAAGTACTTTATGATCTTAAAACATAATGCATCTTATTTCACAAATAAATAATTAAATTAGGTTTGACGACGGCTATAAAATGTTTTTGGCATGTACCTAAAGGATATTGAATTTGCAGAACATATTATTATGAGTAGATATAATAACTGTCACGAAGGATTTATTTCTTCAAAAAATTTTACGTTATGCTTGTTGGCTTTTTGTATTGTTTTTTATGAAATTGACAGATTAAAAGAGACGTTCAAAATTATATAACATAATGTTGTTGTTTTTTTCAAGGTTGCCAAATTCTGTGCAAAAGTCATTATTTTAACTTTTCGAAGCAATTGCCTTGCCTGATTGATTTAAGATTATAATTAATGAATATATATATATATATAAGTAGTATTTTCCTGCAATAATAACAAATTGAAGAATTAAGCACTTCGATGTTAATAGTATAACTATCCCATAGAAACTAAAAATAAGTAGACTTTAATTTGATCTTTGAATGTGCTACAGGACTCACAGAGTACTGCTAGTCAAATTATAAAAAGTAACCTATATTTTAGTGATTTCTTGAAGATAGATATATATTCTGTTTTCTAGTCTTTTTTTAGTTTCCCAAAAAACCTTTATTGGTTAATGAATGTGAATGTAAGCTAAGTACTCTTACAACTAAAAGAATTCTGAACTTCATTGAACAAATTTAAATCATCAAAGCTTTGCTTTTAGATACGTTAAAGTAACGTTTTAGGAGATGTGTTCAATAAATACTACACAAACAAATTTAAAATGTAAGAAATGATTTTTTTTTCGCCATAGTTTTTGTTTTTTTACTGAACTTATAAGTATATACACTAGTTTAATTATTGATAACAATACGGAACATCTTGTTCTCCCAAACACAACTTTTTTTATAAATTGAAGAAAAAAATATATTTTTTGTTAATTCCTTTATGTATAATAAAATTTATTCATTCCAATATCGACTCTTTTCCTAGAATATCGTTAAACAAAGAAATTCAATAGTGGACTTTACTATTTTACAATGTACTAGGTAAACTTAGCATTAGAGGAAAATAACAATAAACAGTCAAACACATCAATTGATATTTGAAAGAATATGTATTTTTGTATTACCTACAAGCAATGTTGGCCTACCTCAACTTTGATAGGGATGAGACATTTCTAATATTACCGGCCCTATACAGCAGATTTATAAAATTTTACGTAATTTATTTATATATGTATTTACAAATAATATTTTTTTTCTAATTTTATATGCATAAATTCTTAAGTTTGCCGCCCCTCTCAAATATTATTTACTGGGGGTTAACCCCCCCCCCTATTTGCAAACCATTTTTGTATATATTTATAAGAAAAAAGGTTGATTTTTTATATATTAAGAAAACTACACTCAATAGACATGCCTTGTTTCAAACCTCATCACAAAATAATTAATTCAAAAGTTTATTTGTTAAAGTGGATATAAAATCTATGAATTTTGTTATGTATTTCACTAATTGATACTCAAAATTACATAAATTTTGTCGTAATTACATGTTTTTAATTACATTTTATTAGTCTTATTATGGCCTGATTGTCATATACAACAAAAATGTGTATAAAAACGTTACTGAATTTCAATTTTTGTATATCAAAGTCCAATAAGAAAAATACATACAATAAATACTGATTCTCAATGGAATCCCCAAAAAATGTATACACATTAAAAATATTAGTTAACTTGGTGCTTAAGTAAACACTGTCTGTACGACAGGCTCGTCGTGAAGTTGGAATAATCTTTCCATTGCGTTTTGCAATGTTGTCATCGGAAGAGTTATGTGTTCCAAGATTAATCTATGATATTAATGACGAGGATCCAGATCAAAGGGTACGAGTTGTATTTAAAACAATATGAGGGAAATGCAGAATTTTCAACAAAGATTGTGTGGAGTGATGAGCCCACATTCCAGTTAAAGGGTTCCAGTAACCGCCATAATTGTAACTATAGGGGACCTTAAAATCCACGTGTTACTTTCGAACGTCATATCAATTTAACGGGAATTACAATGAGGTGTATCATCAAGAGGATGAATTGGAACGGGGTTTTTTTTACACTACTGTAACCAGTCCCATTCAATAAAACTTACTGAAAAAGTTTGTCATACCAAAACAATAGTGAAACCTTTGAAGATAAAGATTTTTATTTTCAGCAAGAGGGGGTGCCCCTGCATTACCATTGCAATGTTGGTCCTTTCTGTATGAGATCTTTCCAAACAGGTAGATTGTTGAATATCATCCTCGTTCACCTGACCTCACACTACTTAATTTTTTCATATGAACATACTTAAAAGACAAAGTAAGTAGTGTTTGGATCAAAATTGAAGTCAGTTTGAGAACTGGCGGCAGTGAAATAAACAATAAAGTGATACTTATAAATATATTTACACTTTAAAATAAACACAATATTTACAAATATTTTTAATCTGTATAACTTTTTTTTGAGATACCCTGTGTAATTAAATGTATTGAGATAAAATTAGTGAATTGTCTAATGAGTTGGCAATGAGTTTTACATAATATGAATTTATTCATTTAATTAAATGAAACTCTGCTTATTGATTAAGTTAATAAATTTGCAAAATATAACTTTTAAATAATACATTAATTAAAATTGATTGATTAATATATAATTTTTCAACGTTCAATAACTTGTAGAATTTAATGTGCATATATCCGTTTAATAAAAGTAAAAATGTTTCCTCCCTTGTACGTAGAACTAAATAATTTTGAGATTCATTCATTAACAAAAGTTGTTTTTTTTTCCTTTTTGCAAAAAGAAAAATATAATTAAAAGTACAAATTTATTATATGTTTCAAATATTTTTTTAATTAGGTCGAATTAGGAGAAAAATACCACGCAAAATGAAAATATAGAACACTGAAAATGAAATGTTCATGAGGCAGGAGCTTGTACTCGAGTTGCTATAATCTGCGACTTTCGACTTTACTTATTCTTGTGGTCAAAATTTAGAGAATCGACTTAGCCTAACCTCCAACTTGTCTCCCAGGACTCATAAATTTACTTATACTCTGGCTTAAAGACTCGTGACTCGCCTCAGACTCATAAACTTAATCATCAAGGATACACATATTTTATAATTTCAGAAAATATTCACCTCCAAAACAGTATCTACATTTCTAATTTTATCAAGAGACCCTAGGCATCAATCCTTAAAACTTACATATAGTTTGTATTGCCATCTAAAATATCGGTCAATTTCACCTACTTTTTTTAAACTCACCCTTACTTTTGGTTAGGGGTCCATTAGACGCTAAATAGATCTCCCTTTTCATAACTAACTCTCAAAGAAACTCCCGACATTTTTGCCCGCAGGTTACCCATAGGTCCTGCAGATAGTAAAAAACATTTTCCTATCACCTTAATAATTATTTGTAGAAATTGTTGTCTTTTATTTGTGACAGTAATAACCTAAATAATATACTTTTTTTTTTTTGTGGAAGACCCTCAAGCCCCCACCCCCTGTTGATTTATGTGGTCCTATACTGAGATTTATTTATAATTAATTATTAACTTATTCACGAACATATGATTCGATTTGCTCACGAGTCTCTTTTTACTAAAACTCACAACTCGACCCGGACTCTTGGATTCGATACAAGATTGTCTTTTAATACACTTAAACTGACTTGGACTCGATCTTCAAGATTCGTTACTTGACTAGGACTCATTTGTGCTCCTTTTTTCATTTTTAAATTGAATAAGCAAAAATAAAAAAGTACAAATTGATAGATTTGGCTAATTTATCGATACAAAAAGATCCCTTAGAACTTCAAATCCATATTTAATTAATTTTGAAATAATTCTTTTTAAAACTTTATTTCAAAATGTGTGGATTCATAATAATCATAGAAATTATTCAGCTAAATATTTTCTTTATAACATTAATACATATATTTTTTAATTATCTCTAAGACCTAATAAGATCGAATTTTTTTTCTTACTTATGTAAATGAACTGAAATGACTATGTAGTTTTTATTGGTAGATCTATAAATATGTATGTATATTATTCCACCCTCTTATTTTAATTCATAAATTAACTTTAAATAAAATGTTATTTCCCAGTGACAATATATCAAACTTATGATTGAGTAAAAGTCTACTAAATAGGAATATTTTACACACACGTCGAACTCTACAAAACCATATTTCTTGGTATTGTCACCAAGTCTTTGAAGGGTCGAGACTGAGACGTGACCAAGACCTTCAAAAATTGATCTCGAGAACTGCTTCACTAGCTTGTACCTATTTTTTGACCTTTTCATCGTGCAAGCCATAAAGTTCACTAAAGGAAGAAAAAAACCCTATGTACATACCTTGCTCCAGATTATTGCAAATATGACACTAAATTTGGGTATATTTTGTATTGATTATAAGCAACTTTTGAATTATTTATAATTGTCATTTCATTCCGTAATAGGTATTAGAGTTAACATCATGACCCTAAAAAGATCAGAAAAGGTATTACATACATGTGAATGCTTTTCTAAAGTAACATTGTCGGTATATAATTAGTGTAACAAGTAACAGTACAGACCTCACACTTACTTGAATAGTATCTCATTTTAATTAGCAATGACAAAAACATGTCTACAATTATAAACATTGGATCTGTCATCAAAAATGGATCCTCAAACAAAGTTATTTGCTGATGAAATATAGTTCAACCCAAAAGACAAACTTGTCATATGTGTCATTGTAAAATTTATGTTGGAAAAAATGTAGCATAGAAATAAATATCTTGATTTTGGAAGCTTTAAATATGGATATCTCAAAAACATACTTTTATATTTGTTTCATGTTCGCTCTGAGCACAAGATATTTTGTTAACAACAAATTTCCTTAAACCACACATTTTTAAACTACATGCACTACTATGAGTGCCCAAATTAAAAATATCAAGGTAAATGAGTTGTAATTGTGTGTAATAAAGTGTGTGAAAGGTTGTGTGGTAACATATTTGAAAAATTCCGACTCATTTACTGTCTATTAAATATTTCATACATACAATTATAATGTTATTTTTGTATTAAAATTGAAGCTTTCTTTTAAAAAAGTGATAGTCATAAGATTTTTTTATGAACAATTTTTATGTAAAAATAAGCAAATTTGTTTTATACATAAATATCTATTGTAATGCATTTTCGATTTTCTGATTGTATTGTCATCTACATCATGAATTTTTACAAACAATGAAACTGTATTAAATATGGAGTCTACTCGACATTTTTTAGTATAAAAATAGACTAATTATTTGTGTCGAGTCAACTCTGCATCTAAATCAAACCAAAAGCTTTGCAATTTTCCAATCAATCAGGAATAATATAATGGCAAGATATGTCCATCGAAGACACCAAACAAAAACTATAAAAACGTAATGTTTCACCCTTCTGTGTCTTCCATTTTCTTTTTTCTTTTCAAATTTAATCATGAAAGTCAGAATAGTAGATGAAAGTACATATTTCATCAAATAGAAATGAATAAATGTTAAATACTCACTACCTAGGATACTTTGTGCTACCTTGCAACTTAACTTTTTTTTCTTTCACCTTCTTTTATTTTCCTTTTCTAATTTATTGATTTGTGTCCTTACTTTTACTGGGATCTCAAAGGTTAAAAGAAATACAATCTGCTTGTTAACCTCCAAATAATCAGTCCCAAAAATCCATATAATTAAACCCCTCTCATGAATATGTTTTACTCTTATAATGGTAGCAACTATTCTCAGATTTTCTTACCTTCTCCTTCCCCTCCTCAATCAAAATAATAATAATCTCTAATTTTAATGATTAAACTTTCTTGGAATTGTGCAATTTGGAAAAAATGATTAAAGTAGTCAAACGTTTTTTCTGCCTGTACGAGAACACATAATACAAGAAGTATAAAAATAAAAACCTCAAAAAAAAAAAAAAATCCCTATAATTAATTTCTGGTAACTCTGGAAAAAATACTTTTTCAAGGATATTCTGGTAGTTTTTGTAGCTTGATTGATTCAAATAATAAATGTTGAGTCTCTTCAAGTTATTTGCTTTCAAAATATCCTTTAAATGACATTTTTTGTATTGATAAATCATAGGAAAAGTGCAAATTATATTTGATTAAATATAATCAATGATAATCAATATAATATAATTAATGATCTAACAATATTTATTTTAAGATCATTTTTGGTTTAGATAGAAGTGATTAGATAAATTAACCCATAACTCCTTTAAAAAATATCAAAACATTTGCTTATAAAATATTCTCGATTGCTTAGTAACCTCTCTACTGGGTTACAAACTAATTAGTGTATTAGGAGTTTTTTTATTTTTGTTTTATCATATATTATTTAACTAACTATGTATAAAAATATATGCATACTTAACATTAAAAAAATTATATTTTGATTTGTAGATGAGCTATATAAATAATTAATTTATTCACAAAAGCCAAGCAGGACAAATTTACTTCAAAATTAATGAGAGGCTCTAGAAAAATCTGAATTACTTTTAAATGTATCACAAAGAGCAAAGTTAAAAGAATTTAAAAATAGAGTTTAATAGTTTAGAGAATTTATATTTCTGCAAAATACTTATTGGCTGTTCTAAAATCGAAGCATCCTATATCTAATCCCAATCATTTTATATTTTGTTGTTTTATTATTGCCCTTTAAAAAAAATTAAGTAGGTATTGTGTATATATATTTTTTGGATGCTAAAAACAAGTATTTGTGTTTTTCGTTTGTGATTCATTCAACCAGAATTAGGATGAAGAAATAAGATAAAAAAGTTAATATTGATAAATATATTTTTATAAAAATGATCTAGTCTGGGATTCAAAATATTTTCTAGGAATTGTCAAAAATTGATATCCATAAATAAATTGGCATTAAAAATAAATAATTTTAAACATGGTATTTAAAAAAATAAGTGTAACAATCATGAAGGAATAAAGCATCTATTAAATTGTCAATCAAATCCTTAAGAAAAAGAGTGATTTTATTTATGTACATTATATACTTTTATAAGTTGTAAATAAGCCTTTCAAGACAATATTTTTGTAATGATATACATACATACTATAATGGCTATAATAGTCTCTAAAATATTAGATGAATATTCTTAATAGTTCGGTAAATAATATTTTGAATGACTAAAATTGGATTACAGAGTTTCAAAATAAGAGTAACAAGTATTAGAGAAACATCTATGTATAGCAGAAGTCAGTTACTAGAAGACGTATAAAAAACTATTTTATAATATAATGCTAAATTTATGATAAAGTGCTTTACACACACATTTTAGCATATACCCATTTATGTATTTTGACTTTTTTATTTAGAATTTCGTACCATGATTTTTCTTTTTTGCCTTTTGTAATATTCGATACCTAAATACATTGAAGACTTGAATAGAATGACTAAATTTATTATTATTATTACTCAATGCTGCTCACGAGTCTTTCAGTTTGAGTTCAAGTTAAATTGCGATACTTTTCACTCCAAATCCAAGCTGAGTCTGATGTCACAATTTAATTAGACTTAAGTGCAACTCAATTCGGATTGAGTCATGTTCAATATTAGAATTCAATCATGTAGAAAGAAAAAATGATTCTTATAATTATTTCAATTTGGATCAAAGGATGTTTCTAAATTTGAATCTTTTAAATTTGAGCCTGAGTCTTTTCACTGGGAGTTGTCCGAGTTGAATCTTAAATTTCAGCTTATTGAGGGCTAATTTCAATTCGATTCTGATTCATCAGCTTTTGTTTAATGTAATTTATGGACATAAAGTTTTTACTACAGATTATTTTTTCACATTATAGTACTTACAATTAATGGCAATTAATTTGTAATGAATTGTTACGTTGTTTTTACTTTAAACGTGATAATCATACTATAATCCTGTGATACTCTTAATTAAATAATAATCTTACCTTTACATATGATGTTTGTGGAACAGATGTCCCTGGAATTCAATAAAAAATGAGTTTTTAAAAAAGAAGAAATAAGCATAAACATAGATTTGGTCATACATAAGTATATATAATAAACAAATATCAAAGGCTATTTGTGTATGTACATATATAAGCCTAAATTAAGAGATATTTATATATAGAATCAGGGAGAGTGAAAAAAAACATAAACCTAGTTATGAAAAAAAAGAGTGAGAATTAATACGCAATATAAATAATAATTAAGTACATTACCAAAGTAATTACAGAGTTGTGCCCCTGACATATCCCTCAATAATTATATTTATGTATATTTGTAGCAATTAGAACTGTGATTGTTTTATCGAAAAAATAATATAAAATAGTTCTATGTGAACATGATCACATATACATCAACAGATAAATAACTGAGTACTAGGGCTTGCATATTATTGATCATTGAATCTCCTAAGCATTTGAACGGTAGAACTCCATCTTGTAAAAAAATCGAACTGTAAGTTGAATTATTTGCCAATTGACTTTTGTACCATAGACTGTATGTGATCATTCTTTACAGACGATATTCTGAAAGTCATAACAAATTTTTCTTACTCGATGGATGACCTCTTTAAAATTGTTATATATCTCTGGAATGACAATCCCTTTTTCAAATGAGAGACTGTCTTCTTCATTATCTTTGTCCATGTCTTTCTTGTTTGATTCATCTTTAAAATAGAGAATAGGGCTCGCAGAATCTTAACAATTAATGTCTGATTTCTTGTAATTCCTGAACAAGACGTCCAAAACAGCATGAAATGTGTGAGCAATACAAAATACATGTTGGGGATCAATTTCTGATCCAAATTTGTTCATAATTGTTACACCATTTGTCGCAGCGACTACAAAATCTTTGAAAAGACTCATACTAAAGTCATAAAGTCTTTTTGTAACAATTTCTATAGCATTAGTAGCTGACATAGAACCAATAATTCGAACTACTCCCAAAAAGGAAGTCTTTTTGTTGGAATAAAGGTTTATACTCATGTATCTTCTGTTTTTCAATGAGGTAAATTCATCCAGAGTAATAGAAAAGCGAGATCATTTTTGTTTTGAGATACTCAATTCCGACTGAAGCTTATAAAAACTTCATTATAAAATTGAAAAATTAATTCTCTAACTTGATTTGGGCTCTTCGGAAGTACGAAGCTACGTCCCAAAAACAAATATCTCATGATGTCGCTTTGGTAATATAACAAAAACTGGCTCCATCTTGAGTTATAAGTCGACAAACAAGTTCATTTAGTGGTTTTTGATCAGAAGATTTAAAAAATCTGCCATTGTCTTTTGTTTTTTAGCTGCTGGCAGTGAAGTTAAACTTTCTCGTTGATGTAAATTATGTTAAACTCACAGGTGATCTAATAAGCTTTCGTTGATGAACCTTTTGCATTGAAAATTTTTTTACAGCGCAGACATTTTCCTTTCTAACTCGGTTCTTTGATTAGATACATCAATGAATTGAGTCATTCTAATTCAAGATCTAGGACACTAGAAAATAATTAATCCAAGATTTTATGTCAATTTCACACCAATGTCTCAAACGATGTATACCTTATCACTTATTGGGAATATATTGGGAAAAATACCTCAAATAAATCTATGCCCATGGAAAATCACGACGTATCTCAGAGAGAGTAAGAATTATCTGCAAGTATTTTGTTTAGCCTGTTAAAAAGCCCAAGGATTCAAATATTTTTTGAGCTATATTGAAAATACACTGAACTTTAATTTGCAATAAAATTTTCCGAAGAAACTTTAATTCTTTGCCAGTATAAAAACTTTTTAAAATACCCGGGGTCCACAGAAGTTTTCTCCAGGGACGTGGATCTTTATAGTGGCAATTAAACCCTACAGTGTATTTTACAGTATTTATAAGAATTATATTTCATACTAAAACTCGTTCATCATTATATGGATTATATGTTCTTTTATTACTTAACCACAGATATATGTATCTTTATATGCAACACAAATTGGTAAATGATGTAATGATATGCAGAAATACAAACCAACATGATAGAGTTTGTATATGCTTATACATATTTTTAAAAAGATCACAATACTATTAACACATTTTAATTTAATTTCCTCAGTATTTGGAGAGACAAACAAAGTAAAAACATTTTCAAAATTGAATAAAAAAAATATATTTATATACATGTGTATGGAGCTTAATAGACTAAAATGCTTTCAACTACCCCTAGTGTTAATAGTTTTTGGGATAACTTTATGGTCGTTATACTCACCAAAGTGTGTATTCCCGTTAGTTATTTTTATATGTCTCTAGTCCGTGACACTAACAAATATATTAAGGACTATACCTTATACTTATCTACATCATTAAGAAAAAAGAAGCTTCAGTTAATGAGAAAAAAAATGAGATATCTACATGTTGCTCTATCATTTTGTATTATTTATGAAACAAAGGTGAACGTTGTTGGTATATTTAAATACACATATTAAGTAAAGGGAAAAAGTTTTGCATTGCATAGACGATTTATGGATTCAAACTCCAGAAATGAGCTATGAAATTACTAACATACATGTATTATTTATTTGCTGTTGTTTAATGCGTACATAATGTGCTCTCATGAAAAGTTTTTTGAGTAAAAATGGCCGCTCGAGTGCATATGTGTACTACGTATTAAGAAAAGGAATGTGTCTTTCGAGCAACCCATGATTTTATACAGTCATGTGAAAAAATACATAACATTTTACTTGCAGCCATATTAAAGAAACTAACAAAAAATATAAGTTAAGACTTTAATACCAAACTGGCAAAATTACGACCACGTGATCAATTTTTGTCCAAATTATTGATCCAAGATACGACTATTTTGTCAGCTAGCTAGGGAGTACTGAGGGTGTCATGAATTAATCTATAACTAACTAAGTAATCTCCACGATTGTACCTTGTTAATTCAATTAAAACAAGGTAAAATCTGTGATGGGAAGAAATATATATACAAGTTTATGTACTTCAAAAGCAACATGTTGTATGAAAAAAAGTTGTCTTGTAGCAAACAAAAACTTTCCAAGCTAACATGCATGTTTCACCACTTTATTTTATAGCTTTGTTTCACATATATTTGTTTAACTGTTACAATAAGAGTTTTTTTATGATGCATTCAATAATAAAGTTACAATATTATTGATTATTAAAAATTTAATAATGACTTTTCCTTTTATTAGAAGAGTCATTCTATGAACAATGAAAAACATTTTTTTTAATCTACCAAAATGTGTAGAACAAACATAAACGAAATTATAAACGAAGAAGATGAAAAGAAGAGAATCAATTTATATATTTATGTCTTTTTTTTTTACTTTATAAAAAGAAACAATAAGAACATTAAATTAAATTTTTTAGCTGCATTAAATCTAATATTTTAAAAAAGCACCAAGAATATAATAAATAAAAAATTATACTTTTTTTAAGACCCCATTTTTACTATTTGGATGCATTGTCTAGTGCGTAACTTGACTTCAAAATAAGGATAAATAAATTTCTTAGCTCCTATTTATTGGAATATTTTTATAATCATCGAAGCCCAGAAAATATTAATAAAAAATGTCTTTTTTATAAAAACTAAAGAGTATTCATTAAATAGTAAGGATCGGTAAGGTAATCTATTATCTATCCATGGTAATAACTACTTTTATGTTTGTTCATTAAGTATGTACACTGAATAGGTGATTAAATATTAAATTAATCATTCAAATTTATTTCATCCACTTCAAAGTAGTCCATTTGAAATGCACATGTGAGAGCGTTTTTTTTTCAAATTTTTAATTGAGGTACAAAAAATTTTATTTTGTCAATAACTACACAACAGAAAAAACTACTGAGTTTAGATATATGCTAAAAATCGGAAGTCAGTTTCTTGAGTAATAGGTTATTAGAGAAATAAACCACGGATTCTCAAAATTTCAAAAAATACATCCTGGAATATTCATTGAAACTTTTTTGCTTGGCAACAACACTTCTCTTAATTGCATTTTAGTCATCATTTTTCAGACATATTAAAAATTATATTTTAGTTGTTTACAAAAGGACACGATTCTCAAACACTATTGAATATTTTGAAATGATATTTGGCACAGATGTTAGTGACGGTTTATTCCTTTCGGAATTTCAAAAAAAATTAAGTTCAAATTTCCCGGTATTTTTTGAACATACTATATATGTATATATGGAGAATTAATCATTTTATCCAATCGATAATGATTGAAAAGTTGTCAACCATTTTGTACAGACCTTAATACTCCTCACTTAAATGGTTATGACTCTATAAATCACTTTTAAATGTCTGTTTGAATTAATATAAAGGAATTGCTAACATGGAAATAAATATACATATACACGGTTTGAGATAAATCAAGGGGTATAAAAATTAATTTGGTAAAGAGGCATAAAGATTTAAGTCTAAAGGATTTATTTTCTTTAAAGGCCCTAGTCTAAACTATAATAATCTATTTGTCTTATGCATCAAATAAATAAATTTTCATCAAATATTTCTCATTAGATAAAAGATACTCGTTTATACTCGACAACTTTGTCAGAAATAATTGGATTATTGGATTTAAAGATAATTTTATTTCTAAATTGTTATAGTTAAACATAGATCAAACAAGTTGAGTTTATTATACATATAATATTATTTTTAAATTGTAAAAGTCTCTCATTAGTTTTCTATGAAATAATATCGTATATGTACATACGTAATTAGAACACAAAAACATTTTTTGTAATAAGTTCACAAAATCAACCAATTAAATTTCTTCCTATTAAAGTTATACACGTGTTCATTAATGCATATATGTATGTACATACATATATATTAACATAAAATTCTGTCCTAAAATAAATCTGTATTTTTAAAACATACCTTTAGTAAAATAGGAGTAAATTTTCTTTTAATAAATTAAATCTTTTTTTTTTAATTCCAACAGCATATGTTTAAAAATAATGCAATGGATATCAACTTGGAAATATAAAAATACAAATTTATACATATGTATGTACTTTCTATCGAATCAGCAAAATAATCATACAAGAAAGTTAGTTTAATCGTCATTCGTCAAACTTGCATAATTAAATATATGTACATAATGCAGAGATACTCACGCTAGGCATGTAAAATCTCACTTGATAAATTAGAAAATCCCATTAATTCTGATGACAATAAAATCCAACTTATACAAGTATACCCAAATTCTTCAAGATAGACATATAAATATGCAATATATATATATATATATATATATATATATATATATATATATATATATATATATATATATAATGAGTGCATATCCGTCTTTGAACGTAAGATTTCAAAAAAAATGTCAAATTAAGTTAAGTGAATGCATATTTATTGCTTTGACTAAATTTTAAATCAATTAAATACAGAGGTGTATTTTATAGATATTTCACTGAACAATATAGAGCAATAGTACTTTCCCTACTTTTTAAAGTCATAACCCTTGATTGAGTGAGTCAATTTTCACAAGTCAACCATACCTGAAAAGGAAAACAACAGGGCTTTATTTCGATATAATTTTAGTCAAGAAAAATGTGGGAGAAGATGGAGAGAGACAATAGAAAAAAGATTGTCGAACTCCTTATGGAAGGGACACATTGCTTTGTAAAACAGGTTGGTATTTACAGGAAGACTGTTTATAATGTCAAGAGATAACTTTTGGCCGAAGACATTCTCGAGAGATATCCCGGAGGAGGGTCTTCCATCAAAATCCTCCCAAACTTGATAAAGGAGACCATTATGGTCAATCCAACCAAGTCCATGAGATCCACTGCTAAGGACCCCGGAGTTTGGAGGAACATAGTGTGTAGGACTGTTAAAAAGGAAGGGGGTAAGTCCTTGGTAATGAAAAAAAAAGAAAGAAAGCTGCTGCTCACACCAGCCATCATGAAAAGCATTTTTTTTGTTACAAAGGACTACTCAACAATTTGAAATCTGCTTCACCTGGCCAAAAAACTACGTGGCCACCATATTTGTCGGATGTCAACACATTGGACTTTTGTTTTTAGGCGCATATTACTCGCAAAGCCTGTCGATCACGCCACCTAAATACCAATGCATTGTATGCAGTATGGGAGCAAATGGACGAGACTATGATGAGAAGGGTTTGCACTGCCTTTAGAATCCGTTTAGAGACCAATATAAGATTTAATGGTGGTTACATTGAACTTTAAATTAAAGTCAACACTTATTTTGATTTATTTGAAATAAATTATATACGCCAAGTTAAATCTTATTCCAGTTTAGAATGAGGGATGTGGAAATAGTAATCTGACACCTAGTATACATATATATATATAAATATAAATAACAGTGTTAGTACCTAAATTGCTTATTTTTCCCTTCCATTACAATACCTTTATGCAAAAAAATGATCCTTAACCAATTACTTCAAAAAGTCCTTAATTTGTCTCGTATCATGATGTTTTGTTCAGTGAATAATACAACTTTTAACTAAATGTATAATAAATTAATAGACAGGTTCCGACTCAAATTTATTTTTCTGATTTGCTTTGTTTATAATTCAACAACAAATATTATAACATTTATTAAATGTACCTTCACGAGTATAATACATTACTTTTGCTCTTGAAAATGGCGTTACTTTTTATTTACTAAGTGACGAGTAATTTATTCTGTCTTTTTTATTTAACTTGCTCAACATTACATATATTCATAAGTTTAAAGGCTTCATAATTGGTGCAAAATATTTAGCACTTAAAATGTAATGTCTCAATATAGCTTTAAAATTATATTCTTAAAAGAGTGGATTTACGTATATCTTGTTACATGCGAGACTCTCAGAGATTCATCTAGAAATGAACTTTGTTGTTCTTTTCAAGGTTTTTGAAAATTGTATCTATAGAGAAACATTTAATCCATTCAGTTTAAACTATTTTTGAGAACTTAAAACCACGTTTTTTTCATTTGCCATCTAATTACACCCTCTGTTTGGTCAAAGCTTATTGGATTGCTGAATGGTTTTTAGACAAATGTAAAAAAAGGCTTCTTTTTTTTTTTGATTATTCAGATTGGAGGGGAAAACTCTTCGATAGAAAATGTCTCTAAGTATCTTAGTCCTACTTTGAATTAAATTTGATTGTTCAGTCTATTATTATTTTGCTTTTTAAATCCCATTTTGTCTCTTTAAATTTTGTGAATGAAAGTTTGACTATGGGTTACGTTACATTTAATCTCTGTAGCTGACTTTTTTATTTTTGAACAAGCCAAAAGTATGTCTATTTGCTTCGTTTTGTATGGAAATTTCCCCAAGGAAGTATACAGAATAATGTAATAAAATTTAAGGAAGAAGAAGGGTTAAGGGTCATTAATACTTTGAAATAAATGGTTTACATCAAGGTTACATATCCTGTTGATGTGATTTAAGCCCTAAAAAATGGTTCAATTCCACATACATACATACTACCATAATAATGTTCTTCTTTGACGAATTTTAAATTTATTGTATACCTTTGTATAATACAACCAAATATTAAATTATCAAAAATGCTATGATAACATATGTACAGAATTACTCATAAGTTTTAAAGGTTTTATAAATGGTGCTAAATTTTTTGGCGATTAATCAATCCATATGAATTTTGTTTGACTTAAACTCAATTCCAGTTCAATTTTTGTCCAAAGGGATGAATAGGACTAAACATAAAAATTATGTGTTCAACAAAATGGAGCACCAATTCATAGTAATCAAAATCTCAGAAATGTTTGAAAGACACAATTCTGGTATGGAACAAATCTTTATGGCTCTCTTTAAGCCCAGATCTGAAATACGGCGAACAGTTTGTGTGGGGTAATTTAAAAGTTCATTTCTACTATAATTTAAAATATAACATAAGCATGAGAGAAATTTCAGAGTAAGCACTTTCATACAGCATGCAGCTCATTTCAAACTTGTTTATGAAACGTAGTCAATTATATTGAATACGTTATTAATAAAAAATAGATTATAAATATAGTCTAGAACTTATATCAATTATTGTGAAAACAATTATACCTTTAAAAAATATGAATAACTCTGTGTATGCATATAAACATTTCTTATTAGGAAAATAGTTACACAATTTTAATGTAAACACTTAAATACATAGAAGTGTTAAAATGCAGAGAAAACCATGAATGTTTTTTTTAATAAATATTAATATAAATTAAATTTCCGAGTGTATTTTAGCATCAGTATTTAATTTATTAATGTAAAAAAATAATTTAACATTTAATGTTTAAAAATGACGTGAGAAAATATAAAAATTTCAACTATTTACTTAATTTTTTAAGAAATTAAAGAATTCCTACTGCTTTTCTTTTCTTTTTTTAATTTTTACTCTCTCTTTCAACAAATATCAAAGTAAATAAGTTTATATGTATTTTATTGTACAATTACAAATTAATGGGTGTCTTTTTATATGTGTTTTTTCTTCAAAAAATAAATTTCAAATGAAATAAAGAGTAAATATATAATTCAAATTTATATTCTATTTGCCATTTTCATAATTAATGTAATATGGTGAAGTGACTTACTTTTAATCCTTTTAAAATTATGATTTTTGTTTTTTGAACAGAAAAGCACATAAAAATAACATTTTTTTTTTGACTTCAATATAATCCCTACTTGCTATGTTTTTTATTATTGAATTAAGTTATTTGACCATTAACCAAAGATGACAATTTACATCCATGTTCACATTTATTCCTTTATTAATCAAAATGTCATAATAAAAAGTTTAAAAGTATTATCCTTATATTAAAAAATAGTCTCATCTTTTATAATCATTTATAGTATAGATGTGTGTACCTATTTACTAAATATTTTTACAGAACTTGAATTTTGAAAATTGAAAGATATAAATAGTATTATTTTTTATAATTTAGTAGATTCAGAGACATTCCTTAGCTTTTATGCTCATAGTCAAAAGAGAGTTGTAACGTTCTTCTTTTTCTTCTTTTTTTGGACTCAAAATGAAACTCACTTTTTACCAATGCCTTGACATATTTTTACTGCTCATCAAGCCAAGTAAATATAAAATATTTCATACAGGTATAGACGGATTTTCAGTTGGTCCTGATATATGGAATTTTCACGTTTATCATAACCTTAGAACAAAATTTATTTTGTACTGTTTTTAAAAGTGAAAGCCCTCAATGTTTTTTATTTTGAACATTTTTGATCAAATCTTTGCAATTCATCTGTTGATAAACATTGATCACTCATTATCCATTAATTTACAGTCTAAAGATATATGTACATATATGATACATTATGATAAGATAACATATTTAATAGGGATTTATATTTAATGTAACTCCATCTTAATAGATTGCAAGAGTTTATAATAATATATTATATAAGCGTCTGTTAATGTGAAAAAACTTTTACTCAAAAAAATACAAATGGGAAAAATCAAGGAAAAAATATTACCTCAAACTTTTTTTAAGATTAAGCTAAATATATACAAGCTTAACCCTTTTTATTCGTGTATATAAATATATGTATACATAAACAAGTATATGTTTGTATGTTACAAAATACTTCATTTTTCGGGACTTTTATGATCTGTTGTTATTAGCGTGTTTTTACGTTTTTCCATAGACTTTAAAACACAAATTAGAAAACTCTTCAGTCAGAATTTATTAGTAACAAGTTATGCCAAACGTTGAGTTTCTTAATTTAAGATCCTATCCCTAAAAAACACTGAAAACTTGTTGCTTTTTTAAAAATTCAATTACACGTTTATTTTTTGTAAATAAGATGATAGAAAAATGCACTTTTACTTGTATTTACGTAGACGATAAGATAAAATAATTACATAGGAAGATATTAATTAAAAATCAAACAATCTTTTGAAACGTTATATTTGAGCATTTGCATATGTAAATGTTTAGTATAAACTTAACATGTATGAATGTACATCTATTCATCTGCCCATCATCAATTCAGAATACAGCATATAACTAACTAAATTAACCAAACAAAAGTAAACATTTGTATGTATATAAATACATATTTGTATTTGTGAACATAACAAAAAAACTTTTCTCTGTTTATAACAAGGTAATTAACTTTATTTTAAAAATGATTAATGAATGAGGGGTATCTACACATATTTAGAAATTGTTTTAGTTTTTTTTACCTGATACTTGAGATGAAACAGTTAAAAGAGTAATTACTCCTAAAGTAACTCTTGCTGGAACACAATCCACGTCCATCCAAAAGGAGACCCAAGATATTGCAACGATAAGTATTGAAGGTAAATAGCTTTGTATTAAATGGAATCCAATGGAGCGATGAAGATGAAACTCTGCGACAAGACAACTGTAATTACCTGAAATAATAAATATATAGCTGAACAATTCATCCAAACTAGGTTTTCGAACAAAAGTTATTTCAGTTTTCTTTGCACTTTCCTCGAGTGCCTCATCCGTAGTTCTGTAAAATTAAATTCCTGTGGGCATTGGTAATTGTATGAACTTTCTACATTTTGATGGATACAAAACGAGATTTTTCTTTTATTAAAAAATGAGGAGGTTTTGTGAAATCAAAAGTTTATTGCTTATAGAAAATTATTGATCAAAGATGCAAATTTTGGAGAGCCGCCATTGACTGACATGTTTTCAGAATTTCCTTTTTTTTAAATTATTCTCTAATTTAAATACCTCAAGTCAACAAAATCTTTTAGGTACCATATTTAATTATAATGGTGTTTGAAGCGTTTATAATGAACCTGTAATTAATTTTTTCGTATCAAATATTGTTTTTGATAATTTACAATTTGAATTTTTGTGTATTTTTACACTTTTTATAACTTTGAGACAACTTTTGAGCAAAAAAAAAATCGACAGTTGATAAGAAGAACTATTCAATACAAAATATAATGCATGTTCCAAATATGAATTTATATTTATTCTTTTCATTTACTAGTCTAGTTCACAAGCAATATTGATTTCTTTTCAGCCTTATTGAAAGAAAAACGTACTCGAGGTAGATGCAATAATTTATACAATATTTGTTGTTTACTCATTACTCAAGTATTTATTTATTTCCTTTTAAAAACAAAATAACTCATTATCATAGAGTTCTAAAAATTTTAGCATTTAACGTCGTGTAATTTTTGCCTCAAAAAAAAAAGATGAAAACAAATCAAATTAATACCCGAGTTAAACAATTTAAAAGCAGTTACTCTATTGTAAATGAAAATCTTATAATACATTCTTCAAATAAATTTATTTTGTTTAAAAAATAATGAATTTATGAGGTGTTATTCAACTCCGAAGAAAAGCTTTAAAAAGGAGCATTAAATTTTGTGAAATTAAAAAAAAAGGTTCCTTTAATGTGGATTATGGATTTTTATGTTTTACTCAAAAGTTGACTCAAACATATAAAAAAACAAGATCTTTTTTGTTTGTTGACTCATATATTTCAAGGTTCCTTTCACAAAATACCCTATTTTTGAAATGAAAAAGTGTACATGATATTTATATAGGTTAAAATTGAAAAAAAAAGTTATATTTCTAGGATATTTCATAAAAACACGCTATACATTGTTTTTTTTTGTAACTCCTGGATTTTAAATTTTAATTGGATCATGTAAATTTATTCAATTTTAATTATATTAAAAATTTTAATAATTAAAATGAAGTCAAATTTACAGGAATTAGCAATCTAACTACCTGGAGGTTTTAGTCTAATTAAAAATTATTAAAGCTATTAATCATGTAGGTATGTTTAAAATTGTACTATTTTGAAAAAAAAAAAAACACATCATAAAAGTACTTTTATGTATATATGTATGTATACAGGCAATTTTATTTGGCAGATGAACCTATTTATTTTAAGCGAATTTAACCCTGTAATTTTATATTTTCAGTATATATGTAGACCAGCGTTTCTCAACCGGGGTTCCGCGGAACCCTAGGGTTCCGCAGACGGTCTTTAAGGGTTCCGCGAGAAAAATGAGATTATATAAGCTATTACACTTTTCAGTCTTTTTCTACAGTGTGGTAAAATTTTGTCACCAGAATTTTGACTTTTTTTATAGTGACCTATTGCGCAAGGGTTCCGTGAGACATGGGATATATTTGAGGGTTCCGAAAGGGGAAAAAGGTTGAGAAACGCTGATGTAGACAATTCATGATGTGATCAATATAAAAAAAGGGGTAGGGGTACAAGGCCCTTCATTTCCTTTTTTTAGTAAATATAATTGAGTGTATGTTTTTACTTTTGGGACCTTATGAAGTCCATGAATCGATAAGTTTGTATAGATAGAGTAAAGAGTTTTGTGAAATATGAAAATAAATGGAGAAGGTTATATATACGTAGCTTGATTTTATTTACTCACACAAACATACCAAATATTATATTGGTTTGTACGGCACGTACCATATAGCTATGAAATTAAATTCAAATTATATCATTTTAAAAATAGTTTTTATACAAAAATGTTAATGGAATTAAATTAAGGAGATCATCAGCAGAATATTAATTCTAGTATCTTCTGTTTGCTAAATAAGAAGAGTACATCTTATATATTATGTATATAATAGAGTTTGAGTGATGTTTACTTAGTAGTTTGTTTATTAAAACACAGGACTCATCTTCCGACTATGAATGTTTTCTGAGTTTACTCATGCTCTATTGAACCTTTGTAGATATATACAAAATGTTAACTCTGTATTTTATGGAATTAATTATTCATGAAGTTAGATACATCCTACATAATTTAGAAAATATACTGTATTATTATTGAATTCAATATGAAATCTGATACTTTTACTGATGAATGACAAATATGTATGCATGTAAATTACCCATAGACAGAACTCTTTCTACAAGTCGACATATGAAGGATTAAAAAAAAAACCAGATTTACATATTTGCATTAATTTACCTCATAAAAAAAATATCTTCTATATATTATAGAGAAAATAACATAAAGAGTCCTTAGGAATTATATTGACAGCTATAATGAGTACTGATGTTCGAAGAGTCAAAATGATCTTTAAAATAATTATAAAATAACTTGTCAAGTAATTTTTGGAAAGAAAAAAAAACAGCAAATAAATAATAGAAAAAGGAAAAATCCAATTACCCATAAGAAGGAAATATTATGTTTGTGGAAAGGGCTATTTAAGATAGCAAGAAAGAAGTTAAAAGAGCATTCATTTCCTACAAATTAACACTGTAACTTCTAGATTATTTGTACAACTACAATGTCGTATTTGGGTATATTTAAGTAAGTAACAAGTGTTATGACAATTCCTTATATTTTGTACTAAAAGCACTCACTTAAAGGTATATAAAAACTTTTACCATGACAATTGATTGATTGATTGATGGATAGATAGATGTGCTTAATAGTTACATATATGAGGACCCATATTGGAGACATTGAATCACAAATGATGCTAAAGTTGGAAACTAAATTACACATACACTTTTAAAATGTTAGTTAGATATACATATATATAAATGTACTTTTGTAATCAAATCAATGAAACAAAAAGTACTCTCATTTCCAGGCACTTGTGTCATATATAATGGACCCCAATAGTAATTGAATATTTGAGGAATTACGTCTTAAAAATGACAGGAGGAGGAGTTGAGCCTTTGCTTACTAATAGACTTGACGGATATTCTGAGAACACATATTGGATATGTGTATGTAAATATGTTATTGACTGAAGGAAGATGGAAAATGTTTTTTGTGTATATACTATATTAAAGGCTTTCATTGAAATCAAGGCCTAACATATTGACAACTATTGTATATATAAATATTTCAGTATTTAACAGAGTATGTATGATGTTCATTTTATAATGTACATAGGTAGGTAGGAAGACTTATAAAAAAAGAACATGATATGTATGAGTTGAAGATACAGTCACAAATATATTGTATGTATATAATACATATAAATAATATTCATCCAAGATATTCAATCAAATAATGATGCATATCAAAGGAATTTGCACAAGCACATTTACATATCAATACCTTATGGGGGTGATACCATGCATTTTATATAGGCCTTGCTAATGTTGCTATTCATATATAGGTATGAAGTTACATGTGAACGAATTTAGGCATTTGTATCTTTCATCTCATATATTTGAATGTTGTTGGACTCATAAAGTAAAATATCCTACCCATATGATTGGTTTCGTGACACTTATTCGTAGTTATTTTCGTCATTTCAAATTGTGGCATTCTTAAATCTTTTGCTACAGTCACGGAGAGCTCATGTGCTTGATCCCACTCCAATAATAACTCCTTGGTTGTTTTGGAAACTACAAGTTCATAAAGGGTACAAATATATTTACTGAGATGCATTAATCTATGACTCACAAGAGGAAATTTGCATTGCACAAATTTGAGTATCAAGTGGATATCTTGATAGTTCCATCATACAAGAAAACTTGAGACGAAGTCTGAAATTAAAAGACAAATAATAGAACTCATAGTTGTCGAGTGCATGCACTGGTTTTAGTTCATTTATAAGCTAAATTTGTATATAAAAAGGACATGCATCAAATTTACATGGTATCTACGTATATTAACTACGATTTGAGGTAGAGAAGGAAAACAAATTACCTTAAAATATAGAGTATTTCTCCATTTGGATGTATTCGAATCAAAACATTTGGAACTGTGACGAATTGAAAATTTGCTTCCTTAGCATTTGGAAAAAAAACCTCTGGCTTCCAAATTGCTTTGACTAAATTTGGATCAGCCAAATCTAACGGGGACTTTATATCTGGATGAGCTAATCGAGGATCCGACCACTTTTGACGAAGATACGTGTCTGTTACGTAGTCCTAGAATTCAAGAACAATATTATTTTTTTTAGTAAATCAATCAGAAAAAAATAAAAACAATAAAATATATTTCTACTATAAATAATAATTATTCTTTTGAAGAAAGCTTCTTTTATAAAAGTTTTAATAAAGAATTATTATATAGTAAATCAACTTATGATTTGTTAAGAATCCCATTTATACTTTTGTAAGTATGATTTTGATTAAGTATGATTAAGTATTATTAATAAATATTTAGAATTTTACAAGAAAAATCTTTAAATCCGGAAGAAAGTAAATATAAAGTTTGAATATCGATCAAAAAAGTGATTAAGTAATTAAATATAACATTACTTATTTATATGTTAGTTTAAGATTTGATAAATTCATATAAACATAGCATTTCAAAATTGAAAGGTTTAATTTTTATTTTGTAAGCTTTTTTAATTTTTTTAAAGAAAGTTTTTTTTTAGATTGGAAAAGGATACCTACATATATCACGGCCTAGAATTTATATATAAAGTAGGCTCTTGTATTTATTACTCAAAATTAATTTACTTATGATTAAATCAAAAATTAAATTTATGATGTAGTTTATTGGAAATCATAAGTAAATTAATTTTGAGAAATCAATTTTCTTTTAAATATTGTAACCAATACCTATAAAGAACAAATCCATATTTCTGTTTAGGTCTTTTATCTTAAAGCCATTAGTTGAAGTTACATTCAGGCTTTTGGTGGGAATTTTTCCATTTTATCTCATAACGCACATCGTTATTTCACTAATATGAAAAATGACACAATGATATTCCTTTGTTAGCTGTTGATTTTTTATGTGTAATAAGAGTTGCACTAATTAGATATAATATATGGTACATTTAACTTTTTTTGTTTTTTTATTCAGCATGTCTCTTAATAATATAAAACTATTATTGATCTTCTCCTTCTCAACACCCAACTGAATTATTTATTTCTTCAAAATAATTATATTTTACTACAAAATAATTAATTTGATATTGAGTTTCTCCTCTAGGAACTAACTTTGACCTGTTGCCAACAAGGAGATTATATTAGGAATTAGAAAATATGACTCATAACTTGATATGAGTGTAAGCCCGATGATTACTACTTGTGTACACACATAAATTCATACTAATTAATTATATCGCTTGGATTATCTAAATTATTTAACAATGTTCAACTTTTAATTAAGAAAATGGTAATAAATAGGTATTTAATTATCATTTCTGTATTCACTCAAAGCAAAACGCTGATAGACAAAAAAACATATATTTAGAAAATTCGTTTTTAGTGTAAATATTTGAATAAAACTTGCACAATTTGAAAAATACAAAAATATAGGCCATCGAGTTATATTTTTATAATTATTACTTAATAAGGATATGCATTTATGCCAAATATAATAAATTTATACAAACTTATATTTTTATATAATAAATCATGATCCTTCTTTTATTATTCTGAAACCACAAATAGATGTAAAAAAGTACTTAAAAATTTTTTCATCATATTCAACCTTTTCAAGTTTTGCAAAGAAATTACGTAGAATTTTATTATTAAAGCATGAGTCGATCTTAATAAACCTTCATATTCCCATACACCAAGATTTATATTATAGCATTGGATTGATAAATGGTATTGTTATTTGTCATAAACCCAATATTTAATAACTATAACATACATAGTTTAAGGGTCCTGATGAATCTTATATTAATTGTTCAACATCCTATTATATAGTCCACTCTATTTCACATCATCACTATACCTCCATAGAACTCAGCATTTCATCTTTTATATACATATAATATGTTTATGTTTCGTTATGTATCAATATACCATAATAGATAATTAAAGGTCTATATTGCAATACTTAAAATTGATTTGAATTTGGATACAACTCAATAACAGTTACATAATTTAGGGGGCAATACCATTGTTATTTTAAAATATTACACTCTGTGTCTTCATATTCGTATTTTTTGTCTGTTTTATAGATTTATGCAAATTGCTCTTACAAATGGGAGACATTAATTATGCCACTTATTAAATTAAATAATTTATTTAATTTTGCTACAAAATTATGAATTAAAGATAATTTCTCAATTTAATATTCTTTACATGATATAAAATATGATTTGCAATCAAAATATGTCATATAAATGACTCGAACCATGTGTATTATTGTCATTTTTTGATAGGAACATGACACTACATTTATTTCAACTTTTTAAAAATGACTCTTTCATAAATACCTAAATAATATGTTGTATGAAGTTTGAAGTAACATTTTGATTGATGGAATTAAGAATTTCTAGGATTGCATTTTTCATTTCAAATAATGAAACAATAAAGAGAAATGTATATTTTTGATGTGGTACAATTTTTGTTCAAATACGTGAAGAAAATTAGAATTAACAGAGCTAGTAGGCAGACATTATAATGTATCCACGTTCAACAAATATATTATATTTAACATATATGAGAGTATTTTTGACTAATATCAAGTTTGTATTAATATATTATACATATTTTCATATGTAAAGTAATTATATATTTCTTTTGATGTGGTTATAGCTTTATATTCAAATGAATTGTAGAAAGCTAAAATGGATAAACAAGTTGGCTAATAGTTTCTGTTTATTAAAATCTTCAAGGTGTTTTCCTCAGACAAGGTCTATAAAGTGTTGTGACGAACGTCACAGATTGCATAGCAAACCGAAAACAACACCAAGTTATGGAAAACAGTTGGTATTCCATAGTAGATAGATTTTGACTATATTTGGAAAATATCAGTAATAAAAAAAACGGGGATCACCCTGATTTTTTGAAGCATATCTTCATAAGAAATGAGCTCAAAACTCAAACTTTGTTAGAAATCCTAATACTAAAAAAAAAGAATTTGAAACATCAAATTGAATACAAATCTGATAAAATAAAACATGTTGAATCTTCCTTCTCTCCAACAAATGTTATCATTTTTTTGTATTTGAGTATCACTTAAATATTGGAGGAAGAAACATTGTAACTAATCTCTGTACAGATTTTTCATCAATTACATAATTGTTTTAGAAATAAATGTGTTTGTTTTGTTAATGTGTATTGATGTTTACCAATAGAAAACCTTCGTAGCATAGATAAATAATAATTATTATTTCAATAGTACATTATAGCATTTCAATATTTCCAATAATCAAACAAATTCCTAATGCATTTCTACGGTATAATAATAATTCAAATAAAGCTATAATTAACAAAATATTTATGTTAGTGTATTTATTGATAAATATAAAAGTTAAAAAGAGCCCTTAAAGTGTTTCTAATATCTATTGGTTCAATATTTAGTTATTTTATTGAATAATTAAGACCCTAAAACTATTTTAGCAGCAAAATAATATACTTTTAGAGCTAGAATAATTCTTTTTCATTACTTATCTAAAGAAAATAATAACCAATTGCTTTCACAAACTTTATAATAAATATAATAGCTACATAAATTTAGAAACTATTCATTTGTATAAATTACTATATTTTTTCAACAAATGAAAAATAGATATAAAATTCGGACTCTTATTTAATGACACCCTACCTAAGAAGTATCAATTAAATGAGACTTGAAAAGTTTTTTAATACTGCAAATGGTGAAAACTCCTTGATTTGCATCTCTTCAAATATGTTAATAAAAGTGTCAATATATTATTTTAATTATTAGGCATTACATTTCCTCGATTCATGGGCAGGCTTTTAGACTATTAGTTGTTGTTGTTTTACTTAAATGGATGAATGTAAATATATTTATAGTTTTAATGGAACTATATTAGAGATTCCCATTTTCAGGGTCATTGCACTGATCAAAGTCACACAATTATTTTCTTGTACCTATGGATGCAAAAGTAAGCTGTAAAAAAATAAAAAATCTCTGGGTCTATTCTTCAGACCTCTCAACAAATTTATATATAGGTTCAAAGCAGGGACAAAAAAGTCATTTTTGACAGGATTGAAAGGTCTAATCTTTAAAATTTTTGCAAAAATTTATTTTTCAATTGCTAAAACTATGTCTAAAGAATTTAAAAAAATGTAGATACCTATACAAATCCTTAAAACTATGCCAGAAATCTAAGATCTTGGCAAGAAATTTCCTATTTTTCCACCACACATTGTTTAAATAATTTTTTAGTTACATTTTTCTTAGAAAATATCTAAATCCCTCAACTTAAATTTATAATGCTTCTCAGAATAAGCACTCTCATCAGAAATGTACTTATGATATTACTCTTGATGAAACATTCACTTGAAAAATATGTTAAGAAACGTAGATTGCAGCCTTATGGTACGTTGGGAATAGAAGACAATTAAAATTTCATTTTTTTAAGTTAATAAATGTATCTCCCATTTGAATTTAATATTATAAGCGATAAAGATATTTTTAGAATAATATTTAAAAAGAAAATAAATTGAACTTACAAAAGTCATATATTTTAGTCAAAAAATAGGATATTTCATACTAAAATTCTGGATTTCAGGCATAATTTGAAGGATTTGAATGGTCAATTAATTTTATTTAATTTTCAGACATAGTTGCATCACTAAAAAAATAAATTTTGACAAAAAAAAAGATAATTACCATTTTTGATCCTGTTTGGGATCTAAAATGTGCTTGATAAGTGCTTGATAAGTGCTTGAAAAATAGATTTCCAGCTTTTTTATTTTTGTACAACTTTTTTTTGCATTTATAGGTACAAGAAAATAATTGAATGCCTTTGATTAGAACCATGACTCAAAAAAGGGACAATCTATTTGTCTACTTCATACCACGGGAATTAAAAATATTTGTGGATAAAATATACACATTAATGGAATTATTTTATGAATGAATAAGCCTTATTTTTTAGCTAAATGAAATGATGATACATCTTTTTCAATTGTTTTTCTTTCATATCTCATCTATAAGTAAATATTTTCTCTTGATAAACCTTTAATATGTGTACTCTTAAAATGATTAACATTGCAGCAACATCCACAAATTCATACTTAATTTATTACCACTGCAACATAAAGTGAATTATTCATATTTTAGTTTTTTTTTTGGCTCTGTAACTTAATAGCTTTAAATTAAAATTCCAATGCTACTCTTGAAACAGCAACCATGTTCTTTGTTTCTTAAAGAAGGAAAAATTATACTTCTTTTTTAATTTTTTTTTTGTGTTTTAGAAAGAAAAAAATACATTTCAAATGGAGATATTTCATTCTAAAACCCTCTTCTAATTAAACTTAATTGCTTAAATATAATCATTCATTCATTCCTTTTTTTTTTTTTTTTTTTTTGAATAGTTAGTTGAGACTGAAAGGTTTTGTACCTATAAAAAGTCACATTTATTGAATTAACCCTCATAGTTATTTATGTAATGAACTGATTTTGTCAATAAGGTGAACTAAACTACTTTTAATTACATGACAACACAACCTCATCTTACTTATTCTAATGACTAATATAGAGTATACTTATTAATAGATTAGTTACTTATATAATAATATATAAGACTTATAATATTATATCAATTTCTTTGTAATATATGGGCTCTATGTTTCCTTTCATTTATTTGTTGTAAAGCCCCATCAAATATATATATACCAAGGCTTAAAAAAAAGGACAAATATTTTTTTTATAGGTTGGTATATTTAGTTCTAAGTATGTACTCCCTAGAGGTTTTTTTTCACTATTTCGTTTCCTTTAGGTATTACACTTAATAGAAATTTCTAGGAAGTTTTGCATTTGATTATTGTATAATTTGTAGCCTTCCTTGAGGGTATTTATTAAATGAAAATTTGAAGCTATATTGATGATTTTCTTGAAACAAAGTAATTAACAATTTATATCTAGAAAAAAATGCGCTATGTTCTGTATTGAAAAAAGTATCAAAATATTTCGAATTTTGCAGGATTTTATTTTCATAAGATACAATTTTTATTCTTGTATGCCGGACTTCATTAATGTGTTTGGAGCGATTAAGAGATTATGGGCCTTACAAATTATCTTTAAGCTTCATAAGTATATGTATACGTGTTTAAAGAAGTAAAAATGTATCAACACTTTTAATTAACCTATAATTGATGATTCTTAGTTCAAATATATCTCTAATTAAGTGGAAATTTTACGAATGTATGCGTAAGACTAGCTTCAAATGTATGTTTTCTTTTTTAAATATGTGTATAATAAATTATTTAAATTTCAGACTAGATATTTATAGTTTACTATCTTATCCGGAATTTCGAAATTGCTTTCCCCAGTACTAATGGGACAATTTCCCAAGAAATTAAAAACCCTTGAATGTACATACATACGTGTATATATATATATATATATAATTATGTTACTTAATTCAAATTTAAAATAAATGCTTGATAATTTTTGAAATACTCACCATGTTCTCTGTATTAATGGAACTCAAACTTGCGACAAAGAGCTGACATGAAACATTTGTGGGTATTCCTATTAAAATGGAAAGTACATTTAATTAATAATACAGGAAAAAGGGCTTTTTAAAAAAAAAAAAAAAAACAATATATAAATTAGTATATGAAATAATCGTACTCAGACATGTGTGAACTTAATATCTCAGATAGCTTATTATTACATTATTCAATGAGTTGGATGATATATACATACCGTAGTACCTCGGATCATCAATTGTCTTTTGTTTCTTTTATAAAAGATGCATTTAAATCAAATTATACTGATTTAGTCACATTGAATGGTCAAATTATTTCACATCCGGGGGACACTGATGAGAAGAGTTACATTCAACTTGTAACTAATCTGTGTTTATCCATTATGGTTTACGATAATTTTGGAAAAGGAGAAATTTTCTGACAGAAATTGTTCTTATAATTTTGTAAATAAACATATACATAGTTTTGATGATTTGATTTTTTCGCTATAGTGGTTTATTATGAGTTCATGTAGAGTAG